>JALGPY010000002.1:22282253-23766184 GCA_023055425.1 Linanthus parryae | reverse complement strand
TTATGTTGAGTGGCTATTCAGATGCATATTTTGCAGGATATAAAGTAGATAGGAAGAGTACTTCTGGATGTTGCCAGTTTCTTGGATCTTCACTGATCAGTTGGCATTCTAAAAAGCAAAATTATGTAGCATTATCAACCGCAGAAGCTGAATACATTGCAGCTGGAGCCTGCTGTTCACAAGTGTTATGGATTGCTCAGCAACTTAGAGATCTTGGCTATTAATTTCAGAAATGTGCCTATTCATTGTGACAATACAAGTGCTATATCAATCTCTAAGAATCCAGTCCAGCACTCCAGAACTAAGCACATAGATGTGAGACATCACTTCCTTAGAGATCATGCAGGACAAGGTGATGTTGTTCTATCTTTTATTTCTTCTTCAATGCAGATTGCTGATATTTTCACTAAACCTTTGCCAGGTGATAGGTTTTCATCCCTAAGGCTTGAACTGGGTATGTTAAACAAGGATGCATTGGTTTAGGGGGAGTATTGGCACTTACTTGTGTTTATGTGTTGGAATCTCAAAGCCTTGAGATTATACTTTCCAAAGCCTTGAAAGTATAGCTCAAAGCTTTGAAGTTTCTCAAACTGCAGAAAATCTCAAGGCCTTGAGATTGTTCTCCAGGTCTTGAAACATCTGTATTTATTTATTTTTTAAAAAATGGATCATCAAATATTATATCTTATCTTTTTAGATAACTGTATAATATTTGAATTAATCAGAGAATTTTCTAAAATATCCAAAAATATTTTTCAAGATTCCTTTTGCATGTTGATTTCAGTAGAGTTCTTTTATGACTCATCCTTTTCAACCTACTTAAGCTGAAAGTCAGGGGTTATTCTTCTTCATTCTCTCTCAATTCTCTACGTCTCTCTACTCTCTCTCTATTTCTCTCAATCTCATTCCTTTCTCAAAATCCTAAACCCACAATGGAGCGCAAATCAGCCAGGATTCAATAACAGGGGAAGCCTTCTGGCAGATCCAAGAAGAGAGCAAATAAGAAGGAGAAGATTGTGATCTCTGATTCGGATTCAGAGAATACTCAGAGTTTGCATGAGGACACTCCTCCTGCAAAGAAGATCAGAACAGAAAAGGGAGATGAAGGCTCAAGCATTGATCCACAGAAGGAGAAAGAGACTCAGGGAGGTGATCAACCTAGGTCAGACAAGAAGAAAGGGGGAGAGAAGAAACAAGACTGGAGAAGAAGAAAAGGGGAAATCTTCTCAAGAAGGTAAGAAAAAGCCAACTGAAGGAGAACAAGAGAAGAGCAAACCCACTGAGAAGAAAACAAGGGTTAAGCAGGTTGCTGCTGCAACCAAAAAGGGTTATCAAGGTAAAAATGCACTTCCTTCAGATTGGTTTGTTAGTTCTGAAGTTAGGACTGTGTTGATGCAAGGATATGCTTCTTCTAAGGTTGCTTTTTGTAGTATGGTTTCTGAAGAGTTATTGGATAAACTGGATATTGATTATATGAGAAAGTTAAGAGAAACTGCAGTTTGGAAAGTGTTAAATCCTAGTTCAAAATCTTATCCTAGGTTAACTAGATTATTTTATCTGATCTTGTTCATGAAGGAGATGATAAGATGGTGTTAACTTCTAAAGTGGCTGGGATAAATTTGAGGCTAGATCATAGGACTTCTGCCAAAGTCTTTGGCATTCCTAGGAAGTATAATTTTGGAGATTACCCTGATAGGAAGGAGTGTCTGTAAAAGGCAAAAGAAATGTTTTTCATTGATGGTGTACCCTGTGGTCCAAAGCAGTTGACACACTCTTTGCTCAACTGTGAAGCTAAGATTTTGTATACAATTCTGATGAGGAGTTTTGTTCTTAGGGAGAACTCAAGGGAGTTGGTTACTGATAAAGTTCTCATTCTGATGTATCTGATATGTCAAGGGTTTGAGATAGACTTGCCAACAGTTGTTATGGAGCATATGATCTATTGTGCTACTAGAACTAGAAACCATCATCTTCCCTATGCCAACCTTTTACCTCTTTTCTTTGAGAATTTTGACGTACCTGTGAAAGGGAGGAAAAGATTACTGGAGGTTTTAGGTTGATTGATGAAACTGCATTACAGAGGATTGGGGTAGTTCAAACTGGGAGAGTTCATTGGAAGTTCTATTCAGAATTGTCAGTGGATGAGCTTGGGGATAAGGAGTTTGTTAAACCAAAGGGGGCTACATCAGCAAAAGGACAAGCAAATGAGATTACTCTTTACTGGTTGAGAAAATTGAAGATCAGCAGGTTGAGATTGAAGATCTCAGACAAAGGTTATTTGATATGTCTTCTGAATTTAACCAGTTCAAGGGTTTGATGAATGTGATGAATGGAAAACTGGATGTTGTCATCAAAGGTTTGAACTTGGAGAAGATACCTTCTGCTACTAGTCATGACACCAGTGTAGACTCAGATGAAAGGCTAGATGATTTCTTGAAGAAGAAAAAGAAGCCAATTCCAGTGGTGCTTACTTCAAAAGATCTGTATGAGCAAACTGATGAAGAAGATGCTGGTGAAGACACAGGTGTTGATGCAGCTACAGAGGGTGATTCAGTGCAGGTTAATAACAAGAAGATGGATGAGAACATTGAGGAAGTTGTTGCAGAAGTGGAAGCTGAACAAGAAGAAAATCAGTCTGCTGATGATGCTGAAAGTGATGAAGAGTTGGAGAAGGCTCAGAGAAAGGCCTGACATCAAAGAAGAAATGAAGATCAGAGAAGACCAAAGCCTTGAACCTTTCTTCCTTTCTATTTCTTTTCTTCTTTTATGTTCTCAAGGCCTTGACTTTCTAGGAATAAATTTTTGTTTAAGTTTTTTTTAGACTCTGAGTAATGATCCAACGTTTCTTCATCTTTATTTGATGAAAGTCAAAAAGGGGGAGAAATTATGTGTTTTGTGGTTACTTTGGTTACTTTCAGTTACTTGAATAATAATAATCAGTTGTTTTTGCTTATCAGTTGTGTTCTGGTATTACTGTGATTATCTGTGATTTACTGATTATCTATGTTAAGATGGTTTGATTGGTATTATTGTCTATTGTATCTGCAATATGTTGTTATCTAATTCTTACAAGGAGTTGCAGGGATATCTACACAAGATTATGGGTTTTGTCTTTCATCAAGGGGGAGATTGTTGACTCAAAGACCCTTAAGTGTGTTTTGAGAAGTAACTGTTTTGAGTGATGAAAGACAAAGACAAAGCATTTCTGATACTCCAAGGCCTTGAGATACTGACAGAGCATCAAAGCCTTGAGAGTAGTTTTTATTGTGCTGAATGCTCTAACAATCTTGTGTTGCAGATTGGATATCTGATTATATAGGTCAGAGATTTGATGCAAATACTTATGTTTTATATTCTCTATATATCTAACACAATTGCAGGTGGCCTGATCAGAGAGAATCTAAGGTTTCTGGTCTTAACTTTGAAAGACTGTGAAGCATGTTCAGAGCTTCAAGGCCTTGAGATGTGCCTTGAGCTGCTGACAGTTTTACAGAACTAATCTGATTCTTTCTTGCAGGGTTTGATCTTTATTATTGTGATTGTTTAAGGACTTTTAAGAGTCTTAAACTGGTTTATCATGAGTTATATGTTTCAGAAGTTAATCAGATTATTGTTCTAATCACTCATCCAGTTTTTATTCAGAAACTGGAAATCCAAACAGACTTAGTGTTGTTATATTTCTGGATTTTGTTGTTGCTATGATTTAATGTTGTTGCAGGTTTGTTAAATGTGCAAATACAATCTCAACAAACTCCAACGGATATCTACTCAGAGCTGTTTGAATTGCTGTTGAAAAAAGAAGAGGATTTGTAGGAACTGAGATCCTAAAATCTCTCATTCAGTTGCAGTGAGTAGATAAAAGACTGGTTTGAATTTTGAAAGAGGATGAGGCTTGCAGAAAACTGAGAGAGGTGTGAAATATTCGTGGGAGATCGTTCATTCAAACACACATACATTCAAGCTTCAATTCCAGATTTCAGAAGATCAATCATTCCTGTTTCCAGAAGAACACATCCAGGCCTTCACAAGCTTATTCTTCTACTGTGTTCTTCATCTGTTTTGTAATCGGCTTATCTTTTGTATATCTAAAACCTCACTAAACCTAGTGGTTGGTTGTTCAAGTGAACAACAAGAGGTTCTTGTTAGCTCAAAAGTTAGTAGCTGATACTAGATAGGTTTGGAACCACAAGCTGTATAGGTGTAAGGGAAATCACTTAGGCTTGAAGATCTATGGTTGTTTCTGTGTGAGTACTAAGAAGTGTTTGCCCAATCCTGGTGGGATTAGATCCCTCGGACAGAGATTAGGTCCATTGGGACTGAACTCTGTAAATTGCATTGTGTTATTTACTTTACAGTTTTGTTATTTTCTGTTGAACACAACTCAAATCAAACTAGGGTTTATAAGCTGTTTAGAACTGGTAATAGTTCAAGGCCTTGAAACTTTCTATTTTGCCTTTGAAAGTTTCTGACTGTTTTCTAAAATCTCAAGGCCTTGAGATTTGAGTTCCTCACTTAAGTTAATTTGTTAAAAACTGTGTTTTGCAAAAAAAATTCCATACTCTATTCAACCCCCCCCCCCCTTCTAGAGTATTTAGGTCCTGTATTTAGTCTACATTACACACTTTCAGGGTTCAAGTGGGGATAGTTGGGATGAAGATAGAACATAAACCGTGACTGAGCATCATATGTATATAGTATAGTTTAGCAAGTATATTAATAGAGTATTGTGCTTAATTAAAATATTGTTAACGTATAGGCGGCGAGTTCTCAGACGAGGGATACGTTGAGTACTACGACTAAGTTGATGTAGTTGCTTTTATTTGAGGTGAGTAAACATGTCAGGCCTAGCGCCCATTCCTTCCTTCGTGTCAAAAATATGTTACATGATTTATTGTCTCAAAATGAAATATTTTCTTTATATGTTTACTTGAGTACATGGCTTATTTGATTTTACTAAAGTGATGATATCACAATTATCACATAAAAAATTAATAAGACGTAATGACGTAAAGTGGAATTGTTCTACCGGGGAACACTTTATTATTTATTCTTGGGTTTGGTCGGTGTTCACTGCGGTCACTCGACCCACTTTTATTTTGACTACTCGGACGCATTAGGCTCTTGTCGCTCCTTATACTTACCTCTCTGACCGCAAGAAGTCTTAGGGGGGTGTCGACACTTATGGTCCTGGTAGCTTGTGATGGTTGGTTCTTCCCCGTGTCAACATGATAATAATGTGGATTTCTAACACTTGGACTTTTATTGTTAAAATTCGGAAGTACCGGTTGGACAATGAAGAGAATTTGGGAATGTTTTCCCAAGTGAAATGCTAAAAGGAAAATTTGGTGAATTCTTGTTTCTCACATTCATCCATACTTCATCTCATTCATTGTTAAACTGTTGTTTTCTCAAGAATTATCTCTAGCTAGTAGGTTTCAAAAGATTTTCTCTCTCCTCTTTTGAGCTAAGACTTGGGTTTCGTGCTATGGCGAAGAACACGGACTCCTAAACAGAGGAAATCGATCAACTTAACAGGAGCATTAGGAAGGTTAAAGATAAAGGTAAGATGATTGATTCCGTTACGGTTCCATCTAATCAAGATCCATTTTTGATTGATCTCAGGTTCTCGAATCAAGAACTGGACGGGAAAAACAACATAACAGGGGATATTGAGGTTAGTGAGATGCAGATTGAAGACGAGAATATGTCTGGATCTGGTACGAGAAAGGATAACGAAGATTGTAAGTACACAGAAGACACAATGGACGCAGATAAAGAAGAGGAAGCCCCTTTTTTCAGAAACATCCTTGTCGGCAAATCGGATATGGAGAAAGTGGAAGAGATCCAAGAAAGTGACGAAGACAGTAACAAGGAAAAATATGAAAGAAATAAGATTGAGGAACATAACAAGACAAACCCTTTGAAACCTATGATTTTCATACCAAAAAGCTTAAAAAAGAGCATTGCTCTTCCCTTTGCCAACAGATTGATAATAAAACCTCTGGGAAGAACAGTGGGCTTCAAAGTGTTACAAGAAAGAATTTTAAAGCTTTGGAGACCTTCACGACCCTGCAGATTTCGTGATATGACAGACGAATTTTGCATTATTGACTTTGATGATAAAGATGATATGAACACGGCGCTTACAGGAGGGCCATGGATCGTGCTTGATCACTATTTGACTGTTCGTAAATGGGAGCCGGACTTTAAGCCGGCCGATATCCATCGTTTCTGCACAGTGGTTTGGATCTGTCTTCCTCAATAGCCGGCTGAATATTACGACGACAGAGTGCTCAAGATCATCTCCAAACAGCTCGGTGAGCACATTAAGAATGACATGATCACGGTGAAAGGTACACACATTAGATACGCACGTATTTGTGTTAATGTTGATATTACAAGTCCCCTCATTCAAGAATTCTCTATCGGTAAGCATAATTATAAAGTTACTTATGAACATATTTTTAATTTATGTGTGGATTGTGGTAAGATTGGGAACCGGAAAGAATGGTGCCCAATTAATCAAAGGACTAACTCTGTTTTGCAGGGGCTGGCGCCGGAGAAGACGGCTGACACCACCAACAACGGTAACATGAGAGAGGACAAGCAACGATCTCTTTTTTCAAATGGTGGGGGCCAGTCCTCTCTCGGGTATGACTTTTCTCGATCGGGTCAAGATAAGTTGGATAATGAAAATTGGACCAAGGTTAATGGTTTTATAATAAGCCCTAATCACTCTACTAAATATCAGCCCAGTAAAAACAATAACCCAAAAAGCAACACCAATAGATTTGGGCCACTTTCTAAGTCTTGTAGGTCTACGGCCCAACACCAAAAAACCCAGGTCACTTATAATCCCACTGGTGTAGTTTTCCAACCCCCTCTATCTCTAGCGGCAAACCCAATAGACCGCCTCTGTCCCCTGTCATCTCCGAAGTTCAAGCCAAAGAGAGTAGTCGGGAGAAAGTTGACACAAAGATGCCGTTGATGGGAATGAACGAACCAGAGGGTAGCCCTGGCACTGCTGAAGAGCTATTCAATGAAGAGGATCAAATCAACTTTGCCATGGTTGATAGTGTCGAGGTTAGCAGTGGAAAAAGTCTTGGTCTGCTGGATTTTGTTCCAGATTTTGGTACAAATCTCAATTCCACCAAACTTACCATGAGTAATTTTAAGAACAGGACAAAAGAGCAGAGGACTATCTCCGCGTCCCCAAACACCCTCTCTTTCAAAAATCTTAACCTCAGCTCTACCCATGGAGAACCCAGCATACCTGATCTTTCAGTTGGAAGAATCCCCAATTTTGATCTCTTGGTTCATAACGGAGAAGAAGAAAGCAATGATGGGGTTACTATGGTGGAGGAAGGATGCAAGTTTGACTGTGAGGAGGAATCAATTGGTGTCAAGGAAGGATCCAGTGAAGCATGTACTCACGCTAGAGGAGATGAGACCAACAGACTCGGATCTGACCCGAGTACAGAAGCTGGATCCATTTCTCAAGGAGCCCTCGTCCTTTGATTTCAACAGGTTTGCTCTGTCGCTGAAGATTCTTGCTTGGAATGTCCGTGGTTCGGGAAAAACTACGTTTTAAAGTACGCTTCTTGAACTTCTCAGGACTCACAAGTTTCAGATTTGTGCGTTGATCGAACTAAAAGTTCCTATCTCTAGCATGGGTGACTTCTTCAACGATTTGAATTTTATGGGGTGTTCGTTTTCGGACCCTGATGGTAGGAAAGGTGGTATCTGGCTTATTTGGGATCCTGAACAAGCTACTGTTATTACCAACAAAATCAATAAGCAGTTCATTCATGCCACCATCAAGAGGAATAATTATGCAGATTGGGTGTTCTCTGCTATGTACGGTAGCCCTAATTCGACCATTAGAGAACAAATGTGGGATGAGCTAGAGGATGATATGGGGGATTCGGATGAACCCTGGATGGTAGCCGGAGACTTCAATGACTACAGTAGCGTGAATGAGAGGAGAAGCTTCTCGACCAACAATTCCCTGGGGCGTACCAATAAGTTCCAAGTCAATCTTAACAGATGCAATCTTATGGATATTGGATGCCAAGGGACCAATCTTACCTGGACAAACAATAGAGCTGGGGTGGACAATACCATGGAGAGGCTGGATCGTGCTTGCTGTAATGCTGAATGGAGAATCCAACATCCCGAGGCCACAGTCAGGAATCTCCCTAAAACCTACTCGGACCATGCTCCTCTTCTCACCAATGTGGAGGTTATGACCACTAACCCTCCTCCTATTAAAATATTTAAATTTGAGTCGGCTTGGTTGTTGGATAAAGATTTCAACTGTTTGTTAAGGATAGTTGGAAAGACCTGAATGATCCTGATCTCTGCACTAAGACTAGTAGTTTAATGGATTTAATTCAGGATTGGTGCAAAGTTAATTTTGAAAATATTTATAGAAACAAAAGATGGTTGCTAGGTAGAATTGAGGGTATTCAAAATGACCAAAGCTTGAATTATTCTCATAATTTGTTCCTCAAGAAAGAACTTATTGCCAAATATAATATTATTCTCAATCAGGAAGAGATGTTGTGGTTTCAGAAAGCGAAGTGTAATTGGATTTGTAACGGGAACAGGAACACTAAATTCTTCCAGTTGTCCACAATTATTGAGATGAAAAGAAAAGAAATTATTGTGTTAAAATATGACAGTGGCTCCTGGGTGGACAATCCTGATGATATTAAAGCCATTGTTAATAACTATTTTTGCAACCTCTTTACTGACAATGCGGCCATTAGTTATGAGCTTAACTTTGATTGGAGTGACAAGTGTTGCCCTAATATTTCCGCCTCAGATAGTACTAATCTTTGTACCATTCCTGTTGTAAAAGACATTAAAAATTTGTCCTGGGATAAGCTGCTTATAATGTTGGTTTCTATAAGAATTTTTGGCCCAGTATTGAGAAAGATGTGAGTATGTTCGTTAGAAATTGTGTTATTAATGGGTGTATCCCGCTCGAGATCAATAGAACTTTTATTTGCCTCATTCCCAAATGTGATATCTCGGAGAATATCAAGAAATTTAGACCCATTAGTTTATGCTATCTATAAGGGTATTACCAAGTGTATTGTTGATTTGATTAGACCTATTTTGAACTCCATTGTTGATCCTTATCAGAGCATCTTCCTCCCTGAAAGATCTACCAAAGACAATATCATCATTACTCATGAGATTATCCACACCCTTAAAAAGAGGAAAGATAAACTGGGTGGTATGATTCTTAAAATTGATCTTGAAAAAGCTTATGATCAAATATCTTGGGTTTTTGTTAGACATGCTCTTGAGTTTTTTAGATTTCCCACAAATCTGGTCAATCTCATTATGAGTTGTGTTAATGATGTGAACACGACCATCATTTGGAATAAATAGACTTTTCCCGAGTTTAAAACCAGTAGGGGTCTTAGACAAGGAGATCCTCTTTCCCCTTACATTTTCATTTTGTGTATGGAAAGAATGTCTCACAAGATCTTAGAGTTGGTTAGGAATAATAAGTGGATGGGCCTTAAGGCCTCCAGAAATGGTCCTATTATCTCTCATATTTTCCATGCGGACGATTTGATGTTTTTGGCAATTGTGACAGCACCACGTGCAGTTTAATGAAAGAGGTGTTAGAGGATTTTGCCAGTATTTCGGGGTTAACTGTCAATGCTAGTAAATCCAAAGTCTTCTTCTCTAAGAACACAACTAGATCTGTTAGAAACCACATGATTTACAAGATTGGGATGCCTGAGACGAGGACCTTGGTAAGTACCTGGGTATTAACTTGGTGCACGGTAAATTTAACAAAGAAAGTGTCGCTGATATCCTTACTAAAATGAATAGAAAGTTGTCTGGGTGGGCTGGTAAGATATTGTCCTTTGCTGGCAGAGTTACTATGTGTAAAAGTGTTCTGGCTACTCTCCCCTTGTATACCTGATAACTCCGTTTTCTGAGTTATTTTATTCCTTACTTTTCTTCGTTTTGCGTGCTCGACATGTAGAATTTATCGTCTTTTTGAGTAAAATGTGCTAATATTTGAGAATATGAGTTCTTAATATTTTATTGTTAAATCCGGGCGTTTCTAGTGTACTTTCAAGCTTTTATTATTATATGATCGCGGGTTGTGTTTTCTTGTTGTGATTCGCAGGAAGATAGGGCTTGGAGGATCATGCAGGAGATGGAAACGAGTTTCGGAAATGAGGAACTCAACGAAAAAGCTAAAAAGAAGAGTGCAGGATGAAGGTGTCTTCGTACGAAGACAATAGTCTTCGTACGAAGACTTATTACTTAGCCAAATTTTCAGCTGCTGAAGATGTCTTCCCAAAACAGCTCTCTGTACTTATCTAGGAAGACCTTCGTACGAAGGGGAATAGTCTTCGTATGAAGAATCTTCGTACGAAGGGATTTGTGTTTGTACGATGAGAACGCTGACAGAGGCAGGTTTGACAGGGCTTTTATGCAAATTCTCCAAAACTTGTAATATGATTATGGAAACGTATTTAAGCTAATTAGGTCATGATTTTGGGGAGTTATCAAGGTTTTTTGGACGTGTTGGAGAGCTAGAGACCGCTTGGAGAGCTTTGGAGCGCTTGGATCATTCGTTTGGCTTCTAAAACTTCGTTTCTTCTCTAGTTTTGGTTATTGGTCATGAAAACTTGTATTGTGATCATGTTTTTGAGTAGCTAAACTCCTATTTCAGGATATCTCGTAGGGAGCTAGGTTTTGATCACTACTATTTGATATTTATGGATTTGTTTTCATGCGTTTTGGCTTAATTGATGATATTTTGTCTAGTTTTGTGTGTTTTATAAATATCACTCATCTTTTCTATTGTTACACGTATAAATAGGATTGAGCTATGTTCGGAATGTAAGAGAAATCAACGTTTATTGCTCGGAAACTTGAAACACACACTAGCCGTATCTAGGGCTGAGAAATCTTGCTAGTTAGCTAAGAACTAAGAGTAGACAAACAAGTATAAAGCATGCTTAAACTTGATTAGACAAGAGAAATCAGCTTTGATAGTTTAAGTGTAGGTGTTGGTTGAGAAATCTTCAACATAGGAGTGCTCGTTTAACTAGACAAAGCATCGTCGGGTTAGTACAACGTAAATCCAACGTAGTGTGAAATACCTAGTGACCCGTAGAGATATCCTGACTTTGTCAACTTTGTGAGAAATCAATAACAACTCATCTTTATTAATCATGAAGTGATTCATTCGGTTAATTGAGACTCGCGTACTTTTTGTATTTAGTAGAATTAGCAATACAAACAATTGCGCCTTGCCCACATAAGGATTGGATTTAGTAACTAATTTGCAAAGAAGTCTCTTGGGTTCGACAATCCGAATTTCCAAAATTTATTGCTACACCGACAACTGTACACTTGCAGTTGGAGCGTGTCAAGTTTTTGGCGCCGTTGCCGGGGACTTCGGCTAGATTAGTTATTATTTTTAACCTTAGGGTTTTACTTTTCTTGTTTATTATCTGATACTCACTTGCGTTTTTCTATGTTATTCTTATTTCAGGTTTGATTTCACGGTGCATGACCCGTTCTAGAGACGAGCCCTTGTACCCCTTTCTTGAATATCCGGAATCATTGTTACGCAGTGAACGTAGAGACTCGAGGAAAGCGAACTCTGCTCCTATGGACAATCAGGATAGAGCTGAGTTGGAAAGGCTCCGCAAGGGTTCGGAGGACATAGCTGCCGCCAGACGAGAAACAGAGGAGCTCAGAGATCAGATGGCTGAGATGGAGGCGGCAATGGCTCGCTTGAACCCCCCAAATCCACAACCACGTCTTGGTGTGGGGGCTCAAGATGGGAACAATGGAGGTGCAAATGGCGGTAACAATGGAGGTAACGGGAACAATGGGCGAAATTCGGCGGCTCGTGTAGCAAATGTGGAGAATGAAGATCGCCCCACGGTTGACTATTTCCGAACCACTCCAGCTGGTTACCAACCCACTATTGTTCGGCCTCAGATCAATATAGCACATTTTGAGCTACACCAGCACATGATCAACATGGTTAGTCATGAGTGTGCGTTCACTGGAGCCCCAGGAGATGATCCCAAACCATCTTCTGATATTTGAAAAATCACATCGACTTTGCATGACCATAGGGTTCCAGATGAGACAGTTAAGCTTCCACTGTTTCCGTTCTCATTATCTGGAAAAGCCAAGCAGTGGCTTATGGAGCTGCCAGCGGGAAGTATCGTGACTTGGGCAGACTGTTGCCATGAATTTCTGAGGAAATATTTTCCTCCGTCCAAGGTTGCTCAACAGATGTCTGAGATTACAAATTTTACTCAAGAGGAAGATAGCTCATTGGGAGACACATGGAGAAAGTTTAGCCAAATTATGCGTAGATTCCCAAATCATGGGGAGCCAAGGCATAAGCTCCTCCATTATATTTGCTTTGGACAAGGAGACAGCTGACCAGTTGGATATGCTAGCTGGGGGTAATTTTATGGGCTTGGGACACAGAGAGCTCATGATTTTATGAACAACGTGGCCAAGAGGGAGACTAGTAAGACTGAAACTCGTAGGTATTCAAAAACTGGGGATGCAAATCTGGTCAACAAAATTGAGTCTATGGAGCAAAAGCTTGAGTCCATGACTTCAGCCTTTCATGGCATGCATTCTCCTGCACATGTAAAATCTGTGGGAGAGCTACTTGCAGACGAGAGTCAGGGATATGATTGTACTGTTGAGGATGTGAACTTCATGAGACAGCAGCATTGGCCTAATACGTACCATCCCAACAACCGCAACCATCCTAACTTCAGCTATGCCAACCCAAATAGTGGACTCTATGCACCTGGACAGCAACCTGCTTCGCAATATCCAACTCAGAGGCAATTTATCAGCCACAGGTGCAACAACAGCCAAAGCCAGATATTTATACCATGATGGCAAAATGAATGAGAAGATGGTTTTTATTGAGGCTACTGTGAAGAGCCATGAGACACAGATTGGGTAAATTTCCAATCAGAGCACCAAGCTTCCACCAGGCATACTTCCAGCAAAGAACATCACGCCTAATAAGCAGCTGAATGCAATCACAACTCGCAGTGGCATTACTACTGAAGATCCCCCATATCTTAGCCACGCGCAAGTAGAGGCAACTAAGGCCACTGAAAAGGCGTTGGATTAATCAATTCCCATGCCTACCGTGAGTCCCCAATCAAAGGAATCGGTTAGGAAGTCGAAGGAGAAGAATAAGCCTAAGGAAGAGTACAGTATGCTTGTGCCATACCCGCAAATATTGAAGAGCCAAGAGGATGCAAAAAACTTCAAGAAGTCCGTGGAAATCTTCATGAAGCTGCATATCAATATTCCCTTTGTGGAGGCCATATCACAAATGCCAAAGTATGCTAAATTTCTCAAGGACCTCCTTTCCAATAGGAGGCGCATGGATGATTTTGAGACTATGACCCTGAATGAGGAGTGTAGCGCCGTGGTGCACAAGGCGTTGCCAAAGAAGACAAAGGATCCGAGTGGTTTCATCATTCCTGTGACATTGACAGATGCCTTTCATGGTAGGGCGCTGTGTGATCTTGGTGCAAGCATCAATTTCATGTCCACATCTGTTTTTGAGCAGCTTGGTGTGGGAGATCCAAAACCCACTAGGATGTGCTTGCAGATGGCTGACCGCACCATCAAACGCCCAAGGGGTGTCTTGGAGGATGTACTTTTGAGAGTCGAGGAACTCATCTTCCCCGCTGATTTTGTTATATTGGACATGGTGGCTGATGATGATGTCCCACTCATTTTGGGACCGCCATTCCTTGCCACGGGGAATACGATCATTGATGTTGCCAATGGGGAGTTGATGATGCGGATCAACAACGAGAAGGTGGCATACAATGTTTTTTGAGGCTATGAAGTTTTCCGCATATGCGATGAGTGAGCAGTGTTTTGGTGTGGAGGCATACATGCTAGATGAGGAGGATGCACTATTGTAGCAACTTTATGAGGAGCTTGCTCTACTTGATTTCAGCCAGAAAGAGCAGGCTATGGAAGCCCATTGGCACAAGCCCCTACCCCTCTTTGATGAGGGAAGCAGGAAGATTCTTACTCGTTCTCTTATTACTGCTCCTGTTTTAGAATTAAAGCCTTTACCTGCTCATTTAAAATATTTGTACTTGGTATCTAATGAAACGTTACCTGTGATTGTGTCTGCATGTTTGGATAGGGAACATGAGGATCAACTTCTCAAGGTATTGAAGGGAAGAAAGGCAGCTATGTGATGGACCATAGCGGATATCAAGGGGATCAGCCCCACAATTTGCTAGCACAAGATCCGGGTTATGGAGGACAAGAAGCCGGCAGTTCAATTTCAGCACCGCCTTAATCCTCATATGCAGGAGGTGGTGAAGAAAGAGGTGCTTAAATGGTTGGAGGAGGGCATCATTTATCCGATTTTCGACAGCACATGGACTAGCGCGGTGCTTTATGTCCCTAAGAAGGGAGGTATTACTGTGGTGGAAGGGGAGAAAGGTGATCAGATTTCCACTCGTAATGTTACTGGGTGGAGAGTTTGCATGGATTACCGCAAGCTCAATGATGCCACATTGAAGGATCATTTCTCCTACCATTCGTTGATCAGATGCTTGATAGGCTGGCACGACATTCTCACTACTGCTTTCTGGATGGGTACTCCGGGTACAACCAAATAGCAATTGAGACAACAGACCAGGAGAAGACGACATTCACTTGTCCCTATGGGACTTTTGCTTTTAGACGCATGCCTTTTGAGTTATGCAACACACCTGCTACATTTCAGAGGTGTATGATGTCGATCTTCTTAGACATGATGGAGCAAAATTTTGAGGTCTTCATTGATAATTTTTTACTCTATGGTGATGGGTTCGAAGACTGTCTACAGCAGGTAGCTCGGGTTCTTGACAGATGCATTGACACCAACCTAGTGCTCAACTGGGAGAAGTGTCATTTCATGGTGACCGAGGGGATAGTGTCGGGGCACAAGATTTCAAGCATAGGTTTAGAGGTAGACCGGGCAAAAATTGAGGTTATTGAGAAGCTTCCATACCCTACGACTGTCAAAGGGGTAAGGATTTTCTTGGGACATCCAGGGTTTTACCGGCGATTCATCAAAGATTTCTCGAAGATCACAAAGCCTCTATCTGGTTTGCTTGAAAAGGATGCAGTCTTTGATTTTGATGCAAAATGCAAGTCAGATTTTGATGTGCTCAAGGAGAAGTTGATTAGCGCGCCAATCATCGGCATACCAGACTGGACTTTGTCGTTTGAGCTCATGTGTGATGCTAGTGACTATGTGGTGGGAGCAGTCCTGGGACAGCAGAAAGATAAGGTAGCTCATGTCATTTAATATGCTAGTCGAACTCTTAACGATGCACATGTTAATTATGCTACCACGGAGAAAGAGATGTTGGCTATCATCTTTGCGTTGGACAAGTTTCTTCCATATCTTGTGGGTTCTCAGGTGATGATTTTCACAGACCATGCAACCCTCAAGTACCTTCTCACCAAGAAGGACGCCAAGCCAAGATTGATCCGGTGGGTTCCGTTAATGCAAGAGTTTGACGTAGTGATCAAAGATAAGAAGGGGGTAGAGAATGCTGTTGCAGACCATTTATCACGGCTCGAGAATGAAAAGTATGAAGATGTGCCAATTAAAGAGGATTTTCCTGATGAGCAGCTCATGGTAGTGGTCGCAGCTGTGCCTTGGTTTGCTGAATTGGAAAATTTCAAGGCGCTCAACATTGTTCCCAAAGACATGACCTTCCACCAGAGAAAGAAGTTCTTTGCAGATGCACACCGATATTTTTGGGATGATCCCTATCTGTTCAAGTTGGGAGCAGATAATGTGTTGCGAAGATGTGTAGCACCACCGGATACGTTCGAGATTCTCAGACATTGCCATGAATTGAATTGTGGAGGTTATTTTGTCAAGACGCGCACTGTGGCTAAGGTACTTCAAGGCGGTTTCTATTGGCCTTCTTTGCATAAGGATGCTCATCTATTTGTGCAGCAGTGTGACCGGTGTCAGAGAACTGACTATATTCCCAACCGAAATGAGATGCCTCGGAAATTTCGTGCTGGAGGTAGAGCCGTTTGGCGTATGGGGTATAGACTTCATGGGTCCATTCCCCTCTTCACTTGACAATCTTTACACACGGCGAAGACTATTTCCATGGCTTGCGCGTCAATGTGGCCGACAGTAGACGTGGTCGTTGTGATGGACCAATAGACAGCAGTGATGCAGCGCACCCACATAAATGTATCCAAAACAGTGTGACCTACACATCCCACCACAAACTAAATGAGCATCAATAAACTCTCATGTCTAGCAGAGTTTATGAATGACTCAATACATCAGCAAATAAATTGTTAAAATCACACATTGTTACAAGATTCAAGAATTGTCTCTCCATGAAGTGCAACTACTACTTCATATTTGTTAATTTTAGTAAGAATGTTTTCTTTATGAACAGTTTTCAGAAATTTTTGTTTTATGATTATCACAACTTTGGCAATTAATGTTACTAGATTACGATTGTGATAAGCAAGTCGCACCTATATTCAATTAAAATGTTAAACATACAAATATCAAAAAATGTGTCTGTATATGGAATACATTTATCATATTCATATCTCTAGTGAGATAGAAGATGATATGGAGCATTTTTTGTAAAAAATTGGATGGTTTATTTTTCCTGTTTACATATAAGACACTTGTCCATACCAATAACTGGTCTACATGTGTAAAAAGAAGATGATACTAGAGTAATAAGTTGAAAAAATAAATTGGAAGTAACTAACTTGGATAACTCTGACATGAGTTATCTTATCAGTCAAATAGGGTTATTGTATTGATTATACGTACGAATTGCTTAAACCATGGGTCAAATGAAATTGAATTGTCCAAATCGAAGTTGCAAGGGTAAATTGACAAGTTCTACAAGCGATATAAGGAAGTTGAGTGTCTTTATCCAATCAAAAAAATGAGGCTGCATTTTTTTTTTCTAAATCCAAAATTGAAGAAAAAGAAGACACACAAAATTAGAAACGTCACATACCCAACATAATGTAAGGAACAATATTGGGTATGGGTGAGTTCAGTTCACTTACTAAGAAGAGTCTGACACTCCTAATTAATTTGAGCCAACATAGAAATGATTCTTTTAAGATAAAGAAAAAAATTAAATGTGCACCACGTGCATTTATCGTGCATATATCGTGCAATAGAAAGATATAAGATAACACAAAATAAAATAATAAAAAATTGTAAATTCGTAAATCAAGACATACAATCTCTCTACATCTCAAATCAAGATTTTTGTAAATTGGTAAGTGATACGGGTATCGGTCACCTACTAACGATGGCAGTGCCTCTAACCTCAACCTTGGCTTTTCTGGTGAGCCACAATGATTACTAATTTGAAATTCAATGAGAAACATGCTGTATCTTGTTAGAACAACTTTCACAAAGAAGCTATCTAATTACCATGGAAGACCCGGTCATCATTTCTTGACCTATAAATGCTCCAGCAAGTGCATAGAAAAATGCCAAGTGAAGTAATGTGCTCCCACGACTCCCCATCATAGTGGCAACTTCCACCTTATCACCAGTCAATCTAAATGGGAAAAGTTTCCAAACCTAACTTTCAGAGATGCAGTTCATGAATAAGTGAAAGCTCAGTTTATGCTTCTTCACCACATATCCTGCACACCTCATCATCTAAAACTAAAGCTCTGCTGGCAAAAACTTAGAAAGTGGATCAAAGAGAATGACAAAGGGCTTACAACAAGAATAAGAGAGAAAATTAATGAAGCAGCAAGAATGCATCTCAACATCCCCACCTCCTGTCGTAATAGCAGCAGCCCAAGGCTAATGCTACAACTACAATAAAAAAATCACAGGAATCAGCCAGTTGAGGGTGAAGGTTTTTCCTGATGGTTTGCTCTTCGCGCCTTCGTCAAATCCATCCACAATGTATGACGACGAACCTGTATAAGATAATTCCAGCAATGATTAAATGTGCATCATGAGCATTTATTGTGCATATATCGTGCAATAGAAATATATAAGATAATGAAAAATAAATAATTAAAATTTGTAGACCCCTTTGTACACTTCTTGTTCACAATCTCTCTACATCTCAAAGATTGCCATGGAGAAAGACATTTTTAACGTCCAATTGTTGTAAAGGTCAAGAAAAAGTTGCGGCAAGAATTAAAATGCATCTCAGCATCCACACCTCCTATCGTAATAGCAGCAGCCCAAGGCTAATGCTACAACTACAATAAAAATAATCAGAGGAATCAGCCAGTTGAGGGTGAAGGTTTTTCCTGATGGTTTGCTCTTCGCGCCTTCGTCAAATCCATCCACAATGTATGACGACGAACCTGTATAAGATATATCCAGCGATGATTAAATGTGGATCATGTGCATTCATCGTGCATATATCGTGCCATAGAAAGATATAAGATAATGCAAAATAAATAAATAAAGTTTGTAGACCCTTTGTACACTTCTTGTTCACAATCTCTCTACATCCCAAAGATTGCCATGGTGAAAGACATTTTTAACGTCCAATTGTTGTAAAGTTCGAGAAAAAGTTGTAGCAAGAATTAAAATGCATCTCAGCATCCCCACCTCCAGTCGTAATAGCAGCAGCCCAAGGCTAATGCTAGAACTACAATAAAAATAATCAGAGGAATCAGCCCGTTGAGGGTGAAGGTTTTTCCTGATGGTTTGGTCTTCGCGCCTTCGCCAAATCCATCCACAATGTATGACGACGAACCTGTATAAGATAATTCCAGCGATGATTAAATGTGGAGCATGTGCATTCATCGTGCATATATCGTGCAATAGATAGATATAAGATAATAAGAAATAAATAATTAAAGTTTGTAGACCCCTTTGTACACTTATTGTTCACAATCTCTCTACATCCCAAAGATTGCCATGGTGAAAGACATTTTTAACGTCCAATTGTTGTAAAGTTCAAGAAAAAGTTGCGGCAAGAATTAAAATGCATCTCAGCATCCCCACCTCCTGTCGTAATAGCAGCAGCCCAAGGCTAATGCTAGAACTACAATAAAAATAATCAGAGGAATCAGCCCGTTGAGGGTGAAGGTTTTTCCTGATGGTTTGCTCTTCGCGCCTTCGTCAAATCCATCCACAATGTATGACGACGAACCTGTATAAGATAATTCCAGCGATGATTAAATGTGGAGCATGTGCATTCATCGTGCATATATCGTGCAATATAAAGATATAAGATAATGCGAAATAAATAATTAAAGTTTGTAGACCCCTTTGTACACTTCTTGTTCACAATCTCTCTACATCCCAAAGATTGCCATGGAGAAAGACATTTTTAACGTCCAATGTTGTTAAGTTGAAGAAAAAGTTGCGGCAATAATTAAAATGCATCTCAGCATCCCCACCTCCTGTCGTAATAGTAGCAGCCCAAGGCTAATGCTAGAGCTACAATAAAAATAATCAGAGGAATCAGCCCGTTGAGGGTGAAGGTTTTTCCTGATGGTTTGCTCTTCGCGCCTTCGTCAAATCCATCCACAATGTATGACGACGAACCTGTATAAGATAATTCCAGCGATGATTAAATGTGGAGCATGTGCATTCATCGCGCATATATCGTGCAATAGAAATATATAAGATAATGCGAAATAAATAATTAAAGTTTGTAGACCCCTTTGTACACTTCTTGTTCACAATCTCTCTACATCCCAAAGATTGCCATGGAGAAAGACATTTTTAACGTCCAATTGTTGTAAAGTTCAAGAAAAAGTTGCTGCAAGAATTAAAATGCATCTCAGCATCCCCACCTCCTGTCGTAATAGCAGCAGCCCAAGGCTAATGCTACAACTAAAATAAAAATAATCAGAGGAATCAGCCAGTTGAGGGTGAAGGTTTTTCCTGATGGTTTGATCTTCGCTCCTTCGTCAAATTCATCCACAATTATGACGACGAACCTGTATAAGATAATCCCAGCAATGATTAAATGTGCATCATGTGCATTTATCGTGCAATAGAAAGATATAAGATAATGCAAAATAAATAATTAAAGTTTGTAGACCCCTTTGTACACTTCTTGTTCACAATCTCTCTACATCTCAAAGATTTCCATGGAGAAAGACATTTTTAACGTCCAGTTATTGTAAAGGTCAAGAAAAAGTTGCGGCAAGAATTAAAATGCATCTCAGCATCCCCACCTCCTGTCGTAATAGCAGCAGCCCAAGGATAATGCTACAACTACAATAAAAATAATCACAGGAATCAGCCAGGTTAGGGTGGAGGTTTTTCCAGATGGTTTGCTCTTCTCGCCTTCGTCAAATCCATACACAATGTATGACGACAAACATGTATAAGATAATTCTCGCAATGATTAAATGTGCATCATGTGCATTTATCGTGCATATATCGTGCAATAGAAAGATAGAAGATAATGCAAAATAAATAATTAAAATTTGTTGACCCCTTTGTACACTTCTTGTCCACAATCTCTCTACATCTCATAGATTGCCATGGAGAAAGACATTTTAACGTCCAATTGTTGTAAAGGTCAAGAAAAAGTTGCGCCAAGAACTAAAATGCAACGTATAGTGGCATGCTTTGCAACCAGACTGAATTTCTCGACATGGTCTTGTCCTGGGGTCAGGTGATACCCTTTTGCAACTATACGAGCTTTGTGACGAAAAAGGTGCTCTTAGAGTTAAACTTGGTCATAAAGACCCATATTTTTTCTATAATGTTTGTGGAAGGTGATGGAGGCACCAACACCTAAGTCTGTTGATCTTGGATGCTTCTAAATTCATGAGACATGGCATTACGCAACTGTGAATATTGAGAAGCCTCCTTAAACGAAAATGGATCTAGGAAGAAGAAGATGAGGCAGTAAAACCATAATGTAAAGGATTTGTAACAGTGAAACAGTGTCTTCTTTGATAAACCAGATTTACTGCGAGCAGAACACGAACCTCTATCTGCTGTGGCAAAACAATAAAAGTGCAGGGCTGTTTAAAAATGCTAAAACTATAGAGACCCGAAACACCAGGCAGAGCAAAAAACTAAACAAAATATCACATATCCATCCAGTTGAACTAAACAAAAAACCAGAAAGCTCCTCACAAGAGACACGCTAAGCAAAAAAAGGCAACTAACTATAACCATTCCGAATAAATCAAGAATTAAAAATCTAATATGTCTGAGCCTTAAACTGCAGCACACAAACATGTTTTAGAGCAGAATTCAAAACTGTGCTTACTTAGAGAAGGTAATACTTGAGAAAATAGAACGCAGTGTTAGCAGTTTAGCCCTAGACGGTACTGACACAAACAGTCCAGACAGAAGGGAATAAATTTAGATATGACAACATCAACCAAAATGATGGCAATGGGGCAAGGTATAATAAACTAATTGGTGCATTCAATTTAAGGTATTCTTTAATTTATTGTTTGCATGTATTGCAGTTATCTTTATTTTGCATGAATTGTTGTCGTTAAGTGTAAGGGTATGTCGCTTCGAGAAAAGTAAGCACCAGTTTTGTCAACCCCAGAAGGGGAGAGTACTTGTACTATAAATTGTAGTAGCAGCACCAGCAGTAGTCGTGTAGGTAAAGAAGTCTGCTGTAGCTGTAGGATTTGTTGCAAAAATTATAAAGATTTAGGAACCTTTTGCATTTTTACTATTTGTGGAGGTTTTCGAAATATATTACTATTAGCTAAAAGTAAAGGTAAATGAAGTAGGGACAGTCGGAAAGTTGGAAGCTGAGTGAAGACGTATAACAATTTATGGTAAATTTGGTTTTCCAATACACTGTAATTGACGATACACATGTAGTTATAAATAAGTACATAGAGGACTAACTAGTAAATAAACTTCAACTTAATTACAATTAGTACCTATATGCCCCGCAAGATGAAGGGTCCCACTTCAAATGAGAGAGTTTGTTATTTGTAGGAACTCAAAAGAAAGAATAGTTTGATCCGATTGGTTAACCTACTACACTACCTTTAAGGTTCCTCTGGCCAGAAAAATCCCCCTTCTTGGTTGAGATGGGTAGGCATTATTTTATTCTTGTTCTTAGCAGGGCCGGTCAGTGTGGTAAGATTATTTCATTACTTCATATTCATTATGCCAATTGGTTGGGCACACGTTCTTTATTAATGGTTCATATATTAGATCTTCGCTTCGCTTCGCATCGCAACAAGAAGTATAAAAGAAAAATGGGTGCTTTAATGCGGCCTAATGTTATTTCAGAGGCAAAGCCCATGATAAAAGGAAACATGTCTTCTTGGGGTAGGGAGGCATGTTCTCCCCGGCAAACCCCACTTAGGACATCGGTTCCTCTTAAGGATCCGGGAAATGAACTAATCATCATTACTTTTTTGGCATAAATCTTCATGTTCTCCCCCATCTCCTCTCCTTCCTAGTGAAAGCACTCCCGGATCCTTACTCTTGGCATGTGATGGTTTATGCTTCCTTTTTATGTTGGAATCCCTATTCTACATCTACATACGAGATCCTTAGTGCATCGTCCTCATTCAGTCACATATTTTACTGGAAAGTTTCTAAACCTAACTTGCATAGATGCAATTTATGAATAAGTGAAAGCTCAGTTTATGCTTCTTCACCACATATCCTGCACACATCATCATCTAAAACTAAAGCTCTGCAGACAAAAACTTAGAAAGTGGATCAAAGAGAATGACAAAGGGCTTACAACAAGAATAAGAGAGAAAAATAATGCAGCAGCAAGAATGCATCTCAGCATCCCCACCTCCTGTCGTAATAGCAGCAGCCCAAGGCTAATGCTACAACTACAATAAAAATAATCACAGGAATCAGCCAGTTGAGGGTGAAGGTTTTTCCTGATGGTTTGCTCTTCGCGCCTTTTTCAAATCCATCCACAATGTATGACGACGAACCTGTATAAGATAATTCCAGTAATGATTAAATGTGCATCATGTGCATTTATCATGCATATATCGTGCAATATAAATATATAAGATAATGCAAAATAAATAAATTAAAGTTTGTAGATCCCTTTGTACACTTCTTGTTCACAATCTCTCTACATCTCAAAGATTGCCATGGAGAAAGACATTTTTAACGTCCAATTGTTGTAAAGGTCAAGAAAAATTTGCGGCAAGAATTAAAATGCAACGTATAGTGGCATGCTTTGCAATCGGACTGAATTTCTCGACATGGTCTAGTCCTAGGGTTAGGTGAAACCCTATTGCAACTATACGGGCTTTGTGGCGAAAAAGGTGTTCTTAGGGGTAAACTTGGTCATGAAGAGCCATATTTTTCCTATAATGTTTGTGGGTGATGGAGGCACCAACACCTAAGTCTGTTTTTCTCAAAAAAAAAAAACACCTAAGTCTGTTGATCTTGGATGCTTCTAAATTCATGAGACATGGCATTACGCCACTGTGAATATTCAGAAGCCTTCTTAAATGAAAATGGATCAGAAGAAGAAGATGAGGCAGTAAAACCTTAATGTAAAGGAGCTGTAACAGTGTGAAACAGTTTCTTCTTTGACATACCAGATTTACTTCGTTTCTGCATTGGATTTCCACCAATTGGAGATGGAGTAGGATTTGACATCATTGAGTTTGTAGGCGGACCCTCTGCCTGGTCTGGGAGGTGGAGGTGCATCACCAAGTGGTGGCGGCAAGGGTGGTGCAGCCACAACACCACCGGTGGGCTACGACAAAACAAGGACTTTCAATTTTGTTGTGCTGGAGGTAGGATTGCAACTCGGGTGGGTTGGGCGGGTTGACAACATTTTCCAAGCCCAAGTCCGTGTTCTGTCAGCGTTGCTCAATTCCATCCCAGCCCGGGTTAGGAGCATCGCCAGTCCGTCCAAGCCCAAATTCGAACAAACCAATTCAGGTTGGGTTTGAATTTAGGCTAGCCCATTAAACTAAATAAGTTAACATAATTATCACATTCAAATCAATTAAATTGTCCCCTTCAAATTAAGTTAATAACTTACATTTAAAAAATATACCGAATGTAGACACTTTTTAATTTTTTATTATTTAAGGCTAAAAAATAATGTAGACACTTTTTAATCTTAGCCCGAGCCCGTCCAAATTATTCAAAACACGTGGCTAGGTTCGGGTTGGTTGGGTTAAGCTCGTCCAAGTTGCACCCCTAGGTGGAGGGCGGAGGGACATGTGGATGTGCCATGCGGGGATCCTGAAATGTCTCAGTAGGTAAAAAATGTGAGTAAGTAGAAGATGAAGTAGTAATAGAGTACCAGGTGGTGGCATGGGATTTGCTTAAGTTGTGGTGGCAATAGCATTATACCAATACTGTTTCGGCAAGTAGTACGAAGCAAAGTAATAGCAACAGTTTCAACAATCTACCGATGTTTACGTTATGAAATCTCATTTTGTTGTGGCGTGTGAGGACAAGATTTCTGGTGAAGTATAACACGATCAGCAAGAAATTTTGGAATACAAAGGCAGTGTATTCACCACCTCCATCAGAACGTAAAATTGTAATGTTATAACCTAACAGTTTGTCAATAAAAATTTTATACTTAGAAAAAACATATGGAACCTCATTTTTAGTATAAGCAGAAATAGCTAATTAATTCTACTGAAGTCATCAATAAATAAGACATATTACTTAAAAATAGAATAGGCAAGAGTAGAAGCTGGACCCCAAACATTACTGTGAATCAAGTTCAAAGGAGTAGCGGAGTTAGACTTAACAAACTCTAAGGCGACCTGACATTTTGCCACTTAAACATGATTAACATAGTTCCAGGATCTTTAACAGAAATATAACAATTAACATATTGAGAAAGAACAGTTCGTTGGATGTCCAAGACGAGAATGCCGAAGACTGGAAGTGATATGTTGTCCCAAAAGGCTTGAGGACCAGTCTGAAGATACCTGGAAGACATAGGGTAAATACCATTGTTTAATGTGACCATGGTAAAGTATTTTTTCCGTAGCCATGGATTGAGTAAGATACGGAAAGCAGATTGACATATAACTCAGGTACATGCAATTTATTTGAAAAAGTAAAATAAGAATTGGAAGTAGTGAGATACGAAGTACAATAGTGCCTTATAGAAAAAGAAGACCCATTACCAACTGTAACCTGATCGAAGCCAGAGTGCGGTTTGGAGAGAGATAGGTTTCTTAGATTTGTCGTCATGTGATTTGAAGCTCCGTGTGAGTAAGCTAGAGCTCTGGCCGGGGAGTGAAGGTGGATGCAGAGGCTGTCATAGCTGAGAGCTGCTCCGGAGGTGTACGTCTCTGATAGGCGTAGTCCATGTGATGCCAGTAGTCGAGGGTGAAGTGGAAGTCATATACACAATCTAACAGTTCACCGGAGCAGAGCCACCTCGACCAGAACCATTGGACCTCCACGACGACACGACCAAATGAGTTTTCCGGGTCCTGTACAAGACCTGTACCCTAAATCAGAACCCGAACCATATCCAGAACCGTACCTAGACCCATAACCAGATCCATAACCTAAACTGGGTACACGCCACCACCGCCTCGTTAACCCAAATGACCACCACGGGAACCTGAAGAGTTCCGACCACCACGACCGCCGCTAGTGGAATGGTAGAAGGCGGTGGGGTATGAGCAATCGATGTATTTGGCCTGAGACCCATGCATCCGCTCTTCAGATTTCATGAGAACATGAAGTTCTTTGAAAGGGATAGGGTCATATCTGGTTCTGAGAAAAGATCAGTAGGAGTTGAACTCTGTAGGCAAGCCATTCAAGGCAAAAAGGAGCAAGTTCTCGTCGTCGATGAACACAAAGGAGACACCAAGTTCGTCTCGGATGGATTTGATCTTCTGCGTGTACATATAGATTGGATCAAACATTTTCTTGAGGGCTTGAAGGTCCGATTTCAGTTGGAGTATATATGACATCTGGTGAGAGAGGCATAGCGCCGCTCAAGACACAACCAAGCAGATCTGGACGTGGTAGGTCCGATGACCAGAGAGAGATTCTTGCGTGAGGATAGCGTTGAGGATGCTCAAGACCGATCGATCTTGGAGATGCCATGCACTAAACGCCGGATCGGTGGCGGTGGAAAGGGTATCGTCGGTGGCAGAGAGGAACTCAGGTGGAAGTTGCAAAGAATCATTCAGATACCCAAAAAGTGTATGAGTGCCAAAGAAAGACGAGATTGGGTGCTTCCATAACATAAAATTAGAGCTATATAATTTAGATCGTAAAAGATTGTGGATAGTAAGCATATCGGTGTAGATACCAGGTGTAGTACTAGTAGCGAGCGACATGCTCTGATACCATGAAAGAACCCAACTAAAGCATCTCCAACCCCTATGGGGGGAAGGGGAGGCGGAGGGTGGGGGGGGGATCGTATAAAAATAGAGCTCAAGTCCAACCCCATGAGGGGATCAGGGGAGGGGGATGGGAAGGAGGAGCTATGGGGAGAAGTTTTGCCTTGGGTGTGGGATGGTTGGGAGAGATTTACCCACGAATAGGCATGGAAATTGGGGCGGGGCGAGCTAAAATTAACTCGCTCGACCCACAGCAGTGCCCAGGTGCACGTCAGCCCACACAAAGACCCGCTGTGCAAGCTACCACCTACTAACCCACACCCGTTTGAATTCAGCCCGATTCGGCTCACACACATCCGCGGCCGCATTTAACTTAAAGTCTTAAGCTAAAAAGCAAAATTGACTGATTTAACGTGAGATTTTTACAATACTGCAACATCTATCGAATCCACCACCCGAAGATTATTATATTGGGGTGAATGCATAAACATATCCCGAGCAGTAACATCAGTCAGAAGCTCTCGTTAAATGATAGTGCATACAAATACAAATTCCAAACAAGATTCAAAATTGGGCTGCCATACATAAATTTCGACAATTCACCTGGTACAAGACTCATGGACTAAATGAATCGATTTAGATTTATCACTTTCAAAGTTGGGTTGGGTTCCAGTAGATAGGCCGATGAGCAATAGAGGGTGAGCTTGCAAGAGGAGATAAACACATAGACTATGTTCCCAGAGATGACAGTGGTGGAGGAAGACCAGAGAAAGATGAAAATGAAGAGAAGAAGAAGAACTGGAGCTCGGAACACCAGTTCGGCTAGGAGCGAAATCTGTGTGATCAACCCTCTTGGTTAACCTAGGCTTCTTTCTTGACACAGAAACTGCCATTTTTTGGGTGAGGTAAGAAGCAATGCTGTCCATTGACTGATTTGGTGAGCCACAATTGGCAAAGGGCAAATTCAGTGATCATTCTCTGGATGTTTCATGCAGTAGTACTTACATTTGGAATTTTACCTCCCTAAAGGAAACAAACAGAGTAATGTGACGCTCATTTTTTAATTCGCCAGAGCAATAATAGACCGTGCTAACATGGCTATAGATAACAAGGAAAACAATTAATTGGTCTACTATCAGAAGAATCTGCCTATACTTCAGACGTTATGGCACTAAATTGGTCAGGGAGCCAGAAACAAGTTGTTCAATGACGAAAGGACAAAGATGACAGAGGCTGAGCAGCATCGGCATTGAGGGGTTCTAAACAAATACACAAAATTAACATCTTATGCACACATTACAAAGCCAAAATTTCTCATTCCAGATTTCAACAAGTCGAAGTCAAGTTTCTATCAAGTATCTAAGGAAGGTTTTTCCAATTTTCACAGAATGGAGAGAACCTTCTGTTGAGTTGTGATTTGGTGAGCTACATAATAGATTAAACCAAGCTCCGATAGAAGAGGAGTGATTTGATCGACGGTTGACTACCCGTCTGAATTTTGATGGACGCGGCTTGAGAGAAAGAGAGTAAAGGTGTGAAGGTTGAGAGAGACAGAGGCATGAATGCAGTGAGTTTCTATCCTACCCACACTTAACCCGCACCAAAACCCGCACATATTCCTACGTAGCAACCCGCAATTTGAACCGGCCCGACCCACCCCATTCCCGCATCGGTAGTGTCCAGACAGTGTTTAATGCATGGCAGGTGCGGGTTTAGACCCGCTTTGACGGCCCGAATGGCCATCCCTACCCATGAACATGCCCACACTCAAAACAAAATTTCTCCCATAACACCCCCTCCCCATCCCCATTCTCTTATGGGGTTGGACTGGAACTGTATTTTTACACAGTTTTCCCCCTCACCCTCCTCCCCCCATGGGATTAGAGATCCCCTTAGGGTTTCAAGCAATACACAGTGAAACCGAGGATGAGGAAAAAGCCTAGCAACGGCAGGAAGTAACCAGATTTTTTTTTTTTTTTTTTTTTTTTGAGAATCAGATTTAGGGTTAGTCGTAGTACAATGGCATAAATGGCCTTTTAGTAACAGTGGGCTAATAATATATGATTGTGCCACGGTAATGGGCTTGTCTTGGTTTTGTCATCATTGGCTACTAAAGCCTCATGTGAATAGCCTTTGGGCTTCAACTTTGGGCTTCTTTCCAAATATTATATTGCGTAATTCTTCAACTTGTGTTTATACTATAACGTAAAAAAAATTGTCATAACTTGTGATGCTACGTATGTCAATGTCCGCCATCAATTTTACATATGTTTCACTGTGATCAAGAATGAAACTGCATAAATAACAATACAATTTTTGATAATAACCAGCCAGAAGTGGAATCGGGAAGTCTTACTACTAGTTCCTACTACTTTAGGTTTACCATCAGGTTCCTGAAACCCTTCTTACATTTGAAAATATGGTTTCTTGATCACAGTGCCACTTCTCTTGAATGGTTTCGACAGGAGGATCATCAGAGCTTCAACACTCAATTCAGACCTCCACTAAATTGACACACCAAAGCCACCCACTCAGATAAGGACAACGTATGGTTGGTTGAGGAGGTTGTTCAATTCTGCATATTGGTAGGTATTGCATTGTAGTATATATCCAGGGCTAACGCTAACATGGTGAAGATTTTGAGGGACCAACAGGGTGGAAACTGTAGCGTCTTCTCAGATATGGATCATAGTCATCATACTTGCTCCAATTCTTCAAATTCTTTCTTGATACCTGTAAAACTATGAAACAATGATTCAAACTAATCAAATAATTTCAGAAATATCAAATATTACATTTAACAGGTTAAACTCACGCCGCATCGATGGAGACCAATAGAAACAAAATAAAACCTCGATTCTTCCCTTGCCATTTCACATACTTTTTTCAAAACGCAGAGTGTGAGTAATGAAATGGACAAGGGAAAAATTGAGACTTTGTGATGCTTCTACAAACTGAACCCCTCATACATAGATAACAAGAGTTGCTACAATGCAGAATCTACAATGTGCTTTGTATATTTTGAAGTACGCAACGATCCATATTTATAGAGCTGATAATAAGAGTGGGTCAATGGAGATAGAGAAATACAAGGTTCTGTTAAAGATTAAGAGATCTGATAAAATTTTATAATTTAAGATATAGCCAAGTACCGAGGCAAAGTTTGTTAGATACTGCCTCTGTTTCTTCTCTTTCAACTTAATTCACTTTTTGACACTATTCACTGGGTCACTTTGACCCGGTGATTTGGTTAGCAAAACGATACACGAATTTTGTAATCTTTGCATGATCTTGTAGAGTAAACTTTTTACTCTACGATATTATGAAAAAATTGTCAAAAAATTACATCGTTTTGCTATCCAAATCACCAAGTCAAAGTGACTCAGTTACGGGTAAAAAAGTCAAACGCCATTGAAAGAGAAGAAACAGAGATAGTATTTTCTAAGAACAAGTACCAAATCATGCAAAGAATCTCGGCAATTCAAAAATGTGCAAGCAGAAACTTGGACACAAGCAAGACACAGCACTCATGGTTGTATGTCAAGCAAGCTTTAACCCAGTAGAGTGGGATTGTGCCCCAAAACTATTGCTAGTAGGCGTCTTTAGAGAATGCGGTGAATAAATATCCACGTAGTGCCTATGTGGCATTGATTCTTCCCCAACTGGTTCGTGATCTAACATCAACTGCAAACACAGCGAATGAACAGAGCTTAAACTGAAGTGACTCCAGATACCAACGACACCAAAAGATTTTTCCATTACTTGCTCAGGAAGATTTCCGTACCTGCCATTCTTGGAAATCAAATCTGAAGACAAAGTGCTTATAAACAGCTTCGCCTGACCGAACAGACATTGCAGAAGGAGCATCTTTGGGAGCTGAAAAGGATGACCAACTAACACCCAAGCAGGTATTTTTACACAACTGATGATACCATCGTAATACCTAAATAATAGAATCTTAGGAGAGATATCGAACCAACAATGTGATTTCCATTTTCATCAACGGTAATTTCTGCCCGTCCATCCTTCACTAAAAAGGATAGATGCTTAGCCCCTGGACAGATACTACACCTGGGTTTAGACCCAGAACAGATGCCTCACTTGGTCAAGGCCAAGGCCCAGCTATTTCTGAGGGTCCTGATGTGGAGCATCCGTCTGGATCTCATGCCCCCTCACCTGTGGTCCCACCACCCACCTCTGAGGTTCAGCAGAGTTCCATTCCTGTCCTGGCACCACATCCCAGTGGCCCAATGATGAATTCCCCCCTCCCCCCTCCCCCTCCCCTGGGACATTCCATGCAGACGCGAAGTAAATCTGGCATCAGTAAGAAAAAAATGTTGTTTAATACTTCTGTTACTTCTCCTGTTTTTGATTCAGTGGTTACTTCTTCTACTACCACTGCAAACAATATTCATATGGATCCTACTTGCTACACAGAGGCTTCCAAACACTCACAGTGGCGCCAAGTAATGGCTGATGAGTTTGGAAGCCTCTTACAGCAACAAACATGGAGTCTGGTACCCCCACCTCCTTTTGCAAACGTAATAGGCAATAAGTGGGTGTATAAAACAAAATACTACCGCAACGGTAGTGTTTCTCGTTATAAAGCTCGTCTAGTTGCCAAGGGGTTTCATCAAACCCCCGGTATTGACTACGATGAAACTTTTAGTCCCGTCATGAAACACACCACTGTTAGTTGCATACTAGCATTTGCAGCAAGTTTTGATTGGCCTTTGCAGCAGTTAGACGTTAAAAATGCATTCTTGCATGGTTATTTACGAGAAACTGTTTATATGAAACATCCTTCTGGGTTTGTCAATTCTAAATACCCAGATTACGTTTGCAAATTACATAAGTCTATCTACGGCCTCAAACAAGCTCCTCGTGCTTGGTTTGAGCGCTTCACTACATATTTGTGTTCTTTGGGGTTTATTGCGTCTTATGCCGATTCCTCTCTTTTTATCTGACATAACAATAACAAAGTTACACTTTTGTTATTGTACGTCGATGATATAATATTAACCGGGAATGATCTTCCCTACATATCAATTCTAGATTGCAAGCTGAAGCTTGTAGCTGACATCTTCCCCAAATCTTCAGTGAGTGGAAAGCTATTTGTGTTGATTTAGTTTCAGCTTGGTAGGCACATGTTTCTTTGCTTGTGTGCTTAAATAGATCAACTTCTCAGGGTAACGAGAGACCTGGTATGTGATAGAGTCAATTGACAGATGTGTCATGGAACCGACTCAATGCTGTCTAAACTCCAAGTGCATCTTTAATAAGATATTTGTATGGACCAATTGATGATCAAAAAGATCGTTTTGAACCGAGTTCAGTAAAACTCTCGGTAAAAAGTTAAAACTCAAAGCGACAGCTTGTGAATTACCTAAGGTCATAAGTGAGTAGAAGCTAACCTGACATAAGATATGAAAATGTCAACAACGAAAATGGGTGAGCTAGATAGAAAATTCACCAATGATGACTGAAAAAAAATTTGTATATAGGTAATTAGGCCCAGCTGCCTTGATTACTAACTACTCCCACGACATATCGTAACATCTAACATCATTTGGGTTGTGACTTGATTACTAACTGATTTTTTCATCAAAATGATCCAAACTGTTTCAATATTTAGCTTCCTGCCGTCTTTCTAATCTTAATCTTTTGCATATTAAATATGTCCGTGATCATTGGAAGATGCAAATTTTTATGTTTATTTTCTTTCCATGTGCTTTTACAAATAGAAAGCCTCCTGTGTTGGGAGCGTAGAAGTAAAGAAGATGGCGGTGCCAGAAGTGCTGCTGGAAGTCGTGACAGGGGCGACTCCACTGGTGGAAATAGATGTAAGATATCTTAATTGGTTTTGTTGTTTCAGAACATTTGACCACGAATATATAACATAGCTTAGTTTTGTGTCAAAGCTATGTTTGGCGTGAAAAGTTTTGCCTTGTTTTGGTGTAAAATAAATAGGTAGATTAGTTAGAATCAACTTCTATTTATCCATGACTATCTTCTTCCTCATAACTCTCTCTTGGGATTGCAGGTTGTAGCTCACTCCGCATTTCACAGCATACTCAGAACTTGCAACAATACTGAGGCCGTAGGAACGCTGCTCAGTGTAACAAAGGTACAGAACAACAAATTTAACCAGTTTTGATTCCCGGAATTCAACTGCCAAACAATGTATGCAGAGGACGCGCCTTCGCCGGTCCGTTCTCTTTTTTCCTACTTTGAATGCTTCTTGATATGTTTTTGATCTGTTGAACATCAGAGTCTTCCTCTCCGTCTCATTCCCCTTCGTGGTGGCTAGGGTTCGATTGGTGGCGGCTAGGGTTATTGAAGGATCCAGCGTTACATTAGCTCAAACCATATATTCAACTTTGTTGTCTAAAGAAGATGAAGCGGTGGTTGTGGCATAACTGCGAGGCGGAGGCCTTCTCCTCATTTTTGATACAAATCTTCTATGTTACTTCGATTACTTCTACAACTACAGGTATTATCAGACTGATCCAAGATATTACCTAGAAATTTGGTTTAATATCGCATGCAATCCTCATTTTTGTTGTTCTGCACTGTTTTGTTTATCAGTCAGAGGTTCAACCTGTGAATTTTCTGTAAAAGATAAAGTATTTTGTGGGAATTTAGAACATAATAAGACACACTGCTGTGCACCGTTTTGTTCGTCGGTTAACGCTTAATTTGATAGCTTGGGACCGATTGCTGTTGTTTTTCTAAAAAACGAAGGTTTTTTTTTGTGGGAATTTAGAATCTGAAATTGGAGAGTTTTGATCCCAAATTGTAAGTTTTATTGAGTTTGATTGTTTAAGGTAATCAAGGGACAGCGAGAAATGCAAATATGTGAAAGCATTTTCTGAAATTAAGTAAATGGGAATGGAAGGATTATTGAGCATGAGGAATGGATACCTTGGCTGATTCAGTGTCAGGTCAGTGGTGATTACTGCTGGCAAGTCTAAGCACAAGGTCTCCATGCCACCATCCACCTCTCTGTCCACCGTCACTGCATTATTTCGTTTGTCCACCACAACCTTGGAAGAGAGAACAAAGAAAACCTGAACGCTCTGACGAGTTTGATGCACTTTGTGTCTGAAGTTACTATATGAACCTATTACAACTCCATGTGGACACTCATTCTGTCGTTCATGCCTATTTCAATCAATGGACAGAGGTAATGTGTTGCATATCGCCATATAAACTTATCTCATAACCCAACGTTTTAGTCCAGACACTTGAAGGGAAAATGGTAGGTAACAGATGTCCTCTGTGTCGTACAGTTTTGTTCATTAGTCCCAGAACATATGCAATCAGGTGATTTTCATTTTTCATTCTCCTAAGGAAAGCGGAATGTGATAGTTTCTACCATTAATTGATGTTTGCATGTGGAATATGTTACGTTTCAGATGGATGCTGCATCAACTCGATGTTATTGTAACCATATGTGATATAGATATTGAACTTATTGTTGCCTTTACACTGTATTAGTTGGACTTCTCATGATTTCTTTCTGACAAAATTAGTTGACAGTTGTATATGGCAATCTTAACTTCGATTTATCCTCAAGTTTGTAACCCCAAATTCTTCTATCTTATTCGCGAAATTGTTTTTCTGGATTGACAGCGTGACATTGAACAATATCATACAGAGAAACTTCTCCTAGGTATTTGCTCAAAGAAAGGAAGAGAACGACGGTTTGACCAATTATGGTGCTAATTTGATGCCTCTGTTTGTCATGATGTTGTCCTACCATGTCAGAAGCTCCATCTCAATATTTGAACCACGCTACAGACTTATGGTAGATTATAGTTCTTTTCCCACTTGGTTATTGTTTGCTCTTTTTAACTAAACTAGTAAGGTGCAAGTGCTTTGCACGTCGGCTACGAACTTTTTTAAGATCAGAGAAGGTAAAATTTATTGGTTATGTTTCTAAGAGAGTGATTTATGATTAATAGCGGAAATTCAGATCAAAGATCTTGGGGGAAGGCCAACATAGCATCATTAGAGTGGGCTTTCATAGTATATAATGAGATTTCTAAAATTACAATATAGACGTAATTTATTTATAGTCCAACTCCTATTAAAATTATCACAAAGCTGTTAATACTTTTTTGAAATTGTTGATTTGAGGGTTAACTGTGGGAGATGAAAAACTATTTTTTTTCACGAAATATAGAATTTTGAGTAACTGTGAAAAATGCTCTAACATCATGATTAAATTAGTTCAACACAGATAATAATATGATAATGCAGTTATGAGATTTCATTATTTTTTAAATCAAATGCATAAAACATGAACTGAAGTTAAAGTAAACTGAAAATATACATGGCATCTGAAGCAAAACTTTCATGTAAAGTAACATCGTCTTGGAACATTCTTAACTTCTGATGAAACTCATACATCAATTTCGTTAAAATGCTTCTGCTCATAAGTCCCAAGATGAAATCATAGCTACAAAACTACATTATATTTATGGCAATCAGGTTATATGTACCTACTGAAAGTATAAACTTCACTATTAATAGGCAAAAGATAAATAGTTTCCCGAGAATAATGAAATGATTATAAATTGATCATATTTAGTTGACAATTGTAATTATGTCAAACTTAATAAGTGGAACGGCCTAGCCAGAGTTCAGCCCGAGCCCCAATTGTCGACATGAATTTGGGTTCAGACGGGTTGGCTAAGTTCCTAACTCGGGCTTGGGCGGGCTTGGACATCTTGGACATAACTCGGGATTGGGCTAGGACAAGGTGTCAACCCGTCTGACTTGCAGCCCTAGCTACAAATCCACTAAAGGAGCCTCATAATACAATAAGATGCATCACAAGAAGATAGCTTTAAGGCATACAAGCATAATGGTAACTTTATGAGTTGCAAGTAATATCACATTTTCTTATTTTGTTTACATCCAACACGGTTTTAGAAAGGAGTAACAACTTGGGAATCATGACTACACCTTATGTGAAATACGAGCCAAATAAATCACAAAATCGCATAAAATATATCAGAGCACCCAAACAGTTGTTTTGAAGAAACTGCGGAATGTGATGAACTACATATTTCTATATTTCTACATCAACAGTAACAAACATCCACTCTCAAGATTTTAAGAAATTATGAGTAAGCGAGAAGGACATAAATAAATCACAAATCACGAAAACTTTAAGTAATGCAATCGGGAATGATGGGGCTCGAACCCGTAACTACCAATTGAATTGCAACCCCGAGTGTTTGATATGAATTACTAATATCACCATGTGAGGGTCAACCCAATCATAATACCACCACATCGTAAAAGCCAACTCCCAAACAATCAATGGAAGTGCTGGTTTAGGCAGTACAAGGGAAGCCACTTACAATAGGAGATAATAGTAACATAGGAGATAATAGTAACATTTAAACTATTTGATCATCATACCATTGCAGAGTTCTAATGAGCAGGTAAATAACCAGCTAATAAAAGATTGCAGTGAAAACATACCTTGTTAGAGCAACAAATCATCTGCCTCACTCCAAGACTAAAAGCAAGGAGAGCATGCTCACGGGTCTGTCATCCTTTGACATACCAGCCTCAAATCTCGTCGATGCTAGCATAACCTGCCATGAACCCCACCGCAAGCAATTTGCAGGGCATATAGATGTTTACTCTTCTTCTAAAGGTGGTTGGCAGCGTTGATGGTTTCATTGAGGAACTCGAAACAGCGCATAATCGTGGACGGAGACCTTTCAAAAAAGCAACTTGTTACCAAAACTAAACTTGCATGACAAAAACCGCAAGCTATGGCTTGGTCATGGTATCTAATCAAGACATATAAATTGGGAACCATAATAAGTTGGTTGTTCCAAGTTACCTAAAAAAATAGTAACAGTAGATATGCAGACTATAACAATGAAGAAGAATAAAAAAGCCACTGCTAGAAAGTGTTGAACATATACATCATAATCATATACTCCCGTGCAACTTGTTTTCCATCTCTTCGCCCACTGCTAGAACCTGCAATTAATCATAACTATATTTAAAAATTCACCCCTTTGTAATTATGAAGCATAAAATCTCTCACTCGAGCTTTACAACTCTAAGCATGAGTTGTAATACTGCATTTTTTAAAAACAATCTTAATACAATTAAATAAAATCATAAAATACCTCCATAGAAGTGGGCTTCGAAAAGCTGTTTGCTCTGATTCCTACTCCACTTATCAAAGATCACCCAAAATCAGCCCATCATCATCGACTCATAATTGCTACATCGCTGTTCCAACCATTGAAAATAGCGCGAAATAGCATCATCAACACAAGGAAGAAGAAGAATAAAGAAAAAAGGTTTTCTGAATCAAAACACTCCATTTCCAAAACCAAAGAAAAGCTGCAGAAGCTTCAAAAGTTATAGTTTTGCTATCGAATAAAAATGTAGATATTTGGAGAGAGGAGGAGACAAAATCATAGCGTAACAACAAACTTGAGGTGGGAAGCTGAAATCCATCTTAAACAACAAGATTAGGCAATATGGACTCAGAATGATGTCTTTAAACTGCTGTCGAGATTGTATGAAACCGAACTGCCATGTATTTTACATCTTTTTTCTTCATAGGGGAACAGAAAAGGATGGCATCGACTATTGCTTGGGAACGAGATACAGAGAGACGGTTACCTCAGTTGCGGGGACGGCAACATTGCAAGAGTCTTGCGACACAGATGCGAAGTCGACGGCAGGGGTTTGACAGAGCCATTGCTTGCTTTCAAAGAGTTGCCGAGGCAGCGCCATCGGATCAAAATGCAGGCTTGACATCGGTCGATAAGAAGCGACAGTTGGAAGTATGTCTCACTTGTAGAAGAAACCCAGACAAGACGAAGTCATATAACCAGAACCCAATCATCAATCCATGAAAGTCGAAGACGAAACCGTACCACGTGAGCTGTTCTTGAATCTGAGGTCGAACCCTAACTTGATAGAGACATTAAGAATAGGTGTGACAGAAGAGAGTCCTATTGTGAATGAGGAAGACGATTCAGTATCTTGTTATATCAATGAGGGTTAAGGTGGTGTAGCAGAAGGACTCTTTTCTTAAAGCATGGGGCTAATACAGGCAGTAATGGTAATAAACAATCTTGTAGAGGCAACTTTGTTATTAATGATCTTAGGAGTCAAGTTAAATTTCCTCACTCTTTTAAGATAGTAAAGATTTATACAAGTATATATATGGTTGTCTCCAGGTTTACTGATTGCGTGATACAGGTCAACCGTATCGTACTAGTCAACTCTATTATTATGATTATTAGTATTGTTTATTTCATTGTTTATTTAGAGTTAATTAGTTATTTACGTTAATTATTTAGTTAAATAATGATCGGGCCTTGTTAAGCCCGTAAGAGTCTAGGGTTAGAGTTTTCTTTATCTATTTAAAAAAGTTGTAGTCCTCAGTTATTTTTATCGAATGAATTGATTATTGAGATAAATCTTTGTTCGGTCAATAGTAGTTGTTAGGAAAAGCGCCGTAGGCTAAAAGCTACGTGGTCAAGTTTTGTCGATTTTCACAAAATCTCTGGTGGCTTCGACTGTGATTGTGACGGAGATGGAGGGTCGGGTGGTTCTGGGTTTTTTGGATGGAGGTCGATTGGTGGGTCAGGGGGTTTCTCCTTGGTGGTTGGGAGCGTCTGGGCTCGGATTTCGCCGGCGAGAGGGACGAACGGACCTGGTGGTGATGGTGGCGGTGGTGCCCGATTTTGGTTCGATGGCTGCTTCGGATCCGGTGGTGTGGTCGGCCGGAGTTGCCCGCCTGGAGTTTCTGTTGGTTTTTCCGGCGATTGCACTGGCGAGGAAGTGTCGGATTCCGTCGATTGGAACGGCGTCTTGGTGGCCTGGACGACGGCCATTGTCTGGAGCGACGGACAGGGTGGTTTCCCCGGCTGTTGGTGCGTCGGATTTGGCGTTCCTTGCTGCAATTGCAGCGGCTGTATCTGTTGTGGGCTATCTTCTGGCGGCAACCGTGCTTCAAGGGCGGCGAACGGGGCTTCGATCTTGGCTTCCAGACGGGTTTCAAAAGCAGTGAACCGCTTCTCAATTTCTGTTGTCAATTTTTGCACTACTTGATTCATCAGTTGTTGAATCAAATCACTAGGGAATTCGATGACGTTCGTCATGATTTCACCAATTAAATGGCGAAAATCAATGAAAGCACCAATTTGTTACCGTAAAGGTAACGGGGTTGACGATTTTGTGAAAATCGACAAAACTTGACCACGTAGCTTTTAGCCTACGGCGCTTTTCCTAACAACTACTATTGACCGAACAAAGATTTATCTCAATAATCAATTCATTCGATAAAAATAACTGAGGACTACAACTAATTTAAATAGATAAAGAAAACCCTAACCCTAGACTCTTACGGGCTTAACAAGGCCCGATCATTATTTAACTAAATAATTAACGTAAATAACTAATTAACTCGAAATAAACAATGAAATAAACAATACTAATAATCATAATAATAGTGTTGACCAGTACGATACGGTTGACCCGTATCATTGCGGCTATGGATATGTCCGCAAATAATCCGAGCACCAGTAAACAGAGTTATCAATTGAAGCTGATGCATCTTCTACTGCAGTCCCTTTTTCCGTAGTCATGGTAAAATGTAGAACTATGTCACCTTTTAGGAATCGGGCAGGATGAATTTGTTTAGAGTCACATAGGAATGGGTCAGGTATAGTACACTTGTGCACTTCAATTGGCTGATCCAACAACGCCAAAAATACAGTATTTGAAAGTTAGGTTGTACACAGAGAATTTTATAACATTTGAGATGTGCAATGTTTCGCGGCAATGTATCTTCTGGCAAATGTTTCTCTACCATATATGATATCTTAATTTTATGTAGGACTACTCACTGTTAGAACTGTTTACCTCAGTTGTTAAGCTTTTCTTACTCCGCACTTCTATTGCATCTATAGCGCGGGACTGACAGAAACTATTAAAGCATAGAAACGCAAAAGTCGTTGCACAGGTACCACGTGCGCGTAGCGCGCAGGGTAAACCTAGTGTTAGTATAAGGCTTCATATGTTAGTATAAGGCTGTTTCTTTTCAATAAATAATAAAAAAGGGCCTTAAATAGTACAACCTCTGTTTCTTCTCTTTCAGCCTACTTCACTTTTTATCACTATTCACTGAGTCACTTTGACCCAGTGATTTGATTAGTAAAACGATACAAGAATTTTATAATCTTTTCATCGTCTTGTAGAGTTAACTTTACTCTACAATATGAGAAGAAAATTGTCACAAAAAATATATATATTCTTTTGCTATCAAAATTATCGAATCAAAGTGACTCAGTTACGGGTTAAAAGTCAAAATATGACATTCCAGAAGAAACATACCTAGTATCAGCCAGTCTATTACATAACTGAATGCACATAAGAAATGATAATTAAAATTTGCAGATATATAAAATTACTGCGGAAATGGTCAAAAGAATAATCCAATGATTTCCCCAGATTATTGAAATAATGAAATCATTGCTTCCCAAATCAAATGAATACTATCTTTGCTAAACGAATGATCATTTGCAATGAAACCACATTTCGCTTTATTTTCTTATCACGTACAAAACTAACATGGACTATGCATGGTACATTTCTCGTATTTTAACTTCTTTTTTTCACTTGTTTTATTTTACTCGTAAAGAGTACGTGCAATAGTAAAATTCGTTTATGAATGAATAGCATTTAATGCAACGGTTTAGATAATCTCACCATACTTGTGAGGTGAAAAGTCATTAATTACCAGGGCCGGTCTTGCCATAAGGCAAGGTAGGCGGCCGCCTAAGGCCTCAATGTTTTGAAGGCCTCCAGTTAGTACTTGTATGTTGTATGCATGTATGTATATATGTAAAATCTTGTGTAGATTGTTGTAACAACTAAAATTAGGCCCATTAAGAGAATTTTTCTCTCTAGAGTCTCTCTCTAGAAAGAAGGTGTGTTCAACCATGGAAGATGAGTTCGAGGATTGGGTGAATCGAATCACTCTATCAGATGAGGAGAAAACAGAAGTTCTGATCCGGAAGGAAACTTGCGTGCGAGTACGAGCTGATTGGAAGCTCTGCTTGTCGACAGATTTGTTGGGGAAAACAAGATAGATGTACAAGGAATGAAGGAGTTGTTCAGAAGGCTCTGGTGCTCTGAGGATGATCTGTACGTGATAGAAGAAGGCATCAATAAGTTTATCTTCAGATTTGGGTCTCGTGAATCTATGGAAAAAGCGCTCTTCGGAGGCCCATGGAACTATGAAGATCAATTGCTACTGGTAAAAGAGTGGGATATCAATGGCAAGGATGAGGAGTGTAGGATCAGTGACCTTTGGGTCTGGGTCCAAATCCGAGGACTCCCATTACATCTCATACACGAAGAAATTGGCTCTCTGATAGCGGTGCCTATTGGAGAAGTTGGACGAGTCACTATTCATCTCGAAGGCGAGGAGAAAGATCGTTGTATCAGAGCTCGGATACGGATCAAAACGTACCGACCAATGAAACGAAGAGCCTTTGTCAGAACGGAGGAAGGTGACAAATGATGGGTCAATCTCTAGTATGAAAGGATCCCCACTGTGTGTGAATGGTGCGGGAGGATTGATCACAAATCAGACAAGTGTGAGAAGAAGAATACCACGACACAAGAAGAAGAGCAACCAGAGTTCGGCAAATGGTTGATCGGTCGACAAAAAGGGAAGAAACGAGCAAGCAATAGCTTCAACCGTGCCAGAAAACGCATCTCCGGCGAGGGGCCAAACGTCATTTTCCCGAAGGAGAAGGGGGGAAAAGAAAATTTCCCGAAGGAGAAGGGGGGAAATAATTTGGCTGATGGAAAGTCAAGATTTGGGGATAAGTCTGCTAAATCAAATTGGCAGCCAAAACCCAATCTCTATCCATATCAGTCAATCAAATTCTCAATGATTGGGAGAAATCAAAGACTCCAATCCCGAGTTTTGATCCACCGATTGGGGATACTCCCAATTTTAATTTGGGAATTCTGTCCAAAATAGCATCTCCCCGTGAGGTCAGCTTTGGCAAAAGTCAAATTGCTACAAACAAAATAAAGAAAGTCAATCTGAAAGATCGAGAACAAAGCAAAACCCGGGGAACAGGAGGAAAGTTTCACGACGAGAAGGAAAGTCACGGGACAAGGAGTTATTACGACAACTGAAACAGGTCTATCAATCGGAGGGGATGGAAAGAGGTATTGTAATCCAGGTACAAGCCTTATCGACGAACCACAAACAGAAGAGGAAGGGCCGATTGAGCTAGACCCAGGAGAAGGCCAAACAAGCAATCTAGTAGAGATGATTTGCGAAGATGAAACTCACCCAATACTATCAGAGGCAGAGGCTGTCAAACAGCCCTGCCTAGAGCAATGAAGGCCCTAAGATGGAACGTGCGGGGGCTCGGGAACCTCCGCAACGTTCTCTCCCTTTGCGATACTGTAAAGGATAGACGCCCCAATCTAGTCTTTCTCATGGAGACTAAATTGTATCCACATGAGATGGAGACTGTCAAAAGCAAAGTAGGGTATGCAAATGGAATTTATGTGAGTAGCAATGGGCGAAGTGGAGGCTTAGCACTCTTGTGGGATGAGAAGATTGATGTAATCCCTCTTTCAGAAGCCCAGCACTACATCCACTGTAAAGTGAAACTTGAAGATGAAGACAATCACTGGTTTTTCACCGGGTTCTACGGGGATCCAGAAAAGTCAGAGAGACATAATTACTGGACTCTTCTATCCCGTCTTAAACCTAACGGAGATGCTCTGTGGTGTGTGGTAGGAGATTTCAACGAAATCCTAACTGAATATGAAAAGGAAGGGGGAAGGAGTGTATCCTTATCCCAATCAGGTGCGTTTCTGTCAGTCCTTAAATCCTGTGATTTGAAGGACCTTGGGTATAGGGGAAATCCATTTACTTGGAACAACAATCAAGATGACGAATCAAATATACGGGAACGATTGGATCGGGTGGTGGCAAACTTTAGTTGGAGATCCCGTTATGGTAACAGTCGGGTCGAGCATCTGGTCAATGCGACCTCTGACCACAACCCCATCGAGCTCAAATTTGACGTACAAACTGAGGCAGCAGCCTCTATCGGCCCAAAAAGGTTTCATTTCGAAGTCACCTGGGTTCAGAATGGCGAATGTGATGATGTGATCAACACTCTGTGGTCTAGAAGCCGCATCCCAGTCAAAGACAAACTTCAGAATTGTGCAGAAGATCTCAATGAATGGGCAAGAACCAACTTCGCTGATGTCAAAAAACAAATCAAGGAACTGAAGAAGAAGATTTTACGTTTTGAAAGACATAAACAGAAAAGCAGCATAGCAGCCGAAAAGCCAAAAGAGAACTTTCAGATTTGCTGCTTAAAGAGGAAAAATTGTGGCAACAACGCTCAAGAGTACAATGGATTCAAAGTGGAGACAAAAATACGGCGTTTTTTCACCGCAAGGCCTCAACTCGAAAAATCCGAAATACCATCAAAGGTCTTGAGGATCACGAAGGAAATTGGAAGACAGAAAATGCGGAAATCATCCAGGTGCTCACTAATCACTTCAATATTCTTTTTTCTTCTTCCAACCCATCAAACGATGACATAAACAAAATGCTTGCTAATGACGAGTGGGATCAGTTTAGAGCAAAAGAACTTCCTTGAGTAGCCCTACTCAATCCAGGAGGTTCAAGAGAATCTGAAGCAAATGGGACCCCTCAAATCTCCCAGAGTTGATGGCTTCCCAGCACTCTTTTACCAAAGATACTAAGATACATTGAAAGAGGATGTTGGCCATTGTGTACTACAAATCCTCAATGGGGACAGAGTGTGGCTGAGTTCAACCACACACTATTAGCCCTAATCCCAAAAGTGAATCAAGTTCGAAGCCCCTCGGATCTTAGACCCATTAGCCTATGCACGGTGATTTACAAACTTGTCTAAAAAACGATGGCGAACAGATTAAAAATAATTCTGCATAGTATCATCTCTGAAATTCAAGGTGCTTTTGTCCCCGGCCGGCTAATAACGGACAATATCATAATGGACATAAGCAAGGCATATGACCGTGTGGAATGGTCCTTTCTCACTAAAGTCCTCTCCAAAATGGGTTTCGTCCCAAAGTGGATCAACCTAGTGAATGATAGTGTTTCAACACCTACTTTCTCTTTATTTTTTGAGGGACAGGTGGTGGGAAATATTGTGCCCAAACGGGGGCTTCGTCCGGGTTGTCCCATCTCGCCTTACTTGTTTTTATTTTGCGGTGAAGTTTTCTCTTGTTCTCTCACGCAAGCTATGCATAATGGTGTTATTACAGGGATTGCCGCTTCAAGAGGAGGACCGAAAGTGTCACACCTCTTTTTTGCGGACGATAGTATGATCTTTGCTAAAGCTACAGCTACGGAAGTACAAGCCCTATCAAACATCTTACAAGACTACGAGAGGGCAACGGGCCAGAAAATCAATCTACAAAAATCATCAGCTGTTTTCTCGAGCAATGTCTCGGTGGAATTGGGAGACCAATTGAGCCTACTGTGTGGGGTGAAGAAGGAGGCTCTCCACGACAGATACCTTGGGCTGCCAACAGAAATCGGAAGAAAACGAATGATCAAATTTCAGAATATATCAGACAAAGTAAAGTTCAAGATGAACGGTTGGAAAGAAAGATACCTGTCTCCGGCGGGCAATGAAGTGTTGCTGAAGTCAGTTATTGAAGCAATCCCAACGTATTCCATGGGTTGTTTCAAACTCCCGGCAAACCTGTGCGATAAACTGGAAGGAGAAATGTCAAAATTCTGGTGGGGAACAAATGAGAGCAAGAGGAAAATAAGCTGGTTAAGTTGGGACCGTATGAAGACAAGTAAATGTGCAGGAGGTCTTGGTTTCCACCACTTGCAGCTTTTTAACACTGCCACGTGAGGCAAACAATTCTGGAGAATTTTAACCAGACCAGATCTTCTCCACGCAAAAGTTCTCAGACACAAGTACTCCAATGCTTCTGGTCTACTAAATGCAGAAGCCAAAGCTGGATGCTCTTTTATTTGGAGAAGCATTTTGTCTAGCAAGAAATTAGTTATTAGTGGGTACAGATGGAGATTGGGGAATGGGGAAAGATTAAACGCCTTCTCAGACCCCTGGTTATTCAGGGAAGGGTCGTTTAAGCCTTTCACCCCAAATCCAAACCCGAATACTAAAATCATGGTGGCTGATCTTATCACAGAAGATAGGCAATGGGATGATCAAAAAATAAAACAGTTCTTTTGGGAAGAAGATGCAGCAGAGATCCAAATAGTATCAATTCCAGATATCCCATGTGCAGATCGCTTAATCTGGCACTATTCAAAAGATGGTAATTATCAAGTTAATTCTGGCTACCAACTGCCAGTCACACAAGACGAGAGAGCCAAAATTAAGCAAAGCGGTAATAGTTCGAACCCAAACCCAGATTGGTGGAGTATCTTTCGGCGACAAAAACTCCCAAAAAGAACACTCTTCCCAATTTGGAGAGCCCTCTCAAAAGGGCTGCCGGTTCGTGAAAATCTAAAACAAAGGGGCATGGAAGTGGACAGTTTCTGCCCTGTTTGTAAAGATGGAAGAGAGACAGAATCCCATTTCTTCCTTCACTGTGTTTTTGCAAAAAATTGCTGGCTTGCAATTTTTGGAAAAGACTTTGTAGATCTTTTTCAAGAAAACTTCCAGATCTGGAGGCCGTCTGCCTTTTTGACAGCGAACAGAACACATAGCAAAGAGAGATGATGAGCATGCTTACTTGGAAAATTTGGCAACACAGAAACGATATTGTCTTCAGAAATACCAGATCTAATGTCAAAGCAGTGGTGTAAGAGACACAGAGGTACCTGAGTGAGATGAAAACCAACATGCAGAAGCAGATCTCATCTCTTCCGGCTCAGACCAGTTCCCCGTCCTTTCTCGGCGAGTTACCGCCACCAGGATGGGCCGCATTGAACCCCAAACTGAGGGCGGCAGATGTAGGTGCTGTAATCCTTGACCGAAAAGGTGTCTTCATTGCCGGAATCTCCAAACCGATCCATTTCTCCGTCACAGCCAAGGCGGCGGAAGCTAAAGCTCTAAGAGAAGGCATCAAACTTGCAACTCGGACAAACATGGACCGGCTTTGGATTGAGATGGATGCTCTCGTGTTAGTGAGAGAAATGAACTTCATCATTCAAAATGGAAGAGCAACAGATTATACAGAAGCGGAGAGAACTCTAGAGAGCTGTAAAGGCGCATTGGAAACCGTAACGGACTACGTGGTTAAACACATTCCACGCAAGTGGAATAGGTCACCGCATAGATTTGCTCAAGAAGAATAGCTGGATCTGGCACCCGCCCGATTGGGCTGTATCTACTTTACTAGATGATGTTATGGGCCGTTTTAAGCCCAATGATGCTTAATAAAACAACACTTTCAAAAAAAAAAGGCCCATTAATCTGTTAAATGTAGAAAAAATGAGAAATAAAAGAAGATTAGCAAATAATGATGAGAGAACCAATCAATTTTGCACTAATTTTGTTCTTTCCCAAATTTAGACAAGTAAATTATTTTATTACCTCTTATAAATCACTGCCTTTATAACATTTTTTTTCTAAGTTTTCAAAATTACACGACGTTTTCGAAATTTGGGTATAATGCTTTTATAGGTTGAACAAAATATAAAGTTTCGTTAGTTTCTCTGCACAAAAATAAGCAAGCACAAAAGAACGAACAAAGCGGGCACTAGAGTATAATGAGATGGAGATTGTACGTACACTGAAAACAAATGTCAAATATTAATGGCCTAAAGATTAGAGAATTTTTGAAATGTAAACTTACTTATAATAAATGATTACATAAAAAATAAGAAAATATTACTAATTAATTAAAAAGTACAATAATGTCATGAAAAGTAAAATCTGGTGTAAAAAAAAAAGATCGGTGTAAGAATCAATTCCCTTTATTTATATCATGTTCCTATTCAATTTTAATCAAACAATTTTTGGGGAGGAAAAGGTTTAATAAACTAAATAACATTATTTCTTGTTCTTTGAATGTTTTTTTTTTTTTTTCATTTTCTCTTAAGATTCACAGTTTCCTTAGTAAGTTTTAACTTCACCATATTAAATAAATTGTGTCTATGGTTATATCAGAATAACTTAAATCCTATTTATCACATTAGAGACTAGGGGATTTCCCGTGCTCGAGGGCACTACCCAAAAACACGTTTCACCTATTGTAATGTCATAAATAAAATGAGTATTTTCATCTACAAACATGGGCAGAAAACGAAGACAACATGAATAATTGTATTAAATAATCAGGAAAGGAAGCCTATTTTTTAAAAGTATGATAAAAGGAGTGGGTAGTTAAGTGGATAGTTAAGTAGTGGGTAGTTAAGTGACTGGTAGATGAGATCTAATGGTTAGGGTTAATTCAATTTAACGGTCTCAAAGACAATTTTTGTAGATGAACTGCTACAAAAATGTAGCTCAGATTTTTAAGTCCTACTTTCTTCTACAAATTTTTCTATGAGCTTTTTAAAATATTCATGACTTTGGAAACTTATCATGTACTGGTATTACGGTAAGACAACCAAAAACTTCAATAAATTCCTTTGATTAACTGTACAGTAGTATATATACGTACTAATTTAAAATCTGTCGTTCTTTAGCGCGGTTAAAAACTGCAAACAACAGAGCAAGTGTAAACAACGCCGTTATTCATTTTGTTGTATTGGATCAGTCATCAGTCTATTGAAGTTGGGCTTGGAGGCCCAAATTGATTGTAACCGTTACAATTTCAGCCGATACGGGCATTTAAGAGAAATCCAACATTTATCCTAGTGCGAATAGTGTAAACAATTGTATATGTCAGAACCCCGAGAAAGTATTCAATATCACCGGAAAATTGGTGACGTGGTATCATGTGAGATTACGCTAGTTATTTGATGAATTGCCTGAATTAGCCGGTGGAGGTAACATTTTGGTTTATGTTTCGTTTATTTTCAAATGAGTTCCTTATGAGTTTGATATCTTCTTTTCATAATTTGTTCTTCTAAATGTCTCGAGGTTAAGTCATTCAATCAAATATTTGCACGCATCTGTGAGTTTGTTCTATTGAGTATTTTCAGTTTCTTCTTTGCAGTGAATTTTATGAAAAAGAAAACTTCATCTCTCATGACATGGGCCAGCTGCTCCACCCCCTTTACTTATCCTGCTTTGGCTTCATACCTTTTTTTTTTTGAAAATAGTTATGTCATAAAAGAACCAACTGGTCAAACCGACACAGATTGGGAACTCTAAATTACATTCAATTCACTTGGGAAGCTATGAGACCATTCTCTAGAGTTCTCTGCATCTGGGGAGAAGGATAACGCCATTCTCGAGAGTAAATGCGCGTGCTGGTTCTTATCTCTTGGGATCCACTTCCATCTGATAGTCTTGAGTCGCTTTACTTTCTCTTTGATTCTATCACAAATTAATCTGGAGCTCGATCTATCTTCTACCTCAACATCATTGAGCCCTGAGACTTGGTCGATTAGCACCTGAGCATCTCCTTCAATGAGTACGTCAGTTAGCCCTTGCTCTAGTGCTAAATCGACCGCCATTTCCATGGCCGAAGCTTCGGCTTCCTTCGCTCTGTTGCTCCATCTCAATCTCGCCGCTTTTTCAAAGCTCAAATCCCCGTGATGACTGAAGATAGCAACTCCGGCGCCGGCTACACGACGTGTATAAGACCAGGCGCCGTCAATCCGGATGCATGTGGCCCCATCTACTGCAGATCTGGCTCGTGCATCTGAGAAGAGGCTATGGTCTGAGGGATGCTCTTCCATTGACTGATTTGCTTGCTCAAATTGGGTATGGAAGAGAACTTGATTCATCAATTGCTCCGTTGTTCTACTGATGTTCTGGAATACTTTCCCATTTCTGTTTAGCCATAGCACCCACAGGCCAACCACAATTTTTTCTCTGTCAAGAGTATTCAATTTGGGAAATAAATTGCAAATCCAGAATTGGTTCTTTGGGATTTTGTTATAGTCGGCTTTTACTTGGCCTTCTAATAACTTGTCCCACAGAGCCTGAGCAGTGTGACATTCTGCAAAAAGATGCTCAACAGTTTCCCGTTCATCACAGAGAGGGCAAGTTGGATCTGAGATTACTCCTTTTTTGCACAAGTTGTCTCTAGTGGCTACTGCATTATGGTGAATTCTCCAAGTTAAAAATTTCATCTTCCTCTGAGTTTTCAATTTCCATAGGCTCTGGAACCACTTGTTTTGATTGGGAAGGAGTGTACCTGAAGTACCGACCGCAGGGCTTGAATTTGTGGCTAGGAGATAGCCCGATCTGACTTTGTAGATGCCTGAATCCTCAAAGTACCAGACCCAGTTGTCCTCTCCTGCTTGAGGAATTGGAATTCTCAAAATTTCATTTACATCAACTGGTAAGAGATTTTCTTTAAGATTTCCTTCACGCCAAGCTCTATTGGTGCTGTCAATATAATCTTGCACTAATGTATCTGCTCCTGCTGGTTTGGTAGTGTAAACTTTGAAGGCTGGTGGTCTAAGCAACCAAGGGTCTTCAAACATGTTAATCGAACCACCCGAACCCAAATTCTTGCGTAGTCCTTGTCTCAGCAGCTTGAGACCTTCTTGAAGGCTCCTCCAAGCATACGACGGTTGGGAACCCAAAGAAGAGGTAATCAACTCCTTATTCTAGTATTTAGGTTTGTAGATCCTAGCCACCAAGCTGCCTGGTTTAGTGAGTAGACGCCAACATTGTTTTGCTAGAAGAGCAATGTTAAACTTCTGCATATCCCGAAAACCCAGTCCCCCTTTATCTTTCGATGCTTTCATACTGTCCCAGGCTAGCCAGTTAATACCCCCTTGCTGTCCATTACCCCACCAGAATTGCCTCATTAGTTGCTCGATCTGTGTGCAGGTGCCTACTGGGAGCAAGAAGCAGGACATCGCGTAATTTGGAGAAGCTTGAACTACAGCTTTGAGAAGGACCTCTTTGCCTGCGGTTGAGAGGTATTTCTCTTTCCAGCCCTTGACTTTACCTCTTATTTTTTCCGTAACTTGGCCGAAGGTGACTGTTTTATTCTTGCCAATTGTTGTAGGAAGCCCCAGGTACTTTTCATGTTGGTTCACAGTTTCTACACCGCACAAAGAATTGATATAGGCTTTGACATCCGCATGTACGTTCGCAGAATATAAGGCAGCCGATTTAGCTAGGTTGATTTTCTGGCCAGAGGCTTGTTCAAAACGTGTAATAATTTGTAATAACTGTGTAATGTCTTCTTCTCTCGCACGAGTGAAGAATATGCTGTCGTCCGCGAAAAAAAAGTGGGAGACGGCCGGACCTCTCCTTGACGCTTTAACGCCCTCAAGATGCCGATTATGAACAGCGTGAATTAGCATTCTGGACAAGCCTTCACTGCAGATCAGAAATAAATAGGGCGACAGCGGGCAACCTTGCCGCAGTCCCCGCTCAGGTATGATTTTTCCGATAACTGAACCATTGATGTTAAAAGAGTAAGAGACTGAGTTGACACATCGTAACACCAAATCAACAATTTTAGGACCGAAGCCCAATTTGCGCATCATAGCAGTTAGAAAACTCCATTCAACCCGGTCGTAGGCTTTCGTCATATCCACTTTTAACGCTAGATAGCCCCGCTTTCCTTTGACCCTGGTTTTCATCGAATGCAAAACTTCAAATGCCGCAAGAATGTTGTCTGAGATCTGCCTTCCCGGAACGAAAGCACTCTGAGTTTCACCAATAATATCATCTAGGAACGGTTTGATTCTGTTGGCCACTGCCTTCGCTATCATTTTATAAACAACTGTGCAAAGACTTATTGGTCGAAAGTCAGCCGGGGTCTGGGGTTGCTTAATTTTTGGAATAAGCGTTATTATTGTTTCATTGAGATTCCCCAAGCTTTCCCCATTATTAAGGACTGCAAGACAGGTCTGAATAATATCTGGCCCAATAATATTCCAATAAGATTGGTAAAAAAGAGCGGGGAAGCCGTCGATACCTGGTGCCTTTAGCGGATGCATGCTTCTAAGGGCTCCAGTGATGTCATTTTCAGTGAATGGGCTTTCCAGCAACAATCTGTTAGCTTCCGAAATCAACTCAGGCACACACTGGGTAACAAACTCTATTTGAATTGCGGAAGGTGACTGGGACTTGAAAACCGAATTGTAATGCACATACCCTCTGTAGTGTCAACCCAAGTGTCCTCGTCCCGGAGACCGTTCATATGATTTCTTTGCTTCCTACTAGTTGCCTTCCGATGGAAGTAGCTGGTGTTGCGGTCACCATGCTGTAGCCACAACGCACGGCTACGCTGACGCCATTTTTGTTCTTCACTGTCATACAGTCTATTAAGTTCGCCCTCTACTTGGCGTTGTTGCTGAATGACTTCAGCAGATTGATGGGAATTCCACAGACTTTGCAGCGTGGACTTTAATTGTTGCGTCCGCTGGCGCATATTTCTGTATTCCTGGCGGTTCCAGGTTTGTAGACTTGCAGCCACCGAATGTAGCTTCTCGTGAACATTCCTCGGATTCTTCCATGAGTCCGAAACTTGTGATGCACACTGTTCGTTCTTGCTCCAGAATGACTCGAATTGAAATCTCCTTACAACTCTCCGAATTGCTTCATTAGTGCTGAAACTAAAGAGAAGTGCAACATGATCCGAATTCGGAAGTGGTCGATGATTGACTGAATAAGTAGGGAATTTATCCCTCCAACCTGGATTGGATAGGACCCGGTCCAACCGTTCCCTAATGAGACTTCCGTTCGTGTGTCTATTAGACCAAGTAAACGGGACACCCGTATACCCCATATCACGAAGATCACATTGATCAATCGCTTGTATGAAAGGCTCTATTTGGTGGAACCGAAGTGGTCTTCCTCCTTCTTTTTCTACCAATGACGTAAGGGCATTGAAGTCCCCTAGCACACACCATGGAAAAGGAGGTTTAGGCTTCAATCGCCTTAACAAACTCCACGAATGATGCTTGACTAGCGTCGGGGTCCCCGTAAAAGCCTGTCAAGAACCACTCCTTATTGCCACTACTATTGCATACCCACCCTGAGATATGATACTTTGACATTCGAAATAACTTAAAAACAACTTGGTGAGACCACATGAGAGATAAACCTCCGCTTTGCCCCACACTACTGACGTGAAGTCCATTGCAGAAGTTTAGTCGTTCCTGGAGTCGCTCCATTTGTTTATCACTTAGTCTTGTCTCCATGAGAAAGACTAGATCGGGGAGTTTGCTCTTCACTTCATCGCGAAGAGTAAGGAATGTACAGGGATTCCCCAAACCCCGTACATTCCAGCTATGAACAATCATTGTGGTAGGCGGGGATGCACCGCATCCACCGCCGGGCTTCCAGTTCCATTCTCAATGGGGTCATCTCGTATGTCTTCCTCGTCCTCCTCCACTATATCTGGGAATGTAAGCTGCTTGACTTTTTTGTTTGTAAAAACTTCCGTGGCTGATTTGTGTGGTGGGGGACTGAACGTAGTAGTAGATCCCTTCCTCTTGACTTGATCCGCATCCGATTGTACCGTAGCAGCTCTTGCTCTATTCCTTGCTAGATCCTTCATATTCCCAGCTCTGTGGCCTGTGGTCCCCGAGTTGAAAGCAATAATCCTTTGTTGCACTGAGTTGGAGGGTTGTCCTGTCACCGTATTTGTAGCGTCATTCACCCCCATGGCAATTGCATCAGGGACATTAACTTGCATCAGCGGAGTCTCAGCATCAACAACCATAGCACTGCTTTGGAGGGGATCCTCCAGGAATTCTAGGTTTTGGTACAGCGTAATCTGGTTTACCGAATCACTTGTGTGGGAAGATTGCTTCGGCTGACTGCCCGCTACTATGGTGTCGGACTTTGTGCCTTCGTTCCCAGTTCCGTTTGGAGGAAGAGGGGAAGGCTGCGGAAGAACACTTGCATCTTCGTTGCTAGGGTTCTTTTCTGGGTTTACCGTAGTGTTTTAAGGAGGGGGAGGAGGGACAGTAGCAACCTCTTTACTAATGGCGTCAGCTGTAGGGTTTGCTGGTTGTTGGGGATTCGACTCAGTCTTCCTCCTGGTTGCTGGGTGGTATAGAAGGAAATCACCATAACCTATCTCAAGCTGATCTTTTTGAGCCGGCGAGTATTCTTCACAATGAGGACCATCGTGGGTAATGGACCCGCACCAGCAACATACTGCAGGAACTCTTTTGTAGCGAAAATCCACCCAGATGTTTTCCTTTCGAACCGTAAGTTACACCCCACGGGGGATAGATTCCGAGATCGGGAGTCTAACCATAACCCTGAGATAGTTTCCGTCATTCCCTTCACTGTAGATCTTGTCGTCAGAGTCGATAACCTCTCCAAACCCTCCCCCTATCTTCTTTGCAACCTCTTCCTTCACGAGTTGGATCCGGAGCCCTAAAATCTGGATCCAGACATCAAAGCTACTGAACGTAACATCGTGAGTAGCACGCCCAAGCGTCCATGGTTGTAGTAGGAGGACTTTCATATTGAAGAACCATGGTCCTCCCGCAGAAACACGCTCAAGTGTTGTTTGATCGGGGAAACAAAACAAGAACGTATTGAAATCTGCTTCAAGTATTGAAACCTTCTCGCCATTAGTCCAGATCCGCTTGAACATACCCCTCATAGCACCCGCGTTAACCCTAGTTTCTGAGACGAATCTGCCAATCAAGCAGAATCGAAAGTCTTTCTCTGCTTGATCACAGAAGTCATCGTCGAAAACTATGGTTTGGTTTTCTTTCTCCGTGTAATCCGTCGGACTCCTTGCTGCCATGCCGCCGTCGAGAGGAAGAAGACTCACCACAGTTGTTTCCCGTAGGGTTTCGCCCGAGAGACTCGGAGCTACTCAGAAACTTTTCAACTCAGCTTCGGCTTCATACTACATGAAAGAGAAAGGCAAATCGTTTCCAGTTAAGTCTCTTGGATACATGAGAATATAGGAGAATCTTCTCAATATATATATATATATATATATATATATATATATATCTTTACTATCTTAAAAGAGTGAATAACCTCAAATGATTCCTAAGAGTGTTTATTATGAAAGTGCCTCTCTTAAATTATATAATTACATTTGGCCCCCACTTCAACCAGACCCTTCTGCTGCTCAGGACGTTTCACCAAACACCTCATACACGTCTCTTCCCTTGAAACGACACAATGAATGAAGTTGCAAATATCAGAACATCTTCGGAGAACATCTCAATCTACTTCATCCATCTCTCTGATCGGTCTTTCTGATCGGAACATCTTCAGAGAACCCACTGACATGCGTCATGGAGTTTTCTCCACGTCATGAGTTCAGTAACGCCATTGTTTTGTTCCAATTATCAGAAGCGATTGAAGATTTACTCTATTCACTTCAGCTGCAAATCAAAACCGAGTGGAGTTCTTTGATTTGTTTCTTCTTGTTAAATTTCGTATGTCTTCTGAAAGTGTAACTGAATTCACTCTTTTGTTCTTAATTCTGGCTTTCACGAAATTGATATCCCCTATGATCCTGAAACGGATCCTTTCAATGCTAATTCACACTGCTCAAGTACGTATAAAGAGTTATTATGGGTTGTGGGCCTCTCGTTAATTGATCATTTATTTTTCTGATCTTTAAAAATCATGAAAGGCATGGTGGTTCGTACGACTCATGGTGTCCGCAGGAGCTTCCGATGCTCTTGGAAGGGAAAATTGGCCCTGCCAAGCACGCCCCCTAGAAGAGTGGCTTCGATCTCCCGCGTATCCGATTCGTCCAAGGTCGCATACGTTCTTCAAGCCATTATATCAAACACCTTGTATGCAGCTCTATGATTGAATTTCCGGTGTTTTGTCCGTTGTTTGATTTGTGGGTCAGTTTAGGTATCTTATCAATGTTTGTGATAATTTTTCTTTTCGGAATTGTATTGGATAGCTGGTTTTCAAGATTTTCTGCACTACTCACTATTTAGCAAATTTCTATGAGGTTTTGATTGGGTCGTGTTTTTAGATTTTCATCAAATCTGGTTTTGTTTTATGACTGATCTATTGCTTAATGATAGTACATAACTATTTTCTCTACAATTAGAGAACTGGATATTTGTTAATATTGTGTTAGTTGACTTACTCTGATTGTTGAAGTTTACTTGGTTTTTTGTCCGTAGTTTTGTTTGTTGACTACATGTTAAAGTATTTTGTTGAGTGATTTGTAATTTTAATGATCTTGATAGAAATTCTGGTAGTTTATGAAGAAAAATATTTATTTTGTGTTTTCTAATCAAGGTCACTGGAGAAGAACAATGAACCAACCCCCATCTTGTGGTGTCCGTCGTTTCATCCTGCTCCCAGTCATTGATATAATCTGGTTACTGTCCCCACTCATTTGATTTGGTATGTGCCTCTCTAAGTGGATTTGGTTCATGTCACCAATTAACATGAAAGTTCCGCCGTATTGCTCGTATGTTTCTTAACCAAAACTCATATTCGGTGGATTTCGCATACTAGCTATTTCATTTTTATTTTAGTTGCAACTTCAATTATTAAACCGATTAGATTATTCTTACCTACTTGTAATTTTTCTGACGTAGTATTGTTCTTGGCAGCCTGGGTGAAACGCATCTTTATCAAATTCTAATTCGACTGACCTAGGTAAGCAACTGAAGAACTGAATTTATTTAATATTGTCGATGTAGCTAGATTTATTATTAATTTACAGTCATGTTTCATTATGTGGTTTTGTTAATACATATAAATTATGTAGGTATATTCATCGGAATTTGAAGCCTCTAAATCGATATTCTGCTTGTGCTAAATAGCAATGCCTCAATCAAGTGATTGTGTGTGCTTGTCCATTAAGAATCTACTTTGCTTCTTGCAGGATCATTTTGTGCTTCATGGAAGATAACGCCACAACAGATATCAAGGCCGGTAAAAACAATGCATATTACTTTCATCTTTATTTATGGTTGATTCATTTTATACAACAATACACAACATTGAATTTTCTTAAGTCAGGAATCGTCTCGTCTATTTCTTCTTGTCCGATCCGATTATGTATTTGAGTAACTTCTCATTTTTTTTTTTTTACAATTTAGAAAAAGTCATAATAAACTAGACAAGGGCCTTACTGGATTCAAATTCGATGAACTGCGATATGCAACTAAATTCAATTATGATGTGATTAGGCCATTTTTCACAAAATTATTTGATTTGATGTACTGAACAATTTAAATGTTGATATTCTCAATGATATCATTGATCTGGACATCATGGCCTGGTGTGCAAACATAATTCATATGTTGTCATTGATCTGGACATCGTGGTCTGGTGGAACTGTGGTTGGATTAGACTAACAATCAAGTTGTCACATTTGTCTTGCGAAAAAATAAAATCAATCGGTGAGTGCATCTATGTATATCCGGAAAGAAGCCTTGAGATAGTACACTTGCCCTTAATACTAAAGATATTGTAGAAATTTTGCCCTTACCTTGACTAATCCACGAGAGATGTTCACCTATGATTTCTGCATATGGCCAATTAAATCCTTCGTGTGCCGAGGATTATAGAAATTTCACTTTAAAGAATATAATAATAATAATAATAATAATAATAATAATAATAATAATAATAATAATAATAATAATAATAATAATAATATATAATTTACCCATTTTAGTGTTCAATCCATAACGGAACTAATTGTGTAACAGATGAATAGGCAATGAAACTTTTGTGTTTGGTAAGAATCAGAATAAGAATTCATTTGCATGATCTAGCTATGAGGTTTAGGCATGAGCAACATGATTCTACATATTTGGGATTCTCACTTGTACAAGCATCTTACTCTTTCCGAAATTTAGCTTTCTACATATTTGGGGTACTCACATGTATTTGGACTGTCTTGTGTGTTTTGGTGAGAGGCTCGTTAGCAGGTCGTTTGTTTAGCATATTAACACAAGTCCAGTAGTTAATCAAACGACAGCTTTTGGATTGAGGTAGATTTTTCAGATTTCATTTTTTAGCGATGATGGCTGGGATTTTGTTTATTGAATTTGGTTTTCTCTAAAGATATAACAGTATTCCATGTTATCAGAAAGGCTTCGTGCATATTTGGTGTGGCAATTTTGGGTTCCAATTTGGAGATGTATCCATTGTTAAAATATTGTTTCTCATTTTCGTTATTCATTTTTAGTATTGAAGTTAATAATAAGAACACATATTTCCCACGTGCAAAGCACGTGCACCTTACTAGTATGTATATATATATATATATATTTATATAGGAGAAATGATCGTGACACTCTTCCATGCATAATCTAACATGGAAATTATGATTTTGCCCATGAGTCAATTGGGATTTGGGAAAAGGAGAAATAGGGAGGAGATGATCCGTTTTCGACTCAATTACCTAACAAACAAGAGTTTGACATCGACGTATTTTTTGTAAATGGGGAATGCAATCGGCTAGTTCTAGAATTCGGGATTGCAATGTGATAGTTTCGACAAACTGGGAGTATGCATTAAGTAATTAAGCCTTTATAATTTGTCTACATTATTAAATCTCTCTCCAACTAACATTTTCGATCTTACGGATTCGATCACGTTATCAACATGCTCGCATCGAGTTTTATGTTACTCCAACCCAACAAGAGTTATATATATCATTTCTATATTACTACCGCGCATCGTGCGGGCATACGAATAGTTAAACTAACATTGATCATTTGTCACGGTAATCACGTTATTGGTGATATCAAAGTGAAACCTGCTTCCATACTGTTGATTGGAGCCGATGATTGAATCGAGCTCGCCTGGGGGATTAGGAAGGATACTGAAGCAATCGGTGAAAAGATTAATGGTATCAATATAAGCACGTAAGCGGAGTTTCATGGGTATTCCTTGGTCAAAGTAGTAAGTCAGGTTCGGGTACGGGTTTTGAGAACTACGATTAGTTGTGTCAAAACACAAATCGTAGAATCGTAAGCGTTGCCTTACTCGAACTTGTGTCTGTCTCACGAAGGCTTCCCTCAAAGGATTGTAAGCTGCCCGCGTAAAGTAGGTCAGCATAGAACCTGAGTCGAGGATGACGCCAGTGTCCGGATTATCTGGTTTAAGCTCAAATGTGCCCGGCGGTATGTCCACAGCGATATCGTTGACAGCGATTGAGACGAGGTTGACATACAAGAATTTGTTCGATAAGGGTTCCTTGGTCTGCAAGGATATGCTGTAACCGCCGGCGGGCGGTGCGTCGTTCAAAACGAGAGTCGACCGCGCTTCCCTGTTTCCGGGGGTCACCAGGCAATAAGAAAAAGTTTCTAGGTGCAAGGTCTTGACGAGAGAGAGCGGACCTCTCGAAAACGCAATTAATCCCGCCTGGCCAAAGAACTTTCCACGAGTATCCACTGAGCATCCAATTGGTATGATTTTCGATATAATGCCGCCACCGGAAAATTTACCTATCGTGAATCTGGCTGTAACGAGATAGCCCTCTGTTCTACTTTCATCGAGGTACTCTACAGCGTACTGGCACTCACCATGAGGACCCGGTTCCTCCTGCCTAGCATTGCCCAGAGACTGGCACAAAGTGTCCTTGTCCTCCACAACTATAGAGTCTTTAGTTTTATTCAAAAAGGGGTTGTAGATAGGACCAAATTGCTTGTAGCAATTAATGCAAGGCTCGCACTGGAGCCAGGGAACAAGGTTTGCTGTATCAATCTGGAATTTGTATTCGGTTGGCGGGCTCCCGATTTTTGCATCGAAAACGTAGACCCCTTTCACGAAGGGGTTCCCTAGGGGCAAGGCGAATCCCAACTCCTGTCCGTACATACTACTGTTGTTCCTATTCTTCTGCTCCTCCTCCTTCGCCCTCCTCTTCTCTTCTCTGATCCATTCTAGACGAGAAGGGTCGCTCCTTAATCTGGATTGGTAATAGGATTCGTAGCTTGAGTTTTCTAAGTCAATCTGGTGGTAGAGTTGGAGTTTGATGGGTTTTTTTGGTGGTGCAGCCGCCGCCGCCGCCACAGTGGTTGTGGTTGCAGCTACAAAGACTACCAAGATGAATAAGTAGAAGCAAAGCATGGTGGTGGTGGCGGAGGTGGTGGTACTAGGAGTACTCGTCATCATTGTGGTGGCAAAGGAAAGACAAAGTTGCACTATCAAACAGAGAATGAACCAGACTATTTATAGGCTATTTTATATTGGGGGATGGAAAATCACAACTGATATATATATATATATATATATATATATAAAGGTTTTATCATAACACTACATGTGACTTTCCTCAAAAAAAAAAAAAAAAAAAACTACATGTGACACCTAGAAAAATATCCGACGAAATGTTATACTAAAAGGTAATTGATTTTTCCTTCCCATTTAATACTAATCCCAAAATTTGTTTTCAGTTACGGATATGTATAACATATTGCAACTATACTAGATATTAGGTCAGTACCAAATGTAAAGTACTTTTGAAACTTTTTAGGGTTTACGTGAGATGGTGTCATGTGAAAATGTATATATATTAATATTATTCGTTGAAACCAACGTTTTTTTTTTCCGTTTTTTGCAAACACGTTGAACATGGAAACAGCCAAAATGAAAATTTATTTTTATATTGAAATTTGAAACAAGAATAGCAAATTTATTAATTGAGTAAAACATTGACTAAAGTTAAAATCAATAAAAGGTATACTAAACGGTAATTGATTGTTCCTTCCCATTTAATGCTAGTTCCAAAATTTGTTTTCAGTTACATTTATGTATAAGAGATTGCAATTAGTTACATTTATGTATAAGAGATTGCAATTATATTAGATATTAGGTCAGTACCAAATGCAAAGTACTTCTGAAACTTCTTAGGCTTTACGTGAGAGGATGTCATGTGGCAATGTCTATCAATTGATATCATACATTGAAAACAACGTCGAACTTGGAAACAGTCAAAAATAAAATTTTATATTCATATTGAAATTTAAAATTAGAACAATAAAATTTATTAATTGAGTAAAGCATTGACTAAAGTTTAAAAATCAATAAAAAATATACTAAGCGGTAATTGATTGTTCCTTCTCATTTAATGATAATTCCAAAATTTTTTTTCAGTTACTATTATGTAAAAGAGACTACAATTATACTAGATATTAGGTGAGTACCCGATATATGAACTACGTTATTGACTAATTCCATTATTTTTTATAAATTAAGAATTAATTCCTTAATACATCATTGACTGGTCCTAGTGATTGTTACTAATATAGGAATTCATCTTTGAAAAATAATTCATCTCTTAAACTTATTGATTTTTTTTGGAAAAATCTTTCAATTTAAAAGTTCTCCTTTGATGACGCTATTTTAATATGACGAAATAATATAAACCCCATTAAATTTCAATAGTTGTAGTTACTACTTTTAAAATTATCGAATATATAAAGTATAAACCCTTTTTTTTTTCGAGAAACAAAGCTCACTATACAATACAAAACAACAAATCTCTCAAAACTCACTACACAAAATTATAATTTATATTTCTCTCTTTCTTTATGTCCTTTATTGAGAAATTGTTTTTTGTCGTCAACCAGGTTTGAACCCGGGACCTCCAACCGTCTACAACTTCAGAAATTGGTTTTCTCTTTCTTTATGTCCTTGCTTTTCCTCTTATCTTCTTTATTATCATGCTTGTACTAAACTTTTTACAAGTAGTCACAAGTTACCACAACTGGAGGTTACAGTATTGCTTGCAAACATCGCAGTAAAAGCTAAAATAGGTAGTTTGTGTTCAAACTCAAGAGTACTAATTCATTCATTTTTCGTTTTCTTACATTAGGAAAAGGGGTCATGCGCGTTGCGTGCAGTTGGTCTTTGTTTTGGAGCTGGTATGATGGCTGCATTTAGTTTGGGGAAGAATTGAGCGTGATGAATCAAATCAGACGTTAGGAAAACTTGGTTTAATTTGGCATATACTGACAGTATTAAACTATGTGGCCTGGAGAATTGGTTGAAGTTTATGATGATGTTACAAGCTCGCACACAGAGAAACAGTTGCGACAAAATGAAACTTAAAAGGAACAGTACAACCTAAAAGGAACAGGAAACAACTACATGTTGATTGAATATCTTGCATCGTGTTACAGGAGGAAGAAGAAGAAGAAGCAAGCCCATCCAAACTAACAACCTTGTGTCGCCATCTTCGAACTAACAACTTTCACTGTCAAATTATGTCCATTGCTTCCACGTCCCAGGCCTCAGCTGATTAACCTTAGTGAATGGTTGCTTCCTCAATGCGTTTCTGCCATTTTCTAACAAAAAAGACCCCACCAAGTTTACATAAATTAACCTCATCATACCAATAGAATCAATACAAGTACAAAGGAAATAAAGTTGAGGTTAACGTTAATCAAGTTTCATATAACCTCATCACGACTGACATTCAAAAAACATTGTTGTAAAATGGTTTTCGAACCATGCTTTTGTTACCCAATTTCGGTCAAGTTATAACTAAGAACTTGGACCAACGTTGACATATTATTAAACTAGGTAACAAGGGGATCGATTCAAGATCCCAAACGTCGAAAACCATTAACGGGTGAATGAGAAATTAGGCGTTGAAGTTGGCCACTTCAATTGCTCAATTTTAAATGCACCCACATCTTGGAAATGAGGAAGAGAAGAGTAGTTCATCTACTCAAAGGTTGAGTACTAAGGGCACGCCCTTTGGGTGATACACATTTTGTGTAGGAGAGAGGACCTAGACAATGGTCGAACCACCACACGCGCGCGTCGCCGCCGCCGTCCGTCCGTCCGGCTCGGTCTCGAGTTCGGGCCGCGGCGCGGTGTGGTGCGGTGGTTGGTTGGGCTTTATCTTTTTGGGCCAGAAAATAATTTTTAATCCAGCCCGTTAATAATCAATGTTAACAGTCCAACCCGAAATAGTTATTAACTGTCTCCAACAGTTGTAACTTTTGGAGCAGTTACAACCGTTACTGTTCAAATTTGAACAGTCACAAACGGTTTTGTAACTGCTCCTCTCCCTGCCTATAAAAGGAACCTTCCTCTCTCAGTTTTTTTTCAATCCGAACTCCAGCAACAATTCTCTCTCTCTCTCTCACTCACTGCCAGTTTCTCTCAAAACAAAGTTCGGTTCGCCGGTACTGCAGATTGTGCTTTCGTCTGCAGTACGTGAAGACTTTCATCCTGGGGAGTAAATTTGCCCGTGTCTGTAGATAAATAAAACGAAGCACAACCAACTGTGGGGGCCAAATATTACTTCACGGAGATCGTTTCATGAACAACGAGACTGTCTTCTATCTTGCTTCAGCGTTCGGCAAGTTAACCATCTGTAAGTGTTTATTGTTTCTGTATTTTAATTATTTCTGTTAATCTTTCTGTTTTCAGATTCTTCTTAATACACCTACATCTTTCCAACGATCGTGAAGTAATATTTCTATAGGTGTTTAAAAGAATCTGTTTTACACAGAATTTTTAACAGTATTATTTTTCAGATTAGTTTACAGTATTGTTATTATTCTGTACTCTTCTCTTCTACTTTCTTTCTGTTTGCTGAGACATTTGTATCTTCAGCAATGTCAGAAACTGGGACTGAAACTCGTCCGGCTAATCCGTCCAACATGGCGACAGCGGCTGCCAACCAGGTTGTTCCGCTCAACGCAGTGACGGCAGAAAAACCCGAAAAGTTCACGGGGATTGATTTCAAGCGTTGGCAGCAGAAAATGCTCTTCTATCTCACCACCTTAGGTTTGGAGAAATACCTAAGGGATGATGCGCCTGAAACTCCATCAAACGCAGATGCAGAAGCACTCGTCGCTATTGACGCTTGGAAGCATTCTGAATTCCTTGCCAGAAATTATATTCTCAATAGCTTAGACGATCAACTGTACAATGTCTATTGTTCTGTAAAAACTGCAAAAGAACTATGGCTTTCCCTAGAAAAGAAATATAAAACAGAGGATGCGGGAGCCAAGAAATTTGTAGTAGAAAATTTTATGGAGTTTAGGATGGTGGATTCTAAATCTATTATGTCACAGGTTCAGGAATTCCAATGCCTCATCCATGATGTGCAAGCCGAAAGCATGATTCTGCCCGAGGAATTTCTCGTTGCAGTCATGATTCACAAGATTCCACCCGCATGGAAAGCATACAAGAATTACCTGAAACACAAGCGCAAAGAGATGAAGATGGAGGAACTAATTGTTCGCCTACGCATTGAGGAAGGAAACCGGATCGCCGACGAAAGACCCTCAACAAGTTATCATTCAAGGATCAACATTGTGGAGGGAGGCCCAGAAAAGAACAATCACAAAAGGAGGAAGGCAAGTGCCCCTTACGAGAAAAAGAGGTTCGCGGGAAAGTGTCTCATTTGTGGGAAAGTCGGTCACATGAAGAAGGACTGCCGCAAAAGGAGAAATACTTTCAAGGGCAAGAAGCCGGAAGCAAACCTCACCGAAGGCAACAATGATAAAGACTTTTCCACCGTAATCTCCGAAGTCAATCTCGCCGGAGGAAATCCAAACGAATGGTGGGTTGATACCGGGGCTACTCGCCACATTTGCGCCGACAAGAACATGTTTGCCGAATATGAAGAAGTCGAGAACGAGGAACAACTCTACATGGGTAACTCGGCCACATCCTAAGTCAAAGGAAAGGGACGGTTGATTCTCAAAATGACGTCCGGAAAGAAACTCGTACTTAATGATGTATTACATGTCCCCGACATTAGGAAAAACCTTGTTTCAGGTTCTGTACTTAGCAAAAAGGGTTTCAAACTTGTCTTTGAATCCGACAAGTTTGTATTAACCAAAAATGGGGAGTATGTAGGAAGGGGTTACTTGAAGGATGGGCTTTTCAAGCTCAATGTAATGGTTTTTTCCGCAATGAATAAGAAAGCAATATTTAACTATTTGTCGGAGTCTTCTCTTTCTTCATCTTGTTTATGGAATGGAAGATTAGGACATGTTAATTACGACTCAATTCGTAAATTAATGAATACCGATCATCTTCCAAAAAGTTCTATCGATGAAAATCACAAATGTGAAATTTGTGTAGAGGCAAAAATGACAAGACAATCGTTTCAACCGATTGGTACAAAAACAACAAGTCCTCTTGAACTTATTCACACCGATATTTGTGATTTAAAGTTTGTTCAAACAAGAAGCGGCAAAAAGTAATTTATTACCTTCATTGATGATTGTACCAAATATAGCTATGTTTATTTGTTACATAGCCGAGATGAAGCATTGGATGCTTTCAAACAATTCAAGGCCGAAGTAGAAAATCAACTCAACAAAAAGATTAAAATACTTCGAAGTGATCGAGGAGGAGAATACGATTCTCCATTCGCAACTATATGCGCTGAAAATGGAATAATCCATCAAACTTCAGCACCATATACGCCTCAACAAAATGGAGTGGCGGAAAGGAAGAATAGGACCCTAAAAGAAATGCTTAACGCATTACTCTTAAGTTCGGGTCTACCACAAAACTTGTGGGGGGAAGCTCTATTAACAGCCAATTATATTCTTAATAGAATACCCAAAAAGAAAATGGACAAAACTCCATACGAGTTATGGAAAGGGCGTAAACCTGCATACAAGCATCTAAGAACTTGGGGATGTCTTGCAAAAGTAGCTACTCCATTACCTAAAAAGGTAAAGTTAGGTCCAAAGACAATTGATTGCGTCTTCATTGGATACGCATTAAATAGCAGCGCCTACCGCTTTATGGTTCATAAATTGGAAATTCCGGATATTCATGAGAATACCATCATCGAATCGGCACATGCGTCATTCTTTGAGGATATCTTTCCTTATAAAGAAATGAAAACGCAATTATCTTATAAGCGGGCGCATGACATAGCTTTTGAAGAAAACTTAGAAGAAGAGCCTAGACGAAGTAAAAGGCAAAAGGCTCCTAAAACATTTGGTCCGGAGTTTCTTACCTATATGGTAGAAAATGATCCTGCGACTTACAAAGAAGCTATGTCAAGTGTTGAGGCACCCTATTGGAAGGAAGCAGTAAAAAGCGAAATCGAATCAATTCTCCATAATAATACATGGGAATTAGTTGATCTTCCTCAAGGATGCAAACCATTAGGTTACAAATGGGTATTTAAGCGAAAGCTTAAATCGGATGGTTCCATCGACAAGTATAAAGCTAGACTTGTCGCAAAAGGATACAAACAAAAGGAAGGTTTAGACTTCTTCGACACTTATTCCCCGGTCACTAGAATAACATCCATTCGAATGCTAGTTGCAATTGCAACAATTTTTAATTTTGAAATTCATCAAATGGATGTTAAAACGGCATTCCTAAATGGAGAACTAGAAGAAGAAATTTATATGGAACAACCTGAAGGGTTTCAAGTTCCAGGAAGCAAAAACAAATATTGCCGTCTAAAGAAATCCTTATACGGATTAAAACAAGCACCCAAGCAATGGCATGAAAAATTCGACAAAGTTATGTCAACAAATGGTTTTAAAACCAATGAATGCGACAAGTGTGTATATTCTAAAACAAACACTGATGGGTGTGTCATCATATGCCTATACGTTGATGACATGTTGATTTTTGGAAACAACAAGAAAGTAATACATGCCACCAAAGGGTTATTGTCGACAAGCTTTGATATGAAAGATTTAGGGGTGGCTGACGTCATTTTAGGAATCAAGGTTTCTAAGACGTCCTCAGGGTATGCATTATCTCAGTCTCACTATATCGAGAAAGTTCTCGAAAAGTTTGACAAAGATAGCGACAAACAAGTAAAAACACCAGTCGACACAAGCATGCATCTCGCCAAAAATCGTGGTTTGGCAATCAAACAACTTGAGTACGCGCAAATAATAGGAAGCCTGATGTACATAATGAATTGTACAAGGTCGGGCATCGCACAAGCAGTTGGAAAGCTCAGTCGTTTTACTAGTAATCCTGGAAAGGATCACTGGACAGCATTGATCTGAGTATTAAGGTATCTACGATACACCAAAAACATAGGATTACAATATTCCAACTATCCTGCTGTCCTAGAAGGATATTGCGATGCGAATTGGATATCTGATACAAAAGATTCCAAGTCCACGAGTGGTTACGTATTCACACTCGGAGGAGCGGCAATATGCTGGAAGTCTTCAAAGCAGACGTGCATTGCATGATCTACTATGGAATCGGAATTCATAGCATTAGATAAGGCAGGGGAAGAAGCAGAATGGCTTCGTCATTTCCTCGAAGACATTCCAATATGGCCGCAACCGGTGCCTGCGATATGCATTCACTGCGATAGCCAGTCGGCAATAGCAAAGGCACAAAATAGTATATATAATGGTAAGTCTCGACACATGCGTCGAAGACACAATACTATAAAGCAACTTTTCTCACAAGGGATAATATCGATCGATTACGTAAAGTCAAAGGAAAATATAGCGGATCCGCTGACCAAAGGTCTATCGAGAGAATTGGTTGCAAGTTCGTCGAGAGGAATGGGGCTAAAGCCTATCTCGTAAGAGTTGCACAATAGCGGCAAACCCAACCTAGGTGACTGGAGATCCCAAGAACTAGGTTCAAAAGGGACAACCTAACTATTTGTGCAAATATAAAATCACTCATAAAAATGAAACAACGTTTCAATCCCATTCCTAGGACGAAGAGTGATAGGACCAGGGTAAGCAATGCTTTTAATGAGGTCACATGTTAAGAAGAGTATGGATTGATACCCTTAAATGTGTCTCACCTATGTGAGTAGGAACTGGGGCCGGTTCTAGGAGGATGAAAAAGGCTACACTCCTCTAAAGACTACTCATGAAAAACCAGGCAAAGTGTTTCAAGGCCAAAATGAACACAACCATGAGAACCAACTATGTTTCGGTATTTATTTGTGTGGTTACTATCGACAAGGTATACGACACGGCAAAGCAGTTCAAAGCGCTTCGCACACTGTCTAGCCGGTATACCCTATAGTATCTCACTAATGGAAAGGTTCAAAGTCTATGACCACCTTTCCTTAGGCAATTAATTACCACTGAGAGAAATCCACAAATGAGATCGACACTTTCAGCATAAACGCTAATTTGTCATTCATGTGGGGGATTGTTGTAAAATGGTTTTCGAACCATGCTTTTGTTACCCAATTTCGGTCAAGTTATAACTAAGAACTTGGACCAACGTTAACATATTATTAAACTAGGTAACAAGGGGATCGATTCAAGATCCCAAACGTCGAAAACCATTAACGAGTGAATGAGAAATTAGGCGTTGAAGTTGGCCACTTCAATTGCTCAATTTTAAATGCACCCACATCTTGGAAATGAGGAAGAGAAGAGTAGTTCATCTACTCAAAGGTTGAGTACTAAGGGCACGCCCTTTGGGTGATACACATTTTGTGTAGGAGAGAGGACCTAGACAATGGTCGAACCACCACGCGCGCGCTTCGCCGCCGCCGTCCGGCCGGCCGGCTCGGCTCGGTCTCGGGTTCGGGTTCGGGCCGGGCCGTGACGTGGCGCGGTGGGTGGGTGGTTGGTTGGGCTTTATCTTTTTGGGCCAGAAAATAATTTTTAATCCAGCCCGTTAATAATTAATATTAACAGTATTAACAGTCCAGCCCGTTAATAATCAATGTTAACAGTCCAACCCGAAACAGTTATTAACTGTCTCCAACAGTTGTAACTTTTGGAACAGTTACAACCGTTACTGTTCAAATTTGAACAGTCACAAACGGTTTTGTAACTGCTCCTCTCCCTGCCTATAAAAGGAACCTTCATCTCTCAGTTTTTTTTCAATCCGAACTCCAGCAACAATTCTCTCTCTCTCTCTCACTCACTGCCAGTTTCTCTCAAAACAAAGTTCGGTTCGCCGGTACTGCAGATTATGCTTTCATCTGCAGTACGTGAAGACTTTCATCCTGGGGAGTAAATTTGCCCGTGTCTGTAGATAAATAAAACGAAGCACAACCAACTGTGGGGGGAAAATATTACTTCACGGAGATCGTTTCATGAACAACGAGACTGTCTTCTATCTTGCTTCAGCGTTCGGCAAGTTAACCATCTGTAAGTGTTTATTGTTTCTGTATTTTAATTACTTCTGTTAATCTTTCTGTTTTCAGATTCTTCTTAATACACCTACATCTTTCCAACAAACATATCCTCTAGTAAGTCTCATGTACTAATTTATTTGCAAGATAATGAGTATCGCTAGTACCGTAGTGCTACCTTGCCAAGATGCTATGCCAAATACCAGAGTGCCCAAGAGCAAGTCAATACAAAAGTCGTAGCAAATTCAAATGACAGTGTATGCATTAAGTAGAAGAGGTATCTACAAACTTGTAATGAATGTCTCTATTTGAGTACTTGCTTATTTGAATAAATCAGATGTTAGTCCAGCATTATCAAGAGCTTTCTGGAATGTATTTGGGTTTTTACTCAGGTCGTAGAAGATGTGAGGACTGCATCTTCTCTGGGTACAAATGACCCAATGTCTGATACTAACATCCCAGCGATTGGGACTACTGGACTCCAGTAGATCGAGAAATGCTTCTTCTTTCTGAAAACCAAATCCAGAAATTGGGACTACTGGACTCCAATTTCTAGGTTAATTTTCAAAAAACTAAGCAAACTAAGGACAACACAACAAAATGAATACCTCTCGTACTCATTCAATTTTAAGCTATTTCTTATTGATTGATGTGCTAATGTGGTATCTGATTTGGTATGGCCGTTCTCCCAGTGCACGATGAATGTGTTTGATACTATGAAGTATTTAGATTCTATGGTGCTGGATCAGATGAATAAGCAATGAAGAGACAGTACTTCACCATGTTATGCCTTGAGCTGTCTTTAATTGGGTCCAATTAATCCACATATTTATGGAATGAGACTGTGATACATACTGTTTTGAATATTTGACTCTTCAGTGCAAGCATTTCAACTGTTACGGACCAAACCAGACGTATTGTTGGTAGTATGAAGGCAAAGTATTGTCAAGTCTGATTAATGACACCGATTCCTGAAAACGTAGTATGTCCCTAAATTAGTTCTGTTTATATATGCTAAAACTTTCTAATCCATGGGTGTGAGTTACATATTGACTGACAAGAACCAAACTACTTATCGCCACTTACTGTTTTATCAATTTCAGAAACATACACGGTGCGTCTGATGCTATCTTCTCTTTGAGCTCTGAAATATCACACATTCGTCTCTGGTCTGAAGGTCGGGCTCCTCAAATTCAGTGAGTACAAATTTCAGAACGTTTTAGTATACTGTAATTCCAAATTAATTTCAGTGGTTTCCTCAGAAAAAAGCGACAAGAGAAGCTGATTGAGTCTAGATATCCTACTGTTGAATAAGGAGAAGAGGCTGATCCCCGAACCCTGTGCTGTTAAAACCCTTGAGAAATTGACTATCATTGCTAGAAAAAGGTAAATTCACAGTCCAAGACAACTTGTTATCACGCGATTGTGAGAAGAATGATAAAAACAATATGAATCCAGGACTGGAGCAGCAGAAAATGTACTCCGCTAAAACCCAATTATAACCCGCATTTCCAACATATTGCAAGAGGGTCTAGGCGAGGTAAGGCCATATCTCTTGCATAGAGGCAATTACAGGAATCATGGCTGATCATGTATTGACTGTGAATGGGGGGCAGTGATAGTAGAACAATTACATACAATTATCGAGATTTTCTCATCCCTGATTACAGTAATTATTAATGCAGTTTAACCCATTTTCTTTTCCTAATTTCAGTAATTATTGAACACCAGTAGTTACATATCATGATATCATGTATAAGTGAATAAAATTATGGCTCTCACGCCCAGTGGATATCCTGCTTTCCTTAGCAGATCTTGAGATGTCACATAGTAGATCATTTGTTTCCAACGTAGAGCATGAAGAAAAAGCTAGGTGTAAGAAATGATAACATACTAATATACAAATTAGACGATGTGATTTGGTGACTGCAACTCTGCAAGTAAGGGCGTTTTGAATCTTTGAACTTATCCCTGAGGAACATTCGTCCATAAAAAATCGTGATACAAAGTTATTTCGCAATGCGTCTGTTCTGATTTGAATAATGGGTTCATTTCCTCCTCCCACCAATGACCAGTAGATGAAGTTAAATGCAGTAATGGAAACGAAGAAGAGTATAGTTTATCAGATATAAAAGCTGAAAATCAATCCAGAAACAAAGGGATTCTTAGATTAATAATTTCAAAGGTATGCATGTTCACAAATATCATACACTGTCCATACCTTGCTATTATTAACTAAATGTACATGTAAATGCCATATGATTTCATGTGTTTTATTTTTCTTCCTACGGGCCAAATTGCTCAAGTACAAGAAAGAGAGCCAACTTTTCCTTTTGGCAAAAGGTCCCAGACTTAGTAACATTAAGTTATGGTGAGATTAGATTCCTAGTAAAACTATTATAATAACACATAAATTCCAGATGTCACATAGTAATCTATTTCACTACAAATTTAGAATAAGATATTTGATCATATTTATCTTTGTGCCCATCTTTTTATATCTTGCCGAAACCAGGGGACAAAGAAGTATATTGGGTACACGGTACGATTGCGTGCTCGCTCGAGATCCCTTTGGAAAAGAAAAATGCAAACAAGTCAATATAAACGCCAGATATACACAAATGTAAATTGCCCAACATGTATGCTTTGTTGGTACCATTCTGTCTCTCCTCATTAATCTCATTCTGACTTTTGTCACTATTTACTGGGTCATTTTGATCCGGTGATTTGGCTATCGAAATGATGCAGTTTTTTGATAATTTTTTCATGGTATTGTAGAGTAAAAGTTATTTTGTAACATGATGAAAAAATATTAAAAAATTATATCATTTTACTGTCCAAATCATCCGGTCAAAATAACCCAGATACGAGTCAAAATAAAACTAAAGAGAAGAAACAGAGTGGTAAGAGAAAAGGAAAGAACTACAAAAGTGATCATGAGCTATAAGAGTTGACCCCTTTGTAAATCCCCACACTTTTTAAGGTGGTGGGAGACAAGAAGAAGCATTTCGTTACTCCTTTTTGCAGCAAGTCAAAAAAGAACTCACTTTTCTTTTCATATTCACCAAGTGCATGTCAAGGAGTGGTCCATATCACATCATCGATTCCGCAATAGGACCCTGGTAACACAACGAACTCCAAACGTTAGCCTAGTTGGTTACTATTAGACATGAGTTTTAAGAGAGTGCTCTCACTGAAGTTTTGGGTTCGAATTTTTTTAAGAACACTGACTATTCACATACTTACATGCAGATAATTGCAGGTATTTTAAAGATTTTCTGGATTAATCGAGGTCCGCACCAACTGTGTTGGATTACCACAATTATCTAAAAAACAGCACTACAAAGTACAAAGTATCAGGGGCGGATCCGTCCTTGATAGTTGAGAAGGAAAAATATAAAATTTGAAAAGTGGCTATAAGCCCCATTTATCCTAATGTGGATCTTCCCATGCGAACTATTACACATTTCTATGGTAATCGCAAACAAAACTCTCATTTATGATGATATTAAGGGGTAAATGATACAAACTACCCATGCGTTTTCTCATATTACACATTTGGTATCCGGAGACTCAGATTACTGGAAGTGGCATCATGGTTCACTACTTTAATAAGGGCCTTGACATGCTCACTATTCAAAGAGTGTGACCATCAATTTTGGGTTTTCAAAAGGGTAAAATACACTTTCACGGTTTCACCCCCTCAAGTTTGGGGCAATTTTGACCCCTTCTGGTTTAAGAAAGTACACTTTCACCCCTTCTGATGTGCGAAATGTCATAAAATCTACACTCCTTAGTTCTGACGCCGTGAGTATGGAGTGTGGGTCCTAGTTAGTAATTTTGGACACAAGCTTGCCCTCTTAGAATATGAAATGGCACAATCAGATTTAGGGGTGGTAAGTGACCTGAAGTTTGGCACAACTAGAGGAGTGAAATTGTGCTTTTCCAAACTGGAATGGGTGGAAATGTCTTTGGGTTAAGCTTGAGGGGGTAAAAGTGTCTTTTACCTTAAAAACACATAAATTCACACCACAAAAATAGTACTACTATATCCCAGTATGACAACCAAACTTGTCACCTACGTAATATGTGAATGATAAGCTAATCAGCCCTAAAAATGTAAAAGAAATCTCAAGCAAAGAGAACATAAATTCCCACTCACACGAGTCCGTACAAACACCATGCACTCTCATGCACCCTTTTCATCTTAAATTTCCACTTTCACCACCATTTTTCTCCATACAAAGCACATAATCTCTCTCTCTCTCTCTCTCTCTCTCTCTCTCTCTCTCTCTCTCTCTCTCTCGGCTGGTTGCAGAGACAGTTTGGCATTCTGTCCACCTCCATCCATCAAATGAAACACAAAATACTTACTGTTATATACAGTGCAGGGAGGGGGCTAGCATGTCAAACTGCTTCTGTGAAGTTAACTAATTTTCCTGCAAAAATGGAAGTTTATCGATTAGGTGCTAAAGAAGTCTTCAGATCCTATGATCATGAAGCTGGATTGAAGAACATCAGGCAACTACTCATGCACTGGTAAGTCTGGTATACTAATGTAGATAATTCGGAATTTTATAACATTGCGTTGTTTCTTATCATACAAGAAGTTGAAACAATGTTCTCAGATTCGTATACTGAGTTTTAGTTCTTCAAAAAAGCTTTAGTGTTTGAGAAATCTCGCATTAATTTTTCACTTGCTCTGGATTTTTAACCAAGAATCTTTAAGTTTCATTCAACCTTTTCTAAACGGTCTAATGTTTTGTTTTTTTTTTCATTTGGTATACTTATTAGTTCACAAAACTCATCAAGGTACTTCACATTAAGGGGCGGAGCTACTTGAGGACAAGGGGTGGCAATTGCCACCCCTGACTTCTTGAAATCTCCATTAACACCCTTTAACTATAGTTATTTTACACATAGACCGTTTAGAAAATACATAAATGTTTCGATTGGAATTAAAATTTTCGTCGCATCTTAATTTTGCTCCGGCTGATTTGATTTCCTGACTCCGCCGCTGTTCACATTCTTAAGTGATATTCGATTTTCTCAGCTCCGAAACAAAACTCAAGGGGTGAGAATTTCTCTCACTCAGATGCCAATCGATGTGGGATATAAGTAACTCGTCACAGGTACGGTCTGGCATAACATGAAATGGGAAACAGATGGCGATAAATGACTCCTACTTCTACAGTTTTCTTTGATAATTACACTGCTGCCACTTTCCATGGTTTGTGATCATGGCAAAGGAAGATGTGTCATACTGTCATAGGGTTACACATATTGGGGCATTGGATTCCTAGGAGCACTAGGATGGTAAAATATCGAACAATTAATTACTTTCTTAATTGCATGAATAAGAAGAAGAGCAAAAACGTACAAAACCAAGATTGCCTTCTTGCAAGTTCTCTGCTTTCTCTAGTGAGAGAAAGTTAGAGAGAGAGTACTCCGTTGTGGGTTTTCGATTGCTACGGCAAGCTTCTTCATCTTCTCTTCAACAGTCCCTTCTTCCGTTCAACCAAATCTGTCCCTGAGATCTCCGCTGGATTAGTTGTCGGGCTCGCCGTCATCGCTTCTCCTGGCGGCGGCGATCCCCCCTCCCTTTTTCCTCTGTTTTATTTTTGTTCCTCTGTTCTTTGTTTTTCCTTTGCAGATCTGGGTTTATGGCTTCATGTGAGGGCTTTTCTTCGGAGGTTGGGATGTTTCTCAGTCGGAGGTGATGTGGTGCTTGCGGTGACCATCTTCTCCATTCTCTCCGGCGCATCTCTGCCCCTTCACCATTTTCTCAAGCCAGATCTGTTTGTTAGTGTAGTTTATCAGGGTTTCTCTTTTGTTCTTGTCTTTCTAGGTCTGTTCCTAGCGTCTATCCCTAGCTGTAATCGTTGGTGCTTTCTTTGTGGACGATGTTTGGAGCAGATCTATTAAGGATGAATTTTACAAGTTTTAATCTCTGAAGTTTCAGCAAAAGATCCTTATTGGAGGCGTTTGAATGTTGCCGCAGGAGGCTATTTCTTTGAAGGTCCATGTTTCTGATGTTTTGAAGTTCTTTCTGGGCTTTCTGCCGGAGGTGCTTCCGGTGTTTCTGGTTGCTTCCTCTTCTCTGTTTCGGGAAACTCAATAGTCTGCACGCGGAATTATGATGGTATTCAACTTTTAAGATGTATTGGAATGATCAGTGTACTTTTTCTTTTTATTTTTTGCTCTTTTCTAGAGCATGACTTTTCAGAGTTGGTGGGATGTACCACTCTGTTTATGGTTACCAGATATTTTCTTGTTTTGTATTGGCTGTTATAGCCTTCTTTTTAATGAAAACTTCAGTTTTCAGAAAAAAAAAAAAAAAAAAAAAAAAAAAAAAAAACCGTACAAAACCAAGAATCAATTAGTTACTTTACATACTACCTCTGTTTATTCTCTAAGTTCATGTTTTGACTTTTAACTCTATTCACTGTGTCACTTTGACCCGGTGATTTAGATAGTAAAACGGTACAATTTTTTTATAATCTTTTTATGTTACAGTAGCTTAGCTTTTAATCTATAACACCATAAAAAAAACCCGATAAAATTACATTTGCTATTCATATTACTGGTCAAAATGACTAAGTTAATTACTAGTTAAAAAGTCAAAATGTAGACTAAGAGAAGAAGTGGAGGTAGTTAAAGGAAATTTGATATCAATCTCAAGCAAATGATGTGAAACTTGGAAATGACCTCAAATCGATCGCCCTCACATCAATCTCTAGCATCGATGCCCATGTGATGCATGTGTAAAAATTGTTACTACATCTATTACTGGACCACTTTGATCTGATAATTTGATTAGCAAAACGATACAAGAATTTGGTAATCTTTGCATGCTCTTGTAGAGTAAACTTTACACTACAAAACAATGAAAAAATTGTCAAAAAATTACATTGTTTTGATTCAAAATCACCGAGTCAAAGTGACCCGCTTACGAGTAAAAAATTCAAACAACGACGAAAGAGAAGAAACCGAGGTAGTATCTCTCAGTATCATCACGATTTGTATTTATTTATTTATTTATAGGGATGGCAACGGATCGGATTCAGATCGGATCGGGCCCTTCCCAATCCAGATCCGACTAGGAGAAATGGGATCCAGATCCGATCTAGATCGTTTCGGATCGTCACCAGATTTGGATCAGATCAGATCGAATTTCATTCAGCTGATCCAAATCCGATATGTAGATCCATATAGTACGTGGTCGGATGGGATTCGGATCGAATACGACTTGGGTTTGCAATAAAATACAAAAAATAACATAAAAAAATAAACAATATTTCATACGCTAAGTCATGTACGCAGTTATGAAGCCTAAAACACAACAGAAATAATTTTGTAGGTTGAAATTACTATTGTATTCTTCTTGAAAATGAAAGTGGTGAGCTAATATGAATATATTTGTAAAGCACAAATGTACGTCGGATCGGATCGGATCGGGTCGGAACCCGGTTGATCTGCCCTCAGATTCAAATCCGATCGGATCTGGCTTTCCAGATCCAAATCCGATCCATTTTCATTTGGATCGGATTCGGATCCAATCCATTCGGTCCGGATCGCTCGGATCTTAGATCGGATCGGACCATATTGCCATCTTTATTTATTTATTTATTTCATTTGAAATATTGTATATTTGATGGAGTGAAAAAAACAAATGAAGAAATAGAGAAGTACCATAATATGTTAAGTCTCTTTCCTTGTGCACATAACTTAAGTAAACCCATAGGACTTGAAGGCCAGACGAGTACCCCTTGCTTATACATGTGTTTATGTGTCAATTGTAATAACACCACACACAAATTTCAAGCATCACATATGTGACCATTTCAGAAAGGAGAAAATATTTAAATTACAAAAACATTAAGAAAATCTATAAAAAAAAAGTAGGTGTATGCATTGTAGTCGCCCTCGTAATTTGCGACTACTTCTCTTTCCATATTCAAAAGTTGTCGCCACTGCAAAGGGGTATTTATTCTCTAGGCAGGAACTCTGTAAGAAGGGTCGATCATCTTGAGTACGAACAAGTCCCTTTATCGCCTCTTGATACTCTGTCCAGGCAAAATAAACAAACCCCAAACGAGCATATATCTATCATTCTCTACTTTGGCTAAAAAGAGGCCCCACTTTTCGGCCTTATGTTGCTCCATGTGAAGCTGCTAATATGAAGGTTTCGGACTTTATCACTCAAGATCGCACATGGGACACTGATCGTCTTCGGGCTATGGGCGTGGGCGTAGAGATCACAGAGATTTGCACGGTTTCAATCCCGAATGTTCCAGCAGAAGATACTCGAAGATGGCATTATACAACAAACAGATATTATAGTGTGGCCTCTGGATATGCTATGATTTAGTAACAGAAAGCCTTGGAGAGTCATGTTGGACCATATACGGGAACAACGTCTTCTTGGCTCAATCTCCTAGGAAGACGGAGATTCAACGGAGATTAATCTACACCGTGTGGAGGCGGCCTATGATTCTTTAGCTACGAGAAGTAAAATAAGCAAGTTCAATTCTAACATCTCTACTGCTTGCCCCCTCTATAAAAATCAGCCGAAGGATGCTACACACTTTTTTTTTTTTTTTTTTTTGAGAAAGGGAATTTTATTCAAAAAATTGTAAAAAACTAGGGATTACAATTCATTGTATCTGCCGCAATTACAGCTAGCAACCACTGGGGTGGTTCATTTAACCAGACCTCGGGACTTTCCATAGTTAAAGCTCTTTTCGAGAGCTTATCCGCCACCTGGTTTGCTCTCCTCGGAACCCATCTCCATTGAATGCACTTGAAATTTCTGGGGAAGTCTTTGATTTTCCGGAGCTTTTCTCTCACTATCGTTTCGTTTGCAATTGAAACGTCTTCCTCTTCGATCATCTTGAAGAGCTCATGTGAATCTCCTTCAACTATCAGATTTTCGATATGTAATTCACGAGCGGCCTCCAAGCCTCTTACGATGGCCTGAGTTTCAATCTCCAGGGCTCTCGAGCCCCATGCAATCGGATCTGGCCCAGCACACACCGGTTCTCGATGATGGTTCCTGATGACAAAACCCACCCCTGCTTTTCGGTGCCTATACGACCAAGCTCCGTCGCAGTTGAGCTTGTGCCAGTTCTCCGGCGGGGGGGTCCAATTCCCGGTATCTGAGAGATCTTGGTCTGTGCGGGTGGCTGGATCAGTTTGATTGATGAGGTTTTGGAAATGGTCTGCAAGGAGCTCTGATGATGTGGTAATGTTTTCAAATCTTGCTCTATTTCTGTTATTCCACAACACCCATAGTCCGATGCACAGATCTACTTGTTCCGATTTTGATTTTTGCTCGAATGTGTTCTGAATAGTTCCACCGATGCCTCTGTCCTGAGATCTAACAAAGTCTGCTCCTTTTATGATTGTCCAAAACTGTTGAGCTTGGTCACACCAAAGAAACAAGTGGTCAATTGTTTCGGTGTGGGAGTTACACAGCTTGCACTCTAAAGGGATGTCATGCAGACCCCTTTTGGCAAGATTATCACACGTGGCTATTGAATTGTTGAGGATCCTCCAAACCAGGAATACCATCTTCCTTTGGATCCTTGTTCTCCACAAATTCCTGAGCCACTTACTGTCGGCGATGATGGACACCCCAGGGTTCGATTCTTCGGTTGCGGACATCTCTCTGGCCAAAGCATAGCCGGATTTTGCCGTGTAAACTCCATTATTCTCTGGTTGCCACATCCAAGAGTCTGGTGTTCTTTCTTCTGGAATGGGGATTCTTTGCACATCGTGCACATCGACATCCCACAATACTTCTTTAAGTTTGTTTATATTCCAGGTGTTGTTGGTTTGGTCAATGAACTCGGCTGCATATCTTGTGCTTCCTTCCTCTGATGGAGTGATGACTTTCAAACACGTTTCTCGAGGAATCCAAGGATCTTTGAGAATATTGATTGTCTGACCATCCCCCAGTTTCTTTAGCAGCCCTTTCTCTAGCAGTTTCCTGCCAAACATGAGGCTTCTCCAGGCAAAGGAGGGTTGGTTGCCCAATTTTGCGTTGAGAAAATCTCTGTCATGGAAATATTTTGCCTTGAAAATTCTGGCTGTTAAGGATTGGGGATTTTTCAGCAACCTCCAGCACTGTTTTGCAAGCAAAGCCCTGTTAAAATCTTGAATATCTCGAAAGCCTATCCCCCCTTTGTCTTTGGGGAGTTTCAATCGATCCCAAGAAACCCAGTTAATTCCTTTGCTTGTATTGTTGTTCCAAAAGAATTGGCGCATTATCTGTTCAATCCTGTGACAAGTGTGGACTGGGAGTTGGAAACAACCCATTGCAAAAGTGGGTATTGCTTGGACAATTGCCTTCAATAACACCTCTCTTCCTGCAGCAGTTAAGTACTTCTCCTTCCACCCCTTCACTTTACTCAATATTCTTTCAATTAAATAGTTGAAAGTAATCGTCTTGCTTCTTCCAATTGTGGCAGGTAACCCCAAATAGCGCTCGTGTTCATTTACCTCTGGCACATTACACATGGTGCTGATCTGCTGCTTCTCTTCCTCCTTCATGTTAGCCGAGAAAAGGGCCGCAGACTTGTCAAAGTTAATCTTTTGTCCCGAAGCACATTCATACTTTGTAATAATTTGTAGTAGCATAGCGATATCTCGAGTAGTAGACTTTGTAAAGAAAATGCTATCGTCCGCAAAAAATAGGTGCGACACAATCGGTCCACTCCTGGAAGCTTTGACACCTCTAAGGGAGCCATTACTGATAGCTGTTTCTATGGATCGAGAGAGCCCTTCGCTGCATAACAGAAAAAGATATGGAGACAGCGGACAGCCTTGTCGGAGACCCGGTTGAGGTATTATTTCTCCCTGCACTTCACCATTCAAAACAAAAGAATAGCGAACAGAAACAAGACATTTCCAAATAAGATCAATGAATCTAACAGGAAAGCCCATCTTTAGCATAACCTGTCGCAAGTATCCCCATTCTACTCGATCGTATGCCTTCGACATGTCGACTTTTAATGCTACTTGACCACTTTTCCCTTTCACTCTAGTTTTCATAGAATGGATGACCTCGAAAGCGGCTAGAATATTATCTGTTATCTGTCTCTTAGGGACAAAGGCACTTTGTGCTTCTCCAATCACCTCGTCAAGGCCCACTTTTAATCTGTTAGCAATGGCTTTTGCTATAATTTTATAAATAACGGTACATAAAGTGATGGGCCGGAAGTCGCCAGCAGCTTGCGGCTGTTTGACTTTGGGGATTAAGGTGATAAGAGTTTTTCTGAGATCTCCCAACTCACCATCCCCGTTAAGAACATTTAAGCAAAGACTGGTTATCTCCGTACCAATTATTGACCAAAATTTCTGATAAAATAATGGGGGGAAACCATCAATACCTGGTGACTTCAACGAGTGCATCGACAATAGCGCATTTTTGACTTCCTCTGCTGTGAATTCTTTGCTGAGATGTTCAGCAAAATTACCCGTCACTAACCTTGGGATGTTGACCGTCACCTCAGTGATGGCTTCATCTGTCGGGTTACAAGAGCCCAGTATACCTGAGAAGTGTTCATTCAGGGTGGCTAAAATCTCCTCTTTTTCAGTTACCCACTGGCCGGAGGCGTTCCGAATTCCATTGATGGAGTTGCGGGTCCTTCTGTTCGAGGCTTTGCGGTGAAAATATGTTGTGTTTCGGTCTCCTTCTCGCAGCCATAGCATCCTGCTGCGTTGCCTCCAGAGTTCCTCTTCCATCTCTAAGGCTTGGTTTAGCTGTTCTTGAATAAAGTTGAACTCTTGTCTAGACCTTTGCGTGGGGGTCTGTGTCCAGAGTGTTGCTAATTTATCCTTCAAGCTTCGGATCTGTTTAGTGATATTACCGAACTCGTTTCGGTTCCACCGTTGCAGTTTTGAAGCTAGTCGAAGTAACTTGGTTTGGGTACTGTCCCCAACATTCAACCACTCTTCTTCTATTTGTTCTCTACACCGAGGGTGTTTTGTCCAAACTGACTCAAACATGAATCGTTTGTTTGCTTTTACCCAATTGCGCTTTACTAAGTTGACTATTAAAGCCAAGTGATCCGAATTTGCTATGAATTGGTGCGTAACCGACGCCCCAGGGAACATGTCCCTCCATTCATTGTTAACAAGAACTCTGTCTAGCCTCTCTTTGATGTGACCTTCTTCACTCTGTTTGTTGGACCATGTGTAAGGGCACCCTGTGAAGCCAATGTCTCGCAATTCACAACGATGGATTGCTTGAATAAAAGGCTCAATCTGGCTAAACCTTACCGACCGTCCTCCTTGTTTCTCAGAGCTAGAGATGATCGCATTAAAGTCCCCGAGCACGCACCAAGGTGTACCTGGGTCAGGCTTTATACGTTCCAACAAGTCCCACGAGTTCCAGCGTTGATTGGCGTCCGGGTCGCCGTAGAAACCAGTAAGGACCCAATCTTTCGTGCCATCTTCTTTGCATACCCACACTTTAATGAAAAAACGGTTATAGCGAATTAATTCAATACGTACATTCTTCGTCCACATCAAGGATATTCCCCCGCTGCGTCCCGTACTGCCGTAGTGAATGCCACTCGCAAAACCAAGTTTATGTTGTATCTTCTCCATCTGCTTCACGCCTAGTCTTGTCTCTAGGAGAAAGACTATGTCGGGAACAGTTCTCCTCACCTCATCGCGAAGAGATAGGAACGTGGCGGTGTTCCCGAGCCCGCGCACGTTCCAACTGAGGCCTATCATTGCGATTGGCGGTGCTGCATCGCAGCCACCGCCATTGATTTGGGTGAGGAGATAGAGGTCACCTCCGCCTGTCCACTTGTCTCACTTGGTTGGTGCTCGGGGATCATGTTCATGTCGAGTTGCCTCCCCTTCTTGCCACTCGACTTCTCTCGTGGTTTTTCCGCCACTGGGCTGAAGACCGTATCAGAGTTCTTCCTCTTTCCTGTTGCCGTATCTTCCATGTTAATATCACTGTTCTTGCTGCGTGCTCGGTCTTTAAGGTTTCCTGTCTTAGGGCGTCCGAGTCCTTGGTTGAGGGCTTTGATCCTGTCTTGAACCGTGGAGCAGTTTTCGACGGCCTGGCTTCCATCTTCCTCGTTCCTTGCTGTTCTAGGTGTTATTGCCCGACTTTTGCTTTTGGTGACCCCGATGGCCTTATCAAGGCCAAAAATATCTTCTGTGATTGCATCCTCCAACACTGGATCCACCACATCAGCTGCAGGAGGGTTCCCACCCCTTGGGACTTCAGCAGCCACCCCCATTCGTGGTGAAGAGGGGGTCGGCAAGTCTTCAAACGCGGCATTAACGAAGACTGATGTCGGTTCTTGGGTCTCCGTCCCTTCCATAAGATCCGTGTCTTGATTGGGTTCCTCTTCCTTCTTGGGCTGATCGGCTTGCGTCTTCCTTTTTGATGGGTGGCATAACAACCAAGAGCCATATCCCAGTTCCGTGCAATCTTGCACATCACGGGGGACCGCTTCACACTCTGGTCCTTTATGATCCACACAGCCACACCACTCACAAATCGAGGGAAGGCGTTCGTATTTGAAATCCAACCAAATCAGTTCATCCTTCCCCTGTATGTGCACCCCACGGGGTAAGGGTTCATAGGCCGAGAAGCGACCTCTAACCCTAATATAATTGATGCCATTCTCACTCTCGATTTGTTTTGCTGCAGTAATCGCTTCTCCTACTAAATTGATTACCTTCATTCCCGTTTCAGCCTTCATGATCTGAATGGGGAGGTTGCTAATCTGCACCCATACATCCATCGTATTGAATTGTACGCCATAAAGAGGGTCATCCAACTGCCACGGTTTCAACAGCAGGATTTTGCCGTTGAAAACCCACGGCCCACCCGATGCAACCCTTTCTAGACAGGCCTGGTCTGGAAAAGCGAAAAGAAAGGTGTTGAAGTCGAGTTCAATGATGTTCACTTCACTGCCTCTGTTCCAGATTCGCCTTAGTGTGTTTCGCATGCTGCGACTGTTGATCGGTTCATCCGACATGAACGTCCCGATCAGACAGAACTTAAAATCCTTTTCCCCTTCAATCCAGTAGTCTTCGTCGAGGATCAAAACTTGTTTTTCCTTCGTCGTGAATTCCGATCTCGTCTTTTCCGATGCCGTCGCCGCCATTCTTCGTCTAGGGTTGTGATTAGGGTTTCTCGCCGCTGCTGAAATTTCGGAGCTAAAAACAAGAGAAATATCTAAGAGAAATTTCGGAGCTAACAAATGTTGTATAGCTACACACTTTTTTATGGAGTGCTCAAGAGTCTTACTAGTGTGGTGCAAGTTCATGGGGGAGGACTTTTTACGTCAAAGAACGGGTACAATTCGGTCATGGATTTCGGACATGATCCAGACCTTGAAAGCCGATGAGAGAGCTGTGTTTTGTGTCATTGCGCCGAGTGACACTGCTTTCCAGGATTGGGGGCTATACCGTCATTATTGTGGGGGCTTAATTGACAAAAGTCAACAGAGTGAGAGTAAAAATGGAATTTCTAAATCTTGAGTTGGTGCTATACCCCCACTGGTCCTCACATAGATCTGCCCTTGTCTGTACCATAAACTGAAGTTATCATCTGACGGTCATCTGAAGGTGTTTGGCTAGAGAGTGTAATTTCAACTTTTCAAGGCTTATTTGACTAGGAAATGGGCACCTTCATTTCCAACTCTCTGGCGGCCCAAAACGGAGGGGACTTCAAGCTCTCATAAGGACTTTACTAGCTCAAATCAATCACTTTCGACAATAAAATTATACAGCGGGATTTCCTTTGCAAGAAGTAAACCAATTAGAGAAAATGTGATAATGTAGTCTCTGTCATATCGACAGTGAAATGAGGTTTGTGCTTGATTAAAATTCACTAGATTGAATGTTTTGATGTATATTCTATCTGCGCACAATTTTTTGTGTTTGAATTAGGTTCATCTCTTCGTCCCCTACTATTTTTTTCGGATAGAAAATCTTTTTCTTAAACTAAATTCTTCTTCCTATGCCAGCTTCCCACTAATCCGCGTTTGTGAAGTTCATGTTCTTATCAAAGTCATCTTAGATTTTCTGCAGAGCTAATAGATTTATGATATCTGTCCAAGAAATACAAACTCTCTATGCTTGGATATTATTGTTGTGTTCTTCTCATTACTTTTGTTGGATTGCCTCTTCACCTTAAAAGACCGATTTTGTCCGAAACTTCCAACGGATATATGATTCTTGTTTTTCTACGTAAGAAACAAAGCGTGGTTTCAAAATGTTTACTTTTGTAGGTCGCTCTTGTAAATTCTAATTTCTAGCAATGGAATTGAAAATCGTATTTGTCAAGGTTGTAAAAAGTTTAATTTGAAAATAATTGATGATTTCTTTTACATAAGACATTCCTGGTGAATGAATGATGACTGCACAACATGTCCGTTACTTTTGTAGTCCGATTAATTTTACCAACATGATGTGTTTATCTTTAATTGACCGTGCTTGAGCACACTAGTATATGTATGTACATGGAAATAACATAGCACCTATATATGCAGGGGCGGAGCCATGTAGAGGCACGGGGGGCACGTGCCTTCCCAAAAATTTTCCAAAAATACTAGATTACCCTTATGTTGTAAAAAAAATTAACCTTCCTTGTGTATAAATGTAAAGTGCCCCCCTTGTTACAAAAGCGTGTCTAGCGCAGCTGGTAAAATGCTGTAGTTTCAACTAAACTGGCGCAGGTTTGATTCACCTTATGCGCTCTTTCATTTTTTTTTCCACAGCATTTTAAAAACAAAAAAAAAAAAAAAAAAAAATTAAACGTCCCAAAAGAGAATCGAACCCTTGTGGCTAAGGTCAAGGGGAATGGAATGCTTTACAAACTAATAAGCCAGTATGCTTTCAACATATAATATTTATGTTTAATTTAACTTTATATAAGAGTACTTATTTAGTCGAATTGTGCCCCCACTCCCCCTTAAATGAAATCCTGGCTCCGCCACTGTATATATGCACTCTAAAACGAACAGGAAACCCAAAAAATCATGCTATGCTATGAACGAACGAAATGAGGTGCTAAGATTCTGAAACTAGACGCTGCAAATTCGCATCGCGAAACGGAGGTCATGAGCGGTAAAAATAGTGTCGAACAGAGGATGGTTTTGCGCCAGCCGCCAGAGCTGCTACCAATCGGGGATGGTATCTGTGCTGCAACTGACGGGGAATATTGGGTCGCCAAAAGAAGGAAGAATAGATCGGCGCTCCGTTGCACCCTCAATGTGAATTCCAGAACATTGACGTGATTTGGTGTACGATGTTAGGGTTAGTTGTTAAGACTAAAGGTAAAAGACATAGAACACCCCCTAAATTAGGTAAAAGACACTTAAAACCACCCTAGTTTAGGTAGAAGTCACACAAAATTACAATAACGTCACAAAAACACCCGTAGTCACAAAACGGGGTATTTAATTCTTACCCCCTTAAAGAGAGCTTCGTCCTCGAAGCTGAAACCAATATCTCGACAAACACTAAGGTATGAGTCAGGTATGAGTCTCAACTCTAAGGTATATTTACTAAATGCAAATCTTAAAGTCATGTATGATAAGCAATATACTAAAAGGAGTACTGAAAATGACGTACGAAAAACTGAAGGGTTACATCCTCTCTCCCTTAGAGGAGTAACGTCCCCGGAACTCAAAATGCCTCCTCAAAAGGTACGGATACTTCTTCCTCATAGCATCCTCAGCTTCTCATTTTGCCTCTTATATGTGACGTGATTAGTCCACAAGACATTCACAAGCTTAACACTCTTGCTATGTGTGTCCCTTGGCTTCAAATCAAGAACTTTTAACGAGATGCTACCCATAATTCAACGAAGGTTCTAAATTGACTTGCGCTAGCGACCGACTCACGGTTCCGGGACGACTTATAGGGAGCCTTCATTCTCTTCCCACTTCATAATGATTGCAAGCTGTCTCTTACACGTTTAATCTAGGTCGACTAACACTTATCTCGATACATTTACTTCATATATGGGCCCCGCGAAGTTCATCCCGTGGATCACAATACTCCCACTTGATATTTCTAAACAAATGTCTATCACGACTAAAATAAAATTGGGCAATCAATAGGTATTAGGGATTGGAATTATATGGTAGAATCACTATTCTTGGTATGCGGAAGACTCCCACTCATCTACCATACAATCGCGAAAATCAGTCAAACACTCGAATTCGAATCTCAAGGTCATGATCCACATGTAGTGATCCCTGGTAGCCTGGTTAGATGATGATTTATCCATCTAAGATACGAACAATTCCCATTAGTTGTTCACTCCAAAAAGTTTATTGAACGGTCCACAAGTTTTGATGGGGTCGGGTAAGATGTCGCATGAAAGAACTAGCGTAAACCTTAATTTAATACGAAGTTGTTGGGACAATAATCTGCTTGGGTTGTTACATGTATGCACACAATTTTGCCATTTTGATGTATCCTCCTCTTTATTTTACTCCCAATTTTTGATTCCACAACAACCCAGCTAGCTTTTTGTTTTTAACAACTTACCGTATATGATCAATGGCGGAATTGAAATTATATTAAAATGAATAATAATGAAGAGAAAGCAACTACAATACTTTTTTAGCACCGCATACATTAAATGTGTTGAAGATATCATGAGAAGCTAGAGGGGACCTCTTTTGTTATCGGAACCTGATGATATATTACCCAGTGCAACGTCACAAGTTATTGACGATAGGAATATCACTTGAGCCCGTTTTTATTTTGCGTGTTTACTTATCTAAAATGTTGATTTTGCCTTCAAACATATGTTTGGAAGAAACTATTGTGTAGAAAACATCACTAAACTTGTATCTTTAATTAACGGACAACGTTTGAACACGGGTTCATGAGAACGGAACTCTTGTGGAATTTGTATTTCCTACAACAAAACTTGCTGAAACGACGTCTGAAACAAGGGTTTAGGGTTCAGATTGATTTTGGAAGGGGTTTCAGCTAAGGTTTTGGAATCAGGGCCACGAACTAGGGTTTCACAATTCAGAGTAACAACAATTCTCAATAACCGATCTGCCTAACTATGAAATAAACATCAGTATTGAAGGACCACCAATATGATGCCTAATAGGAAACCATCAATATTGATTTGGATCCTCTCATGTCCAAATCTCCTCAAGTCCGTGAAGTCCAATTCGACCGTCCAATGATTTTTTGGTTATCACAAAATTCATTTTTGATTGATTATCATTATTTATCCTAATTTAACTTCTCCTTCCATTTTGATTGATATGATAATCATAAAAGATTAATTTTGTGATAGTAAAAAAATTATTGGACGGTCCAGATTTGGACTTCACGGACTTGAGGAGATTTGGACATGAGAGGATCCAAATCTCACTAATCTATCTATATATACTATTTGAGAATGAGTTTTAGAGTTTGAATGAGAGAGTGCCACGTGGCGTCAACTAATATTTAATGTCTTACCTAATATATATATATATATATAGGGAATTGATTCTTACACCGGCTATTATTGATGGTTACACCGGATTTTAGTTAGCATGACCTTTTTGCCCTCATTTATCAATTAGTACAGTTTTATTTGTTTAATATGTATTAATAATTTATTTTAGGCAATTTTAATACTTTCTCGCCATTTTGGCAGTAACTTTGACATTCCATTTTAAAATTTATTATTGATGATGATTTCTAAACGGAATTTTGAATGTTTAGCTCTAGGTTTGGTTGTTAAGTATCTTCTGGAAAATATCAACCCTTAAAAAAAAATCAAACTGGGCGAAATTTAGCAAGTGTCATAGCTTTTTTGTGTCTGACTATCCATTGTATATATGTCTTTCATATCTTGAAGATGTTCATTTCTTTTCCTTTTTTATTTGAAAGAAGATGTTCATCTCTCAATCGCCACTCCAAGAAATTGTTCAAATTGTTCTCATGTGAGCTGATTCCAAATTCTCTAAAATGATGGGACCTCCACACACTTGGAATCCTTAAATATCCCATCCTAAATTATAGAAAGAAATGTCAAAATTAATGCAAAAAATAAGAAAATATTGAAATAACCGAAAATATACTGTACACATTAATTAGGGAATACATTACTAATTTATAAACAAGGGTAACAATGTCACGTCCACTAAAAATCGATGTAACAATCAATAATGACTGGTGTAATAATCAATTTCCTATATATATATATAAATCTAAATGGAAATAAATTATTTGTTTTGACATATATATATATATATATATATATATATATAAATCTAAATGGAAACAAATTATTTGTTTTGACATAATTCGTTCAAACACAACCATTCTCATTAATCACATTTGACTGTGATCCTTAGGATAGTGCGGAGATATATACAAGAAAATGGGAATTAAGGATGGGAACGAAATATTTGTTTTGTTTCCTAAAAAAATTTGTTTTTGACATAATCCAGTCAAACACATGACTATTCTCATCAATCACATTAAAAGTAATATCAATCATATTATAACAGTAGCAAAAAAAAAGGGAAGAAGATCAATATGACCATTGATCAGCCACATGAGGTGGGGGTATCCTATAAATAGCATTGGGTGTTGCATTCTAGGAACTGCATCATATTCTTCTCTCCACAGTTTCTTCAACTTTGTATCAAGAGGAGGATGAGTTGTCAAGTTGGAGACTTGGAGCTGTTCTGGTAAGAACTCATGCTCGGCAACGCCAAAGGGGGCAGTCCATCCCGTAAGAAAGATGAGATTGTCAAGGATGAGGGTTTGAAGAAAGAAGCTGCAATTTTTGTTGCAGCGGAAACTCCTCAGGTTGTGGTGAATGATGAGAAGAAAGAAATCGTCCGCTTCTGCAGCGGTGGTTGTTGATAGGACTATTTATCAATCACAACGTAGTAAACCGTCCAATAAAATGTGTTGATAAAATTAGTGTCATAGAAAATACATGGATTAAAATTGAATTAGAAAAAAAATTATTGTTGTTGCACCCTTCTGCTGGTGTGAAAAATAACAAATAGTTATTTTTTCTTCTTCTTTGTTACAGGTGGTTTGAAGAATGTATGTTTTTCTTTGAAAGATTTAGCACAATTGTAAGAAATCTAAGCAGTGCTTATTCAATAATATATTATGTACTTATAATGCTGGATAACAAAACATTGGAACCAAAATTTGTGGTACTTATTATGTATAAAATACATTTCAGTTTTGATTGGGGACACAAACTAATTCTTTTCTTGAAACTAATTTTTTTTAATTCGAAGTCCGCCGTGCATCGCACGTGCATCGCACGGGCTTAAAGATAGTATGATACCTAATTGGAAACCCATACCTAATAAGAAATTCATGCCTGACTCAATGCTGACTCAAACCGTACCATATACTAGAATTTCTCAAAATCATAATGAAAGACAGTATGTAGGAGAGTAATACAGGATCAATACTCTGAAAGGGAGGGTCAGAATAGAGTATGACAACTTTCGCTAAAAGAGTGGTTGGTAGGCAAAGAGCAAAGATCAGATGTTTGGTCAAGACCTTAAATACAAATTCAAGGCTTTGGAATAGACAATGGAAAGTTTTCTGATCTTTTTCAAGGCCTTGAAAATCCTTTCAAGGTCTTAACTGCAAAACTAGTTGAAACAGTTTCAAGAACAAGTTAAGTGCTGAAATGTAAATGCAGGAGACACACTGGATTTATAGAGTTCATTTCTCTTCGACCTACGTCTCTACCTCAGGGAACTGATCCCTCTAGGATTCTTACTTTAAAAAGGGCAAGTATTTTAGTACAAGCAAATGTCACTCGATCATACACAAAAGATATAACAATTATGACAAATCTACATTTCTTTTTGTTTTGGAAGCGTTATGATAACTTCATTGCAGACTCCTTTTTAGACATCTATCTCAACTAAACTATCGTTCATCTACAAGTCACTCATACAAAGAAAACATAAATTAGAGACACACTAATTTGGTAATGACAAATTCATATGAAACTAAGTGACATTAAAGATCGTATGACACTAACTGTCACCATGATCATTCAAGCATGAGCAAGTTCATGCCATAGAAACTGAAAATTTTGCAATATCTTAAATTTACTGTCAAAATCAGTCAATTAGCAAACCCCAATTTCACTGTTGAAACCCTAATTTTACAATTTCTCAACTGAAAATTGATTTCGCAATTTCAGAGAAGAAGTAGATTAGAATATGATTTTGCAACTTAGGAGAAGAATAAGGAGGAGGAGGAAGCAGAAACTGAGTTAGGGTTTAACGTTTACAAAACTGGTTATGCAATATGGACTGGAGCAAAATCGGAATTTCAGGTGAAGCCAACGAGCGGAGAGACGCCTAGCGCAGGGTTCAGTCAGGAACGCTTCAGGAAGCCAGAGAGAGTGTGCAAGTGAGCACGAAAGTTGCACGTACATTGCACATACAATGCACAACATGTTCCAACACAATATCTTTGCAATACAAAGTATGTCCAAAAATATATGAGGGCGTTTTTTTCTTGAGTGAATTAAAATTATAAACATTATTTTTATAAAGGGGACGTTTATGTACTTTTAAGAAGTTATGGGTCACTCTTTTATTTTCTTCGAAGGGGCACAGATGAATATCTATGAAGATCTTTTGGCAGAATTGTCAAGCAAGGTGAGGCACTTTGCATTTTCTATGGGGGCAGGATTGAAAAATGTTCAACAAAATTAGGGTATTCTAATAATTTTAAGAAAGTTAGGGGGTAAGTGATCAGGGTCGTCTCTAACATTTTGGTGGCCTAAAGCGAATAATATATTTGAGGCCCTCATATATTTTTTGGACATACTTTGTATTGCAAAGATATTGTGTGGGAACATGTCGTGCATTGTATGTGCAATGTACGTGCAACCTTCGTGCTCACTTGCACACTTCATTTTTTAATTATTTATATGATTTAATTTGTTCCCATTAATGAAATCTTAAATTTTATAAAATGCTAAATTATTTTGTAATTTTTATATAAAATGATAAATTACTCTTATTATTTTCAAAATTTGGGTCCCTCTATTTTTTGTGGCCCATAAGCGGTTGCCTTAACCGCTTAATGGTTGAGACGGCCCTGTAAGTGATCCCTCTTGCTCCTCTTTAGCTCCGCCACTGGCATACCAGAAATGGGAGAGCATTATAAGCTACTTGGAAAGGAATTTTAGCAGGTCGAGAATTACTAAAACATCGTATCATAAATTAAGTGGGCAATGAGAATACCGTCAAAGTTAAAGCCATCAGATGAATCACTATCCCTTGTGTTATGTCAAACCACCTCACGAACGAAGAACGAATAAAGAAGAACACGGGATTTTATGTGGTTCGTTAGCAAAATATTGCTAGCTACCTCCACGGCGGAGAAACACCCTTTATTTCACAAGAGTAACAATTACAATGATGTTTGCATACCTAACAATGTGACTACTAGGTTCTTTATATAGTGCTAGGAAATCTCTAAAGTTTCCAAATCCGATTTGGAAACAACTTGTTTCCTAACTAATCCTCCACCGCCTTTGACTTCCAATGTTTCCTAATCAAAGTTGGAAACAAAGAGTTTGGCAGCCTTTGACCAATTCAAGGCACCAACTCAACACCTTGGATGGAACAGAAAGATAGAGATGCTCGGTCTGGACAGCAGTACTGTGACAACGATGGTATATAATCTGCACAAATACTTCTCTGTTTAAAGTTCAACAAAATCTTGAAAATGCAAGACCTTCTACTTATTTGAGCTACACTACATAATATTGCAGGAGAAGTATGGAGTGTTAGCAATTGGTGCGCCCATGTGGGGTGCCCAATGTAATTATCGTAACCTTATGGGGTTAGTTGCACTAATGCACAAACTAGAGGGGTTAGTAGCTAAGTCTCAAACCCTAGGGGTTTATGTGCAAACCTAGGAGAAGTTTTGCCTATATAAGGAGGTAGCCTCCTACACATTATGCTAAGGCTAATGGCTATTCCAGAGAATAAAGTTACTCTGTCTAGATTCATACTAGTTGTAGAGAACCCTAGTCTCTTTCCTACTTCATCAAAGGAGGTGTAACGTGGTGTGAAACATAGTGTTCGTCCTCGAGATTCACACTAGATTGGTGGGAGCAAGATCAAGGAGGAGGCGCGTGAAAGCAAGCAACAACCGATCATCCGCTGCATTAAGGAGCTTAGGAAGACAAGATAAACACATGAATCTTCCGCTATAATTCATGTTGTAGATCTGTATGTGATAGATACTTCCTGCCCTTCATTGGTATCAGAGCCTTAGGCTTGTTTTTCGTGTCTCGATATGCGTTCCCGAATCTGATTTAAAAATCGAGTTTCTGAAATTTCATAACCAGTAGACGAAACCTATATGGTTAGGTAGGGTTTTTCACGAGGATTCCAGATATATAAATTTTATATTTTTTGGATTTACGATGAATTAGTTATGAATTTTTAAAGATTCAGAACTATATTAATCTGGACTGCTAGATCCAATCAGTAGAACACGTTTTTCAAAAACTTGTTAAAATTGGATTTTGACCACATAATCGGGATTAGGACGAAAAGACGATCCCGGAAAAATTATTTTCGACGGGAATAGAGCACAGGAAGGCGGCGCGTGGGCTTCACGCGCCACCGACGCCGCCTCCACGCGCGGCCACGCGCCGCACGTGCCTAAGGGCTGGCGGCGGCTGCTGACGTGGCCCTATCTGACGTGGCAGATGATGTGGCGGTGCCACGTCAGCAAATGGTTGTCGTGGTGATGACGTGGCATCCACGCGTCGGGTGACGTGACAGCTGACGTGGCGATGACGTAGCTGGTGACGCGGCAGCTGACGTCAGGATAGGTGCTGACGTGGCACATGGCCGACGTCGGCGCGTGAGGGCGCGTGCGGCCTCCTCCCGCCGTCATTTTTCGTCCGGTTTTTTCCTAGGGACTCCAAATGAAATTTCCTATTTTGTGGATATTTTTTCATAATTTTTGGAGCGACGGAAAATTTTAGTAATTTCCAGATTAATTAATTAGTGTTTAGCACACTTCCCGGGGCAATTTGACGACCTTAAACACACTATTTTGAGCCCAAATTTTTTCTGGAGACTTAGGTCATTTTTCCCTACGTTTTGCCATAGGTGGTGAGACCCTAAGTGGTAGGGAGCAATTATCGATCTTTTTAGATGATTAGATTATTGCTTATTAATTTCCAGTAATTAGTGATTAATTCTGGAAATTTCCAGAAAATTCCAGTATGTTTATTATATTGTTATACAGGCTGTTGTGGGTTGAATGGATGTGTTTGGTGCATGGATGTGGCATAGATGTTTTATATTTTGGTTTTGGTTTTGGTTTTTGAATATGTAATCAAAATACGGCCTGCGTGTCGTGCCTCTCTATACTCTAGTGTCTTCTCTTCTCATCCACTCGCCTCTATGAGGTTACTTCTTATTAGAAATAAGATAGTTAGTAGAGGTTGAAGATTGAAGCTTCAAGAGAGGTGGCCAAACCAAAAGCTATGGCGCAAGGTGCATGGAGCAAATATATGGTCTAAAGGAGCCTCAAGCTTGGAGTCCTCAAGTAGGCGAGATGGCATGAGATGGAGTTCAAGACTTGCTCAAGAAGTACTCTCAATAGTGGGAGTGCACCTTAGGGGCCACATCCATTGCATATTTATTTATGCTTATGCTTGTTTTATGTTATAACTGCGTGTGATTGGATATATATGTTTAACCTCGCATGCTAAAGAACTAAAACAAAAGAGCTCACATGATGACATGATTAAAATTGATAGGGAATCACAAGTGACGAGATTTGATTCCTAGGATATACGCTAGGTTTTGGTGGAGTCCTTGTGAGGAACTATTAAGCTTAATCAATGTCACATGTTATTTGGGAGCTAAGTAAATGCTCGTGATTAACTTCCACAATGTCTCTATCAATCGTGTCTAAATCAAAACTGTAAAGGCTAAATGATGACAACAAACGATATGATAAGTCGTCGTACTATGTAACCATCTGTTGGACATAGGTTGTCAGCCACCTACAAACATGGTCGAACCTGTGATGAATAAGTTGTCACAGCAACACATAGACATTTTCTTAAGGCTCACCAATAGTGGGAGGAGCAGTCAAGATAAATGTCATAGAGCATGCTATGAAAAGGCGGGGAAATGACCTCATCAGCATGTTCATGATCACTTTTAAAATTTGTGGGAAGCCAAAGAAGAATCTTGGATCCAGCCTAGCTATTTGCGTACATAAATTGTGAGTATTTGACTCATAATAAATCTTCCTTAGCTATGAGTTATGGCTCATGTCATAATATTGAGCACTCGAGTTTAACGTCTGAGATTGATGCCATGAATGATAATAGAGTTAAGGGTTGTCAGGTACAAGCTATCCGATTTGCCATTTGCTGCAATCTCTGCCATGTTTCATGGAACATTATATGACACACTTTGCACGTGTCAGGATGTTTGGATAAGACCAAAACATCACTCTGTTCTAGGATCTAAGAAAAAAGGAGTTTGCTAAGAATACTAGTCCAGCATACTTCGGATGTCTAAGCGATAAATGATTGCTAAGAGACTGTTGGTGAAGTATGATCATACTTAGTGAAGTATGATAGGCAGATATAGCCCCTAGCCCGGTATTAGGACCAAGACAATAGGTGGGGCAAGGATAAGGAAATTTAGGGGAAATATTGGCATAAGGCCAGTATTACCCAAGACTAACAAACGCAAAAGAAGCAAAGGAGTTTCTCCTAAGACAAGAGAAAAGGCCAGACCTGGCACTAACTTCTCGTCTAAGGATCCAAAGGATCATCTTTGAGGGAGTAGCCACCAAAATTTGTTTTGGTCACAGTTTTAACTTTGGATATGGTTATATCATGGTGTTTGCGTTCTTAAGATTCTAGCATGAGTAACGCCTCAGAATTCTTGGATGTCAACTTACGAGTATGACTTAAGATTCTGATATGTGGCGCGCTAGATTAAGACACACAATAACAGGAAAGGATGTTCAGGCTAGCTAGGGCAGGCCTGCTTGGATTTTGCCCAAGGTACCCTTCCCTGTGTGTAGTTCTTGCCGGACATGAAAGGCAACATGCAAATAATCCAGTAGAGCATTAAAGACTACTGAGTATTGTATATTATTCATTCTGTTGTTGTATTCCATTATTTGTTAGAGCTAAGACATGGTGCTTACTGTTCCATCACATTCGTAGATGATTGTCCGCGTCTCAACTATGTGTGCTTGGGCCACATAAGTCTGAGGCACAAGGGTGCTTCAAACAGGTCTCTACAAAAGGTAGAAAACCGTTTGGATAAAAGGATATGTCGTTAGCCAGAAAGAGACTGGAAGTATCTATCTTAGCAAGAGCTATGTGATGGAAAGAAATAGTAAGGCAGTTGGCTATTCCCACGCCTCAGCAGGGTGCTGTAGAGAATAAGAGGAATAGGTTACTGTAAGAGATGGTTTGATGTATGATAGAGCGTGCAAAGTACAAGTTCCCTATTCGGAGGAGACACTTTGCTAAACGACTGTCAACATACGCAACCATAAGTCCACCAAGTCTGTAGCCACTACACCCTACGAGATATGGACCAATAGGCAACCGATATGAGGTCACCTTAGGCCATGGGGATCGGCAACTTATGTACTAACTGATTTCAAGTCAGGAAGAGGTTCGTTGAGAAGTAAGTCTCTACGAAACAGAAGTTTCACTGGATGACACCCCATCCCTGAATGATTAACATGAAATAGTTCCTACGGATCTTCAGGACAGTGGGAGTAACATGCCTAGTGAACAGCCCATCATAGATTATGACTATGTGGAGGAACCCTCTTTGCGTAGGAGCGCTCTATGGAGCATATCACGTCGATGAATTGACATCGATAGGAAGACCATAAGGGTCACCACGCAAGACAATGATGAACCTAGGATATTGTCCCAGGATTTTTCATCACCTGACAAGAAGGAATTGGAAGTTAGACCCTAGATGGAAGAAACGTATCTTCATGGAGTAACGTATCTTCTTATGCTGTTCGGAGCACTCTAGGGGCTGTGTATTTAAAACGCAACAGCCGATAAGTAGTGCAACGTAAATGGATTCACGAGATATATGATTTCTCATGGGAGATATCCATAATTAAGGGATATGTTCGTAGAGATAATGATCTCCGCGAGCATGGAGGATACCGCTGGAAGATACCCATTCATTAAATAGATTATGAGGAATTAGTCCCTCAAGGATCCTTTGAACAGTGGGAGTGACTTTCCAAGCAGGATGCTGCATCCATAAGGGATGAGAGCAAATGATGATCCTCCTATGCAAAGGAATTGCTCATAGGAGCATACCCCATCGACTACTTGAGATCGAAGGGATGATCTTAAGGATCAACTTGCATAAACGATAGGATAGAATCCTAGGCCTTATCGTTCCCTAATTATGAAGAATGAATAGTAAGCTTTACAGGATAAATTAGAGTCTATAAGGGGCCAACCGAGTTTAAGGCTAGGTTGACTTTCCGACTGGATGGAAGACTATTGGAGATTAATGGATTTCCAAGGTCAATCAGAGACCCAGACGGAAGCGTGGTAAGGCATATGACTTGCGTAGAAGCGAATAAGTCTACACTCATTCTGAGGGTAGACATCGACGAGTTTGATTCGATCCGACGAATTTGCGTTGGTTCAACGAGGTATCCTTCCCAAGGCTTTGGGTGATAAGGATTACGTTGATTCGCTTGGTAGCATCAATAGTTGTGGATCCATTCTCGATGGACATGACCCTCAATTGAGAAATCCTAGAGGTGACGTAAGGTCAAATGCAAAGAATGTGTGCAAGCTAACTAAGTCCATATGGGATCTTAGCTAGTCCTCTAGACAGCAGTATTTCATCAGGGATCGTTTACTATATGTTTACGATAACAAATGGAAACCGCTGTATATCACTCTCACTAGTAGAGAGTTAATGATCACGTCACTTAAATATCGATGACACACTATTGGCTAGTGGAGCTTAAGGATTGTTCGAGTCCCTTAAGAAGTATCTGTACTCCTGTAGCTCAGCGCAAGACTTCACGAGCCTAGGCATGTGCCCTAAAAGACACCATATAAGAATGACCAGATCACCAGAGTGCCTGATGCATTAGGAGTCTTTTATACACTATGATGTATACTCAGACCTAGCGAATGCTATGCAATCGGAAGAATTGGATTTCAGGATATTCCAATATAAGACACAAGATTGTAACCAGGATACTCTATATGATGGATAACGTGCTATGACTATCGAAGAAGATGCTTCGACTAGTTAGCCACATATGCTAACTAGGGTGGGGACCTAGATGCACATAGATCCAACTCAGGCTATTCTCCATGCTCGATGATAGACTCGCATGGAACAAATGCAATATAAGTGTTGCATAATCGTATTGGACCGCTCCATTGACCATGGAAGCGAATCACGACTGCCTGTTCTGCCATAGGGCAGAAATGTGTTTAACTAAAATGGTTTCCGGTAAGCTTATGGGCTATCAACAAACCGATTACCATGATTAGTGCTAGCATACGGCTATAGCGCTGCGGTAAAGTCAAAAACACATAGTAAAGGGTACTATTTCACAAAAGGTGAAATAACTACCTAGAGAGAAATCCTGGAGTGGATCGACTATGGGCCAGGATGTTGGCTCATCCCATTCCTAAACCACATAAGAATAGTCTTTGTGGATTGATTTAGAAAATTGGAACTTGGTAGTCGATAACTAGCAATATGATTGATGAGAATACGAGACATTGATTGACTGGATTTTAATTGGAATTGTTTTAAGCAGCATGTTGTTTGATACATGTATGATATATTACATTTCCGGTACTAGCATAGAGCATGTCACGCAGACACTAGGTCGGCTCACTCACACGAGCGACCGCCTTCGCAATATCCTGGATATGTCTGGGTGTGGCGGAAGATGAGACGGAATCCCGATAAGCGCTGAAAGCCTACTATATGATATGAGATGCCTTCTTCATACGAGCATATGGCCTATGATAAGAGCTAGATGTCTATCAGTAGAGCTAGGAGCCTGTCAGACGGATTCAACTGTCGCATTGGAAATAAGTTCCAAGGTGAGACTGGTTATGGACAATCGAACATGATTATTACCCCGAATCATGTATAGTCTGCGTAGAGAAAGCCGGATGCGAGAACTGATAATTGTTCACAATAGTGTGACATGGCAGTACTCGGGCTGGTGGCCATAAGGGCTATCAGATTGTCATCTGCATAGTGGTCCTTTGCAAGGATAAGACATGCGCTCTGATCAGAGTCTAAACACTATGGCGCATATTCCCCCTTGAATAACGCGCGCTTATGAGTGACCATGAGGTGATGAGTAGAATTAGTCCCTGGGATTCTCATCGTGTGAGCCTCGTCGATCATATAAAGATGATTGACACTGTATACCCTTTGTACTTACGTCTTTGTCATGAGGAGACGGGTCGGTGGTGCTACTTTGGCGTGACACCTTACGGCTATGGATGATTCGGCCTTCCGGACACTGCTGGGAAAGCAGCTGAGCCGAATCTGAGTGGCACATGTATGTAAGGAAAGATTCTCGTTGCATCACTGTTTATTATCTTCATTGGGCCCACCTGCAAGATCTTATGGGATCATGTAGGATATGAAAATATAAAGGAGATGTGGACTCATTGGAGCATGGCCTTCGGGACAAGGCAGGTGCTCATGATTCACGAGATGAAAATCGGAGGAATCTGGGGAATACGAGAGTTACGGAGAGCATTATTACTGTTATATGTTTTAAGGGTGCCTTCCTGCGCTGGCTATACGAGTTTGGTATGTGGATCTCCCGAGAGGGTGCCTTCCCATGCTGGCTATACGAGTTTGGTGTACGGATCTCCCGAAATACAGGTACTCTCACCGGTCACACGCCACGGCCACACAATACTCTTTTGTAGATGATATAAAGTTGGAGATTGATAGAGACTGGATGGATTGTGCAACCCCACTGTGCGAGTGGGAGATGTTAGCAATTGGTGCGCCCATGTGGGGTGCCTAATGTAATTATCGTAACCTTATGGGGTTAGTTGCACTAATGCACAAACTAGAGGGGTTAGTAGCTAAGGCTCAAACCCTAGGGGTTTATGTGCAAACCTAGGAGAAGTTTTGCCTATATAAGGAGGTAGCCTCCTACACATTATGCTAAGGCTAATGGCTATTCCAGAGAATAAAGTTACTCTATCTAGATTCATACTAGTTGTAGAGAACCCTAGTCTCTCTCCAACTTCATCCAAGGAGGTGGAACGTGGTGTGAAACATAGTGTTCGTCCTCGAGATTCACACTAGATTGGTGGGAGCAAGATCAAGGAGGAGGCGCGTGAAAGCAAGCAACAACCGATCATCCGCTGCATTAAGGAGCTTAGAAAGACAAGATAAACACATGAATCTTCCGCTATAATTCATGTTGTAGATCTGTATGTGATAGATACTCCCTGCCTTTCATGGAGTTTTTGAGTCCATCTTAAAATAGAAGTATCCTGGTTTATACTACTACAGCAAGCAATCGCCACAAAATATAATTTATTTATAAGTGTGTTGCAAATCATAAATGTCCCATTTTGGGTGATGATAAGCAGAGTGTGGAAGACATGAAATTCCACTGTCCACTGACAAGAACAAGGGACACATGTGGTTGTAACTCAACTAGTTAATAAAACCAAGTTCAAGAATTTTGAATTTTAAGGTCAGGGTAGCAAAAGAAACGCAAGCCATTCAAGATAAAATAGACTCCACTTTCATCATGGGTATGTGTTCCACCATTAGAGTTAGTATTCATAACTACATGCGAACAATCAAGATGAGGGAATTGGTCTTGCACCACATAATCCTTCACACACACACGGGTCTATGTAATCAAATCTCAAGGTTGGTCAAATACCAAGTTCAATATCATGGATATATAGCAGGGACAAGACGAAAGTCATCATAATGAGCAATGTAAAATTAGTTTGTATAGTCCCCAATGTATCCCTCCTTCTACAATGACTTTTGATGGAAGGACAGGCAATCGAGACTGGTATGTATGTTTTTGAGAAAACACTTGTGATTTTTTTCTTTATTTTAGTAACATATGGAGTACTTTAACAAGCATACAAAATACACGGCCCAACACAACCCATACATACACAAATAGAGAAAGAGTGAGGGTTTGAGACGTACGAGGAGAGTTCACTCAGATGGCGACATCACACCCACAAACATAAGTATGGCGAATCTTGAAGCCGGTTCAAAATTGTGAGAGGAATATGATGCGAGAGAGAGAGAGCTACGAAATGATTGCTTATCGAACTGTAGGAATATGTTTTGTGCAATAACTAGTTCAAGTTCGCAATTGTCAGTTCCATCCCTAATCGAATAACAACAAAAACAAGATACAAGTCCAACCAAACCCAGACATATAACATGGAGAAGAAGAAAGGGTTTCCTCCACACATGTAATTTCAATCAGACGATGACCTCATAGCAGCAACCGGGCACCAATTGGTGCGATTTTGACTGAGGTGGATTGCTAATGAGGTCACTTCTGAGATATTTTAAGAACCCTAAGAACGAATGAATTGGACCGGTAGAAAGTACAAAAATAAATATTGTATGTAGCTTTAAGAAACTATACTACAGAATATGTCATAAAATTGATCTGTTGGTTAAATGAACAATGAAAGTTATGCTGTTTTAACCAAATTAGGAGTAAAATGGGAGTAACAGTAGTCGTCATATGGAAGATCCCTCATAGAATCTACTGTTGGATCATTTTATACCGTTGGGCTTCAAACTTAAGTCGAACGGCATCGTTCCATTTATTCATAGTCCAGCTCAGATAAGGCGACGACAACTCCTCTCTTCCCGATAGGTTTTGTAAATTGTAGTGTGACGGTTGGCCATCAGATGCTGGAGTGGATAGTAGGGTTTTGGTCATTTAGTGTTATTTTCTTAGAAACTCACAAGGTTGTTTAATTACAGCCTAGTTGTTGTCCAAGCTACATATATTGGGCTTTGTAATTAATCAATCTCTTGAAAAGTTGGTATCAGAGCCATCTACCATACCAAGTATGCGATCGGACGCTTGGGTGTGTAACACCTCTAATTCTTGTGGGGGTTCCAAGTGCAATATCAGGAATTTAGGACGTATGTGTAAAAAAATCTCTTATTTTCCACATGGAATTTAGGAATGTTGGTGATTTTTGAAAATCGTGGATTTGATTTTGAAGTACTATAAATATTGGGGCAGTAACACAATTTTTTCAAATTGAGTGGAATCCCTAATTCCAATATATATCCTAAAGTTTAAAAAACTAAACATACCTTACCCCCTTCACATGTGTCGTCATGCATGCCTAGTTTAATTGAGTACTAATGAGGTGGTAGTGAAGAGTAACCAAGTCCACCCACCATTATAGGAGCACCATGCATTCACCGTTGTCAGGCCAAGCTCAAGAGAGCATTCTCTTCTTCATACACTCACTAAGACCACCAACTTCCAGTACTCCATCACTTTCTACTTTTTTCATTTTATTTTTATTGTATCATTTAAATTCAAGAACACGTTGATAGCTCTCTTCTTTCTCTAAAAACACTATTCTTGAATTTGGGTGTTGACCTCACAAAATCAATTCAAAAACTTCACTTTTCACATTCTAAATCATGAAAAACTTGGTTCCAATGTCATAGTAACCACCGGGGGAGTCACTTTCTTCGTCTTCTTCAAGAATCCAAACTCTTAAGACTAGTTGGTAAGCATATCTTATATCTTTTAATGTCCATGGTTGTGGTAGACTTGTATTCTTGACAAGAACTTGCTTGATTCCAAGTGCATGTGTATTTTGGATCTAGGATTGCAACTTGTGGGTACGAATTTCTCAAATGCATCACTTGATTCTTCAAATTGTGTTGTTGAATCTCTATTTCATGTATAAGTTGGTAGTATTTGAGTAAAAAAATAGGGTTATTTCTAGTTGCATGTGCCATAAAATTGACTTGATCATATTTTGACTGTTCTAGGTGAAACTGCATGTTGATACAATCTGGCAAGTTTGTGAAAACGTGGCCTATCTCTAAATTTTACCTATGTGAAATTTTCAACTCTTGTATATTTCGAAATATACAAGAGTACAGTACTACTCTCGGTAGAGAGTACAGTACTCCTACCGGAGTTTTCATAGTCTTTCATCTTTGCAAGCTTTTTCTTCGTCCCTCTTCCTTTCTCTTCGACTGTTCCACCTTCAGATCTATACTCCTAGGTTGTTGTTAGGGCATATATTGGGCGTCTCCGCCCCTCTTCGCGGCGGCGAGCCCTCCCGATTTCTTATTATAGTTCATTTTTTGTCTTTATTTTGCATATCTGGGCATCTAGGTCAAGGGTGCCATCCGTGCCTCTCCCGGGAAGCATTGGAACTGTTTTGGGGGAGATGGTGCGGCCAGTTTGCAAGGGTTTGGACGGATCTTCTCAAACAGCAGCCATAACCCTATTTCTTCTTTGCCTGATCAACCTTGAGGTGAGACGGTGATTGTCCAGGCTCGGATCTATTCTTGGATTTTGGTGTCTTGTGTCTTTCTTTTCTATCTTTTCGGTCGTTGATGTGCCTCATCTTCCCACCCGTCCTCCATGATTCTGATGAAGAAGCTTTAGTTTTGCAATGGTGGCTTGATGTTGGCCGTTTTTAAGGATGTTTCACAGCCGGTTCATGTCCTCGATGGCTATTGTGTGCTTTTCCGGTGGTTGTTTTGTCCGTGATCGGAGCATTCTAATTTCTTATAGTTTACCGTTCTTCCTTAGGAACTGTAAAAGTCAGCATGTGGTTCCGCAAAGAGTCTATGTATTATTATTGGAAAGGATCACTTTTGTTTCTTTTCAATGTTTTTATTTTATGATCTTTTTCAAGAACTTTGTCTCTCAAATGTGGTGGTCTGTACCACTCTGTGTGCTTCTCTATTTGGCTGTGACAGTCCCCCTTTTAATAAAAACTAAAAAAATTGGTAAAAATTTTGGGGCCATTTCAACTGCCAAGAACGAACTCCACCTCCTCTATAGAAATGTTGTTACCCCAGTGAACTTCAGAGTGCACAACCTCCCCTCTATGATATCTCATGACCCAAGCAGAGACATTAAATTTTACAGAACCATCAAAATCGGAATCAGCAGCATGGGGGACCCAAGAGAAAGCCGATCTCATAACTCCCCCATTGTTGTAGCTTCACCCTCGAGATCGACTTTCTCACCACCCAAGAGAGAGCCGATTTCAAATCTATGCGGCGCTGATGAAGAGAAAGGGAGGCCAACTCTCTTTGAATCCAAAAAACCGACTCTCAATCAACCTTCTCATCCACATATTTTGATTCGAAGGCCTCCGATTTGGTCTATCAAAGGTGGCTCGCGACCTTCGATTCGAGGGTGGTGATGGTTTTGGTTCGCCTCAGAGGTCGGGAACAGAGGTTGTGGATGAGTTTGTTTTCAGAGGAGTTTGAGAGAGCGGGGTGGTGGCTATAGAGGGTTAGAGAGAGGGGAAGGGGTATGTAGGAGATGAGATGCGCACCAACATTGTTGCAGTATGGGGGTATAACAGTTTTGAAGACAATTCGTTAGCCTGTATCAGAGTTGTTAGTTCCAAGAAATCTATAGGCATTAAGCCACAAAAAGAAATCTTTAGGTTTGTTGATCTAGCCACCCTATTCATGAAGTGAAGAGAAGAGAAGCGAAGTTAATTTATTATTTACGTTTATTTGCTGAGTGAATAAATTGCGTTTACAGGAAAATATTTTACCCCCAACCAAATAGCACCAAAACAAGGGAAAATACATATTTCAAAGGAAAATGTTTTACCACCAACCAAACGGAGCCTTATTGTTAATTGATTTCGGAAAATCTCCCTCAATATATTAATTAGGGGTGTAAACGGTTCGGTTCGGTTTGTACTAAAATCCGAACCGAACCTAAATTCTCGGTTTAAGAAAAATCCGAACCTAAATCGAACCATTTATAAACGGTTTGGTTTGGTTCGGTTTCGCCCAAATACGGTTTGGTTTCGGTTCGAACCCGGTTAACCTAATAACAGTATCTATAATTGAAATTCAGTCTTGAAAGCTTCAAAACTCACAAATTTACCTGAAAACATCACAACGAGGAAAGTCAATCCAGCGAAATGAATAGAACCCATCATAAATGTAAGCAGAACATCACAAGATTCACAACACTTGAATTTTAGATTGGGTAGTATGAACTCATCAAGTTAAAGACAAGTGTCATGAAAAGGAGAACTAAGTATATATAAATACATATAATTATCATTTATTAATATAAATGGTTTAAACGGTTTAGCCGGTTTGTAAACACTGAAACCTAAACCAAACAATTTAATTTCGGTTTGGAAATTTTACAAACCTTAACCGAACCTTTTAATTTCGGTTTGGAATTTAACGAACCTAAACCAAACCAATTAGAACAGTTTGGTCCGGTTTGCGATTTGGGCGGGTTAACTTGCAACCCTAATATTAATATATCCATGTTTCTTTTAAAATAAAGAATAAAAGGGGCGTTAAATAGAATCAGCCAGTCGATTCAAATAACTAAATAAACATAATAAGTGATTAATTAAAATTTTCAGATATAGAAAGTTACTGTGGAAATGGTCATAAGAATAATTCAATGATTTCCCCAAATTATTTTTTTTAGGAACCAACTTGTGTATTATAAAGAAGGACAAACGAGACACAATCACAACTCAAAACATCAATTACAGAATACCACTATGTCCCTCTTCTTTCTTCCCATGGGAGCTAGGCGTGGGAATTAAGAAAAGAGTTTTTTTTGTCCAAAATGCCCCTATTATCCCTCTTGATTTTTCTCCATGTCCTCCCCTCTCTCTGCCTCAACCCTCCCTCTCTCTCTCCGTTTGTTCACATCACAAAATACCACCACCACTACCACCACCACTACCATAACCAGTTTATAATTTCACACCACCATCAACCATATCTGATTCAAAATCAATATTTTTACAACAAATAAATTTACAACAATATCAAATCTAAAGTTAAGTTTTTCAACAGATCCAAACATTAGATCTAAAATTAGATCTAGATCCAGAATTAAATGAGAAACTGGGGAGGAGGGGGAGGAGAGCAGGAGAAGAAGAAAATGGAGGAGAAAGGGAAAAGTAAACAGAAGAGGAGGAGAAGAATCCACAACGTCGCCCTCCTCTGCCGTCGATCGAAGCCGACCGCCATCCTAGCCTTCCGCCGTCGGAGTCGAAATCGTCGTACTCTTCACCACCGTAGCCTCACCACCGCTGGATCTTCTTCTTTCTGCGAAGAAGAAGAAGAAGAGAGAGGCAAATTGAGAGAGAGAGTAGATCTGTACCTGGTTCGCCATCGCCGTCGTCGCCAGAAGGAAGCCACCGTCGTCCTCTCCGAAAGCATGAGGCTTAGAGGCCGCCACACCTTAGTTCGTCCGTCCGTCCACCTCTACCTCTCTCTCTAACCCCCCTCTCTCCCATCTGTTTGTCTCTCTGTTGTGTGGTGAGGATGAGAGATGATAACTTTTGGGGTAAATAGGTACGGCAGGGGTAAGTTGAAAAAGCAAGTGGGGTAAATTTGAGAGGGTAATTTGGATTTTTGGATTGTTTAAGGTTACCCAAAAAGGAAATGGGAAGAAGGAGCAGGGACGTCTCAAAATGGAAATTGAGAAGAAAGAGCAGGGATGGAGTGGTAAGTCTTATCTCTTCCCCAAGCTTACTCTGACTTTCCCATTCTTCCACATCTTCGATTCACATGCCTCTCCGAGCTAACCAGTGGGCATCGTCGTTCTTCTCTCTCCCCACGAATTCCCAACTGACTTTGATCATCGCTTTGCTATCTTCAATTTTCTGGATCAAGTTCTTTACTGCCATTCTCCGATGGTCAGGCTCTTTGTCTTGAAGCAGCTCTATCAAGATCTGAGCATCGCCTTGGACTGATGCCACCTTGATCTGGTTTGATATTGTCAGATCTATGGCTCTCATCGCTGCTTGTGCTTTGATCTCAAAAGCTCCATTTCTCCATAGGAGGTTCCTTGCTTCTGCTACGATTACTGATCCAGACGGGTCTTGAATCACGAATTCACGACGCCGCCTCCGATAGTCCGTCGCTGATAGGACCAGGCGCCATCAAACCAGATCCAATAGTTGATCGGTTGGTCGCTTCTGGTGCCGGGGCTAGAGCGGTCGGGTTGTATTTCTAGGTCTCTCTGATAGGCGTTGATGATGTCGGCTAGACGATTCGCCACGGAAACGGCTAGGGAGTTCGCCAGACTGGACTTTCCTTCGAAGATGATCCTATTCGGGTTCAGCTAAAGGGTCCACAGTCCAATACACACCCTTTCACGTTCCGGAGTTGTGCTTCTGATGAATAATCGCCTAAACCATTCTTGACCCTAATTGAAAATGTTCATCTCCTGTAAAGGACCTCCAAAATTGTTTCGCAATTGTACAATGATTGAACAGATTCTGAGTCCTCATTCCCATTATCGCAAACTATGCACTTTGGATTTACTGGGATACCTCTTTTTGCTAAGTTGTCGTGTCGACTGTTGGTAGAGAGTTGTTTTGAATCCGCCATGCTAGGAACCGGTATTTCCGAGGGATTTTCAGGCGCTACAACTCTTTTAGCCAAGGTTTTTCAGTAATGTTTCCACTATTGTTGTCACTGGATTCTCTTCTCGTAACTGCTCTGGCAATGTCATACCCACTCTTAACTGTGTATAGACCTGCTTCATTCCATTGTCACATCTATACTTGTCTGGTTCTATGTTGGCTGAAATTGGGATCCTGCATATATCATTGATGTCACAGGTGGAGATATTCAGTATCTGCATTTTGTCTCTTTCCCACTGTTTGGTTTAAGGTTGATGATTTCACAAACCAGAAGATTGAGGCACAATCGATTCGAAGTCAGGACCTTGGACCATCTCTGAGGATCCAGGGATCTGAAAAGATTCGAGTGCTGTTACCATTTCCCCAAATTATTGACATAATGAAATCATCGCTTCCCCAATCAAATGAGTATTATCTTTGTTAAACGAATGACCAAATGAAACCACATGTCGCTTTATTTTCTTATGACGTACAACACTAATATGGACTATGCATGGTACATTTCTCATACTTTAACTTCTTCTTTTTTCGCTTGTTTTATATTACTCGTAAAGAGTACATGCAATGGTAAAATTTTGTTTATGAATAAAAAGCATTTAATGCAACGGTTTAGATAAATTCACCATACTTATGAGGTGAAAAGTCATTAATTACCAGCGTCGGTCTTGCCATAAGGCAAGGTAGGCAGCCGCCTAAGACCTCAAATTTTAAAATTTTGAAGGCCTCCGGTTAGTATTTGTATGTTGTATGCATGTGTGTATATATGTAAAAATCTTGTGTAGATTGAGGTAAAAACTAAAATTAGGCCCGCTAAATGCAGAAAAAAAATGAGAAATAAAAGGAGATTAGAAATTAATGATGAGAGAACCAATCAATGCCCTAATTTTGATCTTTCCCAAATTTATACAAGTAAATTATTTTATGATGAGAGAACCAGTTTTCAAATTACACGACGTTTTGGAAATTTGGGTACAATGCTTTTATAGGTTGAACAAATATAAAGTTTCGTTAGTTTTTCGGCACAAAAATAACAAGCACAAAATAACGAACAGAGCACGCAGTAGAGTATAGTGAAGATGGAGATTGTTCGTACACTGAAAAGAAATGTCAAATATTAATGGCCTAAAGATCAGAGAATTTTTGAAATGCAAACCTACATATAATAGATGATTACATAAAAAAATGAAGAAAATATTACTAATTAAAAAGCACAATAATATCATGAAAAGTAAAATATGTGTAACCAACAAAAAAGACCGGTCTAAGAATAAATTCCCTTTATATACATCACGTTTCTATTCAATTTTAATCAAACAATTTTTGGGAGGAAAATATTTAAGAAACTAAATAAACATTATTTCTTGTTCTTTGTAAAAAAAAATTGTGTCTATCATTATATCAGATAGCTTAACTCCTATTTATCACATTAGAGATGAACTACATGTAGCTCAGATTTTAAAGTCCTGCTTTCTTCTACAAACTTGTCTATGAGCTTTTAAATATTGCATGACTTTGGAAACTTATCATGTACTGGTATTACGGTAAGACAACCGAAAACTTCAATAAACTCCTTTAATTAACTGTATATATATGTACTAATTTAAAATATATTGTTCTTTATTGCGGTTAAAAACTGTGAAAGCTCAGGTTGTACAAGACTTGAAATAGCTTGACTATTTCAAGAACTTGAATCAGCTTTCAAAGTCTTGAATTAGCTTCAGAGGCTTGAAAATGGTTTGGCTATTTTCAAGGCCTTGAAACTGGATTCAAAGCCTTGAAACTGCTTAACCTGAATGCATATTCTCAGGGGGAGTTTCTATGCTAACTCTCTGATTTGATTTACTCTCTTTCCTTCATATGTTTGATTATCTGTTATTAGATGATGAAAGACAAATTGTTGAACATGTTTTGAATCGTCAATATATCAGCAGTTTGACCATGACAATGCAGGAAATTTTGTTCCTAAGTTTTGCAGGATTGTTTTCTAAACCGAATTATTGAAGATTTGGAAACACTTGAACACTTTGATCCTGTGATCAATCAGACGTGTATGCCAGCTTCTCATGGTGGTTAAATGAAAGATTTCAACAATATATCTGAATATTGTGATCATCCAACCGTTGGAGAAGATTTCAAAGTAGTCAAACTATGTTTCCTACAAAATAGGAAGGTTGTTGCTGAAAATCTGGGGAGATTTGCAGAGCTGTTTGAAGTATTTATAGAGCTCAAATTCGAAGAAACAAGACACAATACTCAACGGGCAAATACAGAGAAAGTATTCTGGATTGACAAGCATCAAAGAAGTTCTTCATCTCTTCCAATCCATTTGCTTTTCACTGCAGTTTTCTACTCTTAAGTGTTCTACTCTATAGAGCTATATTGGTAGATCATTTCTTTATTATTTCTACATCCATTCTCAAGAATTCTTCAAAGTGAACAAAAGAGAATTATTAGTTAATCAGTTAGCTAGAGCAGGCACTAGACAGGTTAGGGAAAACCACAAGCTGTACAGAGTAAGAGAACTCTCTGTGCTTGAGTTCTAGGGCTTAGCTTTTGATAAATAAGAATTGAGTTGAAAATCCTGCAGGTATCTAATCCCTGAGGTAGAGACGTAGGTCCAAGTGGACTGAACTCTATAAATCACTTGTCTTGTGCATTTTCAGTTCATTTACTTTCAGAGCTTTTGCAGCATACTAAAACTGTTTATTTTTCAAGGGTTTGAACTTGTTTTCAAGGCCTTGAAAAAGGCATACTTGTTCTATACTCTCTGCATCTACTTCAAAGGCTTGAACTTGTGTTGAAGGCCTTGAATTTCATTGTTTGCACAAGTTTTCATCTTCCTAGCAAGTTTTGCAAAAAAGTTGGCATACTCTATTCAACCCCCCCCCCCTCTAGAGTATCTTAGTTGCTTATACATCTGCATAATCACACTTTCAATTGGTATCAGAGCTTGTATCATTGTATAAGATTTAATCATCTGGTGATCATGAGTACTGCAGGTGATGGTGGCTTCTCACAGGGAAGAGCTGCTAACAGACCTCCTCTATTCTGTGGAGAAAATTGTGCTCACTTGAAAGCTCTCATGAAAATGTTTATAATTGATCAAGATCTAGAGCTTTGTACCATTATCCAAAATGGACCAAATACTTTCTACACAGAGAAAGATGGGATCAGAACTCCCAAAAAAGAAGACTTGCTCTCCTCTTCTGAATTAGAGAAATTTTCTACAAATTACAAGGCTATTAACATTCTTTATCGTGCTTTGAGTACAGATGAATTCAACAGGATCTCTGGATGCACAATTGCTAAAGAAATCTGGGATAAACTTGTGGTTATCTTTGAAGGAACCAGTCAAGTCAAGCAGACCAAGATCAACATTAATCTCAGGCAATATGAGTTGTTCAAGATGAATGCAGATGAGTCCATCAGAGATATGTTCAAGAGATTCACTGATATTATTAACAACCTTGACTCACTGGGAAAGAACTTTTCCAATGAAGAAAGGGTGAGGAAGATTCTCATAAGTCTTCCAAAGGCAAAATGGGAACCAAAAACCACAGCTATTGAAGAAGCTCAGAATCTCTCAACTTTACAACTTGATGACCTACAAGGGAAGCTCCTGACACATGAGATATCTATGAATGAAGTTGATGGAGAACTTCCAGATGGTGTCAAAAATTTAGCCCTCAAAGCCAAAGAGAATGAGATAATTCAAAGTCTTGAAACTGAGGATGGTGATGATGAAGATCCAATTGCCTTAATTTCCAAAGCCTTGACAAGGATCCTGAAAATGAAGAGAAACTTTGGAAACAAATATTTCAACAGAGAAAGGCATAGAACATCCATCAGCAAGGATTACAAAGGTAAGTCCTCTTCACAGAGCAAATCAAAAGTTATGAACTGCTTTGAGTGTGGTGATGCAGGACACTTGATAAGAGACTGTGCACACAAAAAGAGCAAGAACTTTCAGAAGAAAGATCATGACAAAAGAAGAAAGCCATGATAGCTTCATGTAGTGATTCAGATAGCTCTAGTGAATCTGAATCTGAAGAAGAACATGTCAATCTATGCTTCATGGCCAAGCATGATGAAAGTTCTGAAAAGAACATTGAGGTAATGGTAAACTGCTTAATTTCAAAACCAAAAGAAGCTCTTTCAGAATATCTCAGAACAATGCTTTTAAAAGAGGAAGATTATCTGAAGGAGATCAGGCTTTTGAAAGAAAAAGTTCATGAGCAAGCAAAAGAAAACTTACAACTTGTTTGCCTAAATCAGAATCTTGAAATCTCTCAGAAGAAAACTGACAGTGATTTCAAGGCCTTGAAAACCAGTTTCAAAGCCTTGAACACACAAGTCAAGGAAGTAGTCACTGAAAATTCCTCAGTGAGTGACAGCCTTGTTAATCTAAGACATCAGGTTGACGATTTACAGAAAAAAAATATTACTCTTACTGAGAAACATCAAGAATCTGAATTGGTCAAAATCAAGCTTGCTGGATCAAACACAAGTTGAACTTGATTCTTGGAGGAAGTTCACAGTTTGTTCACAAAGCTAGTATTGGATTCAATCCAAACTTTCCAAGAAGAAATCATACCAGATTTGTGAAAGCTGAAAACAAAACCTCTCTTACTTGTCATTACTGCTGTAAAATTGGCCATGTTAAACTGACTTGTCCTTTTAGAAGAAGAGACCCTCACATAATGAGGAACACTTTTCCTTTTCAACTCAAAGGACAGGTTAAGAATATTTGGGTTCCTAAGGGGGTTAGACCACCTAACATGGTTGATCCTAAATATGAATCCAAATTCCACACTTGGTCTAACAGCTGGGTAAGGCAGTGATTGGTGCTTGCTGGTTGTCACCAAAGAACAGAAGTGGTTCATGGACAGTGGTTGCTCAAGACACATGAGTGGAAAGATATCTATATTCTCATAATTAAAGGAGCAATCAGAAGGTTCAATAACACTTGGTGAAAAAGGCAAATGCAACATTCTTGGTATTGGAAAAGTTGGTACATATTCTGAAAAATCTATTTCTGATGTTTATCTGGTTGAAGGTTTGAAGTTTAATTTGCTTAGTGTATCTAAAATTTGTGATAATGGCAACAAAGTTATCTTTGATAAAGAGAAGTGTGTGGTGCAAAATGAGAAATCAGGAGATTGCATTCTCACAGCCTCTAGATCAAACAATGTTTATACTTTCAGACTAACAAAGTTGCATGTGAAAGTTTGAAGTGTCTCAAGGCCTTGAGAGAGGATTCAAAGCATTGGCATAGGAAACTTGGTCATATCAGTTTGCATACTTTGAACAAGTTGATTTCCAAATACTTTGTAAGAGGATTGGCATCCACCAAGTTCAAAGAAGATGAGTTGTGCAAAGTCTGTGCACAAGGAAAGCAGATCAGAAGCTCCTTCAAGCCAAAAAAGTTTGTTAGTACAACTACACCTATTGAATTACTTCATATGGATCTCTGTGGTCTTATGAGGACTCCTATCCCAAAAGGTAAAAGGTATATGCTAGTTGTTGTAGATGATTTTTTAGATACACTTGGGTAATGTTTCTCAAAGAAAAATCTGAAGCACTCTCTGAATTTTCAAAGCTTTGCAGAGAACTTCAAAACTTGAAAAAGCTACATGTAGCTTCAATCAGAAGTGATCATGGTAGAGAATTTGATCAGTTAGAATTTGATTTATTCTGTGATAAGCATGGTATTTCTCACAAATTTTCTGCTCCAAGAACTCCTCAACACAATGGTGTTGTTGAAAGAAAGAACAAGACTCTTGAAGATATGTCAAGGACAATGCTTCTTGAGAACAAGTTGCCAAAACATTACTGGGCAGAAGCTGTGAATACAGCAAATTATATTTTGAACAGGTGCTTGATCAGACATATTCTAAAGAAGACACCCTATGAACTATTCAAAGGGAGGAAGCCAAACATCTCTTACTTCAGACCCTTTGGATGTACTTGTTTTATCCATAACAATGGAAAAGACAATCTTGGTAAGTTTGATGCAAGAAGTGCTGAAGTTATATTTCTTGGTTACTCTCTGAATAGGAAAGCTTATAGAGTTTACAATAAAAGAACCAAACTGGTTGAAGAGAGCATTCATGTTATTTTTTATGAAAGCTATGATGATTCTTTGAGAGAAAGTTTTGCAGATTTGAATTTGAACAAGCATAAATCAGAGGAAGAGACTCAGAATCCACTTGGATTCAAGAAAGGCTCAGAGGAAAATAAAAGACATTTTCAAGACCTTGAAAACAGTCATCAAGGCCTTGACAATACAACTCAAAGCCTTGAAAAAGATGATCAGAAGGATTCAAGTGACAAAGTCACTACTTCAAGACCAGAAAAGATCTATGGAGAACCTGAACCATGGTCTCCAAGAAAGAGATTCAAATATCTCTCATCTCATCCAGCTGATAATATCATATCAGATCCAACCAATGGTACACAAACCAGATCACAATTGAAGAACTTATGTGCTTTTAATGCTTTTATTTCTCTTGTAGAACCAAAAACTGTGAAGGAAGGTTTACAAGAAGCAGATTGGATCATTGCTATGCAAAGTGAACTCAATGATTTTGAAAGGAATAAGGTTTGGAACCTGGTTCCTGCACCTACAAACCAGTCTGTCATTGGTACCAGATGGGTATTCATAAACAAGTTAGATAAAAGTGGCAATGTAATCAGAAAAAAAGCAAGGTTAGTTTCTCAAGGTTACAATCAAGAAGAAGGTATTGATTATGAGGAAACTTTTTCTCCAATATCCAGGTTAGAAGCAATTAGAATTTTGCTTGCATTTGCATCTTACAAGAAGATGAAACTATTTCAAATGGATGTGATGTGTGCTTTCTTGAATGGTTACTTATAAGAAGAATTTTATGTTGCACAACCACCTGGTTTTGAAAATGACAATTTTCCAGATCATGTCTACAAACTTGCAAAGCTCTTTATGGTTTGAAACAAGCTCCACGGGCTTGATATGAAAGACTGAAAAAAATTTTACTTGAAAATAATTTCAAAAGAGGTTTAGTAGACAAGACTCTTTTCATTAAGACTCATGAGAAAGATTTACTTGTAGTTCAGATATATGTTGATGATATACTGTTTCGAGCTACTAATGATCAATTATGCAGAGAATTCACAAGTCTTATGAGCAGAAAATTTGAGATGAGCATGATGGGAGAATTGAACTTCTTCCTAGGACTTCAAATACATCAACTGAAGAAGGGAATCTTTGTGAATCAAAGCAAGTACACATGAGACTTACTAAATAACTATAGCATGGATCAATGTGAGGAAGCCAAGACTCCAATGAGCTCTACACTATCCTTAGACAAGGATGAATCTGATAAGAGTGTCAATGTAAAAGAGTATAGAGGTATGATTGGATCATTACTCTATTTGACAGCAAGCAGACCAGATATTATGTTTAGTGTATGCATGTGCGCTAGATTTCAAGCTGATCCAAAAGAATCACACTTAAATGCTGGGAAGAGAATATTCAGATATCTCAATGGTACCAAAGACTTAGGGCTTTGGTATCCAAGACATTCTAACTTCTCTTTGAATGGTTTTTCAGATGCTGACTTTGCAGGTTACAAGGTTGATAGAAAAAGCACTTCAGGAACCTGTCAATTCATTGGATCATCCTTGATTAGTTGGCATTCCAAGAAACAGAATTCAGTTGCTCTATCAACAACTGAAGATGAATATATAGGTGCAGGAGCATGCTGCTCACAAGTGCTATGGATTTCTCAACAGCTAAGAGACCTTGGATTTGACTTCAGAGGCATACCTATTAAGTGTGACAACACTAGTACAATTTCAATTACAAAGAATCCAATACAACACTCAAGAACCAAGCACATTGATGTCAGACACCACTTCATCAGAGATCATGCTGAGAAAGGTGATATTGTTCTTGAATTTTTTGCTACTAACATGCAAATTGCATATATATTCACCAAACCATTAGCAGATAAAAGGTTCTCAGCTCTAAGATTGGAATTGGGAATGCTAAATAAGACTGCACTGGATTAGGGGAAGCATAAGGTAAGAAAGGTAATCTATATGTGTTTACAACGGTTTGAACTGAGTTTCAAAGCCTTGAAAATCAGTTCAAAGCCTTGACTTTTACTTGTTGCAGTGTTACAGTATTTCAAGACCTTGAAATCCTTTTCAAAGCCTTGAAAATTAATCTGTTACACTAATAGTCGATAAACTTGGATCATTCTATACTGGGTGATATCTCTGTAGATATTTGTCTAATATATCCCCTACCCTTTTCAAAAATTTGATTTAGCCAAAAATAGTATTAGTATATTCTTTTTCCAACAGCATAATAGTTTGAAATGTATCTGATATGTGCAAATCTTTTTGAGAATCAGAAGAGATACTAGTTTCCTTTTCAAACTCAAACTCCTTCAGTATTTATCCTCTTCTCTTCTCCTTCATTTTGTATCATTACACCTCTCTCTTTTCTTCTCCCTAACCCTAATGAGCACAAGAAGGGCCTCAGACAGAATCAAGATGGCTGGAGGTTCGAAACCTGTCTCAGAGAAGAAGAGAAAAGCAGCAATGGAAGAGGTTCAAGAGATCAGTGAGGACAATGTGTCAAAAAGCTTCACTGTGGAAGAAGAAGAATCCTCACCACCCAAGAAGATAGTGAGAAAAGATCAAGCTCCAGCAAGGAAGAAACAATCTACGGCATCTACACAAGAGAAGCAGAAGGGTATCCATATTAGAAGCCCTAAGAGTGACAAGAAGAAAACAGTCTCTGAGGTCAAAGGAAAAGGAAAGGAAATCCTTATTCAAGATTCAAACTCAGACACTTCTTCAGGATCTTATGGTTTGTATGCCATGCCCAAAAAAGTGAAACTAGACAAAGATCCATCCCAAGAGGCATCAAAAGCAGGAAAGAAGAATATAAAGACTGCCTCTCCTCAACAAAAAATGTTAGCTGTAAAGAAGAAACTGAAGCATGGGAAGAAAACCTTTGAAGGACTCACATTCCTATTCAACAGTTTTATTGAAAAGATCAGTTCCTTCATTGAGGAAATAGATGTGATCTCTCAAGAAGTTCAAACCAACAGTGAAGAAAGTGAAGAAGAAATAGGAGATCAAGAAGATGAGAAGGATCCTTAATCTTGCATATTCTTTTTTCCACATTCTCTCTGCTTTAAATATTTCTTTAAGTTTTCAAAATTTTCCAGACACTTGATCCAACATCTTCTATATTTTTGATGAAATTCAAAAAGGGGGAGAAAATATTAGGTTTTAGTTTGTAGTCTTAGGGTTATTTGGTTTTATCTGCTGAACTATTTATGTATTTCGGTTGGTATTTGAATAAGTTGGATCTTTTTGGAAATACTGTGTTTTTAAATTGTGGACTAATTAGTTAATTTTGCAGAGACTAAGGATCAAACAGAATTTGGTTTTGTCTTTCATCAAGGGGAAGATTGAAAGCTCAGGTTGTACAAGACTTGAAATAGCTTGACTATTTCAAGGCCTTGAAACTGGATTCAAAGCCTTGAAACTGCTTAACCTGAATGCATATTCTCTGGGGAAGTTTTTATGCTAACTCTCTGATTTGATTTACTCAATTTCCTTCATATGTTTGATTATCTGTTATTAGATGATGAAAGACAAATTGTTGAACATGTTTTGAATCGCAATATATCATCTGTTTGACCATGATAATGCAGGAAATTTTGTTTCTAAGTTTTGCAGGATTGTTTCCTAAACTGAATTGCTGCAGATTTGGAAACACTTGAACACTTTGATCTTGTGATCAATCAGACGAGTATGACAGCTTCTCATGGTGGTTAAATGAAAGATTACAACAATATGTCAGAAGATTGTGATCATCCAACCGTTGGAGAAGATTTTAAAGTAGTCAAACTCTGTTTCCTACAAAATAGGAAGGTTGTTGCTGAAAATCTGGGGAGATTCGCAGAGCTGTTTGAAGTATTTATTGAGCTCAAATTCGAAGCAACAAGACACAATATTCAACGGGCAAATAAAAAGAAAGTATTTTTGATTGACAAGCATCAAAGAAGTTCTTCATCTCTTCCAATCCATTCACAGAAGTTCACTGCATTTCAATGTTGTTTTCAACTCTTAAGTGTTCTTCTGTATAGAGCTATATTTGTAGATCATTTGTGTATTATTTCGACATCCATTCTCAAGGATTTTTCAAAGTGAACAATAGAGAATTCTTAGTTAATCAGTTAGCTAGAGCAGGTACAAGACAGGTTAGGTAAAACCACAAGTTGTAACAGAATAAGGGAATCTATGTGCTTGAGTTCTAGGGCTTAGCTTCTGATTAATAAGAATTGAGTTGAAAATCCTGCAGGTATCTAATCCCTGAGGTAGAGACGTAGGTCCAAGTGGACTGAACTCTATAAATCACTTGTCTTGTGCATTTTCAGTTCATTTACTTTCAGAGCTTTTGCAGCATACTAAAACTGTTTATTTTGCAAGGATTTGATCTTGTTTTCAAGGCCTTGAAAAATTCATACTTGCTCTATACTCCCTGTATCTACTTCAAAGGCTTGAACTTGTGTTCAATGCCTTGAATTTCATTGTTTGCACAAGTTTTCATCTTCCTAGAAAGTTTTACAAAAAAGTTTGCATACTCAATTCAACCCCCCCCCCCCTTCTAGAGTATCTTAGCTGCTTATACATCTACATACTCACACTTTCAAATTGCAAACAGCATAGCAAGTGTAAACAAGGCCGTTAGTCATTTTGTTGTAATGGATCAGTTATCAGTCTATTAAAGTTGGAATTGGAGGCCCAAATTGATTGTAACCGTTACAATTTCAGCCCATACGGGTATTTAAGAGAAATCCAACAGTTACCCTTGTGCGAATAGTGTAAACAATATATTGTATATGTCAGAACCCTGAGAAAATATTCAATATCACCGGAAAGCTGGTGACGTGGTATCACGTGAGATGATGCTAGTTATTTGATGAATTGCGTGAATTAGCCGGTGGAGGTAACATCTTGGTTTATGTTTCTTTTATCATCAATTGAGTTCCTTATGAGTTTGATGTCTTCTTTTCATAATTTGTTCTTCTAAATGTCTCGAGGTTAAGTCATTCAATCAAATATTTGCAAGCATATGTGAGTTTGTCTTATTGAGTATTTTCAGCTTCTTCTTTGCATGCAGTGAATTTTATGAAAAAGAAACTTCATTTCTCATGACATGGGCCAGCTGCTCCACCCCCTTTACTTATCCTGCTTGGGCTTCATACTTCATGAAAGAGAAAGGCAAATCGTTTCCAGTTAAATCTCTTTTTTTTTAGGAAACAGTTAAATCTCTTGGATACATGAGAATATAGGAGAAATGATCGTGAGACTTTTCCATGCATATATGAACATGGAAATTATGATTTTTCCCATTAATCAATTACCTAACAAAAAAGGGTTTCGCTGTTGCATGTCAAGACATGTGTCAATCACAAATGGGAATAAGATACTCATGTTATCATTTTATAATGTTTCTACATTATTAAATCTCTATTAAATTAATATTTTGATCATTCGGATTCGATAACGTTATCAACATGATCGCATCAGAGTTTTATGTATTCCAACCCAACAAGAGATCATACGACTAGTTAAACTAACATTGACGCTCTGTCACTGTAACCACGTTATTGACGATATCATAGTGAAACCTGTTTCCATACTGTTGATTGGAGCCGATGACTGAATCGCGCGCACCTAGGACTGGATAAGGAAGGATGCTGAAGCAATCGGTGGTAGGTTCAATGATATCGATATAAGCACCTGGGCGGAGACCCATGGGTATTCCTTGGTCAAAGTAGTATGTCAGAGTCGGGTACGGGTTTTGAATACCACGATTAGTTCTGTCGAAACACAAATCGTAGTTTTCTTGGCGTTCCTTTACTGGAACTTGTGTCTCTCTCACGAAGGCTTCCCTCAAAGGATCGTAAGCTGCCCGAGTAAAGTAGGTCAGCACAGAGCCTGAGTCGAAGATGACGCCAGTGTCCGGATCATCTGGTTGGAGCTCAAATGTGCCCGGCGGTATGTCCACAGCGATATCGTTGACTTTGATTGAGACGAGGTTGACATACAAGAATTTGTTCGATAAGGGTTCCTTGGTCTGCAAGGATATGCTGTAGGTCCCACCGGCTGGCGGTGGGTCGTTCAAAATGAGAGTCGACCGAGCTATCCTGTTTCCGGGGGTCACCAGACAATAAGAAAAAGTTTCTAGTTGTAAGGTCTTGACGAGAGAGAGTGGACCTCTCGAAAACGCCATTAATCCTGCTTGTTCGGGATCGAACGATCCATTAGTATCCACTGAGCATCCAATTGGTATGATTTTCGATAATGTGCCCCCACCGGAAGGTTTACCTATCGTGAATCTGTCTGTTAGGAGATAGCCCTCTGTGCTACTTCCATCGCCGTAGTTTACACTGTACTCGCACTCACCATGAGGACCCCGTTCCTCCTGCCTATTACGGCCCAGAGATTGGCACAAAGGGTCTTTGTACTCCACAACTTTGGAGTCTTTAGCTATATTTAAAAAGGGGTTGTAGATAGGAGCAGATTGCGGGTAGCAGTTACTGCAAGGCTCGCATTGGAGCCAGGGTACATTGTTTCCGGTATCAATCTGGAATTTGTATTCGGTTGGCGGATTCCCGATGGATGCATCGAAAAGGTATATTCCTTTCTGGAAGGGGTTCCCTAGGGGCAACGTGTATTCCAACTCATGTCCGTACATACTACTGTTGTTGTTTTTCTTCTGCTCCTCCTCCTCCTTGGGCCTCCTCTTCTCTGATCTCATCCATGCTAGACGAGAAGGTTCGCTCCTTAATCTGGATTGGTAATAGGATTCGTAGCTTGAGTTTTCTAAGTCAATCTGGTGATAGAGTTGGAGTTTGATGGGTTTTCTTGGTGGTGCAGCCGCCGCCGCCAAAGTAGTTGTGGTTGCAGCTCCAGCCACAACCAAGATGAGTAAGTAGAAGCAAAGCATTGTTGTGGTCGTGGTGGTACTAGAAGCATTCATCATCATTGTGGTGGCAAAGAGAGACAGAGTTGCTCTATCAAACAGAGAATTAACCGAGACGACTTATATATACATAATTTTTTTATCATAATAGTATATATGTGACACCTAGAAAAATATCCGACGAATCAATAAAAGGTAATTGATTGTTTTTTGAAATAAAAGGTAATTGATTGTTCCTTCCCATTTAATGCTAGACAATTTCTCAAAAAAAAAAGTTGTTTTCAGTTACCGTTATTTACTACTATAAGAGATTGTAATTATATTATATATTAGGTGAGTACCAAATGCAAAGTACTTATGACACTTTACTATTTTGTTTGCAAAAAAAAGGTACTTATGAAACCTTTTAGGGTTTACGTGCGTGAGAGGGTGTCATCAATTAATATCATATGCCTAAAACAACGTTGAACACGGAAACATTCAAAAATGAAATTTTATTTTCATATTTATTAAAATTTAAATTAAGAATAGTAAAATTTATTAAGGGTAGTGATTCTTACAAAGTAAAAAATTATTTTTACAAAGCCACTAATTTTATTTGTGTAATTTCATTAGTCATTAGTTGCACAAATAAAATTAATGTCTTTGTAAGAATAATTTTTTGAGGGCCGCTATGCTTCACCCTTTTTTTTCACCCTCCAAGTTCACCTCTTATATGTCAAGATATGATTGTTGTAATTATTATTTTAAGATATTTCTATAACAACATCACCAATCAAATACATACACATAAGAGGTGAACTTGAGGGGTGAAGAAAAAAAATGTGGTGTTTAGCATTTCCCTAATTTTTTTTGTAAGAATCATTACCCTTTATTAATTGAGTAATGCGTTGACTAAAGTTTAAAATCAATACAAGGTACTTGATTGTTCCTTCCCATTTAATGCTAATTCCAAAATTTGTTTTCAGTTACTATTATGTACATAAGAGATTGTAATTATAGTATTAGATATGAGGTGAGAGTACCTAATATATGAAACTACGTTATTGACTAATCCCATTGATTGTTTAAAACTGATCCAGAAATTGCACCAGATGTACCCATATTTTAGTTTTTCAGTGGATTTAGTACCTTTATTTTAAAATCATGCGGTCACGGTACCAAACTTTGAAAAATCATGCAGTATAAGTACCCACTAGTAACTCTGTTACGTTTTCCATCAAATTTTAAACGGTGTGAAGGGTAAAATTGTTCGTGCAATAAAATAATTTTTAAAATAATACATTAACAAAATAACTAAATTAAAAAAAGACTAAAATTAAAAGAAAAAAGAAATTAAATGAAGAAGAGGAAGAATGCAGTACACTGGATAGAGGAAAAATAAAAAATTAAAGAAGAAGAAGAAGAAGAAGAAGAAGAAGAAGAAGAAGAAGAAGAAGAAGAAGAAGAAGAAGAAGAAGAAGAAGAAGAAGAAGAAGAAGAAGAAGAGACAGAGAAATCTGTCTCTCTCGCTCTCAATTCCTCTCGTTGCTTTTACCATTATTTTCTCTTCTTCTTCCTCCAGATTGTTTCTCTGCTCTATTCCCTCCCATCTCTCTCTGTCTCTGGGTTTGATTGATTCTGGGTTTATTTGATGCCGGCGGGGAAAGTTGAGGCCACAAGAAATCAATGAGGAGGGCATAGCGATTTGGTTACGGGTATGAAGATCGTGGGTGAAAGGTTGGAAATTGGAGTGCGGTTTTTTCCGGATCTTCCCAACGGTGAAAGCTGGGAGGTGGCTTGAGTATACCCTGTCCGTACAGAATAACTTCCAGAGTCTTCAAAACTGGAGTTCACATTGTTGTTTGCAAACATCGTAGTAAAAAGTAAAATAGGTAGCTTGTGTTCTAAATCAAGAATCTACCAATTCATTCATTTTTTGTTTTGATTACATACACATATACGTTTCACTCTTAGTATCATATTAATGTTCTCTCTTTTACATAGGAATTTTTACGTAGGAATATTGGTAGTTTTGAAATTACGTTTTAGTTTTGAAATTGACAAGGTTATGTCTCTAACGTTGGCCCTGTTTGGATATCCCGGTTTTGTTAACCACTACAAAAAGTTAACCTAAACTTCAACCCAAAATTTGTAGGACCCACATTCCACTCATTTTTCTACTCACATAAAAGTAAAAACCTCAAAACCAAAACCATTAAATCCAAACATCCACCTAATTTGGTTAACCAAACAACCCCAACTTTGTTATCCAAACAGGGCCATTGTATGATCCGATAGTTATTTTTTTAGGGAAAAAAGAATATCATTACATGTCGGTAGTCAATCCCAAAAGATCAACGTTTTGTACATTCTCAGCCCAATTGGGTAAATATGAGTAGTAGGACATATTGTCCTCTACATAACCTTTTTTTGCAAGAGGATGAGCAAATTCATTTCCCTTCCTGGCCACAAATTGAAAAGTAGAGCTCTCCTTGTCTTCAATCAAATGTATTGTGGCTTCAATTGTCATCTTCATGTCCGATATTGCATCCACTGCTTTGATCTTTCTGCACATTCCATCACGAAGCAGTTTAATTGTTGCTAAAGCTATCATATTCTACTACCAGGTTGCAGTGCCTTGCTCGACCCAAGATGCGTCAACATTTAGTTTAATTCTTCCCGCTGGTGGTCTTGCCCAAAACGTAGCAGAGCCCGAATGTCATGTATGTTCATCCCCTAGTAAATTCTTCAAGCATGCTTCCTTATACCACACAGGCGGTAGCTTCGGCAATGAGCTGCTATACTGATGGGTGTATCTTTTATCCCCTCAAAATGAAGATTGTTCCGATTCCGCCATATACTCCAAATGGTGGTGACAAAATTCGACAGATTCCCTTGTAATCACCCGAAAAATGACATCACGGCATATACCGGACATGAACTTTAAGGAATCCCCCCTCGTTTCAGCCCAGATTTGTTGCGAGAACAAACACAGTAGAAACAAGTGATCCATAGTTTCATCGGCCTTTTCGCAAAATTGACATTGAGTTGGAACGTTGATACCCCTATCCTTCAACAGAGTCGCCACGGGCAATGATGAATGCCACAGTCGCCAAGTTGGCTGCAAAACCTTTCTTGGAACTTTTAATTTCCAGAACTTCAAAAGCCAATTTCTATTCACATGATCTATTGATGATGATGGGTCACCTTTGGGATAACTGTTGTTGTGCTTGATACCCTGTTGAAACTGTATAAATTCCTGGGATGGATCTAATAACATCCCTATCCACCGGTAGAAGAAATTGATTCAGTTTCTGCTCATCCCAGGTGTTGGAATTTGTATTGATCAAAGCCTCCACCGTAGTCCCTTCATGACCTATCGGACAGCTTGTGATAACTTTGAAGGTGCTAAAATGTGGAATCCATTTGTCTTTAAATAACTTGATCTTCTTGCCATCTCTAACTTTCCACAGATATTAGTAGTAGTAGTAGTAGTATTTTTTTTTTTTTGAGAATTGAACTTGTATTAAATCAGCCGAAAGGAACTACATCTTTTTCGATTAATCTAATTATCCAGCTTGGTAACTCCTCTCTCCACACTCCAGCTGTCCCTCCTTCCGACGCGTGTCTAGCTAAACCGTGCGCCACGCGGTTTTGATCTCTACCACAGTAGCTCACCTCGAGATGGGAGAATTGGGAACATAAATCCTTTATCTCTGCCATTATTTCTCGAACACTCCCGAGCTCCCTTCTGCTTTTTCCAGTGATGACCTGTTTGGTTTCATCAATCACATTCATTGCATCACCATACACCTCCACTCTCTTCATCTTCCATTCAATCGCCGATCGCAGACCTTCTCTCAACGCGGATGCTTCTGCATGTCTTGCGCTCTCGCACAGAGGGAGAGATGTAGCTCCGGCACACAAACTTTCACCGTGGTTCGATCTTATGACAAATCCCGCCGCAGCTCTCTTTGTTTGGGGGCACCACGCGCCGTCGAAGTGGAGGGTTAAGCCCTTCTTTCTTGCTAGGTGAGTTGTTCTTGCTAGATCTTCGTCCCCAACTTCCTCTCTCTGTGTTCTCCAACGTTGTTCATCAATTTTTCTTTGAATTAGATCTGCTATTTGTTCACCGTTGCTTTCCTGATTTCTGAACTTCTTCCAGTTTCGAGCTTGCCAGAGTCCCCAAATGGTTGCGAAGACTGGAATTAGTTCATCCCCTCGCCTCTTCTCGATTTGGCCTGCCAGCCATTCCTTTGCACTAGTTTTCGAACTGATTGGGGGATCAATTTTTAGTACTCGATACCAGACTTCACGGGCCGTTTGACAATCGAAGAAGACGTGTGTGTCCGTTTCATCAGTGGTTTCACATAGACAGCAAAGTGAGGGTACTGGAATGTTTCTTCTGCGTAAATTCATGGAAGTTGGGATGGTATCTCTCAGCAATCTCCACACAAGATGAGTCATCTTTCTTTCAACTTTTACTTTCCACAGTTTTGTGAATAGAGCACTTGTTGTTTCTGAATTTTCCCCTCTACCTTCCTGAGTGTTCTTTTTCTTCATTGCCAGGTTGTACCCTGATTTCACCGTATAAAGACCGGAGTCTGTAAAGTGCCATCTGAGACGATCCTGGGCTGGTTGGGCTGGAATCTCCATTTTCAGAATCTCTTCGATATCGATTTGGTACAGGTACTCCTCTAGTCTTCCTCTGTTCCAACTTCTCTCCTCTTGGTTGATGAATTCTGATACTGCCATTGTGTCAAGCATTGGGTTATAGGTGATTGGCCTAAATGATGGCTCCCTCAGCAGCCAGGGTCCCGATGCTCGGATCTGTTCTCCAGTGCCAATTTGCCATCTCATCCCTGTTTTTAAGAGCTCCCTTCCATGTATCAAGCTTCGCCATACAGAACTAGGTGCGTTCCCCGTCTTCGCAGTCCAAAAGGATTCGTTTCTGAAGTATTTTCCTTGTAGAACTTTGCTCATTAAATATTGGTTGTTATCATGTATACGCCACGCTTGTTTTGCAAGCATTGCTTGATTGAAACACTTGAAGTCCCTGAAAGCGAGACCCCCTGCTTCTCTCTTGTCTTTCATTCTGTCCCAGGCCAACCAACATATTCCCCTCTCTTTTTTGTTGTTACTCCACCAGAATTGTCGCATTTTACTTTCAATCTTCTCACATAAACTGTCAGGAAGACGAAAACAAGACATAGCGTAACAAGGCACTGCATTTGCAACAGCTTTAATTAGTACCTCTTTGCCTCCAATTGATAGAGACTTCTCCTTCCATCCTTTGAACTTGCTATCCAGTCTATCTAGAATATATGCAAACGTAGTGCTTTTCTGTTTTCCAATCGTTGTCGGAAGTCCGAGATACTTATCATGCTTCTCCGTTTCAGGGAATCCACAAAACTCGAGGATTGAAGCTTTCGTGTTCTGATCTGCGTTTGGAGAAAAGACCAGCGAGGATTTTTCGACATTGATTTGTTGCCCCGAAGCTGTAGTATAGGAGTTGAGTATATTTTGTAAGCTTGTAATCTCTTGTAATGTGGCCTGTAAAAAGAAGATAGAATCGTCAGCGAAAAAAAGATGGGAGACCACTGGTCCTCCCCGAGATGCTCTTACCCCCGCTAATCTTCCTTCCTCTACAGCGGAGGTAATAGCTCTCGAAAGTACTTGAGAACAAAGAACGAATAGGTAGGGGGATAGCGGACAACCCTGCCGTAATCCCCGTTCTGGGACAACATTCCCATAGAGACCTCCATTTCGTATGAACTCGTACCGCACCGTAGTGATACACCTTAGAACCAGACTGGTAAAATTCGGACCGAAGCCCAGTTTAACAAGAGCTTCCTTTAGGAATATCCACTCGATTCTATCGTATGCTTTAGACATATCAATCTTAAGCGCCATTGCCCCAATCTTACCTTTCTTCCTTGTCTTTATAGAGTGTATAACTTCAAACGCTGTGATGATGTTATCGGTAATAAGCCTCCCTGGCACAAAAGCAGACTGGTACTCATCCACTACGTTATTTAGTACACTCTTTAGTCTGTTGGCCATAGCTTTCGCCACCATCTTGTATATCACAGAACAGAGGCTTATCGGACGATAATCTCCCGGTTTTCTCGGCTGTTTTGTCTTCGGGATTAGGGCAATAATTGTGTCATTGAGTTCCCCAAATTCGCCGCCTGTATTCAGAATCTCCAAACAAGTTTTTGTGACTTCCGGCCCAACCACAGCCCAGTTCTGTTGGTAGAAACCCGCGGAGAAGCCGTCTTTTCCGGGAGCTTTGTCCGGCCCCATCTGGAAGAGGGCCTCTTTAACTTCTGCTGCCGAGAACGGTGACTCTAGTTTAATGGTGTCTTCATGTTTTAGAGTGGTGTTAGTAGCTCCCAGGATCCTGTGCATAACGTCCTCGTCTGGGGAACTGGTAGTGAAAATACCCCGAAAGTGATCCTCCATGCATTTTGTTACTTCTTTTTCCTCCGTAACCCACTGTCCCGCAGCATTTTCAATCCCTGCAAAACTGTTCCGAGCCCTCCGGATTGTGGCTCGACGATGAAAAAATTTTGTATTTTTGTCCCCATGTCTTAGCCAGTCAACCTTGGCCCTTTGTTTCCACATCATCTCCTCCTTCCGTAACACCTCATCGTAATTTTTTGCCACTTCTCTCTTCTCGGCAATTACTTGGGCAGTTTGGGCTGCACCTTCCAGCTGCCCCATCTTTTCACTCAATTCTTTCACCTGGGCCCGTACGCTACCAAAGTGCCGCTTGCTCCAAGCCGTGCACTGCTGCGCGAGATCTTTCAGTCTCCTCTGAATGTCTTCCCCTTCTCTGTGTCTTTCCCACGTGTGCTTTATAACATCCGTGAACCCCTCTTTTGTTTTCCACATATTTTCATAATGAAACCTCCTTCTTTTCTGTAACGAATTACCTTTTGACTTCCATTCAATAGTAATCGGTCTATGGTCCGATCGCATACCCACATGGTGGGTGACTTTTGCTCCTCGGAACCTATCCATCCACTCTACATTAGCAACAGCCCTGTCGAGTCTTTCTTTAATGTTTGTTTCCTCTTCTTGGTTATTAGACCAAGTATAGTCTGGTCCGGCGTACCCAAGGTCGAGTAGCCCAAGATCTTGTAGCACGTTGTTAAAGGCCAGCATTTGGCTATAGGATCTTTGTCGTCCCCCCTCCTTCTCCGTTCCGGATCGAATCTCATTGAAATCTCCAAAGACACACCAAGCTGTACCCGGCCTGGGTTCAAGCTTGCGTAATAGCTCCCACGAATTAAATCTCTGTTCTGTTTCGGGGTCCCCATAGAACCCTGTGAATTTCCAGTCCTCATACCCATCTTCCTCTACAAACTCATCAATATAGTAATTAGAGAAATAACGTAGCTTTACTTTTACCTTGGAATCCCAAAGCAGTGCTAGGCCCCCTTTACTACCGTCCGCGTCTCTGAAGACTCCGTTCTCGTAACCTATCTTCTTTCCCACGCCCTCCAAGTTATGTGATGAGAGTTTTGTCTCCATTAAGAAGACAATATTTGGGGAGAGGAGCCTCACCTGCTCCTTCAAAGCTAGGACCGCGCGTGGCCTCCCCAATCCACGCACGTTCCAACTCAGGATACTCATTGTGCTCGGCGACCCTGCACCGCAGGCGTCGCCGTTATTGCGTCATTTTGTTTGGGCAAGCTTCCATCACCCTTGTTTTTTGTATTTGCTGCATCTATGAGTTTCTTCTCTAAGTTAATAGCTCTGGCTTTATTTCCACCCCTCGAGCTGTTCTCATGACTTGGCGGGGGGCTAAAATTCTCGCCAACCTTACGTTTTGGGGACATGGGCCTCTGATTTCGATCTTTTGCTTGTCTGGCTGCCGCTTTCCAGTCAAATTGAGAGGCTGGTTTGGGAGGCTTGAGATTCTGATTTGCTTCAATTTGCTGGATTATCTGTCCAACTTCCTTTGTCTTTGTGCTTCTTTCTTTGTCACTGGAGATCACTTCCATAGTCGTATTATCCTGTTTTTCCCCCCCTCCTTCTTTGCCAACGTCCCCAGCATCGTCAGTCATCGGTACTTCTCTCTCCTTCTCTGTATTGCTCCTTTGTTCTGTGTCTTTTCCATCATCCCCCTCCCCATTTGCAGCATCCGTATGTCCCTCACCATTGTTATTGCTCTTAGCAGGGCTTTCCTCCCTGCCATTGGATCTTGGAGATTCAATCTCCATATCTTTGCCGGCTTCCTCTTCCCTTCGCTCTTTTTCTTGATTTCTTTGTGGATTATTAATCGGGGCATCCCTGTTTGTTGTGGGTGTTTTCCTCTTTGGCGCTGGCTGGAAAAGAAGCCAACTTCCATAACCCGGATCTTCAACTCCAAGCTTAGCCTGACGTAGCTCACATTCCCCTGACTCGTGAGTAACCTTCCCGCACCAGCAACATAACTTTGGAACTCTTTCGTAGCGGAAGTCGATCCATATTCTCTCCCCCTTGATTCGAACAAAGACTCCCCTACGTAGAGGTTTCGCACAAGAGATACTCGCACGTACCCTGACATAAGGGGAGATAGTGTCATAGTAAATCTTCGGGTCCGCCTTCAGCACCTCTCCTATCGCCTGAACCACCATCTCTGCCGAATCCTTCTTAATTAGGTGGATCGGTAGACTCATAACTTGAATCCACACCTCCATCTTGCTAAACTGTATTGAATTAGTATATGTTCCCAATTCCCATTCTTGCAGTAACAACAGTTGCCCCCCAAAGTTCCACGGTCCTCCTCCCTTTACTCTTGTCATGCAGGCTTTTGAAGGAAATCGGAATATAAAGGTGTTCGACCCTACCTCGAATACTTGTATTTTTTCGCCGTCGATCCATATTCGTTGGAAAAAGCTTATCATGGCTTCTCCGTTGATCCTCTCCCTTCCGACAAACAGCCCTACTAGACAGTTGGTAAACTCCTTCTCCAAGCTTTCGCAGTACTCATCTTCGAAGATAACTTCGGTTGATTCCTCCTCCGTCGTATACTTCCATCCTTGGCTCGCCTCCCCTTCTGTAGTAGCCGATTCAGCCATCGTGAACTCTGAATATTCAGCCGCTGTACCGGAATCGATGAGGCTTCCTGGTTACGCAGCCAGATTTCTAGGGTTTTCTAGGGTTTGTTTTGCTAGGGTTTTTCTCTCTCTTCGCTCTAGCGAGAGAGTCTATTATATAGTAGTAGTAATTTTAATAAATAGTAATAAAAATAATAGCAACAATAATAATTATAAGAATAAGACTTACAATAATGATATATACAAATAAAAACAGAAATAGTAATAATAATGGCAAAATAAAAAGGTAATTTAAATAATTAAATAATATAGATAAAATAGGAAATAGCTAAGTTTAATTTATTTTCTTTCTTGAAAATAAACAAGCATCAAAATATAATTTGTAATTATTAATTTTGGTGTATTTTAAAATTAGTTGGTAAATAGGAAATATAGCAGGCCAGACTTGATTAAATCACGTCCTGCCAATATACATCGAAAAGCGTAAGAAAAGTGATTATTACTAGTCTTATTAACATCAAGAATTGACATAGTACGAAAATATTTGGCCTTCAAAAGTCGACTGAGCAAACTACTTGGGTTTCTCAGGATCCTCCAAGTATGTTTTGCAAGTAGAGCTATGTTGAAGTCTTGAAAATCACGAAACCCTATCCCTCCATCTTGTTTATGCTTCTTCATATTTTTCCATGAAACCCAATGCATTTTCCTTCTATCTGGGTCTTCTCCTCATCAGAATTTGCGAACAAGTCTCTCTAAATCCATACAAGTCTTCTTTGGGAGGAGGAAACATCCCATAGCATAGTTGAGAATTGCTTGAATCACAGACTTGATGAGAACCCCTTTACCTGCAACTGATAGCTCATTTCCCTTCCATCCTTTCAGCTTTCTTTGGACATGTTCAGGGAGATGAGAAAAAGTTATTGACCTCTTTCTTCCAATAGTGATCGGCAGCCCTAAGTACCTCTCGTGCTCAGCTACAACTGGGACACCACAAGCTTGGCCGAGTTCTTCTTTATCACTAGCACTTATATTATCAGAGAACTGTACAGAGGACTTTTGTAAATTAAGAACCTGACCTGAGGCGGCTTCATACTCGTGAAGAATTTGACGAAGATTATCAATCTCTTCTCTCGTAGCTTTGGTGAAAAGTAAGCTGTCATCTGCAAAGAACAAGTGAGAAACTACTGGACCCCCCCCCCCCTAGATGCTGCCAGTCCTGAGATTCGCCCTTCCTACACTGCTAGTGACAAACTGCGTGAGACAGTTTCACTAACTAGAATAAATAAATAAGGGGACAGATGACAGTCTTGCCGAAGGCCTCTCTCTGGGGTTATAATATATTCGTGTACATCGCCATTAACCAGGATACTGTAAGATGCTGTAGAAACACACTCCATTACTAATTCAATCCATCTATAGCCAAATCCCATCTTTCCATGAAAAATCCTTATCTACTCGTCCAAAAAAAAACTTTGCAGGGAGTTCTTTTTACCTAATATGAATAATTACACGGATTAGTTAAGTATTTAAAAATTGAGATGGAATCCAAAATCTAAAGTTTATTATTCTATTACATAATATATTAACGAGGTGAACTATTTCACATTCTAATATGCCTCCATTTTTATTTGTTTAGTGCCTAAGTATGTGATTTTCGTAAGTAACCATTCGACAAAAATGAAAAATGCGGACATAGAATAGAACACCATGATTGTATATTTATATCACCATCAGAAGATACCTATATGAACAGTCCATCTTTGACAATTCATGAAAGACAGAATGTTGTTGATATTATGTAAGAATGACACATGAGATTTTTAGTAGATGTTCAAATGTGTCTGACGAAATTTATGTGAATTTATGAAGGAAGTTGTCTTATTTCTGGAAGAACTTTATAAATTAAAAGTAACTCAAAAAATGAAACATTTATTAAACCAAAATTTAAAGGAGTAATTATTTACCATTGGCTAATATGGTCAAGAAGTAAAACAAATTGAGATATGACCAGTAATGGAGAAACTAAGTAGGACCATTGGCTTCTAATAGCATCTCCAACAATAAAATTACTAATTAGCTAAATTTTAACTAGTATGAACTCAAGTTAACATGATTTCTTATTGTTTGCTCCAATGGTGTTATGTATTTTACATAAGTTTGTGGATAATGAATAATAAATAAAATAATTATTAAATTAAAATAGGAGAGAGATAGACACAAAAAATATTAACTACCTACATTCTAGCTAGCTACTTCTATTGAGTGGGATACATAATATGTAAAATATTGAATCATTTAACTAGCCCATTGGAGTTCATTATTTCTTCTAGTTATGTAAATTATAACTAAACTAATTCTCATACATAACCATTTGAGATGCTCTAAAACAAACGTAGTTGAGTTACCATAAGAGTTAACAATCCTACTATTCGTCCCAATTACTAATTAGGTTTGTAAGACAACAATTTTCATTCACCCATTACATATTTTGGACAACTCTCAGTGGTAGATTTAACATCTCAGAATGAGAATTAAACTCTACATATTTAATATATCCAAAATTCGAAGTTTTCTAATAATTTTAAATTATGATGAGATTGATTCCTAATAAAAGTATTAAAATAACACATAGAATTACTTATTTGAAATATTAGATGTCACATAGTAATATATTTCACTACAAATTTAGATTAAGATGTGATCATATTTATCTTTATGCCCATCTTCCTGTATCTTGCCGAAACCAGGGGACAAAGAAGTATATTGTGTTACACGTTATGATTGCGGGCTCGCTCGAGATCCCTTTGGAAAATATAAATGCAAACAATGTCAATATAAACGCCGGATATACACAAATGTAAATGGCCCAACATGTATGCTTTGCTGGTAAGAGAAAAGGAAAGAACTACAAAAGTGATCATGAGCTATAAGAGTTGACCCTTTATAAATCCCCACACTTTTTAAGGTGGTGGGAGACAAGAAGAAGCATTTCGTTACTCCTTTTTGCAGCAAGTCAAAAAAGAACTTACTTTTCTTTTCATTATTCACCAAGTGCATGTCAAGGAGTGGTCTATATCACATCATCGATTCCGCAATAGGACCCTGGTAACACAACGAACTCCAAAGGGGTTAGCCTAGTTGGTTTAGACATGAGTTTTAAGAGAGTGCTCTCACTGAAGTTTCGGGTTAGAATTTTCATAAAACCCCTGACTATTCACATAGTTACATGCAGATGATTGCAGGTATTTTAAAGATTTTCTGGATTAATCGAGGCCCGCACCAACTGTGTTGGATTACCACAATTATCTAAAAAACAGCACTACAAAGTATCAGGGGCGGATCCGTCCTTGATAGTTGAGAAGGAAAAATATAAAATTTGAAAAGTGGCTATAAGCCCCATTTATCCTAATGTGGATCTTCCCATGCGAACTATTACACGTTTCTATGGTAATTGCAAACAAAACTCTCATTTATGATGATATTAAGGGGTAAATGATACAAACTACCCATGCGTTTTCTCATATTACCCATTGGGTATCTGGTGACTCAGATTACTGGAAGTGTCATCATGGTTCACTACTTGAATAAGGGCCTTGACATGCTCACTATTCAAAGAGTGTGACCATCATTTTTGGGTTTTCAAAAGGGTAAAATACACTTTCACGGTTTCACCCCCTCAAGTTTGGGGCAATTTTGACCCCTTCTGTTTAGGAAAGTACACTCTCACCCCTTCTGATGTGTGAAATGTCATAAAATCTACACTCCTTAGTTCTGACGCCATGAGTATGGAATGTGGGTCCTAGTTAGTAATTTTGGACACAAGCTTGCCCTCTTAGAATATGAAACGGCACAATCAGATTTAGGGGTGGTAAGTGACCTGAAGTTTGGCACAACTAGAGGAGTGAAATTGTGCTTTTCCAAACTGGAAGGGGTGGAAGTGTCTTTGTGTTAAGCTGGAGGGGGTAAAAGTGTCTTTTACCTTAAAAACACATAAATTCACACCACAAAAATAGTACTACTATATCCCACTATGACAACCAAAATTGTCACCTACGTAATATGTGAATGATATGCTAATCAGCCCTAAAAATGTAAAAAGAAATCTCATAGCAAAGAGAAAATATATAAATCCCACTCACATGCGTCCGTACAAACACCATGCACGCTCATGCACCCTTTTTCATCTTAAATTTCCACTTTCACCACCAATTTTCTCCATACAAAGCACATTATCTCTCTCTCTCTCTCTCTCTCTCTCTCTCTCTCGGCTTGTTGCAGTGACAGTTTGGCATTCTGTCCACCTCCATCCATCAAATGAAACACAAAATGCTCATACACAGTGCAGGGAGGGGGCTAGCATGCCAAACTGCCTCTGTAAAGTTAACTAATTTCCTGCAAAAATGGAAGTTCATCGATTAGGTGCCAGAGAAGTCTTCAGATCCCATGATCATGAAGCTGGATTGAAGAACATCAGGCAAGTACACATGCACTGGTAAGTCTGGTATCCTAGTGAAGATAATTCAGAATTTTATAACACTGTGTGTTCTTATCATACAAGAAGTTTAAACAATTATCTCAGATTCGTATACTGAGTTTTAGTTCTTCAAAAAGTGTTAGTGTTTAAGAATTTCGCATTAGTTTTTCACTTGCTCTGGACTTCTAACCAAAAAACTTTTAAATTCATTCAACCTTTTCTCAAAAAGTTGCATAATGGTAACAACAGATAGGGGCACATGCATGATTTTGTCACACAATAAATAAATAAAGCTAAGTAGTGAAGAGTTATTCTGTAATAGCAGTGATGTCTAAAATGTATTCTATACAAAAAAAAAATGATAGAATCACAATTCATAGAAGTTGAATGGGAGTTATAATCTAACCCCTGTATGAACATTCTAATGTTTAGGGTTTTTTCATTTGGTTTACTTATTAGTTCCCAAAACTCATCCAGATACTTCACATTCAGGGGCGGAGTTACTTGAAGACAAGGGGTGGCTTCTTGAAATTTCCATTAACACCCTCTAACTGTAGTTATTTTACACATAGATCCTTTAAAAAATACATAAATGTTTCGACTGGATTAAAAAAAAAAATCCGTCACATCTTAATTTTGTCCCGACTGGTTCGATTTCTAGACTCCGCCGTTGTTCACATTCTTAAGTGATACCACTCCGTCCCAGTTCTTTCTACCCAAACTGACTTTTGCCACTATTCACTTGGTCACTTTGACCTGTTGATTTGAATAGCAAACTGATTCAATTTTTCGATAATTTTTTGATGGTATTGTAGAGTAAAAGTTTCTCTATAATACGGTGAAAAAATTATCAAAAACTCGTATTATTTTGCTATCAAAATCATCCGGTCAAAGTGACCCAGATACGAGTCAAAAAGTCAGTATGGGTAGAAAGAGCTGGGACAGAGTGGTATTCGATTTTCTCAGCTTCGAAACAAAACTCAAGGGGCGATAATTTCTCTACTCAGATGCCAATAGATGTGGGATTTAATTAACTCGTCACAGGTACGGTCTGGCAAAACATGAAATGGGAAACAGATGCCGATAAATGACTCCTACTACTACAGTTTTCTTTGATATTTACACTGCTGCCACTTTCCATGCTTTGTGATCATTGCAAAGGAAGATGTGTCATATTTGTGATCATGGCAAAGGAAGAGGTGTCATATTGTCATAAGGGTTACACATATTGGGGCATTGGATTCCTAGGAGCACTAGGATGGTAAAATATCGAACAATTAATTACTTTCTTGATTACATTAATAAGAAGAAGAAGAAAAACGTACAAAACCAAGAATCAATTAATTACTTTGCATACTACCCAGTTTCTTCTCTAAGTTCTTGTTTTGGCTTTTAACACTATTCATTTGGTCATTTTGACCCGATGATTTAAATAGTAAAACAATACACTTTTTATGATTCTTTTTAGGGTGTTATAGATTAACGTTTACTCTACAACACTGTGAAACAAAACTAACAAAATTACATCATTTTGCTATTTAAAAATGACTCAGTTACGAGTCAAAGAGTGAAACTGTGCACCATGAGAAGAAATGAATCAGAGATAATACTTTATTAAAGAAACTTTGAGATCGATTAATGAAACTTTGAGATTAATCTTAAGCAAATGGTGGGAAACTTGAAAAGGACCTCAGATCGACCGCCCTCATATCAAATCTCTAGCATAGGATGCGTGTGTATATATTGTAATTTGCATATATATTTTTTTGAGAACAGACTTTTATTAATTTGCTACGGAATTGGGCCAGAGTAGCCCATTACATCATTTGGAAGACTTTGCATAGGCCAACTTGGAGGAATATCATAAAATCATAAAAATTTGAAACAACTGATTTTTCGAGGCCCGTTTGCCAGCTTATGAGCCCAGTTGTTGAATATGTATTTGGATTTCCAAATCTCCTCAAGTCCGTGCAGTCTAAATCTGGAGCGTCCAATGATTTTTTGAGTATCACAAAATTAATATTTTACTGATCATCATATTAATCAAAATGGAAGAAGTTAATTTAGAATAATCATGATCAATCAAAGATTAATTTTGTGATATTTAAAAAATCATTGAACGGTCCAGATTTAGACTGCGGACTTGAAGAGATTTGAACATGAGAGGATCCAAATCCGTTGGATTTCCGAGGATTGTGTAGACCACCCCGGCTTCGGTAATTTACATATTTGATGGAGTGAAAAAAAGCAAATGAAGAAGTAGAGGAAGTACCATATTATGTTAGGTCTGTTTCCTTGTGCACACAAGTAAACCCATATGATACATTCAATTGTAATAACGCATAAAATTTCAAGCATCACGTATGTGAACATTTCAGAAAGAAACAAAAATACTTAAATTATACAAACATGATGAAAAGCTATATCATTGTAGATGTATGCATTGTAGTCGCCCTTTTAATTTGCGACAACTTCTCTTTCCATATTCAAAAGTTGTCGCCACTGCAAGGGGGTGTATTCTCTAGGCAGGGATTCTGTAAGAAGGGTCGATCATCTTGAGTACGAACAAGTTCCCTTTATCACCTCTTGATACTCTGTCCAGGCCAAATAAACAAACCCCAAACGAGCATATATCAATCATTCTCTGCTAAACCGAAATGGCATAGGAAGTACATGGAAATGGCATATGATTGGAACATAACCTTTTTTTGCTCCGAGCTTTCTTGATTATCAATTTCTCTTTTACATAAATCATGAAAATGGTCCGTTTTGGAAAGATATATTAATATTACCAATTAATTATTTTTTATAAATAAGTAAAGTAGTATATCAAAACTCGAAACGATATCATATTAGATCTTATATTAACAGTTTTGAAAACTTCAGCATCAAGTCAGGGTGGCCGAGTGGTCTAAGGCGCCAGACTCAAGTTCTGGTCCTCGTAAGAGGGCGTGGGTTCAAATCCCACTTCTGACAACAGACCATTTTTTCTAGTTTCTCCTCTCACATTCCCCTTTGGGGAAATTACACAAACAACCCCTAAGTTATGGTCATTTGCAGTTCTAGTACATTTTGATAGACATTCGGCAATAACACTCACCCACAGGTCCTATAAACCTTTTGTTAAATAGTTCGAGTTTAATAATTAGCATAGTTTAGAACTCGCCATGGAATATGGATCATCAACAATTATAGCATATTGTTAAAGAAACTTTGACATATAATCCCATCATGGTGTATGTTGGCGTGTAATAGAAGCGCACCATGAGAGTTGACATGTAAAATAAGTACTGCACGCGCGGAGGTTATTTGTCAATTTACGCATGTATCACAATGTCAGCAAACATGGGGTTATATGTCACAATCCCACTTCTGACATTTTTTCTACTTTTTCCTCTCATTTTCCTCCTGGGAAATTACACAAACAACCCCTAAGTTATGGTCATTTGCAGTTCTAGTACATTTTAATAGACATTCGGCAACAACACTCACCCACAGGTCCTATAAACCTTTTGTTAAATAGTTCGAGTCTAATAATTAGTATAGTTTAGAACTCGCCTTGGAAAATGGATCATCAACAATTATAGCATATTGTTATAGAAACTTTGACATATAATCCCATCGTGGTGTATGTTGGCGTGTAATACAAGAGCACCATGAGAGTTGACATGTAAAATCAGTACTGCGCGCGCGGAGGTTATTTGTCAATTTACGCATGTATCACAATGTCAGCAAACATGGGGTTATATGTCAAAAGTGCTCGTTAAAAATCTAGGTAAATTCAGCTTGGGACAGAGACTCACCGCAGTTCCTCATCCAGATAAGTAATCTCAAGTTCACCAACGGCGGTCTCAGGGGCTTTGACCGGTATCTGCAGATATCACAAAGAAACAACATAGTAAGTTAGTAACTCTTCTCTACAACAACTTGAAATATATTCATTTTCCTTATTTACTCTTGATATTTGAGGCGCGAAAACCAGGAATATTCGACAAAAAAGCTTACCAGCCCCAAGATTTTAAAGTAGTCGAATTTCACAGCAACCTTCCTTGCATTCAGAGGTGTTAGATCAGCTGTTACCTGAACACAAGTCAAAACATTGGTTGAAAGAACAAAAAACCTAACATGGGATGGTGGAAAATCTACAAACAAACAATTTGTATCAAGAAAGTGAGAAAAAGAAACTCGAAGAGAAATCAAAGTTTGCTCTTAGGAAATGCGATCGATAAATTGGCTTTTACCTGGTTGAAGAATGGCGCTGATTCCATATTTTGAGCTCTTAGGGTATCGGCGTTGATGGCTTGGTAGTTTTTCCTCGATCTCAGCAGTTTAGGTCTCTGTGATAGCCTTAGTAAGTAACTTAAATGTGAAAGCATTTTCGACCCGACAAAACTATGGATGTAGCTAAAAGGTGCGAGTAGGGAAACTGTAAAATGTCGCTAATGGAAATTATTTTTACAATATTTTACTCAATCGTGACACTTGTTTCGGTATGAGAACCAAATGATGAGCTTAAATCCTAAACCCTAAACAAAATGAAGCATACCTTGGTTTGCAAAATTGATGCAGAAGTTGTGTAGACGAGTTCCCATTTCCCATTCAGAAGTTCAGACTTCAGTGGAGCTTTTGTCGGATTGACTGCTTCAAGTTTGCGAGCAATCTAATCATCGAAAAATTCCAAGAAAACCACACGCATGAAGTGTTAGCTCTCAACTGGTACGTATTATCATATTGGTTCAACACTAAAAGTTGTGCGATTCATCAATCACTGAGCTCCTCGGTGCTAGCAAGACTAATGTAAATAAAGGTTGGTTATGAGCAAAATGGTTCAAACATGAGAGTTCTGACTGTAACTATGCCTAATACGACGTTTCCTGTGAAACTGACAAACAGAAACAGGTTCAACCTTGATACCAATTAGATATGAGATGACTAGCTCATGATCTTATAGAACTCAAGAATCCATAATTTTTAATGCTCTATACAAACTGTCAGTGAAGTCTACTAGTTCTTAAGTAATTGGTACAGTCTCATTGGTCGTTGAGCATCATGTGGTGCTCTGTTGGAGCACTAAAAAAATCTACCATTCAAAGGACAAAGGGATCACAATTCATAGAATCTCGATGTGCAACAAACAACGATTCTCAGCTAATTCCTCAACCTTGTTAGTTCTAAGTGTAATGCAAGTTGTACTTCAAATTAGTGTCCAATCAAAACACAACCATTGATCAGTGAGTAACAGAAAAGGATCCATTTAAGGGACAAAAGGGTCAGAATTCACATAATCACAAACAATGCAGCCCACAAAAAGTCCACATAAACCAGTCAATCTAAAAAAAATACAGCATTTAAAACAAGTGGACATCAAAAGGCCAACAAAGGCAAACCTTATCTATTCTTTCCTGATCCTCAGGGGTAGCATCAGCACCTCTATCAAGAGGTGCAATGGCCTCCAGAAGCTCTTCTTTGATGGCACTAGCATCTTTGGTCTTGTTTCTCAAGAAAGATGGAAAAAATGAGACATTGGTTCTCCATTTTTGAGCTGCATTTGGAGGTTCTGGGCTCAGAGAGAGGCTGTGGGTGTGTTTCTGGGAGGTGGGTTGGGAAGGGAAAGAGACGGTGTTGATGGTGGAGGAGTGGTGGAGCTTGGGGTGGGAACTGGTGGAGGAAGAGTGAGAAGTGGTGAGGATTGCGTGGGAGGAGTGAGAAGATAAAGCCATGGAAATGGATGGCTTTTGATATGTCTGGTAAAGAACTGCTGTGTAATTAGTTCTCTTCAGGGGTACGAGCTTTTTGCCACTTTCAAATTTACTTGATCAAACTTATAAAGAAGTTGACTTCGAAACTTAGTGAGCAAGAGTAGTTTGAAAAAGGGTGAAAGACACTTTCACCCCCTTTAGTTTCATTAAAGGACACTTTCACCCCTCTAGTTTGGAAAGAGACACTTTCACCCCTCTAGTTTGGAAAGAGACACTTTCACCCCTTAAATGTGCCGAAGTTCAAGTAATTTACTCTCCCTGAATGTGATGCCCTTAGTATGGGAGTGTGGTTACTGCAAATAATTTTAGAGACAAATGTATCCCCCATATCATGCAAAAGTCTAATATACTATTAGGTAATTCCTACAATTTTCATAACATGAGAGTAAATTTGTCCCAACAAATATTTTTTACTGGCAGTTCACAATTCCTGACAAACGGCGCAATAATTTGGGTGTAAGTTTTATGAAGTTCAACATACTAAAGGGGTGAAAGTGTCATTTCTTAAACTAGAAGGGGTGATAGTGTCCTTGAATGAAACTAGAGTAGGGTGAAAGTGTCTTTTACCCTTGAAAATTTGAGATACAAAAGCACAGTCATTAGATTGTGCTATTGCAAATAGCCGAGTTTTTATATAAATAACATTTATCAAAAAAGTAATATATAGTGAAGAGTTGAAGTTCTCTCTAACTAGCTCTCTAACTAGATCAAACCTCATGTTATCTGGAAAGCTATGAATTTCACCTCATGTCATCTGGAAAGCTATGAATTGCATCGTGTTTGAAAAGGAGAAGTGGATAATTTGTAAGAGAACACGAAGTTCCATCTCAAAATCAATTGGCTATGAGGAGTGTAGTCTAGAACATTATACTTTTTTCTTTCATAATTGTTCGATGCGGGACTTCATAACATAACTCTCTCGCATAATCTCCTGGATAAGGTCCATTTGTTAGATTCCTATAGACAGTTTTGTAAGCAAACGAACCCCCCCCCCCCTCAAAGTGTCACCCACACTCTCACGTACGCCATGACTAGTTTGGAGGGTTGTCCATCTGAGCATAGTAAATGTGGCATTTATGGTTGGTGTATATAGAAGGCACTATAGACAAAGGTGTGGGCACTATTGTAAAAGGAGCGGGCGACGACTTCTCTTATGCAGTGAAGAGATAATGTCAGGCGTATTTTTTTCTTAAGCTTTTGACATAGCGCATTTTTTATAGATTGCCTCACGGATTTTAAATTTTTTGCAGGGACGTAAAAGACATGCCTATGAAGGTACATGGGGACGTAGAACAAAAATGTTGCAGCCGGTCTTTTCTTATGTATAGTTAGCAAGATTTCCTAAGAGCGGAGTAGCATATGCTCACAAGCAAGCTAAGGACTTCACGTAGTTTTGAAGCTCTTTTCATGTTCTGTATTCCTAGCCCGTGATTGGTTGCTTGGTTTCGACTCTCACTTCAACTTATGCTATTTTATTAACCTATGGTGGTTGTTGTCTAATTAAATCATCTTTGTGGACATGTCGTTTATTTTCTTTTAATGAAGTGCTATGTTTTATAGAAAAAATGTAAGATTGTTCGTATAAAAAAGATTAACGATTATTAAAACTAAAATAGCTTAAGTACTTTTAGAATCTAACTAAAAATCATTCAAATTCTGTAAGTTATTCTTTCTTTTTCTAGAAAGTGATGTAATTTATACTTAATACATGTATAAAAAGGGAGAAGTGATTTTTCACCTTAGTTATGACTGCTGCGAAAAAAACTCTAAAATGAAACCCTAGGAAGACTGCAAAGAAGAAGAGTTGACTCTATTGGAAGCATAGTAATTTAAGGAAGCTGCTTCCCAATACGGTCACTGCTTGATTGGCTGCCTCGTGGGAGAAAGGAAAACCAAGCTTGGCTGATGAAGAGGTTATTTCAGAAGATCTAACAAGACATTGATCTCGTTAGTTTCCATGGAGTAAGTTACAACACATTTATCTTCCGATCGCCGAGTTGGGAGATCATGAACCGACTAGCAAGTTGTGGGTCATGGATGAAAAAAAAATCCTTCTTTAAATCTTTGGAAAGCAAAAAATCCAGTGTGGAACGTGGAGTTCCAGATCATGGACGTGTGGGTTCAAGCCTGAAACCTACCGGTTTATCTATTAAAAGAAGAATCGGGTAGGAAAGCCCTTCTTAAAGCTGGTGAGATTCTTGTTTCTAATTCGAGGATTATGAATGGAGGTGGAGACGATTATGTAAGAGTTCAAATGAGACGCGGTATTGTTAAATCTTTTCGAATGGGAGGCTATATTAAAGTTCTTCAAGAGAAGATATGGCTTGATTACAAATATGAGAGGATTCCTCATATTTGTGAATGGTGTGGTTGAATTACCCATTATAGTATGCTATGCTAGTCAGCTGCAAAAGTCGGGGAAGACAACGAAGAACCTGGGTATGAACAATGGCTCTTGTTCCAGCCCCCGACAAGGAAAAAGAAACATAAGGAAAACCAATAAGTTTAAGAAGGCCTAATCCCACCCTCTGAAGGAACGAAAAATTCAGAAGCTATGAAGAACTTGTCCCCGTTGGACGATTTGATGGAGGAAGACGGTAAAACTCTTACTATTCGCGACAACCCTCTCTGCAAGACTACCCCAAATGAGGCCAAATTAGAGACAGCAAGAAAGGGAAAATGAAAAGACACCGTGATAGTGCCAGATTAAGAAAATAATCCACACCGCAAACCACAAGGCTCGGCCCTAGCGCTACAGGAAGGAGTGGATCTCCGGCGGGGAAATCCTAAGAGGAAGATTCAGCATATGGCCTTCAGTCCGAATCCTACACCAAGCTAAGGAAAACAAAATTCAAAATTGGACCAACGGGATCAACACTAATCGGGGACTGAAATTCAACAAAGATAAGGGGTTGTAGGGGTCCTAAAAGGCCCCGGACTGAAAAAATGACGGGAAACAATATCAATAAGGACGCGGGAGCCTTGAAGTACACTTATGCAACATTGGCGAAGACTGCTACACTGTCCTCCCAAGCACAATGAGTATCCTCAACTGGAACGTACCGAGGTTTGGGAACCCCCGTGGCGTTCTTTCTCCCCATGATCTTGTGAAAGCGATAGACGCGCAACTTGGTTTTCTATTTCCTTTGGACCACAAGAAATAAGCAAATATTTCAGGAAGAAAAAGTACAATCAAGACAAACGAAAAGAAAATAGAGTTCTTCTTATCTGAATTTCGAGGGATCTATACATGGACAGAGTTTGTAGAGAATCCGCCACAGTCGGAAATTGGTCAAAGCTTGCCAAATTCGTTTCTCAAGGTAAACTGTGACGCCAACCAACCAATTGAATTTACAAATTGCGTTTGTGGATTGTGTTATGAGAGATTTGGTAGAGATGTTTCTGGCCGACCAAAACCGCCGTTTGCCATTCCCACCATAGGTGCCGCCCCTCGAAATTCAAGTTCTGGAAGAAGGAATATCTGTGGCGATGACGACGGTCAGAAGTACTAGAGTGGTGATGGAGTCCGATTCAGCGGAAAGAATTCAGTTGGTCGAGAAAGCATCAAAAGGGGGTTATACTAGCAAACCGATACAATAATTTAATAATATTTTTATTGTGTTGTAATGTACTCATATTTTTCTTTAATCATTATACTATTCAAATTACTGGATTACGTGGCTATGGATAAGAAAAGACCCATGAAAGCCTTGTCTGAACTTGTACTCCATAATTAATTAGTTTATCTGTTTATGGTAATCTTTCAAGGTTAGTTTTTCAAGACGTAGTTTGTTGAAGGCTGATTATGACGCGGATAAAATAAATATCTTGTTGAGCGCATAGAGAATGTGTGTTTTTATAGAAAGCCAAGACCAAAGTCAATCATCCTCTTTTCTTCAGTACTCTTTAGTTTAATCTCTCAGTCAATTTACAGACCCATAAGCTCCTCCTCCGATTCTTCCTCTTTCGTCTCCGGTTCCGATTCCGACGTCTCCACTCTAGTATGAGCAACTTCGATCGTCTGGTTCTGAATCGACACAGCTGCGAATCATTAGCCGCCGATTGAGCCGAAAATTCAGAAAGATGCACTCGAAATTGCCAGTTACCCACTTCAATCCACTGCCCAGCGTTCGCCTAACCCCATACTACTACAATAACAACAACTTCTGCCAGATCAAGTGCTGTGACAAAAACGCCCCTTCTTCTTCTTCCGACCGGAAGTTCCGGTTCAGGCTCAAGGGTCGGGCTCCAGGTGGCGGTGGTGGTGCTGATAAATGGAAGCTCAATGACATTGATGGCAGTAAGCAAAACCCTAATTTTACTCTATCTACACGCTTCACTGTTTTTTAATTTATATAGGCAAATATTAGGGTTCATATTTGTGTCTGACTGAATTTATATGCAAATATTGTTTCATGAACACACATTATTTTCATGATGCTGAAGTTTGAGAACTTATAATTAGTGCAAGAATTACGATATATGGACACTTGGACAGTGATGATAAATTGGCAGTAATACCAAGAGTTCTCATGTTGTTGGTGGATATTATCTGTAGCTCCTGGTAGTAAGCAAATCCTTTTATTACTCTACGTAATTTACTGTTTTTTTTTTTTTTTTTTTTTTTTATATATGCAAATATTAGGGCTCTTTTTAGTTTCTGACTGAATTGTTTTAATCAGGAGATGCTAGTCTTCACTTCATACCAATTCTGGGTTAATGGGTAGTAGTACTAGTATTCGCTTAGTGCAGTACTCCTACATAGTTATAACATTTGGGGCTGTACTCATAAGGAACCAATAGATCCATATGTTTGAGGACTACTACAAAATGTTATAACCTCTTTGGTGTTTGTAGATTATGTTAAAGAGTAATTTAGTATACCATGGGGAGCGGTCAACTACTTGAATTGGTTGAATAATTTTTCGTGAGCACACATTATTTTCATGATGTTGAGGTTTGAGAACTTATAATTAGTGCAAGAATTATTATATATGGACACTTGGACAGTGATTACAAATTAGCAGTAAATCAGTAATACTAAGAGTTCTCATGTTGTTGGTGTTGAGAAGTCCCACATCGGACATTCAAGAAGAACAAAAAGAATTAATAAGTGTCCTGGGCTACTCCCCTCAGTGCAAATTGGTTTTGAGGTGGAACCCCGTGGATTCTTTACAGTTGGTGGATATTATGTGTAGCTCCTGATAAATTGGGACGATGGACTCGATAATAACACAGTTAGACAGTGGCTAAAGAAGGGAGCCTCTAACTTCACTTGGGTTTATGAGGCCAAAGGTTCAATACCCCATCCTTGCCAAATAAAAAACTAAAAAAGAGAACAATAAAAAGCCACCTATCAACACGTAAGTGGAAGTTTGACCGAACAACTGCAGATAACTGTGAAAATTGTCAATGAAGCGTTGAGGTTACTTTTGGGGCCTAAGAGAGAATGGAATATAAGGCTTTTTCAGTCATGCCAAGTTCCTACCACCTTCCGAATATCTCTAGCAGCATCGTATTGAATTCGTTTGTCTTAAAAGACATGCAGTTGGGCGTGCCAAATCCTTTATTACTCATAAGCGAGAAACTGGCCTCTCAATCATGCCAAGTTCCAACGACCCTCAAAATTGTTCTAACATGCCTATGGAATTGTCCAAAACCTTGATGAGCTGCAATTTCCGTCTGCGGCATGAAATCCTGACCAACTCACAGAGGGAATACAATATTCCTGACTGCACTATACCACTCCTTTTTCTAGAATTATGGCATTGTTATAGGTTTATCCAGGAGTCTATTATGTATCCTATCCTACCTCCATAGTTCTCTTGATCACACTATTGACGGATTTCGTAAGTTCTCCTCTATCAAGTCATTTAAAAAAATGTTTTCTCAGAATTTCAGATCGGGTATGCTCACTTTCTAAGTATGTTATCTCTCACTGCCGATATGCATCTGGAGGACTTTCTACAAAATTGATAATCCTCTTTCTACCAATGCATTAACCGCCTATCCGTCTCTATTGGATTTCTAACATTCGTTGTCGTTGAATACAGTTGTCTTTGCTCTTGAACTTATATCATACCATGGTTTTCCACCTTCTCAGCGTGAAGTGTTATACCAGATACAATGGCCCCACTGTTGCTGACTTAACCTTACCCTAGATGAAGATTGGCTATGCTAATTGCTTCTATCCTTTGAAACTTTTTACTCCAAGAAAGTAAAGGAGAAACGGGAAATTTCACCTGCCAGCTACATGCACCAAGTTTTGCAATATACATTTCGTCATTTGAGGTCGCTATGCTTGTCTTAAGTGGGCAACCCTTAGTGTTATCATCAGACCCTTGTCCGGCTTGTAGGGTTAATTGTAGTTACACTGGACTATGCCATAGTAGTTCTACTCAAAGATAGCTGACAATCCAAGCTAATCACTAAGGAAGTTAAGTGCAACCATAGGTTGGTTACCAAACTAGGTACTTACCATGGTTTTGTCGAGTGTATGCAACCATTGAATACATCATTTAAGGTTCCATGTCCTTTTTATGAGCGTGCAGATACGTGCTCTACATATCTGCCTGTTAAAGAGAAAAGGTTGTGGCAACAAGAGTATTGAACCTTTATATTCAATTGATGTATTATTCAGCGTAAGTTCAGACTATATATATATATATATGTATGTATGTATATATATATACACACATATATATATATGTATATATATATGTATATATGAGATGTCACAGTCTGTATTATGGCTTGCCATTCTGTCATCAAATACCATAAATAGCTACAATATCACGCGTTTTCTCCCTCCATCTTTAACGTATTTATTCTGAGATATGCTTCCCCTTGACAGCTGCAGTGAAAGAAACTGTGAATCAATGGTTATCAAAGACCCAGGGCTTCTTCAATGAAGTGACTTCACCTCTGGTGAAAAATGGGCATGATTTAAAGCCTACACCTGAAAATATGATACCCACAGAAGACTCCGATGACATCTTCATGGCTGAACAAACTATTGAAACTAGAACACCAGGGGGAAATCTTTCCCTTGCTGCTGTGGTTTCCATTGAGCAATTCAGCAGGTGATTGTACTGTTGATTAACATTTATTTCAATTAATTTTCTGGGCTAGGTCCACATGGTAGATAGTTAACAGTGGCATACAATGAATATACAGTGTATATAGAATATTCATAAATAAAAAAAGCGATGCACAGAAAATCTGGCAAGAAGTGTGCTTATTTCTGTTTCAAAGAACTTCTAGTAGTTGGTGGTGCCCACTATTCCGTTCACGTTGTTTGTATCTATTCAAGGAATTACTTCTTTCGACTACCAACAAAGTTGATGCTGGAGGAATCTTGACTTTCAAGATTCAACTTTGCAGGATGAATGGATTGACCGGACTGAAAATGCAAAAGATATTCAAGGCACTTGTTCCTGAATCTGTTTATAGTGATGCTCGTAACTTGGTGGAGTATTGCTGCTTTAGGTTTTTGTCAAGAAATAGTTCTGAGATTCATCCATACCTCAAGGTTTGTAACTTCGAAGTATCTTAATTCATGTGCTTATCTGCTGTAATTTTCCTATGAAGCGTCACTAATATTATTAATTTCTCGCTGAGCGAAATTATTTTTTCATTATGCTAGACTTTTTTTTTTCATTATGTTAATTATACGCGTTAATTTGCCTTGGCCTGTTCATGAACTACTGCTGTACCTCCTTCTTTTCCGAAAACCACCACTGTGTCTCTTTCTCCCTCTTCCTCCAAAATGTTAATTATCATCAAAGTGAGTTCAACATTAGGGCCTTCGTCTAAGAGTGAGAGACAATTGATTATATCTTTTTACCAGTGCCCAGTGTACATAATCTAAGAATAGCCGCATGGAACAACTTTTTAGAATTCGCTGATGCCATCTTTGACCTAGATTTTATTGGGCCGTACGGTTTTCATGCTTCATGATTTTCTTAGTATCAAGAGTCCTATTAATATAGTTCAATTATGATTACTTTTTCTAATGCAGTTGTAATTGCCTGCTTTTTAGGGCAGGTTTCGTATCTCGACATCAATATTTCCTTTCCGTAGTCTAAAGCAACCTGTCTTTCCAGATGTGGCTTCAAAAATTGCTTCTTTTGAAAAAATTAACGATTAACTGAAGTTCAATAAGCTCATATTTCTGCGTGCTCATATTCCAGATATTTCCTAAATCGATATGCTTATCCTTACGGCAACATTTTTATTGTTCAGTCTCTTCCTTCTCGTATACAATTATTGGGGCTTGTATAGTTCATTAATGCAGTATATTGTGGTTTACTATTTACTATTTACTGTTCATTAATCCCTTGAGACACCAACCAGGGCTGTTTCATAACTCATTGTGCAACTTGTTGGGACATTATCATTAAGAACTTTATACTAGGATTTTTTCAATTAGCTGAATGTTTCTGGAGAATATAAATTTTACGAGAAAACCAAGCCAGCTGTTCCTTGTCCTTGTGATATTGGGTGTCGCTCTTGACGTGACATTCCACACGGAGCGTCCCGTGTTGGACAGGAATGTTTCTAATGTATAGTTTTCAGCACTTGAGTATTATTTATCTGTGCCCTTGCAAACCAAATCTCCTGTTTGTTTGTTTTTATTGAAGGCCATTATCATTGTTAAGTGTTCAGTATTTTTTTGAAATGCTTCAACTCCAACTTTGCACATCTTGATAGCGGTGTATCTCTTCATTTGTTAGGGTCATTTATGATTTCCAGATTTTGTGATTTGCTAATTCTTAACTTTGTGGATAATCTATCAGCAGGAACCTGCATTTAGGAAGCTCATTTTCATTACCATGCTTGCATGGGAGGAGCCCTACAGCAAAGGAGAAGATCCTGAAGATGCATCAGGAAAAGCTTATCTGCAGGAGGTTATTTTGCCTCTCAGTCTCTGTTTACTCATAGTAGTTTCGGCTGCTCAGTTTAAAATTTTAATTTCTGATTTTCAAGTCTCCACTAGTCCGTATATAGCAGTGCTTGGATGAATTCATCAAATGCGAAACAAAAATCTCCTCATTCAATTTTTCATGGTCAATGGCTTTAAGTATGGTTTATTGGTTGGAATAACAGAGCAATCAAGAACAACAAAATCCCAAGTATCAGGCGTTTCATGAGAGTTGTCAACTACGTATATAATTAGTATTCAAAGTATCAGGCAAAATGCTGTTGTGAATCATAAGTTAGACTTTCAAAAAAACATTAACACATGCAAAAGAAGTTCAGTGATTATCATATACTGTTTTCCCGATTTAAATCCTTCCTGGAATCACTTACACATGATATTGCTTCTCATAATTGAGTTCTCAAAACAAAATGTGCCGTTCACATGGTTCATATGTGGAAGAACTATCTCGAGGAAGTTCAGGTCATTCTCTTCATTGCAGCAACAGAAGTCCTTTTAGAGTGGCACAACTTGAATTTTCTTGGTTCATATGAACTTTCAACACCTTTCTCCTTTCCCAATTTGAATTTAAGATTAAAGATGCAGCAGCTATGATATCCAGGAAATTAGCTGTAGTAGGTCCTATAGAACAAGTCCTTTGTTCCAGTCATTGCTTAAATATGTGCATCCAAGAAGAAAATGCTCTCGAACTTTTGGCAACACTGGATTGCACTGGAAGGGGTTTCCCTGGTTAAGGATTCTCTGTTATCTTTGACTAGCTTTTCTTCAAGTCTTGCCTAGTTTGGTTAATTTATCTTAACCACGTTCTATGTGAGAAGGCTGTATAATTTTGGTGCTATCACTAATTTGCGATTACCTTTTACCCGTCATAAAACTAAAGGAGAACTTGCATGGACTCGAAGAAACAGGTTAGTAGAAAAGACACAATGACATAATTGTCCGAGAACTGGCTACAATAATAAAAGCTATGGCATACTGTCAGATTTTATCTAAAATGGATAATGTCTATGCTAATATATACCCTCTTACTTGATTGTATATTATTTAAATCTTCAATCGTGATCCTTCCGTGGTCATTTCTGGCTTATTACAATGGGAAATGATACTTCTCTTTCATATTCTGGCTTATTACAATGGGCATTATGTCTAAAATGCACATATTTTTTGAATTATTCTCTGAAGAAGAAGCTAGTCGGGGAAGAGGCCTTTGTTCGTGTTGCTCCTGCTATTTCGGGTGTGGCTGATCGGGCAACAGCACAAAGTCTCTTCAAAGCTCTTGCTGGTGATGATAAGGGCATCTCCTTTAATATGTGGTCCACATATCTCGATGAACTTCTCAAGTGAGCTTCATGTCTTTATTCTCATAAAAACAGGTTGTCTTTTGTTATGTATTTCTTCATGACCAAAAGTGCTTTCATTAACTAGGTTATCTTGTAGGCTGTGCTTCACATGACTAAGCTAATTTATTCCAGAAGTAGTATGCATTAAAATACCACTGATACCAGAGTCACACCGTCGAGGTTGAATATATTATGGTATGCACATGCATTCATCTATGAGCACATAGCTCTAATTTGTCTCCTCACCCTATCTATCAATTATGTTGACCCTTAAATTTGCTAACCGCGGGACTCAACTCAAATAGTTCCGAGTTAATACGTGGTTGTGAGAAATCGTATTGTTTTTACGACCGAATGAATTTCCACTTTCCTATTTTCTATTTAACCTGCTTATCATGTAGGGAAATAGAACTCACTGCAAATAGTTCATCATTTATTCGTTCATGATTTTGACTGATCAAGTATCTTGAATGGGCAGTCTGGTTCATCATTACTATTTCCTAATTTAGTCAGGTTGCTTCTTAGTCAACATATACTCTTGAAGGAGTACGGGTGTTGTCACGTAAATTTGATTTTTTGTACGCACTGAGATGAGCACATGAATATCTGAAATCTACCAGAATTTCCAGGAGGCAAAATTTGTATTCAGTATGCGTTTTGTATATGTTTTAATTTTAATTTCTTTGTATTTCTTCTTACCTGTCTTTATTTGGTTCAGAGTGCATGAAGGACGGAGAGTATACCAGTATCAAGAAGGTCCTCAGCTTTCTGGAGAGAGAATTCTATGCCTTGGCTTAAGTAGGAAACGACCTGTCTTGAAATGGGAGAATAACATGGCATGGCCTGGAAAAGTTACATTGACTGATAAAGCACTTTACTTTGAGGTATGTATGTCTTGTTGATTGGTTATACTTATTTTGTTGTTTTATTTTTTCTTCTAGAAAACTACCCACCAATTGTAGAACCCTGTATGGATGGGACAAAGTCGATTTTTTTGGTGTTGTATATCATTTCTCTAACTCAAATATTAGATGCGGAGAGATAGTACCACTGAAAGTTATGGTTCCGTCGCAATGCAAACCCTTAACCTAAATATGAAACATGGGTTGAAATTATTAGTGGTTATAATAACTGAAAGTCATTAATGGTTTTTAAAGTAGGGTAAATTACAGATATCGGTTGGGTCTCCGTTCTCTTAGCTGACCTTTGGTGTCAAAACTCATGTAACCTGTGTTTTGCTTCGTGTTTCACATTGCAATTCGATCTAAAAAATCTGTTAAAATAGTAGTTCATAATTATAGAACCCACAAACTTGAGAAAAATAACAAAAGGTGCTAGGAAAAGACATATAATCACCACACACCACTCTTCCTCTCCTCCCCCTCTCCTTCCCGAGCACCTCCACCAAGCCACCCCCATCTCCAGCTCTGCACCACCAAACCACCTCTTTACACCAAGTCAATTCACATCCCGCACCATCCTGTTTCAAATTCTAAAAATCCATTTTTTTTTGGCTTCTGAAACTGACACGTATAGCAAATTGAGAGTGGGTTCAATCATAATCCCAGTTGCTTGAGGAATAACCCTAACGAAATTGTTCTGCAAAATCAAGCCAACGGCCACCAACACCACCATTGCCAAAGACAACTAAGATCGGACCTAGCTGTCATACCTTCTACACCGGCCTCTTCCTCACTCTTCCTTGTCTCTCACACTGTCCAACCTAGAACAGAGTGGTCGACACTCTAACCAAATGACAGCCGGAGAACCCAACTCATATGTTCTAGGAGAGAGAAAGATTCCTATCAAATCGATTAATTTGCTGAACCTTCTATCGCTGCTCATTCTCTCTGAGTTGGGTTCGATCTAATCTGGGTTGGATTTTTGTTTTCGAGTGATCGTGCCTAGAACTAACTGTAAAAGAAGAAGAAAGAAACGTTAAAGTTAGACCCCATTTTATGTGCCTTCTTTGGCTCTTTACCAAGATTAAGGAGATAGCTTTTGAGTTCGTGAACTTAAAAGTCATATCCATTATGCTCTTTATGGTACATTAACTGGGAATTGGTGTTCCGTTGTGAATCAGAAATGGAAAATGTTTGAGGAAAGAAAAAGTGAAAAGATTGGTAACTTTTGGCAATAGGAAACAGAATCTGGAAATTTCAAGGAAGGAAAGAAAAAACTTTAACAGTGGGTGTATCTGCTTGATAGGTACGAAGCATGTCATATTGTAATGAAGCAGAAATATGACAAAGTAATTATGGCGTATGAAATGAAATTAAACATTATGAATCCTTGTGATCATAACAAAGAAAAACAAAAGGTATAAAAATATTGTTCACTCTCTGAAAACACTGTTCCAAAGGATCTATTCTGTCTAATTTTCTTTGGAATGGAAACATAAATATACCTTGATATAGATTTGACTAAGCTTTGAACCTGAAGCTTTGGCCAGTGTTAATGAGGTCTACGGTTCGGATCTTGTAGTATGTGTAGTAATTTTTAATTGATGCTCTTACTTTGTGCCCAAAATTAAAGATGGCTGCACTGGGGGATTCTTATATTCCATTGACCAAAGCTGTATTACTTACGCCATAAGTGGTTTAACATTCACACGGGAAAATACGTCGCATGTCTAAGTAAAACAATGTTTCCGGTACATGTTGAACTGTGAGAGAGAGGGATGGACGGATTCCAGTATGTGTTGAACTGGTGGAGGAGACTTGAGGAAAAATCCAGGCTCTTCAATCTTGGATGTTAGGAGTCGTATATGATGGTTAGATATCTAATTGGTGCTTCAGTCTTGTCTTCCCTTGCCTCCTTCCCCTTATTTTCATCCTCTGCACCCTTTCTGAAGTTGTTGTCATTGTCATCTAAATCTTGCTGGTCGTCCTTTAACCTCACTGTTTTTCTTTATTTCATGTATTGATGAGTAGCAAACACCTTAATATTCTTTTGGATCAAATTAATAATTTAGATTTCATTTTGGTTTATGGACATAGAAGTATAATATGTAAAACAGTCTCAATTACACTGCACCCCACACCCGTGTCTGAAACTCAACCACTTGTTTACCGAGTACTTGAATCCTAAATTTTGAGAACTAGGCAAATCTAATTCTCGGTTACACATCCGACATTACACCCGCACTGAGTCTGCCTAAACTAGGTCTACTATAGAAAGAGAAACCTCGAGTTGGTGATGGATGGTAGAGAATGATCAGAATGGAACGACGTTTGTTCTTCTTAGATGAGAGATAAAAGCGGGGAGACATGGGGCGAGTATAGGAGGCGGTCTATTGTAATTTATTACTCTGGCCTTGTATATTAAAGGCACTGCACATTTAGAAGATTATTTAAGTAAATATGAAGATGCCTCTGCTGAACCAAAATGATTGTTTGCTTTATATATTAGAACACATATACAAGTCAAAAAACACTTGTGAAAAGAGAAAGAATATCCAGCTCAATTTTACTCACCTCTTAATCACAACATTTATTCACTTTCAAATACAAATACAAGAAAATTAACTGCAATCAGTAAATTTTTCCTTCATCTTCAGGGATTAGGGTTTGGTGGACAAAAAGGTGCCATAAGATTGGATCTTACAGAAAATGGTGCAAAGGTAGAGAAAACTAGAGTTGGACCTCTGGGATCTCAACTTTTTGACTCTGCTATATCTGTTACAGCTGGTGCGGCGTGAGTAAGCTTTTCCTTACATGTCACAACAGCATCGCTCGAATTCTTAATTTTATTATATATTTTTTTAATCTTTTTTCTAGTTTGCGTTTAAAGACATGTAGTTGTGACATTATTAGCTCTCAACTGTTTCTTCTCTTGTTCCACTTGGTTAATTCTGTTAATGACATTTTTGTGCTACGGTGTCATAGAAGATTGTTGGATGATTTAGTATTGTAATAGGGAGAAGTATCGTGGTGTCTGTTTTCATGTCTATAATACTGCAATGATCAACACTAACTACGGCATATTTTCATAAAGTGGATGTTGGTATATGAACTGTCGCAAATCACAGTGTTGACACTTGACAGATAAAACAATACAAGTTCCTTGTGATAATTTGGTGTGTTTAAGCCAATTAGAATAAATTAGAGTATGAACCTCAAAATATAATCCAGCGGTACCTGTGAAAATTAGTCACATTAGTAGGCAAGACTCATTTCTTGAGAAGTTGTCTTCCGCGTATATAGTCCCACCTCCACAGTAATATTCTTTAGATAAGGAAGAATATTTCTTACTTGTCATCTTGTCACCAAAAAGGGTATATATTCTACATCACTAAACTATGACAACTTTTTTGGGTTACACCAGATTACAGTGCTTTGTAAGTGTGTTTTAGAATGTGGTTGGCCAAACCTCTGTTTGATAAACTGTGATTCTTACTGGAGCAGTTGAAAATGATCTTTTAGATTTTCTGATTAGCCATTCGTCAGTCTCGGCGTTGCTGTCATTGAAGTAAATAATGGTTAGGATGTGACGAGACGTGCCATAGAAACCACATAGAGAACAAAGTTCTAGCACGTATCTTCGATATATGTATATTAACCATCTTGCCAAAAATTCTCACATGTAGGTTATATAGCTGAAAGAAACCAAAAGGTCCCATGAAAGTTGCAAAATGTTGACCCTTTACCAATTCTGGCTGTAAAATGATACTCAATCCTCCAACAGTCTCCCATTTGCCTTCGCCGCCCTTCGCCATGATGATTCTCTTCCGAAAAGAAGCTCCTTGCGAAGCCATTTTTCTTAACTCTTTGTCTGCTCCCTTTGCACCAAGTCTGTCTAGCATTATAGGTTTTTTAATTCATTTTAACTGTTTATGCCTTCATCTTACTGGTGAACGATATGGCCAGTGGGATAAAAGGAAGAAGAATTTTCATGTTACTATTAGGATAAAAGTATAAGACAAATTTACACAAGTTTCTTGCTAGATCGTGACTGATCTGACTATTTTTTTTTACTGAGAATCAGCAAGTTGATCTTGAGAATTTCTGACACCTGACATATAAATCTTGCCCGTTTACCTCAAGTTCCTACCTCAGGCGATCCAATAATTCTTACAAGTACGATTGCGATTGATTTAAACAGCATCTTTGCTTCTGAAGCGGGCAAGTTAACTGTTTGGAGAATTCTCTCAAATAAGAAATTTTCTATTAAAATGTTATCCTCACCAATATGCATTGAACTTCAGGGGAAACTTTCACATAGAAGCAATCTTCTCTCGTAAGAACTTTATTGGTTTATATATATTGCGATACCAGTTAGACAGTGAGGACTAGTAGGCCCTGGTTACTGTCTGCTTTAAGAAGAACAAATTTAACAAAATTACAATCTGTACTTTTCAAAATGTTAACAAAGTTTGAAATGACCATCAGGACAGTTTACAAGCTCATACTGTTACCACACAATCAAGAGCTTCTATTACATATAAATATTACGGTATCCTTCAAAGAATGTCATAATATGTTTGTGTTGTAGTAAAGCGTGCAGAAGTAATGTCATTCTACTTGATTTTGCTTTACAGTTGCATCATTATCTACCATCCATCTCTTAATATCAATTTTGCATATTTCACCGGCTCTATTAATTTTGGTGTGTTTTATACATGTTACAGGTCCAAAACTTGGGTACTTGAATTTGTTGACTTGAGTGGGGAAATGAGACGAGATGTGTGGTATGCATTTATCTGCGAAGTCATTGCTTTATACAAATTCATAAGAGAGTTTGGACCAAATGATGGCGATCAGTCAGTTAATTATGTGTTTGGTGCTCATAAGGGGAATGAAAGAGCTGCCACTTATGCTATAAATGGTATTGCAAGACTTCAGGCTCTTCAGTTTATCGGAAAGCTTTTGGACGACCCTATTAAACTAGCCCAGTTCTCATTTTTGCAAAGTGTACCCTATGGTGATATTGTTTGCCAAACCCTCGCTGTAAACTGTTGGGGCGGTCAGTTAGTTACCAAGAATACGAAGGGAGTGTATGGGACAGGGGAAAGCATGAAATCCTTAAATGAAGTATCAGAAAATACCACTCATATTTACGACGTAGATGAAAGTGTCTACCTGCGGAAATGGATGAGATCTCCCTCATGGGCTTCTAGTGCCTCGGCTACTTTTTGGAAGACCTCCACTAGGAAAGGTTTAGTTTTGAGTAAAAATCTTGTTGTGGGTGGAACTACAATGGTAGAAAAAGCAACTGCTGTATGCCGAGAGAGATACATGGAAGTTGAGAAAACACAAGCCACGATCGATGCAGCAATGATTGAAGGAATACCCAGCAACATAGACCTCTTCAAGGTTGGACTCCATATTACTTTAACTACTGTTTATCCTATTAACACTTGTTCAAGAAATTTCTACATGATGGCAGGCTTCTGTAGCTTTTTTCTCCTGATATTAATCTTACTGAGGCTCTGCTATTCAGTGCCTTGATTGATAAAACTCTATTGCATAAATGTGTTTCGGTTTTATACAAGTTAGTAAATTTCATTTCCATTTGACTATAATTTCTATCCCTTTGCATCTTCATGGTCTCTTACTGATAAATTAGTATAAATCTGCTTATTGAAATGATACCTTATTATGCTACTCAATCCGATGAAGCAAATATTCTACTTATAAATAATTAACTATCAATCTAGAACCTCATGCATGTTTTCAACCAATTAAAAGGTAGCACTTATTGTTTTAAGTTCATGTCACTGAGAAACTCCTATGAAACTAGATAAATCAATTGTTCAAGTGTAAAAGACACTTTCACCCGCTCTAGTTTGACTGAAGGACACTTTCATCCCTTCAAGTTTGGATTAGGACACTTTCACCCCTTCCAGTTGGAAAAGGACACTTTCACCCCTTCAGTGTGCCGAATTTGAGGGGACATACACCCCCTTACTGTCGCGCTGTCAGTACGGAGTTGGGGTATGGTGCTAAAAATGTTTTTGGGACAATTTGCTCCTATACTACGCAAAATACGGGGGTTACCCAAGGGTATAATAGACTTTTTGAATGATATGAGGAGCAAATTTGTGTCCAAAACTATTTTCAGTGACGGACTCCAGCCCCAGACGAACGGCGTCACAATCAGGGGTTCAAGTTTTTTGAAGTTTGGCTCACTGAAAGGGTAAAGTGTCATTTTCCAAACTTGAAGGGGTGAACGTATCCTTCAGTCAAACTAGAGGGGGTGAAAATGTCTTTTACCCATTGTTCAATTGATAAACAGCAAGTAGCAAGTTCACAGGTGTATGTTTTTGGCATAGCTTATGAATAATAAACTAGGAAATCATCTAAAACTTTAAGGTTATAAGGAGTTGACCCTACTGTTTTTGTATATGTTGATTAGTAATATACACAAAACTAATACAATCATAATTACACTTTAGTCCTTAAACTAAGTATGCTATCGCTATTACCTACTAGTACTATGTATGTTGAGCCGACACTATCCCGTTGCCTCTATCACCCTATTCACGCGGAAAACAGAACTGAATCGGATGTGTACTGCAAATTAATGTTAACTTGATACCTCTAGGTTATTCGGTAACATCTTCTATAAATAGTTTGGAGGTGTAGAAAGATGAAGCAGTGAGCCTTTATTTTAGAAAAATACCACGTGAAAGGGAAGTCGGAAAGGTTTTACCAGTGCATAACTTCAATCAGAATACAGATGAAGAACAAAATGCAAGAAGTGAATGATATTTTTGATTAATAAGTTTGTTTGAAAGCGTTGACAAAATCATGGCAAGTGTTGGCTTTGGTTTAAAGATCTTTCTGGCAGTCATCGAAGAAAATGAATGCTTGAGTGTAGAAATTTGTCAATGTGTGCGAGTGCACGGGTGAGTTCTTATTTTAGAATGAGAATGCTAACTGTTACCAAATTAGGAAATGGGAATTTTGGAGCTATGTTACCAGGATCGTAAAAGTAGCAGCGTTTCTCGTTCCGAGTCGTACGTACCGAAACGCGGTACGTTTTCGACCCGAAACGAAGAAAGCATACCCGAACGTTTCATAGAGTGAGTACATAATTGACGTGTTGATATTACTAGTTTTCAGTTGTACTTATTTGTAGAAAGTTATGTTATCATGATTACTGGATTTGAGAATGGAAGTATGAAACTACTTAAGTTGGACTATAATAGGTAACTGTAGGGAAAATTGTTCCCAAATAGTGTTCCCCGTTCCTAGTAATTGTACTTCGTCCCTGACAACGTTCCTGAGAAGCCTACCCCAGCGTACCCCGCACCAGGACCTATCACGTTTCCTGTTCCTGTTCCCGTCCCACGTACCACATCGTACAACGTTTCTGGTAACATAGTTTTGGAGTTATCTTATGAAAAGAATAAAGGTAATGTGGATAAATTGTTGCTTTATTTTTCATTTTCACTCTTAGTGGACCGATAGAAAGCTCTTTCAACCAATTAGAGGTCTAAGACATGGCTCTCCATATATTAATCTTATTTTTTGTTGAGACTTCAGTTTGGAGTCATTGGCTTAACCTCAGGCAGAGATGTTAGGTTTATTAAAGACTCAAAGGGGGAATGAGAAGATATGGTGAGATATCTTTATATCTCACTTTTCCTGATGATGATACTACTTTACTTTATGGTGATTATGAGAATTTAGATGTATACGCATAGGTTTTAGGCATTTTGGGATTGAAAGTTAAATTTGAGTCCATCGGAGCATGTTCTATTCAACGGGTAGATGAGGAGAGGCAATGACTTCGATCTTAGAATACATTTCCAATAAAATATCTAAAATTGCAATTAGGATGTGAGTTCACATTTAGACAGATGATGTGAAATTATCTCACGAGAAGGAGCAAAGCTAAGCTCCAGGATGGTGAAAATTGTTGCAATTGGGTTTTCTGGGTTTTCCCTTGCCTTGTAATTGTGGCTGTGATAGCCTCTTTCCTCTTGAATGAAATCTGCAGTTTGTTGAAAAAAAAGCTCCAGGGTTGTGAAAATTCTGTCTCTAGAGCGGATTGGTTGATTATTCTTGCATTATGGCTTTCCATCTTCATTATGGAGATTGATTTTCAAACTTCTGTTCATTTGAGTTAGCCCCAGCGAAGTATCCTCTTATTATTATTATTATTATTATTATTATTATTATTATTATTATTATTATTATTATTATTATTATTATTATTATTATTATTATTATTATTATTATTATTATTATTATTATTATTATTATTATTATTATTATTATTATTATTATTATTATTATTATTATTATTATTATTATTATTATTATTATTATTATTATTATTATTATTATTATTATTATTATTATTATTATTATTATTATTATTATTATTATTATTATTATTATTATTATTATTATTATTATTATTATTATTATTATTATTATTATTATTATTATTATTATTATTATTATTATTATTATTATTATTATTATTATTATTATTATTATTATTATTATTATTATTATTATTATTATTATTATTATTATTATTATTATTATTATTATTATTATTATTATTATTATTATTATCACTATTATTATTATTATTATTATTATTATTATTATTATTATTATTATTATTATTATTATTATTATTATTATTATTATTATTATTATTATTATTATTATCACTATTATTATTATTATTATTATTATTATTATTATTATTATTATTATTATTTAGATTCAATGCATGCTCGGTAGGGCTTGAATGGTAAGGAACACAGAAAGGATATAGGATTTTCCCTCGTCCGGTGACTTAGATATCAAAGAGAACTTGAGGTTTGGAGTGGTTGTTATTTCACTTGAAAGCATCTAAACAATGGCAAAGTGGACATTTCAATTGGTACAGTGCTCTTTCTCGTGAGTCTTTCTAGCCTCATTTTTCTTTTTTGATAAATGTCTAGCCTAATTTTTCAATATCATTGTTTGGTTTCGGTATGAGTTTCCAACCTTTGTAGCATCATCTCTTTTTCTGACGCTAGTACTAGTTTTGCTAAGAAACGATATATCAAAGCATCAAATGTAGTGTTACTTCTGTATTTGTAAGGAAATGGCTTCATGTGTCCTAAACTTTTAGCTCATAGTGGGGTTTGATCTTCTGTTTAACTTTGCTGCTTGGTTGTGATCAGGAACTTCTACTTCCTTTGACGTCCACTGTCAAAAGTATTGAAAAGCTTAGGCGCTGGGAGGAGCCACACGTGACAGCTGCTTTTCTTGTTCTTGCGTATACTCTTCTTTTCAGGTATTATCCTCTTACCAGTTAAAGTAGACTTTATACTTGAGTCATTGGGCTCACATCTCTTTCATTACTACCGGTGGTTAATAGACAGAAATATGTGGCCTAGACCAAGTAGTATTTACCTATCCTGCCTTCTACTGTGTGCGTAACACAATATTATCCTCACCTAATCAAGCCGCCATTTCTACTTGGCATAATTTGAGTTCACTTCTTAGTGATTTTACTAGTTACTTTCTGCTGTTTATATCATTTCAAGGAAAGACTTGCAACTTAACCAGTATCTGTGACCTTTGCCTATGGTAATTGTAGCATTAGGGATCTTGGTTTTGGGTATTCGTAGAAGTAGATGAGCAGGGATTAGCGAAAGCTTTGTTGATGACATGCTTCTCTTTTGGCATAGCGGCCCCCCAGTGGGTTGCTTGCACGACGGCCCTCCCTTGGCAGCTTTGTTAAACTTATGACCAATGAGAATCAATTAAACCTGTAAAGCTTCATGACCTATATGGACCATATAAGTATTGTGACTAGTCAGAATCTTCAAACAGCGTTGAAGACTTTTAAGATCAGTTGTGTCTGCATCTCTTTTCACATCATGACATGAGTATCTTTTACCGTGCACTTCTAACCATTGACTTGTATGTTTTATTTTTGTTATGTTTTTGGTCTTGGCTTGTGTTATTGTATTCCATCGTCCTATCTCCGTTAACTTACCAACTGGCATGGGTGAGTGTTTTTTTATGTTCCCTACAAAATTTGCTGTTGTCGGTTTAGATGTGCCTCTAGAGGAGGATGAAATGATGAGGGCCTTATTTTTGTTGGGCAGTGACAAAGCTGTGGGTACGGATAGGGTTAACTGTTGAACTTTTTCAGAAAAATTGGATGTTGTTAAGCATATATTAGAGATGTTATTTCAATATGCAGGGGTTCCATTCGACAAGAAGCTTTTTAGAGTAGTATGAATGCGATTTTTGTTAGGGAGCCCTTCTTCCACCCTTATTATGTATCATTGTGATGGAAGGCTCTATGTAGGATGCTAGAGAGAGCAGTCCATGGAGGTTCTCTTAGGGGTTTAGAGGTTGGTCAGGCCAGAGACACTCGTATTATGATTTCGCATTTACTTTTTGCGGACGATACCTTGGTTTTCTCTGAGGCGAGAGCGAGTTCTTTAGGTTATCTTTTGGTTTTCTTGATTACATTCATGTAGTGTCAGGTTCGAGGGTTAATCTAGCCATCTAGGGATATCTGAGGTGATTCAGACTGGAGATGTGCCTAGGATTGCTGAGTATTCTAATATTCTAGGGTGTTAGGTCGCTCATCTTTCAATCAAGTACTTGGGGTTGCCTTTGGGGGCTAGGTATAAGTAATACCATTGTGGGTTCAGATAGTAGAGCGTTATCATCATAGGTTGGCTGGATGGAAAAGTCGATATCTCTCGGGGCGAATTACTCCTATAAAGATTGTTGAGCCTCTCGACTTATTTTATGTTTCTCTTTGTTATGCTGGTGTATGTAGCTAGACATTTGGAAAAGATTCTGCGAGATTTTTTTGTGGGGAGCGATGGAGTGTGGGTTCAAGTATCATTTTGTGGGTTGGGTAATGATGTGTCTCACGGCTGAGTGCAGAGGTTTGGGCATCCAAAAGTTGATCCTTTTGAATTAGTCCTTGTTGAGGAAGTGGTTGTGGGGGTTTGAGATAGAGCAGAAAAGTCTTTGGAGGAGAGTTATTGATGCTAAGTTTGGCTTAGTGAGGGAAGTTTGGCGGTCTGACATTGCTGCAAGTCTTTTTAGTTTTTGGGTGTAAGTTGCGGAATGATATTAGGGCTGGTTGGGATCCTTTTGTGGAGAGATGGTTTAGGGGATTGTGTCCATTTCGGGGAGGATTGTTGGGCGGGGGAGATCCCGTTGGAGTGTCAGTTCCCGTCTCTCTCTATCGTTGGCTCAGTATCCCTAGCTCTTGTGAGTCAGTGTTGGCGTCGGGGTGATAGTGAGGGGGAAGAGGGTGGGGATGTGGTGTTTATAGCTGTCAAAGTGAACCCGCACCGGGCAACCCGCCCATTTCTACATCATTTAAATGGGTACGGGTTAGTTTAATTTGTTAAATAGTTTAGGCGGGTGCGTCCACTTATCTTGCAAGTGTTACGAAGAGTCACACGGGTGTGCTGATCAACCCGGCATAACCTGATTGTCTCTCTCAGTGATAACGTTTGTCTCTCTGGGTTAGTCATGTGTGGGTTTGTTTCTCCCATCACAATGTCACCTGATTAGATTAACCCGGCTAAATATGGCTGTTCCTTTTTGGTTTAGCTCTACTGTCGTTAGGGGTGCTCGAGGGATATTGCTCCCTTGGGATATCACCCGTATACTCTGAGAATCATCGTCCTGCTAGGGAGGATTATGAATTGCAGGTCTCTCTCTTAAGAATCTTAAGCTACAACGAAATTGATGCCACCAGAAAGACCAAGACAGCGACTTCTAGGGTGGTGGTGACTGGTGAGTAGCACATGGTATTGAAGAGGAATTTCTTCAGGGATTTCAACAGGTCTTGGGTCGGACAACTGCGGTCCCTAATCTAGGACATGATGAGAAGAACAGAACAACCCAGAGAGAGCGCCAAATCAGAGGAACCCGGACAATTCTTTTGCTATCGCAGGTCAATTTCATGTTTTTGGTTCAATTCGGTGAGCTTTCGTACCATGGTGTAACTAATCAATTAGGGGATGGAGTTTGAGGTTTCAGAGGCTATTTTTTCTTCTCTGGTGTCTAAGAGAGAGAGAGAGAGAGAGAGCGAGGAGGAGGTGACAGAAGAATAGGTGATGGTGGTTGTCTACGTTAAGTGGACTCGGGTGCGGGTGTCATTTCGGGTGTGTATCTGAGGATCGGATTTGCCTAATTGTTAAAATTTTGGATTCGGGGACTCGGCTACAAAGTACCCAAATTATCGACATGGGTGCGGGGATATGTTATACATCCGTTTTTGTACTAGTAAGAAGTTAAATTACATTTTTTATCATCTGAAGGACTATTCTGAAATCAAAGATGTTCTTAGGGAGGTTTTTATCAATAAATTGTGTTTTTGGGCTTTAACAGTAAGAAACTAAGAGTAACAGTGGGCTGATTATGTAATATGAACTTTGGGCTTTCTTTAAGTAAAAAAAAAAAAAAAGAAGAAGCCCAACCCAATTGATGGAGATAAAAATAACCCAATTTTGCAGGCGGGATTAAAGGAATGCAGAATGATAGACCCCGTGTAGCCTTTTGTTGTGTTCTTCTGTTGGGTGTTTATATATATGGGACGATTACGTTCTTGAAAATTCAGCCACGTTTCACTTGATGGTAAACGGGTAGCCAAAGGGTCATAATGGGTTAACGGGTTGTATTGACCTGTTCATGACCCGCCCAACACCCAAATATTTAAACGGGTAGAGCGGGTTGCACTCTTTTATAAGTAAACTCATTCATAAAAGGGCCGCACTGTCTAATCCGCTCGTTTGACATCTCTAGTGGTGTTGGATGCTTGGTTTAGGCGAGAGTTGAATGATTGGGAGATGGCTTTATGAATTTTCTTTCTTCAATTCCTTCCTCATTTTGGAACTTCACCCGGGGCTAGGCTAGTGACTCTTTGGAGTGACGCCAGAGTAGGTTCTTCTCCCTTGGATCCAATTATTCTGATTTGTGGGGGCACATGTTTCCGTGGTTCCGTTTCCTTTCATCTGGAGGGCGGTAGCATGGTTTGTGTGCATCCCGTTTTATGAACCGACCCCGTTCAAGTTTTGCTACGACCCGAAAAAGGAGACTTGATTCGTGGAGCGAAGACTTGGGCCGGTTTGACTTGATTGGGTTTGGATCCAACCCTGTTTAATAAGTCGTCTATTTATAGAGTTCTTAGGGTTCATAGCAAGTATGTTGAGCGTTTCTGATTTCGCTTTTTATTTTCTCTGACACGTTTCGTCTGTTTTAGTGAAATCTCTGCAATGTAGGCTGTTTTGCCGAACCACAAAAATCTGTTTGTTTAGTGTCTTTCTTTCTGCATCTCGAGTTTTTTCATAACAGAGCCCCTCTACGGGTCTCTTTTGTGACAATCTAGTTCCGAATCAATTAACCACTTTCTGCTGCATTATTCTGTTGAGCGGTCCTTCTCAGTCTGATTTGAGTGACTCAGTATTTCTAGGCTTGCCCCTTATACGGTTCCAGAGTTTCTCTTTGCATGGGGTGGGGTTAAGGTGGACAAAGAGAGGGAGTAAAGCTTGGCATTTGGCTTCATTGGTCGTCATGTTGATCATTTGGCGGGTGCGTAACAGACAGATCTTTGATGGGACCCATATGTGACATACTTCTGTTAGAGGCTTCATACTTCAGTTGTTCGTGAAGTGGAAATTCGACGTGCTGCTGAATTTGATAAATCATTTGCTGGATTTTGTTGACTCGTTGTCTTAGGTTGTTTTTGTTTCGTTAGGTTCTTCTCTCGCTGTGTAGGTCATGATAGAATGAGCTACCAGCTCCTTTGTCAACGCTCTTTCCCAATTTTATAAAATGTTCGATTACCTTTTCAAAACAATTTTACCAACTTGTAGTTATTTTTCAGTAGAGTACCCTCTATGCTATTTCTAGGTTCCTTTTTACATTTATGTAATTTGAATAGAGTTGCTAAAAGCTGGTGATATTCTTCATACATTTATAAGAGGGCTTAGTTCATCCTCGAAACATTCAACTCCAACTTCTGTTTCGAACGTTTTTCAGGAACTTGCTCTCATGTTTATTTCCAGCATTGCTGATGATCATAGGAGCTGGCCTGATGTTGCTGAAGGGGTTGAGGGAGCAAGGACGCCTTGGACGATACTTTGGAAGAATTACAATACGTGATCAGCCATCATCAAATACAATTCAAAAGATCATAGCTCTCAAAGAAGCCATGCGTGAAGTGGAGATATATCTCCAGAAATTAAATGTCACACTTCTGAAAATACGTACAATTCTCCTTGCAGGCCAACCTCAGGTAATCTTGGAAACTGAAACCTTAATAAGCTTGGTTTATCTTCTAAATGATTTTAATGCTTTCAGATCACGGGTATGTTAGATTACATGCTATGTGAATGCACTTGACTAAATCTGATATTGTACATGTTACCGGTTCGATCTGGTGAACTTTTCTTACTTTTAATTGACAAGGAAACGACCCTCGCGTAAAGGTGGTAGTAAAGTTTTGCTTATTTTAACCCAAATAAAATTGTTCTTTAAATAAAATGACATTTTTTGAGGTAAGAATGCTTCAAAATATTGATGCAATGAAAATAGGGTCAATTGCATTTTGCTCCCCGCAGTTTGGGGTGTGTCGCTAAACACCCCTGTAGTTTCAAATGATGCATTTCACCCTGTTGTTTGTTCGAAATCGGAAAACTTTGCCTTCAGATCTACGATAGATGATGAGGAATTGGAGCTCGGCCAAGAAAGAGAAGTTGCTAAGGGCATCGAGGGAAATTAAACCCCAAAAGAAATTTCTGATTTCCAGATTGTTGAATTTCCCGGCCACCACGCCGCCATCATTTGAATACATCATTTGAGACCACGTTGGGATCTTTTTGTGACATAACCACGGGGAAAAATGCAATTAACCCTAAAAATAATGTGAGATTATGGAGATGTAGACATTTGAAGGAATTAGTGCTCATTTGTAGTAATATCCATAAGAAATTTGATGAGCATGTCCGTTATTATTTGATGAACATAGTTTTGAAAATATATATACGCTTCCAGACCTCCAAAAATATTACTACCACTTGGGTGATTCCTGGTAATTCTAATGTATTAAAGAGAGGGACAATTACAGTTAAGTCAGAAATTGATTGGCGTGCCCCACCATGTAGGCATGCCACGTGGTGGGGCTAGCCCCAATGAATACCTTCTCCACCATCGAGACGATAAAGCCAGATCCCAAATCGCCAAGAAAAAAAAAAAAAAAACTCATCTGTTGTGTTATTTAATCTGCAAGGTCGAGGGGTTAAAAGATTCAATACTGGACTTTAAAGATATCTGTAATAAAATTGTGCATATTATTGTTATGATGATCTTTCCGAACATCAATTGCCAAATGTATTCAAAGGTTCATTTGCTGTGTATACTAATCATTGTTCAGATCTAATGATATTTGTCTCGTGGTATTAGTTTAATACAATATTAAAAATCCGTGTTCTTATGATTATGGACAAAGGTAAAAGTATTATATTAAATATTTTACCAAATAATGGGTCTAAATGCCATTTCTAGTACAAAACTTAAAGTTTTTTCCGTGATCGTAAGTATGTTTTTGCAAGTTAAGCTACCAATAATTGTTTTCCATTTTCTGCCTTTAAAGTAAATAGTCACCGATTTTCTTCCTCAACTATAATAATCCCTTAAAGAAATTACATCTACCTTCAGATTTTTGTTCATCATTAATCCTTTATCATGGTTTTATACAATACAACGAACTTATTTATCCTTAATGAACTGTATAAGTTTGCCGTCAGATTATGTTAAGGTGTACTACACAAAAGATAATCAACCCAATTGATGACTGTTAGTGGTGGTTTAATTAATGCTCCAAACCCTCCATGAGCCACACTACATAGACATAAACACAATGATGACACTTCAATACATACACTATCAATCAACTTTTTCATATGAGCCCAAACCCAAGGACTGTTTTGATTAGGGTGTTAAAGAGACTGGCTAGTAGATGGGAAAATGAGACAGAAATGATGAAGAGAAAAAGGAGATGATGGGATCAAGGTGTTGAGAGAAATAGAGAAAATGACGGGGCTGAGGTAAAAGTCTACTGGGGCCTACTGTCGGAAACACTAGAAAGTTCTACTTGGAGCAGTGGTCAAGGGTGGGTTTTGTTGAGGTAACAATAGGCCAGGGAATCTGATGGGTGATTTATAATTGTCACTGGCATAATGTAGCATAGGCTTACTCTTAAACATGTTTGCCTCTTAGATGATCAATACCTATCATAGACTTGATAGTCTTCTTGTAAGTTTGCTTCTGCAATGTTACTACTGCAAAAAGCAGTTGTGATATTACTGCTCGGTGCTTAAAACAATGTTCTTTTTCAACTACTTGTACACTATAAGAAAGTTTTAGTAATTTTTCATACGAGTTTTTAAGCCTCTGAGGCCAAATCCCTTTTGCTCTAAAACACATTCAAGACTTGAGAAATTCTAGTTTAAAAATCGGTATCATTCTTTGCAAGTCATCAATTCAACTATATGCTTTCTCGTTCTTTACGAGTCATAAAATAAACTCTACGAGTTACATCATTCTTTTAATTCGTTTCACTAGTGAAATTATTTATTTTCTCCCTTTTTCTTTTGCTGATTTTGTTTAACACTCCAATTCAGGTGACGACCGAGGTTGCTCTTGTCCTGTTAGCAAGTGCAGCAGCTCTCCTCATTGTCCCTTTCAAGTACATTGTTGCTTTCTTTCTCTTTGATCTCTTCACCAGAGAGCTCGAATTCAGGAGACCAATGGTTGAGAGGTTTATGAGTATGCTCAAAGAGAGATGGGATGCTGTACCTGCTTCACCTGTGGTTGTATTACCTTATGAGGGTGATGAAACCAGGGAACTGAACAAATCCAGAGAAGCAGCTGACGCATCAGAACCAGAATCCTCTCTATAAGAGAGTAGCAACTCCATGATAACTTTGTATAGTACATATGTGTTGTAGCATAGGTCAGTATAAGGAGCTAGAGCAATGCTTTTCTGGTATTCTGTACATTATACTGAAGAAAAAAAATTGCCTGCAAATATAGATTATTTTCTCTGTTGTAGAAAGATGTTCTTTAGAGCACAACCAGACTCTGGTACATGCAGGTGTTTTATTCATTTTCCAAGACTCGAATGGTGATGTCGCAAAAGTTTTCTCTTTTCTTCAACTTAGTACTTCTGCACATGTAAGTATCTCTCTCATAAACTGTTTGTGATAGTCCTGATTTGCTACTATATCATTGTGTTGTTTAAAATCTCTAGGATAACATTTTATGGCTAAAAATTAAATTTTCTGCAGCTGTCGACCCGTTAAAAGACTCTTGTGTCATGCCGTTCCTCCTGGTGATCTCTCTCTCTACTCTCTATTTGTATTATATATGCAATACTTATATATGGTTTTGTCACTCGCTGGCTAGCTATGGATTCTGTCATCGGCTTCTTTGCTTGCATCATAGTAGTTAGCAAGTTGCATCTCCTGATAGAAGTGGTGCTTGTGTCTTTTTTTCTTGGATAACTAGAAAGAAACGAAGAAGAAGATTTATGCTCTCAAAAAATAGGAAAACATCTCGGACATCAAAAAATATGAATCATGCATGTGCCCTTGTAGCAATAGAAAGCCATCAAAACGTGCTTGGTATATGTTTGACAATGAGCAATGCCATGGTGGGCACAAGGATCCACCATCTCTGAGTAAAGGACATTAACCCATCTGATCCACTGCATACGAGCTCCTTGTCATGATATGTTTCGTGTGATTCCTGCAGTGAAGACCTAAATCATATTAGTCTGCTTGATTCCTTGGCTTAAGATTGTCTTTGTAGCTTGAGTTTCTTCTTTGGCTGTGTAGGTTTTATGACAGTATGGCTTGTCAGTTCCAGTCTAAACATTTCTTTTTCAGTTTATCTAATTTGATTACCTATAGAAAAACTAAATTGTAAAAGCATGAGAGTGTTCTGACAGAATAGCTGAGGATTTGTTGTAAGAGTCTTGCGTGTTGGACTGGAGGACAGCCGCATTACTCGCATAGATATTTGGGTTTAGTTGTAGGAGGGTAAGCTGAATGTAGATGAAGGGTATATAGACTGTGTAACGTCTCCTATACCCAAGAATGATAAGAGCGGCCAGAGACCTTTATCCAGGTGAGGTATCAGTGATTCAACAACACTCCAGAGGCTGCATGAAATGTTTACTTTAGTGGAACTGATACTAATTTTCTCAGTTTATACACTCCCCTAGTTACCTACAACCCCTTACCTCTGTGTAGAGCTCTCAATCGGGCCGGTTAACCGGTCGAGCCGGCCCGTCCTACCCGGCTTGGCAGTAACCGGAACCGAAAACCGTACGGTCCCAAACAGGCCTGGGACTGAGTTATTAGTGGTCCGGGCCGGTTATAGGTATCCTTAACCGCCCAACCGGCCCGTAACTGTGACCGAACCGAAATCCGGCCCGTAACCGGAGGTTAACTGGACCGCATAGGTTAACTGCGGTTAACCGGCCCGAACAAAAAAATAGCAGTTTTTCGCAACAAGTTATAATATATACATATAAATAATTATATATATAATATAAAAATATAATAAAACTGTTCCTAAAAAAATGGTGGTTTTTAACCGGCTCGAACTGAACTGAACCGGTTTAGGCGGTTACGGTTGCACTGGCCGGGTCGTTCAGGGGTTCCGAGAAAATACATGGGCCGGTTAACTGTAACTGGTTAACCATTAACCTTAACTGGCGGTTCACGGTTTACCGTTATGGTTACGGTTAACTGAATTGACAGCTCTAGATCTGTAGTGGATGCCGCCAACCCTGTTGGTAATCCTGTTCGAGAGAGAGAGAGAGAGAGAGAGAGAGAGAGAGAGAGAGAGAGAGAGAGAGAGAGAGAGAGAGAGAGATATTACCTTGGTGAGCAAAATGAGTAAATGTAGTCTGTGTTGGTGCAAGTTAAAACACTGGTGGGATCATCATGGGCAAGGCTATATGCTGCTGGGCATGCCTGTTTGAAAACCCTCGAGTAGTTTGTAGCTACAAATGAAGCCAGATCAGAATACGCCCCCCTTACAGCAATACTGGTATGTTCCAAACACATTACACGCACTCTGACATGCTACAACCCTGCCCTCGTCTTTGAGGGCGAGGTCTGCTTGACAATTAGCCCTTAAGTCATTTTCACATCCAGCAACACTACGATTGCCTTTACCCTTTACTCGGGTTACAGTCATTGGTAAATTGAACCCATCAACTAGGCTGACATCGTAGTAGTCGACCTCTCCTAGGTTGAATTCACCGATTGAGGAGAGTGGTTCACCAGGTCCTGTACACTTGAATGAGTTGTAGCAGCCGCCGGTCTGGCATTTTCCAGTATCATTTTTGTCGAAGTTGCAGCTTGTGCGGGCCCATATGCGACCTCCCCATCCAGATGGAGCGGTGAAGACGGTCGATTCGCCTGGTTTCAGGGCGAAACAGTCGCCGGTGTAGTTGTCTCTTGCTGCTATCCCAGGCCATACGGTCTCATTGCAGTTATTCACTATGGTGAAATTTGCACATACTGTAAATCTCAACCCTGCATGACAAATCCTGCCAGGTTCATCGATGTGTAATGCAGAAACTAGAATTCACATCATCACATGTAAATTTACGCAAGTTTATTACTGTGGAGATTATGAGCTTGGGGATTTTGAGTTCTCCATGTAATAATCCAAATTTACTGTTGTTTCTATTCTCAGCATCCAGTAAAAGCAAATGGATGATGCAGATTTACCTGATAGGCTGATATAAGAATTGCCAAGACCAGTGACACTGCTGTGGGTGTAGTAATATAAGAAACCCCTCTCTCTCTCTCTCTCTCGTGAAGAATTGGTGAGATTTGGCAAGTGATGATGGCAGTAATAGGGAAAGCGAAGAATACAGAATATTGTGTTAAGGAGAGTGATTTTGTGGAATCTGTGGCCAACCAGGAAAAGCAACCGTACCTTCCTTCATTCCACCATCTTGGATGATTCCAGCTGACCTTCAAACTATTATGGTAAGTTTGTTGCTGCTGTCTTCCTGGAATGCTTGTTTCGAGAGTTCGTACGAGTTTTGAGTCGTAAAACTCGTGTTACTATGAGAAGCGAGAACGTACGTATTGCTTTTATTTCTGATTATGAAAATTACCTCTCATCTCACAAATTTGCAGCTCTTGTACCAAAGAATTTAATGATTTTGAGCCTATGTTTACGGATCTTTTTAGAAGCTCCACTAATACTTCTAATTTTGAATATTTTGTTAGTGATTTCTTTTTATTAACTGCATGAATGTCCTGACTTGTTCCGAAAGTTTTGTACAAGTGTGTTTGTTATTGAGTTTTCTCCCAACTGTTCATAGTTTTTGGCTCCGTAACTGCTTAGTGGTCATTCAGAAATCTCTGTGGTATTTTAAAAATATTACAAAAAATTGAAGTAGTGAAAGAATTAAAATGTTGGGTGAGAAAACGTGATCCCACTCGACACAAAGTGCGTGCATCCGCCCCTACTGGTACCAAACATTCTGTTAATTCAACATTTCCACCGACCATCTTCTATTGCGCAATTTTTTTAGTTCAAAGCGGATCTTTCTAGAATCGAGTGCTCGCAAACCTCCGATTTTGTCGATCAGTGGTGGTGAATCTCTTCTCCCCATATTCCAGTTGGAAGAAAAAAATAATGGAAACAGTGGAGACATACCTCATTGGGAATCATTGTCACTATCCGTGAACTGTTCAGAATCGTAATTTGACCCTCATTTTGTCCACTAAATCTATTTCAACCCCCAGAGAAATTAAGCAATTATTCCCATTATTTAAGTTTATTCATCAAAATATTCTCTTTCCAAAAATTAGTACCCACTGATACAAGATTATGAATCCGCCCCTGTCCATCATTGATTTGATATACTGATAATGTGAATCCGCAGATTCAATGCTAGGCAAAATGAGCACAAAGGACATCAATTTTTTTTTTCCCTTATGGATGACAACCTCATATTCGAATCGTTAAACGTTGTTTAAGTTTTCACCCATACAAAAGCATCCAACATAAAAAACTGCTTCTTAATTTGGTGCAAAATTCTGAATTTATTGTTATATAATAATAATCTGTCGGTTTAGATGGAACTAAAGAAATAATTATTGTTGATCTTGTGCTCTATTTCAATACTGCAACAGAATGAATAGAGGATACATAAAAAAGAAATTGTTCACTAGTTACCACTTGCCACTTATTTTCTTTCTTAATAATGTGTTTCGTACGGCTGAATCTCAGTAAACTAAATACTGAATTTGTTGTTGTACCACTCTTATGTCTTTTGTATCATTTGGATTTTTCCACCCGTAACTGTGGTCACTTTGACCCGGTGATTTGGATCGCAAAACGATGCAATTTTTCGATAATTTTTTTATGGTCTTGTAGAACACTACAAAAAAGTTAACTAAAAATTGCATCGTTTTGCGATCCAAATCACCGGGGCAAATTGACCCTGTCAATAGCGGTTCCAAATGATGCAAAAGACATTGGGACAGAGTGGTACAATAATCCAAACAGCTCGACTATGTGACGTCTCGATGATAGTGATCATGATCGTTTTTTCTCATCATACTCATCGCCCTTCGTCTTCCTCCTCCTCGCATAATTCTTCGCACGAAAATCAAGAAAAAGATACAAAAGCGAAGCATAGAAGACCTCAGTGAAGCACCAACTTGCCATGGCGGAGCAACCCGATCCGGTAAAATGATAATACAGCAATAAACCCAAAAATGGAAAGCTTAAAACGAACTGCATAGTCTGGAGATCCGTAACAAGCCTCTTCCACCACGGCCTCCTCCCCAGTGCGCACAGCAAGTAGTAGGCGTACATTAGCGTGTGAACCGACGCGTTGGCGAAAACCGTCAACGGAAGCAGCGACAGCTTCGTCGACAGCCACACGTAACACATCACCACCATGACGGCGTGGTGGTAGACATGGAGGAACGAGAGCCGTTGGTTGCTGCCGGCAAGGATGATCAGGAGCGTGTCGATGAATTCGACGAATTTGGAGAGGTAGAAGACGTAGGCCCAGAAGAAGACGGGGCCGGTGGCAGTAATTTGGTCTTTCGGGAAGCAGATGATCCATTTGGCGTTTGGGGATTGGGAGAGAGCGGAGAGGGACATGCCGAGGGCCATGGCGTAGGAGAGGAGGATGAGGAGGAGGTTGTGAGCGACGGAGAAGAGGCGGAGGACGGCGGAGGGGAGGGTTGGGAGGCGGAGGCGGTGGAGGAGGAAGGTGAGGGAGAGGTAGGTGAGGACGGTGGTGGAGAGGAATTGGGGCGTGGCGGCGAATGTCTGGCCTTGGATCCACCGGAATTGGCTGACCGTCGGGTGGTCAACTAGCCAGTAGTGGAGAATGGAGTAAAGAGGTTCCATTGCTCCGGCCGAAGTCTGCCAGCGATTGGCGAAAGAGAGCAAATGAGGAAGATTACGATTGATGATTTTGAGAAGAATGATTGATGATATGATCACATATATATACGTATAGACAGATTCCTCTCTATATTTTTATTTAATAAAGAAGGGATAGACGTCGAGGAATAATAACGGCTTACAAAACAATTTCAAACGAGAAAGCCGGTTTACAAATTAATTTAGTGAAAGTGGTTTACCCTCTACACCACATCCCAATTCACAGCAGATCTTGACCTGAACCTAACACCCCAGCCTACCTTGTTCTCCTTTTAATTCAACACCTATATATCTCCTTGTCTATCAACAGTTCTATACCCAGCCTACCATTCAACCAACAAACTGTCACCTATCCAATTAACCACCCAAAAACACCACAGCCTTTCCCCCATTAACCTACACACTCAATTACCAGACCAAATTACATTCACTTCAAAAACCACCCAGCAAAATCACCTACAAAACACCAGTTTGTCTCAGCCTATTACCTGCTAATTCACCAAATACCTCAAATCACCATCATACCTCCTCCCCCACCATTCACCTTCATTACCAAAACTAGATCCAACTTCAGCCACTACCACCATTACACCCTTAGCCACCATTCTCCAACTAACCTGTATCTTTCTCCTACACCAATCTGCCCACATCACCACCAGATTTCACCATTTATACCACAACCTCCAACATAACCTCCAAATCATCACCTCCTCCTATCACCAGTTACACATCAGACCTACTTGTACCATATAGTGAGATTTTAGTAATAGTTTTGTTAGGCGGTGACTTGAATGGAATCAAAGGCAACAACACAAAAATTAGGAATGGTCATGAAGTCAAAGTTGGTAGACTAAGTATATGGGAATAACTTGGAGACCAAGTTGTTTCTATTGGATGGGTCACACGCCACACACACGCACACACAAAGGTGTATTTAAGGGTAGTGCTTGTTTTGGTTTGTAGCATACACACGGGCAGAGAATTGGTTGCTCCTTAGAGGGCTTTTTTGTGAGTGTGTCGGCGTGCATTATAATCGGGTTCTCTTCTCAATAAAATATCTGGTTCTGGTCGTGGATTAGCTAGCGGGTTCGTTACGAATTCATTAGTGAACCACGTTCATTATCTGTCTAGTTCTTGTTTTGCTTTACATCGTTCTTGCCCGAATACCCCCAGGTTACAACAAGCTGGTAACAGAGCTCTGAAACAGGAGTTCTGTTACAACAAACTAGTATCAGAGTCAGGTCAGGGGATTACCAGTTTTAACAAACTGGTATCAGAGCCGGGGTTCCAAGATCAGGGTGGAGCCAAGAGCTAGGGTTTCACGTTTTGGTGAAACTCAAAGCTAGGGTTTCGCGATTCAGGTGGAGCAAGCTATCGGGAGGTTGGGTTTCGATATTCCGCCAAGAACGATGTCTGGTTTGGCGATCAAGATCGATCTGTTTATGAGAGAGAAGCAGGTACACCCACCATCTGAAGCCCCGTGGAGGGGGCTATCTGGGCTCCTGTCAGAGCAATCTGGTGCGCATCTGATTAGGCGTGCAAGGGATCTGGCAAATCCAGCACGCATTCAGTACTGACGCGAATCTGGCAGATCACGCGCATCTGGCGTTCTGGCGATTGACGTTCAGGCGCAATCTGGCTCCCAGCGTGGAGCATCTGGCGTGTGAATTGAATCTGGTTCTGGCTCATGTGTTGCAAGAACACGTTGGAGTTGGAGCAACGGCATGGAGCATCTGACGCGTGAGATTTCTGGGACGCGCATCTTATTCTGGTTCTGGCGCGCATTATGCACGAGAATGGAGAAGACAATTGCATTTTCAAATTTGTCATGATCTATCTCTTCTCTTCTCTTTTCTGGATGGACTATTTTGCAACTCATGCCAAACTGATGACATGAATTGAGGCATAGCAGTATCTGTCCGATGGGGGGGGGGAGGGATTTAATCTCGGCCGTTCCATTTTCTTTTAATTTTGTAGCTGGAACTGTTTAATTCAATAAGTGGAACGATGCCGTTCAGGAGTTAGTTGCCAGCCAGTTTCTTCAAGCTACGTGGCGTCCTCTTGCTGGAGGAAGGGAGTCATCTTGGCGGCCTAGTCATCAGGCAGTTACCTCTTTAGAGATACTACACTTACCCCCCCCCCCCCTAGTTTTTGTTTAATTACTGGTTCGCCCCTCTGTATAAAGGGGGAAGAACATGTATCTCCTGCATTATCGATAATGAAATCTCTTTTTTCCTTTTCCAATTTTCTTCTTGTTGATTCCAATTCTTGTTAAATTAGGATTAGTTCTTGCATTTAAGATCGGTTTATCTCCAGTTCAACGGAGTTCGCTAGAGAATTGGGTCCAGGTTTTGAAGAACCTAACAACTGGTATCAGAGATCAAGTTCTAGGGCACGCTCAGAAATGGTGTGGGTGGACAAAATGGTTGTTTGTCTCAACAGGACGGACTCGAATGTGATGGAATTAGGTGCGAAACAGGATGCGATGAAGGAGAGCCTCACTGAACAGATTGCTGGGCTACAAGGTAAGCTTGAAGAGTATTTTTACATTTCTCATCGCTAGAATTTGGATACTAATAAAGAGAAATCAAAAGAGGCGGGTTCGGAGTTGGATGTCGCTAGCCATAGCAATTCTAGACCCTCACCACTGCCGCCAGCTCCAAGAATTGAGGTCCCAACCTTCAACCCTGGATTGAACCAAACCCCAAATTCTGGGTTTCAAAATCCACAAAACCACCACAATTCCACTCCATTTGCTACTCCACTGCCACCAGACCACCACCAACTACTACTCAAAACTTATACACCACACAAACCTCATATGCACCCCTGTACCACCTTTTACATATTCCACCATTCCTACTACACAAACAAGCAGAATGAACCATACCCAATTAGTACAATCTCAACCCTCCGAATAACCCCCAACCCCCTTTATATCCACAATATACACCCATTTTTCAGAATGTCTACCACAACCCACAACAACCCTTCACTGTGAATGGCCCCATAATTGAAACCCGTTTTCATGGTAGGCCACCATGGCTAACTGGATTTCAGGTGCCAAGGTTGGAGATACCAAAATTTGATGGGACTGATGTCCATGGGTAGTTGCAGCACTGTGAGGTATGTTTCCTCACTAGTAATGTGCCTCCTGAAAATAAGATGTTGTTTGCTTCTGATTACTTTGAGGGAGTGCCAAAATTTTGGGTTAAGTCATTCATTCAATCCAATTGGGGAATTTATTGGGAGGTCTTTGCTCAAGAATTGGTAATAAGGTACAATGACTATGGATTCCACAATGTGGTAGGTGCATTTAACAAAGTTCAACAGACAAGAACTGTGGCTGAATACTTACTCAAATTTGAGGAACTGAGGTCACTTGTGATGAATAAAGGGGGACAGTATTTGGGTGAAGAGTTGTTTGTGGAGAGTTTTATTAGTGGACTCAAAGATGATATTCAAATGGATGTGCAAATCTAAAATCCCACCACTCTCACACAAGCTATAAGGATGGACAAAATGCAAGAGAGTAAGAATGAGTTACAAGCCAAGAAGAATAAGAACTCAAAGTGGGCACCCTCTTACAATGCCACTACCAAGAACCCTCCTGCACCAACCCTACTAAACAGGCCTTACACCAACCCTCAACTACCTAGCACAACTAAATTGCCAGTCAGAGGATCTCTTCAAAAGAAATGAGGATTAGGAGAGAGAGGAACCACATCTATTACTGTGATGAAGCTTATTCACCTAGACATAAATGCAAGAGACCTCAGGTTTACATGATAATGGGGGAAGACACGGTGGTTTCAGAAGAGGTTGAATTACAGTACCACCCTGAAACAACAAAGGAAGCCCTAAAAACACAAGAGTCAACAAATGCAAATCACATTAATGCCTTTTCTGGAAGTGCCACTCATGAGACCCTCAGGGTCAAAGGTCAGGTTCATAGGAATCGCATCACCATCCTCATTGATAGTGGAAGCACACGCAACTTTTTGGACCTTAATACAGCTAGAAAGGTGGGGTGTGTTTTACAAGAGACCAAGCCTATGTTGGTGACAGTGGCTGATGGGAGTACATTTATGAGTACCCACAAATGCACTTCATTCACTTGGAAGACAGATGACCAAGAATTCACCACTGAAATGAGAATCTTACCCTTGGGTGGGTGTGATGAAGTGTTGGGCACACAATGGTTGAAAACCATCAGTCTAGTACACACAGACTTCAATTACTTGACTTTGGGTTTCACTTACCAAGGCCAAGACGTTAAATGGCAAGGTGTGACTGAAGGAGAACAAACACATTCCTTGAGAAGCATCAGTGGATAAGAAATGATTTAGATTTCTCACATACTTGTTTGGATTACTTAGCTGAGAAATGATAAGAACATGTTATACTTTCTCACCTCCTTTGTTTGGGTAGCATAATAATGGAAAGGAAAAGAAACTATTTTAATATATTACCAAAATAACCTTCATTAATATTATGATAAGGCAATGTTTTATTTTTTTATGGCTAATTCTGTCACAACGGAAATATTGACACTCGTCTAGTTTCTTTTCTCACCAAATCTCACCACTTTTGGTGAGAAAGAAAAATTGGATTATGTGAGATTTCTTTTCTCATGCTTTCTCACGAATTCTAATGGATTCTCACCTAAAAAGTAATCTTAACACGAATGAGAAAACCTTCTCTCACCAACTCTTTTCCTTTCTCACCAAATCATGTAATCCATTAAGGACAGTCCTATCCACTTTGAGAGAAAACTCACTATATGCCAAATTGTCCAAATGTGCTTTTAGCTTAGAGAGTATGGAATATCTAGGACACATTATATCTTAAAAGGGAGTTGTTGCTGCTCTCTTTTCTATGCGAACCTTTTTTTGAATGAGTCCTAGATTCAATGTATGCAAAAGTGGCCAATTCCCAAGAACTTAAAGACCTCAAGGGATTCCTAGGGCTAACTGGATACTGCAGGAGATTTGTCAAGCAATATGGAATCATTAGCAAACCTTTGACAGAATTACTTAAGAAAGGGCAATTCTATTGGACCCCTGCAGCTGAAGAGCCTTTTGTCAAGCTCAAAGAGGCCGTAGCCACCACATCTATGTTACCATAAACGTGATACGTGGGACGGGAACGGGAACGGGAATGGGAAATGTGATACGCTAGGGTTAGGCTTCTCCGGAACGATATCCGGGAGGAAATACAGTTACTAGGAATGAGGAACACTATTTGGGAACATTTTTTCCTACAGTTACCTAAAAAGTTCAACAATATCAACTTAAGTAAGTTAATACTTCCATTCTCAAACCCAGTTATCATGATAACATAACTTTCTGGAAATAAGTACAACTGAAAACTAGTAATATATACATGTCAATTATGTAGTCACTCTATGAAACGTTCGGGTCGATGCTTTCTGCGTTTCGGGACGAACACGTACTGTGTTTCGGTACGTACGACTCAAAACGAGAAACGCGGCTACTTTTACGTTTCTGGTAACATAGCACCACACCAGCATTGACAATGCCTGATTTCTCTCAACCCTTCGTAATTGAGACAGATGCTTGCAATGTGGGCATTGGTGCGGTCCTAATGCAAAATGACCACCCTATTTCTTACTATAGCAAGACCCAACCTTCTCAACACCAAGCCCTCTCCACTTATGAGAAGGAATTTATGGCTGTCACACAAGCAGTGTCAAAATGGAGATCATATGTGGAAGAAGTCCCATTCATTATTAAGATTGACCACCATAGCATTAATTACTTTCTGGAGCAAAGACTCAACACCTCACTTCAATACAAGTGGCTCTCTAAGCTCATTGGGCTTGATTACACTATCTCCTACAAGAAGGGAAACGAAAACCTAGCATTTGATGATCTCTCCAGATTGCCAAAAGAACTAGAAAGTCACTCTCATTGCTCAGCCATTACTGTAGTCTGCCTCAATGGGTACAGTCTGTCAAGGCCTCTTACCAGGGTGATGCTTGGGTTCAAACTTGGCTTTAGAAGTTATTGGTCGGTCCCAAGGCTGATGAGGGTATTTACACCCTCTCTAATGAATGGTGTGGAAAAACCACCAAGTTTATGTGGTTACACACACCACTCTCAGACAAAAAAATCATCAAACATGGGCATGACATAGGGATTGGGGGTCACTCTGGAATTCTAGGCACCTAAAAGAGGGTACAAACCATTTCTTTTGGGTTGGCATGAAGAAGGATATAAAGGAGTGGGCATTGTCATGTGACACTTGTCAAAAATGAAAAGTGAGAATGTCCCTTACCCTGGATTGCTGCAACCCATGCCCCTACTTGACAAGCTTTGGACTGATATCAGCTTGGATTTCATCATTGGGTTGCCAAAGTCTAATAGGAAGGAGGTCATTCTTGTGGTAGTGGATAGGTTCACGAAGTATGCCCATTTTGTGGCCCTAACCTACCCCTTCACAGCAGCCTCTGTCGCCCATGTATTCTTTGATCACATTCATAAACTGCATGGTCTTCCCTCCACCATCATCTTAGACATAGACCCCAGTATTCTTGAGTGTAATCTGGCAGACTTTGTTTAAGCTTTTGGATTCCACCTTGCTCCACGACACAACTTATCACCCTCAAACTGATGGTCAAACAGAGAGGGTGAACCGATGCTTGAAGACTTACTTGGGGTGTGTCACCAGTGATAGGCCACAAAGGTGGACAAAATTGTTAAGCCTAGCTGAGTACTGGTATAACTCTAATTACCACACTAGCCTCAAGACCACTCCATTTTTGGCTTTATATGGGTACCCACCACTTCACCTCAGCTTCCACGAGATCAACAATTCTACTAATGATGAAGTCAGCAAATTTTTTCAAGACAGACACAGAGTGATTTTGCTCTTGCAAGACAATTTGCAAAATGCACAAGCTGGGATGAAGATTTTTGCTGATCAACATAGATCTGAGAGGAGCTTTGAGTTACAGGATTAGGTCTATTTAAAATTGCAACCCCACAAACAAAGTTCACTTCAGCATTCCATAGCTCATAAACTCTCAGCCAAATATTATGTTCAAATTGTTGAGAAGATTGGTAAATTTGCCTACAAGTTAGCACTTCCACCCCATGCTAAAATGCATCCAGTTTTCCATGTTTCCTTGCTCAAGAAGAAGCTAGGAACAAACACAGTAGCCCAGCAGACTTTACCATTCCAAAGCCCTGAAGGTTGGTTGCTGAGCCATTAGCCATTCTCATTTCCAGAACCATTATGAGAGATAACACTATTATTCCTCAAGTGTTGGTTCATTGGGTGGATACAGTACCAGAAGAAGCCACTTGGGAGGATAGAATCTTGGTTCCGGCTCAATTTCCTTACCTCTTTCCACGAGGACATGGAATTTCTTAAGGGGGAGGGACTGTCATGATCTATCTCTTTTCTTCTCTTTTCTGGATGGACCATTTTGTATCTCATGCCAAACTGATGACATTAGTTAAGACATAGCAGTATCCGTCCCATGGGGGGGGGGGGGAGGAGGGATTTAATCTCAGCCGTTCCATTTTCTTTTAATTTTGTAGTCGTTCCTGTTTAATTCAATAAGTGGAATGATGTCGTTCCGGAGTTAGTTGCCAGCCAGGTTCTTCAAGCTACGTGGCGTCCTCTTGCTGGAGGAAGGGGGTCATCTTGGCAGCATGGCGGCCTAGTCATCAGGCAGTTACCTCTTTAGAGATACTACACTTACCCCCCCCCCCTTAATTTTTGTTAAATTACTGGATTGCCCCCTCTGTATAAAGGGGGAAGAACATGTATCTCCTGGATTATCGATAACGAAATCTCTTTTTCCCCTTTCCAGTTTTCTTCTTCGTTGATTCCAATTCTTGTTAATTAGGGTTAATTCTTGCTTATCTCCAATTCACCGGAGTTCGCCGGAGAATTGGGTTCGGGTTTTGAAGAACCTGACAAATTTGCTTCAAGTCTTTTTTTATTTATTTTTTTGGTCGGAAAATATCATATTACATAGATTTCCAAGTTCATCACAAGTGAATATAACCAATCTAATACCAAACACAGTCATGAGAAACTGTAAATGCCACCCCCAAAAAAAATGCTTGAAAGTGAAATTGAGTAAAAAATATAGACTATGAGGAAGTGAATAAGAGGTGGCGGTGGTACCATAAAATGAGTGAACTGATTCTATCTTCTCCGCTCGATCCTTTCCGGGCATGAACGTGGAGGTGGTGGATTTTGACAATTACTAGACCGGGAATGAAATTCTCCGCCCTCTTTCTGGTGCAAAGTTAGTAGTCGGTGAAACACAAATCGATCAATCCAAAAACAAGGAAAAACCCAGATGAAGTGTTGATAGGAGGTAGTTTACCTGAGAAGGGTTGCGAGACGAACTGAACATTGAGGATGATGATGATGATTAAGCAGGTACATTGGCCCATTGGGCATTGGCCTACCGTGAGGCCTTATTCGTGGTGTGAAGAGGATAGGCCACGGTTCAAAACGACCCAGTGGGGGGTTGGCCTATTGGGCATTGGGAAATAGCCATCAACTTACATCATTATTATATTTAAAATAATAATAATAATAATAATAATAATAATGCTGATTTTTGTGCCTTTGGCTTGGTTCCTGCAGTGCAGCAGACCTTTATCATATTAATACCTTGGCTTAAGATTGTCTTTGTAGCTTGAATTTCTTCTTTGGCTGGTTGTGTAGGTTATATGACGGTATGGTGGCTTGTCAGTTCCAGTCTAAACATCTCTTTTTCGGCTTTATATAATTGATTACCTATAGAAAAACTAAATTGTAAAAGCACGAGAGTGTTCTGACAAAACAGGAGAGGATGGATTAGTTGGAAGAGTCTTGCGTGTTGGACTGGAGGGCAAGTTGAATGTAGATGAAGGGTATAGGCTGTGTAATCAGCTCCTTTACCCTAGAATGATAGGAGTGGCCATAGACCTTTAAACGTGAGGTATCAGTGATTCCACACTCCAGATGCTAAATGAAATGTGTGTACTTTAGTAGAACTGATTCGTATTTTCTCAGTTTATACACTCCCTAATTACCTGATACTTAGGGCATCTCCAACCCTATGGGGGAGGGGGAGGGATGGGGAAAACCGTATAAAAATACTGTTCATGTCCAACCCTATGGGAGAAAGGGGAGAGAGAGCCGGGGAGGGGGTGCTATGGGGAATTTTTTTTGCCTTGGGTGAGGGCAGAAACCCCATGGACATGCCTTCACCCAAGGCAAAATTTCTCCCCATAGCACCCTCCCCATCCCCCTCCCCTCACATGGTTGTAGACGAGTAAGTAGTTTGGGGGAAGGGGAGGGGGAGGGGGAAAATGGTGGGCCCTTGAGGGGAGGGGAGGGGGAGGTGAGGGGAGGGGGAAAAAGGCATGGGCTGGAGATGCCCTTACGACCCCTTAGTTCTGTGTAGAGTTGTCAATCAGGTCGGTTAACCGCAGTTAACCGGCCAAACAGTCCCATCCTAACCAGGGACGGTCCTAGGGAATACTAAGTGTTTGGACACAATTGTACATTTCAAGAAAAAATTGGATATTTTTATAATTTACGTGGGACACAATTGAAAATTTCTATAAAATACAAGGGTAACCGTGTTGTTTTAGAAATTAGTGTGCGGCACATGCCTTACCGTGCCACACTCTAACTTCGCCCCTGATCCTAACCGGGTTGGGAGTAACCGGAACCGAAACCGTACGATCCCAAAACGGCCGGGGACCGAGTTATTAATGGTCCGGGACGGTTATAGGTATCATTAACAGCTTTCTGGCCCGCGACCGAGTTATTAGTGGTCCGGGCCAGTTATAGGTATCCTTATCTGCCTAACTGGTATGTAACTGGCCCGAAACTAACTGTGAACGAACCAAATATTAGCCTGTAACCGGCAGTTAACCGGACCGAACGGAAAAATAGCAGTCTTTGCAATTATTTATAATATATGCATGTATATTATAATGTAAAAATATAATTAAACGAATATTAAAAAAATTTAAAAATAATAAATAGTAGTTTGTAATTGGCGGTTAACCCGACTGAGCAGAAAAATAACAGTCTTTTGCAACGATTTATAATATATACATATAATATATATGTATACTATAAAAATATAATAAAAACTGATATTAAAAAAAGTAAAAAATAATAAATAGCAGTTTTACCAGCCCGAACCGAACTGAACCGCTTTAGGCAGTTACGATTACAAGGGCCGGGTCGGTTAAGGGTTGGTTAACAACCTGTTAAATTATTAACTGTATCCGGCGGCTCACGGTTTACTGATCCGGTTACGGTTAACTGAATTGACATCTCTAGTTTTATAGTAGATGCCGCCAATTGATAATCATGTTTGAGAGAGAGAGACCATCTCTGTAACCCCCAAATCTCTCTCTCTGGTGAAGAGTGTCGAATTGGTGAGATTTGGAATGGTAGTAAACTAGAAATAGGGTAAAGTGAAGAATACAGAATATTACCTCCATTTATTCTCTTTCTTCATTGTTCGACTTTTCTGGGTCACTTTGACTTGATAATTTGGATGGCAAAATGATGTAAGTTTTTTGACAATTTTCCCATGGTGTTGTAGTGTAATACCTACTCTATAAGACAACGCAAAAATTACCAAATTATCAAGTCGTTTCACTAATCAAATTACCGGATCAAAGTGACACAGTAAATAGTGACAAATGAAGAAACAGAAGAAACGGAGGTACCATACCAAAAAAGCTACCGTACCTCCCTTCATTCCTTCATCTCAGATTATTCCTGCCGACCTTCAAACTACTATTATGGTTAAGTTTGTTGTTGTTGTCTTCCTGGAATGAGCTTGTTGCCAGAATTTTTACCGGTTTGAGTTATGAAACTGGTGTTACTATGAGAAGCAAGGACATACCTGTTACTTTTATTTCCAGTTATGTAAATTACCTCTCATTTCACAAATTTCCAGCTCTTGTACCAAAGAATTTATGGATTTCTAGCTTCTTATCTAATTAGAATATCCACTGGTACCCGGGGCAGACACAAGAATTTTATACCACATGTGCACATTTACACGTATTAATTGAACAACAATGTTCATAGACATTCCACGAGCACACACTACATTTGTCGTTTCTCGTTAGTTCATCGTTCTGACGACTGCTTTTGTCATTGTCACAGAGCCACCCGAGGGCATGTATCCAGTAAACACTGATTTTTCTGTTGGGATTTGATGAAATGGACGATTATTCAGTGTGTTCAATTTGAAGGTCCCAATTACTTCGGCGGAAAAGTATCGAAATTCTTTTCCATGTCCGAGGAAATTTATTACCCGTGAAAATATTTTACAACACAGAGCAGACACCAAGTTTACCCATCTTATTAAAAAATAGATGTCGATATGGCGCCCACTAAACTGGTCAAAATTGTAATTTGACCCTTATTTTTCGTCTACTAAATCTATTCTCCCCCCCCCCCCCCCCGAAACTAAGCAATTATCCCCATTATTTAAGTTTATTCATCAAAATATTCTATTTCTGAAAATTAGTACCCACTTATACAAGATTATGAATCCGCCCCTGTCCATCATGTATTTGATATCACTACTAGAATAACTGGTATTGGCTGGTTATTTGAGGCGGGTCAAAATTTATGGCCTTAAATATAATTTCTTTTGGAATAATTATAAAAATTCAAAGTTTCCCACGTCAATTATTGGAATACATAAAATACAAGTTGGTTCATGCGTACGTCACTCTCTCTCTCTATTGATAAGGTGAATACGCGCGGATTCAATGCTAGGCAATATGAGCACAAGGACCTCAAATTTTTTGTATCTTCATATACATGGATGAAAGAGATAGTATTGACAAGCTGTGATACCCCCTTTACTCTGATGCTCCTGTTTGTTAGTCACGCTTCCTTCAATCATGCCCAAATGATGTTGAAATCTATTACTATGAGTTAAGTCTATGGGTATGCATTTCTACATTCTGATTTCAACCTCATATCGTATTCTCATTAGGATCGTTAAACGTTGTTTAAGTTTTCACCCATATAAAAGAGCATCCAACATGCAAAAACTGCTTCTTTGGTGCAAATTGATGAATAATATGTTGTTATATCATAATATGTCGTTTTAGATGGGAACTAAAGAATTAATTATGGTTGACCTTGTGCTCTATTTCAATACTACAACAGAATGAATAGAGGATACATAAAAAGAAATTCACTAGTTACCACTTGCCACTTTCTTTCTTTCTTAATTATGCGTATTGTACAGCTGAATCTCAATACTGAATCTGTTTATTCTCATCATAATCATCACCCTTCTTCTATGTGACGTCTCGATGATAGTTGATCATGATCGTTTATTCTCATCATAATCATCACCCTTCTTCGTCTTGCTCGTCGCATAATTCTTCGAACGAAAATCAACAAAGAGATACAAAAGCGAAGCATGGAAGACCGCGTTGAAGCACCAACCCGCAATCCCGGAGCAACCCGACCCGGTAAAATGATAATACAGCAATAAACCCAAAAATGGAAAGCTGACAACGAACTGCATAATCTGGAAATCCGTAACAAACCTCTTCCACCACGGCCTCCTCCCAAGTGCGCACAGCAAGTAGTAGGTGTACATTAATGTATGAACCCACGCGTTGGTAACAAGCACCGCCGGAAACAGCGACTGCTTCGTCGACAGCCACACGTAACAGGTCACCACCACCACGGCGTGGTGGTAGACGTGGAGGAAAGAGAGCCGTCGGTTGCTGCCGGCGAGGATGATCAGCAGCGTGTCGACGAATTCGAGGATTTTTGAGAGGTAGAAGATGAAGGCCCAGAAGAAGACGGGGCCGGTGGGGGTTATTTGGTCTTTCGGGAAGCAGATGATCCATTTGGCGTTTGGGGATTGGGAGAGAGCGGAGAGGGACATGCCGAGGGCCATGGCGAAGGAGAGGAGGATGAGGAGGAGGTTGTGAGCGACGGAGAAGAGGCGGAGGACGGCGGAGGGGAGGGGTGGGAGGCGGAGGCGGGGGAGGAGGAAGGTGAGGAAGAGGTAGGTGAGGACGGTGGTGGTAAGGAATTGGGGTGTGGCGGCGAATGTCTGGCCTTGGATCCACCGGAATTGGCTGACAGTCGGATGGTCAACTAGCCAGTAGTGGAGAATTGAGTAAAGAGGTTCCATTGCTCCGGCCGAATTCTGCGGGCGATGGGCGAAAGAGAGCGAATGGGGAAGACGGCGACTGATGATTTTTGAGAAGAACGATTGATGATATGATCACATATATATACGTATGGACGGATTCCTCTCTATATTTTTATTTAATAAAAAGTAGAGTATTGCCCGTGCCCGATGGCACTAGAATAGTTTTTGAATTTATAGGTGTTTTTTAAATGAATTTAGAGGTGTTATCCAAAAATTATATTTACAAATGTGGTGAAAAAAAATAACAACTTCCAAGTATGGGATGAGCATTATTAATGGAGGTGGGAATCACTCACAACATATCTTTGTTAGAGATGTAGTTGAGATAAACCAGTCTCCTATTAGTTAGGGATGTCGAAAGAGTGTAGATAGTTAAAGATATCCAAGGAGAGTGGGTAGTTAGAGATATAATAAGTGTGAGATCTAAAGATGGAGAAGGAGTTGATTTAATCTAACAGTTGAAAAATCATAAGTTAGTTAAACCATGTTATTTTATAATATAGAAGGGATAGACGTCGAGGAATAATAACGGCTTACAAATCAATTTCAAACGAGAAAAACGGTTTACAAATTAATGTAGTGAAAGTGGTTTACCCTCTCTACACTCATAAAGCAAATCACAACAGACCTTGACCTGAACCTAACACCCCAGCCACCTTCGTCTCCTTTAATTCGACACCGCCATATATCTCCTTGTCTATCAACAGTTCTATACCCAGCCTACCATTCAAACAACAAACTGTCACCTATCCAATTAACCAGCCAAAAACACCAGACTTTTCTCCATTAACCTACACACTCAATTACCAGACCAAATTACATTCACTTCAAAAACCACCCAGCAGAATCACCTACAAAACACCATTTTGCCTCAGCCTATAACCTGCTAATTCACCTCCTGCTCCCAAAACTACATCCAACTTCAGCCACTACCACCATTACACCCTTAGCCACCATTCTACAACTAACCTGTCAACCATATCTTCCTCCTACACCAATCTGCCCATATCACCCCCAGATTTCACCATTTATACCACAACCCCCAACATAACCTCCAAGTCATCACCTCCTCCTATCACCAGTTACACGTCAGACCTACTTGTACCATATAGTGAGATTTTAGTAATAGTTTCATAAGAGTTTTTAAGCCTCTGAGGCCAAATCCCTTTTGGTCTAAAACAAGTTCAAGATTTGAGAAATTTTAGTTTAACAATCAGGTACCATTCATTACAAGTCATCAACTCTCTACGAGTTATATCATTCTTTAAATTCCTTTCAACAGTGATTTACACCCCCCCCCCCCCCCCCCCTGTTTTGCTTTGCTGAGTTTGTTTAACACTCCAATTCAGGTGACGACCGAGGTTGCTCTTGTCCTGTTAGCAAGTGCAGCAGCTCTCCTCACTGTCCCTTTCAAGTACATTGTTGCTTTCTTTCTCTTTGATCTCTTCACAAGATACCATCATACCAATGGTTGAGAGGTTTATGAGTATGCTCAAGGAGAGATGGGATGCTGTGCCTGCTTCACCTGTGGTTGTATTACCTTACGAGGGTGATGAAACGCCATGATAACTTTGTATAGTACATATATGTTGGACACGTTGTGTGAAAGAATCTCTTGTAGCATAGGTCACTTTAAGGTGCTAGAGCAATGCTTTTCTGGTATCCTGTACATTTTACTGAAGTAAGAAAAAAAGGCCTGCAAATATAGATTATTTTCCCTGTTGTAGAAATAAGTTCTTTAGAGCACAACCGGACTCTGGTACATGCAGGTGTCGTGTTCATTTTCCAAGAGTACTCCAATGGTGATGTCGCAAAAGTTCTCTCGTTTCTTCAACTTAGTACTTTTGCATATGTAAGCATCTCTCTCATATACTGTTTGTGATAGTCCTGATTTGCTAATGTATCATTGTGTTGTTTAAAAAGCTCCGGGATAACATTTTATCAACATTATATCTTGGTAGTTCAGCTGTTTGGTTTACTAAAGACTATAATTAGCTAGATAGGGTCAATGGATTATGTAAAATGATTTCCTTTAACTTATTACACCTTCTTCTTGGAGCTGGAAACTCTTTTCATATCTAAGGAGCTCCCAAAGTTAGCTTCTGCGGCTCTTCCCCAAAAAAAAAAAGAAATCAGTAAAAGAATACCATAGTTCTCCCGTAATCAGATCACATTGACCCGGTGATTTGGATAGCAAAATGATGCAATCTTTTAATAATATTTTGATGGTGTTGTAAAGTGAAGTTTACTCTACAACACTGTGCAAAGATTATCAAATTATTACATCGTTTTACTAATCAAATCACCAAATTAAAGTGATTCAGTGAATAGTGGTAATATGAAAAGGATGAAGATTCAGTGAGAACAGATGAAGTACATGCGAAGGGAAGTATAAATGGAGGGTGCAATGATGGCATTTTTCAATCAATAGGTCAGCCCATTCAAAGTTTAACATTTACTAAGGGAACCGTATTGCAAGGCTCTCGACTTTGTAACTATAGCTAACAGCCTTGGCATATTTATTTTCAGTGAATGATGGAATATACCAAATTATTGCAAGAATAAAATTCTAAAATTGATCGTTAGAGAAAAAAGATAGATACAAGGGAAGCATAAGTACATGATTTGATGGAGTAGAAGTGTATACAAAATTGAAGAAATGCCACCAGATTATGGGGAGAGAAATAAGATTGAGAACCTGGGATGAATTGTCATCTTAGAGCAGAACAACCAAACTCGGTGAATTCCCAAGTGAACACCTCCCTTGATAGTGCTTCATTTTGTCTTACTATTATATGGGACTCTATCGTTCCCTGCAATTTTGCATTTTTAGCTCTAGAAAATTTGATTTGACAAACATAAATTACCGTTTGTTGAACTTATTACTCCCGCAACCTGGTAATAATGATTCAAGAAATTTCATCAAACAAAAAAAAAACGAGAGAAGTAGCAAAAAATTATCTGTCGTTGAGATCAATCTAATAATAGGCCATTTTCAATAGGCGAAATAAAAAAGCTGATATACCATAATAGTAATGGGAAACCATACAAAACAAAGATTATGTTACATTAAGCACATCTTTATGAATTAACATTAGTGAAATTATGGTCCTGAAGAATCAAAAAGTTGTATTAAATTTTATTTGAATTAAATAATGAAGTTTACTATCAGTAAGAAAAAACCAGAAAGTTTAGAACTGTAAGAAAAAATGCATTACCGTGCATAGTCTTAAGTTCTTCAACATTGTGCTTGATTTTCTCTTCCTTTGCTGTCTTCTTCAATCATATAACGCTTTTTTGTGTGCAACCATTCTGAGCAGCGGATTATGAACTTTGACTCACATAGCCTGAATATAGACCAATCGTTAAAATACTTCTTTCAATGACATGATATTACATCATAATATGTCTTGATACAACCTAAACATCATAGTTACTACTGCTCAATGCAGTCAAATCCAGCAGCCTCACCCAACCTAATGACTACGATATATTTCTCATAAAGACCTATTCCTCTTGTTCTCCGCGGAAGCTGGGATAAGACCAGTTTAAAATAGATAGGGCCCAGTATTAGCATGCACACACACACACAATACAAAGAATCATTATCCTTTTCCATGGCTGAGCTAGCATTATCAATTTCCCATTTATTTGTGGTTTCAATGTAGGTGGGCGTAGTGATGGAAATCGGTCGCAGAAGGAAGTAGTCAGATAGAGAAGCCTTTTTGTCTCCCAAAAACATCTCCTTAGAAAGGGATCCTAGAGTCACCGTAACAATCTCGGTCCCTCTAGCAATATTAATTGAAATTGCAAGAGCAAGAGCATTTCACGGGACAATATTATATATACATATCAGGGTTGATAATTCTATCCCTGAAGATGTTGATACGGGCTATTGCAAATAGGTATCCTTTGCTGTGTTCAGCTTAAGGTATCGAGTAAACACTGGTTTTTAGCTGGGATTTGATGAAATGGATGATTATTCAGTGTGTCCAATCTGAAGGTCCTAATTACTTCGGCGGCTACCCTAGATGGCGGAAAAGTATCAAAATAAATTTCCATGTGTCCCAGGAAAGTTATTCCCATGTGAAAATATTTTACAGCCCAGAGCAGACAGTAAGTTTATAGAAAGCCATCTTATTAAAAAAAAATGTTGATATAGCCCCCACTCAACCGTCAAAATCGTAATTTGACCCTTATTTTGTCTACTAAATCTATTTCAACCCCTAGAGAAATTAAGCAATTACCCCCATTATTTAAGTTTATTCATCAAAATATTCTCTTTCTTAAAATTAGTACCCACCGATACAAGATTATGAATCCGCCCCTTTCCATCATTGATTTGACATATTGATAAGGTGAATACGCAGATTCAATGCTAGGCAAAATGAGCATAAGGACCTCAATTTTATTTTTTTACTTTCATATACATGGATGAAAGAGATGTTGACATGCTGTGATACCCCGTTTACTCTGATGCTCCTGTTTGTTAGTCATGATTCTTTCAAATGATGCCCAAATGAAGTTAAAAGCTATTACTATGAGTTAAGTCTATGAATATGCATATGTACACTCTGATGACAGCCTCACATTCACAATAGAATCGTTAAACGTTGTTTAAGTTTTCACCCAAAACAAAAGAGCATCCAACAGGCAAAAACTGCATCCTAATTTGGTGCAAAATGCTGAATTTTGTTAATAATCCGTCGTTTTAGATGGGAACTAGAGAAATAATTATTGTTGACCTTGTGCTCTATTTCAATACTGCAACAGAATGAATAGAGGATACAAAAACAGAAATTCACTAGTTACCACTTGCCACTCATTTTCTTTCTTAATAATGCGTCTCCTACGGCTGAATCTCAATAAATTAAATACTGAATCCGTTTATTCTCATCATAATCATCACCCTTCTTCTATGGGACGTCTTGATGATAGTTGATCATGATCTTTTATTCTCATCATAATCATCACCCTTCTTCGTCTTCCTCCTCGTCGCGTAAGTCTTCGAACGAAAATCAACAAAGAGATAAAAAAGCGAAGCATTGAAGACGGCAATGAAGCACCAACCCGCAATCCCGGAGCAACCCGACCCGGTAAAATGATAATACAGCAATAAACCCAAAAACAGAAAGCTGACAACGAACTGCGTAATCTGGAAATCCGTAACAAACCTTTTCCACCACGGCCTCCTCCCCAGTGCGCACAGCAAGTAGTAGGCGTACATTACCGTATGAACCGACGCGTTGCCAAAAACCACCACCGGAAACAGCGACTGCTTCGTCGAAAGCCACACGTAACCGATCACCACCACCACGGCGTGGTGATAGACGTGGAGGAAAGAGAGCCGCTGGTTGCTGCCGGCGAGGAGGATCAGCAGCGTGTCGACGAATTCGAGGATTTTGGAGAGGTAGAAGACGTAGGCCCAGAAGAAGACGGGGCCGGTGGGGGTAATTTGGTCTTTCGGGAAGCAGATGATCCATTTGGCGTTTGGGGATTGAGAGAGAGCGGAGAGGGACATGCCGAGGGCCATGGCGAAGGAGAGGAGGATGAGGAGGAGGTTGTGAGCGACGGAGAAGAGGCGGAGGACGGCGGAGGGGCGGTGTGGGAGGCGGAGGCGGTGGAGGAGGTAGGTGAGGGAGAGGTAGGTGAGGACGGTGGTGGTAAGGAATTGGGGTGTGGCAGCGAATGTCTGGCCTTGGATCCACCGGAATTGGCTGACAGTCGGGTGGTCAACTAGCCAGTAGTGGAGAATGGAGTAAAGAGATTTCATTGCTCCGGCCGAATTCTGCAGGCGATGGGCGAAAGAGAGCGAATGGGGAAGACGACGATTGATGATATGATCACATATATATACGTATGGACAGATTCCTCTCTATATTTTTATTTAATAAAGAAGGGATAGACGTCGAGGAATAATAACGGCTTACAAATCAATTTCAAACGAGAAAAACGGTTTACAAGTTAATGCAGTGAAAGTGATTTACCTCTACACCACGAGAAATTTTTGTTTGCTCTAAGCGCATATGATGTGGATTTACTCTAACCATACAGCTCATGACACGTCAGGAGGAAAGAGAATGAGTGGCAGACAATAGAAAGTGAATTCCTACATATTCTTGACGTGTCCAGTAATGTATTGCTTAGAGCACCATGTCATATTTGCTCTTAGAGCAAGCAGACCTTGACCTGAACCTAACACACCAGCCTACCTTGTTCTCCTTTTAATTCAAAACCTATATATCTCCTTGTCTATCAACAGTTCTATACCCAGCCTACCATTCAACCAACAAACTGTCACTTATCCAATTAACCACCCAAAAACACCACCGCCTTTTCCCCCATTAACCTACACACTCAATTACCAGACCACATTACATTCACTTCAAAAACCACCCAGCAAAATCACCTACAAAACACCATTCTGCCTCAGCCTATAACCTGCTAATTCACCATAACTACCAAAACTAGATCCAACTTCAGCCACTACCACCATTACACCCTTAGCCACCATTCTCCAACTAACCTGTCAAGCATAAAACCGTATCTTCCTCCTAAACCAATCTGCCCACATCACCACCAGATTTCACCATTTATACCACAACCCCCAACATAACCTCCAAGTCATCGCCTCCTCCTATCACCAGTTACACGTCAGACCTACTTGTACCATATAGTGAGATTTTAGTAATAGTTTCATAAGAGCTTTTAAGCCTCTGAGGCCAAATCCCTTTTGGTCTAAAAACAAGTTCAAGATTCGAGAAATTTTAGTTTAAAAATCAGGTACCATTCATTACAAGTCATCAACTCTCTATGAGATACATCATTCTTTAAATTCCTTTCAATAGTGTTTATAGAAAAATCAATCTTCTTCTGTTATTTTCTTCATTAGTTGAATGAATACTAATTGTCCGTCCATGATGTGGAAATCTGTAGAGAACCATTTCGTATGAGAATTCTGAGCATCTAAGCAAATAACAAGTGACTATCACCAATCTAATACCAAACGCAGTCATGAGAAACTGTAAATGCTTGAAAGTGAAATTAAATAGAAAAATTAGACTATGAGGAAGTGAATAAGAGGCGGCGGTGGTACCATTTCATAAGCTGAGTGAACTGATTCTATCTTCTCCGCTCGATCCTTATGAAGGTGGAGGTGGTGGGTTTTGACAAACCCAAGAACAAGCCGAGAATGAAGCCAATTACTAGACCGGAAATGAAATTCTCCATTCTCCGCCCTCTTTCTAGTGCTGTTCCAGAGCAGAGTAAGTAGTGTGAAGAGGATAGGCCCCGGTTCAAAACGACCCAGTTGCCCTATTGGGCAATAGCCATCAATTCTCTACGAGTTTTTTTTTTTTTTTACATTATTATTATTATATTTAATAATAATAATAATAATAATAATGATAATAATAATAATAATAATAATAATAGTGCTGATTTTTGTGTAACTATCCATCCATGATATGTGTATTTCAAGAAAAGTGGGGCATTTTTATAATTTACGTGGGGCACAACTGAAAATTTCTATAAAATACAAGGTACAGTGTTGGGTACGGCACGTGCCTTACCGTGCCTCACTTAAACTCCCCCCCCCCCCCCCCCTCACCATCCTAACCGGCTAGGGAGTAACCGGAATCGAAACCGTACGGTCCCAAACCGGCCCGGGACCGAGTTACTAGTAGTTCGGGCCGATTATAGGTATCATTAACCGCCTAACCGGCTCGGGACTGACTTATTAGTGGTCCAGGCCAGTTATAGGTACCCTTATCTGCCCAACTAGTCATTAACTGGCCTGAAATTAACCGTGATCGAACTAAAAATTGGTCCGTAATCGGCAGTTAACCAGATCGGACCGAGAAATAGCAGTTTTTTTGCAACGATTTAAAATATATACATATATAGTCTATGTATAATATTAAAATATCGTAAAACTAATGTAAAAAAGTTGAAAACAACAAATATCAGTTTTTAACCGGCCCAAACTGAACTGAACCGCTTTAGGCAGTTACAGATACAAGGGCCGGGTCGGTTAGGGGTTCGAAGAAAATACTTAGGTTGGTTAACCTTAATCGGTTAAATTATTAACTGTATTCGGCGGTTCACGGTTTACTAATCCGGTTACGATTACGGTTAGCTGAATTGACATATCTAGTTTTGTGGTGGATGCCGCCAACCCTGTTGGTAATCATGTTTGAGAGAGACAGAGATTGAGAGAGAGGGAGATTACCTTGGTGAGCAAAATGAGACAATGTAGTCCGTGGTGGTGCAAGTTACGACACTGGTGGGATCATCATGTCCAAAGCTATATGCAGGTGGGCATGCCTGTTTGAAAATCCTTGAATAGTTTATAGCTACACATTAAACCAGATCAGAATACGCCCCCTACAGCAATACTGATCTGTTCCAAACGCATTACACGCACTATGGCAGGTTACAACCTTACCCTCCCTCTTTAAGGGCGAGGTCTGTTGGACAATTAGCCCTGAAGTCATTATCGCATCCAACAACTAGGGGTGAGCAAAAACCCGGACAACCCGGCTGACCCGTCCGGTCCGAGCCGGAACCGGCCGAAAACAAACATTTTTTTTAGTATTTGATTGGATACGGGCTAAGAAGTCTCCAACCCGTATGAAAACGGGTGATTCGCGGGTTGTAGTTTTTGTTACCCGGATGAACCCGAACCCACCCGACATAATACATACACTTTCAGTACTTTACATTTCATATCTATAATAATGACACTACGTCAGCTACTACAATTTTATATTCACTAACTAGTACTAGTACACTTCATTCTACATTATTAAATCTACTGATACAATATTATATTCAACTAGCAAACCGTCCGTGCATTGCACGGAAATGGATAGGCCTTATAAATAAACTAACAATCACCCTGAGACGATCAGAATCTTTGAAAGCAAATAGCACAAAAGTTGTTCATGTCTTATGCCCATTTATGTAAATTTAATTATATTATTAGAAAAATGTACATCATCTTATATGCAAATTGAATAAGTAGATAATATAATGTAAAACCGGTACCAATTTAACTCAATTGTAAGTAAGAGTACCATTTAGTGATTTTGTTCCTTACAATCTCACTTTCAAAAATTATTTGGAAATGTTAAAGTAATCTCACTTATATTACTATGACTTAAATCTCATGTTGTGAATAACTTCAGTCCAAAACCATTTAAAGAATGAATATATTCTAGCCAGCAGAAATCAACTGTATAGCATCTCCATGCAAAGGATCGAACCCAATTTTGAACTAAAATCTACTCTAAATCAGTTAAAACATAGCTCTAAAGAAGGAGTATATGCTGGAATAAAATTAAGGATAGCAGATTAGAGAAGCAATGCTGAAACTTACTGTTCATCCGAGCAAAAGAAAGTCAATTTATTCAAAAATTGATCCCTTGGTTTTGAATGATTCCAATAGATCAATTGTTCAAAAATAAAACATGATGCTCCATTATAAGAAGTTAACCTTCTTATTCACTGTTTCAACAGTAAAGAATGAAAAATCTTAGATGTAGATGAACTGCTTCAAAATTTAGACCAATCAAACTACAATCACACTGAAGTTGCGGACTATGGAAGCAAGAAGATCCAGTCTCCCTCATTATCGAGCTCCAATTTTAGAATATAGTCTATGGCAATAGCAGTTTGAAAAAATCTATTTTTATGTAACTTTTTTTTACAATAGCACATATTATTATTTTTATTGAAATAATAATTTACTTATTTAATTTAGTACAATTAATGTAATTTATTAATTTCTCAATAATATTTACCTAAAACTAATAAATTAATTATAATTAATAAAATTTGCTTCTCCTGTTGGAGCTCGAGCAATGAAATTGATGAGCTAATTTTACTCTAGGAAAAGAATTGACTCGGTGTCAGAAAAAAATAACTTTCTCGGAAAAAAGAGATGCTCAAGAAACTACAAACATTTGAACTTCATTTTATGAAGCAATAAAAATAAAGAAAGGGAGGAACGAAAGAAAAGAAGCATAGTTGCAGAATGAGAAGTAAATTTCAGTTGTTTCCTAGAAAGCATATCAATGGAATTTGCTTGTGAAATATTTATGTATTAAGGGACTTATCATCTAATTATATATGCACATCTATCATAGTTTTATAGATTTTGAGAACTATTGGTTACTAATTCCACAAACAGTTTAACCCAGAAAGTTTAATGATAAATATGATCACTTTATTCTCATGCGATAAATTTATCTCTGCCAACCATAAACCAGCATAGATAGAAATTAACAACCAATTGTTACAATTCCATGAACAGCTCGGCGCGAAGAGTATAACAATACTCTAATGGATCTATATTCTCCGAGATTAACCCATGTCAAAATATTATTTATAGTTTCTCACTTGAGCCTGCGAGACACATTGATTACATTGCTACATTGCTCTGCAGTGTTACGTAAAAAATTAATTTTCAGAGAATGTGAGATTTAGAAAGTGATGGGATATCAAATATAGAAGTTTTTTTAATGGGTAGGGGTGCTAGCATATTGGTAGAGCTTTAAAGTCCTTGCATGAGGTCATGAGTTCGAAACCGATTATAAAATTCTAAAAAGCTATTGAAGTTTTTGTAAATAACTAAATATTCATCTTTGTTATAATTTTATAGATTTCAAAAATATCAAACAGTTTCTCTAAAAAAATGGAAAATAAAACTTGATAGTTTTAATGCTTTTTAGGAGCAGTTAATGCTTTTGAAGAAAAGTATGAATCCTTCAAAAGAAAGAAAAGAAAAAAGACAGAAAAGAGAACAGTAAAGGGAACCTTAATCGATTGTTGTGTAGTAGTGTCAAAAAAATTAAATCTTGCTTAATATGAATCCACCTATATTTAAATAAAAGATATATGTTGTCAATTTTATCCACATGCTTACTCAAAATAAAATAAAATAATGTAAAATAAAATAAAATAAAATAAAATAAACTTTGTCGTGTCCAACATTTTTTCTTTTGAGAAATTGGTCGTGTCGAACGTTTTCGGAAATAATTTGTTGTTTATTTTGATGTATGTCGGGTCTCTCATTTTTTTTAGAATTACGTCGAGAATTACATGATATAGTTGCATTTGAACACATGACTTCATGCAGGAGCTTCAAACGCTCTACCACTTAGCTAACACACATTTACCTCATATATTTTCCATAATGGTCTGGGAAGAATTAAATGTGAAAGTAATTCTAAAACAAAAAATAATAATTGACTGTGAAAGCAACTATAGAATAATAAATATCATGTCTCTTGTAAAAAGATCTAACATAAAATTGTGAAAGACTGCAATCAATTGAACTGGGACTTGAGTGTAACACGATATTAATCAATAAAAGTATTTATCCAAAGCATTATTCAATAGCTTGGAGATATAAAAGAAAAACGTTACCTCTACAATGGGCATGTATAAAAGTAAAATTGCACATGTTTAAAGCTAATTTACATCTAAATCAATTTTCTAGTCTTAAACGTCTGGGTAATAATCTCTTAGCTATCGCCATAGTTGCATTTTCTCTTTCCTTGTATATGTTATCTTGAAACACAATGTAATTCGACGTCACCAAACCCGCTAAGCAGTTGGAGATTGCAGAAGTTTGAACTATCTGCAACGCACTCTTTTACGAAGAATCTGGACAAAATTCTAGTGGAGAAGGATCAAATGACAACACAATTTCATTTGATAACGATTCATGGAGTTGCGGTGCTCAAGAAAAAAAGTTAATCAATGATAATACAAAATATAAAAGGAAGAGAACTCAAATCATAGAATACTACGAATGCAAGAAAACGAAACAAAGGTATTGGAACCATTCGTTGAAACTGGGAGAGTCATAGATGACACCATGACGATACCATTACATTTGATAAGGATTCATGAAGTTAAATTGCTATGCAACAAAAGTTAATCAACAGTGATAGTAATGTACAGAATGATAGAATGAAAATAAATTAAATGAAATACATAAAAGGCAAGAAAAGAAAGAAAAGTTTATGAAACGTTGGTGGAGCAGTGAGAGAGTCGTAGTCTTTTTATAGGACTTTGATTCAAAGTCACAGATTCAAATACTTTATCTTCAAGCTAATTATTTTGAATAAAAAATCCAAATATCCTCAAGATATTATGTCACGTTATCTTCAACAATTTCATATTCAAATCTCAGTTATTTTAACAACTGAACGTAATTTCTTTTAATTGTTTGATTCGAAAACTTAAATGATTGGGTATTGGATAAGTCATTATTTTGGGTATTGGATAAGTCATTATTTTGGGTATTGGATAAGTCATTATTTTAAAACATCTTAATCTTATCAATTAGTTAAACCAAATATCGCAACACTTTCGTAATAATCGTTGGAAATAAATTATCAGAACTTCTTTTTGAATTTAAAACTCAGCCGTCATTTTTATGATGGATTCATTTTTGGAAAGTGAGAAAATGATAGGGGTGCTCAAATATGGAAGTTTTTGCAAACATTCGTTCTGCTATTATATATAGATGTTGATACAATATTATATTCACAAATTGTACATATCAATAAGGATATACAGATAAAGATAGAGAGAGATGACTGTGAGAGAGATATAAAGATAGAGACAAGGTAAAAGAGGGGTGAGTGGAACGGCGGAATGGGTTCAGAACGATAACAGAGTGCCGAAACACACTGCAGTTTCACGGGTGGACAAGATCCATGCGCCGAATCAACGAGAGGAGTTTCTTCTCCACCTTCGTTTTCTTTTCCACCATGTTTTCCGATGGCTTCATCGCCTGCGATGAGTTTCTTCTCCATTTTCTGCCATTAACTCCGGCGACTTCATTGCCGGAAGAAATATTTGTTGAACTCGATTGGAACCGGCGAACCCGGTCGAAACCGACTAACCCGAAGGCAGCGGTTTTCGTCGACGTTCGATAGGGGACGGGTTGGTGTTTCAATAAACCCGACTAACCGGGTCGGCCACAATAATTCGCAAATCCCCGGCCGACCCGGTCCGTGCTCAGGCCTACCAACAACACTGCAATTGCCTTTACCCTTCACTGGAGTGATGGTCATTGGTAAACTGAACCCATCCGCTAGGCTAACATCGTAGTAGTCGACCTCACCTAGGTTGAATTCACCAATTAAGGAGGGTGGTTCACCTGGGCCAGTACACTTGAAAGAGTTGCTTCAGCCGCCGGGCTGGCATTTTTCAGTACCATTTTTGTCCAAGTTGCAACTTGTGCGGGTCCATATCCGACCTCCCCATCCAGATGGAGCGGTGAAGATGGTCGATTGGCTGGGTTTTCAGGGCGAAACCATCGCCGGTGTAGTTGTCTCTTGCCCCTATCCCAGGCCATACAGTCTCATTGCAGTTATTCACAATAGTGAAATTTGTACATACTGAAAATCTCAACCCTTCATAAAAAATCATGCCAGGTTCATCGATATGTGTAATGTAGAAACTAGAATTCATGTGTAAAATTACGCCAGTTAATTACTCTGTGGATTACGAACTTGGGGATTTTGAGTTATCTGCATGATACTGTGCTGTTTTTTGTGTGAATTGTCCATGTAATAATCCAAATCTACCGCTGGTTCTATTCTCAGCACGGGTGCACATTTACATGTATATGAACAACATTGTTCATAGACATTCCACGAGCACACACTACATTTGTCGTTTCTCGTTCGTTCATCATTCTGACGACTGCTTTTGTCTTTGTTACGGAGCCACCGAGAGCAATGGAAAAATCCACTAATACAATATTTTGTTTTCTTGATTTCTTTTTTATTACTTTCATTGAATGTCATGTTTTATTTCAAATTGTTGCACTAGTGTCTCTGTTAATGAATATGTTTCCAGCTGTTCATAGTTCTTAATGGTCATTCAGTGTGGGAGCGTATTTTAAATTGTTGGATGGGAGAACGTGATGTCACTCGTCACCAAGTGCGTGCATACGTCCTACTGGTACCAAACATTCTGTTAAATCAACATTTCCACCGAACATCTCTCATTGTGCAAATTTTTAGTTCGAAGCGGGTCTTTCTAGAATGGAGCGTGCGCAAACCTCCGATTTTGTCGATCAATGGCGGCGGATCTCTTCTCCCAATCTTCTAGTCGGAAGAAAAACTTGTGGATACAGTTGAGAAATACCTGATTGGGAATCATTGTCACTATCCGTGAAGTAGATACGGGCTATCGCATATATGTATCCTTTGTTGTGTTCAGCTTGAGGTATCGAGTAAACATTGTTTTTTTGCTGGGATTTGATGAAATGGATGATAATTTAGTGTGTCAAATTTGAAGGTCCTAATTACTTCGGCGGCTACCTTAGATTGGCGGAAAATTATCGAAATTCTTTTCCAAATGTCCTGGGTAAGTTGTTTCCTGTGGAAATATTTTACAGCACAGAGGGGACATCAAGTTTATAGAAAGCAATCTTATTGAAAAATAGATGTTGATATAGAACCCGCTCAACTATTCAAAATCGTAATTTGATCCTTATTTTATTTACTAAATCTATTTAAACCCTAGTGAAATTAAGCAATTACCCCCATTATTTAAGTTTATTCATCAAAATATTCACTTTCTAAAAATAGTACCCACTGATATATGATTATGAATCCGCCCATGTCAATCATTGATTTGATATATTGATAAGGTGAATACGCAGATTCAATGCAAGACAAAATAAGCTCAAGGACCGCTCATGTTTGTTAGTCATGATTCTTTCAAATCATTCCCAAATGAAGTTAAAAGCAATTACTATGACTTAAGTCTATGAATATCTACCTCCGTTTCGTCTGTTTCGTCTGCGTTTGACTTTTTAACTCGTAACTGAGTCACTTTGACTTGGTGATTTGGGTACCAAAACGATGTAATTTTTTAACAATTTTTTCATAGTATTTTAGAATAAACTTTCCTCTATAACACCATGCAAAGATTACCAAATTTTTGTATCGTTTTGCTAATCAAATAACCGGGTGAATGTAACCCAGTGAATAGTGACAAAAAGTGAAGTAGGCTGAAACAGGCGAAACAGAGGTAGTACATATGTACATTTTGATGACAGCCTCATATTTTCAATAGCATCGTTAAACGTTTTTCAAATTTTCAACAAACGAAAAACCAAATGTTGTTCGGTAAATGGTACTACGTGAAAGTTGCATGGAAATTTTGATAGAGCAACTGTACTTGGTAAAAATCAACTGTGATAGGTGTCTTTCGAATGAGTTTTTGACCGACATTAATTTGATATTCTACTGAGGCCAAAAATCTCAATTTGTTCGAGTTCACCGGCAAAATTTAACGGCGGAACGTTGAAACAGTTATGTTGTTGCTTTAAGAAACTATAAGGGCGTGGTCGAAACTGTAAATACCTATACTAAGAGGACGAAAAGCAAATTTATCAAAAGGCCAACGAAGGGTTAGAAGAATACAAACAGTCGATTGCTCACACACTGTGCCGTTGCCGCCATAAGACCACCAGTGAAGCTCAGAGGACCTGAAAAGTACGCTTTCTCGCTTTGATCGTCTCCGACACCGACACTGTCTCCGACCTGAAAAGTACGTCCCCTCTCTCGATGTCTCGTTTATATAAGTATGCATGCCTAGAATCGATATATTTGGTGTTCATTTGATGATAGGACACCATTCGATTCAATGCCTCCTCTTGTCTTGTGCCCTATTAGAAAGTTATTAGTTGAATTCTTTTTTGGTTTTCGTTTTGCACAAAAGGGTTTGGTTTGATTCGGAATCTCGGGTTGGCCCAAAAGAAAGTTGTCCGGGAAAGTTGTTCCCGGGAAAATGAAAGAAAGGAAAAGAAAGGAAAATGAATTTCACTTTCTGTTCACTTTGAGTACTATCAGGAAAGTTAAAATATGTAGGACCCACCACTTTCCTTCAAAATGAACGGCTAAAATATCAAAAAAAAAAATTGTTTTCCATCAAAATCATTTCCTTTCCAGGCAACTGAACGGAGCCTCAGGTTTATATGTGAACCTAAATTGACCTATATGTTTGAGGAAACTGAACCACTGTTCGGCATCGTGGTTTATCAGTATTACGTGTGGTGTGGATTTCAATTAATAAAACAAATTCATATCTGCAGGGTGTTCACTAGAAAAGAAAGCCTAAAGCATGAACATATGTATTTGTATGGGACAGAATATCTCCGTGACATCGTACTTGCATCAGATGAACAATCAAGAAAAGTCGTTGTACAATGGAAGTGTCTGTAATGTATTATAGTGGTTCAGTTCTGGCTTAGCTATTTGGTCTTGGGCGGAACTTCAAAACAAACGGAGCAGCATGGTTTGCAACATTATAAACCAAATGCAAACCACTCCTTATATGAAGTGAATTGTATAGCACCGTCTGGCTTGCTTAATGGTTTAAACTGTTCTCTTCTGCAATCTGGATATCCACCTAGCCAATGTGGCTTTTCGGAGTGGGACTTTTTGTTTGTGTTCCTTGCATCCGTTTACACTTTTTTGTTCCTTCCTGTAATTTTCCATGAGTCATGTTCTGGGATTTGATCTAAAATGATCAATTTTATTCTGACACCGGCTCTCTAATCTGTAGCACTATGTTCCTAATGTCTGGTTTTGTCATGGTGGGCCACATGGTGATACTCTTTGAATTACTCGATAGGTCACCGTAGTTGTAAAAGCAAAGTGAAAAAGCTAGTTCTTACCCAGGATAAATCGTGCATACCTGACATCTTCCTTAAAGAAAAACAGTGTAATAGTTTAACCATTCAGAATATCTTATGTTGTCTTCTAAAAGATAATAAAACATTATGGCCTAGTTTGGCAAAGATAGATTGTTGGATAGATTATTGAATGTGTGGTTGAGATGAGGAGAGAGAGACAAAAACACTTCATCTCAACCACTCATTCAATAATCTATCTAATAATCTATCTTTGCAAACTATGCCGATGTTGCTTTTTCAAGCATCCTGAACTTGGATTCTTGGTGTGCAGAGAAAATCATCTATGAGCATCCTCAATGCTTTCCAAACTTTGGGGAGCTTAAGATAGACGGTTTAAAGGCATGTTGCTTTACTGAGCAGTGAAAATCCATCAGCAAACTTGCTTTGTTAGTTCTATCACCTATCAGATTCTGTGCTTGTTCGTAGTGCTTTTGAAGGGGTTACAAAAAGCTGGTTTCTCTTGGTTGATGCTGCTTGTTTGAAGCAGCGAGATGAAAATCGATCCTCCACCAGTGCTGATGTCAGTAACCACCTTCCGCTACTTTGCTACACAGAGACCTCTCCAGTTGATATGGACTATCATATATCTGATACTCCTTCATAAAAGTCATCTCATCTTGGTGCTACACTGTTGCCACAACCTGGAAGCAAGACTTTTCTGTTTATGGGCCATAAAGTTACTAGCACTGACAACTGTGATCAAGGCGGTTCTTTCAAAGAAATTTCCGATGATGTGGAAATAAGAGATGCACATGTTTCTAGTGATGCATTAGAAAGTTTGCCTTCCAACTCCAATGGAAGGTCAAATTTTGATGTGGATCATGATGGACAAAATGAGAGAAATAGATCCTCAGTAGAAGACACTGGCTGCAGGTATTCACCAAAAGGATCTTTGACTGGGCAGCCTCTTTCAAAGGAAAAACACAGATCTAAGAAGAAGAGAAAAAGTTATTGTATCAGACCGCATTGTGAAAGATAATGATGCTACAACCATTGTGTCTGATTTGACTGCATCACACCCTCAAGTTGTTGGCTGACAATTGACTCCTGATAATAGTCACGAGGAAGTTTTAAACAGAATGGAGATTGATGGCGTGAATCCATTTGAGACTTCTGATACTATAGGAAGCTAGATTCAAGAGATGTTCCAGGTAAACTTGAAGAACACATTGGTGATAAAAATAGGAATTGTGTCGGTGATGATGAGCTGCTGAATAACCACCCTTTAGAAGAAGCACCGAAGGTCGACCAGTCTACCAAGAGAAAGCTGAAAAGAAAAATTGAAGTTCAAGAAAATGGAACTTTTCTACCAAGCTTTAGTAAAGAAACTCACAAGATACAAGCTACAAATCCTGAGAACAAATTGAAAATTACTGAACCTTTGTCAGATTTGGTTGCCAATGGAAGCAGCAGTGGGAGGAAGAACAAGAAAAAGCAGAAATTATCAAGAGAACAGATAGGTAATGTCGATCCCTTTTCTCTGAATAATGGTGGTGAACAAAGTAAGGAGGAGATTGCAGAAGTTTCAGCTAAGAATTCTGCAGCTGCAATTGGAGCCATAGTCTCTGAACAAGACACTCTACCTCCAACCCTTTCCAGACCTATCAATGACTCTCAGAAGCAGAAGCAACGTGAAGCTGTCCCAAAAGCAGTGGAAGAACATACCTTACCTTCTTTAACAGGTGAATTTTTTGTTCTTACTTGGTCTAATTGAGGAATGTTTTGTCTTTCTCTTCCATGAAGAACTAGGTTGATTATATGGTGTAGGACAGAGCTAGGGTTTGGAATTGGGAAGTAGGGATAAAAATGGGACTGTTTTCTGGCTCGTGAACAGTAGCTAAAGAAAGAGAAGAACAAGAAGAAGTGCTTTGCTTTTGAAAGAGCTAAGCAATTTCACACAAGAAAAATTTCACATTATTCAACCACTGAATGAAAAAGATGACTAGCCTAGATATGTAGAGAATTAAACGAATCCTACTTGCTGAATTATTGAAAATACCCTTGACTACTAAAATTATAACTGAGGTCCTAAAGTAACTACTGAATTAATACTACCACAGACACTTCGTTTTTGACCAAAAGGTTCTTCTCGCTGCTGCATTATTAATACTTAAAATCACTTTTGGGGTAAATTATTTTAGGGTCAATTACTGATCACCCACTTCCAGTTTGGGGTAATAATGCAGTTACCACCCCCAGTTTTGAAATCCACTTACTGCCACTTCCAGTTTATGATTGTTAACAATCAACAACTGGGGTAAATTTTCCGTTAAAAAACTAACTCCGTTAGGGGTACTTTTGTCCATCACAGTAGAAAAACAATCATATCACTGATAAACATTGAATCAAGTCATGGACCTCCCTAATAGCCACATAGATTCAGCAATACCACTTCAAAAGTAATCTCTTTATACCACTCCGTCGCACCTCTTTTGCACCATTTGGACTTTTTACGACTATTCACTGGGTCACTTTGACCCGATGATTTGTATAGCACAATTTTGCAATTTTTAAATAATTTTTCATAGTGTTGTAGAGTAACTCTTATTGTACAAGACAATAAAAAAATTATTGAAAAATTACATCGTTTTGCGATCCAAATCACTGGGTCTAAGTGACCCGGTTACGGGTTAAAAAGTCAAATGGTGCATTTCAGGTGGGACGGAACGGAGTGGTACAGTGGTTGGGGAAACAAGCTTAAAATCATTTCCTTGAAACCCCTCAAATCGCCGGCCACCTCACAGATTCATAACTCAAATCAGAAATTGCATCACAACTCCCAACTATCACACAGAATCAATTCATGGGAATAGACAGTTTAGACACATCGAGTGTTTACTCCCTCTCAAACTGTTCTCTCCCTTCCTCTTGTTCTTCTCCCTCTTCGTTCGATCTGCCCCTCTCTCTCTCTCTTAGTTCTTGGTCGGAGGAGGTCACAGGAATAGATCAAAATCCCCTTTCTCGGTCAGATTGACAGATCAATCTCTTCATGCGGATTTGGTTTGACTTTGGTGAAAATCGATTGTTGGGTCGAATGGATTTTCTTTGTGCTTTTGATTGTGCGAAGTAAAAGATGGAGATTGGTGTACTGAGTGGTGGTGGGTTGCCGGATTCTAGGCGTGGCAGTGATGGTGGTGTTGTAGCAGTGGTGGTGTTATATTCTTCTTCTCCTCCTCTGCCTTTCCTTGATCGATGGTGGGAGTACTGTGATTTGTGATGGTGGGTGTGTTTTGGGTGGATTTGTGATGATGCCGGAAAATGGGTTGGATTCTGGGCTTGCTGGTGATAGTGGTGGTGCTACGACGGTGTTGGTAATGGGTATGGTGATGGTGATGGTGATGGTGATGGTGGTTATAGTTAGTTTTCATATTTTTTTAGTGGACTATTTTGCCCTTCGGGAAATGTTGTCTAACGGAAAATTTTGGACGGAATTTACCCAACTTGTTGTTTGCTTGTAACTAACAACTGGAAGGGGTAAGAAGAGAGTTTTGAAACTGGGGGTGGTAAGTGGATTATTTCCCCAAACTGGAAGTGGGTGATTAGTAATTGACCCATTATTTTACCTCTTCAGTTTCAATAGAGCATTGAATGTGATTGAAAGTAAACAGAGACTAAATTATTCTTGTGCTCACTTCACTGTTCAAATTTTGTTGGAATTGGTATCAGTGTACCTGATCCTACTGTTGCGGGATGCACCTGAAGCACGGGACCGGAATAGATCAAAAAGGGAAAAATATCAACAAAGCATCACTCTGCTAATGCAAACGAGACTCCTCCGCCCGTTTTCAGTGAGTTGATTGAAGAAAAAAGTGGTCTTGTTCGTGCTGAAAAGGAAATCAGTGCCCTAGGTCATCAGAAGTTCGACGAAAGTGATCCTGAATTAGAAGAGAAGTATTGTAAACAACGGTGATCCTAATGAAATTCAGACTGAGAATCAAGGTAAACCAGATACACATGCTGAATTCACTACTTCTGAATAGAGGATACATAAAAAGAAATTCACTAGTTACCACTTGCCACTCATTTTCTTTCTCAATTATGTGTCTCGTTAGTAGGACCGAATCACTATAAATTAAATACTTAATCTGTTGTTATACAATAATCCAATCAGCTTGACTATGTGACGTCTCCATGATATCGATCATGATCGTTTATTCTCATCATAATCATCACCCTTCTTCGCCTTCCTCCTCGCGTAAGTCTTCGAATGAAAATCAGCAAAGAGATACAAAAGCGAAGCATTGAAGACCGCATTGAAGCACCAACCCGCCATCCCGGAGCAACCCGACCCGGAAAAATTATAATACAGCACCAAACCCGAAGCCGCAAAGCTCAAAACGAACTGCACAATCTGGAGATCCGTAACAAACCTCTTCCACCACGGCCTCCTCCCCAGTGAGCACAGCAAGTAGTAGGCGTACATTAGCGTATGAACCGACGCGTTGCCAAAAAGCGCCAACGGAAACAGCGACTGCTTTGTCGACAGCCACAAGTAACACATCACCACCACCACGGCGTGGTGGTAGACGTGGAGGAACGAGAGCCGCCGCTTGCTGCCGGCGAGGATGATCAGCAGCGTGTCGACGAATTCGACGATTTTAGAGAGGTAGAAGACGTAGGCCCAGAAGAAGACGGGGCCGGTGGGGGTAATTTGGTCTTTCGGGAAGCAGAAGATCCATTTTCCGTTTGGTGATTGGGAGAGGGCGGAGAGGGAGATGCCGAGGGCCATGGCGAAGGAGAGGAGGAGGATGAGGAGGTTGTGAGTGACGGAGAAGAGGCGGAGGACGGCGGAGGGGAGGTGCGGGAGGCGGAGGCGGTGGAGGAGGAAGGTGAGGGTGAGGTAGGTGAGGACGGTGGTTGTAAGGAATTGGGGTGTGGCAGCGAATGTCTGGCCTTGGATCCACCGGAATTGGCTGACCGTCGGGTGGTCAACTAGCCAGTAGTGGAGAATGGAGTAGAGATCATACATTGCTCCGGCCGAATTCTGCCGGCGATGAATTAGGGTGAAAGAGAGCGAATGGGGAAGACGATGATTGATGATTTTTGTTTTGTTTTTGAGAAGAACGAAAAAACGGTTTATAAATTAATGCAGTGAAAGTGGTTTACCCTCTGCACTACTCGTAGAGCAAATCACGCGAGGTGCTCTACACCACTCATGTTTTGATATTTGTAATGAAAGTGGGGTGATTGGTAGAGAGAAAATATTGAAATAGAATTCTGATATTTTTACTATACCCTATATGGATAGTGGTGAATCTTAGTGAGCATGTGTCAATTGATAAATGGTGTAGAGCACCACGTGCCTTGCTGACAATTGATAAATGGTGCTCTTGGAGCAATTTAAAATGTCTCCACTATCACACCATTCTTGTTTCTCATAATTTCCGAAGCACTCTCGGCATCTCTCTCACACTTGCATGATATGAGACATATACACGATGTTGTTATTGTAAAGCTCTCCCCACCCGTCTTCCACCTATTTTGTGGATGATACATTCTTGTTTCAGCAATTACAGACACCTTTTAGGTGTTTTGAAGTAAAATCAGGATTTTCAGAGTATTTAGAGGTGGCACGACCTGGGTGGAAAAGCAAACAGCAGACCATGACCTGAACCTAATACCCCAGCCTACCTTCTTCTCGTTTAATTCAACACCTATCTCTTCCTCTATCAACAGTTCTATACCCAACCTACAACTCAACCAACCACCTGTCACCTATCCAATTAACCACCCAAAAACATCACAGCCTTTTCCCCATTAACCTACACACTCAATTACCAGACCAAATTACATTCACTTCAAAAGTCACCCTGCAAAATTACCTACAAAACACCATTTTGCCTCAGCCTATGACCTACTAATCCACCTTCTGCTCCCAAGTACCTCTAATCACCATCAGACCTCCTCCACCACCGTGCACCTTCATTGCCACAACTACATCCAACTTCAGCCACTACCACCATTACACCCTTAGCCACCATTCTCCAACTATATAACCTGTCAACCATAAACCACATCTTCCTCCTACACCAATCTGCCCACATCACCACCAGATTTCACCATTTATAACACAACCCAACATAACCTCCAAATCATCACCTCCTCCTATCACCACTCACCACTTACACATCAGACCTACTTGTACCATATAGTGAGATTTTAGTAATAGTTTCATAAGAATTTTTAAGCCTCTAAGGCCAAATCCCTTTTGGTCTAAAACAAGTTCAAGATTTGAGAAATTTTAGTATAAAATCAGGTACCATTCATTACAAGTCATCAACTCTCTACGAGTTACATCATTCTTTAAATTCCTCTCCCTAGTGAATGTTTTCCCTTTTTCTTTTGCTGACTTTGTTTAACACTCCAATTCAGGTGACTACCGAGGTTGCTCTTGTCCTGTTAGCAAGTGCAGCAGCTCTCCTCATTGCCCCTTTCAAGTACATTGTGGCTTTCTTTCTCTGCGATCTCTTCACCAGAGAGCTTGAGTTCAGGAGACCAATGGTTGTGAGGTTTATGAGTATGCTCAAGGAGAGATGGGATGCTGTGCCTGCTTCACCTGTGGTTGTATTACCTTATGAGGGTGATGAAACCAGAGGACTGAACAAATCCAGAGATGCAGCTGACGTAGCAGAACCAGAACCCTCTCTATAAGAGATAGCAACACCATGATAACTTTGTATAGTACATATATTTTGGACACGAAGTGTGAAAGAATCTGTTGCAGCATAGGTCACTGTAAGGAGCTAGAGCAATGTTTTTCTGGTATCCTGTACATTTTACTGAAGTAAAACAAAAATTGCCTGCAAATATAGATTATTTCCCTGTTGTAGTAAGAAGTTCTTTAGAGCACAACCAGACTCTGGTACATGCAGGTGTTGTATTCATTTTCCAAGACTCGAAGGGTGATGTCCCAAAAGTTCTCTGGTTTCTTCAACTTAGTACTTCTGCATATGTAAGCATCTCCCTCATAAACTGTTTGTGATAGTCCTGATTTGCTACTATATCATTGTGTAGTTTAAAATCTCTAGGATAACATTTAAGCAACATTATATCTTGGTAGTTCAGCTGTTTGGTTCACTAAACACTTTAATTAGCTAGATAGGGTTAGTGGATTATTTAAAATGCTTTCTTTTTATCTTATTACCCCTTCTTCGTGGAGCTGGATACACTTTTCATATCTAAGTTGCTCCCAAAATTGGCTTCTGCGGTTTTTCCTAAACAAAAGATATCAGTAAAAGAATACCTTAGTTTTAGCTCCTCTTATTGAGAATTTACTTATACAATGTCTCAAGTTTTCTGTGGGAAGGTTAACTTCCTGAGCTGCTTATATTTACAGAAAATTCCTAGCTTTTTGATAAAGTATTTAGGATAACATTTTCATGTGAGCATGACTAATTTTGCAGCTGCCGACTTGAAGTCCTGTTAAAGACTCTTGTGTCATGCCGTCCCTCCTGGTGATCTTCCTCTCTCTACTCTTTGTTTCTATTATATGCAATACTTATATATGGTTTTGTCACTCGCTGGCTAGCTATGGATTCTGTCATCGGCTTCTTTGCTTGCATCATACTCTTTAAGTTGCATCTCCTGATAGAAGTTGTGCTTGTGTTTTTTTTGGGATACCAACTATAAAGAAAGGAAGAAGAAGATTTATGCTCTCAATAAATAGGAAAACATCTCAGACATCAAAAAAATATGAATAATGCATGTGCTTGTTTGGCAATAGAAAGCCATCAAAACGTGCTTTGTATACGTTTGACAATGAACAATGCCATGGTGGGCACAAGGATCAACCATCTCTGAGAAAAGGACATTAACCCATCTGATCCACTGCATATGAGCTCCTTGTCCTGATATGTGCATTTCGTATGATTCCTGCAGTGAAGACTTAAATCATATTAGTATGCTTGATACCTTGGCGTAAGATCGTCTTCATAGCTTGAGTTTCTTCTTTGGATGTGTAGGTATATGATAGTATGGCTTGCCAGTTCCAGTCTAAACATTTCTTTTTCAGTTTTATATAATTTGATTACCTATAGAAAAACTAAATTTGTAAAAGCACTAGAGTGTTCTGACAGAATAGCAGAGGATTAGTTGTAAGAGTCTTGCGTATTGGACTGGAGGAGGACAGTCGCATTACTCGCATAGATATATGGGATTAGTTGTAGGAGGGTAAGTTGAATGTAGATGAGGGTATAGAGTATAGACTGAGTAATCGGCTCCTTTACCCAAGAATGGTAAGAGCGGCCATAGACCTTTACCCAGGTGAGGTATCAGTGTCCAAAGGCTAAATGAAATGTGTACTTTAGTCGAACCGGCCCATCCTAACAAGCTTGGCAGTAACCGGAACCGAAACCGTACGGTCCCAAACCGGCCCGGGACGGAGTTATTAGTGGTCCGGCCGATTATAGGTATCCTTAACCGCCTAACCGGCCCGGGACCGAGTTATTAGTGGTCCGGGCTGGTTATAGTTATCCTGCCTAACTGGTCCGTAACTGGCCCGAAATTAACCGTGATCGAACTGAAAATTGGACCGTAACCGGCGGTTAGCCGGACCGAACCGAAAAGTAGCAGTCTTGTGCATCGATTTATAATATATACATGTATACAATTATATGTATAATATAAAAGTATAATAAAACTAATTTTGAAAAAATAAAAAATAAAAAAATGGAGTAGCAGTTTTTAACCGGCCCGAATCGAACTAAACCGCTTTAGGCAGTTACGGCTACAAAGGCCGGGTTGGTTAGGGGTTCCGAGAAAATACACTTGCTGGTTAACCATAACCGGCGGTTCACGGTTTACCGGTCCGGTTACGGTTAACTGAATTGACAGCTCTAGTTTTGTGGTGGATGCCGCCAACCCTGTTGGTAATCCTGTTTGAGAGAGAGAGAGATTACCTTGGTGAGCAAAACGAGACAATGTAGTCCGTGGTGGTGCAAGTTACAACACTCGTGGGATCATCATGCGCGAAACTATATGCTGCTGGGCATGCCTCTTTGAAAACCCTTGAATAGTTTGTAGCTACACATGAAACTAGATCAGAATACGCCCCCCTACAGCAATACTGATCTGTTCTAAACACATTACACGCACTCTGGCAGGCTACAACCTTGCCCTCATCTTTGAGGGCGAGGTCTGCTGGACAATTAGCCCTCAAGTCATTATCACATCCAACAACACTGCAGTTGCCTTAACCCTTCACTGGAGTGATGGTCATTGGTAAATTGAACCCATCAACTAGGCTAACATCATAGTAGTCGATCTCTCCTAGGTTGAATTCACCGATTGAGGAGGGTGGTTCACCAGGGCCTGTACACTTGAATGAGTTGTTGCAGCCGCCGGTCTGGCATTTTCCGGTACCATTTTTGTCGAAGTTGCAGCTTGTGCGGGCCCATATCCGACCTCCCCATCCAGTTGGAGCGGTGAAGATAGTCGATTGGCCTGGTTTCAGGGTGAAACCATCGCCGGTGTAGTTGTCCCTTGCTGCTATCCCAGGCCATACAGTCTCATTGCAGTTATTCACAATTGTGAAATTTGTACATTCTGAAAATCCCAACCCTGCATGTCAAATCTGCCAGGTTCATCGATTTGTATAATGCAAGAACTAGAATTTTCATGTAAAATTACGCAAGTTAATTGCTGTGCAGCTTTTGCATTGGACGAAGTTGGAGTTTTGAGTTCTCTGATAAATAATGCTATGCTGATTTTTGTGTGAATCGTCGTCCATGTTAATAATAATCCAAAATCACTCTTGTTTCTTCTATTATCAGCATCCAGTAAAAGCGTATAGGTGGAGATTTACCTGATATAAGAATTGCTAAGACCAGTGACGCGGCTGTGGAAGTGGAAGCAGTAAAATGAGAAACCATCTCTCTGGTGTAGAGTGAAAAGTTGGTAAGATGTGGGAAGCGATGATGGTAGTAATAGACAAGTGAAGAATGCAGAATACGTGTTGAGGAGAGTAGATTTGTGGAATATGTGGCCAACCAGGAAAAGCAGCTACCTTCCTTCATTCTATCATTCAAATGATTCTCGCTGAGTACTGCTGACCTTAAAAACTTGTATATGGCAAGTTTTTTCTTTTGTCTTCGAGAGTGAGTTTCAGTCCTAAACGTGGTGGTATTCCTATGAGAAGCACAACATACACGGCTGAATGATTATTCTGGTTGATATAGGTGTTGGGTACAATTTGCTGGAGAGATGACTGCTTCTGAAATGGGATTTTAATCCAGTCGATTGAATATTTGTTCCAATTTCACTCAGCTCAAACGCTTATTTATCTCTCAATTTACCAGCTTTCAAGTGTTTTACTAAACAAAAGTTAACACTTTCAGTTGAATATTTGTTGTCACTTCGCCCATTTTCAGTTGAGTAATTGGACTATCCAGGGCAGACAGGAATTTTATATCACGGGTGCACACTTACATAGTTACATCTACATGAACTAACAACATTGTTCAGTTCATTTAGTTCTATAGGCGCAAACTCCATTCGTCGTTACTCATTAGTTCATCGATTGGGCGATTGCTTCCCTTCATTTTGTAGAAAGAACAGAAAATCACTTAATTGAATTTGCATGCTAGGAGTGGTGTGTAATATTTATTATCACACGACTCTTTAAGCTTAAGAGCAGGTATGAATTAATTTCACTTATCAGGGGTAGGGGTAGGGGCAGGGCGGAGCCACCGAAGGGCAAATGTTGACAATCCTCCAGTGAGTTTTCCAATATTTGATAGCAATGTCCATTTGTTAACTACATGAAAGTCCCAGATCATTCTTAACTCTTGCCCTAGCGTCTTTTTTACTGAATTTTCTCTCGTCGTTACTCCACTCCTATGGCTGTCATTCAAAAATTTACGTGAGAGCATATGTAAAAGAATTACAAAGTTTGAAATTAAAGAGTTAAAATGTTGGGTGGGACGGGATCATGAGAATACAGCCGGGTTGCTTCGATATGAGGTTTTCAGATTTAAGTTTAGTAGAAGCTGGGGCAGTTGGATAGGAGAGTTTTACAAAAATAATCCGATGACCGATTTAATTTAACCGGCAACCAATTGTTTATTACTAGTATTATTTTTGCATGAAAAAATTGAGCAGGGCAGAGCACCTGTCTTCTGCTTTTCATTTTTCCTCCCTTATAGTGTTCTTTGTGAAAAAAAAAAAAAAAAAAAAAAAAAAAAAAACACACACACACACAGACAGACACCCACCCACCAGGGCATGGGATCTATAGAGCAAGGCACCATACCCTTTAGGTCGGGACAGCGGCTTGATGTTAGATGGAAAAAAAAGTTTTGTATTTCGGAAACCGAAACCCGTATATCCAAACACAAACACTGCATGCGCCCTTCAGGGACGGTGGTACCAAACATGCTCTTAAATCTACACTTCCACTGAGTATCCTATTGCGCAAATTTCTAGTTCAAATTTCAAACCATCTGTCGGTAATACGATAATCATAGAGGTGCATCACGATCATCGCTAAGATCATATTTTCTGATCGGAGCTAAAGGGATACCTGTTCTAACTTCTAAGGCTCTAATCCATCCACTGAGCACAGACATAGAAAATTCACTACATGCCACTCAATTTCTTTCTTAATTACATGTATCGTAACTTAGATCAAACCATATCATTTGCTCTTAGATGAGCCAAATCCAATAATTGAAGGCGGCCGCGTCCTTTGTTGCCTTGACTGCGATTACACCACTTACAGACAATTCATTTGGACAACATCCCAACAGTGGCGGAATCATGAGCAGTCAGGGCAAAATTCCATGTAAAAGGCCACACCAAGGGTACTAATGTAGGTAAGACTTAGCCTATACATCTGTACAATTAACAAAAATGTACAACTATCAAAATACTCAAACTTAAAGGTGTGGTATTGAAATTTCTGAAAAATCAATATGATCAATTAAGTTGAGACTTCTCTATGTGAACAAGTAAATGAGGATACATGAACTCTTGAACTCACTGTTCTAACAAGTTTTTAACGCATAGTTTTATCATGTGAGGTCTCCACGGAACCATCGGTAGATCATTCATAATCGCTTATTCTTATCATCATATTCATCGCCCTTCTTCGTCTTCCTCGTCGCGTAATTCTTCGAATGAAAATCAACAAACAGATACAAAAGCGACGCATTGAAGACCGCATTGAAGCACCAACCCGCAATCCCGGAGCAACCCGACCCGGTAAAATGATAAAACAGCATCAAACCCGAAACCGCAAAGCTAAAAACGAACTGCACAATCTGAAAATCCGTCACGAACCTCTTCCACCACGGCCTCCTCCCGAGTGCGCACAGCAAGTAGTAGGCGTACATTAGCGTGTGAACCGACGCGTTGGTAAAAAGCGCCACCGGAAACAGCGACTGCTTCGTCGACAGCCACAAATAACACATCACCACCACCACAGCGTGGTGGTACACGTGGAGGAACGACAGCCGTCGGTTGCTACCAGCGAGGATGATCAGCAACGTGTCGACGAATTCGACGATTTTGGAGAGGTAGAAGACGTAGGCCCAGAAGAAGACGGGGCCTGTAGGGGTAGTTTCGTCTTTCGGGAAACAGAAGATCCACGTGGCGTTCGGTGATTGGGTGAGAGCGGAGAGGGAGACGCCGAGGGCCATGGCGAAGGAGAGGAGGAGGATGAGGAGGTTGTGGGCGGCGGAGATGAGGCGGAGGACGGCGGAGGGGAACGGTGGGAGGCGGTGGCGGAGGCGGTGGAGGAGGAGGGTGAGGGTGAGGTAGGTGAGGACGGTGGTGGTGAGGAATTGGGGGGTGGCGGCGAATGTCTGGCCTTGGATCCACCGGAATTGGCTGACCGTCGGGTGGTCAACCAGCCAGTAGCGGAGAATGGAGTAGAGATCCTCCATTTCTCCGGCCGAGTTTCGCCGGCGGTGAGTTAGGGTTAGACAGAGAGGATGGGGAAGAAGACGGTTGATGATTTATTTTGTTTTTGAGAAGAACTATTGATGATAAGATTTTTACATATATACGTATAGATAAATTCCTTTTTAAATTATTTTCTATTTTTTTATGTTTAATAAAGAAAGGAAAGACGTGGAGGAATATGAGACATACATCACACCGTTCTTGTTTCAAAAAAAATTCCGAAGCACTCTCGGCATCTCTATCTCACTTGCAGGATATGAGACACAAACGCGGCGTTGCTACTTGCTATTGCAAAGCTCTCCCCACCGGTCTTCCACCTATTTTTGCGGATGATACATTCTTATTTCAGCAAATTACAGACACCTCCACGGCACGGCTCATGGACGCGCTCTCGATCTACTGTACACAATCGGGCCAAGAAATTAGCTTCTCTAAATACGAGCGATTTGCCAGCCCTAATTTAACGGCCTCACAAAAAATGTGCCTATCCACACAACTTTGAATTAAACTAGTTGACGTGCCAACGTTATGGATTTCACTAAAACAAAGTTGGAGATTTTTGAGGGGTTTACGGCTCGTATTAAAGGAAAGCTCTCCTCTTGAAAGTAACATTGTCTCTCCTTCGCTGGACGGGTTACACTGATCAAATTAATCATCCCTTCTCTCCATCCCAACAGACATTTTCTCCGTCTTTAAGGCTCCAAAGTCAAATTTGGAGGACATCAGGCGTGTTATTGTTAACTTCCTATGGTTACATGGATCCAATCGAGGTATGCACTAGAAGAAATGATCATTCCTTTTGTAAAAACCCAACAGCGGGAGGCTTAGGCTTTGGTGACATTGAAGCACATAACTGTGCTTTGCTTGCTAAAACCAGGTTTTGCTTGCAAGCACAACCGAACTTCTTCATTTCACAAGTTCTCAAGGTTCTTTACTTTCCTCATAATGATTTCCTCCATGTGAAAGTCCCGGCAGCGGGTTCAGGGGATGGAAAAATAATTGTTGGAGTCACCCAATTATTTCTCTTGGCATGCACTGGGTTGTGGGCAATGGACAATTGACCCATCCTCTCTCAAAATTCGATCTCGGGTATTCCTCCCTTACCACCACCCACCCAACTAGTTATGCAATACTTCTCTACGTCGACTGTGGGTGATTTTATTCACCCGCAAACACGTTTATGGAAAAGCGATCTTCTGCCCTCTTTTTTCACACCCGAGCAAACCAAGGCAATATTGACAATTCCGCTAGCAACCTTTATCAGGACGACGTCATTTTGTGGGTGGCCACAAACACATAACATTTCACTACTAAGTCAGAATACAACGTTGCCTTAGCCTCCCTGGCTCACACATTTCCATCTTCTCCAACAATCAAAGGGATGTTCCTTTCAATGGTAAATAACCCCAAGCTTTGGCCAAAAGTTTACTACTTCATGTGAAAATTTGCAAATAACTCTCTCGCAGTCCAATACAATCTTCAAAGGCGACATGTCAACATTGGTTAAGCCATATGCGGTCTATGTTGTACTCACGATGAAACATTGCATCATTGTTTATTTCACTACGCACTTGCGCGTGCTATCTGGTTTGGTTCCCTATTGGCTTCCGACCCACTTTTGCTCTGCCACACTGTGATCTACCCGATGCCCTCGGTCTTCTTCAACAGCTACATTCGCAGCATGAGAGAACCTTATTCGTTCTCACCCTTCAGCAGATATGGCTCTCCCGCAATTCGATTACTATAAATCAAAAATTCACTTCAATTGATATCTCCTTAGCATCCATCAGCGCCATGAAACAATTGAACCACAACCGCAATCAGATACTTTACAACAATGCCCTCAAGCACCTTCTTCAGAAAATCAATAGGAAACATATGTCACTCGAAATCACAGTTGTAATCAGGGACCATCAGAGCACACAATTATTTTCGAAGTCGATGGCACTTGGAAGCAGGATAGCAACTCTGTTGCGGCATGGATTTAGAAAAATGAACACTCAGTTTTCAGCCCCGCATTTTACAAGTCCGGAAACCACAGCAAGCTGAAGTTTGGGGTATCAGCGACACACTGCAATGGATATTGTATCACGGATATACTCATATTGAACTACAAATGGATTTCAAGACGATCATTCTGTTGGGTTTTGATGCAGGTTACGCAGCGGAATAATAAAAATTAATCATGCTCAAATCCCACCAAGGATCACAGGTGAAGCATCATAACATGATGAAAGGAAGGTTACCTCAGCCATACCAGGCTGGGACGATCACATACAAAGAATAGTATATTTGTCTCTACGGTATCCACACGAATAGACTTCAACCGGGTTTCTTCTCCAATGGTGCTAGCAATGTGAGAAGAAGGATGAACTTGGACGTGCACGGGCAGGATCACATCCATCAACGCGACAAGGAAGGAGAGAGACGGCATCACCATGTCGTGGGCAGCTAGCAAAGAGGCGGCCATCACCATATGAGGCCGACGGCTCCTTGGAGGGGCGGCTAGGGTTTTTCGAACCCTCATGGGAAGAAAAATTCCTTTTCTTCTTTTCTCTCTAGCTCTCTAGTAAACTGTGTTGTGTAGGATTAATTAAGAATGAATTTTCTTAGCCTATAAATCCTATTTATAGCTAGAGAAATTCCTCTTTGGTCATAAATCCAACAATGTGGGACTAGTTACATTCTAGTCCACAATTGCTCTTTAGTCTAACTAATGAGCACAGTTTACGCTTTAGTCCATTTAATTCATTACTCCTATTTAGTCCAACTAATCAGAAATAATCCTAGCTAGATCTATTATTGTGTGTGACCCTGTAGGTTCCTAATTACGTGGCAGTAATAATAATTATTACAAACATTGAGCGGTATCTAGCAATACATCAATGCTCCCAAGTAATAGGAATATCATTGATCTGACTAACCTCTATTGTAATACCCCGTCTAAAATCTAAGGGTAAAATAGTAATTCGGATAGCTAAATATATATATAATATATATGGATAATTTATCGTGTTTTCATCGTATGAGATTTTAGATAAATGTTAAGTTAATAATCGTAAGTTAAAACATAATTATTTTCTTTATTTTAGTAACTAACGCGTGTGCGAACACCGCGAGATGTTGTGTGTATGTTACACCCAATCACTCTAGTGTTTAGTGCCTCACCCACACAATATAACTCCTCACTTCATCATCTTCATCTCAAACTCTTTCTTGAGATTTTTCTTCGGCAAACAATATCATCACCGCCACCGTCACCTCCTTTCACCGCTCTCCCTCTCTATTTAATCTCACACTTTCTTCTCCCTCACACCACAACCTCCATCCTCATCACCGTTGGCTCCATCATCATCCTCATCTTCATCACCGCCAACACCACCACCGTAATCCCCACCTTCGGCAAACACCCCACACTGCCAACAACTCTTTTCCCACCCTATCTTCTCCCCTCTCATCCCTCTGTCTCTCTGCTTCTCTACCCCAGAACAGAGCAAGAAGCAGCAGCGGCAACAAAGCCACTGCCGCCACCGTTACCGTCGGGATGACCCACCCAAAACCACCACCAACATCCCTCTTCTCTCTCTTTTCCCTCCCCTCTCTGTTTCGACCTCCACAACAGCAAAAAGAGAATAAACATAGGCCAACCCGAGCAGCAACAGCAGCCAAATAAATTCCGGCGAAACTCCGGCCAAACTCCACCCCGACGGAAACAGAGCCACCCACAACCTGAAAACTACCTCTCTCAATTCCTTAGGGTTCGATTGAGCCTCTAGAGCTCTCAGCCAAGGACAAGAACCACCGGAAACAGCTCCGGTCGAGCTCACCTCCGGCGACCCGTTTCGGCGACTTGACCCGACTCGATTCTCGACCGTTTCTCGCGTTTCTTGGGTTGGGTAAGCTCTAAATCTCGTCGTGAGTTGATTTCAATAGTCAAAATCATGTTTTGCATGCTTTAATCCGTGTCTAGATCGATCGATTTGAATATGCACGTTTGGGGAGCTAAGTGTATTTTAAAAGAGTCGTATTCAAAAACTTAGGGGTTGTGTGTGTCTTTTGAAGAAACTGTTGGGGGTTTAGTTGTACTTTATAATTCTGAAATTTTCATGAATTGGATTATTAGTTTAGTAATGTTATATTAATATGTGTTTCAAATAAATTAAATAAAAAGTGATGCTTTGGAATAAAAATATAATTATTACTAAATAAAATTATTTTCTTAAAAATGAAAGAATGTTTTAATGATATAAAATAAGATGATTAATTTAGTAGTAAGAATATGATGTGAGTAAATCATTATTTTTTTTGAAAAATATATCATTTTAAATACTAAACGTCACTTTAAATAGTGATTTCCGAGTATTTGCTCAATAAACTCTTCTTAGCAAGAAGCCTATTTGAGATAATAAAATAATTTGCATTGATAAATATTTATTTTGTAATATCATTATAGTTTTACTATCTAATGAGTTTGAATTATTTATTTAATTACTTATTAATAAAGTATATTTATTTTGATATTGTTTTGTAGCTAAAATAAATTTTTATAAAGAAGATAATGTTATTTTCTTAATATTTCTAGTAATTATAATTTTTTTATTTTTTAAAAGTATTTAATTAATGTTTATTTAATAATAATCAAGTTATTTCAAAATGCTTCTTTATATAAGAATATGACGTAAAGACGAATTGGGGGTCGTGAGAGAAATAACTAGTATTCGACATAACCGAGCAATTTATATAGTTAGTGCATTCGTTTATTAAAAAATAACACCGTTATGACTAGAGATTTGTAAATTGTAGGAGACGGATACGTGGACGTAGGTTTTGTCGAACATCCGTTGTATGACTGCTGAGTTGACTTCAGGTGAGTTCACATGCTTAGCCTAGCACGCCTAGATCCTTTCATGTCACTATATGATTCTATATCCATCTCAGATTATACTCGTGAGTTTACATGCTTAGTCTAGCACGCCTAAATCCTTTCGCGTCCATATGTGGTACAATGTTCTGTCTCAAGATATCTTCGTGAGTTATATGCTTAGCCTAGCACGCCTAGCTTCTTTCATGTCAGTATATGATTTTAATAATGTCTCAAAATATTTTTGTGAGTTTACATGCCTAGTCTTGCTTGCCTAGCTGCATTCGTGTCAAAGAATGATTTTATATTCGATCTCAAAATGTGTTTTGTACTTCACATACTTTATTTGAGTTTTTGCTACACTTTGAAATGATTCTTTGAACTGTCATGCAATAATAATCCGAACATAATGCAAAGTGGAAAGACTCGCATGTACCGGAACCAGTAGATTTACTTTGATCGGCTCCGGCCGGGAACACCGACACCAGCGAGTTCCCCCTGCTTACTTTTTTAGGCTTGGATCTTGATTTATTACAGTTGGCTCCGATCGGGAACACCGACACCAGCAAGTTCCCCTTGGCTTTTAGGCCTTGGACTTATAGTTGGCTCCGGCCGGGAACACCGATACCAGCTAGTTCCCCTTGGCTTCCACGCCTTGGACTTACGATTGGCTCCAGCCGGGAACACTGATACCTGCTAGTTCCCCTTAGCTCTACGTCTTATTGGCTAGGGTCCAGCATCTAGATAACACTCCTAAGATTGACGCTCTTAGGAGGGTGTTGCAACACTTAAGGTCTAGTATGTCTGCCGAGGTCACTGGTCTACCCTGGTTACAACGAACTGATAAGAACTAATAATAATTGGGCATCTTTGCTCCGGTGTTTTGGAAATGAGCGACGTATAGGAATTTCGATAAATGGATTTCCTTCTGGAACATTCATAAATGGTTACTTCTGCTGCAAACTCTGATAAATACTTTACTTGTATTCAGTTAGTGTTTTGCTTAACTCGTGAATCATCAACTATCTCTTCTTCCTTATTTTACACGCTAAGGTGCATCTCACTCAGCATTTCTTGCTGACTTTGGAAACTGCGGTTCTTATTTTTCTTCCCACCGCAGGCCTAGAAGCTGGATTGTAAAATAGAAGGGGCGCGAGACACACTTAGATCGTGATCGTCATCAGTAGACAATCCAATAAAGATAAGTTTTGTGTAATATTAGCAAATCTTGTATAATACTTTAAGTTTGATGTTTAGTAATATGAATAAGTGTTGTGAAATATATTGCTTTTGATCTCCGCCGCTTCTATTAAGCATCGCCCTCCGGAACTTGTCCTGAGCCGGATAAGGGGGTTGTTGCATCTGTGACCAATGTTACCGTATTGTATAATCCCTTTGTCTCATCTATCCGAATTGGACACAAGACATGGAGTGTCACACTTGTATATCAAATCCATAGTTTCTCAATATGTGAGTAGACTTAGATAAACAAATAACATCAATATCCCATATTGATTTATTTGAGCATGGCCATGCATTTTTCTAAGTCTCACTCATCGAGTGGCCATGGATATTTACTCCCGTTATGTGGGAGGGACAAATCCTCTCTACATTACTACCATCTCTCAGCTTGCTTCATATCATGTCTAATTAAAGCCTTTATAGTTACCCAGTTACGGTGTAACGTTTGACGATATCAAAACATGATAATTCACAACTAGAGTATCTAGCGTCATGATAGAGGGAGTCGAGTTAGGGAGGTTCAATGAGGGTGTGCTGAATTGATACACTTACGTGGATTCTCTTACATGTCGTCTTTTGAGGGGATGCGAGGGTGAGTTAGAGTCGGCACCACACTTCAGTGTGGCGGTGAGTCGTGTCCTTACACCACGATCACAGGTGGAGTGTCGTAGTGCGTGATATTTTTTTTGCACGGTATGGGTGGGGTTGATTGAGTTTATAGGAGGTCGTGCTTTGATTTTCAGTATATTCTCTATATCTTAGGTGTTGAGGAGGATCGGTTGGAAAAACACGTATCACATTTGACTACCGGGTTTTGAGTTGGTTTACATCAAGTGTGGGGGTGTCAACGATTATTTTATTATATTACCGATTTGGCACAACTCACCCCCACATTATCTGCTTTGATATTGATCTCCTCGGATATTACTATGGTATGATTGGCTCCATTAGTTAATGTCATTGTTGTGGAAAAAACATTGTTTGGAAATTGAAAGTGAATGGAATAAGGAGCTTGCTCTACACTTTATGAAGAACCGAGGAGATTAGCTATGGATCTTGATCACTCTTTCACAGTCGTGGCCGCGAGAAAGGCATTGCACCAAGATTGAGGGAATGAGAGCCGGAGTAGTGAGATTCGGTGGAGTTCCTTGGATTTTGGTGAGGGAGTGTGAGAATTGGGTTTTACTGAGTTATATCATGACGTCTAGGACTACACCTCTAAATATCCTATCCTACCCGTCCTAAACCGTCGGCAGTGTGAACCCGTTGATAAATAGCTCGGAAGGTAAGTGCTAGGGATATGTTTGATGAGTGTGTAGAAGCAATGTCTTAAGTGTTCGTGCCTGTTCTGTCTAACGAAACTGGCCGCAAGTTCTACCGATCACCAAAGTTAAAGAATTTCCGAGGGAATATGAGAGCCTTATGACTTGCCGGTTTACTTTTTAAGATTGTCCAATGTCTAACTAAAAAGAAAAATAATTGCATTGTTTCATTCTTGCATTGTTTAAAATCGAGTTGCATTGTGTATAGCCATGTAGATTGCATAGTCGTATGTGTGAGTAGCTTGTGTCGCGTGGCTAGTGGAATTTTATGCAATTTGGTGGATTGAAAATGTAGTGTGAAGATTGATTTTTCTCGGGACGCGCAAAAAGGTAATTTATAAGTTAATGATTTTAAGATAGATAGCTTAATAAACTACACATATCTTAAAGTTCATTATTGTTAAGTTGGTAAGGTTTATTTTTAGTGAAATGCTAAACGTCACCCTTTTTTCTTAACCCCTTAATTTCACCTCTTATGTGGATGTTTTTTATTGGTGATGTAATTATAGAAATATCTTAAAATAAATACTCCCAACAATCACATAATGACACATAGGAGGTGAACTTGAAGGGTGAAGAAAAAAGGGTGAAGCATAGCGCCCCTCTTATTTTTAACATATGTAACTTAAAATTGATCTATTCGAATACTAAATCTAAGTATTCAATTTAGTATTCATTTCGATATATACATGTTGTTAAATTGTATGTTAAAAGTTCCTATGTTATCAATCTGTTTCGAAACTATTTCTTCTAATTGTTACTTATTGTGTCACTAAATTTATCCACAAAATTTTGTAAGTGTTAGTTATATGCAATTTTTCTATGTGAACGCTGTGTGATCTTGATCTGGACCAATACCCCTGCAGCCCTAACATTCAAAACTCTGCCATTATTTTCTCTCACTACTGTGATCTTGATCTGGACCTAGAGTTGGGAAATTTCTAAGTTGACATTTTTGCAAGTGTTCGGTAACTATGCAATACACAGACGAATTGTGAATTTGCATAGTTCGTCTGTGTATTGCATAGTTAAAATCCAGACGACCTGTAGGTGTTATCACAGACGACCGGTGGCATATTTCAGAGACAACCCCAATCAAGACATTTCGTCTGAGTGGGTCGTCTCGGTAAAACAATTATTTACCGGGAAGACCCGTCCAGACGAACAGGCTTGACTGGGTCGTCTCTGAAAAATGCCATTGCTGGCAGGTGTTGTACAATTCGTCGCATAACCTACATCTAGATCATCTCTGTCCCAATCCTAGATCTAACTGTGTCAAATTTAAATAAAATACACAATAAAGAACAAAAACATCAACAGTTCGTCGCATAACCTAGATCTAGATCGTCTATGTCCATCTAACTGTCTAAACACAACATTCAAATACAAAACAAAATCAAGAACAAGAATCTAACAACAACGTCTAAACTCATCATTCTCGTGAAAAATTGTGGAAATAGGGCGGTTGAGGATGCCGACAGTTCCAGCGAGAGGAGGGTGACAGTGCTGATCGGTGTACGGTCAGAAACGGAGCCGGTGGCAGCCATGGACGGCTATTATGAAGAGGAGGGAGCAGTTGTGGAGGAGGAAGCCATGGAGGAGGAGTGAGTGAGTGGATTTCTAGTGTTGGTTCGCACTTGCAGAGAGAGAGAGAGAGAGAGCAGAGAGTGATAGTGATGTGAAGGGTAATGGATTGAATTTTTTATTAATAAGAAGTTTTTTAATTGTATATTTGGTGTTTATTTTTTTGGTTAATCACAATAATAATAGACCCCACCCTCACTTAAAGTCCACCGGGTAGATTGGTAAGACCAACTTCGTACGCGGTTTAAAGACCAAGTTCCATCAATTTCAGTGATATGGGCTTACATAATGGACTGCATTTGTTTGATTGGTGTTACCTGTAAAAATAGATTGGTGATGATAATAATGGACTGAATCTGCCCCTAATTAATAGTAAAAATATCAGTTTTTTTTGTGTATTTTCTTCTTTTGAAATTGAATTGTTTGTTACATGTTCCTGGCGTGGCGGGGTAATTGGTGGTTGTGGTGGTGTTGCTGGTGGGGTGGTGTTGCTAGTGGAGATTTGGTGGAGGTGGTCAAGAACATGATGACCACTATAATAAACAAAAAGGGTGTTATTTGTCCATAATTTGTAAGGGTAAAATGGTCATGAAAAGTTAGTTTGCACCCCTCCACTAACGGATTGTAACAGAAGGGTGGTATCTGTCCACCCTCCATCCACTGACAGGGGTGCAAAATGTAATTCTCCATAAATCAGGGGACAAAATGTATTTTTCTCCATGATCGGATGGTGGAAAATATCTTTTACCTTAATATTATTTATTTAGCATTAATTGTTAATTAGTTATTTTATTTCGTTAATTAGTTAAATAATTCGAGCGAGTTTTCTTTAACAATTCTTTTTCTCGAACCGTATTAATTGGGTCGAACCGTTGAGGTCTAGATTAGAGTTAGATTTATTTTTCTATTTAAACCGTTGTAATCGCTCAATCAATCAACAAGAAATTAAAATGTGTTTTATTTTTAGTGTGTGTGCGCCCAAGTGATAGTAGTTGTGCTAGCAGCTAGATATCGGTCTGTCTCTGCTCTTTGTTTCTATTTGACTTTTTTGACTCGTATCTGTGTCATTTTGACCGGGTGATTTGGATAGCAAAATAATACGATTTTTTGAAAAAAAAAATCACCGTATTATAGAGCGCTTTTACTCTACAGCACCATGAACAAATTATCAAATAATTACATCGATTTACTTTTCAAATCAACGGGCCAAAATGACCCAGTGATTAGTGACAAAAGTCAAATTAGAAACAAAAATGAGAGACAGACTGGTACCACAAGATATATTAAAGCTGACTGAACTTTCTCGTGCCAAGCCACAGACAATCATGACATGCAATTTACTCCCTCCGTCCCACCCATTTCTCGAATAAATGGGTGGAGCTGCTTTATTAAAAACGATGCAAAAAGTCAATATTACCTTTGTGTTTTTCCAGTAATTACTCTATGTACCAGGATTAATCTCTCCCCCCATCTATTGCTAATACATCATTACCAGTATGAACACAAACTTACAAAACAGATCTTTATGATGATAGCTTCAAACCAAACCAAATCAAACTAAGAACAAATCTTTACACTATCAACAACAGAAATTTTTCCATTCATCTCCGCATTTCTATTGAGCAGAAGTTTATAGAGATTCATTGAGCAGACTATTTTAAGAGTTGATTATGTTTAAGAATTACATACCTAATAGAGTTTCATTTAGCAGATTATTTAAACGATAAATAGCGAACCAAACACCAAAACGGGATAAAACAATTTATATGAAAACATTTTACCTCTAACCAAACGGAGCCATGTAATTGTCTATGTGATTTTATCTACGTTTTCCGGGTAACTCATTATGGATTATATGTTATAATCATCGGGCCTTCTGTTCCGCTTCGCGGCATAATTCTTAGAACGGAAGTCAGAAAAAAAGACAACTATGTACTTTCATATTTCCGATGTCCAAGTTTGATGTTTATGAATCTCTATTGTATATCTAACACACTAATCATACGGGCCGTCATGGCCGTCCCGTATGATTAGGCTGTTTTCTTAGAAATAAATTTTGGATAGCCGTCCATGTCAGCACCACCTATGAAACAGAGTCAAATAGATAAACGTATTACATGTTTAGACTGTTTTCTTGGAGCTGCTGGGTGCGGATGGTCCACTAACCAATAACCAATGCTTGTGGATGGTTCTTCTAGGATGTCATTTGGATATGATACTCTTTCAAGAGCAGGCGTGTGAGCATCTTTCAGAATATATTTTTTTTAAATCTTTGCTGGCATCTAAAAAAAGGTTTCCTCTTACTCGCATTTGAATTTTGAGATGTATTTGGAATTCACGAAAAACTATCGGCAAAAAGGGGGCATTGTAAAAAAGATGAATCACCATCTAACTCCTCCCTGGCTGCCAATGGTGATTTGTTTCAAAGATGTTGTGAACGGGATTGCGACATGTTTGAATCGGGTGTCAGCTGATATGGTAAAAGTTCTTGCATCAAGGTATCACGTTCGAGATTCTAAACTACCAGTACAGGATTCAGAATCTCTTGACTTTGACAAAATAATTTAGCTAATGATCTGATACGAAATTTAACTATAATATTATAGTGTTAAAAAAAATGTACAATGTCATGAAAAAATTAACACATTTATGTATCGTTTTGTTGCCTAATTTAATAAGTCAAAGATTCTTAAAATTAAATGGAAAGAAAGAGAGGAAAAAGAGAAAGTATAAGAAAAACAATTGATGAGAACAAACAAAAGTTAGCGATTATGGGTGCGCCAGGTAAATAGGTGCTTTTTGGTTTATAGTTTCACCACTAAATAATTTGTTTTAAGTGTTTGTCTAGAGACACTAGTATGAAACTACTATATTTAATATTATTGTCTTCTCCATCACTTTCACAAAAGTGTAGGGACTCAAATCATCGTTGCTTGCCTTCATGGGACCATCTAGGGAGGACCAGGAGGGTAATATGGGCATGCTCCAGCAGCTGCACAACATTAAAAGACATTATTGTACCGCATATATATACTACTACCTAGGATTTAGTACTCAAACGTTGTAAAAAAACTGATTTTCCGTGTGCTAACTTACGACGATCAACAAATTGTATGCGGCCATCAAAAAGGGGGCAAATACTTTCTATGCGTCGAAATAGTTCAAGGACCACCGATGCATGAACATAAAGGTTGTTTGGCTGATAACATACTCCCCCTGGGCGTATCACACTGCAATCCATCCGAGGTCGTTTGCAATAGCGATCTATAATACCCTGCAACTTAATATCTGGCAGGTCTTCAAGGGCTATACAATATGAGTGCAGCTGTAACATTAAAAGGAATATATAACTTTCCAAGAACGAGCCTTAGAAAACCAAATGATTAAAAAAAACACACACACACACACCCTACCACATGTAGTTTCTCCTCTCCCAACATGCTAGTGTCCCTAGAGCTTGAGCAAGTAACAATGTTGATTAAGATAATAGCAAGGCATAATAAGAGATTCAACTTCGCCATTGTTTTTCAGTTTTCAGTAACTAATATTCTGCTTTGTGCTTTTTGTTGAGTACTTATAGAGACCCAATATCATCTTACCCGTGTCAATCAATTACTTAAATGTTGTTGACTGAAATAATTATTTGATTGTCTTCCGTATGGTTAAACTGAATTTCGTATCATTCATGCATCTAACATTTTTCCAATTAATCTTTTGACTGGAAAATAAATATTTTCTTTATCAGGCATTAAGTCACAAAAGAAAATATTGTTTGAGCTTCCTAATCTCCAAAATTTTTTAAGCGGTTAAAGGGAATGATATAATTAGGGAATTGATTCTTACACCGGTCATTACTGATTGTTACACTGAATTTTAGTGAATGTGACATTGTTACCCTTGTTTATAAATTAGTAATGTATTCCGTAATTATTGAGTACAATATATTTTCGGTAATTTCAATATTTTCTCATAATTTAGGATGGGATATTTTAAGATTCCATGTGTTTGGAGGTCCATCATTTTAGACAATTTGGAATCTGCTAGCATGAGAACAATTTGAAAAATTTCTTGGACTAGCGATTAAGAAATGAACATCTTCTTTAAAAGAAAAAGGAAAAAGAAAAAGAAAAGAAATGAACGTCTCCAACAGATGAAAGAAATATATACAAATAATACAATGGATAGTTAGACACAAAAACCTATGACGCCAAATTTCACCCAGTTTAAATTTCTTTTAAGGGTCAATATTTTCCAAAATATACCATTTTTAATAACCAAACCTAGAGCTAAACATTCAAATTTCGTTTGGAAATCATCATCAATCATAAATTTTAAAGTGGAATGTGAAAGTTACTGCCGAAATGGTGATAAAGTATTAAAAGTTACCTAAAATAATTATCAATACATATTAAACAAATAAACTTTTTTTTTGAGGAAAAAACTATATCATTAATTCTGGGTAGTCATGCCCAATAGATCAATTTGAAGTACATCATTTGCCCAGGTGGGAATAACTGAATAAAAACACATATCATCTTCATAAAGACCTTTCTTAGCAAAAAGGTGAGCTAACTGATTTCCTTCTCTCGGGACAAAAGAGAACTCCACTCTGCCAAAACTGCTAATCCTTTGCGCACATCCATCAAGAGCAGCCTTGAGGTCGGAGAGAGAATTCGTCGCCGAGATTTTATTAGGGCTGTAAACGAGCCGAACCGAACTGAATATCGGTTGTTTGAGTTTGGCTCGTTTAAGTTGGCTACTAAACGAATCGAACACGAACTCGAGCCGAACAAAAAAATCTTGTTTGAGTTCGGCTCGTTTAGGGCTCGAGTTGTTCGTTGTTCGGCTCGTGGCTCGTTTAATTAGCTCGTTTACGGGCTCGAATTCGGTTCGACGAACTTGTATGTCTCTTAAATGGATATGAAAATATATAATTCTTGAATTAAAATATCATGTGTTAGTAATTAAGATAAAATACTTGAATGAATGTATTTCTCTTGGATGGATATGAAAATATATAATTCTTGAATTAAAATATCATGTGTTAGTAATTAAGATAAAAAGCTTGAATGAATGTATTTCTCTTGGATGGATATGAAAATATATAATTCTTGAATTAAAATATCATGTGTTAGTAATTAAGATAAAATGCTTGAGTGAAACAACTAGAAGAAAATGTATTAGTATAGAAATATGATTTATTTGTGCCAAATATAGATTCAAAGCATCCAATTTTATTCTTAAATAGTAAATAGTTATGGTACTATAAATTATAGAATTACCTTTTGAAACCCTAATTAAGAGATCAAACTCCTATTAAACTAGTTTTGCATAGTTTACGAAATTACTTTTTAAGAAGACAAAATAATTTAATTATTTCAAACTATATATACATATATACTACTACATATATACTACTAATTTGTTCGCGAACACTAACGAACGAGCTCCTTGTTCGGCTCGTGTTCGGCTCGTTTAGCAAACGAACTCATTTTCGTGTTTGAGTTTGTTTGATTAATAAGTCGAATCAAACACGAACGAGCTTTTACCGAATCGAACGCGAGTTGTTCACGAACGGCTTGGTTCGTTTACAGCCCTAGATTTTATTTACCACGCCTTCCTGGATCAGCTTAATCGCATTTAGGCAATCGGATTCGATGACAATCTCAGATAGGTGCAGCTCCTCAGCCATCTTCAAGCCTTCTTCAATGGCGACAACCTCTGCTACTAAGGGAGATCTCTGCCTCGGGTATCGTCGGAAATTGCCCGCCGTGAAACCTCCCTGCTCATCCCGAACACAGACACCTATTCCAGTCGCTACCCCTTCTTTTACCCAAGCCGCATCTACATTAAGCTTCGTAGTACCCGACGCCGGTGGGCACCATTTCGATGATCTATCTGTTGACACATTCAAACCATCACCCATTAGGCCACAAAGCGTGGCTTCTTTGAACCAATTGAGACAGTCTAAACCAAGTCGAGCTACATCGCCTGGGGTCCGAGTAATGGAATTGAAGATTTTATCGTTCCGGTTTCGCCAAATTGCCCATATGATAGCCGAGAATTTCTCACAATAATCCAACTGATGATTATTGAAAACATCAAAGATCCAATCCTTAGTGTTACCAACAGTGGGAATTGAGAAATCATTACCCATAGCCTCCCGCCATATCCTCCTGGAAAACTCACGAAAATGAAGCAATGGTTCTCGTCTTCCGTATGCTCTTCGCAGAGTTGACATTGGGGCATAACTGAAACTCCCCGTTGAATCAAATTAGCTGCAACCGGCATAGACTCATTCCACAACCTCCAAACTGGGTAAACCAATTTTTTCGGCAATTTCATTTTCCACATCTTTTGCAGCCATCTTCTGTTGACATCTCCATGAGAAGTAGATGGACTACCAGTAACTTGAGAATATTGAACACTATACCCCGAAGCTACCGTATAGTGTCCATCGTCCGTGTACAGCCATGAGCATTCATCCGAGGCATCACTTTGTAAAGGAATTGACAAAATTATTTCGATGTCAGTGGGGTTAAAAAATTCAGCCAACACATCTTCCCTCCAAGTATTTGTTTCGTGGTTAATAAAGTGTGACACCCTTAACTCTTCGGCTCCCAGTGGACATACCGTAACAGGCCGGAATGTGCTGAATCTGGGGAGGCATCTGTCTCTAAAAGCCCGGACTTGCGACCCTGCTCTAATCCTCCAAATTAAACCTTCTTTGACTAGTTTACGGCCCGCCATTATACTTCAAAAAACATAGGAAACCTGTGTCGTAGACTTGATCTCAACATCTAGGATTGACGATTGACGGAAGTACTTGTGCTTTAGTACTCTACCCATTAAACTGTCGGGCTCTCTGAGCAGTCTCCAAGTATGTTTACCAAGAAGAGCAATATTGAAATTCTGAAAGTCTCGGAAACCAACACCTCCTTCATCTTTCGGCCTCTTCAATTTTTCCTAGGCTACCCAATGTATTTTCCTCTTGCTATCGTCCCCTCCCCACCAAAATTGTCTGACGAGTCTCTCAAGATCCTGACATATCTTCTTAGGAAGTAAAAAACATCCCATCATTTAGTTAGGGATCGCTTGAATAACTGCTTTTATCAAGACTTCTTTACCTGCCACAGATAGCTCCTGTCATTTCCAACCCTTCAGCTTTTTCAGTATTCTCTCCGGAATAAATGAAAAAGTGGCCGTCCTACTTCTTCCTAGTCTCGTGGGCATACCCAAGTAGCTCTCGTGTTTGTCCACCAATTGGACTCCGCGAAGCTGACTGAGACTCTGTTTATCTGACGTACTAACGTTATCTGAAAACACCACCGAGGATTTCTGCAGATTCAGTACTTGACCTGAAGCCACTTCATAATGATGTAGAATATCCCGAAGTACTCCTATCTCCTAAGAAGTTGCCTTAGTGAAAAGTAAACTGTCATCTTCAAAGAATAGATGAGAAACAACAGGACCACCTCTAGAAGCTGATAGCCCTGAGATCCTGCCTTCCTGCACAGCACTAGACAGACATCGTGAGAGCGTCTCGCTAACAAGTAAAAAAAGATATGGGGACAAAGGACAACCTTGACGAAGCCCTCTCTGTGGAACAAGATGACCGTGTGTTTCTCCATTCACCAATAGACTGTATGTAGCCGTTGTAACACATTTCATTACCAAATCGATCCACCTGAAACCGAAACCCATTCTTTCCATTACAGCTCTCAAAAAATCCTCTCGTATTGGACTCCGCAAAGCTGAGTGAGACTCTGTTTATCTGACATACTAACGTTATCTGAAAACACCACCGAGGATTTCTGCAGATTCAGTACTTGACCTGAAGCCACTTCATAATGATGTAGAATATCCCGAAGTACTCCTATCTCCTGAGAAGTTGCCTTAGTGAAAAGTAAACTGTCATCTGCAAAGAATAGATGAGAAACAACAGGACCGCCTCTAGAAGCTTATAGCCCTGAGATCCTGCCTTCCTGCACAGCACTAGACAGACATCGTGAGAGCGTCTCGCTAACAAGTAAAAAAAGATATGGGGACAAAGGACAACCTTGACGAAGCCCTCTCTGTGGAACAAGATGACCGTGTGTTTCTCCATTCACCAATAGACTGTATGTAGCCGTTGTAACACATTTCATTACCAAATCGATCCACCTGAAACCGAAACCCATTCTTTCCATTACAGCTCTCAAAAAATCCCATTCCATCCTATCGTAAGCTTTACTCATATCTGATTTGAGTGCCAAGAAACCAATCTTCCCCTTCTTCCTGTTCTTCATAGTGTGTAAAAGCTCAAAAGCAGTTATAATATTGTCAGAAATCAGTCTACCCGGAACAAAAGCACTCTGGTTCTCTGAAATCAGTGAGCCCAGAATCATCTTTAGTCGATTGGCCATCGTTTTTGTCACAATTTTGTAAATTGTATTGCATAAACTGATAGGACGTAAATCAGAAGGATTTCTCACTTGTTTAACTTTTGGAATCAAAGCAAGGAGAGTATGATTAAACCTGGAAATATCAGCATCATTGTTGAGAATATCCAGGCACGTCGTCTCAATATCCGACCCAATAATATGCCAATTCTTCTGAAAGAATAACGCAGGGAAACCGTCTGGACCAGGCGATTTCAGCGGGGCTAGCTGCCTAACCGTTTGTTAGCCGGTGTAAATGAAGACTAAGTTGTATGCAAGGGAGATAAATGAAGAAGACGGTGGAGTTTGATGATGAGTATATAGCGGAGACAGAAAAGGAGTTCCAATGGTGTATGATTGGCTTCTTCGCAGCTGAAGAACCGATCAACAGCAGAGGGATGAAAAATACTTTGACGAGAATCTGGAACAAGGGTAAGTTGATCAACATCCTCGAGGTAGATCTCAATACCTTCGTTTTTCAATTCCAAGATCAAGCTTGCATGGAGAGGGTTGCTGCGGGAGGTACCTGGGCCTACAATGGCAGAACCCTACTTCTAGAACCCTGGAAGTTAGGGGATGAAACAAAGAATGTATCTTTCGAAAGTTTTGATGTGTGGATACAGATTCATAATCTGCCATTAAAGTTACTCAGAGAAGAGACATGGCGAAGGTTAATGTTTGAGATCGGAGAAATCCTCGACCCAGCCCCGAAGGTTGAAAGCAGCAATGGAGAAAACTTCATACGTGTGCGGACTCGTATCTCAGCCATAGAAACCTTGGCCAGGGGTATCATATAAAGATCCGAGAAGAAAGAGTTTGGCTTGACTTCTACTATGAACGCCTTCCCTCGATCTGCGAATGGTGTGGTTGTATAACCCCCCATAGCAAGGATTGTGAAGTGTATGATGAGGAAACAAAAAACCTGATGGAACCTGGGTACGGGCAATGGCTATTATTTCATCATCCACCAAGGGTGAAAGTGACGCCAAGAGATACTAAAGCACCAGTAGCGGAGGAGACTGTTAACAACCAAAAATCAGAAAAAGCAAAGCAGAGGAACAAAAAGGGATGCAACAACTGGCAATGAAACGGAGGACAGTGAGGCTTAGATTACAGAAAACAATGTGGGGAATGTTGGAATTGTGCAGTAGAGGCAATCAAATTCGTGGGACAAATATATGGATTTACGATTCATTATGTTATCGATATGGAGATATGTTAACATGAATGAAGTCCTTAGAATATAAGTGTTATATTCTTAAATATCCCTAGTCGATTATAATGATTAATAGGACAATCATCTATGGACTAGTATGTGGTTGGATTGATATGGAGATATCATAATCCAACACATGGGTATGCATTAGGAGTAATGGCATACTGGATTGACCCATCTCTGAGAAGGCTACATACATGTTATGTTAAGTCGCAAGCGCTTCTCGTGGTGCAATGGTATTGTCATCCTTAGACTTGAAGTCACTGGATTGTCTAGTTGTGGATTATTGTGATTTTGGTAGCGTCAAATGCTACACCGTAACTGGGTAGCTATAAAGGCGTGTACTGGATACAATAAGAAGCAAACTTAGAGATCTTAGTGGACGTAGATAGAATTTGTCCCTCCCACATAACGGGAGCAAATATCCTAGGCCACTCGAGGGATAGTGCTTATAAAATGTCTGGCCAGATTCAAATAAATCAATATAGGATATTGATGTTATTTGCACGAATAAGACTATTCCCAGGATCGAGAAACTATGGATTGGATATACGAGTGTGACTTGTATGTCTCGTGTCCAATCCGGATATGGGGACAAAGGGATGAGACAATTACTTGCACAAGGTTTGTCATGATGACTATTCTATTTGTTGGCTAGAATGGATGTCTTGCTAGAGGCCGCTCCATATTAGTAAATAGTTACTACCAACTAAATAGGACCTATGGGGTAACACGTCATATAGGGGTGAACTAGACCTGGGAATTAATTAATTAATATGATTAATTAATTAGAAGGATCAAATCGATACAACTTGCTAACTTAGTAGGACTAATATGCAAGTTGGACTAATTCATGTATAGACATGATTATGATTTGCTAAGGTGGACTAATTCATGTAGAGACATGATTAGGATTAATTTGCAAAGAGAACTAATCCATGTATGGACATGATTAGGACTAGTTTGCAAAAGAGACTAATCCTTATTTGAGTAGGATTAGGAGAGGGGTTCTTTATGTAGTAGGACAAGGAGTTGTTGGACTATATAAAGAACACTCCTGGCTTATTTTCTCTACACACATCTATATGATAGAGTAGGAGAGAATAAAGCAAGGAGAGAGAGCAAGTCCCAAAAAGGGCCGAACCCCCCCCATTGGGACCGTCCCTACCCGTCGGTCTAAAAGGAGAGCCGCCCCACCTTTGGTGCTCCATTGTTGCGCGATTCCTTCTTCCTATTCCATTCTTCCTAGCTAGCACAAGGAGTTCGAGGATCTAGATCTCACCTCTAGGCGTGGATCAACCATAGAGACGTGACACAATTCACGTGACAAGTCATCACAGGAGAAACCCTAAGGTGTGTAACTTGATTTCTTCCCTTACCATCGTTATGTCTCTTGTCCTGTGATCCTTGGAGGGTATTGAATGGATGAATTATGTTTTTTCCGCTGCGTATCCATGATCAAAACCCTACAGCGGTATCATAGGCACATGTCGTAGAGCATAAACATGGTTTATGTTACGTTTTGATAGTTTTACACTTTTAATTTATTGTTTATCGCGTAAAACAAGACAAATCAAGCATATGATGCAATTTGTCAATAATCAATCAAAACAAGACCTAGTTTTTGCATTGGATGCATGAATTAGTGAGTTCGAGAATGTAACGACCCAAAACCCAGGGTGTTATTTTAGGAAATAATCAAAACCGGCAAGACGATCCAACCGACACCACCTGCGGATCACCACCGCGGGTACCAAAACAAAGACTCGTCTGCCAAACAGGTACCGTCTGAGCCACCAGCTCAGGTACCAAATAGAACATTGTATCTCAATAAACACTTATTCATTTATGTTCATAAAAAGATGATACAGCGGTACGTGACGCTCAATTTGAAAAGTGATATTTATATACAATGAGTTTACAAATAATCTGATACAATAATCCAAATAACACGTCTCTAACAAATAAACTATCTCGGTGGTTCTTCCGTTCGATCCGTCCGTCGTAACCTGCAAGACTGTTAGGGGGTGAGCTCACGCCCAGTAGGTCGTTCGCCGCAACAGTAGGGTGATATGCAATAAACAATATGATTATAGCAGGTTTCACGTAGTATCACATATCATTAATCACATAACACCCAATAGCATGCGAATCGATAATAACAACATTAAACGGATCGACATATATTTAACACGAAGCATGTTCTTAAACCGTAAGCGATAATAATATTGTAAAGTGCATAACCCCCTACCTCAATTCCGACGAGGTAGAAATAATTGATACTGCCAAACGGGGCCTTAACATAGCTAGCATCTCAACATCGGATCTCTAATATTTTAATAAAAATAATAGCATCTCGAAACGGAACTCAATTCGGACAAGAAACGCTCAAAATATGAAGTAATAGTGAAGAGGGGAGGTGGGTGTAGATGTTTCAAAGGCTGCTGGACAGCCTATTTATAAGCACTCGGGGGGTGCTGAGTCACATTTCTCAGAAATTGGGGGGCTGCCAGCGGGGTGGGCGCCGTAATTTCTCGGCACCAGGGGGTGCCACGTGCAATACCTATAGTGACTCATTATAAAAGAAAAGGAGGTGGTGGCACGCTCCAAGCGAGGCTCTAACACGCGACCTGGTGTTTGCTCGTCCACGAGTCTAACCAGTTCGCCCTAGCAGCCTTGCAATTAAGGCATTCAAAATAATATATTTAACATATCGTCTTCAGACTTCATGACTAAGAAATCTAAATTGAAACTAAGTTCATAACAATTTAAAAGAATACTCTTAACTCTAACATGCACTTTAACAGTTAAATACACGTTAAATAATAATGTACTAAACTCACATTTTAACGTATCGATAAATACACAACATGTTAATAAATAATAACAATTATGTTCACATATTAACAATAATGCATTTCATGTAACATCAATATAATAGATAAAATGAAAGTATTAAATATCATATAAATTTCTCATATTCTAAAAATTCAGAATATTACAGAGAAATTTTGGGATCTTAGATCTAGGGTTTAGGCATCCTATTGAAAGAAGGAGTTCTTTTCATACAAGGAAACAACCAAACTTGGGCACCAAGTGAGGGAGTTGTCTTGGAAACAACTCCCAAAGGAGGTTCGCCCCCCCTAGGGGACCGCCCCTCCTTGCTTGCCGCACAAGTAAGGGTCGGCCAAGTGGCGGGGCAGCCCTAGTCCACGGCCTAGCCATATGGGCTAGGGGCCGGCCGGCCCTAGGCCTTGGCGGTCCTCTTTTGGGGTTCGGGCAATTGGATTGTTGGGCCCCATGGATCGTTTTAACCCTAGAAAATCCTAAAATTAATTAAAATTGACCAAGCGCGTTAAAATTAGATTTTAACTGTTTATGTGCAAATCGCATGGTGATTGGATATGGCCTTAGGATGTGGTTTGGTGTGATTGTTTGATTTTTGTGATTTGGTTTACGGCATGCGAGCTGGTCAATTAATGTAATAATTAATTAGGGTTTTATGGCATGCGAGCCATTTTTTTCTCAACTTGTGAGATTTATTTTTATTTAGTATAGTTATTAGCTAGTGCTAGATAGAATAGATTGTTAGCCAAGAATGAAGAAAAAGAAGCCCGAAGCCAAAGGAGCCACAAAATATGGAGCATGGAGCATTCCACATGACTATGAAGGATGGACCAAAAGATGAAGACGCATGGAGATGTGTTTGCTTTTAGGGTTCATGGATAATTCCATTGGCTTGGAATTATCTTAGTCTAGAAAAGGCCATATACACGTCACGTTTTATTTTGTTTTGTGGTTGTTTATTTTATTGTCTTATTATTTTGTGGTTGGTGTATGGATGATGCATGCAATTAGGATAATAAGATAATTAGACAACCCGGATCTATTATTTGGAGTTGTGCCCAAACTCAAATAGATAGATTAGTTGATATGGATCAACAAAAACAATTAAAATTGAATTTTAAAATCCCTCAAAATTAAAATATTGCGTTTTGTCTTCTTGGTTAATAAATTGAATTTTAAAATCCCTCATCATCATTTTTTCCCAAGATCGTGCGTGCCAAAGCATGGCGACTTGGTTAATAATGACGTGGTGCGATGGCACACCTCGTTTGCAATTGTTTAAGTAAGAGGTTTGGCGCAACTAGGTGTTTAATAGGATTAAAACCTAGAGACAATCAATCGGGATTATCCATAAAGATGGATAAATAAGGAGTTATTTGCCCAAATGAACCAAGAGTTGCATAAGGGATGCAACTGGAATTGTTCCTACCTAAAGTAGTCAAATTATGGGTGACTTGCCAAAGCAAGGTCATAAGGAGATGAAACATGGATCTTGGCCCACTAGAAAATATAATGATATTTTCCGCATTAATATCTTGAGGGTTATTAATCCGTAGAAAAATAGTGGGAGCTATGTTTAACAATTTAAATCCTTGTTAAATATAGTTAAACGTCACAAACTTTGCATAATCCTATTATGTGTAATACCCATGGCATTAAACAAACAAAAACGCGACTTTATCTATTTTCTAGACTGGTATAAAATTGAGAATTGTTCTCAAATAAAAGAGAATTTGTCGTACTTCGTAGAAAATAAAGTTCTCTTCCAACGACTACCAAAATACTCTAAAACCTAATGGAAAGGAACATCAAAGAATGGTTCTTTGGATGTGACTTGCCTCATGTTAGCTGCCATGAACTCAGAGCTTTGGAAGCAAGATAAGAACATGGAGGCGTATGATATGATCATACATTGAAAGAAGCTCTTTCAAAAAGGCGAGCTAGACATGAAAGGTTTGAAGTGATGCTCCACTTTGCGTTATGAAAATAAGCTAATTCAATATGATTGAAACATTAGTGAATGGGCATTATCTATGAGGTAGATAAAGAATAAACGGTTATTCACCCAAGTGGACCAAGAATTGCATTGGATGCAATTATAGTTTTGTTCAAAGGAGATTTACTCAATATGATTAAAAAATCACTAAACAAAACACTGATAATGGGCATTGGCAAAGTTGTTAATGGATAACAACATGTGTAAGAGAAAATGGTTTGAGCCAACCCCATGGGTATAAAGCAAGCTTGTTGCTAAAACCAAGTTGCCTCGAGGTCCCATAGGTGGTGTAGAGAAAGAGAGACTACTCAAAGTACCTGGAAGTAAGTATTAAAGGAATTATGAATTCTGATTTGGGTATTTTTGTTATAGAAATCACTGTGTCAATCTCATCATCATGAGTATATGATACTAGATGAGGATCTCACATTAATATAAATGTGGAGGATCTCAAAGAGATGAAGACAATTGGATAAGGAAGAAATTAAACCTACACGAGGGGCAATGAAGCAAGGAATTGTTGAATTAGCCGTAGGGAATTATTTCTACCTTTATGAAATTGTTCATGAATTAGAGAAAAGTGATTATGTCCCTGCTATGAGTAGGATCATTATCATAGTTTCTTGTTTGGACAAGAGAGCTCCTTATCATGATAAAGGACAAGTATTGTTCCATTTATTATGATATGCATTATTGTAATGCAATTTTGTCTAAATGGATTGTATATCCTTGATCATGATAAATTCATCTATAACATTAATATCAAGAGGTTTGCATAGAAAGATATGAACTTCACTTGTCTTTAGCATTGTCGTTTAAGCCTCATAAATAAGAGATACATATCTAGAACTCCTTGAGGATGGATTTCTGGAACTCATTTGATTATTGAATCATATAAGACATGCAAGACTTATTAGGCAAAGATATGATCTTTTGGGAATCATACATAGTGATGCATGAAGGCCGCTAAACACAAATGCTAAAGATGGTTTTCAGTACTTCATCATATTTACTGATAGGATCAGAGAAATATGGATTTGTGTATCTTATGAAGAAACAAATAAGAATCCTTTGAATTGTTCAAAGAATTCAGGAATGAAGTAGAGAACCAGTTTGGCACAGGTATTAGGGCTCTACGATTGGATCGTAGAGGAGAGTACTTGAGCCAAGAGTTTGAAAAGAATCTATGGGAGTCATTGGATATGATCCAAAACTCGCTCCACCTAGCACGCCACATGGGTTTGGCGTGTCTAAAAGGAGAGTTCGAACCTTGTTGGACACGGTTCCGTCCATGATGAGTCAAACAGAACTTCCAATTTACGTTTGGGGGATATGTTCTAATTACAGCAAATTTCGCCCTTAACCTTGTTCCATCAAAACAGATTATGAAAAATACCATATGAGATATGGACTAGGAAGTGTCCTAGTATGTCATTCATAAAGATTTCGGGTTATGAAGTTTATGTAAATAGTTTAAAAATAAACTTGGACCCAAGTCGGATAAATGTTTCGAGGGATTCCTGAAAAGGATATTATTTCTACAACCTAATCGAGAACAAACTGTTTGTTTCTTGAACCACAGTGTTTCTAGGTAGAGATTGTCTCTAAAAGAAACAGTGGGAGGACAGTAGAACTTTAAAAGTTCAAGAACCACAACAGAACATTGATCTTTTTGATGGAACATGAGCAGGATCACAAGGTGTTGTGGAGAAACCTACTCAGATAACACAAGAACCTCATAGGTTATGTAGGATATATCAAGGGACTAGAGAAATAAGGATTTCTCATAACCCGTGATATATTGCTCATAAACATGAGCCTGCAACCTATGAGATGGTCACGTGTGGCCATACTCTCAGAAATGGCTAGAAGCCATGGGATGCAAAATGGAATCCATGTATACCAACAAAGTATGGACTTTGGTGGAACCACCTGAAAGGTGAAAGTGGGTTGTGAGGAAACCAACATGGATGGTAATATAATTACCTTTGAGGGACAATTGGTTGGGTAATAATTTCATGTGAGTTCATAGTATAGACTATGACGAAATCCTTCTCAGTTGTGATGCTTGAATCCATTCGCATCTTGCTTGTAGCAATCTGTCTATAGATTGAGTCAAGCTTCTTGGAGTTGGAATCTTTGAATTGATGATGCAATCAAAGGAGTTTGGTTCCATCAAAATTGAAGATGATACTTGTGTTTACAAGAAGGTTAGTGGGAGAATAGTTATGTTTCTGGTCTTGTATGTGGAGACATACTAATCATTGGGGATGAAGTCCCTACTTGGCAATCTTACGTAGATTGACTAGGGAATTAATCTTCAATGATAGACTTAGGCGAAGCAACCTATGAAGATCTATGGAGATAGATCAAGAGGGTTGTGCGGCTTAGGTCGTAGTACATAAATTGACAAAGGTGTTGAAATTGTTCAACATGTATAGAATATGGATTCTACCTATGTCACATGGAATTGGTATTTTTAAGACTAGTTGTCTTTCTAAATAGATTGGGAAGGGACCGTATGAATAAGATTCATGAGATACTCCATGTTAAGTACTGGGCCAGTTGTGTTATATGGCATGACACAAAGATACCAGTCAAATCCGGGTGAGAGTCACTGGATAAATTATCAAGATTATCCTTTAGTACTTGAGAAGCACTAAGGATGAATTTTTGATAAACGGAGGATACGAACAGTTTGCTGTAAGGGGTTACAGTGATGCGTACTTCAAATCTAATAAATAATATTTCAGATTATAATTCGAGTTTATGTTTTGACCTAGTGGGAGCGACTATGAGCTGGAAAGGTTCCAGGCAAGATTCGGTCACTGATTCTAACATAGAGGACTGAGTAAATTACTGCATGAGATGCACTTACTCAGAATATTCAAACTCAATCAAATTGTTGATGGAAGAGATGTGAATATTTGCAAGGTACCAGAAAATGTCTCGTCCCTGCACAGTGTAAGCGTGGAGGGTCACGCTAGATCAATAGGCATATGATGCAGGAGATTGACTCTAGTGCAAGTGGGAAACTGTTGGAATTGTGCAGTAGAGGCAATCAAATTCGTGTGACAAATATATGGATTTACGATTCATTATGTTATCGATATGGAGATATGTTAACATGAATGAAGTCCTTATAACATAAATGTTATATTCTTAAATATCCCCAGTCGATTATAATGATTAATAGGACAATCATATATGGACTAGTATGTGGTTGGATTGATATGGAGATATCATAATCCAACACATGGGTATGCATTAGGAGTAATGGCATACTGGATTGACCCATCTCCGAGAAGGCTACATACATGTTATGTTAAGTCACAAGCGCTTCTCGTGGTGAAATGGTATTGTCATCCTTAGACCTGAAGTCACTAGATTGTCTAGTTGTGGATTATTGTGATTTTGGTAGCGTCAAACGCTACACCGTAACTGGGTAGCTATAAAGGCGTGTACTAGATACAATAAGAAGCAAGCTTAGAGATCGTAGTGGACGTAGATAGAATTTTTCCCTCCCACATAACGGGAGCAAATATCATATGCCACTCGAGGGATAGTGCTAGTAAAATGTCTGGCCAGACTCAAATAAATCAATATAGGATATTGATTTTATTTGCACGAATAAGGCTATTCCCAGGATCGAGAAACCATGGATTGGATATACGAGTGTGACTTGTATGTCTCGTGTCCAATCTGGATATGGGGATAAAGGGATGAGACAGTTACTTGCACAAGGTTTGTCATGATGACTATTCTATTTGTTGGCTAGAATGGATGTCTTGCTAGAGGTCGCTCCAAATTAGTAAATAGTTACTACCAACTAAATAGAACCTATGGGGTCACACGTCATATAGGGGTGAACTAGACTTGGGAATTAATTAATTAATATGATTAATTAATTAGAATGATCAAATCGCAACAACTTGCTAACTTAGTAGAACTAATATGAAAGTTGGACTAATCCATTTATAGACATGATTAGGATTTGCCAAGGTGGACTTTCATGTAGAGACATGATTATGATTAATTTTCAAAGAGAACTAATCCATGTATGGACATGATTAGGACTAGTTTGCAAAAGGGACTAATCCTTATTTGAGTAGGATTAGGAGAGTGGTTCTTTATGTAGTAGGACAAGGAGTTGTTGGACTATATAAAGAACACTCCTAGCTTATTTTCTCTACACAGATATATATGATAGAGTAGGAGAGAATAAAGCAAGGAGATATAGCAAGTCCCAAGAAGGGCCGAACCCCCCCCCCCCCCCCATTGGGACCGCCCCTACCCGTCGGCCTAAAAGGAGAGCCGCCCCACCTTTGGTGCTCCATTGTTGCACGATTCCTTCTTCCTCTTCCATTCTTCCTAGCTAGCACAAGGAGTTGGAGGGTCTAGATCTCACCTCTAGGCGTGGATCAACCGTAAAGACGTGACACAATTCACGTGACAAGTCATCACATGAGAAACCTTAAGGTGTGTAACTTGATTTCTTCCCTTACCATCGTTATGTATCTTGTCCTGTGACCCTTGGAGGGTATTGAATGGATGAATTATGTTTTTTCCGCTGCGTATCCATGATCAAATCCCTACAGGGAAGGAGAGTGCTATTACCCCTAACTTTCCAACTCCAGACAGAAGAATATTCAAGATTCCATCCTTTCTAGGGTCATCTGTTTGATCAAAACACACAGCAAAAGAACAACTCCTTTAAACGAAAGGGAACATAGATGACATTCAGCCCATCACCAAACCTAAATAAGATATTGGTAGTTGAAAGAAGCGACACTGAGAGCGAAGGGAGCTCCCATGAACACACAGCTAGAAGACACTTGGATCTCAATGTGGAAGATCAGACTATGGGAGGTAAGGATGAAGCAGCTAGTCCTATTTCCTCGGGGAGAAACAACAGATCTGGCACACCGGCTGACAAATCAAATCAAAAGCCGGAGACCGGGGTCCAGTCTGCCCTTCCGCAATGAGCATTATTAGATGCAATATTCAAGGGCTGGGCAACCCTCGCAATGTCAATGCTCTTCACAATTTGGTGAAGAGCAATCGCACCAACCTAGTCTTTCTCATGGAAACTAGATTGTCTAGCGTGGAGATGTTGAAAGTTAGTAACAAATTCGAGAACTATGCAAGTAAAAGCGTCAGTAGCAGAGGTAGAAGTGGAGGAATTGCTTTGCTTTGGCAAGACAATCTCCACGTAAAAATCACTTTGGGTTCTTTGTGGTATATTGACTGCATGATAGTTGGCGAGACTTCCAGCGTTTCGTGGAAACTAACCTGTTTTTATGGTAATCGGACTCGAGAGAGAGAGACACCATTCTTGGGAACTACTTAAGAGGATCAGGGGTTCTAACAACTGCCCCTGGTGCGTCCTCGGTGATTTCAACGCAATGACAAACTCAAAAGAGAAGAAAGGCGGAAGGAGTTTTGACGAGCAAGGTGCTAATTTATTTCTTCAAGTTCTCCATGACCTTAACCTCTTTGATTTGGATTACATCGGCAAAGACTAAATTTGGGAGAGCAACCATAGGAATGGGGATATAATCTCCGAGAGGCTTGACCGGGTGGTAGCCACAGTTGATTGGATGAACCTGTTTCAATCCAGACGAGTCAATCTTCAGACGGCAACAGTTTCAGACCATTGTCCTATACAATTACTTTGGGAAGAAAGTAAGTCGGTTGCAAAGAGGAAAAGAGGCTTTTAGTATGAAGCGTTTTGGAAACAATATCCCAATTGGAGTGAGGTAGTTTCAACCTGTTGGCAACACATGCCAATTCAGATGCATTTGAATGAAAAACTACTCAAATTGGCTGATAGCCTCAAGGAGTGGGAGAAATCAGAGATCGGTAACATTAAAAGGAAGATCAAGGAGCTTCGCAATAAACTGGAACAACTGGACAACTCACGGACGAGGGAAGAACACAGACTGGAAATTACGGCTCTAAAATCTGAAGGAAGAAGACACGTGGCAACAACGTAGTAGAGTGCAATGACTTTAAAAGGGAGACCGAAACACAGCTTTCTTTCATAGGAAAGCCACAATTTGTAAGGCGAGAAATGCCCTTAGAGGGATGGAACATGCAACAGGAAATTAACATACAGAGGAGAAAGAGGTAATTGAAATCGTAACAATATATTTCAATTCAATTTTTCAGTCAACTAATCCGGGTAGAGCAGATATGGAACCACTATTTGCAAAATATCCCTGATATGGTCCCAGCTGAGGAAAGGCTGTTCCTCGATAGTCCCTATACAGGAGAAGAAGTTAAATTAGCGCTGGACCAAATGGGCCCACTAAAGGCGCCAGGCTACGACGGTTTCCCTGCTACCTTTTTCCAAACCCATTGGAAAGTTGTAGGGAAGGATGTGATTGCAGCCTGTCTAAAGGTACTGAATGGTGAGTCAAGTATGGTGGATTTTAACAAGACTATTATTGCATTACTGCCAAAGGTAAAGCAAGTTCGTAAGCCAACGGATCTCCGTCCTATCAGTCTATGCTCGGTGGTGTATAAGCTTGTCACCAAAACGATGGCGAATCGTTTTAAAAATAGGTACTACCACATCTTATTTCAGAATATCAAAGCGATTTTGTCACTGGGCGTCTAATTACGGATAATATTTTACTTGCGTATGAGTTGTTGCATACTATGAAGTATCGTAAAAAATACAAATGGGGTAGCTTTGCGTTGAAAATTGATATGTCTAAAGCATATGATCAAGTGTAGCGGGAATTCCTTAAATCTTGTATGGAACGGTTCGGTTTCGGACCAAAGTGGTTCGGTTTGTGCATGGATTGTATCACTACTGTCAAGTTCAGTTTTGCGTATGAAGGGAGAAGTGTGGGAGAAGTAATTCCTGAGAGGGGACTCCGTCAAGGTTGTCCTCTTTCACCGTACCTATTTCTGCTATGTGGAGAAGCCCTGTCGAGGGGTCTCACAGCAGCAAAGGAGAAAGGCCACCTGACCGGTCTTGCTGCCTCAAGGCATGGTCTAGTATTAGTCATCTATTCTTTGCAGATGACAGCATCCTATTTTATAAAGCAAATGAGGAGGAGATAGACTACATATTACAATTATTATAAATTTATGAAAAAGCCTCGGGCCAAAAAATAAATCTAGAGAAAAGTGCCATTGTCTTCTCAACAAAAAATCCCACAGCAACGGCAGGAGGCTCTAAGTAACCACTGTGGGAATCACACGAAAGGTACCTGGGTTTGCCGACAACCCGGGATAAAAATAAAACCGCTGATTTCAGTTTTGTAACAGAGAAGTTTGAATCAAGAGTGAAATCATGGAAACGCAACTCACTTTCTTTTCCAGGTCGAGAAACGCTGATAAAAGTTGTGGCACAATCCGTCCCCACCTACACGATGAGCTGTTTCAAACTCCCACAATCAGTATGTAAAAAATCTGAAGGAATATGCAGAAGGTTCTTTTGGGGACATGATGAAGATACACAGAAAATAAGTTGGGTTTCATGGGAAACGCTTAAAAAATCAAGAGCAAATGGTGGAGTTGGATTTGAAGATCTACAATCTTTCAACTTAGCCATGTTGGGAAAACAATACCGGGAAATTATGTGCAACCCATACGCCCTGCTCAGTAAGGCACTAATTAGTAAGTACTGTTCTCAAACCGGTATTTTGAATGCAAAAACTAAACAACAGTGCTCATATACTTGGAAGAGTATTAATTCAAGTAAAGATATAATCAGTGAAGGATGGAGATGGAGTATTGGTAATGGAAATAGTGTGGATGCTTTCCATGATCCGTGGCTGCCAAAATCACATTCGTTCAAACCCATCACAACCCCTCCTGTAGAAAAACTCCTTGTTGGAGATTTCATCATCCAGGGTCAGAGGAGATGGAATTTACAGAAACTCAAACAAGTGTTCTGGTCGGTGGACATAGAAGATATCATCAAAATTCCTCTAACAAACAGCGCAAAGCCCGATTTCAAGTAGTGGACTCTTACAGAAACAGGAAACTACAACGTTCATACAGGATACCAAATAGCATTGAGGCAGGCTAACACGCAACAACAACAGCTACAGCACGAATCAAACTCCGAAGAAGATAAATGGTTGGAAAAATTCTGGAAATTAAAAATTCCAAATAGGTGCTTATATCCAGTATGGCGAGGGTGGAAAAGAGCTTTACCTACGAAAGTGAATCTGCATAAGAGGGGAGTCAACATACCAGTGGTTCTCTGTGACATTTGGGACAAAGACCCGGAAGATGAATCACATATCTTCCTGGGTTGAAAAACATCGAAAGAAGTGTGGAAAATAGCTCTCCCAAACTCAGATCTGAAGACGCGCAACAGGGATTTCACCAGTTGGGTCAACGAGATCGTAGAAACTACCAAAGAAGAGACAAAAATTGAATCTCATTTGTATGTGTTTAGCAGAGATCTGGAGCAACAGAAATCAAAAGATCTTCAACAACAACGGATCAACCAACAACAAAGGATCAACTGCGGGGGAAATTGTCCGATCAGCGGTCGGAGAACTCGAAGCCTTCGAATCCGCCAAACCCAAATCAACCACTGCCATACCGCCGTCTCAAACCTGGCGCCCAACAGAGACAGAATTTCTCAAACTAAATGTGGACGGCGCTTGGGACAAAGATAAATCATCGGACGGCGCCGGAGGAGTCATCAGGGACGGGGAAGGAAAGTATGTGGCCGGTTTCGCCAAACGAGTTCCGTTTGGCACCTGACCCAGAACCGCCGAAGAGCAAGCTCTCCGAGACGGAGTAAAGTTCGCCATCGATCGGGGTTGTCGGAGACTGGTAGTAGAAACTGACTCTCTCTTCGTTGTGCAAGAGGTTGAAGGGATAAGGCTGGGAGAAGGAAAGTTTACATCGGAAGTCTCGAGCGTATTAATCGAGGCAACAGAAATGTCTAGAGAATTGGAAGAGATAAGGTTCTAACACGTCGGACGAGGAAGCAATAAAGTAGCTCAATTACACGCCAGAGACGGTCTTATCCAACCGGAGCAAGAGAGTTATTTTTCATTTGAGCCCCATTGGGCATTAAAAGCCATTTATACTGATGTAACGGGCACCACAAGCCCAAACGTTTGCTGATTTTAATCCAAATCCATTCCTCAAAAAAATTATATTTTACTTTAGTTCTTTTCACTTTGGCATGTGGAAAAAATCTAACTTTTGGTGGGGTTTTTTTCCAGTTTATTTCAAAGTTTATGTACATCATATTTTGCCATCACGCTTTTTCTATATTTTCACAATTACCCTAAGGTCATTATTATCAGTGTTGAGATGTGGCCTAACCAGTCTACTTTCCGTAAGAGAATTATCAATCATAACAATAGTTAAATTAGATAGGAGACTCCTATTGTGGTGCCATTATTTTTATTTTGTACCAATAGTTTCTCATGCTTTAAATTGCATGAAACCCGTCTTGAATTTTGATGTGATTAAAATTTCTTGAAATTGTTTACTTTTTGTTATGTCCATGTATGAAAATATGATTTTTTGTTAACAATCTTTTTTTTTTTTTTTTTTTTTTTGCAAACATGAGAACATCAATTCATCATCAAACATAGTACAAGAGAAAGCAAGCTAATAGCCAAACTTACATCATGAGATCATCAGACGAGATAGCTAAACAACTAATCGAACATACAACATTAGGCAATAGAAAATACATAACAACTAGATAGCTAAAACAAATACGGATCAGCGATGGAGTGGAAAGAGGCCGATGTCCTGGACGCTTCAAGCCTCTACCCTGAAAGAAAATACAAAACATCAAACCATCCAAAATAACAATAATATGATCAAAGACAAACCACACAACTGGCGAGAACAGCTTGGCTGCAGCGTCAATATGATCAAATCCTGCTCATCCCCGTGGGTGACCTAAAGTTGAACAAGAGTCTTAGCGATTTAGCTGCACGGAAACAACCAGGTGGAGATTCCTCGAAATCGAAGCGCCTTTTCTTAAGCTGAAAACTTTGAGCAGTCACATGATTGTCAGTATCCATAGCTTCCCGATCCGTGTTACCATAAGCCCCAAAGAAAGCATCCTTAACCTGCGCCTGACAAATATCATCACCACCTTTTGCTGCAACAAAACCTTCATGACAGGGAGCCGGAGGCTCCTTTGGAGCTCGTACAGATACTGGAACCGCTTGAGCACAAACCCGAGCAATAGGCCTCCTTCTACGCGCCTTCTTTCTGTGGAGAAGTCTTTGAAAAGCATTAAAATCAACCTGAATAGCACCTTCCTGAAACTCGTTCAGCTTCTTTGATCGACGAACTTGGATCTCATTCCACAAGGGATCAATCTGGACCACGTGGTTTGTCCGTCGATTAAAGAAAGCAAACCTCGTGACATGGCTCGGAGCGCGGACACCATCCAGCTTCTCACAAACAAAACGGCAAGCACTCTTGATTTCTGCTTTGGGCAATTGAGAGAAGCGAAGGCTAAGCATGTCCGATCTGCTGTAACGACAAACTTTTTAGAAAGATTGACAAGCTAAGTGATGAAAACAACAATTTTCTCTTATTCGTTTGGGACTGGCAACCTCCAGAACTTGTGAAACATCATGAGGAAACAACAATCTCCTTCTCTTATTTCCACAGAGGGAGATTGAGGAAATAAATTCAAACAAATCACGATCCATTGAGAAAACGAGAACTAAGATTAAGAGTGCTATTATGAAAAATAGAGATAGGATAGACTGTATGATGAAGGAGGGCAGCGACTAAGAAACAAAACAGAAAAGGTTGAGTAAATAAAGGACCAAAAACTGGCCGAGAAAGAACATAAACCTGATTTGAAAGAGGGAAATAACGATTGTAACTAGAAATATTAATAACCCACAAGGCAGAAGTAATAGACAGATTAGGGGAACAACCCCACACTGGTGAACCAGACGGTCCAGACCCAATTTGGAACAGACCCAGACTAAATAGGGAAAAATAGGGGTACTACTGAAGAAGAAGATGGCGTGCACAACGTTGACTTCGCCTACAGCAGCGACCGAAAAACGGAAACTCAGAACAAACGATCCACCCACGAGCACTAGACTGTAGGATAGGCAGATCTGGAGAACAAAACTGACGATGGGTTGAAAATGATTGAAGAGAGGTCACGACGACGGCTTTAGCCAAAAACGCCGAGAACAAACTGGAAAGAGTGTTTTCAAACAAGATCTGAAAATTTGCTACCAGAAGAACTTTGACGGAGGGGGCTTTCAACCGGCGTTGACTTCGCCGACGGTAAAAAGGAAGAAGCTGTGAACGGGATTCGATCCGATCCACCCGAGAAAGCAAGAGATGAGGGAAGGCGGATCAGGAAAACAGATGGATAAAAGCTTGACAACGGAAGCTGAGATGCCGCGGCGGGGCGGACAGGGCTGAGGAACAAAACAAGTTTTAGGGTTTTCTAGAGAGTGGAGAGAGGATTTTCTCTCTAAAGCACACCCTTTTTTTAGCTCTTAATTACTTAGAGCTTTAGAGTTGAACATAGTGTTAACAATCTTATAATAACTATCTATTAAGTCGCAGACTATTTATTCCCGATGCTTTGGAAATGTAACAACTATCAGTTTAGTTGTGATAGAAATACCGGGAGTTTGTTCTTGAATTTGCTAACTTTCACGAAACCCTTGACTCGCTTGAAATCATCAACTTTTTGCTATGAATTTGTTCTTTATGCGCCCGTCAAGAAAATACAAATAGAGGTACATTAGTCATTTAATATACTGCATTGAGTTAAAAAATTACCACCAAACGCATTTTTCTAATTTTCAATCTAGACTAAAAATTATCACCAAGCATATTGGTTTAAACAGTATTTATGGGATGTGTGGTGCTTAATCACTTCGGGAAATTTGTGGCGGCACGATGCGCGCAGATTACCTACCTCGCCAAGTCTGACGAAGTGAAGATAATAGAGAGCGTTACAAAGTGGTTCGGAAATCTCTCATCTGCTGAATTGATAGTCGAGACTGACTCGGCTGAGTTGTTACCATGGCTGAGGAAGGAGACGACACCCAACAACGAGGGAGGGTGGTTCATTGAGGAGTTCAGAAGGCTATTGAAGAGCTGCAGTGGAGGTGAATTGTCGGTGGTCCGCAGGTCGGCCAACACAGCAGCGCATAAGTTAGCTTGGTTTGGGTTAGCACAAAAGATGTGGTACTCACTTACCTCTCTGACCCACCAGACTTTATTTCTAATGATCTGCCCTAAGATTATAGTGGGCTACATTGCACCTGATGTGTTTTTTATTTTTATATTTGGGCTTGTTGGTTTGTGAGAGGCTCCTTGTGTTTTTGAGGTGGGTAAGGTTCAGTATCCCCCACTTATATTTTTGCGAGTTGGAAGTCCACTCAACCAACCTCACCCCATAACTTGCATTAAAGTCTCACTGTGCCACTATTATAAGACTAAATAAAGCAATCAGAGTTAATTCCAAAAATAAAATAATTCCCTCACTAATTGCATTATTGAGAACAAATCCAACCCAATAGGGTTAATCATATTAAACACCACATTTTCCCAGTTAGTACGAGTATCAAATTAGTCCACAACACATTATTCACAAAACTTCCCCAAAATAAAGCAAAGTTCTCTTGGCAGAGCCACAGAAACAGTGTCTGGGAGACTACAAATCTTCCACCATGACCATAGATGTATTGTTCTCTGTTTAGTCTCCATCCTCCATAAACCCAAGCACAATCAATTCAAGACTGGAACCTCTAATCTAGAAAAGGGGAATCATATATGTAAAAGAAACATACAAAAAAAAGGCTTCTCTAACTAGCTAGCTCCTTCAAGCGCACCTTTTTCACAACCAAACTACAAAATTGGGTAGTTTCCAGTACCATTTCAGAATGACCAACTACGATGAGCTTGCGGTGGTCACCTTTCTCCTGACTACTCTTTTTCTCCGAGCCTTGGGTTGTGATGGTGCTTCTCCTTCAGGGGTAGTGCTAGAATCTCCTTGCTTGATGCCGAGAAGCCCTAGCCCTGAAACAATGGGGTTCTTTGATATGAACCAGTTTGAAGATGGTTTTCCAGCTGTCTCTGAAGGTCTATTGTAAGCCTTTAAGATGTCATCAGAGTGAGCTAATGGATCCACCTCTACACCTAGCCAAGCCAGCCTTGACGTCTCTCCCAGCTGAACATTCAATAGCCTGCACAGAGACGCACAGTTAATTCCCTGTTAACACTTTTGCAAGAAACATTCTGGCAGCTGGACTCAGCTTCGCTAAAGTACGTGAAGTTCTGTGTCCATTTGGGCCACAGATGTGCACTCAAACCGCCCAAACCGACCAACTCAACCCGACCCGGACCATATTCAGCAGTTTATCATTCATTTGGTTTGGTTGTGGTTTGGAATAACACAAGAACCGTCTACGTGGGTTAGTTCATGGTTTTACCCTCGAACGAAACCAACCCAACCCAACCCAACCCAACCCAACCCATATATATGTATAATTAGATTCCATATTCATATACATAAAGCTCTATAATATATCCATATATGTGATACATAGAATGAGATATATGATTATTTCTATGTTTGTTTATCAAATATAATAATTAGCGAACATTCATCTCAATGGAAAGATCGCACATGACACAAATATCAAATGTATCAAGAATAGTTAGATTCATTAAAATAATTTAGTACTTATTGTATGCATTCTGTTTCACTCAAAATGCGTATAACTTTTTTTCTACTACCTAAAGTACATTTGTTCTTTCAATCAATCAATCATGATTGTGATAGCCCCCGGACACTATAATAGGTTCCTCTAAAAAATATTATGATTAGAAGTTCGAACAGAACCGATTCTTGTAAACCGATATTGTTGGTTTGGCTACGCTCTCGGAACTGCCAAAACCGACCCATGCACACCCCTACATTTGGCTGCAAGCTCACTCTTAATAGCTACAGCTTTTTTCTGGCCTGATCCAGCTGGTTTTCCATGCAGCTAAACTCAGCTTTTTCCTAAACTCAGCTTCTTTTTTCTGTGTCCATTTATCTCCTGTTATGACAAACCACCTCACGAACGAAGAACGAATAAAAGAAGAACACGAGTAGTTTACGTGATTCGCTAGCAAAATATTTGCTAATTACCTCCACGGCGGAAAAACACTCTTTATTCACTTAAGAGGAACAATTACAATGTTTTAGCATACCTAGTAGAGAGACTACTAGCTTCTTTATATAGTACCCTAGAGGAAACCCACAGGCCAAAGGTTTCCAAAACCAAACAAACTTGCTGCCCATAAGTTTCCATCTTTGATATGGAAACAATTCCACCGCCTTTGACTAATTCAACACATTCAAGACACCTCCTCAACAAATCTCCACCTTGACTTGAATTCTCTTGTCAACAGCAGCTGCTCCTCTTCTCGTAAACAAAGCTACGTCTTCTCCGCTCCCAATTGTCTCTCGTCACAGAGACTCGCTGGACCCCCACCGGGTCCGACATGGCCCCTAAGGGCCTCACTGGCTCAAGATGTTGAGCAATTCCAGACAATGCTGGAACTTGCTCTCCGGAACCGGCTTGGTGAACATATCCGCGGGGTTGTCAGCAGTCCCCACCTTCATCACCTTGATCCTGCTCTCGTTTCTCATAAAATGATACCTGACGTCGATATGCTTGGTCCTTTCATGATGAACCTGGTCCTTAGTCAAGCAAATCGCACTCAAGCTACCACAGTAGACTATCGCCGGATCTTGAAGTACCCCTAGATCATTGACCATTCCCTTAAGCCAAATTGCCTCCTTTGCTGCTTCCGTTAGAGCCATATACTCCGCCTCCGTGGTGGACAAAGTCACCGTCAGCTGTAGCGTCGCCTTCCAACTCACAACAGATGCTCCCAGAGCAAATACGTAGCCTGTCATTGATCTTCTACTGTCAATATCCCCTACATAGTCTGCATCCGAGAAACCAGCTACCAAGATGTTTTCACTAGCCCCATAACATAGGCCAATGTATGACGTACCCTTAAGGTACCTGAATATGCGCTTCACTGCCTGCCAATGGTCCATACCCGGATGAGCCATAAAACGACTAACCACACTAACAGCGAATGCTATGTCCGGTCGAGTGCAGACCATAGCATACATGAGACTTCCAACTGCGCTAGCATATGGAACCATTAGTTGTCCCCATTAATAGGATCCACGGCACTGATCATCCAAGGTTTCTCGTTAACCCCCCCCCCCCCCATGGTTGCAACAGTCAGGATAGAGAAGATAGTTACGCTCTTCTTTTTAGACCTTACAATTGTTAAACCACTCCTTCAACATTTTTGTTTATTATTGGCAAAAATAGGAGCTGGAATGCTCTTATTGGCCTCGTTTGGGTAGCGGATATCATAAGCAGGGATATGGCTTATGATTGGATATGAGGTAGGATATGTATGTTGTGGGATAAGGCTGGATATGATATGCTGACTTACTATGTTTGGGTGTTGTAGGATATGAGGCAGGGTTAATATGAAAATGACAACATTGCCTGCAGTGTTGTGATTGAATACCTAGTTGTTCGTATTATAATTTGTCCTTAAAACACACAACCTGCACATATGGCTGATCAGAGCACTAGTACAACCTGCACATAGAAAACATGTGCATTCCAAACCCTATCTCTGGTTTCATCTTCAACATCAAGAACCTTGTTATACAGCTCATCCCTTGCACAACCAAGAATAACCACCAACACCGATTTGATTGACAAACACCAAACCATCATCTCCTTATTAGGTGAGCACCACCATCACTTTCCTATTTTGTCCATGCCGTGGCAAGAGGTTTCAATCAACAATGTAGGAATTCTGCAGAATATAAAATGTTTTTTCATCTGGTTTGGTTTGAGGGTACTCGTGAGCCTTCTGTGACTTTTAGTTACCATTAGTTGTCGTTAACTGACAGGGGTGGGTTTTGTAATTCCCCAAAGACTAGAAATACAAAACAAATTACCATAAAACTCACCTGCAAAAGTATGAATGCTTTAGAGAAAACCATACCCATGGTTCTATTAGAACAACGGAAGTGGGAAATAATCCAAACTACCCCTTCTTTCACTATTTCATAAACTCACTTGTGCATGCAAATACTACTTTTTTTTTGTTTCATAGATTGTAGGACCCATGAGTCCATGACCCCTTCTTTCACGTGAGAAATTGTGGTAGAACAGTTTCTAGGATGTGGGATCTCATGCAATTACGATTTTAACCATCATTATCATAATTACATTTTGAGTAGTTTAATGGGTACTTTCGGTAGTTCAAAAATATGACAGGCTTCAATATTTGATTTTATCAAACTCGGCGTTCGCTTTTTATATTAGTATAAATTCCAGCTGGATATTGAACTTGTTAGATCTTCAGAATTAATGCCTCTGGTTGGGTATGTTGAGGGATTGATGGTGATTGCAACAGAGGGAGGCGGAGGTGGGTTCGCGTTCGTTCCGTGTAATGGCGAGAATGATGGTGGTGAGGCCGTGACTTTCTGGGTTTCAATCAACGGTGAAGGTGGTGTTAGTGGCTTCGCAGAGGTGGCTGTTGGACTTTCGGAAAGTATTCGGCAAAGTTCTTATTGAAGAATTGAGGCTGCTGGATGGATTTGAAGTTCACAAAGTTACTGTTCATTTGGTATGAGATTTACCAAATGAACAGTAACGTCCGGAATAGCAGTAGCCGTAGGATTGGTTTGCAGAGGTTTTATCATCACCGTTGGATCAGTTTTTAGACGTTATGTTTGAATGATTAATAGGACGATGTCGTTTTTGGTTTGTTTAGTGCTTAATTAAAAGTTTGTTAAGCCCGTTGGCTGAGTCAGCTGAATTGGATGGCGTGGCACCATCTGATTTGCTGGTTCATAACCAGTGAGGTATTTTACTTTCTGTTATTTGCTTTCTAGTCCCTAAAGTTTGGTTATGCCTCGTCTGTGAGGATATAACTAGCAAACTTGTACTGTTTGATTTCTATGAAAAAATTTGGAGTTTTTCTTCCCTCTTTGGTGTTCTTACCTTGCATCATCTTCTTCCTCTTCTGCTTTCTTAATATGGTATCAGAGCCATAGGCTTCGAATCCGTTCTCTTTGTTTTGTGCCGGAGGTTGCTAGGGTTGCTCTGTGTCAACCGATCTAGTATTGATCAAGATGGTGCTTCCAGAGGAATCATTTAGGGTTTCTGGCGATTCTGGATCTCGTTCTCAGATGGATGGATCTTCGCCATATTTTCTGCATAACTCTGATTCTCCATGTATGCTGTTAGTTTCTCAAGTACTTACTGGTGACAACTTCAATCTATGGTATAGATCTATGATTGTGGCTTTGGAAGCCAAAAATAAATTGGATTTTGTTACTGGTGTTATTACTGAACCGGAGAAGACTTCTGAGTTGTATTCCTTGTGGAAACGCTGTGATAGAATGGTTATTTCCTGGTTGATTAACTCTGTGAGTAAGGAGATTGCATCTAGTGTTGTTTATTATACAACAGCTAGAGATATTTGGTTTGACCTGTTTGAAAGGTTTTCTCAGAAGAACCTACCCAAGGTGTTTCAACTTAGTAGTGCCATTGTGCATTTGAAACAGGGAGGTATGAGTGTTACTGGTTATTTTACCAAGCTAAAGTCTCTCTGGGATGAATTGGAGAATTAACACAGAGATGCCTGTGTGTACTTGTGGAGCTATGCATTCTTGTACTTGTAATGTGTTGGGAATGATTCACAACAAACTTCAACAAGAACATATAATGCAGTTTCTTATGGGACTTAATTCCTGCTATTCTTCTGTTAGAGATCAGGTTCTCTTGATGGATCCACTTCCTAGTCTTAACAGGGTGTTTGCCAAGGTGGTTCAACTAGAGATGCAGGGAACTATCTCTAGTATGGGCACTTCAATGCCCACCATGGCCATGTATTCATCTCCATTTCATCATGGACAGACATATGGAGCACCCTCTCATGGAAATGTTAATGCTCCCATTTCAGAAGTTCAACATGGAGGTCATGTACAGGGAACTCCTAAATCTAAATTGATATGTCATCACTGTGGAGGTACTGGACACATAAAAGCTAAATGCTGGAAATTACATGGTTACCCTGCAAATTTCAAAAACAAGACTAAAAATCAAGCACACAATGTGGTCAGTGACACTGTAGAAGCTAGTGGTGCTGACAAGAGTGCTTTTCCTTTTACACAAAGTCAATGTAACCAGATGATGCACTATATTAGTACACAGATGCAGCAATCTAGTCATGGAGGGATGAGTGATTCTAGTTCAAGTTCTCCATCTCATAGTAACAATTCTAGTAGCATGGAGAGTCATGCCCATCAGTTTGCTAGAGCAAATGATTCCCCTTATAACCAGCATTTCATGGGCTGTGTTTCTGATTCTTTGACCACAAACAAGTCTAGTGGTGACACTTGGATCATAGATAGTGGAGCTACTGATCATATGTGTCATGATCTCAGTATTCTTGATGATACTGTTGAAGTCTCTAATGTTTTTGTCTATTTGCCAAATGGCAAGAGAGTTAAAGTCTCTCATGCAGGAGTTGTAACTCTAACTCCTACACTTCATCTTGTGGGAGTTCTTTATGTGCCTGAGTTTCAGTTTAACCTGATTTCTATGACTCAGTTAGCCAAGGAGCAGAAGTGCATGTTTGTCTGTGATTCAGAAGGTTGCAAGATTTTGAAAGAAGGCACTAGAGTTCTTCTTGGTGAAGGTAATAAGTAAAATGGACTTTATATTTTGAAAACAGTTAATACTGGTTTTAATTTGTGTAATAATGCACACTCTAAACCAAACAAGATGTTTTCAAGCCAAATCTGGCATCAAAGACTGGGTCACTTGTCAGATGTCAAGTTGAAATTGATGACTGCAGTTCTGAAAGATGGAGGTTCTATTGATAATTCTCAATGTGAGATCTGTCCATTAGCAAAGCAAAAGAAGCTTCCATTTCCTAGTATTGGAAAGTTAGAACAATTAGCTTTTGCACTCATTCACTGTGATATTTGGGGACCATATAGAGTTCCAACTTATGCAGGTCACATGTATTTTTTGACCTTGGTGGATGATGCCACAAGAATGACATGGGTATATTTGATGATTCACAAGTCAGAAGCTCAGACACTTCTTCCTCAATTCTATACTATGATTGAGAAACAATTTGAAGTGAAAATCAAGAGAATAAGGAATGATAATGCAAAGGAGCTAGCTCTTGTTGATTTCATGTTAGAAAAGGGGATTGTTCATCAGTTAAGCTGTGTTGAAGCCCATCAGCAAAATTCAGTGGTTGAAAGGAAACATCAGCATCTTCTGAATGTGGCAAGAGCTCTTAAGTTCCAGTCTTCTTTACCAAGTAGATTTTGGGGTGACAGTGTATTAACTGCTGCATACATCATAAACAGAGTTCCTTCTCCAGTATTGCAGCACAAATCTCCTTATGAGTGTCTGCATAATGAGAAACCTGATTATGACTCTTTGAGAGTTTTTGGCTGCTTGTGTTATGCCTCCACTTTACAACAAGGAAGGACAAAACTTGATGCTAGAGCTGAACCTTGTGTTTTCTTGGGATATGTGTTTGGCATGAAGGGATACAAATTGTATCACTTGAAGAAATGTTCTTTCATCATTTCCAGGGATGTTGTTTTTCATGAGACTGTGTTCCCTTTTAGTACACCATCCTCTTTGTGGCCTCACTCTGATGATGACATAGTGTTGCCTGCTCCAGTTTTACCAGAAACTACTCTGAATTATGGCAATACTCCTACAGCCTCTTCACTTTCAGAAAATCTCAGCTCAATGCAGTTACATGATTCAATAGAATCCTTGTCTGAGCTTCATGATTCTCCTTCTGCTGTTGTTCCTGTGAGAAGGAGAAACAGAGAGTCAAGAGTACCCAACTACTTGAAGGATTATGTGGTGAATAGACCTAAAATGGTGTCAGCTTCATTAGCACCAGTGGTTTTTGATACAGTTCCAGGCCAATCTATCTTCTCAAAATGCCTAGCCACCTTGAATGCAGTCTCAGAACCTCAAAGCTATCAAGAAGCCTGCAAGTCTTCTCAGTGGGTGAAGGCTATGAATGAAGAATTACAAGCACTTGAGTTGAATAGAACATGGGAGATTGCTATTTTGCCTTCTGTACATGATTATGTGGGATGTAAGTGGGTGTATAAGGTCAAGCTGAAGTGTGATGGAGAGGTTGAAAGGTTTAAAGCTAGATTAGTGGCTAAAGGATATACACAAACAGAGGGAATTGACTATACAGAACCTTTTCACCTGTGGAAAAGTTGCCTACTCTCAAATGCCTACTTGCTCTAGCAGCTCTAAAAAGTTGGCATCTTCTGCAACTAGATGTCAATGCCTTCCTTCATGGAAAGCTAGATGAAGAGGTGTACATGGAATTGCCTCCAGGTTATAAGGTGCCTAGTCACACTCTAGCTACATTATCACCACATGGCAGAGTGGTGTGTCATCTCAAGAAGTCTCTCTATGGTCTAAAGCAGGCTTCCAGACAATGGTATAGTAAGTTCTCAAATACCCTTCTTGCTCTTGGTTTTGTTCATTGCAAAACTGATTATACACTCTTTGTGAAAGTCACAAAGTCTTCTTTTGTGTGTATTTTTGTATATGTTGATGATATCATTCTGGGGGGAAATGTTCTAAGTGAGCTGAACACTTTGAAAGTCATGCTAAACACTAAGTTTCAGCTGAAAGATCTGGGCTTTCTAAGGTATTTTCTTGGTTTTGAGATAGCCGGAAATGATCATGGCATTAGTTTATGCCAGAGAAAATTTGCTTTAGATATACTTCATGAGAATGGCTATGAATCTTGTAAAGCTGCATCTGTGCCAATGGATCCTTCTGTGAAGCTGACTGCTGATTCTGGGGATTCTCTATTTGCTGAAGACATTGTTAAGTACAGGAAATTGATTGGGAGATTGCTGTATTTGTGTAATTCTAGACCAGATATTTGCTATGCAGTGCATAAGCTCTCCCAATTTATTGCTAAGCCAAAAGCAATGCATCTTAAAGCTGCACATCATGTTCTCAGATATTTGAGTAATGCTCCAGCTCAAGGTCATTTCTTCTCAGCACACTCTTCACTTGAGCTAATAGGTTATGCAGATGCTGACTGGAGTGGCTGTTTGGACACAAGAAAATCAACCTCTGGATATCTGGTTTATGTGGGAGATTCACTTGTTTCTTGGAGGTCAAAGAAGCAAACTGTTATTTCCAGGAGTTCAACAGAGTCAGAGTATAGAAGTTTGGCATAGATTTCTTGTGAATTGCAATGGTTCATTTATCTCCTTAATGATTTTGGAATTACTCTTCAGCAAGTTCCAGTCATCTACTGTGATAGTAATTCAGCACTTCAACTTGCTGCAAATCCAGTTTTCCATGACAAGACTAAGCATGTGGATATGGATTGTCACCTTATAAGAGATTTGGTGCAGAAAAAGGTCATTTCTTTGAGGTACATTTCTACAACTCATCAATTGGCTGATCTGCTCACTAAACCTCTTCATCCTGCTGTTTTTGGATTTCTGTTGTCCAAGTTGGGTGTGAGGCTCATCCACACTCCAACTTGAGGGGAGGTATTGAAGAATTGAGGCTGCTGGATGGATTTGAAGTTCACAAAGTTACTGTTCATTTGGTATGAGATTTACCAAATGAACAGTAACATCCGGAATAGCAGTAGCCGTAGGATTGGTTTGCAGAGGTTTTATCATCACCGTTGGATCAGTTTTTAGACGTTATGTTTGAATGATTAATAGGACGATGTCGTTTTTGGTTTGTTTAGTGCTTAATTAAAAGTTTGTTAAGCTCGTTGGCTGAGTCAGCTGAATTGGATGGCGTGGCACCATCTGATTTGCTGGTTCATAACCAATGAGGTATTTTACTTTCTGTTATTTGCTTTCTAGTCCCTAAAGTTTGGTTATGCCTCGTCTGTGAGGATATAACTAGCAAACTTGTACTGTTTGATTTCTATGAAAACATTTGGAGTTTTTCTTCCCTCTTTGGTGTTCTTCCCTCGCATCATCTTCTTCCTCTTCTGCTTTCTTAATAGTTCTCATGGTGGGGGTGAGAGTTATTGTGAGAGGACGAGGGCAAGGAAGAGGATTGGTGGAGTTGGGTCGATAAAGCTTTTACTGCAGAGGAATCATGAGTTTTTGTAGTGATAATGGGGAGAAGCCGATATAACTCTTCAATCAAGGAGTCGGTGAAGAAAGGGTTTGCTCTTCCAATGTGCATGTGTTGGTTTAATGGAGGTTCATGTCTCAAGGGGGAAGTTGAATCGAAGAGAGAGCATTAACTGCAAGAGATGAACCTTCATTTTTGGTGGTGGCCTATGAAAGAAGGCCCAACCTCAGAAGCCAGAGTGTTTGATACTTCAGGGGCAGGACTGTAATGAACCAAGCCGTTCACGAACAACTCGTGTGCGGTTCGTAAAAAGCTCGTTCATGCTTAGTTCGAAGAAATAAACAAACTCAAACACGAGCTTTTGTTCGATTAATAAAGAAACAAACACGAGTTTCGGCTCGTTTGTTTGTTATGTTCACGAACAATTCTTGTCTACATATTTTATGTGTAATTTTACATACAAACATACGAACATTCTGAACTTTTAGGTGAATACACTTTAGAAAAAAAATTAGATTTCTTATATTTACAATATTTTATGGTATATTTAAAAGATATTAATGAGAAACTATGATCTTCTTACATAAAAACTACAAATCTGTCAAATAGTTTTAGTTGTTTTCACCTAAAATGTGGACTCGATTTTAGGCTCGTGCTCGGCTCGAGTTCGAATAAAATTTAATCAACCAAACTCAAACAGCCAAAAAACAGTTCGGCTCGAGTTCGTGTTTGTTCGATTAATTTTGATTTTTATACAAGCCAAACTCAAACAGCTGATATTGGGTTCGGCTCGGTTCATTTACAGCCCTATTCAGGGGGGGGTGTGATGGTTGTGTGAGGAGTGAAGAAGGCTTCATCAGATGAAGAGGAGAGGTCATTGATGTTGAAAAAAAAATCCTGGGGTGGGCCTTGATTGGGATCAAAGAGGGTGGGGATATCTTGAAAAGAGTAGTTCGGTACAATTCGAGAGTCAAAATTCATCGTTCTGAAAGAGGCCATATTTTGAGTGAGCTTTGAGGTATTTGGTGAACATTTGGCGTTGGGGATTCACATGAGAAGAGAGTGAGGAGAGATGGTGGGATGGCAAATATCTGGCCTCCAATCTTTCCAAAACTTCCACTAAGTTGCTATTGCATGACTTGTTAGTATGCCCAATTTACCACACCTATAGCACACCTTGAAGATCATTTCATAGGAAAAATACACTCATTTCTTCTCTTGTTCATTGGGAACTGTAATGTAAGCTCCTGGAACCAGAGAATCTCCTACTCTGACTCGAGATTTGATTCTAATAGCTTGCATGTTTCTAACTCTTTCAAATGACCAATCAACACAATAAGATCTCCTGTTATATTACCTAAACCCTCAGCTGTTTCATAATTAAACCCTTCCAAAAAGATGGTAGGAACTTGAAACTAAAGCTCAGTAGTAGAGAAATCCACTTCAGAGAAAGCTTGGTTAATTTTCCTTTCTTTGAACACCAGAGACAGACCATGCATTGCGATTGCAGACTCATTGAGAAAAAAAATGTTTATCTTCTAGTTTTTGAAAGTGGAAAAGATAGTAGGATCCTTTCTTTTCAATCCAGATAAAACCAGAAGTTTTCCAAACTTTGTTAATCTCTTGTTGCATGACGATCGGAGACAGTGTTTTAGAGCCTATAAACTTGGCTATCAGAGAGTCCTTCAACAATTCTCTAAAGGTAAAAACCTTCATAGAATTGAGTGAGTAAACTGACCCTCTTTCATCTAGCATTTCCTTCATGAAATCGTTAGAGGATGGCCTACTGAAATCGAAACAGTACGAATTAGACATATATGCAAATCAAGCAGAGGAGGGAGAGAGCTAAGGACACAAATACAAAGAACATGCGATCGAGAAAGATGATTTGAGAAAATGGATGAAAGGTAAATGCATGCAGCCTACCGTTGATATAAAGGTGAGATTACCTGCAGAAGATCAAGCAACAGATTCGATTAGCACTGATGGCGGAATGGGAGAATCAAGACATGCAAATGATGATGGGAAGGAGATAGAGTGTGAAGCTAGTGAAAACGCATGCAAATTGAATAAACAAATCAAGAAGAAAAGGATTGCATGAGATTATTTTGATTGGAACAAGGAAGCTAATGATGATAATCATCATAAGTGAGGCATGCAAGTGGGAGATGTGTTTTTTGATTAGGGTGAGAAAATGAAGGCTCAAGGAGCATAGGAAGGTGGCTCATTTAGAAAGAGAGCACCCCGGTATTTTTCGGAGTGTAACGAATTGAATTAGCGTGGTTGGATCGGATTACATGTATTGGGATTAATATTCCATTTAATTTTATACATTGCTAGCTATGTACTCCATCTGTTTCTTCTTCTTCATCATCCTTTCATTATCGAGTTTTTCTTATGATTTGTCGTCATTTTTTATTTTTTTTATACTTTTTGAAATGAAAATACTACCATATTGCCCTTAATAAAAATAGCATCACTTTGAGACGTGTGGAGTCACAAGCTCGCTTTTAAGGGCAAAAGTGTCAAACCACTTGAGCTACAAAAAAAAACTGGTTCATGAAGAACCAGAAGAAACGGAGGGAGTAATAATCCAATCTTTTTTTTTTTAAAAAAAGTAATAATCCAATCAGAGTTAATTCTAATGAAAACAATTCCCTTACTAATTGCATTATTAAATCAACCCGCGCATCAAACGGCTTCTAGAGGGCTCTGAAATAATTGGGTCAGCTCTTTTGTCGATGACCCTCCGGATTTCATAGTAGATATGATAGCCCAAGATGCTAACGGGCCAACCAAATTAAACTAAATTTTCACTTAGTTAGTACAAGTATAAGCCCAGAACACACATTATTCACTATCATTTACCAAATTCATTCATGGGCATAATAACAGCAGCTACAATTTTCTCAAAATAAATCAAAGTTTTCTAGGCAGTCACAGAAACAGTGTGGGAGATTACGAATCTTCCACCTTGACCATAAGAGATGTATTGTTCTATGTTTAATCTTCATCCTCCATAATCAAGCTCAATCAATTCAAGATGGAACCCTCTAATCTAGAAAAGAAGAATCATATGTAAAAAGAAAAACATACAAAAAAAAAAAGCTTTTCTAACTAGCTAGCTCCTTGAAGCGCACCTCTTCCAGGGATCCGCGGGAAAGCAGTCTCTCACCGCGGCTTTTCACAACCAGCCTACAAAATTGGGTAGTTTCTGATACCATTTCAGAGAGACCAACTATGATGAGCTTGCGGTGGTCACCTTTCTCCTGACTACTCTTTTTCTCCGAGCCTTTGGTTGTGATGGTGCTTCTCCTTCAGGTGTAGAGCTAGCCTCTCCTTGCTTGATGCCGAGAAGCCCTAGCCCTGAAACAATGGGGTTCTTTGATATGAACCAGTTTGAAGATGGTTTTCCAGCTGCTGCATCTGATGGTCTATTGTAAGCCTTTAAGATGTCATCAGAGTGAGCCAATGGATCCACCTCTACCCCTAGCCAAGCCAGCCTTGATGTCTCTCCCAGCTGAACATTTAAAAGCCTGCACAGAGACGCACAATTATTTCCCAGTTAACACTAGCGAGAAATATTCTAGCAGCTAAACTCAGCTTCGCTAAAGCCTGTTAAGTTCTGTGTCCATTTGGCTGACAGCTCGCTCTTAGAGTGGGTTTAGTATGGCTTTTTTCTAGCTTTTAATCCACTTTGGACTTTTAATCTGTTTTTAATTTTTCTGAACACTTTGGTATCGATTTTTTTTTTGTGTCAGCTTTTGGATTTTAGATTCTGCCTTTTCAGTGTAAAACTAGATTGTGAAAAAAAGTTGGGTTTCACGTCTTTCACCAGATTTGGACTTTTTTCTTCTTAGACAACAGAATGACTAATATACCAATACATTTTTTAGTATTTAAATGCTACAACAATTAATTTGACATACATAATTTTGTTAGTAAATTTAAAAAGGGTATTTCCTAAAAAAAAGGTAGAGTGATAAATTCCACTAACAAACAAAATTGTTACATTACAAGTTTCTTAACACCACCAACTTTTTTCACCGAACACATACATCAAGGTCTTTGTCACACAGTTTTTTCACAGCAATTTAAAAAGTCTGACTTAAAGGCTGGAAAAGTCGTACCAAACCCACCCTCAATAGCTGTTGCCTTTTTTTCTAGCCTAATACAGCTGATTTTTCATGCAAGCTAAACTCAGCTTTTTTTTTTTGTCCATTTGCCTCCCTCCCTCCAATTCTCCGTCGATGTTTAGATAAGTGGAGGAGAGCCACATTTTTGTGATTGCTTTGGCCACTGTTATCGAGTAGTAATTCCCATTTCTATTTCAGGTTTGGAAATGGAGATGCATTGAGTGGGTGATATGTTAAATATCTGGTGCCCGATTATTATGCCTCTTGGGCCAGAACTGGGAAATCAAACCACAATCCAGAACGGCAGAATCCATAACAATAAGAAGACCGTGGAAGCTACCTGTTGCTATTCTCTACTAAGCCCCTAATTTTGTTTCCACTTTGCTTTTACTTGTTTAGTCGTGTGATGTGGCTTTTGTCTGCTGATTCAGCTTGATATATACATTCATGGTTGTATATATTCAAGGAACAGAGGAAGAAAAGCAGGGGAATAAGCTTGTATATCAAATAAGTTCTTCCCGTGTTCTTCTGAGTTGACTCAGCTATGACTCACATTAGTAATTGTTACTCCTACCAACTATACCCATGGTTGAAAGTATGTGTTACGGTAACATGTATGAGTTCGTGTAATCTCAAATAAGTTGGATAAGTCAAATAAGTTTTTACCGGCATTTTGCTTACAACGAGAGAACCTGTAAATCGAAGATCAGTACTCTTATCAGAGCCTTAAGTTGCTCTCATCAAGAACGACTCTAAATCATTTAGCATACCAATAAGCCAATTCAACGAAACGAGAAACTCAAATTGCATTGAATTTGACACCATTATCTTCGTCATCATCCTCATGAAGCACCACACTTATGATGCTCTGTTAGAGGGGAGTTTCCGCATGAAAGGGAAGGTTCTCATCACCGGTTCTAAGTCAAAACTTTAAAATGACCAGGTTTTCTTTGAGCTTGGATGAGAAGTATGTGAGAGGGAGACTCAGAGTGAGTGTTGCAGAGACAGAGAGAAGCAAATTTCTTGGAGAGAGAGAGAGAGTTATTAAGAGCTCAAGACACAGGAATGTAGAATAATAAAAGAATGGGTATAAGAGTCAATATGGTAAAACATTCATGTGTGCATAAGAAGGTTTCGTGCATTCAAAAGCACCCTTTCCAAATACCCTCGGTCAATAACTCGGCTTCCCTACACATATAAACAGTTCTTACACATTGAAACTTTGTGCTTTGGGTTATTTTAGTTTCTTAAACCAATGCTAGTTTAACTTGATCAGATACAATTGGCCCTGTTTGGATGAGCTCAATTAAGATTACGAGATTGTAGATTATTGGAATGAGTGGTTGAGGCAAGGAGAGAGAGAGTACTGTTTAACCTCAACCACTCATTTCAACAACCTAAAATCTCAAAATATTAACTAATCTCATCCAAACAGGGCCAATGTAGCAGACCAGTGCTGAAGCTAGATACCATGGAACAGCTCTAGAATTTTCAACTTACAATTTTTCACATAATTTCTATCACAATAATAGGATCGTTTACTAGATTATCTCTAAGTATGAGCATTGTGATATGACATTGCAAGAGGTCGGTAGGGATAGGCTTTTTCATAATGGTCTCTGGAAGATGATTTCACCATATCCTTAGCAAAATTAGTTGCTCAGGTAAGCCCAGCGATTAATGAAAATTAATTGTTCTTTCTTTATTTTGTTAAATATTTTAGATCACCGAAATTGTATTCTGGATCGCAAAGGTAACGAATTTGGATCATGCGACACCGGAACCAGGAATGCTGTGAGTTTAGGTTTATGGTAAAATAAGGGCTTTATCTAAGACACTAAGCACTAATAAACTACAACATCTCGCAGTTTGCTGGGGTACCGTTTCAATTTCTGACATGTTATTAAGATAATTTAATATAGTATGGGAACTTATACAAACATACTAAATTATTGGGGTTGATTTGCAATATTCAATAGTCCAGGGGATGATGTGACCTCAATATACCCTTAATGCTAGGTGCCGTTGACTTGGAACAAAACGGAACCAATAATTGGTGAAACAACAATAGACGGAGAATGAAGATACCTGAATGCTGTGCTGAAGAGCAGAGGTACACCAATAACATCGAAGTAATTGATCATTGCTGTATCCATTCCACACAGTAACTGGTACCGTAAGTTGGCATATAGACCAAGGAAAGCTCCATAACCAAGCGCGTTTGCACTAACAGCAGGAACTGTAACAGAGAGCCTGCAAAATGGTAGACTATTAGATAAGCTTCACATCAGGAGACACTGTTAGGTGAAAAGTATCACTGATTTGCAATTTTCCGTGAAGTTTTGTTTGAGCCAAAAGGCAAGAATATGTACCTTCCCTCCTTTTTGCTGGCACAAAAATTCGACAAAGCACCTTGCACGGCGCCAGAAGTAAACCCAACCATACTCAACTCTGCAGCCTTGTAGAAAAAGGACTGGATCCTTTTTTGCAAGTCGAATTCTCGAAGTGGATAGCTCTTCTCAAATACATTGTTTGGGAGTTTTTGCAGTGTATTTTGCAAATCAAACCGGAAAGTGTTTCCATACGAACGACAAGGAGCGAGCGACCAGACCACAATGGCATTGCATGCAGTTACAGTCAGAACATTAATAAGAGCAAGATCCCACTCCTGCTTGATCCTAAAGAAATGCAAGGAAAAAAATTTAGTTACGACTTCTTATAAGCACAATGTTTGAAATCACAACATTACAATAGTTGAGAGTAAGATTGATCACCTTTCCTTGCGAATTTTCACCTCCCACCAAACAGAGCATCCAATTGTGCCAATCTGCTCCAACATAAACCGGTACAAAAATGCAGGATCTGCAATCATCCTGCATGAACAGTGACAAATAACACAAAGGAAGTTAGCTCATAACCACTAGAATGACCTAGAATAATAAATGCGCATTGAAAAAATATGTCTGTTCAAAACTGAAATGGATCATTATGCTAAGATATTCCTCAACGATGCAGACCAAGCCCAGGAGTCTCCCAAGTGACATGACATGCTTCAATACCATTCGCTCAAAAATGCAGGAACCTTAATAATCCGTGTCTCATCTTTTATGTGCAGACAACTTGGCATGCATATTACTGGCAGAAAAAAGTACTGAGTATCAGAAATTCAGCACCCAGTAATGTAGGTTACAACCAGGCCTCATTTGCTAGGGGAAATAAAACAGCCGGATATGATGTTTACTGGGATATGATTACTTCGGGATAAGGCAGGACAAGATATTTTTCTTTTCTCTATTTTGGTGCTGCACAAATCTGTGTCTGTCACAAATGTGGAAACATAGTTGATCTCATCCCTGAACTCCCGCTATGCGCGGGGTCCAGGGAAGAGGGCGGAGATAGAGATCAAATGTGCTCAATGAGATGGTAGCTAAACGGGGACGGGAACGAGCCGAAACGGGGACGCCGGAACGGCTATTTTAAAAAAATTAGGAGACGAAACGCCAGCGGAACGGCAATTTAAATATAATATATATATATATAAATAAACATAAATCTTTTATTTATTTACATTTTTTATAATGTAAATGATTCATTAACATAAACCTGTTTACTTGTTTAATACTAGAAAAGTCCAAATAAAACAAGTCAGCCCATTATGAATGGCATTTTTGTACAATTGAGAAAAGACAATGGGTAAAATAGTAAAATAGGCAAGAGAGGTGGGTCAGCACACCACTTGTTAACCCTCGATTACAGCCTCTCAAGTCTCAATGGATAAGAAGAAAAAAGCCATGGCCGCCGCTTACGATCTTCTCGTCTCTTCAGGTGAGTGATCCACTGATGCCGCCGCGGACAGAGTCTTCCCGTCGCCGGTGAAGGATCTGTGGCGTCGGATAGGGACGCCGCCTGACGCCGTGAAATTTTCCGAAGAAAGGTGCAGCGGCGTCGTCTCAAGGTATGTCTTCTCCTCTCTTTAAGGTTGGCTGGAACGATTCCCAGGCGTTTCGGAAAAGAAGGAACCCGTCCCCGTGCCGTTCCAGTCAGGTTCCGGACTCCAATTTTTTTTGGGACGCCAGCTGACGTTTTGGGAGCGTTCCGGGGCGTTTCCGTGCCGTTCCAGCGTTCCGGACGGGTACCAAACGGGAACGCAGCCCTACATGGCGTTCCGGTGCTTCATAGGATGGTAGGGTTCGGGGAAAAAGGGCATGGAATCTTCACAATTGATTAAGGTCATTTCAACACTCATCTTATATCCTCCCAAATCGGGGTTATAATAGGGAGGGGATATCAAATCCGTATTCCACTCTCATATTCCTTCCCAAATGAGGCCCCAGGGGGTAGTACATCCTTAATTTTAGAATCCCAAATATCACATGTCATCAGCAGTTATAATGCGGATTCCTCGTGCTCTGAATGACTACAATTGAATCTTGGGTCAAGCAAAGATTACTAAGGCTTTAAGCTACACAAATATAAGACTACTCTGGTAGCTTTTCTTTCTCATTTTTTGTTTCTGCGAAGGGGTGAACATAACCAGTCCCTTCTATTGGAGCACTGCAACGATACATCTTCTCTTTCAGGCATGGAAGACATCATCTCTTTCAGGCATGGGACCATGAATTACGTCATTACAATTATCTTTAGGTTCTTTCTATTGAGTTGCAAGCTCATTCTGCACAAATATTTTATCCAGTCAAACATTCCGAGATCTAATATATGTATCCGTGTCTTTCACATGATTGATCAGGACTGAACTTATCATTTTCTATTCTATAAAGTTGACATAAATCCTTTCAGAGCTTCCCCTGGATTTAGAAAATAGCGTCATTATTTAGGTGTCGGGTGCACTTCGGCTTCACTTTGCCTTCGAAATCATTGCCACGACCCAAATCTTTACTGAATATTAAGTTTGGTGTTCTTCGTACATATACTACGTTCATCATTCCCCGGTGGATTAATCTCAGCTCTGATCAGTAGACACAAGGTTTGCTCATGAATATTAACAGTTGGCAATATGGAACATATCTCAAAGCAGCTAATGTTTGCATTGAAGTGGTGGGTTAGGATGTGATGAGCACATGATACTTCGATAAATCCATCTGAGTTGAAGGATTTTGATATGACCGGATGACCCATCATCAGTGTCAATGTCTTTAGAAGTTTTGTTAAAAAGGTCGAAAAGTAACTTAAAATGGAACAACAGCAACCTCGGTAAGAAATAATAACTAAAAATGGTAACTCTATCTATGTATATTTCCTAATCGAGAATCAAAATCCGGTCCAGGACAATTGAAGCCATTCAATGTTCCCCACTTTTTAAAGCAGATTGCATGCCTCTTGCAACCCAGATGTCAAGTCAGCCACACAGTTCCGTGTATTTGGAGGAACAATCCTACTAACACTTGTTAAGTCATATCTGAAGTAGAATAAAGTGTCTTCAAACAAACCAGTTACATTTGTCAGATCCATGAAACCGAAAGATGTTCTTTTTCATTGAGTACAAATAGTAATGCAGCATTCATTAAAAAGCTTTTACATGTTCCTTGTATATTGTTACACCGTATCCAGTCTGTACAAATTAGATACTCAGTTCTCCGTTCCAAGTCTTATGTGTAGTTTTCCTACTTGAGTTTGTCTCCGAGGAATGGATAATAAATGGATTAGCAAGTACTTGAGTAGAAAAAAATGTTCTGCATGAGTTTTGTCAAGTTGTTCTTCGAACAATCGGCTATAGATTTAAAGTATGCTCATGCACAGAAAACATCTTAAAATTTAACCTTTGAAAATTAAAATGGGTAATAGACAGAAACCACCCCTGTAGCTTGGGCATTTACCAACTTAGTACCCTGACGTTTGGAAAATACCACATACCACCCTTCTGTTACGCCAAAGTAGTGACGCAAACCACCCTTCTGTCGAAGTCTGTTAGAAACACTTTTTTTTGGACAATTTTAACCTCCCTATACTTACTTCACATTGTTCCCCTTAGAATTATACAGAATAAACCAAAAAAAAACAAAGTATCATTAATACCTTACTCCTCGTCTTCCCTCTTTTTGCCATCACCGCTCCAGACCAAACACTACACCACCAACCCAGCCCTTGCCACCACTACCACAAACCGACCCAACAAACAACAACAAATCAAACTCCTATATAAAGAACAATGCTAGCCTTATAATACCCACAACTTCATTCGATTGATGAGGAATGTTTAACACGGTGACTTCTCCAACTTTCACATACTCAAGTAGAATTGAATTCTCTCTAATCTCAATGTCTTGAACCAAACCGGGGGATTTAAAGCCCAATTCCCGCCAACACAACATGACCGCGCAGCTCTGCTTCAATTTCAACTCGATCCCCAATTCCCCCATCAATCTCAGTGTTAGGGTTCAACCATACCGCATCTTTTATCAAAAAAATAGAGAAATTCTGAAACTTCAATCGGTGAAATCAAAAAGCAAAGATTTGCAATAGGTGATAAGAAGGAGAACATTCAAGGAGCTCCTACAACTACTATTACGAAAGCCAAACGAGAAGCCCCTGTTCTATACCACAAAAAAAAACCCAGAAATTGCATCCATTGAACACCCAACAGAGCCAACATCGAACTAATCGGAACCCTACTCCAGTTTATCGGAACCGAGTTCGGGTTTGTCACTCTATCATTCTCTCTCTCTCTCTGAACGAGTCAAATTGAACCGTGGTTACCAATTTGACCCGATGAACCTATAATTGCAGCAATGGGTATGAGAGAGAGAGAGAGAGATGGTTGAAGCACTGACGGTGTTGTTGGTGGCCGTTCTGGTGAGTTTGTGTCTGGTTTAGACACAAAGAAGAAGGGACAAAGATAGGTGATGGTGGGGGGATGTGATGATTGATTTGTGGGATGGGTCAACATAGTTTGTGATTGAGGATTATCCTTCGTTCTTATCCAAATGAACATTTCACCAGTTGGGGTTGCATTTTGTTCCTCTGTTCTTGTTCATTTATTGATTTCTTTAATTAATTTGTGACTGAAAGTAAATAACGAGGGTAAACAAGACTTTTCACTGCCTCCGTTAGATTCTGTTAAGTACAAAGGGTGGTTTGAGGTATTTTTCATAGCTCAGGGTAGTATTCTGGTATTGTACCATATGTCAAGGGTGATTTCTGTCAATTACCCAATTAAAATTCCCAAATTTCCGAAACATTTTGGGAATTGAACTTCTGAAGCTTAAATCCCCAATTTCCTGCATCATCCCATATATTACTGTACACTGTCATGCATACTACATCATTTCAAAGGATGTTATGCTTCTCTTCAGTATTTCATGTCTCAAGTGGCGTGGACTGTTTTGAGAAGCTTCGACTCATATAGGTTTTCATATGACTGACCATGCTGATGAAAAATCACTTATTCAAATAATAACCACAATTCAGATTATTGATGATCCCACTAGACACATTTTTTCAATCCACACTTGCGAGTTAAGAGTCCAGAATCCTATTATGAACAGATTTTCATCTCAAACTTCTCTTACATTGAGTTACGAGTCCTATCATGTAACACATTCACATTAGATATGATAACCAAAATGTAAAATCTGTTGCCAGCAATACATTGAGTTAATGGTGAACCATATGAATCATTTGAATGAACACCGACCCATACCGTACATCAAAATCCCAGCAGGTCAATGTTCATAGTATAGATTTTGATCATTTCAGTGAACCCGCTAGCCTTTCCAATCCATACAAATGGGGCTGAGTGAAGGGATATTCTACAAAATCAGCTTTAAAAAAGAGTACTCCCTTCAATTTTATAAAACAACATCATGTGTTCATAAGCTTCGAGTGCAGCCAAGGAGCATGGTTACAGGCGTACCAATATAGTGTCAATGACATCGTACAATTAAGTCTGCCCTTATGTATGAATTCTCCAATCTCACCACATCAACTCAAAAGACGAATCATATTTTTAAAACTAACACCTCACAGAAAAACAGAGCAGCGAAAATATCAATATTCCAAATCACATAGGTGCATAGTATGAGATTCGTTTAAAGAGAATCCAAAAAGATACGCATTTCAGCAACGAATCAAGAAATTTACCTGCCAATAAATGCCCTGGACATTCCTTGTGGAAGAGTTCGAGATATAAACCTAGTAGTTGTAGGTCTGGCGTTAATTGCTAGATATTTTACCAACTGAGCCGAGCTGACCAAACCCTGCCAGCAAGTATACACATAAGAGTCGCCCACATTATTATAGAGAGTGAGAGTAATATTATGCAAAATCAACTCACCATTTCATAAGCTTGCCGCAGTCCTGCAGGCAAATCCATCATTGTTCTTTGCCACTCATTTAATACAGCATCGACAAATTTCCGGTCAAATATCTGCCGGAATCATTACCATCGTTAAGCTAAATAAGAAATAAATAAATTGGCAATCAAAAGTGTTGAGTTTCATGTATTTTAACCTCTGGAAGAACCATTCGTCTCCTAAACAACCCGCCTTCATCTCCTTCATCTCCATCATCAAAGTCGTCAAAGTAATCGTCATCATCACCATCATCATTGCCTCCATCACCACCACCAAGATTGATACCTTTTCCACTATTGCCACTACCGCCACCAGTTGCAATCTACAATACCCACATGTGGAAGTCGTTCATCAGGGGTTATTGGATGATTTGAAACATAAATGAATCAAAAAGGAACTTGATTTAAATAAACAAACTAGGTAATAATTACAAGGACTTAAACCAAGATCCCTCCACTTCAAAGTCGTGTATTAATAATGGGTCACAAGCACAAGATAAAAACTAGAACTTGGGAACTTCATTTCAATTGCCAAAACAGGTATAGCTAACATGGATCCCGACCAAGATTGCTCAACCTTAAGGTTATCCTGTAATAGTGGGGACTGGGGACCATAAGCACACGCTGCTGTAACAGAAAAACATGGATGACGGCCTTGGGAAGCGTACTGTCTTTTAAATACAAATATTAATCAATGAGAATGTCAAAACATTAGATATTGGTATTCTCATGCAGCAGTAACACTAGATAATTCGATTACCATATATTACTCCCTTTTCTTAGACCAAGTTTCCAACCACATCATAATTTTCCAATAAACTTCAATAAAATCATCAGACCCGAATAGCCACACAGCTGAAAAATCCTAGTCTTAAGTTTGAACCGATGAATTTATGACCTACAACTTGTTTCACCTTCTTAAGCAATGGTAATCTAATGTTTTCACTGGCCACTAGTTAGTTTACTTTCGGTGACCCCTACCCGGATGATCATGTTCGCTGGATAAGGCCAAGAAGGTTGATACGTGTATATAGAAGTAGTAGGACCATGAAAAAGATTGGTTCTCATACATAGGAAAGCATTAATGTAAGAGGATTACATAAGAAAACTAAACATAGCTAATTAGACATTCGAATAGTGTACACGAATCACCATTGACTACTTACGTCGATGTCCCAAGGTTGGGCTACATGGCATACGTGCTCAACACATTATTATCACAATTCACACTCAGTGTCATTTGAAATCTAGTAGTTTAAACTCATAGAAACCAAATAAACTCAAAGATAAACCATAGAATCAGAGTGAGCAAACAACATACACATACTTACACTGCCACTTGAGAACTATGAAGATAACAAATTAACGACCACAACTATAGGTGAAAAATACCCCTCATTTGGTGGCTTGGAGTAATATCAAACACCAGACCAAGATTGCTCAACCTTAAGGTTATCCTGTAACCTTAAGGTTACACAAAATTGGTATAAACAAAATTGGTAATGGGATGATTTTAAACATAAATGAATCAAAAAGAAACTTCATTTGGATAAACAAAATTGGTAATAATTACAAGGACTTAAACCAAGATCCCTCCACCTTAAATTAAAGTCGAGTATTAATAATGGGGGCCACAAGCACAGGATAAAAACTAGAACTTGGGAACTTCATTTCAATTGCCAAAACAGGTATAGCTAACATGGATCCTGACCAAGATTGCTCAACCTTACGGTTATCCTGTAATAGTGTGGACCGGGGACCATAAGCACACGCTGCTGTAACAGAAAAACACTGACGTTGTCTCTTTTAAAATACAAATATTAGTCAATGAGAATGTCAAAAAATTAATTATTGGTATACTCATGCAGCAGTAACACTAGATAATTCGATTACCATATATTACTCCCTTTTCTTAGACCAAGTTTCCAACCACGTCATAATTTTCCAATAAACTTCAATAAAATCATCAGACTAATAAGCCACACAGTTGAAAAATCCTAGTCTTAAGTTTGAACCGATGTATTTATGATCTACAACTTGTTTCACCTTCTTGAGCAATGGTAATCTAATGTTTTCACTGGCCACTTTTCTTTCGTTGACCCCTACTCTCATTATCGCTGGATAAGCCCACGAAAGTTTTCATGCGTATATAGAAGTAGTAGGACCATGAAAAAGATTGGTTCTCATACATAGGAAAACACGACAGTAAGAGGATTACATAAGAAAACTAAACATAGCTAATTAGGAATTCGAATAGTGTACATGAATCACCATGGACTACTTACGTCGATGACACAACGTTGGGCTACATGGCATACATGCTCAGCACATTATCAAAATTCACATTCAGTGTCATATGAAATCTAGTAGCTCAAACTCATAGAACCCAAATAAACTCAAAGATAAACCATAGAACTAGACTGAGCAAACAACATACACATACTTACACGACCACTTGTGAACATAACAAATTGTCGAAACTCAAACATAACAAATGTGGGGAGAAAACCCCCTCATTTGGTGGCTGGGAGGAACATAGTAGCTCAAACTCATAGAAACCAAATAAACTCAAAGATAAACCATAGAACTAGAGTGAGCAAACAACATACACATACTTACACTACCACTTGTGAACTACTACTATGAACTATGAAGATAACAAATTAACAAACAGACACAACTATGGGTAGAAAAAAAAAAACCCTCATTTGGTGGCTTGGAGTAACATCAAACACCATACAAAGCATTAATAGGGATAAACAACAAAGGAAAACAAAAACCCAATTGAGTAATTTGATGCTTAGTGCTCAGCTAAATGAGCAAAATTTCCCACACATACCTGAGGAGAAGATTTGGTCTGCTTCTGGCTCATATCAAGCTTCGATTTCTCCAAAGTCACCGCACCCATTGACCCAAATTTCCCCTTCATCACCGGACCACCCACCACACTCGCACACGAAGGGGTCGCAGCCAAACAGCGCTCCAACCCAGCAATAGTGTTCCCATCAATCGCTTCCTCGGCGGCGGCGGCGGAGGAGGCCTTGACGACGAGACCCACCTTGCAGAACTTGCAGGAGACCGCCGTGCGGTGACCGGAGCTGCGGAAAGGCAAGATGGGTTTTGACGATAAGGTTTTGGTGGTGGGGATCATCTGGGTGTTGATTGGCATGATTTGCAACACTGAGTGAGACATTTTTTGATTTGGGTAGATGTGGAATTGTTCAGAGTTTCATGGGTTTGATGAGGTAGATAGTTGCAGATAGGGGGATTTGGATTTTGGGTTTGGGTTTGTGTTTTCTCTCTGTGATTTTGAGAGAGAGAGAAGAGAGGAGGAGGAAGATTAGGTGGGTGAAGGGTTTTGATGGGGACGGAGGAGACAATCCGGAACAGAACTACTGAGTTGAGAGCGACTCGGACTGAGTTGACTCAGCCGTCTCTCTGGCCCCACTCTTTGCAACTGGCAAGACAACAAGTGGCTAGTGTATGTACATTTGTTTTTGAGTTACTGCTAGTGTTCTCTAGATTCTTCATGCATTGTTTTGCTAACTAAATTAACCGGTCAAAATACTCAAAAACGGTCAACCGTGAAGGATCTGTAGGAACCGATTATCGAGTAGTATTTGATAACGTAAAGATAATTTTACTCCTCGGTTTTGACAAAAAGAAATTGTCACCCCTTCTGTGCCAAATTCTAGGACGCCTACGCCTGTCTGATTGTGTCATTTGATACTCTAAGAGGACAAAGCTATCGCAAAATTGTTATCGGTGGGGGACCTTCACTTACAGACTAAAAACATCGCAATCACGGGTGTAGATGTCCGGGAAGTTGGACATTGAAGGAGAAAGAATGCAATTTCCCAAACGAGAAGGTAGACCTAGTAAAATGGACAGATTGGTCGTATTTGGTTTGTTTTATATAGGTTGAGCTTAACTGGATCATTATCTATATTAGTCGACATATTAATGAGATTTTATTGGGCTAGATTTATGAGGTTGCGTAATAATGGGTACCAATTTGAACAAAGTAAATGCTTACTTGGCCAAACTTAAGTAAAACAGGTTTTCATTTTTTTATTTTTTTATTTATTTATTTTTTTGAGGAAATAGGTTTTCATATTTAGTTTCTTTCCCTTTTCACCAAAGTAACCAAAGTAACCCTACACCTTTTTCACCATTTCGCATCTCCGGCGTCGCCATAGTTTTGCATTAGCGATGCCGTCATCGTGGAGGCACCTAGCGGTTGGCGCCTCCCTCCCAGCCTCACCCTTCGCTACCCCCAGAGTCACAAGAGGTGGTCACTTTAGTCGCCTGTGAAATTTCACGATTCAAGAGGAAAATGAAGTTCCCAATGGCCCAATTTCTGACTAAAGTCACTGGAGGTGCAATTTCACGTCTATAAACCGAGGTAGTTTATTTTTGAAGAAAGAAAGTGGTCTTAACAGGAGACGAACTGAACAACTCAAACTTTTATTTCACATAATAGTTTATAGAGTAGTCAGAACTACTAACGGTTCCCAATGCCAACTATATAACATAGAAAATGAGTTGAGACTCGGTCTCAAACACTATAAACAAGCTAGCACATGAAACTTCTATGAAAGTTCAGGAAATGAACCATCACCACCACTTGTACCTGAAAAATATAAGGGGTGAGCTTACGACAAGCTCAGTAGAGAATATCAAATTAATGGGTAAATTCCACTTTGCACCCCTATGTTTAGGCAAATTGACACCCGACACCCCTGTGTTTTGAATAATGCACTTTACCACCCTCGTAACTGATGGAATACAAAACGGCTGTTTGAAAAGACGATTTTACCCTCACAATTTAAAAAGATAACACACCATATATACACTTTCTTCTCATTCTCCTACCTCATTTCTTCTCCCTCCATCACTAACCCTAGCCTCCATCACCTCTAGCTCTCTCAACAAACCATATCCTCTTCTCTGACCCTATCTTTCTGAACCCTTCGTCAAGCAGCCACCACAACCACCGACAACATCCCGGCCCAACACAGGTGTCGTCGTCGTTGCCGTAGCCGCAACCATCAACCCCAGATCTGGCCTGCGAAGATGGCGGCGGCATATCCACAAGTGGCTTCGTTGTCTTGTAGACCGATCTTGCAACACCCTCCCAAATCGCAAGGCCGGCCGGGCCCCACATTCGGAAGAGATGTCTCCGCATGAGGTGATGAGCCTCATTGGGAACGGATAAGGATCGTCGGTTCATAGCTAGTACAACCATCGACAATAATTCAAAACATAGTTTATTACAATTTTCCAAATAAACAAGTGATAATATTTGAAAATCTAGAAATACACTTTTCAGTGAAGTAACATACTATGTGATGTTTCAAGCTTCTCTATCCAGCGGTGTCGTGAATGTTCCCCCACCTCGATAGCTAACCTGGAGTTTTAAAATAGCAAAAGCCGACGCAGTTTTTACAGAAAACGATCAGCAAATGGCTGAGTAAGCTAACACCCATAGCACGTAAACAGATTATGAGACATATGACGGTAATAACCAATTCGCTAGTAAATAAATATCAGATAATTGTGGTGATAACGTTCTATTTGATTTGATGTGTCAAACTTCGCAACGATCTCAAATTTCGTATTCCAACCCAAAGATGTGGTCCATCTCGGAAAATCACTAATAATAGTAATTCACAATATTACTTAAATCTCAAGATAATAACATTCTCATCGATATGAATCGAGACCAGAAATTCATTTTAGTAACTAGCGATACGGGGCGTGACCATATCCAATCCACAACCTCTTTCTCATAATGTGCAAAAGCACCCACACAACCATAACTCAATTACAGGAGGTTCGCATCACAGCGCCTCATAACCATAACTAATCAAAAGGAGGTCAGAGCCTCATAACCTCATAATCTTATAACAGTAACCAATCACAATATGTCATAAATGTATCGTATTAGGGATATGGCACAAACCCACGCACAACGATTTTCCACTTTACATAATTACGAATTATCTTTCAAGATGTAGAATCGAGTAAGGAGCTCCAAACTAAAGTTGTTGTGGCGAATAACATAATAATTGATGTATGATTAAGAGATATTCAGATTTGACCAATAAGTGAGCAGTGTGCTACTTTTGGATAACCGAGGGAACGATTTCAAATTTCGTACTTCCAACCCAATGACGTGGTCCGTCTTGGAAAATCACAGTTAAAATATATATTTCAAGTTATTCACAATAGAATTTAGATGTTCTTCTTTCGGATTCGTTATTTAGATTTGTATACCAATTTCATGCAATACTTCAAAGAGGAGTATTTCAAAACAAATAAACAACTCGAAAAATCAAGTACGGTATCATTTCACAAATAACACACACGATACGCGAAATGAAAGAAAGGCACACGAGGCTAGGCATATTAACTTACACTAACATGACCAAGAATGAGACAGTATAAATTTTCCAATTCTTTATTTGACATTCTCAACCAATTACCGTTTATAATTCCAACATTTTCGAATCAATAATTCTACCCCGCTTAGGGGGTATACTCCCATAAAACTGCCCCATTAAGGGGGATAATTCCATAATTCTACCCCACTTAGGGGGGTATACTCTCATAAAACTGCCCCATTAAGGGGGATATGACAATAGTTCTGCTCCACTTTGGGGGGGGGGGGTATACTCCCATAAAACTGTCCCACTTAAGGGGGATATACTCAAGTAAATAATTTCTTTCACTTCCTCTTAATAGTTCAAGTTTGATAATTAGTGGTAGCGGGAACGAACCAATTAATCACAATACACTTTTGAGGGGATTGTTTGGACACGTAGTCAAGATCTGAATTCAATCACACATATCATAAATCACATTTTGAGATATAAAATCATATAAATATTTGGACACTAAAGGAGGACAACACATTGGATAATTGTGGATCGGGAACTAAATAATCAGGGTCTAATGTTGTATCCGGGATTTGATTGGTACTTTATTTCGGAAATAGGATTTAGTTATTCTTCTAGCGGAGTCGTTCGGACTCTTATTTTAGATTATCGTTATTCATGTGATACTTCAATGTAGAATATTCTGAAAGCGTGTAAATAATTCACATAAAGCACGTATTGTATTTTTTCACAAATAACGCACGCGATAACACGAAAGAAATGAAAAGGCACGCAACGCTAGGCATATTAACTTACCAAAATCCAAGCACGTCCTAGAAGTCGTCTCGTCTTCGAAACCATCACCTACAAATCGGAGCTTCTAACTTAATACAACCTCAACCAAATATACAACTTATATATGTTTCTAGCTCCTTTTATTTTCTCAAGAAACTATTAATTTTAAATTATTTATAAACCCAAAAATATATTTTCTTCAATAATACTTACCCCCAAAAGTATAGTCATTAATTTATAAATAATATCCTAAACAAATTAAAGAAAAACTAAATTTAAAAATAAATTTGAAATTAAAGACTACACCTAGTACCCCAAAAGTTTCTGAAATGACAACTGCCTCCCCCATAGGTTTCTGAAAAGACACTATAACCCCCAGAAAACTATCTGAAAATTACACTTTAACCCCCAAATCAAGAACACCCAAACTCAATTATCAAAACATGGATTTAAGGTCTTAAAACTCGATTTTGATTACTGTAAACAACTTAGAAGGAGATTTTAAGCATACCCACACCAAAAATTGTGAGAAACGATGAAGAAACGGGACGGGTCGAGCTCGCTGTCGACGTCGACGTAGATGGAGCTTCTCCGGGGCTTCTCCGGCTGTTCTTGGCCTTGGTGGAGGCTCTATCGCTTGGTCGGACCCCTATGAGTCGAATGGTACTGGTTTTGGAGGCATGGGTCGTCACAGTAAGCTCCGGCAAAATTCTCGCCGGAAACAATGGTGGGTTGCCGGCGGGTTGCCTCCTGCTGCTGTTGTTTCGTCCTCCGGTGGATCGTCGAGCAAGGCAGAGAGGGGGGGGAGAGAGATGGAGGGTTGTGGTGGTGGTGATGGTCCATGTGGTCTTCTCCGATGGGATGGTGGCGGCACCGGCCATTGTTGTCACTGCTGCTGCTGCTCCTGCTCTTGCCGGCAAAACAGAGGGAAGGGAGAGAGGGACAGAGATATAGGGATGGTGGTGATGGTGTGGTGAGGGTGGAGGTGGTCTCGAGTGGTGATGGTATCGAAGGAGGTGGAGAAGGGAAGAAATAAATAGAAGGGGAGGGAGGAGAGAGAGAGAGAGAGGGTGACGGGTAATGAGAGAGAGAGAGAGGGAGTGTTTGTTGGAAAACAAAACAAAAGAGAGAGAGGGGGAGAGAGAGAAGAGAGGGAGAGAGAGAGAGAGAGAGAAGTGTGTTGATAAACACATAATTTGACAGATGGGGTTGGGGAGTTGGGAAAAATAGTAATTTAACATTAATATTAATATTATTATTATAATATATGTAACAATATAAATGTAGTATAAAATATGTAGTATTATACGGTATAAAATACGTATAGGTAGGAGTATAGATACGGTATAACAATACATATAGTATAAGTATAAATACAAGTATGCATACCAAATGTTTCGTAAAAGACAAATAATACCCCCCAAAACAACTATTCGATATTACATCTACCTCCCCAAAACTATATATTTTCGAAAATAACTGATTAAACTTCACGAAAAATTACGTCAAAAATATTCATAAAAAAAATACGGGGTGTTACAGATCTGGGTTGGGTTTTGGTGGTTGGCAAATTCTTCTTCTCCTTCTCCTTCACCTTCTTCTTCTCGAACCCTACGAGCCGACGCCTCCAACAGTCGTATCTCTTCTCCATCTTTCTTCTGCTCTCACCCCATCTTCACATCCACCACAATACGCCACTCCTTCACCATATCTGGAGAAAGTGACGACCCTCGGAGAAACAGTTGGAGAAATCCTCCAGGCTAGCCTATTCGCACGAGAGAGAGTGGAAAAGACATATTCCATGAAATCCCCTCTCAGACGACCCAAAAACTCCGGCAGCGATGAAGCAGAGGAAGAGGCAAAATAGAGTATTTCAAGCTTCGATTCCAAAGAGAGAGAAATGACCGACCGACAACCGATCCGAACATAACCCTCCTCTCCCTGCCTCCAGATATCTTAATTTAGCTAATCTTGATGGTGAAACCGACCACAATTTAGCAGCAACAAATGTACTTTCAGGAACCACTTTCTCAAACATGATGGCCTAGACAGAGAAGAATCAATTGAAGATTGGGTATTTGGCGGCTTCTGGGTATGATTGGAGACTGTCTTCTTGAATTGTTGGTGATTTGGAAGGGGCGATGATCAATAGAAGATTGGGTAGCTAAATTGAGGCTGATTTTTTGAACGAAATAGATGCAACGTATGTGGTGTGAGTGGGAAAGAGAAATTGGGGGTGACGTTCTAGTTATATGTTGGTTTTGTGTGGTGTAAATTGATTTCGTGTTTCAATTAATATTTTGGTTAGGTTTCTTAGGGGGGCCAATTCACGTGTTGTTGTTGTTGTGGTGGTGGGGATTTGGTGGTCAAGAACACCGAGATTAAGAACACCAAGAAAGTAGGCCGGTGTTGCTGGTGGGGATTCGGTAGTAGTGTTGCTAATGTTGGTGGACATTTGGTGGTGATGGAGGCGGTACTCAAGAACACCAAGAATATGAAACATGAGCAAAATGAACCCAAAATACAAATAGGGGCAAATTTGTCAAAAAAAATTAGAAAGTGAATTTTTAGACGAAATCTAACATAGGGGTGCCAAGTGTGTAACACCCCCCATCCTAGAGTACTGGAGAAGAACACTTGGATCCCCAGACCCTCCGGAGAAATCCTCCACTAAGCACGGAAATGCTCAGCAAGGAGTCCAATCCTAACGGTTCTGATACAAGACAGAATTAAAGAAACTTACTATTACAGCCTGCATATACCGATGTGATTACTTCTAAGTTATGGCCTACTCCCCGGTCTCCCGCGTATTCACCTGCCAAATATAGAAGGTTGTGACGTCACGACATCAGTTTATAATGAACAAAATAGACTTGATGACGAAAAAGAAATATATACTGTTTTGGTAACATATGACATGTGCTTGTGAAGCATATGACCTAGTAACCTAAACCACGTCTGATAGTAAAGAGGTTGCTATACAGTCATTCAAGTTATCCGATAACGCAGTTACGACAAATCCATATCCACTTCCCCATTGCTGTACCACCCATGAATCCACCAAGACAAACTAGACCTTGAGTGTGCACCCCCCCCCCCCTATTGAATCGTCTGTCCAGAGGGTAGTACTAGTTGCCTACAAGTCGGGAGCTAGCAATGTACCGACTTAGCCCGTAGGCCGTGAATGTAAAGCCCGGAAAACGGGTCCCATAATTATTTAAAGCCCGTAACCGGGTCCCATAGATATTTGACCATACAGAGGTCAAGGGTACAAGAATCAGTTATTAAATAAGTATATCCGATCTACAAGAACAATACCCATACTTACCTATTTATCTACATAAATAGATCTCCAGGCTCAACATTTTGCTATTCCATGATTTCTGTTTCCTTACTCATAGAGACATGCATAGATCTAGTCTAGTTTTATTTAATAATAAATAAGCATTCATATGCTTACCTGATAGCCCGCCTAGTACTCCTGACTAGCGACGCTGGTTCTCTATCTATATAAGCTCGAAGCTTCGCAGGCAATAGAGTTCACCTGCGACGGAAACGGACCCAAAAATCGGCGAAATACGACTTCCGGCGATTTGGCTATCAAGAATTGCATCTCCGGAAGTGCTTTGACCTCGCGAATATTACCCGAACGATTAATTGATCCGAATCATTACAGAAAAGGGGAAATGAACGATGGAAAAGCTAGGGTTCATAGACCTATCCTGCGATTGCTCCTTCCCTATGCAGCGAAACCACAAATCGATTTGTGTGTTTTGAACGCCTAACTTGGGTGTTTAAGGGGTTGTAGCTGTTTTGGAGGAGAAGTACCGGAGGCGGTTGCATGGTGGGCATGATGGCGGTGTTGTGGAGGTTATCGAGAAGAGATAAGGATGATGATGATGATGGAGATGAATGATATGTTCATTCAGGTTGTGGAGAAGTGAAGGAGGGGTATGCCACCTCAATAGGTGAGGTGGCAAAACAATTAAGCCACAAATGACCATGAAGCACATGGGGGTATAAATGTATATGAACTTTTATGGTAAAATGAAATTTTCCGTTTTTGTGAAACTCACAATTAACTCCCCTTCATTTTGAATAATTACATTATTCATGCCCATTTCTCATGATATCTTAATCCTCTCTAAGGTCAGCTAGTTCTTAGTTTATAAAAATTATACAATGGCCCAAAGTTTTAGAATATTGCAAATTAACACATGTCTATCCAAGATTTATTATCAGGTATTTACTTAGCCGAGAAAACTAGAAATTTTTAATATACCATTTTACCTCAATATTTTAGGTTATTGCAGTTTAACCCCTAGAAATTTGTAGGGTGTTACATTCTACCCCCCTTAAAAGAATATTTGTCCTCAAAGATCACGCATCCTTACTCCTTCCTCATAACTTTTTTTTTCAATCCATCATAGATTTTGTTGGTTCGCCTCCTTATAGTTCATTCCCTATGAACTTCCGTGTGACATCTGTATCCAGCCAAAATATAATTATAACCTCCTACAGATTGTCTCCAAATCCTTATGAAGCTAACCAGTTTCTTGTTGCTCAAATCCTACAGCACTTTGGTGAGTTTGACCCTATGAGTGTACCTTTTTCAGACTCCTCAAGCTATAGATCCCAAGATCCGCTGATTGCTAAGTCCTCTCTGGGTTCCACTAAAATAGTCCCTACTAATATTCCATAGCTTAGGGATTACACCATTCCTGCTTAGTCTCATACTTTTCTTTTGCTTCTCCAGTCTGGGCTACACACCCTTAGTGTTATTTTCCCCTTCCTTTATTTGTCTATTATGTTGCGACCCCCTGGTTAGATAACATTTAAAAGTTACAATGTACTTACTCTTCACGTCTACTCTGATCCCCCCATTTCCTTTATCTAAGTACGAACCACATATATACAATCTTTAATTTTCCACCCACAGCCTGATAGATGACAATTTTTCCTACGCTACCCTGACTCAAAATCCCGTATACAATTTTTCACAAACTGCCCTCAATACTGCACCTATCACTTTCTATTGTCTAAACAATTCCCCCTTCTTATTAATGTTAACATCACACAGTACCAACCTCTTTTCTTGATACAATTTCTTCCTAATTCTTCTACTTATTCTCCCAAATGTACTCCAATATATGCCCGAATAGTTATCGAATGCCTCTAATCCTATTTAATTCATTCTAACGCCTTTCCTTTATTAAGATCCCCTGAAGCTTTTATTCAGCTCATCCTCATATTAGCTTTTTTTTTTCTTGCCAGGAATATTGTGACTCCTTGCCCCATATAACCTAAAAGTCAAACAATACTTCCATTTTCCCTGCTACCGTGATCCATTGGCTTCCCTTACCCGATATAATACATATATATATATATATATAGATCCTTCAACCCTCGCCCATAAACTGATAAACAAAACTCATTTGACATGCTGACTCCTCACACTTAGGACTTATCCTTATCCTTGACACCAACTTTCTATATATCTCCTCATAATTTAGTGACACCCCTCCTGCCTAACTTTCCCAATGTATAAACGACCCCTGTTTCTTTATTCATGTCCTTACCACTTAACACGAGCTTCTTTTCCTTGTCAGTATTTTCCCTTAGTTAAGCATCTTTTGCCAAGGGTATACCTGGGAAAATATCCCCAAAATCACAATTACTCTGTAACCCTTTCTTATCATATTCAATGTTCTGAAGTACGCGTATCCCGTCTCTTGTCCTTAACACGTCCTATTCCCACGTCTCAATGTCCCCCCGATAAATCAATTCCTTCTAAAATTGAATTCAATTGTTACCTATTTGGTTCCCTAAAGATATCTTATCCAAAAAACGGATGCCCGACAAGGTCATCCAATTACATAGCGATATATCCACTCAATTTCTTCAATTTATGCCCAACTACATTGCTTGCTAACAATTTTATTTTAAGCGCTTCCCTTTCCATCATATGCCATTTTTCCGGCTGACACAACAGATTCTCACAATATCTTGATTGATATGTTAGACTGATTCTTGTCATACCATTTCCTTTCATCCAATTTATGGATCATTCCGGTAGTACCACAATTCAAATATTTCTACATTGATATTCTTCCCAGAGTCATGCAATCTCATTAACATACAAAAATGCAACAACAGGGAATCTTAGCGTGAGATTCCAACTACTTAGGCCTAGTTGGTGATAGCACCTTTTAGGATCTATCTATTACCTCCATTTTACCACATTATCACGAGTGATTTGAGCTTAATGTAGATAATTTGAGTCATTTTATCACTTGATGCTTCACATGCTTTGTATTCTTAGTTCGGGCGTTTCTATGTATATTTAGTTGTTATTTGTCAAATATAATCGCTTGGTATGTTTGTTCATGTTGTCTTGACAGGAACGGATGCTAATCGGTTGATAGGAGGCATGGAACGAACTTCGAAAACAACGGGAGCACAAGTGGAACGAGGAGAAGCAAAGATGGAGAAGCTAGGATGACCAGTCTGCACTAATCTGATTATATCTTGAGTTTTACAAATAATTTTGGAGTGAGGCAAGTGCCAAATGAAAGTAGACTCAAAGAGCTTTCCAATGATAGGTCATGATGCGCTTTTTAGCGTACTATTCGCAAGTATACGAATCAAGTAGTATAGAGTGTATTACGACTCAGATTATCGATCCCACAGGGACTTTGCAGGTTTTTCTAGTAATCAGTTTTAACGAACAGAGTGTAAAAGGGAGGAGTATTATGAGAGTTTGTAACTACGAACTAAGTACTGGACGTAAATAACTTAAACGTAAATATTTTTGTGAGAATTTTCTGAATAATCTTAAGGTTGTAAAACTAGGGTTTGAGATACTAGGTCCCGGGATCCCCTAGGATTCTTCAGATTTTCGTTCTTTGTTTGACATGAAAACACACAGCAGTCTCGTTATCCGTGTCACGTACCAATTGTGCAGTATCTTTTCTTTTCCTGCACGTTATCACAATCCTGCAGACTGTCGGATTCATGTTAAGCTGCCTAAATTTGCAGTCTTGTTCTAAGGCTGCTAGGGTTTCTAACCTGTCCTGATGGCCCGGGTCAGATTCTCTAACAGTTGGTCTCAACGATTTCAGGCTAGTCCTAACTCCCCTTCGCTAGTCCGCCCATCGGGGTGAGGTGCTAAATTCTGTCTTCTCTTCCTAACCCTAACCATATGTTTTCACCTACCGCCTCGGGTCTGTAGCAATTCTGGGTAGCTACTCCGATCATGCATAAACAGTCAAATTTAAAGTTAGAATAACGAATAAAGCTGCTAAATTAAGACAGTATGATCATGAATTCATAGTCCAAACGTAGAACTAATCTCTGAAAACGAAACCCTAGGTTGTGAACCTAGGTAAAAGTTTAGCTACTAAAATTCATCACGTAAATAACACAGTTTTTGAATGAGAGAGAAGAAGAGCAAACGGGTGTCTTGAATCTGGATTCACGTTTCCGTGCTCTCCCGGGATGCTCCGACTTCTCCGTGGATGTGTTGTATTCTGTGTTCTTCAAAACGAGTCTGGACGAGTCTTTAAATAGTGCTGTTTTTTCCCGAAACGCTGTGCCAGAATTTAGGAAACTGCCACCGGTCCACCGACTCAAAAAAAAGTCAACCTGCCTGCGTATATACGCAACAGGCTGCGTATATACGCAAACAGGGGCCCACAAAATCAACTCCCCCTCTCCTGCCTGCGTATATACGCAGGCATGGGGCTCTTGGTGGCCAGGCTGGGTCTTCTGCTGGGCCTGGCTGGGTCTTTTGGGTCCCACAACTCTACCTGAAATCTCCACTTTGCCCTCCTTGGTGTCTTCCTGCTCTTTTCTGCCTCGGCCTGCGTTTTGACCCGAAACTTGTCAAAATTACCAATATACCCCTGGGTCAAAACCACTCCAAATTCTGCCCAATCCTGACTCTGGCTCTAGAAAGACTGCTGACTGAATATGGGCGCCAAAATCCAACCTCGAATTCCGAAAACCCGGGCCCGGTGTCAAAATGACCAAAATACCCCTGGGTCAAAATTGTCCCGGAAATCGTCACGAACCTGAAATAGCTGCTCACGACTCCAGACACCGGAAACCGAGACTCCTTACTCGGACGTGGTCTGTCTGGGACCCACACTTGACGGTAGTCGATTTTTCGGCCGGACTCCGTTTCAGCATTATAACCAGTTTTCGGAAAGCCCTTGACGTCTCCGTTCTTTTGCCCCTGGTTTCTCTTCAAAATTCCAAGTCAAGCTCAAGATATTGTCAACCGAGCGCATCCCGGTAATTCTCGGTTTTGGCATTTTCAGCTTCCTCAGTCGGTTTTCACTGCTCGTTTTTCCTCCAGTCTTTCACGTCTCCCGAGACGATCCCGGTTCTGTCTCGGCACGCATCCCAATGCACTTCCCGAACCTGTTACTGTAAAGACAACACGAACAAACCCGCGATCCTATCTCGAAATGCGTGAAATAAGCAGAAATTTACGAAGAGTAAATAAACATCTCGTTCCTAAAATCGAGGCTTTCCGAGGGTGAATTCTGGCTAAAACGCGTTTTTCCAGCACACATACACATCTTTTCTGGCTATAAGATAACCCCTATTTGGGCGTTATCAGGTCACGGAGCTTAATCCGAGTCCGGATGAGAGAGATATGGCCTGCGCAAGATCAGCTTACAATTCTGGACGGGAATTACAAACTAGAGGGGCTGAGATGCAATTTCAGCAAAGTACATTAAAAATTCGCCCCAGCTAGTAAAAGAACGTGAGGAAGGCCAGAGAAGACACACACGCACGACGGAGGAAGAGAGAGAGACGCACGGGAGTCCAAGGAAGGGAGGATTCACGCTCCATCTTCAAGGATTTCATCGTTTGATTCTTTTTCTTCATCTCTTGTACTATTTTCTATGGAGATCATGATTTTATCAAGATATTTCATGTCTAGCTAAACTCATAGCTAGGTGATTATGGAGAACTAGGGTTTACTTGGTTGATTAATGGATTCATTGATATACTTCATGCTTAAAGCTTAATTTCACTCTTGATTTCATTCATTCTTCTACTTGAGTTCTTAATTCTTAGCATGTGAGGCTTGATAACCCATAGCATGTTAGTTATCTAGGAGAGTATATGAAAATAACTCAACCCTAGGTTCGTGAAGAGTAGGAAGACACTCTTATATTCTTGAGACTGAGAGGTGAAAGAATGAGAGTGATCACATATAGATTGTTTCAGTTGATTATGTTAAAGTGATAACTTTGCAAGGTTGAGAGGTCATGTAGGTACCTTTATTATATCAACTAGAGTAGTGTTATTAAAAATATTAGGCTGAAAGGATACACTACAGTGTGATACACGATTGAGAGATATGTTTTGCGAGTATAATCTGTTATGGTGGAAGAAAGAGTGAATTGTTGTGAATTGAATCCGGAAATCAACTAAGCATCCTAGGGACCCTATATCATCTAGTTTCTCCATACTCTTAGTACTATCATTCAGTTAATTTTCACTTCTTAGCTACGTAGAGCCACTTGTTTGAGGGTGGCAAACTCACAATTTTTAATCCATTCCTCCTGGTTACTTTACTTTAAACTAATATTATAACTAAACAATCTCGAGCTTGTCCTCATGGGATTCGACAACCCGAGTATTAAATATACTCACTCTTTACTACTTGAACCGTGCACTTGCGGTAACACGTAAGAAAGCGTGTCAAATGGCCCAGGCACGCACATATCTATCTCTCATCATTACTCTCCCCGACCATCCTATTCCAGTTTTAGTCTTGATCCCTATCCTGTTTTAGTTCTAAAAACACTCTCCACCTATTCATTGAGTTTCTAATTCTGTCTTTTCACAGAAACAAGGCTCTAATACCATCTGTAACACCCCCATCCTAGAGTACTGGAGAAGAACACTTGGATCCCCAGACCCTCCTGAGATGTCCTCCACTAAGCACGGAAATGCTCAGCAAGGAGTCCAATCCTAACAGTTCTGATACAAGACAGAATTAAAGAAACTTACTATTACAGTCTGCATATACCGATGTGATTACTTCTAAGTTATGGCATACTTCCCGGTCTCCCGCGTATTCACCTGCCAAATATAGAAGGCAGTGATGTCACGACATCAGTTTATAATGAACATAATAGACTTGATGACGAAAAAGAAATATATACTTTTTTGGTAACATATGACCTGTGCTTGTGAAGCATATGACCCAGTAACTTAAACCACATCTGATAGTAAAGAGGTTGCTATACAGTCATTCAAGTTATCCGACAACGCAGTTACGACAAATCCATATATATTTCCCCATTCCTGTACCACCCATGAATCCACCAAGACAGACTAGACCTTGAGTGTGCACACCCCCTACTGGATCGTCAGTCCAGAGGGTAGTACCAGTTGCCTACAAGTCGGGAGCTAGCAATGTACCGACTTAGCCCGTAGGCCGTGAATGTAAAGCCCGGAGAACGGGTCCCATAATTGTGTAAAGCCTGTAACCGGGTCCCATATATATTTGACCAAACAGAGGTTAAGGATACAAGAATCAATTATTAAATAAGTATATCCGATCTACAAGAACAATACTCATACTTACCTATTTATCTGCATGAATAGATCTCCAGGCTCAACATTTTGCTATTCATGATTTCTGTTTCCTTACTCATAGAGACATGCATAGATCTAGTCTAGTATTCTTTAATAATAAATAAGCATTCATATGCTTTCCTGATAGCCCGCCTAGTACTCCTGACCAGCGACGTTGGTTCTCTATCCCTATAAGCTCGAAGCTTCGCAGGAAATGGAGTTCACCTGCAACGGAAACGGACCCAAAAATCGGCGAAATACGACTTCCGGCGATTTGGCTATCAGGAATTGCATCTCCGGAAGTGATTTGACCTCGCGAATATTACTCGAACGATTAATTGATCCGAATCATTACAGAAAAGGGGAAATGATCGATGGAAAAGCTAGGGTTCATAGACCTAACCTGCGATTTCTCCTTCCCTATGCAGCGAAACCTCAAATCGATTTGTGTGTTTTGAACGCCTAACTTGGGTGTTTAAGGGGTTGTAGCTGTTTTGGAGGAGAAGTACCGGAGGCGGTTGCATGGTGGGCATGATGGCGGTGTTGTGGAGGTTATCGAGAAGAGATAAGGATGATGATGATGATGATGATGGCGATGAATGATATGTTCATTCGGGTTGAGGAGAAGTGAAGGAGGGGTATGCTACCTCAATAGGTGAGGTGGCAAAACAATTAAGCCACAAATGGCCATGAAGCACATGGGGGTATAAATGTATATTTGGAACTTTTATGGTAAAATGAAATTTTCAATTTTTGTGAAACTCACAATTAACTTCCCTTCATTTTGAATAATTACATTATTCATGCCCATTTCTCATGATATCTAATCCTCTCCAAGATCAGCTAGTTCTTAGTTTATAAAAATTATACAATGGCCCAAAGTTTTAGAATATCGCAAATTAACACATGTCTATCCAAGAATTATTATAAGGTATTTACTTAGCTGAGAAAACTAGAAATTTTTAATATACCATTTTACCTAAATATTTTAGGTTATTGCAGTTTAACCCCTAGAAATTTTTAGGGTGTTAAAAAGTGTCCTCACATTTTTCCGTTACAGGGGTGGTAAAGTGCATTATCCAAAACACAGGGGTGTCAGGTGTCAATTTGCCTAAACATAGGGGTGCAAGGTGGATTTTACCCAATTAATAGTCCAAGCACGTATTGTTTCATGGCACACGTGTCACATCATCATGCTATCACAGTTTAATGTAAGCATGTGTATGTCAATTCATGCATATGCAATTCTTTTATCGTTTTATTATCTTCATGTAACCTTGGGTGCTCACACGCAAGGTTGCAACCAGGACTGAGTCAGCCTCCCTCCGCATACGTACTCTCATCTGGGAGCGGAGTGGCCCACCTACCATCAGAGCTATAATTGAAATCCCCTACCTTGGTACGACGAATCTGGTAACATTATAATATCGAACCTCCAGTTAGTAATGATGATACCCTCCGTCAGCCTCTCTAACTCTATCTCCTCCAGTGTACTTGGTTGAAGTCTGGAATGAGAAATTACTATAGTCCTGGAACTTATTTATAAAAGTAGGTGACCAATCACGTCGCGATCAGTCATTACAACATGTGGCATGCATGCAGTGCAAAGAGCAGTCACACGCTGACACGTGTCCCCTACATGTCATGCATGCAAACCAGGTCACTGAATCACGACATGTGCCCCCTTATGTGTCACGAATGCAGAGCAATACACCAGGGCGCGACACATGGCCCCCCTGTGTGTCAAATATGTAAATATAATGACCAGTAGCAATGCACGTGTCCCCTCACGTGTCACGCATGCAACTAACGTGTATACTAGCTAACACACTTTATAATACATATCATAATGTACGAATCATGATTAATTAAGATAATTAACACTTACAGGAATGACTAGTACGAATCATTCCCTAATTATTATGTTCCATAATGTAGCGATTAAAGAATACCGTAAGACTTTTGAGGTAATTCTAGACGAGCTTAACTATTATAGTTGTGCAGTTATGGATACCTTAAAGACTAAATGCTTAAACATTTCACTAAAGTAATATAAGCTTCACAGAATGAGGTCATTACATCTCTACCCCTTAAATAAATGTTTTCCTAGAATTTTAAAACATACCTTCTGATGAAAATAAGAGTGGATTGTTCTCTCGCATTAGTGCTTTCGCTCCCATGTCATTTCCCGAACACTCCCACTACTCCGTAAGACTTTCATTACAGGAATCGTTCGTCCTCGAAGAGTCTTTTCTTGGTGATCTAGAATTCGAACCTGTCTTTCCTCAAATAATGCATCATCAGAAACATCCAAATCCTCGAAATGTAATACGTGAGATGGGTCGGGATCGTATTTCCTTAACATAGAAACATGAAATACACTATCAACTCCCGAAAGCTGAGGTGGCAGTGACAAACGATAAGCAACGTCGCCAACTCTCTGTAGAACCTCAAACAGGCCAGTGAAACGTGGCGATAAGTTTTCCTTCTTCCCAAACCGAATCAAACCCCTTCTTAACATAACTTTTAGGAAAGCATCATCACCTACCTCAAAGTAGGTGCAAATGCTAATTAGAGGGCGTACATATAACCAAAAAGTAAAAGACTTGAACAAATGAAATTAATGCAGAGAATTGAGGAACACATCGGTTGTTCGAGAAGGTAGTCATTTAATTTTTGATTTAATGAGACTGAAGGAAATATCTCAAGCCCCCTGATGATCACAAGTAGATGTCTCATGTAAAGACTATGTTATTCATATATGTATTATCCGTGTGAAGTATCTCTATTAAGCGATATAGAGATAAACCACCCCCACACTGAATGCTTCGTTGTCCTCAACGAATTTAGAGATCATGCAAGAGAACTCAGCAATCAATGTGAAAGATCAGTAGATGAGATGGAGCATGACATATATAATAAATGTGACACAAAAATCAACTAAAGGAACAAGATACTCACAACCACCTCAAGGGTGCGGGAGAAATCGCGCCAAACTGTCCCCAAGCACAGTAATGGCACCACCATGCCCCTCTAAAGTCAGTGTGTTCTCGCACACCGGGGTCGACTGCCTCCTCTGCTAAAATCCATGTCTGAAGAATCCCCAACTCGCATGCACGAGTCCCTATGACGGTCATGTGTGCCATGGCACACCGGGGTAGATTCTCCCATAATATGCTCAAATATGTCACTTGGAAACAAATGTTAGCCCCCTCTCTCTCATCTATCCAAAATAAATAAACAAAACACACGCAACTGTATTGAAAACTAACTCCCTAAATTAACACAATAAGTAGGTTAGGTTGCCTCCCAACAAGCTCCGTGTAATTTAAGGTCGACGAGCCGACCAAGTTACCTCAAAGAATGTTAAGGAGGTCTAGCACGTCGTGCCTCCTCCTTCAATTTCTTGTTCCTGATATTTTTCACCACAATATGTGCATTCACCATGTTTGGCTTCTCCTCTGATTCGGGTGGATCGGGCCGCAAACTGTAGGTAACCCAAGAGTAGGATCCACACGATCTTCTCTAAACTTGATCATCGTCAACTTATTCTTCCCCTTGCCCTAAACAAATGCCTTGAACACCAGTGATGAATCTAGAGCCTTAATAGTCAACTCCTCAGTCTCTAGATCCATATTTGCGCGCATTGTCTTTAAAAGCGGTCTTCCAAAGATAAGTGGAACATCGCGATCCTCCTTGATGTCCACTATCGCAAAGTCAGCTGAAAAGAAACATGCACCCACTTTCACGAGCAAGTTCTCAATCACCCCTTTGCTGTAACAATAGAATTGTATGCCACTTGCACACCCATCTTCACTGGGGTTGGCGCACCAATGCCCAATCTATGAAATAAGGACAATGGCATGAGATTGATACTCGCGCCCAAATCACAAAGACCCTGTGTATGATATCCACCCCGAGAGTGCAGCCTAGAATGACACTACCTGGATCTCTCATCTTGGGAATGTCTCTCTGAATCATTGTACTACATGTCTCTGTCAACTTTACCGTGGCATAAGGGTCTATGCTCTTCCTGCCCCATAAGATCTCCTTAAAGAACTTCTTGTACTTGGGCATTTGAGCAAGTGCTTCCACTAATGGGATGTTTATATGCAGCTGCTTGAATATATTCAGAAATTTTCCAAAGTGTTCCTCATCATCCTTCTTTATTGCCTCTGGATATGGTATCGGTTTCTCATAAGTGGCCGGATTTGGAGTGTTCTTGGGCTCTTCTTTCTTATCAACCGTGTCCTTTGATTGGGTATTCACGAATTTGGGCAACTCTTCACCCAATTCCTTCTATGTGGCTTTTGTAGCTTCAGCTCTTGCATGGCTAGGATATGGAGGATCCTGAGTAGTAATGCCACTGCGAGTAGTAATAGCTATGAGCTGCTCAGTAGGAGGAATGGTATTAGAAGGCAGCATACCTGGTGGAAATTTAGCATTTTGATTGGCGATCTGCCCAATCTGAGTCTCGTGGCTCATAAGTGTGGCTTGCATAGAGACAATCGTGCTCTCCATTCTGTCTTGATTAACAATCAACTTTCTCCATAACGCGTTTGTCTCTTGCTCTTCTTGTCGTGGAGCGTGCTGTTGTGCCTGGTATGACGTACTTGGCTGATGACCCGGTGCATATAACCCACTGCTCGGGTTGACATAGGTAAAGTTGGGGTGATTGCGGTCGTTGGGATGATAAGTGTTAGTCCACTGCTGCTTTCGTGGTGGACCGATGTAATTCACATCTTCAATGGAGCCATATCCCTGATTCTCATCCGCGAGTAACTCACCCATGGGCTTCACCTGTGATGGAGGTTTCATGCCGTGAAATGCTGATGTCATGGATTCCGCCTTCTGCTCCATAGATTCAATTTTTTTGACCAAAGCAGCATCCCCAGGTCTCGATTACCTACGAGTATCATACCTCGTAGTCTCTCTCTTGGCCACGTTGTTCAGAAGATCCTGAGCTCGCTGTGCCCCAAGTCCCATAAAGTTACCCCCAGCTAGCATATCTAACTGGTCAGCGGTCTCCTTGTCTAATGCACTGTAGAAATAATGGAGGAGCTTGTGCCATGGCTCCCCATGATTCGGACATCTGCGAAAAATTTGGCTGAACTCCCTCCACGCATCTCCCAAGGAGTTGTCTTCGTCCTGAGTGAAGTTTGCAATCTCAGCCATTTGCTGAGCGACTCTGGATGGTGGCAAATACTTCCTCAGAAACTTATGACAACAATCCGCCCATGTCACTATGCTCCCAGCTGGCAGTTCCATAAGACACTTCTTGGCTTTTCCAGATCAGGAGAAGGGAAACAGTAATAGCTTAAATGTTTCATATGGAACTTGTTGGTCATGCAAGGTTGATATGATTTTCTCAAATACCAGCAGATGGTGGTTGGGATCATCTCCTGGAGCTCCGTTGAATGCGCATTCATCACGAACCATATTGATCATATGTTGGCGCAGCTCCAAGTGCTGGGCATTGATATGTGGCCTAACGATGGTAGGTTGGTAACATTCTGGAGTAGACCTGAAATAGTCCACCATAGGGCGGTCTTCAATCTCAGCATTGTTAATCGGTGCCTCGGCGTTCTGCCTGTTGTTTCCCCCATTATTCCCATTATTGCCACAATTGTTCCCACCGATGTTTGCCACTTGTGCCCCCACACCAGGACGTGGTTGTGGATTTGGGGGAACCAAGCGATCCATACTTGCTTGCACCTCTGTCAACTGAGCTCTGAGCTCCTCATCTTCCCTTGCTCTATTTGCTGCATCTCGGAGAAACAGTTGGAGAAATCCTCCAGGCTAGCCAATTCGCCCGTGAGAGAGTGGAAAAGACATATTCCAGGACATGAAATCCCCTCTCAGACGACCCAAAAACTCCGGCAACGATGAAGCAGAGGAAGAGGCTGACACGATCTAACCACAAGTGTATGGCTGTCGTGTGTAGTAATATCCGGAAATCCGGGTTATCGAACCCAAGGGACTTTGTCAAATCAGTTATTATGTCTAACCTTATGTGGGCAAGTCACAAAGTAGTTTTATTTTCCTAAATTTACTAGGATGAAATAAAAATCTCAATTAGCTATTAGTTTCTTCACAATTAACGAAGACAAGAATTGTAAGAGGTTTTCTTATAAAAGAGTTAAGTGCTGGGAATTCTTCTTGTGGATCACTAGGGGTGCTACGAATGTTTTCTTGATCTTTGGAATGCAAATACGCTACTCTTATCAATCGAGCATCCTACAAATTACCGAGTTACCAAGCAATTTGCCTACACTTATGATCAATTTAGACCGAGTTACCAAGCCTAATTCAATTATAAGCATGCATTATTGGACTTTAATCTACTTTTTGATCCTAATTAACACCACCCAGGTACGAGATAATGATACGAATAGGTGGTTATCTTGATTTACCAACTAGATCTCATGGAGTTACTGCACAAGTTCTAATTTAGTTTGCTCCTACGTTAGCTACTCGCAAGAACAGTGAAATAATCAAACACAGGATAATCATAATAAGAGGAGAACATATAACTTTAATCCAAAGAACGAATCAAAGCCTCAAAACATTCATTCAACCAAACCCTAGCTTTCAAACAAGTAATTCCCAGCAATAAAGGGTTTAGCTACGACTACACATGATCAAATCAACAAGTTCAATGATCATAAACAAAACTATAGAGAAAGAGAAGAGAAAATATCCAAACGATGCAATTCTAAGCTCCAAACTTGCTCCCGATGTCTCCTTGCCCTCAAAAACGCCCCCAAAACCTTGCTTACTCCCCCAAATCACGACCTAATTGACTTAAGTACGTTTCCCTAATGATATTACAAAGTTTGGAGAAATTACATAAAAACCCCGTCAAAATTCTGCTCCTGTCAGCGTTCTCTTCCTAGGAACACGATCTAACCACAAGTGTATGGCTGTCGTGTGTAGTAATATCCGGAAATCCGGGTTATCGAACCCAAGGGACTTTGTTAAATCAGTTATTATGTCTAACCTTATGTGGGCAAGTCGCAAAGTTGTTTTATTTTCCTAAATTTACTAGAATGAAATAACAAATCTCAATTAACTATGAGTTTCTTCACAATTAACGAAGACAAGAATTGTAAGAGGTTTTCTTATAAAAGAGACAAGTGCTGGGAATTCTTCTTGTGGATCCCTAGGGGTGCCACGAATGTTGTCTTGATATTTGGAACGCAAATACGCTACTCTTATCAATCGAGCATCCTACAAATTACCGAGTTACCAAGCAATTTATCCATACTTATGATCAATTTAGACCGAGTTACCAAGCCTAATTCAATTATAAGCATGCATAATTGGACTTTAATCTACTCTTTGATCCTAATTAACACTACCCAATTACGAGATAATGATACGACTAGATGGTTATCTTGATTCACCGACTAGATCTCATGGAGTTACCGCACAAGTTCTAATTTAGTTTGCTCCTATGTTAGCTACTCGCAAGAACAGTAAAATAATCAAACACAAGATAATCATAAAAAGAGGGGAACGTATAACTTTAATACAAAGAACGAATCAAAGCATCAAAACATTCATTCAAGCAAACCCTAGCTTTCCAACAAGTAATTCCCAACAATAAAGGGTTTAGCTACGACTACACATGATCAAATCAACAAGTTCAATGATCATAAACAAAAACTAGAGAGAAAGAGAAGAGAAAATATCCAAACGATGCAATCCTAAGCTCCAAACTTGCTCCCGATGTCTCCTTGCCCTCAAAAACACCCTCAAAACCTTGCTTACTCCCCCAAATCACGACCTAATTGACTTAAGTACGTTTCCCTAATGATATTACAAAGTTTGGAGAAATTACATAAAAACCCCGTCAAAATTCTGCTCCTGTCAGCGTTCTCTTCCTAGGAAGACTTTTCTCTTCGTAGGAAGAGTCTTCATGCGAAGACATTTTCTCTTCCTGCGAAGGTCTTCCCAGATAAGTAAAGATTTCTGTTTTGGGAAGACGTTCTCAGCAGCTGGAAATTTGGCTAAGTATGAAGTCTTCCTAGGAAGACTATCTTCCTACGAAGACAATCCTGAAAGCTCCAAAAACATCCTTTTTCGCCGTTTTTCGCATCTTTGATCGTGCCTTTGCTTTCCGAAGGATCTCCTCGACCTCGAGACTCCTTTTATGCTATAAAACATTCCCAAATTGTGGGGAACCCTTCATTCATCAATTTAGCTCCTCGAAAGGCGTGTTTAGCATTTCCGGATGCTTTTGGCAGCATTTTATCTCTTTGAGCATCCTTTTTGACATAACTTTTTCATCCGGACTCCGATAAATGTGATCTTTCCACCTTTGGGTTCCTTTTGCGATGTAGTCTTCATCCATGTAGAGAAATTCCTGTTTCCGGACCATTTTCTAGTTTTTCTCAATTATTGCCCAATATTTGGTGAAAACATCCAAAACGCGCCAAATTCGTCTTTTCTTCTATTCCGAAGCTCGTTTCTTCTCTCCACTTGATTCCCGCATGCGTAATTCCTGTCAAACAACAACACAAACACTACCGCAGAATTCAAATGTGATAAATTATCAAAATTATACTCAAAACCATTAAGAAACTCCCGGATTGTGCATTAAAGCTCATAAACATCCAAAAGTGCATTTTCTTCATATTTTGGCTCAAATCTTGTTACTTTGCACCGAAACGCACAAAAACAACAAGATAAAGTGTAAGTAAGATAACTGTTATTAAGGAGTTATCAGAGGCAAAACAGAGTATTTCAAGCTTCAATCCCAAAGAGAGAAAAATGACGGACCGACAACCGATACGAACATAACCCTCTTCTCCCTGCCTCCAGATATCTTAATTTAGCTAATCTTGATGGTGAAACCTACCACAATTTAGCAGCAACAAATGTAATTTCAGGAACCACTTGCTCAAACATGATGGCCTAGACAGAGAAGAATCAATTCAAGATTGGGTATTTGGCGGCTTCTGGGTATGATTGGAGACTGTCTTCTTCAATTTTTGGTGATTTGGAAGGGGCGATGATCAATTGAAGATTGGGTAGCTAAATTGAGGCTGATTTTTGAACGAATTAGATGCAACATATGTGGTTTTCATCAAATCTGGTGGCGTATTTGTTGGTGGCGTGAGTGGGAAACAGAAATTGGGGGTGACGTTCTAGTTATATGTTGGTTTTGTGTGGTGTAAATTGATTTTGTGTTTCAATTAATTTTTCAGTTAGGTTTCTTAGGGGGACCAATTCACGTGTCGTTGCTGTTGTGGTGGTGGGGATTTGGTGGTTAAGAACACCAAGATTAAGAACACCAAGAAAGTAGGCCGGTGTTGCTGGTGGGGATTTGGTAGTAGTGGTGCTATTGTTGGTGGACATTTGGTGGTGAGGGAGGCGGTACTCAAGAACACCAAGAATATGAAACATGAGCAAAATGAACTCAAAATACAAATAGGGGCAAATTTGTCAAAAGATATTAAAAAGTTATTTTTTGGACGGAATCTAACAGAGTGGTGCCAAGTGTCCTCACATTTTTTCGTTACAGGGGTGGTAAAGTGCATTATCCAAAACACAGGGGTGTCGGGTGTCAATTCGCCTAAACATATGGGTGCAAAGTGGATTTTACGCAATTAATAGTCCAGGCACGTATTGTTTCATGGCACACATGTCACATCATCATGCTATCACAGTTTAATGTAAGCATGTGTATGTCAATTCATGGATATGCAATTCTTTTATCGTTTTATTATCTTCATGTAACCTAGGGTGCTCACACGCAAGGTCGCAACCAGGACTGAGTCAGCCTACCTCCGCATACGTACTCTCATATGGGAGCGGAGTGGCCCACCTACCATCAGGGCTATAATGTTGAAATTCCCTACCTTGGTACGACGAATCTGGTAATATTATAATATTGAACCTCCAGATCTTTGAATATAGTATCGATGATACCCTCCGTCAGCCTCTCTAACTCTATTTCCTCCAGTGTACTTGGTTGAAATCTGGAATGAGAAATAACTATAGTACTAGACCTTATTTATAAAAGTAGGTGACCAATCACGTCGCGATCAGTCATTACGACACGTGGCATGCATGCGGCGCAAAGAGCAGTCACACGCTGACATGTGTCCCCTACATGTCACGCATGCAAACCAGGTCACTGAGTCGCGGCATGTTCCCCCTTATGTGTCACGCATGCAAAGCAATACACCAGGGCGCGACACATGTCCCCCTTGTGTGTCAAATATGTAAAGATAATGCCCAGTAGCAAGACACGTGTCCCCCTACGTGTCACGCATGCAACTAACATGTATACTAGCTAACACACTTTATAATACATATCATAATGTACGAATCATGATAAATTAAGATAATTTAACACTTACAGGAATGACTACTACGAATCATTCCCTAAATATTATGTTCCATAATTTAGCGATTAAAGAATACAGTAAGACTTTTGACGTAATTCTGGACGAGCTTAACTATTATAGTTGTGCAGTTATGGATACCTTAAAGACTAAATGCTTAAACATTTCACTCAAGTAATATAAGCTTCACAGAATGAGGTCATTACATCTCTACCCCTTAAATAAATGTTTTCCAATAATTTTAAAACATACCTTCTGATGAAAATAAGAGTGGATTGTTCTCTCGCATTAGTGCTTTCGCTCCCATGTCATTTCCCGAACACCCCCAACGACTCCGTAAGACTTTCATTAAAGGAATTGTTCGTCCTCGAAGAATCTTTTCTTGGTGATCTAGAATTCGAACCAGTCTTTCCTCAAATAATGCATCATCAGATACATCCAAATCCTCGAAACGTAATATGTGAGATGGGTCGGGCTCGTATTTCCTTAACATAGAAACATGAAATACACTATGAACTCCCGAAAGCTGAGGTGGCAGTGACAAACGATAATAAACGTCACCAAATCTCTGTAGAACCTCAAACAGGCCAGTGAAACGTGGCGATAAGTTTTCCTTCTTCCGAAACCGAATCAAACCCCTTCTTAACATAACTTTTAGGAAAGCATTATCACCTACCTCAAAGTAAAGTGGAACAAATGTTAATTAGAGGGTGTACATATAACCAAAAAGTAAAAGACTTGAACAAATGAAATTAAAGTAGAGAATTGAGTAACACATCGGTTGTTCAAGAAGGTAGTCATTTGGTTTTAGATTTAATGAGACCGAAGGAAATATCTCAAGCCCCCTGATGATCACATGTAGATGTCACATGTAAGGAATATGTTATTCATATATGTATTATCCGTGTGAAGTATCTCTATTAAGCGATATATCAGTCCACTTATTTTCTTAATTATTTGGTCGATAGCACATCATCTCATGTGCCAAAAGAAATAATATCATAGTTAATTAGAAATAATATCATAGTTAATTAGAGGGGGTACGTACATATAAAAAAAAGTTTTGGTTATCAAAAATATATTAAAGAGAAAAAATATTATGATTATTTAGTTTATATCTATTTTTTGCACGACTTATGCACGATAAATGCACATGATGCACAATTGATTTTTTTCTATAATAAATGCACAAGTGTAATACTACAATTATAATAACAATATATGAGAATTTTCTTGATGATTTGCTCTCTCTGACTTTGTCAAATCCATAAGTGTTGTCCACAGTGTATGACAACAACGAGCTTGTATAAGATAATTTGAGATAAATGGCGGTGATAATATTATCTCCACAAAGAGAAAGAAGCGACAATTTAGTTTAGTTGACTTACACTCATAATCAACCCATTCGAGTTGTTGCTGGCGCAAGTCGTAAACAATTACCTTGTCCTTGAGAGAACCCATCCGAGTTGTTGCTGGCGCAAGTCGTAAACAATTACCTTGTCCTTGAGAGCAATACCTGTAAAATAAAACCAATATGTTAGATAATTATAAATGACACTTAATATACGATTTCCGTAACTATGCATGTATCCAATATAACCACCTCAGGTCGAAGACTCGTGTGCCTCAGATTTCTGAAATCCCAAGCACCACTGTGGTGAGTTACCCTGTCTAAAGAAACAATTTTTATAGTTAGTTAGAGGCCGTAAATATAACCAAAAAGTGAAAGACTTGCAGAAATGAAATTAAAGTAGAGAATTGAGGAACACACCGGTTGTTCGAGAAGGTAGTCTTTTGGTTTTAGATTAATCGATGACCCACCGTCAAAATATAACGAGACCGAAGGAAATATCTCGAGCCCCCTGCTGATCACATGTAGATGTAACATATAAAGAATATGTTGTGCATATATGTATTATCCATGTGAAGTATCGCTATTAAGCGATATATCCGTCATCTTTTTTTTTAACTTGTTATTTGACCGATATCACACCATCTCACGTGCCAAAAGAAATTATATCATAATAAATTAGAGGATGTACATATAACCAAAAAATAAAATATTTTGGTTACCAACAGGTTTTTTAAAGAGAAGATATTATGATTATTTAGTTTATATCTGTTTATTGCACGACTTATGCACGATAAATGCACAGGATGAACAGGTGATTTTTTTCAATAATAAACGGACAAGTATAATACTACAATTATAATTACAATCAATGATAATTTTCTTGATGATTTGCTCTCACTGACTTTGTCAAATCCATACGTGTTGTCCACTGTGTATGACAACGACCATGTAGAAGATAATTTCAGATAAAGTCCGGTGGTAATATTATCTCCAAACAAGTAAAGAAGCGACAATTTAGTTTAGTTGACTTACAATCGTAATCAACCCATCCGAGTTGTTGCTGGTGCAAGTCGTAAATAATTACCTTGTCCTTGAGAGCAATACCTGTAAAATAAACCCAAGATTTTAGATAATAATAAATGACACATAATATACGATTTTTTTAACTATTCATGTATCTAATCTAAACTCCTACGGCCGAAGACTCTTCTGCCTCATATTTCTGAAATCCCAAGCACCATTGTGGTTAATTACCCTGTCAAAAGAAATAATGTCATAGTTAGTTAGAGACCGTACGTATAACCAAAAAGTAAAATCTTGAAAAAATTAAGTTAAAGTAAAGAATTGAGGAACACACCGGTAGTTGTATAATGTAGTCTTTTGGTTTTATATTTATCGATGACCCACCGTAAAACTGTAACGAGATTGTTGGAAATATCTCGAGCCCCCTGATGATCACACGTAGATAACGCGTGAGAAGAATATGTTGTGCATATATGTATTATATGTGTGAAGTATCTATATTAAGCAATATATCAGCCCACTTATTGTTAACCTGTTATTTGGCCGATAGCACATTATCTCCTGTGCCAAAAGAAATAATATAATAGTTAATTATAAGTAATACCATAGTTAAGTAGAGGGCGTACATATAACCAAAAAATAAAATACTTTTGGCTATCAACAATTTTTTTAAAGAGAAAAATATTATGATTATTTAGTTTATATCTATTTTTTGCACGACTTATGCACGGTAAATGCACATGATGCACAATTGATTTTTTTCTATAATAAATGCACAAGTGCAATACCACAATTATAATAACAATCGCTGAGAATTCTCTTGGTGATTTGCTCTCTGATTTTGTCAAATTTATAAGTGTTGTCCACAGTGTATGACCACAACGAGCTTGTATAAGATAATTTGAGATAAATGGCGGTGATAATATTATCTCCACAAAAAGAAAAAAGCGACAATTGAGTTTAGTTGACCTACTCTCATAATCAACCCATCCGAGTTGTTGCTGACGCAAGTCGTAAACAATTACCTTGCCCTAGAGAGAACCCATCCGAGTTGTTGCTGGCGCAATTCGTAAACAATATCATTGTCCTTGAGAGCAATACTTTGTAAAATAAACCCAAGATTTTAGATAATTATAAATGACACATAATATACAATTTTGGTAACTATGCATGTATGCAATCTAACCTCCTCGCGTGTGCCTCAGATTTATGAAATCCCAAGCACCACTGTGGTGAGTTACCCTGTCAAAAGAAATAATGTTATAGTTATTTAAAGGTCGTACCTATAACCAAAAAGTAAAAGACCTGAAGAAATAAAATTAAAGTAGAGAATTGAGGAACACACCGGTTGTTCGAGAAGGTAGTCTTTTGGTTTTAGATTAATCGATGACCCACCGTCAAAATGTAACGAGACTGAAGGAAATATCTCGAGCCCCCTGATGATCACATGTAGATGTCTCGTGTAAAGAATATGTTGTGTATATATGTATTATCCGTGTGAAGTATCTCTATTAAGAGATATAGCCGTCCTCTCTCTCTTTTTTTTAACCTGTTATTTGGCAGATAACATACCATCTCACGTGCCAAAAGAAATTATATCATAGTTAATTAGAGGACGTACATATAACCAATAAATAAAATATTTTGGTTACCAACAATTTTTTTAAAGAGAAAATATTATGATTATTTGGTTTATATCTGTTTATTGTACGACTTATGCACGATAAATGCACAGGATGAACAATTGATTTTTTCCTATAATAAATAGACAAGTGTAATACTACAATTATAATAACAATCGATGGGAATTTTCTTGAGGATTTTCTCTCTCTGACTTTTTCAAATCCATAGGTGTTGTCCACTGTGTATGAAAACGACGATGTATAAGATAATTTCAGATAAATTGCGGTGATAATATTATCTCCAAACAAGTAAAGAAACGACAACTTAGTTTAGTTGACTTACAATCGTAATCAACCCATCCGAGTTGTTGCTGGTGCAAGTCGTAAATAATTACCTTGTCCTTGAGAGCAATACCTGTAAAATAAATCCAAGATTTTAGATAATAATAACTGACACATAATATACGATATTGGTAACTATGCATGTATTCAATCTAACCTCCTCGCGCGTGCCTCGGATTTCTGAAATCCCAAGCACCATTGTGGTGGTTTACCCTGTGAAAATATAATGTTATAGTTAGTTAGAGGCCGTACATATAACCAAAAGGTAAAAAATTGAAAAAAATTAAATTGAAGTAGAGAATTGAGGAACACACCGGTTATCGGATAATGTAGTCTTATGGTTTTAGATTTATTGAAGACCCACCGTCAAAATGTAACGAGACTGAAGGAAATATCTCGAGCCCCCTGATGATCACACGTAGATGTCGCGTGTAAGGAATATGTTGTGAATATATGTATTATCCATGTGAAGTATCTCTATAAGCGATATATCCGTCCACTTATTGTTAACCTGTTATTTGCCCGATAGCACACCATCTCAGGTGCTAAAAGAAATAATATAATATTTAATTATAAATAATATCATAGTTAAGTAGAGGGCGAACATATAACAAAAAAAAATTAAATGTTTTTGGTTATCAACAATTTTTTTGAAGCGAAAAATATTATGATTATTTAGTTTATATCATTTATTGCACGACTTATGCACGATAAATGCACAGGATGTACAATTGATTTTTTTTCTATAATAAATACACAAGTGTAATACTACAATTATAATAACCATCGATGGGATTTTCTTGGTGATTTGCTCTCTTCGACTTTGTCAAATCCATAGGTGTTGTCGACACTGTATGACAACGAGCATATATAAGATAAATTCTAGATAAAGTGTGGTGATAATATTATCTCCAAAAAGAGAAAGATGCGACAATTTAGTTTAGTTGACTTACAATCATAATCAACCCATCCGAGTTGTTGCTGGTGCAAGTCGTAAACAATTACCTTGTCCTTCAGAGCAACACATGTAAAATAAATCTAAGATTTTAGATAATTATAAATGACACCTAATATACAATTTTTGTAACTATGTATCCAATCTAACCTCCTAAGTTCGAAGACTCGTGTGCCTCTGATTTCCGAAATCCCAAGCACCATTGTGGTGGTAACCATGTCAAAATAATTAATGTTATAGTTAGTTAGAGGCCGTACATATAACCAAAAAAGTAAAAGACTTGAAGGAATGAAATTAAAGTAGAGAACTAAGGGACACAATTATTTTTTCCCTCTATTGTAAATGCGAAAGTATAATACTACAATTACAATAACAGTCGATGCGAATTTTAATTGATGATTTGCTCTCTCTGACTTTGTCAAATTCAGAGATGTTGTCCACAGTGTGTGACAACGAGCATGTAGAAGACAATATCTTGAGCCCCAGATGATCACATGTATATGTCTCATGGAAGGAATATATTATGCATTAATGTATTACCATGTGACATATATATATATATATTAAGTGATCTATCCGTCCACATAATATTTTTGAACAAACATGTTATTTGGTCAATAGCATACCAAGTCAATTTACGCTTGTTTAGAGATGAAACTATTTAGCTGCAAATGAAGTGAGAATTTAAATCAAATACAAGCATAACTATTGAGTTTCTTGACGAAACCAAGTTACCAGTTATACTATTGGTAGTAGGTGATCTAAATTTTGAACATTTTAGACAACCTAATTAAAATATGTTCTGTATAAGAAACTTAATTATTTTGCTCCATTATAGTTTATAAAAAATATGATTTGAGTTTCTATTTGGTTTGTAATATATTTGAAATAATGTGCCTAGAAGGAAAGTATAAACTTTGGGATAACGTTATGCATTTGGAAGCTTGAGTTATTTTGGCACCGTCATCGAGATATAACAAATGACTTAGGCTCCGCCAACGGGATATAATAAATGAATTCGACTCGATAGTTGGGATACAATAAGTGATGTGCCGCAAAGATGACGTTGTTTGGACATGTCAAATTTTGAATACGACGGATACCGATGGCATTAACTGAATTTGTAATTTAGTTATATTAATATGGGTCTGCTTAGTATGATTATTCTAACACTGTTATGAATATATTTTTTATTAGTCAATATTAGCATAATTTTGAAGAAATGCAACTCTCGCAAGTTACTACGAAATTGTTAAGTTTTGTACAATATGACTAAGGAAAATAATATTTCTTCGTATTTTAGAATTTGTAGTCATTCTATTATATTCAAACGAATAGGGAGAAAACCTCTCACTGAGCTTTGTTGCTAATTTGTTTAAACGGAATATATTCAGGTGACACACCACCCGCAAGCAAACCAATAATAATTTAGATGGGATAACTCGTGGAGAACTTAGCCATATATGTGACGTTTTATCTAATTTTAGACATAGTGGAACTATCTTCTGTAAATCATAGGATGTATTGATATTTTAGTCGCAACTGTTATAAGACTTTGACTCGCATGTTACATAATGTGTGACTTTTGGAGATAGCGGCTCACATTAGTTTGGAGGCATATCTTAAGGGTTAATGTCACTTTAATCTCTGATCCCTCGACATAGTTAAACTGAGAATCAAAAAAAAAAAAAAATCAGAAACTTACATTTTTTTAATGATTTCTTTTATTAAATGAGCCAGTTTCAAGTATAATGATCTCTTGGACTTGTATTTTGCCTAAACAGCATATCGACCCCGAAAATTTAGAACTTGCTTTGGCAATTATTTTTTTGTACATGAAACTTTTTTTTATTATAAAAGGATCGAACCAACTAAGTTTAGTTTGAGGCCATGGTGACCGTTTTGGATCCTCCATCTCGTCTTAATTTATTAGAATCTGAAAAATGGGGTCGTGACACTAACAATGTACAAAATGCTTTATTATGCTTCTTAATTTTGTCAAAAAACACGTTTGTGGTATACATGCATTTTGCCATCAAACTTAATGTGTTTAGTATAAATATTCTTACTATCTTGTAGACAAAAGAAAAATTGTGATAATCAAATTAAGGTTGCAGTTTCTCTTTAGATCTGTCATCATTGCCAAACAAATCTCTCTAGTCCTATCCACAACGCTTCTTTTTTATTTAACAATAGGGGTCTTCACTTCCATTCGACTACGATTGTATCTTTTCTCTATTGTTGAGTGAGATGCGACAATTTATGTTCGAAACAAAGAAGGCAAGAGACGGGAGGGTTTATTGCTCGATGGAGAATGTGGTTCAGAATTTGAGTTTTTCTATAGAAATGTATGAGGTACTTTTGTAATAAGGGACGTGGTTGGTGGTAGAGCGGCTATTGATGTTTGGCAATCATTTTCATATTCATGGTGTAATCTCCATGGATGGAGGACAACCTGATTGGATTCTAACTGGGTTCTACGGGGACCCTGGTCGATCAGAAAGACACAAAACGTGGAAACTTCTCGAGTGACTCCGGCCAGGAAATCAGTCGTGGTGTGTAATAGGTGATCTTAGTGTAATCTTCTCAAATGACGAAAAGGATGGCGGAAGTCATACCCCCAAAGTCAACTTGACGGATTCAGGGAGGTTCTACTAAAGCTCGAGCGTAGGGACTTCGGGTTCTCAGGATCCCCATTTACATGCTCGAATAATCAACCGGATGAGGCCACCATCCTGGAGAGAATTGATCGTTGTCTGGAAACTGATAGCTGAATTGGACTTTTCGGCAGAGCCCAGGCAATAATTACTTGGTAGCTGATATTAAACCATGTTTTGGTACAACGTTAGTAGAGTCAATGGAGGATTTTACTTATCATATCTGGAAAATATTCCAGGTTGATTCAATGTGGCTACAACATCAGGGCTATACACAAGTGATACAAGAAAGCGGGGTGGCTTCCTTGAAGAATATTTCATCTAATCTAGGTATGTTGGCAAAGAACCTACAAAAATGGAATAAGTTGGAATGTAGACATGTGGAAGTTCCTTTAAGAAAGCTCAGACAAAGGTTGCAACATATCCAATTAGCGCCTCAATCTTGTCAAATTATTGAGGAGAAAAGAAACATAAGGGAATCAATCTTACAAATATTACATAGAGAAGAAGAACTACGGTGAAAAAGGGAGACCAAAACTCGACTTTTTTCCGGAAGGCTTCGATTTGTAAGGCCAAAAATTTCATCAAAGGCTTGAAAAATCATAAGGGAGATTGGGTCACTGAATCAAGTGAGATTATTGCGCTTTTAGGGACTACTTCAAAGGAGTCATCAAGAGCGGACATGGAATCGATGGTCCAAGGGGTAGAAGAACTACTCTCAGCATAGAAAGTGATTCGGTTGGGGAATAAGTGATTCTGTTCTCTAGGGCTGTAAGAAAAACTGAATAAACCGGTCGAACAGACCAAACCAAACAGAAATGCTTGGTTTTGGATGGTTTTTTTGAATGTTCGGTTTATCAACGGTTCAATTTTTTACAAACCGGTCTATTCGGTTTGGTTTTTGGTTTGTAAAAATATCACACCGCACCAAACCGAACCGAACCGATATGTGCTTAACGTACTTTTACTACAATGTATATTGCGTAAAGTATATTAAGTAATCTAGAAAATAGAAACACGAGTAGATAGATTCAATTAAAATGATTATATCAATCTTAATCTTCTTCGTTTCTCTCACGTTTCATCATATTTTCTCACTAAAACGATAGTTGTGCATATATTTTTTTTAAGTATATTTAATTTATTTTTCACTTAAAACTTGAAATTCGTTGACTAAGTAGTATTGTAATACCCATTCGATAATTTTACGCAGACCGACCGCACCGAACCGAACCACACCGATATTTTTCGGTTTGGTTTGGTTCGGTTAATCCTTTTCAAATGGTTTGATTTGGTTACAAAATTAGTAAACCGATGTATTCGGTTCGATTTATGGTTTTAGCAAAAATTGCACCAAACCGAACCGCTTACACCCCTACTGTTCTCCGAATACCAATTGGATACGCTTCGGTGGCCCATTTTAATCACACATTAATCGCTTCGATTCCAAAGCTGAAACAGGTGTGTTAAGCCAGTGATTCTCGTCCTATCTGTTTAGGCACTACTATTTACAACTAAGGTGCTAGCTAATAAACTTAAAGTGGTCTTACGCTCTATTATTTCCGAGAATCAAAATGTGTTTGTCGAGCGACAGTTGATTACGGATTGTATTCTAACGGCGTTGAAATTAATACACTTGATGAAAACTCGGATAAAGGGAAATGAAGGTTTTCTTGCGCTCAAAGTATATATGAGCAAAGCATATGATAGAGTCAAGTGGAATATTTAAGAGCAACAATGGAAAGGATAGGCTTTGGCCACCTGTTGGATAGAAGTTGTGATGCAGTGTGTTACTACATCTACCTACAGTCTAATAATATATGGCGCAGTAGAGGGAAGAATTATACCTGAAAGAGGAGTAAGATAGGGATGCCACCTCTTCCCTATCTCTTCTTCTTGATGAGCGAAACCACGTCCCGTCGCCTCACACCAGCAATCGAAAATAATACAATTATAGGTGTCAGTGCATCCAGAGGTGGACCTAAAGCGTCACACCTATTTTTTGGCAGATGACAGCCTATTATTAACAAAAGCAAACAATGCTGAAATACAATCATATTTCAATTATTACAAGATTACGAGTGTGCTTCAGGACATGTGCTCAATCTTCATAAATCAGCATCTCTCTTTTCATCAAACATGAAAAATATTGACAATTAAGTGCTCAGCAGACTTTTTGGTGTGCCCCTTGTAGAAAATCAAGGCAGCTATCTAGACTTGCCAACAATAGTTGGAAGAAAAAATAGTGTCACCTTTCATAACATCAAGGAAATGGATCTAGTCAAAACTCAAAGGTTGGAAGCAATGAGGTGTTAATTAAATCAATAGCTCACTCAATCCGAATTTTGCTATGGGCTGTTTTTTTCTACCAAATGGACTATGCAAGGACATTGAGAGAATGCTCAAACAGTTTAGTCGGGTACCTGTCCGGAAAAAAAGGGAAATTAACTGAATAAGTTGAGAAAATATACAGAAAAACAAGCAAGGTTGAGGACGAGGAATGAAAGACTTTCAAGCTTTCTATATAGCCCGGCTAGCCTAACAAACACGGCGTTTTCTGAAAAATCCTAATGTCTAGTACACAGAATCTTCAAAGACAAATATTTCAAAAATGTGACATCATGAGCTACAATCAACAAGGTCAGATCTCGTTAGTAGGCAGATAACAGAGGGACAATATGAAAATTTGGTGATGGTACAAAAGTAAGAGTTTATCGAGACAAGTGGATAAACAGGCTATACAAATATCAGGTATACAATGTTAATGAGCAAAATAATGAGCATTTCTAAGCTTTTTTTTTAGATCAAGTCGGTGCTCCTTGAAATCAAAGGCTCTTTTGGAAGGATTGGAGCTCCCAGGGGTTTGATCGGTGCATTGATCGCATATTCGCAGAAGTGGTGATGGGTTCACAATTTTGCACAAAATGCCTTGGGCCTAGATAGATTTTGTTTGGTCAACTGGGCCTAGGTATATTAGTTGTTTTTACCCAAAAGCGCGATTGGGCCTCAGATGTATTGGACTTAAAAGAGTTTGGGCCAGGTTACCCTTTGGCAATACCAATACTTTTTCATAAAAAAAAAAACATTTAACTTTTTTTGAAAGTAAAAAACAATTGAGATATAAATTTAGCAAATGACCCGCACTTACAAAATATATTACTTGACTTACACGTGTCCGTAGGGAAGAATATATTATTTGACTTATATTTTATTTCTTGAAATAAATTTAGATAATGAATGTATATAAATATAATTTGTTCATGTTAATAGGTGATTGATAGAAACTACATCAAATAATTGATAAGATAAAAACATGATTTATTAGATCCAATATAAATATTAAAAAAAATCTAAGATAAGATAGGATTTAGGAATAATTAGTTAGATAATAGAGATATTTTTAAGACTTAACAATATCTTATCATTTATTCGTTTTTAAATACGTTTTATTTATAATAATTCAAGTATAATAAAAAATAGTTGAAAATCAACTGATCAAAATGTCTTGAGATATTTTTTAAGATTGAATGACAAGGATGTTTTCTTAACTTCTTTTTTGAAGTGAAACACCTAGTTGATTTATTATATAGACATACATACACAAGATATCTAAATTTATAATTATATGCATTATTGTTAATAATTTAGCATGGATTTTTTTTAATTACATGTATTATTGTTAATAATTTAGCATGAAATTTACTAAAACAATATTTGAAATTTTGTCATAATAATAAATATTTAGCATAAGAATGCAGTATGTAACATATTGATGCATAACCAATTACGGTGGTTGCACAACTCTGAATGATATGTTTGATGCTTTAATCGTGAATGAAATAAGTTTTGTTCGGAAGCATCGGAAGTTTAACGTTAAATACGAGTATTACACATTTTTGCTCAGAAGTTCGTAGTTAAGTCCGACATTAATACGAAATACGGAAGTGTTTTTCATTTACACTTAAGTACTGAGTGTTAAACGATTTTTTTTTCAGTTTTTGGGAACATAGCCATGGATGCATATAACGGAAGCATTAATTGTACTATCTCTATTTTGCCAAAAAAATTCCAATTCGCTTTTCCACCCGTAATCATGTCATTTTGACCCAGTAATTTGAATAACAACATGATGTTTAGTTTTTGGTAATCTTTCATGGTGTCGTAGAGTAAACAACATGAGAAGATTACCAAATTCTTGCATCGTTTTGCTAATCAAATCTCAGGGTCAAAGTTACCCGGTAAATAAAAGTCAATTTAGAAGTTTCAGACGAAACAGTGGTAGTACTATTTAACAACACAAACATTTCTACTCCTGCAAAGTTCAAAACCAAAAATGTGCGCAATAAGGACACAGAAACATTCGATTTGCAACACAAAAGCACACTTCTCCAAAACAGATAAACTCAAATATTCATAAGATTAATGTGAATATATATGTATTACTTTCCATAATTAGAACTTTCATCAACATTAGTTTTTTTTTTATAATTCATCAACATTAGTTGATATTCAAATCTTGCAGATGCTCAAGAAGAACCAGATATGATTTTTACACTTATCACTTGACAAAATGGTTCTCCTTGAAATACCGCAAGGATGCACTTAGCATCATTTCATACTATATACTAATCCTATTTCTTCGCAAAATGGTTATACTGTGAGGCCTGCCACCGTTTTCCTGGCTTTGACCTGCAAGTTCTTCAATCTGTATAATTACATTCTGATCTCTTAACAGCCACAAGCCCACAACCATCACGAACCGACATTTTCGTCGCTGTTTCTAAGCTTTTAAGAGACACAGGCAAAACTGCTAACTGCTGTAAGAAGCCTTATCCGAGAATGTTTTGGGAACTCGGAAGCACTTCTGGGAGAATAGCTTTTTTGTCAGAACCAACTTAAGAGGTAAATTGATAGGAGGCCGCACATGGTAAGCATCCAGATCTCTGTATGGGAATAAGTAGAAGCTGAAGCTGAAAAGAATAACAAAACGACGTTAATATTAACAGCCACCTATATGCAGTAATGAGGAGGAAAAACATGTCAGGTTACAAGGAGACTAAATTTTTGCAAGCTTTTCAGGCGAACTTTGTGTGCATGAACAGCATGTTATTACCGTTTACTAAACAATTAGGGCAGCTTCAATTAACCTTTAAAACTATTTTGAATTTCTTTTTTATTCGGGGCGGGGGGGGGGGGGGGGGGGGGGGGGGGGGGGGGGGGGGGTATCGTTGGGGACAATCAGGTAGTTAGGGGGAAAGGGTGGGGAAGAAAGTGATAGGACCAGGGGGAAGGGAGGGCCATCTCTGAATCCCTTAGCCAGATGCAACTTCGGGGGACACCTAACTGCCTTAGACGACCCTTTTTTCCCTCTAAAACGAAACAGTCCAAGGTTGATCAAAAGGTTGGTTGCTGATGCAGCAATTCAAGCAAATTCGGCAGTCATGGATGTTCACACAAAACACAGTATGGCATCAGTTTTTAACACTCTCACTAATCTTTAACAAATTTCAATGCTGATACAACACCAGAGTGATGATTTTCACAGATTGAAATTCGCAGGCACAAGGTATGTAGGTAGCACAAACCACCTAAACCCATAACGCGAAATTCGCAGGCACAAGGTATGTAGGTAGCACAAACCACCTAAACCCATAACGGGAGATTTGGATTGCATTTCAATATTAAGCTATACCCATAGCAACAGTACAGTTTTCCTGCTCTGCTCTGCTCTTATCCTAGATGACAAGTCCATTAAAGATGAACGATCACCCCAAAATTTACTGTGAGGTCTGCAGACACTTCCAGTTTTAAGATGGTGAGAAACTGAAGAATCGGAGATCCAGTAATATACAAAGTTCATTCTCGGAGATCTTTTGATATTTTATATGAATAAGAATATGCCGCTCTGTTTGCAATGCTAGCTGAGAAGATGCATGAAATTACCAAATTTCAGGCTAGTGAAGAAAGCGGCAGGAATCAGATGTTTGGCATTTCACACAAGACAGCCGAGAAGATGCAGTAGAGATTACCAATCAGACTAGTGAAGAAAGCTGATAGGCAAAGAACATATAGGGGTGGAAAAATAGTGTGCACTCCAATTCCAAACCTGCTCGGTGAATCCAACTAGGAGAATATCAAGGGGTATCCCAATGCCAAACTCTACACAATCTCTGCCACATGTCAGACATGCCTCAATGAACCCATGTAGCGTCACTCGTCAAACTTCAGATATTAAAAAGAAACCACGACATACAAATTATTTTTCTTTCGGTCAACTATGTATCACGGATACATACAGTGTGTGGATGGGCCTTACTGATACTGGAAGACGGGCATAAGCTGAAGGTGATGAGGAATTTCAATACTAAAAATTAGGCCCGTCAATGGGCGAGTTCTGACCCAGAACAGAGCGGAACTGGAAGCTAAATGGCCCGACCCAAGGGAGACATACCCTGTACAGGACCTACAAGAACCAAAGCCGCAAGAACCGGCTTCTCTCGGTTCAGTTCTGGCTATGACTGTGTGAACCAGTGAGTCTACCCAGACTTGTTACGCTTCTTTATGAAAATCGAAAGTGGATCGTCAAACATCCTTCTCTCCTCGATATTTTGATTTCCTTCTCCATCTCAAAACTATTCTTCTTCCGGTTTCCGTAATTATCTCCCCTTCCAGAACAGAGCGGAACTGGAAGCTAAATGGCCCGACCCAAGAGAGACATACCCTGTACAGGACCTACAAGAACCAAAGCCGCAAGAACCGGCTTCTCTCGGTTCAGTTCTGGCTATGACTGTGTGAACCAGTGAGTCTACCCAGACTTGTTACGCTTCTTTATGAAAATCGAAAGTGGATCGTCAAACATCCTTCTCTCCTCGATATTTTGATTTCCTTCTCCATCTCAAAACTATTCTTCTTCCGGTTTCCGTAATTATCTCCCCTTTCTCATCTGGTTTCCTCCCCCCCCCCCCCCCCCACAACAATAGTTTTCTCTCTTTCTCCCTCTCTCCACATTCATCGATTTTCTCATTTTTTGTCCGATCACGTCGAAAGTTTTGTTGATTACTCTCTCTCTTCCCCTCCCTGATTTTATCGATTACAAACCATCCCGCAAAAACCATACTCGTCCTCTGAGCTCTAGCAAAAATGCACCTAAACTTTGAGCCTAAATCAAAATACTACCTGAACTTCCAATTTCAACGAAATACGTCCTAAAATTTGCTTTCCTGCACAAAACAAGACTGCCATTAACTCTTCCATCAATGGACACATGGACTGTGTAGGAAGCCAACTTTCCGTTCATACCGTAATTTTTGTTAGCATATTAGTTAGACCAAAATACCCCATGATACTGATTCCAATAATCCAAATCACATTCATCTCATTTTTATTTTGAGAAAACCAATAATCTAAGAGATTGATCGTCCATGGGATTTGGTGAGGGGGAAATCCCATCTGGGTAGTATGAGAAATTCCAGGTAAGGTATCATTGACAAAGGAAACTAGAGAACGAACCAAGAAATAGAGAACTACGACAAAACTGGAGAACGGGAAAAAGCTGACGAAGCCAGAGAACGAAGGTGAATTGAAGCAAGAGAATGAAGCCAGGGAACAAGGGATCAAAGCAGTGAACATAGAACCCTATACTTCACTCGGCCCCTGACTGGAAAGAAAAACACACAAGCCACTTTTCTCAATTTATGTTTACGGTTTTCAGAAGTTGTCGATAATTGGGCCCAAAACATGAAAGGGCTTTCAATATATGACAATTGGGTTGATCATATATGACAATTGAATTAGTAGTTAATGGCTTGTTGGATTTTATGGTTGTAAACTATGAAGGAAGTTTTCAAAATCTTTTGATTGAACTTTAGTGGTTCCCGTTCACAATGCAGTGTCGTTCTGGGTATATGAATTTATAGTCTAAAGGCAACATGGGCTATGTTTTTGTTCAAAAGAAAGAAACATAAATTCTTTACAAATCAGAGGTCAAGTGGCTGTCAAGCTTCATCACCGGCGACGCGGTTCTTTCACTTCTATGAGACTTACAAACCATGGCACGCTGTTAGCTTTCTATTTTACTTGGTGTACTTAAAAGGTGATTTTGTCAATATATGTGTATTATACAATATTAGTCTTTAACAAAAACATTAGATGTGGAAATAGCGAAATTTCAACTTGTACATGATTGGGTTTCTGGTTGTCTACGCCGGTTCTGGTTCTGGCAGTTCCGAAATTTGTTGGGTTAGGTCTGGGTCTACAACATGGTGGGTTGGGTCAAATCCGTTACGGGTCTACCCGGACCAGGAACATTTCAGGGCTACTAATAATGTTACTTTTCACTCTTTTTTGTGTACATGAAGAAGTGATGTACAATACCAGATAAATACAAGGGTAATTTACAGATAACCAACATGTGTTGGGCTGGGTTCACTTATAGTACATGGGGTTTGAAAAGTCACACTTAGCTGACGTATGATATATTGCCCACCACTCATAATTTCCGTCCAAAAAACTGTTGACGACAATGTTTCTTCAGTTCTCTTAATTCACCGCGATAACCACCTTGATCTCTACATCACAATTATGTGAATTAACACTAAATAAAATACCAAGCATGCAAAGTTGTGTTTTACTTTTTCACCTGTCCTAGTTATTCAATGCACTGCTACACTATCAACTATCAAATTAGATCACATCAATGACAGTGTTCCACTATCAAATTAGAAACCCAAGTTTGATAACCCCTAAAATGATCAAAACTGGACCAAAGTTGCCAAGAGAAACAGTTTTATGTAAGAGTTTAGGCCTGACAATGAAGGATCTGAACTTCGGCCTGGAGGCCTAAACCACTTCTTGTTTAGAAGCCACAACGGTAAGAAGACACGATCGAAAATCAGTTTGGGCTTTTACCTTGATCTATAAGGTCTTTTGTCCGAAGACATGATCAAAAATGGCAACCATTCCCCAGTAAGTACAGCATGTTCCTATTGTCTTTCAGTCTTTTCACAAAGATTGTCTCATATTGGACAGGTTAGAACCTAGATTCAGAGATGATGATGACCAGATTTGTTAATTCATTCATTTTGCAACTTTGTTCCAATAAATATTTTAGTCCCAAATAAATAAATTCTGGATAAAATTATGTTCCATATGAGAAACTCCATCTCAGCCAGTTTAGAAAAGAATGACCAATTTAAAAAGTACTACAGTTCAGAAAAGAATGACCAGTTTAGAAGTATGTTTTTACAGTTTTCTGGACGAAAATGTTTACTGAAGGAGTATACCAGAGCTCAGCTAAGTGCAACTTTCAGACAACAGATACTGTAAGTGAACCTGGCCCAATATATACCTTAAATACAATAGGATATTGCCCATGGAAACTCACAAAATAACCAACCTAATCTAACAGCGGAGACAGATATTTTAGTATCCTCTTACTTTAAAAGCCGTGTCATTTTCATTCTTCCAACATTGTCAACTTGTGTTCTTTCTAAAAGTTCACGTGTAAAAAGTGTAAGGGATACAAAGTGTTCGGAAAAGTTAGAAAATGTTGATGAAATCGAAGAGCTATGAAAGACGCATTTAAGCTTTCTCTATGACTTTTATATATTTTGTAATTTGAAATATGCTATACACATCCAAACATTGAGGATATCCACTAATATTTGTATTGGCCAGATAATTAATGTGTGGTGAAAAAGGATTCTTCTAAATTTTGTCATTAGGAGTGTTCAATTTTTTATTACCTATAAGAAACGGATTCTTCTAGTTTCCATCTAGATATTATTTTACCAACTACATTTCTTGAAACGTGTAATCTTTTTTATCAGTGTACTTCATGGTCTACATGATAGCAATAGCTATCGATAGTAGTTGCAGTTTGAGAAGTTACGATCTCCGGCTCAGCAATTTGAGACGCTGAAGTCTCCTAAACCAGGGTTCTACGGGAATAACTCAATTCATTCAATTCGATAGTAATAAACAGAACTGACACATCTTTAAATACTACTAGACAACCTGGACTCAGGAATGTTTCCTTGTCCGACTCATACTAGGAGTCCAACTAATTACCCCAAGATCCCTAACTAATTAACTAATATAAATAAAACCCCTAACACTGAACGCACTCCCTAAATCCTTACAATTACTGTTCACGAGCACTGTTCAAAGTTGTCCTGAGCCGTATCGTAATACGTGTCCCAAGATACCGGGTTCGTACCCATATCACTACACCAGGGAAGCTTGCACTAAAATATGTAAAGTAGTGAACCAAAACAACAATGAACCCGATGAAATCAATGTGTTAGACTGAAAGGGAACGGTAGCAAAGATCAGAGAAGCTCTTTACAGAAGAAATATGTTAATCATTGGTGAATACTGAAAGGTCAATGTCATTTAAGAAGATAACAGATGTGGATAGCAGGTGTAAGAGTGGGAATCAACTTTGTTCAAAATTCAACAGTAAAAGCAGTGATGGTAATTGAAGGTTGAATTTAGAAGTTCCGTAAATAACTGGTCTCATTTTTATGATTCAACAAAAGAAATGCAAGGTTCTGAATGTCTTAACATCAACCACCAACAAGAAACGTCAGACGTCCCAGCCGCGTTAACCAATAAGAAATCTCAATATCCTTTCTTTACTGTATTGATAAGGTGTTCATGATTTCTGCTGTTCCAGGTATTGACTTTTTCAGAGATCAGACCGCTGATTTGTATCTGATACAAAATGTTTGCTTGCAGCAGGAGTGACAGGGTTAAGCTGAAAGTAACTCTCATCCCAAGCATAGGGTTAGTCGGACATGAAAGTAACTCATGCACAGCTAAGTATCATGCAGATCATCATGTAACAATTAACACTTATTTGCATGGATGACAAGCTAAATATCGCATGTACAAGTATGTGCATTTATAGAGAAAGAGATCAGAGATATGTAGTAATAACTTACAAGATGAATACGGAGAGACTGCAGGCAGACTATCCGGTGGAGATGATTGGTTCTCATTTCCCCCATCCTGTCTTGGACTAGAACCATATGATACACTGGACAAAGGAGAAGGGCCTGGAGACAACGATGGTAAGGGACCCACACGAGGTTCAAAGGCAGGAGCCAAAGAGACCGATTTATAAGATGGTGAGGGGCTTGGCGCAATAGTAGAACCACAGCCCGGAGAAGGACGCGTTGGGCGAGTATCAGCAACCGGAGGGATAGAACTCGAAATAGGAGGCAAAGCGGCAATTTCAGGGCTAGGTGAAAGGGGGTAACTATTATCAGGTGGCGCAGCAGCATCACAGTTCAAACAAGGAGGTAAGTGATGGTGAGAAACAGGTGGGATAGCAGGAGAGAGAGATGGAGAAGGAGGTTCTCCTTTATCATACTGCCCAGGTGTTGGAGATGGAGATGGAGCTGGTGGGGAGGCATGAAGTGTGCCGTCTAGAATAGAAGATAGACGTATTTCCTTCACTTTACCAAATACGGAGTTATCAAGGCCAAGATTCTTCGCGGGAGGAGATCCGGTGATTGTTTGAGCCAATTGCTTCAACCTCTGGGGTAGAAGGTTACCCATGTCAGACGTAACTGAAGCCTGAACTATAACTGGAGAATCTCTTGTTGAGCCTTCAGTGTTTGTTAACTGCACATAGACATTCTGCACACAGAAGACAGAGTTAAGGACTAAGAAATAGGTTTTATAAGTAGGTTTAACTAATTCTTTTAAGCTGATTTAACTTCCCACGAACATTGACCTACAGAACATCCAAACACAGAATCTTCAAGCAATACACAAGGCTAACTTCATTTTGATTCTGTTATTCAAATGTATGAAATAGAGGATGAGTCATAGGGGAATCTTTTCAATGAGAGAAAATCAAGCTTAGGTATCCTTTATAAACAGGGACCAGGGCTTGAGGCACATCCCACTAAATGATTTTTTCCTTGCGGTACCGTTCATCAAATATGATTAAAGTAAGACTGTAAGGTACGGGTCCGACTGGCCAATTTTGAAACGAATCCTTATACTTCCTTAACTGATTTATATACATATATTTATACAAACACACACACACACACACACACACACACACACACACACACACACACACACACACACACACACACATATATATATATCACTTTTATACAATTTACTTCTTTAAACATCCACGGTCTGAGACAAACTCCCGAGATTTCAAAAATTTGTAAGCACGTTGCCATCTTTTGTTCAAGTAGAATATCCTGTAGATTAATTTGACAAAATATTTTATACTGTACAGGATATATCCAAATTTTCCACAAATCTACATGGCAAGACGGTCATCACACACAAAGAAAACAACCAACTCTACATGAAGTTAATTTCAAGTACTTAGGGGTCTGTTCCAAATTTTAGTTGCTTGAACATATGTAAAAGTTCAGGCCTCGAAAACTTTGTTGGAGCACCATCCACATAACCACCCCCCCCCCCTCCAAACGGACTCATATATACAGATACTGCAATAAAAGCATGTATGTATATATATATATATAATATTACACTACATATATATTATGTATGTACATGCGCGAGTGTTATTAATAGCCTTATGGTACTCATTACCCAGCTCATTTATAATTTCCCCACAAAATTAAGTGGAGAAGGTGGAATCTCAGTCCATATCTACAACAGCCAAACCCAAGAATAAAGAAGGTCCCTTACTCCCGTTGGAAAATTTGGTCCACCAGACGTCACCCATGTCAAAAACAACTAAGCAATATAAGAAAACTAATCAAGCATAATACCTCATAATCTCTCAGGCGCAATCCCACTTTCAGCTGATCCTTCAACTCAGAAAAATTTTCAATTAGTTCATCCATGGAATTGGGCAAAGTAAAATTGAAGAGGACCTGAGGTGTCTGCCACATTGAAGCAGACATCTCAGGCATTAAAGTCACTCCCTCGAGACACTTCACAATTTCAAATGACGATGGTTGCCCAAAAATTGAAGCAGTCAGTGTCAAATTATACTGCTGAGTGAACAGGTCTATCAAAACAGCTCTTATCAAACTTATGATTGCTGGACTTATTTCATCTTTTGAATCAGGGAGAAAACCGAACACTACACCAGTCTGGTTAGAGGTACCAACTTGGTGCATGGATAAGATAGCAACCTGCAAGTAAAAGTTACATTTAGGCAATCTGTACTTGATAGTCAAAAGTGAACAGGATTTAAACATAGTATAAAAGTAAGTTTGAGATAAACCTTTGTAAAAGGGATACTGATTTCTTCATAGATATCATACCGGAGCCTATCAATGTGCGCAACTAGAAAAGAAACTGGCTTTTGCAATTCAAAGTATGCCTGAACTGTAGCTGAAAACGTAAAACAAGAAGACAGATATTATTCAACCACCAGAAAACAACTTCAAGGTGATAACTACCCCTAACTCCTCATATAAGCAACAGATGCAAAATTGAATTCCATAGTATTCACACAATAGAATATGGGTTATTTGACATAATAAAAAAGCACCAAAAGACAAACCATACTTTTCTTTCCATCTCAACTTGTTGCTTCAACTGCAAAAAGTTAACTATGCTCTCTCCCTAAAATAAAAGCACTTGCACAATCCCAAACCAAATGTAAGAGAACATAGCAACCAACCCAGAACAAAAATAATGGACGAGAAGTATATGCCTGCAATCTCATTTTACATGAGAGAAAGACCCACGTACCATAGATGATCTAGAGAGAGAGAATATGGCATCCTTTCTTCTTTCTTTTACTTTTAATGCTTGTACATTATATTCTACAACTCAATAGATATCTACCAAGGATTTTGAAGAATTTCTAAAAATGCAAACTCCAGACGGTGACACTTCACTTTGAAGAAGCCACATGGAAAAGGACCATTCCCTGAATTTGTCGCCCATAGTAAGACTACATACTACAAGCATTCTGTCACATTGGAAAGAAACAATTCCATCTGATAAAACATAGTGTAGTTTTAAATAGGATAAATTAGTATCTCATTTTTTACAAAAAACCCACTGCTTTTCAGTTTATCTTCCAAACCTACCTACAGTTTGACATTTGTTACCCAAAACCTACTGCAGTTTTAAATTCGCCTAAAACCTACTTGCAGTTTATAAATTTCTACCCATCACCACAATTACCCTTCGACATTTAGTTTTAACGGGGTCTACACGTGAATAAACGGGATAATGGTAATTCTCATGTGATGGGGTAAATGGTGAGTCATACATAAGCAAATAATGTAACCGATGCCAAAAAGGAGCTGTAAATGCCTAAATACTAGGATTTTTTAACGTCATAGGGGATTTGTGTTGATTGGTAGCAATTTATATACTGCAGGTAGGTTTTGGGGTAAAATTAAAACTGCAGTAGGTTTTCGGTAATAAATGTCAAACTGCTAGAAGGTTTGAAAGAAAAACTGAAATGCAGTGGGTTTTCAGTGATAAATGGCATACCGCAAGTAGAATGATAATTTATCCTTTTTAATAAGGAACAACTTGTAGTTTCCAGTAATGCATGTGAGTGCAACAAAAATCAAGACTATCTCTCCTTCACAACTTGTAGTTTTACAGAAAGCCCACTGCTTTTCATTTTATCTTCCAAACCTACCTACAGTTTGACATTTGTTACCCAAAACCTACTGCAGTTTTAAATTCGCCTAAAACCTACTTGCAGTTTATAAATTTCTACCCATCACCACAATTACCCTTCGACGTTTAGTGTTAACGGGGTCTACACGTGAATAAACGGGATAATGGTAATTCTCATGCTATGATGCACGGGAACTCCATGTAGGGTGACGTCCCCGTTCCGGAAACGTCCCGGACTCCGGAACTCCGCCGGAACTCCCCAAAACGCTCCCGGAACACCATATGGCGTTCCGGTAAAAGTAATGAGTTCGGAACTTATGCGGAACTTCCCGGAGACGCATTCCCCTTTTTGAAACGTTTTGGAAATGCCCCTGGGTTAGAAATAACACTCGGGTGTCTTCTAAAGAATTAAAAAATATAAGACATGTTACTTGTAAATATGATATATATTACTAATCCTATCAATATCCCCAACCCCCAATCTAAAACCTAGCTGCTTATACGTGATAAAACAATTTGGATATTTTCAAGACTTCTAGACAACCTCAAAGACTTCGAGTACCTCCAATTTCTCAAGTTCTTCCACTTAATAAGTAAATTTGTTCTCTTTGTATTGATCTTAATATTGTATTAGTTTTAATTACTCTCTTTTAATTTCATCTCATAATTTATAATTGTGTATTTAGGTATCATTTACATTAAAATTTATACATATATATGCATATATATATATGTGTGTGTGTATATATGCCGTTCCCCCGGCGTTTCGTCTCCCTAATTTCTAAAAACTGCCGTTCCGGCGTTCTCGTCCCCGTTTCGTCTCGTCCACGTTCCCGTTTCGGTGCTACGTAGTTCTCATGTGATGGGGTAAATGGTGAGTGATACATAAGCAAATAATGTAACCGACGCCAAAAAAAGGAGCTGGTAAATGCCTAAATACTAGGATTTTTTAACGTCATAGGGGATTTGTGTTGATTGGTAGCAATTTATATACTGCAGGTAGGTTTTGGGGTAAAATTAAAACTGCAGTAGGTTTTCGGTAATAAATGTCAAATTGCTAGAAGGTTTGGAAGAAAAATTGAAATGCAGTGGATTTTCAGTAATAAATGGCATACCGCAAGTAGTATGATAATTTATCCTTTTTAATAAGGAACAACTTGTAGTTTCCAGTAATGCATGTGAGTGCAACAAAAGTCAAGACTATCTCTCCTTCACTATGCGTCCATTATTTCATAAACCGTCTTCTACGTCGCTCCTCTAACATGATATCACCTTTCGAGTCCATATTCCATCAAGTTCCCAACTGCTGCAAATTCTTTAGTCGTTGGGTGCCTGTGCTATTCCTGATTGCACCCATATACTTCCACCAATCTCAATGATCATTCTTTACCATGTGTCTTTCTTGGTAACTCCCCTGTACGCAAAGTGTGTATCTCTCTCTTGCCCTCCCACACACAGCCTCTATGTCTGGCGACACGTCAAATTCATGGAATTCATGGAGCCCTCTTTCCGTTTCAATCCGACAGCTCTTCCACTTTGTCGTCCCCTCCATCTCTCTGATTGGCTGGGCCTAATAATCACGGTGCTCCCTCAGCCACCGTCTCCTTCGGGCCCCGGCCCGCCTTCCCTACATGCACCCCAGCTGCAACCGTTGTCAGTTCCATACCTACCGGCAGCATTATGTGCACTGTCCACCGCTACTGAAGCTCCACCGGCCCCATCCTCCGTATCGGCACCATGTCCGTTTCCTCCTACCCATCTTATGACAACTAGTCTCTCAAATCCACCCCTAATTATACACTATGCCAATTTTTTTCCTGTTCCTCTGACATTAAACTGACCACAATCTCGCAGGCTCTTAAGGACCCTCGCCACTGCCACGAGTGTTTGATTCAAAGCTTTGCTTCGTAACAAATACCTGGGATCTAGTGCCGCCATTTGACACTCACAATGGTGTTGGCTGCAAATGGGTATTTCATACAAAACGCTTATCTAATGGATATGTTGATCGGTATAAAGGTCAGTTAGTGGCTACGGGGTTCCACTAACAAACAGGTTGACTATGCTAACACGTTCAGTCAGGTTCTATCTCCCGTGTACTCTATATATAGAGGATGTGTTCATGGCTCAACCAGCTGGATTTATTTATCAAGATCGGTGTGACTATGTTTGCAAAGCCTTGCATGGTCTCAAACAGGCTCCTCGTGCATGGTATTCCGGACTCAGCTTCAGCAGAGTTTTCCTAATTCTAGAGTCGATGACTCGCTATTTCTATTTGCTCATTCAGGCATAACTATCTACTTGCTATCTATATTGACGACATATTATTACAGAGTTGCTCTACAGTTGTTCAGATGCTTCTCGGGTTAATAGGTTTATTGCCTGCTTGCTTTTCTTTTCTCTGAACGATCACCACCCCTTCTATCCCAGAATAAGCATATTGATGATTTAGTGCATCGGATCGGAATGAGTGTTGCTAATCATGTCTCCACCCCACTTGATTCGTCTGAATCTGTCCCTTCACAACGGTTTTGTGCTACAGATAACTCCCTATTTCTATTTGCTCATTCAGGCATAACTAGCTACTTGCTTCCTAGTTCTAGGGTCGATGACTTCCTATTTCTATTTGCCCATTCAGGTGTAACTATCTTTTTGCTATCTATATTGACATCATATTATTACAGAGTTGCTCTAGAGCAAGGATTCAAATAACGCTATCGGTCGGCATATCGGTAACGGTCGCGGAAACCGGCTTTGACCTGTAACGGACAAACCGTCACGGGAACCGGGCCCGAACGCGTGAATGTGAAAAAATTGTCAAAAGATGCAAAAAAAAAAAGCATCACTGTTTTAGTGTTTTGTATATCAAATATAATTGTAGTCCTTTACTAGTTGTTTAAATTATGTCTAACTAATTTTTAGACAATTAGACTTTGCACACTTCATTAGCATAAAACTTTTTTTTATTACTACAGGTTAGTAATATCTATCATCAACACTTATCAATACTTTAACACTAGTCTATTTAGTCTGAACAAATAATAACACAGTAGTCTATTGACTCTATTCAAGTATTCAACTTATCAAAGAGATAAGGGTAGAGTTAGTCAACTCTTAGAGATAAGGTTACATACAATTTAAAGGCATAAATGAAACGGAAGTGAGAGAGAATCGGAGTCACAGACAGAGACAGAGAGAGAGAGCAATCCCGTAGCTTTCTTCGTCGTTGGTGGATGTTCGATGGGGCGCACAGAGTACGAAGAAGAACGCCGGCGTCTCTCTTCCTCCGTTTCTCAACAGTCCGACCAAGAATCAACTCTCAATCGATCTCAATTTCTAGATCTCAGTTCTGGAATTGGGTCTATTCATCTGCGCGAGTTATATAGCCGGAATTGCCTGAGATTCTGCCTCCGTCTTCTTCTTTTTCTCTGTTACCACCGATTTTTTTCTAAACCGGTCCGTATCTCGCCCGGTTCAACCGAAACGGTCCGTAACTGCCGTTAGCTACGTGAATCCAGTCCACCCGTACCGTATCGGGTGTACCGGTTTCGGTGCCTACCGATACCGTTCCGTACCGCCCGATACGGTACGATATACGGCGATATTTGAATCCTTGCTCTAGAGTAGTTCAGATGCTTCTGAGGTTCATAGGATAAGTATATTAATGATTTAGTGCATCGGATCGAAATGAGTGTTGCGAATCCTGTCTCCACCCCACTTGATCCGCCTGACTCTGTCCTTTCACAACGGCTTTGTGCTACCATATCCGAGTGGGTATCATATAGTCGTCTTCAGTATCTCATCTTTCTTGCCTTGTCCGGGTCAGTTTATGCATCGGCTCTCTTGCGGTACCTCAAAGGTACTGCTGATATGGGGATTGTGATTCGACGCAGTTCGTGCTCACCCTACACTTTTCCTGATGCCGACTGCGCCATAAATAAGGATGACTACTCCTCCACGCCTGGCTAGCTATATCGTCTATCTTGGAGACTCCCCTGTGTCTTGGAGATCCAAGAAGCAACGTCTGGTAGCCCTCTCCTCCAACGAGGCCGAGTACCAGGCTGTTGCAGCCGCATCTGATGAACTCAGATATGGGTATCTTCTCTTTTTCTTAGCTTAAGGTGACCCCGTCACCTGCTCCTACAATTTACGGCGACAATACAAGGCCACATATCTCTACTCTAATCCGGTCGTTCACTCTCGTATGAAGCACATTTCAGTGGATTTTCACTTTGTTCGCAAGCAAGTTCAGATAGTCACATGTGTGTCTCTCACGTCTCCTCAGTTGTTCAGCTCGCAATTGTCCCACCAAGCCCCTTTCTCGTACCACACTTGAGGCTTCACGTTAGATTGGAGTTTTCTCAATCCTCCATCTTGCGGCATATGGCAGATAAAACCTAATTACTAGTACATTGTTGTATTTACTATTCTACCCTTTGGATGAACTATATAAGTTGGTGTGTAGTTTGGTAAGCAAAGTAATGAAAACTATTCTTTCAACCTAGTTGTTCTAGTCTATCAAAACATAAAGAGACAATAGTACGCGTAAAGAGTAAATTAGCTCAGGGATTCATACCGCATATATCATCAAAAACATACATTATGGAAATAATGTTGAAGCTATATGGTCATAAAAGAGGTTAACCAATGATATTCTGGTTTCACCCTTACAATACATATGCCCCCTGCTGGCTAAACACCATGTCCAATGATTTCTAATTTCCCAGCACCTAAGTATATAAGCCACAACGCCAGCAGACATTTAAAAACTCATAACTGCAATCAAACACTCACGTAGTGATAACGAATGGTACGTGTTGCCTGCGTTCTCGGCAGATAGTGAAGTATCTTGGGCCCCATCTATGTTGCACCGACACTCCAAATATTGTCCGGTTTGCGTTTCAGCACTCCGACAAAGGAAACGTCTCTGACACGTCGCTGGACGTCTCCGACACGCCAGGTGGCGTTTCGGTTTTGAACAAAAAAACAATGGCCAGACCCGCCGTCCAACATGCGTGTCTTAAAACGGAGACGCTATTCGAGGTCTGGAATTTTTAAAAATTTCTTGGGTGTCGTTTTGTGATACTCTAAAAATGGAGTGACTGTTTAGAAATATCATACCCTTAACCCTAGCCGCACACTATCTCCAAGACTCAAATCGGGTTTGCGAAACAAAGAGAAAAACGTGAAGAGGCGAAGACAAAGAAGCGAGGAATCAAAGACCTATTTGTAGTCTCTGAACTTATTTAAGCTTTGATCTATTTGTACTTGGTAGTGACTAAACTTGTTATTGCTTAAATGTCTGTATTGTAATGCATTATGATTTTACCTTGAGGTGTCGTAAAACTGAGGAAAAGAAGTCTCTCTCTCTCTCTCTCTCTCTCTCTCTCTCTCTCTATATATATATATATATATATATATATATATATTTATATTTATATATATGGCCTTTCTTGATTTTTTTAAATTTGGCGTGTCGGCGTCTTGCCGTGCCTGTACCCGTTTCCCGTGCAAAGTAGGGCACCACACTGCCATAAATGCACCATAGAAAGAGTTTTATTTAGGCTTTCATTTAGAATATGGTATATTTTGTAGCATAATTTGCACCCCCGAGATTTGTGAGGAGCAAAGGTTCTCGAGCATTTCCAAATAAATATTAGTTTGGACATTTGGGGTTGGGCTATTTCCATTTTAGTCAAAATCAGGGTCCTGAGAGTTCTAATTTATACTGGCAGCTCGTTGCACGTTTTTTTTTTAGATCATGGGACATTGCAACAGACTTCTGGGGAAGGTGAAATACCATATAATCTTCGGGATCCTACAGATTGACGATTGAACATGTGCATAGAGATGAACGATGCAAACTACAACTGCACGTTTAATACGTCTTGCAAACTCTATAGATAGCATAGTGTCTAGATTTTGAGTTTCCTAGTTAGCGGGATGAAGTTCGTCTTAATTGTGGCTTTCATTGGACTGTCACATCAATTGATATACTGCACATGTGGATAACTAGTTTGTATTTGTGTTATCAGTTAATGTCTGTGCCTCTTAACATTGATAACGAAGTAGTGAAGAAACCCAATGAGAAATTAAAAAAAAAAAATATTCGCCTCCTGAAGATCCACTATAAGGTCGTCTGGTCAAAACCTAACAAATAGTGTCGCTCATCTTATCTAAGGCAGTATTAAGGTTTATGTTGAACTCTTTATAGCCCTTTTTTAAAATTTATACAATAATACATCAGAAGGCATCTTCTTCTCGGGTGAGATAGACTCGAATTCAAATGAGGGTTGTAATGTATTGTCACACTAGGATATAAGAGTATAAAACCCACAACATAACAAGCAAGCTTCACCAGCCCAAATCCCAGCTTATGTCATAGAAAATCAGAAATCAAACAGTCAACTAGTGAACATCTAACCTCCAACCACACTGTCTACCAACTAGTGAACATCTCCAGAAACACTAATACCTCAAAATAATCAGCAGCAGAAGCAATAGCCCACATAGGTAGCCTTCAAGTCTCTGGTATTTGAAAATGTTAAGTTACATCTATTTTTTAGGTATTGACTTTTAAATCTTGTATAAATTGAGCAGTATTATACTTCATGATTTGTGGAAAATCGTAAAACTCCTATAAAGGTAACCAAAGAAGCCTAGCCCTACCCTTAACGTACCGAATTCCATAGGGTATGGCGTTCCGCGATCCCGTTCCCGTTCCACGAACCGGAACGATCCGTGTGCCAGGTAACTTAGAGATAGACTCGAATTCGAACGAGGATTGTAATGTCCTGCCACACTAGGATATAAGAGTATAAAACCCACTCTCTGAATATTTGAAATCAACCTAACAAGCAAGCTTCACCAGCCCAAATCCCAGCTTCGGGCATAGAAAATCAGAAATCAAACAGTCAAATACCGCAACATAAACACCTCCAACCACACTGTCTACCACTTAGTGAACATCTCCAGAAACCCTAATAGCTCAAATTAATCAGCAGCAGAAGCAATTGCACACACCAGAAACCCTAATAGCTCAAATTAATCAGCAGCAGAAGCAATTGCACACACATGGTTAGCCTTCTGGTCTCTGGAATTTGACTAACAAGACCCATAAACCAATTTTTCAAAAAAACCTAATTAAACACATAAAAGCACAACCCAACATAAAAACCTCAATCCAGCAAAAACCCTAATTACAAACCAAACCCATTAACAAGTAAAACGAGGGAGACATACCTTTGACTTTAATTGACTCGTTTGCATCAAACCCATCTCTGGAAGGACGATGTGGGAGAACCCAGAAAACAACAGGAAGAATCACAGAGAGGCTGAAGATGAAAACGAATAAACACTTGAGATTCAACTGTTGACCGATCAAGTACGAGCATCTAGAGCATAACAATCCCCGATTTCCATCACCATCGATCTCATCCTCCTCCTGCTGATGCTCTTGCTGGTAGCTTTGCTGTTCTTCCAACTTCTTCTTCCCCATTTGCAAAGCATCTGTATAGAGAAAAACCCAGAAACCCTTTTGTGTTTTCTCTCAAATCAATCGATGGACTGCATCTGCTGAGAAGGTAAAGAAGCGAGAGAGGGGGGGTTGAAGGTGGGCGAACTTTCTCAGTCTACTACTGGGTCGCTTCCTTGGCTTGTGAAGAAGCAGAGACAGTGACGGTGGTGATTTAATAGTAGTTGGGAGTGATTTGTGTGATTTGGCTACCGAACGTTGAGGGCAAGCAAAGATGAAAGAGAAAGGGAAAGGGGGATGAGAGAGAATATATTTTGGTGGATGGGGGTAGTGGGAGTGGGGTCCAATTTTGTTTAATGGAGAAAGAAAGAGGTGTGTTTTTTGCGCCAATGAAATTCCAAATTTCAAATGCAATCACTCTTCAAGGTAAATGTGACACTGGTGTTAGAATTTGCTAAAAAAAAAAGAGACATTTGGTTTAGAATTTGAATTTTAGAGTTTTATATTTTAGGACCCTCTTACTACCTCTCCACACAAAATTAATTAAAAACTATACATTGGTGAATTCTACTTCACAGGTAGAGCCTACGTTGAAGGATTAAGAAGTAACGTCGCTATGAACGCTTGGCTGCCACAAGCCAGTTATCTCTGTCAGTCTGAATTTTCTCTTCTCTGGTGTAATTTGCAGGCTATGACATTAGAGCGAAGGTTTACATAGTGCGCACCTTAAGGCAGTGACTGCGGATTCCCACGTCATAAATATATATATATATATACCTAATTAAAAACCTCAGAGCTATACTACACCTATGCACATGTTTGGTTATAGAACATCAAAACTATGTATCCAAACCTGGCCGTAGTGTGACATTTTTAAAAACGTTTAAATTATGTTTGTTACTAGCTACGAAGACCGCTTTAGTAGCTAGTCATCAACTCTAAACGAAATAAATCATCGACTCGATTACACAAATTGTTAAATTATAGCTTGACTTATATATTCTTTTCTTGTCACTTCGAAAAATTAATTAGACGACAACAAACTAACAATCCTCAAAACACAACAACATCACAAGTACGCTCCAATATCAATCATATTAGCAATAATGGGACCATTTACATTACCGGAGGTGTCCACCAAAATCTTAACTTGATCAAGTTGTTCATCACCCAGATTAACTAATGCATTTGCAACTTCATTAGCAACTCGATGGGCCTGCTTAATTATTCCACTAATCCTGTTGAGAATAAGTTTTTCATCATTCGAATGAGCATTCATTCCGCGAGGTCCATTTTTGTTTCTTGAAAGATTTGGGCAACTTTAATATGATCACTCTTTACCTCTTAATTGACCCAATTATCTTTTTAAGCAATACTAAGACATATATAGATTCTTCGAATAACTTTCCAGGTTTGTATATGCAACTATCCTTCCTATAAATTTCGATTGTCAATTACCTCTGTTTGGATCTGAAGACACCTCCAATGTCAACTCTAGTGTTCGCCATGCTCACACAACCATTCACATTGAGTTTAAAATTATGTACCACATGAAGACGCCAATTGGGGCAACATTACTCAAATTAAAATTAACAAGACTATAGCTCGAGGGTAAAGCCCGACGTAGGAGTTGAACATGATATATGGTATTCCACAGTGATATTGTCAGTAAATACATCATTATTTCTTCTACACCTTATAATCTAAAGAGTGGTAAATGTCAGTGACACAAATATTTCTTTTCATATTTCACCTCTCAGAATCACTTCGATGTCGTCACCAAACCAGTCATGTCCCCAGATCATACACAAAAAAATGACTTTAACTCTCATGCAAGATCTAAAAGAATTGTTCTGCCATTCAGCCTCAACACAATAGATGTCACAGTCATCCTTAAAAAGGGAGTCTTTGATTTCTATTAATAACAGATAATATCTTGTCGAGGAGCAAAATTTCACCTAAGAAGTTCAGTATGTTTGAAACTATCAATATTAGTTAACATCTTATCGAGGAGCAAGGTTGGGTTTGAATTTCCTACTTTCGGCCCAATCCTGTTCGGCCTGGCCCAAGTCATTTTGTAAGTTTTTTTTATTAACATATAAGTATACATACACATGTAACTTTTTTTTTTCAAAGAACCTACTGGAAGGTAGGCTAAACCCCGCTTGTATTAAAATTCGGGCTCTTAACCCGTAAAAAGAGTGGTGGTGGTGGTGGTGGTGGTGGTGGTGGTGGTTGGGGGGGGGGGGCAAGAAGGATCTGAACAACAAAACTTGAGAAAATCGAAGGCAACAAAAACAAAAACCTAACCAAATGGATTATATCAATTTGGATTTTCATGATCCCCCGTTTTTGATCCTTTTCTGCAGCTTTTACCGACGAGTTTGGCAAATGAACACTAAAGTTTTATTGTTCATTTGGTCATCTCTCTCGTTGTTCAGTAGCCGTCCGATCAAGGCTGTGAGATCTAATCTCAGCCATTCCCTCTAAAAGCTATTAGTGCAGCGGTACCGTTTCAAAGGAGTCTTCGTCAGCTGATTGGTCTATGTCAGCCATCAACGGTGGTCGTTACTTAATTAGGTTTCTTGCAGTTTTGCCCAATAGTTTATCTTATTACGTTTTGACCCCGTGAGATATAAAGTGTCTGCACTCTGCAGTTCATGTTTTGGGTACGACGAACTGTTATCAATCAATTCGTCTTTCTCTCTTTTCCATTCAATTCCATTTCAGTTATCTTAGTCATAGAAATTACTCGTGAATTCTGCGTTTTGATAATCGGAATCCGATCCCCTCTCGCTTCCGATTGATACCCGGAACCACCAATTTCGCCGAAGAGTTCCTGTGAGAGTCCACCGCTCTTACAATCTCCATATTCCGCCATTTTGTGAGCCGCCGTGTTTGCCGAACAGCGTCTTCAACTGATTTGGCTTCCAATTCAACCAGTCAACTCGTCAAAATTGATTTGAGCCGAGAAGAGTCGAGGAATATTCTAGGGTTTTCGAAAGGGTGAGAGAAGAAGAATACGAAGAAGACGATGTCCGATTTCATCCATTTAGAGTTGCAGATCGAAATCCTCGCGTGGCTACCCGCTGAAGATCTGATTCGATACCGAACCGTCTGCAAATCATGGTACTCTCTTATCACAAGTCCTAGTTTCATTTCCCTTCATACCCGAAATCAGAACAAAAACAACAACAATGGTAATAATCTCTTACTGGTTCGTTCTGGTATCTCCCCTAGCCTGGCAAACTGTTCAATACGCTTCGATAACGATAATCTCGAATTGCACAAAAGCTTCGATTTCCTTCGTTCCCACAGCAGGATCCAGTACTTGAAGGTAAACGGCTATTCCAATGGCGTTGTTTGTTTGTCCGATCACTACATTCGCGAAGACGCCATCGTGTTATGGAACCCAACCATTAGAAAATCCATAACCCTTCCTAAGCGCCACTATGACCATTCGGTAGGCTTTGCCTATTGTGGTGTGTCTAATGACTACAAGGTTGTTAGGGTTTTTCTCCGCGACGATAAAATTACAGTGGGGGTGGAAGTTTTTGATCTGAGCAAAGGGTGTTGGAGAAGTGTTGATCCAAAGGGGTTTCGTTACATTTCTTCTTTCCGATGCCCCCAAGCTTATCTCAATGGGGCTGTGCATTGGAGTGGGCATAAGCAAGATGATATACACTCGAACATCATTGTGTCTTTTGATATGGGAACAGAGAAACTTGGGGTAATCCCGTTGCCTAATACTGTAGCTGCCCATCCTTGCTCGTCCCGTGCATGCTTTAGAGTTTCTGTTCTTGGAGAATCACTTTGTTTAATCGAGCATCAGTCGATTTGGTGTAAGAGCGATGTTTGTGAAATATGGGTGATGAAAAAGTACGGTGAACCAGAAAGCTGGACCAAACTGTTTACTTTCGATTTTGGACGACATTTAAGGGGTGCATTTGGCTTTCTGAAGAACGGAGAGGTCTTGTTGGTGCATAGAAGTATGACGATGGAGGTGGATGAGTTTCGACGTTGGCGTGGACATGAACTGGTTGCTTATGATCCCGAAAGCAAGCAAGTGAAGCATCTGGGGATCAGAGGAGATTCACAGGGCTTCTATGTTGGTAATTTTGTGGAGACTTTAGCTTTGTTCGGAGTGCAGGGAGCAAGGTCTGTCTAATGCCAAAGAAGACTGAAGACGAGAACCAGTAAGAAGACTTGAACATGCATGGTTTTCTGTTTTTATGTTAATCAGGTTTGAATGAAAAGGACCAAATAGCAATTTAATGTGCTTAATCCTCCAAGTTATGTTTGAAAAGACTATGGAACTTCGACATTAAATTGTAGTCCTTTCTTTATATTACTTTTGGCAGGACAAGAAGTCAAGAAGCTCGACTCACAATGCAATTCGCAGTTTACATTCACCGTCTTGCTTATGTGATGTTTTATGTATTAGTTGTCTCCTTAGAACATTGTTTATCTTTTTGTCCTAAAATCATAAAATCATTTTAAATGGTTTAATCGAAGTTAGATAAAAGATTTCCTGAAATGTAGGCGGGGAAACCCAGGTCTCTTAATATCCCTTCTTTTGTTTTGAGGCAAGTTGCAGTGTAACTTAGCATCCATTTGAATTGACTGAGTTTATATCCTTGCAAGTAGGGGCATATCATCCCCTCCGCGTCTGAAAGATTTAATGTCACCAAGTACAGAATTGTTTTGAGATATTGGGGTAGGTTTGGTTGGGATTCAAAATATTTTACAGTTGAACTTAAATGTAGCAGCTTGGTAAATTTTTACTGACCATGGGGTACTTTGGTGTCCACAACTATTATGAGTCAGTGATATATGGATACAGCTGCTGTTCCTACATGTTTTTCTTGGCCACACAAAAGCATGACTTACAACTTGCAGTCAATCCAAGCAAGTCAGTCATATTTGTGAAAAATTCAGTTGAAGTCAATTATTAGTCCATCTTCATATTACCCACTCTCTACCAATAATAATATATTCGAAACTCAACCTATAACTCGGCTCAGGAGCTGAGCTTCACCATTTGGGTTGGCTAGTTCAACAAAGGAGCCTGAATCAAGTCTCGAGATTGTCTCTTTTAGCACTCGAGTCGAGCTAAATATATGAAACTATAAAAGCTTGGTAAGCTGAAACAGGGGTGACTGTTGTCAGATGCACTTAGTGGAAACCATATCGAAATGCTAAATATATGAAACTATCTTTGTCATTCAGGTATTTTATCTTGAAGCATGTGAGTCTGTAAGTATCTCTGACGGTCTTCTTCCAGAAGGCTTAAACATATACGCTACAACATCTAATGCTGAAGAGAGTAGCTGGGGAACCTACAGCCCTGGAGACTATTCCAGCCCCCCCTGAAGAATTCGACACCTGTTCGGGCAACTTGTACAGTATTGCCTGGATTGAGGACTGGTATATGATTGTTCATTGCTTTTCTGATTCTTGAATGACAACCTGAAAACAAATAGTAAAAAACTTTGGAGCTAATATGATGATGACAGTTGGTGGAGGAATCTATCTTAACAATGATCTGCTTGTGATAATGCTGCAACTATGTAATTCTCGTACAACCGGTTTCTTCAATGTGCTGTTTGTAGCACAATGGCATACTGTTGGTATTAGAATAAGCAAATGAAAATGAAAGAAATACCAGTGAAGCCGGATTCTCAGTTGTGCCCGATTCATGTTTAGATGACCTCGTTTCAAATGGTTTTGAATAGTGGGTATTGAGTTCTTGGGTAATAAACCTGGGTTTTTAAACAACTACGGGATAGCAGAAAATGGAGGCATTTCGCCAGGATGAGCTGAGTAAAGGGGAGGAGATGCAGGTGGGTTCGAGTTGTGGCGAGGAGAAGATTGACCTTTGAGCGAGAAAGAGATTCCACCACCACGGGCAATAGAAAAGGAGGCATCCAAAGCTGGATGTCCTGTGAGTAGTTTATGCAGTCAATACTACGAGGGACAGGACAACTGTGACAGCTAAGACTGAAAAACGGAGTCAGATCCATGGTAGAAGATAGTCATTGGAGTTGTTTCCATATCTCAGCCTGTTAGTGAAATTGCTTGATGAAAGGGAAGCCGAGGTGTCACTAAGTAAATTCGCTTGTAATGAGAATTACCTCCATTTGGATCATTTAAAGGCGATCATAGCCGCTGGTGGTGCAAAGGATTTGATTCAGCTCGCTTAAGTACTTCGGCGAGCAGATTGTTCAGGTGCCGGCGTTGGTGTTACTGTGTTACATCGCGATGAATGTGCCCGATAGTGAAGATTTAGCAGAAGCTAAGGTTATGACTGTTCTCGAATGGGCGTCAAAGCAAGGTCATTTAGTTCCAAAGGAAGCCGTGGAGGTGTTTCTAGAGGAAGCGAAAGGGAGATTGGAGCTTTATCAATCCAGGGGATCAAAGAGATTCTAGATGTTTGATCAAAACTTGTTGAAAAAATGTAGTATGTTTTTAGGTAGAGAAATTTCTCACAATTCTGCCCGTCTTTTTTTCATTTTTTTGCTTCTGGTTTGGTTCTTATGTTTGATTCATCCATTGTCATGGAGTGTACATACAATATATTGTATGCAATTGTTTAGAAACCTGGTACAATCGCGTCATCTTCTTGTTCTTAATTTTTTGTTTTTGGAGTTCAATTGATATACCTCAAAATTGGACTCCTTGGATTTGCCTATCCCTCGGAAACATGATGGGAATAAGTAATTTAACTGAATTTCACCAGGGAAGGAAGAATAGAGCCGAATAGTATATGTGATTCTTGAGCTCTTACCCAAATTCCGGAAATTCGATACAAAGCGTATCGCCAGATTGATAGAGGGATTTTGATCCTCATACCTCCAGTTACAGCAGGTTGGAGAAAGAATAAGGATTGAAGGCGTTGATAAATTGGAGGGAAGGAGTTTTTTTTTTTTGGATATTATTGAAGATGATGGAGAAGTGGATAGCTTGATGGGATTTTTATAGGTGTTTGATGTGAGTTAATTGGGTGTTATGCAGGTTGTGACACATGGGTAGGTTAGTTCGCATGAAATTGGTGCGTGGAAAGAGTAGCTTTCCCATTAGGGGAGGGAAGTGCAATTATCCAAAAGTTATGGTGAAAATAGAATAAGTTGTAAAATTCAACTTTCTGAAATTCACACTCCTGCCCCACCGCTTAGAGATATTACATATGTTTATTCTTTTTTTAGCATATTTCACTTTTTGTATCTATTCACTGGGACACTTTGACCCGGTGATTTGCTTAGCCAAACGTTACAAGAATTTAGTAACCTTTGCATGGTCTTGTAGAATAAACTTTACTCTACAACGTCATGGCCAAACTGCCAAAAAATAATATTATTTTGCTACCCAAATCACCGAGTCAAAGTGACCAAGTTACGGGTTGAAAAATCACGGAGGTAGTATTTCTCAACTATTCACAATTCCAGTAATAACCAATTTGATCAAGTTCGAGCTTGAAAACTTAATTTAATAGATACACATCTGCCCCACTATTTCTGGGTAATTACTTATGTTTCCACAACAACCTAAAACCACATCTTAGCAATTGTACTTCAACCATATTCAACCTAAGGTCAATTTGCAGACATTTTTTTATTACACATTTGTCCCAAGATTTATTGAAATTACATTCAGAACATACTTCAAAATTTAAGAGTGTTACAACTAGAGCTATGACCGCCAAAGCCGATTGAAGGTACGAGGTCGACGGAGTCAGGCCGGCATACGGGAAGCCGTCTTCTTCCAGAACCACAATCCCAATTCTTGTTGTGAGACAGTCTGATCCCTAGCCCCATCGACAGTGTGTTAGATATTTTGTGAAATTCATTGGGCATCCCTCCTCCGTTTCACAAACTTGGCTTCATTTGTGTAGTAAGGAGGGGTGATTTGAGTATGATATACAAGTACCGGCGTTAGATGAGCAAATATAGCAAGCCAGCAAGGGAGGGGAATAAGGGGACGTTTTTGTAAATTTGAATAATTGAGTGTGTAAATTGTATTTTGGGATAAACCTTAAGAAGTCCTTTGCCGGTTTACCGTACACTAGCAGCTCTCACCGCTTTCTGCTTCTTTGCCAGTACCTGTAAGTTCCTCATTTTCGTACTTATTTTGTATCTTGTGCTGTTTCTACCCTTGAACTTCTATGTATTTGTTGGAGTTTATATTGGGTAACTGGGTCATCCCTAACGTTTCTATTATATAAACCCATGTTTTAGACTCAAAACACAGTTCAAAATACTTGCATTGGTAAAACCCTAGTCATTAATACTACTGGACTCATATTAGAAACTTTTGTAACATCTTTTATAATTCAGAATACTGAGAGAATTGGGTACTGACATATCTGTGAATTGGATCATAGCACTTGAGTTGGGAACAAACCTAATTTTGAGCATGATGATTTCCAGCTGCTATATTTTTAGGGAGTATAAGCACATTGGTGCATATAAGCACCATGTGTGCAATAATGGGTTTTGATCAATGATCATGATAACTTTTGGCTGCGATGTTTTTCGTACTGTTGTTACACTAAGCGCACTGTGTGCAATGAAGGGTTTTGATAGTGATGAAACGTGTCTCCTGGACCGGATTTGTCCAACTTGGTTGTTTGCTTGTGCTTACTTGAAGGCCCTACTCGTGGAAGAATAAGAGGCCATGTGATGGTGTCGATTTGATTCATACTAAAAAAGGCCCGAAATAACCTTCAATGTGTTTTGTTCTCTCTGAATCTAGATATCTAAAGCCCCGGGGGGTTAACATGAACATGACAAAAACCTTGACTTACAAGTCGTCTCCAACTTACACAGTCATGCTTAGTTGGTTACTATGAAGTTTCACAAGTCTTTTTCCGAGTCTTCAGTCTCCCGATCATATTGGTTCTTGACTTCTTGTTGTTTTGTCCTCCTCAAGAAGGATGACTTGAGTAGAATAAATAGATCTGTTAAAACATACTATACCCGTGTTCTTGAGAGTAATTTGAGTGGGAATCATAATGATTTCGGGCAAGAGAAAGCTTCCTAGTCTTGTAGTAGCTTTATATGTCTGGCTAATGCACATGAGCACTACTAGACACACCACTACTAGTTCCTTTCCAATAAATTCTCATTGCATTTTGATTGAGCGCGATGCACTTCTTAGGTTCAGAGGAAGCTTCAACAATCCTTCAGGACACTTCTCGTCTTGGATTGTTGACCAGGACTGCTGCCGATGGAAAGGTGTTAGGTGCAACAATTCGTCTGGCCATGTGATTGCACTTTATATAAGCGGCCAGGATCAAACTTCATTTTCTGAAGGTGAGTTTGTTGCTTCTCTGCCTGGTTTGCCATTCCTGAGGTCCATAGACTTTATTCGTAACAACTTTCGGCAAATGAAAATTCCAAAGTTGATTGGTTCTCTCGCCAATTTGGAATATCTTAACCTGTCTAGTGCCAACTTCAAGGGACCCATACCTGATCACCTAGGAAAATTATCACGTTTAGGGTCTGTTGATTTGAGTGGAAATTCTTTCTCTCTTGTCGCAAATAACTTTCATTGGCTTCATAGCCTTCCATCCTTAAAGGTCCTTGATCTGGGTGGGGTTGACCTGAGTGTTGTGGTGGATTTGATTCTGTAAATATGCTGCCCTCTCTACTTCATCTGAAGTTGAAAGGTTGCAGAATGAAAAACATTCAAACATCTCATCTCTATGTCAACTTCACCTCCCTTGAAGTTCTTGACCTCTGTAAGAACAGTTTTGACTCACCTATGCCTCGTTGGTTATCAAACACCAGCCAGGCACTCGTTCATCTAAATATCCAAGGAAGTCAGTTGCGTGGTTCAATTCCAAATTATTTTGGAGACATGACTTCTCTCGCTGTTCCTGATCTCTCAGATAACCAACTCGAAGGCGGGATACCGATTCAAACAAGGACACAATCTTCTGAGCTAAGAGTACTATATCTATCAGATAACGGATTGAATGGCTCGTTGAGCCAAATTCTATCCCAGACGCCACACCTAGTTACTTTGGATGTACGTTCAAATTCCTTGAGTGAGGTTATCTATGAAACTCAACTAAAGAACTTGAGTCGTTTGCGGGTGTTTAGAGTTGCGAATAATCTGTTAACTTTTCACATACGGTCGGGTTGGGTTCCTTCTTTTCAGCTTCAGATAATAGACTTGAGGTCTTGCCAGTTGGGACCACAATTTCCAATGTGGCTTCAATCACAGAGAGAATTTTTGTTATTGGACATTTCTTGTACGGGCATCTCAGATACTGTCCCTGACTGGTTTTGGAATCTCTCAAATATGGTCAAATATATGGACCTTTCATCTAATGAAATCCGTGGAATAGAGCCTGATTTGTCATTGAATGTTAATCTAGATACGCTTTGACTGAGAGATAACCAATTTGAAGGGCCTCTGCCTCGCTTCTATCCTGGTTTGGAGTCACTTGATCTATCGAATAACTCCTTCTCTGGGTCTATTCATTCTATCTGCGATATGTTGGTCCCAGGTAGCAGTCTTCGAATCCTGGTTCTGGATGCCAATCTTCTATCAGGGGAGGTTCCGGATTGCTGGACGCACGGTCAAAATTTGAAAATTTTGAGCTTGAGTATGAACATTCTCTCTGGAACTATTCCCAATTCAATTGGACATCTAACTCGGCTAAAGTTGCTGCGATTGCAATTCAATAGCTTTTCCGGAAGATTGCCCTTGTCCTTGAAGAACTGCAGTGGTTTATCTCTGTTGAGTGTTGCGGAGAATAAGTTGTCTGGGAGTATACCCACATGGATCGGGGAAGAGGTTCAACATTTGAAGGTTCTTAACTTAAGGGCCAACATGTTTGAAGGAAATATTCCCAGACAGCTTTGCCAGCTGAAATCACTCAGATATTTGAGGCTTTCTTTGAATTATTTGTCCGGTGTCATCCCTAGTTGCATAGACAATTTTCTTGCCATGAGTGGACCTTCCTCGACATCAGACTTTTATGATCCTTTGACTGGGCATGCCGATAGTAAAGATGATCCCGTTATATTTCTTTCCGTGAGGTTTGATCTTTCCTCCAATAGACTATCAGGCGACATTCCTAAAGAGATTACAAGACTTGCTGGATTGCAACTCCTTGATCTTTCCAGAAATTATCTGTCAGGTACCATCCCGAATGACATAGGCCTTATGCCAAATTTAGTGTTTGTTGATCTGTCGAGGAATTATCTTTCCTGCACAATCCCGTCTAGCTTATTTAACTTGCATTTAACATTCTTGGACTTGTCATACAACAACTTCTCGGGGGAAATTCCTTCCATCCCTTGGATTGCTACTTATAATGAATTTATATTAGAGGGAAATGATAACCTCTGTGGACCTCCACTTGCAAATGCTTGCCTAGACAACAAAACATACGAGGACTCACACTGTGGGAACATAATAAAAAGTATGTGCAATGCGATTGTGAAAATGAAGATGGTACTATTTACTCCTCGTCGTTCTACATCATCGTGGGGCTTGGATTTGCTACTGGGCTTCGGTGTTTCATGTGTCCTCTTCTGATCAGTAACTCTTGGAGGCGTGCATATTATGGGTTTCTCAGCAACCTCTACGATAGGATCTATGTGAATTGCTGTTTATGTTATCAGATGGAGAACTTAGTTTGTGACTTGCATATTATGTTGCTCCACTTTCTTCATTGCTTTTGCTGTGATGCTTAAGGTCTTCGAGACTTCAGTTGTCAATGACTGCAAAGGTGTATATCGTTTATAGTCCTAATAACATTGTAACCTTAGATTTGTTATTCATCCTTGCAGCATTTTCTGAGGATATACTATCATGATATAGAATGTGTTCCTTTCTAATCAATCTGGGTTATTTTGTCATTCCGTGTGCTATAACTTGATATATCTTACTTCCCAGTTCCCACACTTTCTTCGAGGAGGAACATGGGGTATGTTGATCTGCTTTGAAGTGAAAATCGGACCTAATAATTAGCTCTCCAGGTGTTTGGTTCTCTCTAAACTTTTTAGTGAAGGACCCTGGCTTCTGATTGTACAAGTCAAGTTTTCAGATTACTCTTGGCACTGTGAAAATGACTGGCGCAAACCTTCAACTGTGTAGCAGTCGGGAGCTAGAATTGAGATTTTGAAGCAATTTTACATGGCCATCTCTTAAGTCTAACCCTTCCCCTTCCCCTCTGGCCTCACCACTTTCAGCCCTTCCTCTTCCTCCAACTCTCTTACCATCTGCAACCTATCACATTCTCTCCATACACATTAACCATTTTCCTAAAAATGAGAACTATCAGTATTGGTGGGTCCTCATTTTCATGTTTGTAGGTGTAGCAATGCACATTCAGTTCATGTAATATGTCTCCATTCTACATCAAATGCAAGTGTCCAACTTAAATTTTAATGTTGGTGTTTGAAGATTGTTATTTTTAATTAAATAACGTCTAATTAGATCAAATGCAAAAACAAAACGGATTAAAATTCACAGAAAATAAAAAAATACATATAATATTTATATTTAATATTATAAGTATTTTTGGGCAACATAGGTATCTAACTTGTATCATAGCACTTGCTGGTGAACAAGCTAAATTTTCATGGTGATGAATTTCGGTTGTGAACTTTATCTTACTATTATTACCTTAAACACAATGTGTGCAAGCGAAGGAAGCAGCGATGATTACAATGACGACAGTGGCAATACAGTACTAACATTTTCCATTCTACATCAGCGTGGGGATTGGATTTGCTACTGGGTTTTGGGGTTTCGTCCCTCCTCTTCTCATGAAGAACTCGTGGAGGCGTCCCTGTTTTGGTTTGGTAGGGAGTCTCTTTGACAAGATAATATATGTAATAGTTGCTTATGTGATCAGCGCTAGTCTAGGAAGAATTCAGTTTAAACTCTTGGAGTATTTTTTTTGAGAAAGAAACTTGCTTAACGGAGAAAATCCACTAGTACGACCTCCACATTAATGGCCACTATCTCCTAATTGTCTTGGAACCGACATGGAAAGTGCTTGCAGTATTATGTTGCTCTACTTTCTTAATTGATTTTTCTTGGCTGTTAACCAGTCTCGCTCACCTAATTTGTCAAAATTTGGAAAGTGTTAAAATGTTTGCTGGCCAGGACAATGTGATAAAACCTTAGAACTGTTCCGCAGAAATGGCAAACCGATTGAATGGGTCACTGGAAAGAAGCATTTCTCACCTCTCGAATCTTGTTGTTTTGAATTTGGCCTCAAATTCCTTGTGGGGAATTATTACTGAGGTTCAGCTTCTGAACTTCAGTAGTTTACCAGTATTAGACGAGTCATCAAATCATTTAAGTCTTAAAACCAGCTCTGGCTGGGTACCCCTTTTCCAGCTTGATATCATAAACTTAAGATATTGCAATTTGGGTCTAAGGTTTCTGGGGTGGCTTCAATCACAAAAGGGTTTATTGTCCTTGGATATTTCCAATGCTATGATCTCAGGAAATGTACCCGACTGGTTTTGGAATCTCTGTAACAAGATCCAATACACGAACCTTTCTTACAATCAGTTCTCAGGAAGAGTGCCTGATTTATCTTTGAAGGCCAATCTATCAGTACTTGACTTGAGGAACAACGAATTTGAAGGTCACCTGCCTCTAGTCGGTCCTAGAATGGTGTCACTCCTTCTGTCCCGAAACTTCTTTTCTGGGTCTCTGTATTTGTGAAATTCTGGTCCCTGGTAACAGTCTAAGTCAGTTGTATCTATTTGAGAATGATCTGTCAGGAGAGGTTCCAGATTGTTGGACAAATGGGAAATATTTGACCATGTTGAATCTTAGGTGTAAACAAATTTTCAGGACACATTCCCAACACAATTGGCCATCTGACTCGTCTCAAAGTGCTAGATCTGTCTTCAGGCTATCTCATTGGCGGACTGCCATCATCCATGAGGAATTGCAGTGATTTATCTTACTTGAGTATTGCAAACAACAAGTTGTCTGGGAGCATACCCGTGTGGATTGGGGAACTTCAACATTTAAAGTTACTTAAATTGGATGGTAACAGGTTTGAAGGAAATATTCCTTGGCAACTCTGCTCCCTAAAATCACTCAGACATTTGATCCTTTCTCTACTTATCTGGGGTAATCCCTTGTTGCATAAACAATTTTCTTGCCATGAGTGGATCTTTCAGCAAATCACTCTTTTATGATCCTTTTACAGCCTATGCTGATAATCGAGATGATCCCTATAAATTCTTCTCTTTGAATCTTGATCTTTCCTCCAATAGATTATCGGGTGACATTCCTAGACAGATTACAAGCCTTACTGGATTGCGATCCCTAAATCTTTCCGGGAACAGTTTATCAGGTACCATCCCTAATGACATTGGCCGCTTGCAGCAATTGGTGCTTCTTGGTTTGTCAAATAATGAGCTTTCATGCACAATCCCGCCAGGCTTATCAGAGATAGTTTCTCTTATTGTGCTGGACCTGTCGCGTAACAGATTGTCAGGGGCGATTCCTCTAGGTATTGGTTCCTTGGGAGGATTAGAAACTCTTAATTTGTCATGGAATGAGCTATCATGCACAATCCCAACCAGCTTTTCCACTCTTCTGTTCTTAGACTTTTCACACAACAAACTTTCAGGGAAGATTCCGTATAGGCCTTGGTACTTAAAAGAGTACTTTGTGGACCACCATTTGCAAATGCTTGCTCAGCGAACAAAAATTACGAGGAACCAGAATGTGGCAACATTAGAGGAAGTGCGTGCAACGGAAATCATAAAGATGAAGATGATGTTGGAGTTGTTACACCTTCATTCTACATCCGCATGGGGCTTGGATTCACTACTGGGCTTTGGTGTTTTTTGTGCCCTCTTTTGATCAGCAATTCTTGGAGGCGTGCATATTATGGGTTCCTCAACAACCTTTTTGACAAGGTTTATGTGATTTTTGTTGTTTATGTTATTAGACGGCTAAGGAAGATCTCATTTTGAAGTCACCATATATAATTGTTGTATTACGAAATAAACTTTGATTTTATAATTCAGTTTGACTTCCTTTTACATTTTTCTGTCATTTTTAACCGTGCTTACCTCTGGACTCGTCCATAAAAAATAATAGGTCATGTTCAGTCGATCTGGTTGAAATACTAAGGTATAAATAGCTTGACATGTTTGGTTATCTCAGAAGTTTGTAATATTTATTTTGTGAAATTATAGTACACCTGTTAGATAATCAGACTTCTAATTTTTATTTATTTTTCATTCAATACAAGGAGTATAAACTTTAAATCCACAACCTAATGACCTTGCCTATAGTACTACTAAAACTTCTTCGAGAGGTTTGCACATGCTGATTTTTATGAATTAGAATCGGCGACAATGCATCTCTTGATTTGTACCAGTTCTATGGTTTATTAACTTGTATTTATTGGCGTCGTATGAAATTGATGATTTGTAGTTTTCTGTCTGTATATCATTGGATTTGTTTTATTTTGTACATCACTGACGTGACAAATGGTTTTGGAAGTCTCACTGTTATATACTAAACAAAATAACTAGTCTATGTTCTTGTAGGAACACTTTTGCACATTTTCCCTTTTGTCTTTCCACATAAGAAAGAAACCGAAAAGGCATGTAGAGAGAGGAGTTAAACGCTGTAAGCGACTTGTTTATATCTTCATAGTGGTTTATTCTCTTTTTAGAAAGACCTTGACTCCTTGAGAGGCAGACCAACGAAGTTTCTTGGACTTAAATTTGTTGGCTTGCTCATTGGCATGCTTTATTTGTTCAAATATAAGAAGACTCTCAACATGATACTTAATTCATCCAGCTTTTGTATCCGTAGATGTGTGCAATGAAGAAACTGGCCATCTCTACATTGACAAAGATGGTAGTAGTATTTATAATGTTTCATTAGAAATCAGCATTAGTTACTGGGGTTTGGTGTTTCTAGGTCCTTTTCTGATCAACAACTCCAGGAGGCAAGCCGATGTGGAGTTCTTGGTGATCTCTTTGACAATATTTATCAGGTTATATTCATTTTCATGATCAGGCGGTCCGGAAAAAATTTAAGTCGGAAGTCTCAAACATTTTGAGTAGTGTGCCATTTTGTTTTCCTAGTTGCATTTGCTTAGCTGTTACTTAAAAGGTCTTGGCGAACTAAATTGGCAATGTTTGAGAAGTTTTATAGTATTAGTTGGCCTCTGTAACAGGACAAAACCTTAAATTTATTTCTTATCCTTCCTACATTTGTTCAGGATACAAGATCATGAAGAAGACTTTTAGGGGTTTCCATTCAGTATTGCTTTTATCTGTGGTTACCTGTTTTTGTGTTAATCAGGTTTGAACGAAAAGAACCAAATCACATTTAGTATGCTCAAATCCTCCAAGTTATGCTTGAAAAGACTATGGAAGTTCAATATTTCTTTCTTTAGATTGCTTTTGGCAGGACAAGAAGCTCAACTCACAATGTAATTTGCATTTCACATTTCACAGTCTTGCTTATGTGATGTTTTTATGTATTAGTTTCTCTCCTGAGAAAATTGTTTGTCGTTTTGTCCTAAAATCATAAATTCATTTGGTTCAATGGAAGTAGATAAAAAATCTCCTCAATTGTAGCATCTCAGTTCTTTGATTGTTTGCATCTAATGGTTTTTGGTGAAGCGAAGTAATGAACTTACCTATGACTTCTGGGTACCACTAGTACTACGAGAACCTTTAGTGGGCTTATTGTTGCATGCCTCAACCTGAGATATAGGCATGGGGTAGAGCACTGAGCTTCAGTGGTGATCTGAGGCAGACCAACTCCCGAGTATGAAGGCATTAACTGCTAGATATGGACCTATTCTCCATTATTTGCTTATCCTAAGTAAGAGAAATCTAGTAAGCTAGATAGTGATCTTTGCTTCAATTTGTTGGCTTGGCTGTTCATGTACTGTAGAGAATCGTTGTTTGTTCCACATCTGGTGGATTTTGTTGTCTGTGCCCAATAAGATCCTGGATTACTCCCCCTACATTGCCAATTGGTTTTGAGGTGAAAACCAGGTTTCTTAATATCCCTTCTTTTGTTTTGAGGTAAGTTGCAGTGTAACTTAGCATCCATTTGAATTGACCAACTTTATATCCTTGCAATTTCCTCCTAAGTCTGAAAGAGTTAAATGTCACCAAATACAGAATTCCTACAAAATATTGGGGTAGGTTTGGCTGGGATTCAATTTTTTTTACAGTTAAATAGCTTGGTAAATTTTACTGACCATGGGGTACTTTGGTAGTAGGGTCAGTCCTCGTGGTGTCAAAGGTCCGGGCTGGGAGGGGAGGGTGCCAAGCTGGGTTGGTGGCCCTGTGGGGAAGGGGGGCAGGCTGGGCCGGGTTGGAGAAGATGAAATGTGATCCGGACCGGTCCCGGGCCTAAACCCCAAGGGTTCAAGGCTTAGGGGGCCCGGGGGCTGTCCAGGATATATTAATAATATATATATATATATATATATATATATATATATATATATTTGTAGCAAAGTTATGTGTGTGTGTGTGTGTGTGTGTGTGCATATATATATATTGATAACTAGGTATAAGTTATTTTGTTAGAAAATGTAAAATTGAATTTATTATCTTGTATAAGAAGATATAACTATGGATCAAAAAATGTAAAATTTAATGAGTTATCTTATATAAGAATTGAAGTACAAATGTTAGAAAAATGCATCACTATAGTTTAGTCACATCCCAACTAGGTTGGCACCCACCGGACTATCTATCATCTGTATTATTTTCTAACCGGGTTGACCAAATTACCCATCTAAGTAGTTGTTTTTTACAAAAATGGGGGCAAAATAGTCACTGCAACAAAAACCCGGTGAGGGCCGGGCCGAACTGGTGCGGGCCGATGTGGGTACGAGGCCAGGCCGGTCCTCTTATGGGAAAAACATGAACCGTACCGGATTTGGGCTAGGTTGAGGGGGTCGGGGGCTGGCTCGGTTAGGGGGTGGACTAGGGCCGGTTAACGGACGGTTTAGGGGGAAATGGGGCCAGTTCGGGCCTGTTTGGACTTACAAGTCAATCTGTGCAACACAGTCATCTTTGTGGAAAAAATGAGTTTACGTCAATTATTAGTCCATTCTTCATATTCTAAACTAAACCTAAAAAACAAAAGTGGAGTTTCAACATTGATAAATGTGGAGTTTCAACGAGTATTCTAAACTGTGGGTCTTGGATTTTCTGCTGGACTTTGGTGTTTTGTGTGTGCTCTTGTGATGAGTAACATATGGAGGCGTGCCTATTATGAGTTTCTCGGCAACTTATACGACAAGGCCTATGTGATTATAGTTGTTTATGTTATCAGAAGAAGATTTTAGTTTCCAGCTGAGCTGACTTGCATTACTATGTTGCTCCCATTTCCTCATTGCTTTCGCTTATTTGTTAAGGATTCTGGCGTATATATTTATTATTCTCATTGCCACAATATGGAATGTATTTGTATCTAATCATCATGGTTTCTTTTCATGATTATGTACTCTATTTGACCTGATACATATATTACAAGTACTTCATAGACCTTGGGAAGAATAAGGGGTGGTGTTGATCTGAATTGAAAATTGAACCCTGAAAAAGCACTTATTGTGTTTGGTTCTCCCCATATTATAGGACTTCAGACTCTAATTGTACGAGATTTTGTATTTCAGAATGATTTGCTCTGTGATCGCGGTTGATGCATAACGTCCACGCTGAGCTAGCCCAGATCAACTTTTGCAATGTGACGCAATTAACAGCTAAAATGTACCGTTCTTTTCTCTCTAGATAGGCCATCTTTTAGTAGTAAAAGAAAGTTATGCCAGATATATCAGTAGAGTGTTCCTTCAATATACTGGCTTATTCATTTCCATTATCATTGTCCTTTAAGATTAAGTTGTTTTAAATTTTAAACAACTTTTTATTATTATCCTGTTTATGCATGCTGGAATGGGGTTCTTTTCCAGTATTTGTTCTGGGGGAATAAATTGCAGTGTATGTTGCTTCCTCCATTTGCAGGTAAATACACGTGGAAGCAAGGTTGGGGAAGGAATAGAGTATCTGCAACCTCACTAGTTTCCCTGTCAATGGCAAGAATTGTTGCGGGTGATGGTTACGAACCCCAGCACCGAAGAAAATTGCATTGCTGCATATAACTGACGCGTATTGGTTGTTTTGTGTGTTACTGTTCAAGTTTTTAATGTGGTACTCTCTAGAGACATGCCGGCTATGTGGACTGGTAAAACTCTTTTATAATGCTGGCTGGTTGATTATCATATGTACCCCCGGAAAAACATCCAGTACCAGGATAAATTCATGGCTTAATGAGAAGGAACAAAGTTTATTTCAGAAGCTCGTAGTTCAGTTGAGGTGTGAAATGGATTGTTGTGTTCTTACCAAGCGAGTAAAAAATCTTGATAAGAAGTTACTCTGCCCTTGTTCTAATGTTCATCTATGAAGCTACTTGTTTTACATCAAGCTTAAATGTGCAATTATAAGTTCTCGGATACAGATTCTTGGCGATTCTTGTGTTTTCTCAGCCCTAATTCCGCTTAGGTGTGAGCCGTTTGACGTTTCAGATTTTAGCCTTTGGTTTTATGAAGCCGAAGAGGTAGTAAATTCATTAATGTGGGTTTGATAATGAATGGCAACTTGGTAATTGACTGAAAAATTTGTGTGAACCGAATAAATAATTCGTTGTGAGAGCTAGGTGTGTTATTTATTCGTTGTGAGAGTTAGGTGTGTTATTTTTCATGCGAGTTTCTACAAATTGTACCACATATCGTTAATTTCTCGTCTTTTTGCAATTTCATTTTTTATGGCCTTTTGCAATTTCAATAGTCACACATTGAGAAGCCCATTCCAGATTATCACTCTACTGATTGAGTTAGCACTCATTTGCTCTCTAGCAAATAATTGCACGGTCTCTTCATTAAGGGTTAAACACAGCTTATCCATCTTGACATGTCACCATACTAAGACAGTTTAGTAATTTACTGTTCAAATTTGTTTTCAACCGTTAGATTAAGTTCCTCCCAGCCATTAGATTTTCAACCAGTTCACATCGGTCAACAGATTACCCCCTTCTCTGACACCCGTCAGCTCAATCTCTCTCTCCTCATTATAACTTTCATATCTAGCATGACAGAGTTGAAGTACAAACATGAATCACAGTATTGAGAATTGGTGAAACAAAGAATTACTAATGTTCAACCAGTTACATACGAGTGTTCGTAGTCCCAACGGGACGGGGTATCTCTAGTCATTAATATGTTTTATCGGGAGTATCTTGCAATTTCTACAGTACCTTTCTTTGTGGGCCTAAAATTATATGCAATTGGGCCTATAATGTGCTTCCCACGTGTCGGAATGTGAAATTGGGGCACCAATCAATGAACGGCTCTCAAGTTAAAAATATTGGCTAAGTGGGAGTGGTGTTTTCGATTTGGAGGGCTCAAACCCAAAATTAAATGAAAGGAACGGTCGAAAATTTCAAACCAAGTTCAAAAACCGGACAATTAAAAAAAGCCGCCTTATTTTTTAATCTCTCTCTCTCAGCTCTCTCTCGTTATAGTACGAGTCCTCCACTCCTCACACATCGTTTGAATTTTCAAATTCCCCATCCCCAAAGCTTCTTCTGTATATACGCTCTTCATCTCCATTTCTCTCCTACCCAGATTCACACAGAGAGAGAGAGAGACGAGAGAGAGAGAGAGAGACAGAGAGAGACGAACATTGCACGTATCTGCTGAAGACTCAAGTCTCTCCGTATACCTTCTTCTTCAGAGACTGCTTTTGGATTCAGCTCGTATTCGTAAGCTCTCTCTCTTCCCAATTTTCGAATTCATTTTAGATTCACTCATCTGCATTTGTGTTTCTCTTTCATTGCCTTCAATTTTGTTAAACAATGAACTGATTTGTTGCTGGGTGGGTCCTTAATCTTTCTATATCATCATTTGATTTCATGGGTTGGCTTCAATTTGTATTGTATTGTATCCTCACTCACCCAATATTCATCTATGTTTGAGCCATTTGATTCAATATTTGGATTCTCTATAGCTCTATGAGATTAATGACTGATGGGTTTTCGTACTTAAATTGTTCGATAATGAAATTAATTCATGGAACATTTCACCAGTAGCTAATGAATGGCCTTATGATTCCTGGGTTTCTTGAATTCAATCCCATCTGGGTCCAGCTTTATTCTTGGCAATTGTTAGATTTCTTGCATTTCTAGCTAGTTATTAAGGGTTAGGGTTTCTTCAGAACTTGGTCTCTTTCTGGGTCTTTATTAATTGTCTGCCACCTGTTTGATGTTTGTCCTCAGAGAAATGGAGTCATTACCTGATGCAATAATCCAAGACATACTCTCACACATGGACAATGCCAAGGATGTGGGTTCATGTACTTGTGTCTCGAGGCGATGGAAGGAGTCCTTGCCTTACATCAAGAGCTTGTACTTCCCTCGCAACCTTAACGACAACCTCGCCGCCGGATACACCACTGACAGCATTGTAACCCAAATGCTGTCCTCAATGTTACAGCTAGAGAAACTCGTTGTTTACTGCCCTTTCACTAGTGCTGGCCTCGCATCGTGGCTATCGCTCCAAGGATCAAACATCAAGGAGCTTGATCTTCGCCTTGATAACCTTGTTGATCAGAAGCCTAGCCCTGAAAAGCTCTCTAAACTTGAGTGCATTGGAGCTGCACCAAATTTGGAGTCTATAAAGCTATGGGGTGTGCTGATGATACATTCCCCCAAATGGCCTGTTTTCCAGAAACTTCACAATCTTGAGATTGTTGGTGCAAAGCTGGAGGACTCTGCATTGTCTGCTGCACTTCAAGCATGTCCTAACCTGACCAATCTTTCGCTGATTGCTTGTGATGGTTTGAGGTGTGTTACTATTGAGCTACCTCAGCTGGAGCAATGTAGGCTTGATTTTTATGGGTTGGGGAACTGCTCAGTCTTGCTTGTTTCCCCAAAGATTCAATCGTTCGATGTCCAGGGCTGTAGTTGGGTAAGGGTTCGCGATACCCAATACCTCAAGAATCTCAAAATCGCGAACAATGCAGGTAAAAACTCAATTTCTGATGCCATAAACTGAATGTATGCATTCTCCTGAAGATGAAAACTTCTTAAAAGTTGTTATTGCCATTTGGTTTCAGGGAGAGTTTACATGGTGGATTTTGGAAACCTGGTGGCTCTTGAAACTTTGGATGTTAGAGGAGTTCAATGGTGTTGGGACGCGCTTAGCAAGATGCTCCAGTTTGCGAGTCAGGTGAAGCATCTCATCATGAAAGTTGAATTCACCGGTGATTTTGAATCCCTCCTGCCTTTCCCAGAGATCGATTTTGTTGATTTCTTCAACAGCCACCCCAAGCTGAAAAGATTCGATATGCACGGTGCCATGTTTGCTGCTCTTTGCCAGAGAAACAGCTTGAGAAATGTAAGTCCATGGCATTGCTTCCAGAAAAAACTATGCATAGAGTTTCTAACATGCTAATGCAAGTTCTCATCGTAACTTTGCAGGTTGATTCAAAATTTGTGATTCCCAACTTGGAGGAGGCGGTGATCACAGTGAGGTCGCCGCTGAATGCTGAACAGAAACTGAACACCCTAGATTCGTTAGTGAAATACGGAAGAAGCTTGAAGATGTTGAAGATAAGAATTCTTGAAATGAAGAGCACCCACAGCAGTGCAGATGATTTCTTCCATGATATTTGCAGGTTCCGTTGCTTGAACCACAGAATCGTCTCGATAGAGTAGAAAGAAGATCATTGAAGAATTCACTTTTGATATCCACTTTAAGACAATTTATCTTTTGTTGATTTCTAATTTGACTTGATAGGATTCTGATGCAGACTAATCCCCATTTTGTTTCAATAATTGATCATTTTTTAGGACTCCTATTCTATTTCTTTGTATTTGGATTGCTTGTTCTTTGTTTAAGGTGACAAACTGATGATATGATCCCATGAACTACCACTGGACTAAACGGCTAGTTCGGTCTAGCAATAGATCTGGTCACAAGAATTTTGTTAAACATAATCTGAATTATCAATATCCGGCTTTCTATCCCAAGTTTTATTTCTTCATTTTCATACGGTATTTCACTAAATTACTCGAATTAATTGTCTCTAAATGTAAAACCTATTTCTGATCCCTCGTCCATTTATATTGTCATACTACTTTTCCTAGTGTTTTGAGGAGATGGTTTGCTAGTATAACGATACAAGAACTTGTGAATCTTTTTATGATGTTATAGAGTTACAGTAACCCTACACCATTATGAAAAGATTGACAAGTTCTCATATCATTTTACTAGTCTAGTCACCTAATCAAAATGCTTGATAAAAAAAAAAACATGACCATTATTTTGGGACAGACGCACTATTGATTATCCCACTTCAACAAGTTCTAGCGCAAATCTCAAGTTCATCACTTTGATCAGGCATGCCGTGTCTCATGGTGTCCAGCCCGACCCCAAACCACCAACTTGGCTCCAGACTCGCCCCCTACTACCCTAGCCTCCAGCCCGGCACCCTACGAAGCAGCCCCCCCCCCCCCCCCCCCCCCCCCCAAAATACTAGGTGCAATTTGGTCATTTGGGACGCGAAAATATAACTTTCAAAAGTGAATATGATTTGGGTAAGTTCTCAAGATTTAATAGCTACGAAACTTCATGTGAGAATTTTAGAATATATTAGTACGATACTCGTAATTTTATTTGCGTGTGCGTTCTCTTTATTTTGGGAATTACGCGAGTGCAACCACTGCAAATAACACCCAACTACCCTACCCAATTGTGTGCCCAAACATACCTCATACTTCTCTCATTTAAGTATGATGAGTATTATTTTATTAATTTTGTAGCCATCTTCTCCTAGCAAACCCAACAACGCTTCCCCGTGAGGTTTCTTCACCGCCATCAACCACCACCACCTCCTCCATCACAGCCGCTTTACCCTCTATAAAACCTAGTTTTCTCTTCCTCCTCCTCTGGCAAGATCACAACCACCACCACTCAACACCACCATCCTCTTCACCATCACCACCATCATCTCTACCGCCAACACCACCATCACCTCTCTATCTGTCTGCCTTCTCTCACTCCCTCTGACCACCGGTAGGCCTTAGCAAAAGCAGCAGAGTCGACCATCGCCGCCGTTTCACCATCGTTTCCGGCGAGAAACTCCACCGGAGTGATCACCTCCTAGAAGTCCGAGGAGCCTATACCAGACCCTAAAAGGAGCTAAGGAGGCTGTATTCAATGGCGACGAGAGCTACCTCCGACCTCCTCGATGGCAAGCCCCAAAGAACTCGTTTCTCGACCGTTTTCCGCCACTCTTGGCCTAGGTATTCTCTAAAGTCTAAACCCTCTGATAGGTTGTTTTATATAATCAAATGCAAGCTTGTTGGCTGAAATCGGATTTGGATATATAGAAGGTGTATGCATGTTCTTGATGAGTGGATAGTTTTTGTATTTTCTGAAAATTTAAGGGTAGCTTGTGTTGAAAGTGTAAGTAGCTTTGTTAGTGGGGGTGGTTGATTGTCTTTTAGTATGACTTGGGGCATTCACTTGCTAATATAAAGTGCATATTTATAAACATATTAAAAATCGGATTTTCGGATTTAAATTAATTTCTATAATTTCTAGTTACTAAATAAATTTTTTTTGAGTATTAAAATTATATAAAAAAATATTTATAAATTTAAAATAGAGTTGCTTTTCTTGGAAATAAGCAAGTTGAAATATATCATTTCACATCGATTAAATAGTTATTTCATAATATTTGTGAGTTGATATTCACTAGTAATAAATATTTTTACTTAAATACTGTGCCTCTAGAGTATGAATTGTGAAATATTAAGAAGTCGTTTCTTTAACTTAAAATCAATATTCTCCTTTATTTCCAATAAGTATTTATTTTCCATAATTACAAGAACCTATTATTTTGCCTAATTTTAGAAATAGTTATGAATTAATACTTGCTTTCTTCAACACTTTATAAGTTCTTCAAGTGGTTAGTTATCTATAGTATTCAAATAAGCGATTATGTATAACAAAATTCTTTTTTTTCAAGAAGACAGATTATTTTGAGTGGTTACTTAAAATAAATGAGAGAGTTTAGAATGTAGTTTCTCACTCGACGATCTATGAGTATTTTCTCTAAGATTGGAATATTGATATTAGAGAGATGTAATTGAGAATAGTATCGTTTTACTATGAGTATGTGCTTGCGTGCTAGTAAATGAAGAGGGGGGGGGGGGGGGGGGGGGGGGGAGGGGTGATCTCAAATTCAATAGCTCAGTCGTTATTATTTATAGTGTTGCACCACATACTTGTATAGTTGAACTTGTGATTTATAAGGAATATAATTTGTAGGTGACGAGTTTGTAGACGAGGGCTACGTTCATCCGTATGAGCTTTTACGTGTAAATTGTTGTGGATTGAGGTGAGTAATCATGCCAGGTGTTGCGTGCCTAGCTCCTTCCGTTTCAGAATATTGTATTATAACTTGTCTCAAAACATGTTTTATGTGATATGCATGTTTTACTTGAGATTTGGTTACGTTTTGATAAATAATAATCCGTAAATAACGTAAAGTGGAAAGAGTTATGCGAGGAACACCATTGGATATATACTGTTATTGTCGATGTTGACTACTGTCACTCGGCCGTGTTATTTTACTCGGTCGTAGTTCGCCCCGGTTGCTCCATGTACTCACCATTCTGGTTCTATATTGTGATGAGATTTGTTGGTTCTCCCCCTATCAACTAATGAATTAATTGGTATTTTTGGTTTGGATGTTTTATTAATGGGGGATATTGTGATCTGATTGTAAATTCCTAATTTAGACATTGGATATTGGTTATGGACCACAAAGTCCATGTGATTACTATATTGGAGATCAAACAACAACTTGGAAATTTTATTCTTCAGTAATCTTTTACTTACGTTGTGCCAAAGTTGTTATTTACCGTGTTTAGTTAAAATATGTGTCATCCATTTTTGACATGCTTGGATGTTACTCACTCAGTATTTATTGTTGACATTTTCAAAACTGATGTTCCTGTTTTTCTTTCCCACCGCAGGTCTAGGAACTGGGATTATGGAGTACCTGGGCGCGAGACACATCTAGATTGATAACGTCACGAATAGTAATATAGTATTGCTAGTCTAAATCGTAGTGTAATAATTATTAGTATGTGTGTATGACCCAGGGACATCATGTAATAGTATAATGGTTAAAGTTTAGGTGTAATTTATATTTCTTTGGATTTCCGTCGTTCTATTAGCAACGCCCTCCCGGTCTTATCCGAGCCGGAATCAGGGGGTTGTTGCAGGTGGTAACAGAGCAGGCAATCCAGTTTAAAACATGTAGGTAACTTAAAATGGACATAGGGTAAGATAATAAAATTGGAAAAGCCGATCGGGTTATGGGTAGCTTAAGTGTTAGTCTTGATGTCCCTTCCACCCACATCCTTCGATGTTGTTTGGTTTGATTTGAGAACTTCATCTTTGATTGATGATTGACGAATGTTATTCATGTGATAGAAAATGAGAAGTATGAATTATCAGAATTTGATTCTGGATCATGAATGATGTATTGTCCCATCTGAGGAGAAGAATTATGAGTATCGGTGACGAGTGTTACTCCTATGAAGGAGAGTCAAGATTATGAAGTATGGGAACCAAATTTTGGACTGTGGTTGAAATATCGATTAACTTGAGAAAATGAGTTACATATACCACTGAGAATAATTATCTGCTGAATGTTCTGATCTCTATGTGGTAGATGATACTTGGTATGTGATATTTGTGGGATGTAAACTGATGTATGTGCATCTTATGATATGAGTTACTCTAATCCGTGAGACCCTGATAGGGTAAGCAATGGTGCAATATGCGATGACATAGAAATAAACCACTGCGGCACTACACCATGAAGGTTCGACCTGAACAAAGACTCAGAACAATAACCACATGGGGAAACTCTTCATTTGATAGAAATATTGCTAGGATATGTGACTTTTATGAGAATCCAAGGAGGTATCGGATTCCAACCATTGGAGACTTAGGGCTTAAGAGTTGTCAGGGGAATGTTTAGATATTTGAATGGTAAACCCTGGATTCATTAACTAGATTTGTTAAGACTTTAATGACATATTTGAGGTATCGTCTGCAATGGTAAGTTGGAGATAGGGGTCAAGAACGAGTTGTTTTTCGAGTCTTTTGTTGTGATCAAAGAGAGATTATTTTAGAAGCAGACGGGGAAGTTCCCACACACCCTCACATGAGACAATTAATTATGAATTCAAACTATTGAGATTTTGACTCGTTTATACTAGATTGCTACAACTCTAGTTTTCAAATGATTTTGATGTGCTAGTGGTTGATTGGGGGTCTACTTCTCCATAATTTTGACTTAGGGGACTACACTATACTGATTTGTCGTAGATGATTTTGGAGGTTTGATATTACTTAACAGTTCAAAATTTTAGGCGTTACTTGGAGTCTGGTTACCCTGACATTGCTTGAAGTCCGGGATGGCTATTCGGTTGTGTATTGCCCTTGGAATGATGGGACTCGCTTGGAAGGAATGGTGTTTAAACTGTGAAGTAAGTACTGTTGATTCACTGATGATCGTCTACAAGAATTGGATGCGTCCAATGACAGTGTTAAAGTTTCGGTTTGGCGATTATTTTGGAGTTTCGACTCAGATTTCAGAAGTTTACATTTGGAGTTTTTTATTTCATGTCTTTTACTCAGGAGTTATTTTTCTGCTATGGGAATTTTCAAAGCATCTTATATTGGTTAACTATCTCAGATACTAGGGAATACTTATTGTAACACTCCCCTTATCCGACTCGGCAGAGACCGGGAGGGTGCTACTCGAACATCGGATATCAAGAACAAAACATTCCATTTAAAACTTAATATATACAAAATTGTATTTAAGCCACAAACACGGGCCATAATCTTATGATAACATCATTAAGCTACTAATCTTAACACAGCGTGATGATGCCTGATCTTCTAGGTGAGTCTCGAATCTCGCTACTCCATAATCCCGACTCCTAGACATGCGGGGGATTTAAAAAAAGACCGCAGTTTTTCGAAAGTCAGCAAGAAATGCTGAGTGAGATACACCTTAGCATGTAAAACAGGAAAGTCAAGAAAGGTTACAGGGTCACGTGTCAAATAAAAGAGTAACATAGTATAAGTAAAATATTATCAGAGTTTTGCAGCGGCATTAACAATAGTGATAACCAAATTACGAATGACACTATCCAAAGATTTAAAATTTCCAATCAGGTCATTCACTAGTGCCATTTTCCAAATAGAATAGGAGTCCAATTAACAATTTTCCAATATAGAATCAAAGGAGCCAATTATTATGCACAGTAACCAAATATAATAATGCCAACACAGGGCCTCCCAAATAATAATGGCAACAAGACTATCAAATTATCGATTATTTATTCCACAGTACCCGGGTAGACCACTGACCACATCAGACATACGAGACCCTCCTAAGAGCGTCAATCAAAGGAGTGTTATCAAGATACTGGACCCTAGCCAACAAGGCAAAGTCCCGCATTTTAGGGACCAAACCCCAAGGGATCGAAACCTGAGGGGCACACGAAGTCCCGCATTTTAGGGACCATGAGCCCAAGGGATCGAAACCCGATATAAGTAACATAACTGGTTCCGGTACATGCGAATATTTCACTTTACTCTGGGGATCGAACACGAAAATCTCTTTAGGGACCCGAGCCCAGGGAATCATCACCTGATATAAGTAACATCACTGTGTCGTTCTACATTACGTTATTACTTATTTCTGATCAAGTGCAACATGTTTTCCGAGTTCGTATAACATTTCCAAGATTTTAAAAACAAGTGAACATATTTGACAAGTAGGGGATGAAATACGACAACTATTTTCAATTATACAAGTAATGGACACGAAATGAGCTGGCACGCAAGGCTAAGCATGTAAATTTCACCTGATCCAATAAAAATTATTGCATAAAAGCTCCTACGGATGATGGTAATCCCCGTTTACGAACCTGACACCTACAATTTACATTTCCCTAGTCACAACGATAATGGCTTAGTTTGGCAAAGATAGATTATTGAATGAGTGGTTGGGGTGAAGTGTTTTTGTCTCTCTCTCCTCATATCAACCTCACATTCAATAATCTATCCAATAATCTATCTTTGCCAAACTAGGCCAATACTTCTAAATAAAGAATGCATTTCTACTGAATAGACGGTCGAATACTAAGTCCAACTCTCACGATCCCACTATAACCCGTTTCAAGTTAAATTCCCATAAATATACAAGGAAGTATTTTGAAGAATGAATTAAATAATCGAAACAACTCTCTTAGAAATCCTTATTTAAACAAGCGAATAATCTTTGAAATCTATTTAATATTATAACTATAATTTCTAGCAATAAAAAAAAGCAATCTTCATTGAATAAGAAAATACTAATTATAATTAATAAAGGGTTTTTTTAGCTAAAAAATTATTTTTGGATACAATGATATTTAATTAAATAATGACATTTCTTGATAAAGAGATTGTAAATAAATACTTAAAAATCACTATTTATAAAATTTAAGTGACATTCAGCATTTAAAACGATATATACATATATACACGGATGGTGCCGTTAGCTCATTATCATGAAAATAATGAATTACTTAAAGTGTAACTTTTACTAGTAAAGTAGTTATCTTATTTTATTTACTTGAAATAAAAACTAATTAAGTATTAACTAAATATCCAATTATAAATCAATATAGAGTATACAAATTTGGAATAGCATACAAATTATGATCGCAGTTAAGGTTTGTGTTTTGCCTAAATGGAGCAGCGGTGAGCTGGAAAAGTTCCAAGCAAGAGACGGTGGCTGATTCTACAACTGAGGCTGAGTACATTGCTGCGAATGGCGCAACAAAGGAGGCTGTTTGGATTAGGAAGTTCATCACTGAGCTTGGTGTGGTTCCTAGCATTGTGGATCCAGTAGAGTTGTATTGTGACAACACTAGGGCGATCGCACAATCTAAGGAACCCAGGTCACACCAGAAATCCAAGCACGTACTCAGGAAATTACATGTGATTCGAGATATTAACGATAGAGGGGATGTTCGGATATGCAAGATTCCTACAGATGAGAATCTGTCAGATCCACTTACAAAGCCGCTTGTTCAGCGCAAGCATGAAGGGAACACTAGGAGCATTGACATACGAGATGCACCAGATTGGCTCTAGTGCAAGTTGGATACTGTTGGAATAGATGCCCTAGAGGCATTCTAGTTTAGTATGAACTTGTTTTGGCTAGAATAATCATTGTATTATTTATTGGATATTTAATATAATCAAGTGCTTAGATTTACAATTGTGTTGTTTATCTTAACTATCCCTAGTCCATTATAATTAACAGGACAATCACTTATAGACTAGTATGAGGTTGGATTGATATGGAGATATCATGATCCAACACATGGGTATGCATTAGGGGTAATGGCATATTGGATTGACCCACCAACGAGAAGGCTATATACAAGTTATGTAATAGTCACAAGTGTTTCTCGTGCGACAACGATATTGTCATCCTTTGACTTGAAGTCACTAGATCGTCTAGTTGTGAATTATTGTGTTTTGGTAGTGTCAAACGCTACACCGTGACTGGGTAGTCATAAAGGCGTGTACTTGGCCCAATATGAAGCAAGCTTAGAGATCATAGTAGACGTAGATAGAATTTGTCCCTCCCACATAAAAGGGGCAAATATCCAAGGCCTCTCGAGGGATAGTGCTTATGGAATGTCTGGCCAGACTCAGATAAATCAATATGTGATATTGCTGTTATCTGCACGGATAAGGCTAATAGCCCAGGATCGAGAAACTATGGATTGGATATACGAGTGTGACTTGTATGTCTCATGTCCAATCCGGATATGGAGACAAAGGGATGAGACAATACTTGCACAAGGTTTGTCGGATGACTATTCTATTAGTTGGCTAGAGTGGATGTATTGCTAGAGACCGTTCCATATTAGCAAATTGTTGCTACCAACTAGATAGAACCTATGGGGTCACACGCCCTAGCGGTTGAACTAGATTTGAGAATTAATTAATATGATTAAGTAATTATAAGGATCACTTTGAAACACCTTGTAAACTTAGTAGGACTAATATGCAAGGGAGGGACTAAACCGAACTTAAGTAAGATTAGGAAGGGCCTTGAGGTAGTTGACAAGGAGTTGTTAGACTATATAAAGGATGCTCCTAGCTTCCTTCCCACACTAATGCATCATTATTGATTCTCTAGAGAGTGTGTGGAGAGAAAGAAAGAGAGAGAGCAAGACAATAAGGAGGCCGAAGCCCCCTTGTCGTCCGCCCAACTCGTCGGCCACAAAGAGAGGTCGAAACCTCTCCTTGGTCCCGTTGAGTGATTTATTTTTCCTCTTTCTCCGGTCCAAGCTAGCAAAAAGGAGAAGGAAGATCTAGATCTCAACTTTAGGCGTTGATCAATCGTAGAGACGTGACACTATTCGCGTTACAAGTCATCACAGGAGACCCCTAACGTGTGTTGATTGTTTTTCCCTTACCATCGTTATGATTCTCATCTTGTGATCCTTGGAGGGTATTGAATGGATGATTATATGTTTATTGCGCTGCGTATCCATGATCAAAACCCTACAGTGGTATCAGAGCCACATGTTGTAGAGCATAACGTGGTTTATGTGTTACGTTCTTCTCCTAAACACCCATAATTGTTGATTATTGCGTTAAAACGGACAAATTAAGCATATTAGATGCAACTTGAATATGATTCAAGACAAACAAGGCCTAATTGAACATTAGATGTGAAAATTAATGAGTTTAATCACATAGGATGTGAATTATTTTGGATCTAGAAGCTAGGGTTTGGGAACATGCTTGGAAAAGGGGTTTTCCAACATGGAAACAATTAAACTTGGGCAACAAACCAAGGAGTTGTTTTCGACACAACTCCTTATGGAAGGTTCATCCACCCTAGGGACCACCCTTTGCCTTGCCGCCCAAGCTAGGGAACGGCCAAGGGCTCGGGCCGGCCTAGCCTGCGGCTCGGCCGACCGGCCCAAGGCCGTGCCTTGGTCCTTTTTGAGCGGTTCGGCTATTTTGATAGTGGACCCATTGGACCGTTTTGACCCTAGCACATCCAAAATTAATTAAAATCGACCTGCGAGTCGATTTTTTTCTCAACTTGTGAGATTTTTATTTTATTTAGTATTGTTGTAGCTAGTACTAGATATAATAGATTGTTAGCCAAGACTGAAGAAAAGAAGCCCAAAAACAAAGAAGCCACAAAGATGGAGCATGGAGCATTCCACAAAGACTATGAAGGATGGACCAAAAGATGGAGGCGCATGGAGATGTGTTTGCTATTTTAGGGTTCATAGATATTCCCATTGGCTTGGGAATATCTTAGTCTAGAAAGGCCATATCCACATCACGTTTTATTTATTTTTGTGGGTGGATGGTTGATGCATGCAATCAGGATAATAAGATAATTAACAACCCGGATCTATTATTTAGAGTTTTGCCCAACTCGAAAATAGATAGATTAGTTGATGTGGATCAACAAAACAATTAAAATTGAATTTTAAAAAATCCCTCAAATTCAAATATTGTGTTTTTCCGTCTCGTTATTTAAACACTCATCATCATCATCATCATCATCATCATCATCATCATGATTTATCAAACTCATGCATACCAAAGCAAGGCGACTTGGTTTATAATGATGTAATGCAATGGCATAAACAAGTAATGTGCAATTGTTAAAGTAAGAGGTTGGACACGACTAGGTTAATAATATGATTAAAACCTAGAGGCAACCAATTGGGATTATCCATATGGATGGATAAATAAGGAGTTATTTTCCCAATTGAACCAAGAGTTGCATGGAATGTAATTGGAATTGTTCCTACCTAAAGTAGTCAAATTTTTGGTGACTTGCCAAAGCAAGCTCAAAAGGAGATGAAACATGGATCTTGGCCCACTAGAAAATATAATGATATTTTTCGCATTAATATCTTGAGGGTTATTAATCCGAATAAAAATAGTGGGAGCTATGTTTAATAATCTAGCCATTATTAGATATAGTCAAAAGTTCACAAAATACTAAAACTTGCGTATTTTCCTTTTGTAGAATTCCAAATGGCAAACAACTCATCGAGTTCACAACATTCCCTACGATCTGTCCTTGAGAAGGACACGCTTTGTGGAACCAAATTTTTAGACTGGTACAAGAACTTGAGAATTGTTCTCAAGCAGGTGAAGAAACTGTACGCTATAGAGGAGCAAGTTCCTGATGGTCCGGAAAACAATACCCCTGCAGCCCTAAAGGCACATCAAAAGCATGTTGATGATGCTAATGATGCTGCCTGCCTTATGCTATGCACCATGAACTCTGAGCTTCAGAAGCAACATGAGAACATGAATGCGGTCGATATGATCGAACACTTGAAGTAGCTCTTCCAAGAGCAGGCAAGGGTTGAGAGTTATGAAGTTTACAAGGCATTGTTGAAATCTCATCTGGCTGAAGGAAACCCTATGGGACCTCATGTACTCCGTATTATCGGGTACTTGGAGAATCTTACGCGACTAGAGTTCCCGGTCGGCCAAGAGTTGGCCACCGATCTCATGTTGCAATCGTTGCTTGAGAGTTATGGACAGTTCATCATGAACTATAACATGAACGAGATCGTGAAACCACTGCCAGATTTACTCAATATGTTGAGGACAGCTAAACAAAGCATCAACAAGAGTAAGGGCAAGGCCATTATGATGGTGCAGAAAAGAAAGGGCAAAAAGTTTGCCTCATCCTTCAAGGGCAAAGGCAAGTCAGTTGCCAAGTCCAAGGAACCTGCCCTTAACCTGTAATACCCCGTTTAATTAGTAGGGGTAAAAAGGTCATTATAGAAGGATAACAATAATTTTATTGACAAAATAATATTTGAATAGATTTTGAGTTTTATTTGTAGAAAATGTTAGAATATTATTAGATTAACAATCGTGAATAAATACGTTAACGTTTCGTAAATTTTAGTTAAAATTATAGTTTTAACGCGTACCCGACCACCGCGAGACTAGGTGAGCTTGTCACACCCAATCACTAGAAATATTGGTGCTTCACCCACACACTACAATTTCACCCAACCTCATCTTCACCAAATCTTTTCTTCACGGCAAAACAACCAAGCCGCCTCCAACCCGTCACTGCCCCAACCCTTCATCACCGCCTTCACCCTTGCCACCTCACTACCATTTGTGCTTGGCCCCCAAGTACCCTTAGCCTATATAAGGCCCTCACCAGCCACCCTCGCCATCACGGCAGCCACCTCCAAGCAAACCCACCTTCACCACCGTCAACATCATCATCACCACCATCGTTGTTGTTCGGAAAAAACCCACCACCATCACCACTTTCATCTCTCTCTCTCCCTCTCCACCTATCTGCCACCAGAGCACATCAGCAGCAGAGGAAGAGTGGCAGCAGCCACCCCTCCACCGCTGCCACCATTACTTCCGGCAGCAAGAACCACCCAGCAAACCCACGGCCCCTTTCACCCTCTGCTTCCTCTCACTCTCACTTCCTCTCTGTTCGAAGACCACCTCAGCAGCTACTAGCAGAGAGAAGCAGAGCCACCACCGCCGTCGTGCTCCCGTTGGGACAACCACCAGAGAAGACCCACCTCTTTCTACCTCCTCTTCGTCCCACTCTCTCAGCCTCTCTTACTATGTTACGAACCCAGGAGGGGTCAGAGCAACCGGATAGTAGCAGCAGCAGTAGCAAAAGCCATTACCGCCGCCGCCGGACCTCCATTAATTCCGGCGACCTTCTTGGCCAAGCTCCGCCACAACACCCAGCGACCACCAGCGCTTCCAGTAGACTCCTAAAGCCCCGACTAAGTCAGTAGCAGGTGCGGAACCGGCCAAGAAGCCATTAAATCCGGCGGGTGAGCTTCAAGTCCGGCGACTCCGACTTGAGACTTCGACCCGACGCATATCTCGACGATTTCCGGCCATTCTTGGCCTAGGTACGTGCTATACCCTCTGTTTAATTGTTATACATAATCAAAATCAAAACTCGATATCTAGATTCATGATTAGAAGAGCTAAATCGGGTTTGTTCTTGAAAAGGGGTTAAAGTGTAATTTTTATAAAATTGTTAACATGACAAAAGGGGGGACTGTTTTGTATTTTCAGAAACTAGGGGGTTGTTGCAGGTGGTATCAGAGCATGCAATCCGTAAAGAGGGAATTAAAACCTGTAGGGTAACTAAAAATGGACATAGGGCAAGATAATTAAAAACTGGAAAACCGTTCGGGTTATGGGTAGCTTAGGAGATTGGCCTTGAGTATTCCCGCCCACCCACATCCTGTTTTGCAAGTTTCATGTTTTATTATTACTATCTTTGATCATTATAGTGAAATGGAGGAAAAGCAGAATTTGAATTATGTTGGATAAGCTACAAACATGAGCATTATGTGCCTTATTATAGAATTGCTATGTTATGCGTGTTATTTTATGTTTATTCTGGATTTATTTGTTGTGAACACATGACGTGATTATTGAGGTTTCGGCGACCTTAACCAAGGCTACCGTAGGGCATGACTAATAGACCACTCCATTATCACTATATAGGAAAGTTTGAACAGGACAAATGGCTGATAACATCTCCATGTAGCAATTCTTCACCCAAATGACCCAGATGATGAACAATGGGGGACAGACAGGGACTAACTGGGCCAAGAAAGCAGCTGGGATGAAACCAATGGAGTTCACTGGGAGAGAAGATCCTGTCGAGTTAGAAGACTGGATCGTGGAAATGGATAAAATTCTGGAGACAATAAAATGCCCCGATGATAAGAAAGTCAATTGCGCGGTCTTTTACTTGAAGAGTGAAGCAAACCTGTGGTGGAGGAATGCACGAGAAACACTCCTGGCTGATCCCAAATTCAACTGGGAAGCACTTCAAACTGCGCTCAGAGCACGTTTTTACCCTCACCATGTGAAGAGGAGCAAGGAATAGGAATTCCAGAACCTGCAACAGGGGAACGATTCAGTGACACAATATTTCTGGAAGTTTACTGAATTGACACGATTCGTGGGGAACATGGTGCCTGACAAAGATTCCAAAGTTTCCCGATTCATCGGCGGATTACACGAAAGGTTGCAAGAGTCTCTACTGAGCAGGACCTACTCCACTCTTCACGAAGCCTGCGACAGAGCTGCAGACATTTGGCGGGTTCGTGTCACCCAAGAGGAGAAACGCAAGAAGCGTAAGCTAGAGGAGGCCGGAGGAAGCAACAACTTTTCCAGGGGAATTCAGAAATTCAGGCCTAACAATGGAGGAGGTAACCAAGGGCAGCATCGTGGCAACCAGCAAAACACTGGGACTCAAAAGTTCAGGGATATTTCTGCAAATGGTGCCCACGGAACCATCCAGGAGAAGATTGCGCAGGAAATGTTGTCACTTGTAACAACTGCGGTAAAAGAGGGCATCGGTCCTATGAATGCCGTTTGCAACCAGCTGGGAACCAACAAATAATCCAAGGCGGCAATTTCGGAAGGCCTTAGCAGAACAACTATCAGGGAAACCGCCAGCAGAACGGGAATAACCTTGCCCGCAACCAGCAGTTTGGGAACCAGCATAATGGGAATCGCAGCCAGAACAACGGGGGCAATGGGTATGGCAGGCAGCAGAACTACAACCCAGGCAATGCAGGCCAGAACGGAGGTCAACTCAGGATCGGAAATGGTAACGTTGGATATGGAAACAACAACAATGGAGCAGGAGCAGGAGGAGCAGGAACTCAGAATGCAAACGTGGGAAGAACTGCTGTGATGACCAAGACCGAGGCTGAGGCTGCACACGGAGTTGTTACGGGTACATTTTCTGTTTATGAGCACCCTGCTTTCGTACTGTTTGATTCTGGCGCATCATTTTCTTTTATTTCGTCTGCATTTGTTGATAAGTTGGGTTTACATAATTCATCTAGCATATCCATCCCAGTAGCAACACCTGATGGCCAAATAACGGTCTGTGACACTGTATATGAAGGGGTGGAACTAAAAATCTTAAAAGTGTCTTACTTGCCAACTTAATAAGATTTAATCTAGGAGGCATAGACGTGATCTTAGGAATGGATTGGTTGGGAAAGTATCGGGCGGTTATCAACTGCTATGACCAGAAGGTTTGATTAAGGGGACCCAAAGGGGAAAGGATCACCTACCGGGGTATCCCCACCGAGCTTCGGATTAGACTAGTGTCAGCTCTGGCAATAATCAACCAAATGAAGAAGGGGAACTCTGCCTACTTGTGTTATGTCCAAGACGTAACCAAGAAGGAAAATGTGCTGGATGAGATAAAGGTCGTGATGGAATTTCCTGATGTATTCCCCGACGAGATTCTCGGAATGCCACCTCATCGAGAAGTGGAGTTTACTCTAGAATTGGTACCTGGGACTGCACCCATCTCCAAAGCTCCGTATCGGATGGCCCCTGTGGAATTGAAGGAGATGAAGGAGCAGATACAAGAACTTTTACAGAAGGGGTACATACGACCTAGTGTGTCACCGTGGGGAGCACCAGTATTGTTCGTCAAGAAGAAGGACGGAAGCTTGCGACTATGCATCGATTACAGGGAGCTGAACAGTGCCACTATCAAGAACAAGTATCCGCTACTCCGGATTGACGATTTATTCGACCAGCTGCAAGGAGCCAGTGTCTTCTCCAAGATCGACTTGAGATCTGGTTATCATCAACTTCGCGTAGCTGAGAAAGATATTCCAAAGACGGCCTTTAGCACAAGATACGGTCACTACGAGTTCACAGTTATGCCGTTCGGTTTGACCAATGCCCCCGCGGTTTTCATGGATTTGATGAATCGCGTGATGAAGCCATTTTGGACCGGTTTGTGGTTGTCTTCATCGATGACATCCTAGTGTACTCGAAGAACGAAGAGGATCACGAATAACATCTCCGAGAAGTATTGCAGACCTTGAGGCAAGAGCAGTTGTACGCCAAGCTTTCGAAGTGTGACTTCTGGTTAGATCGTGTGCCGTTTCTAGGCCACATCATCTCCAAGGAAGGGATATCCGTTGACCCAGCGAAGATCTCAGCGGTTAAGGATTGGCCTACACCGAAGAACGTGTCCGAAATTCGAAGCTTCCTTGGTTTAGATGGCTACTACAGGCATTTCGTGAAGGATTTTTCAAAGATTGCCAGGCCATTGACGACGTTGACAAAGAAGGCGGCAAAGTATCACTGGGATGACAGCTGTGAAGAGGCGTTCCAGACTCTGAAGGAGAAGCTGACTACGACACCAGTACTAGCTCTGCCAAATGACTCTGGCGAGTTCGAAGTATATAGCGACGCGTCAAAGAAAGGGCTTGGATGCGTGCGGATGCAAGACCGAAGGGTGATTGCTTACGTGTCTAGGCAGCTGAAACCACACGAGAAGATATGGAGGCATCATCTCTACGGGACAGTTTGCAAGCTCTACACAGATCATCGTAGCGTGAAGTATATTTTCACACAGAAGGAGCTGAACAACAGGCAACGAAGATGGCTGGAGATTATTAAGGATTACGATCTACGCATCCAGTACCACGAAGGGAAGGCTAATGTAGTAGCTCTAAGCCGCAAGTCTAGCCATGGGGTGAATGCTATGGTAGTCTTGTCAAACTGGTTATGTCACAAGTTCCGGAAGCTCAACATCGAAGTGGTGGAACAAGGAACGGTACAGAAGCTGCTCGGAAGCCTGACAGCGGTACCAGACTTCTTCGAAGAAATACGAAGCAATCAAGCAGGGTATGTGAAGCTCGAAAGGATCAAGAAGAAGATTGCAGCAGGAGAGGCCAAGAAATTTCAGATTCACGAAGACGGGAGCATTCGCTACAAAGGAAGATGGTGCGTGCCACAGAAATGTTTGGAGGTTAAGAAGAAGTTGATGCAGGAGGCACACAACACTCCATATTCCGTCCACCCTGGAGGCGATAAGCTTTACAAGGATCTGAAGAAGACATTCTGGTGGCCCAATATGAAGAAGGAGGTAGCCGAGTTTGTGGCCAGATGCCTAACATGCCAGAAAGTGAAGTTCGAGCACAAGAGAATGGGAGGTCTACTCCAACCGTTAGATGTTCCAGTCTGGAAGTGGGACTCTGTATCAATGGATTTCGTCACAGCTTTACCTACGTCGAAGAATGGACTCAACCAGATATGGGTAGTCGTAGACCGATTGACAAAGACGTCGAGATTTATTCCAATGAAAGACACGTGGAACATGGAGCAAAGGGCAGATTCATACGTCAGAAACATCGTGAGATATCATGGGGTTCCGAGTTCGATCATCTCGGACAGAGACCCTAACTTCCTTTCTCACTTCTGGAAGGCGCTTCAAGAAGCACTGGGAACTCAACTAAAATTCAGCACAGCTTTCCATCCAACCACACACGGTCAGACAGAAAGAACTATTCAGACGCTGGAAGATATGTTAAGAGCCTGTGTTATGGATTTCCAAGGTTCATGGGTCGATAAACTGCCGTTAATAGAATTCTCCTACAATAACAGCTATCACGCTAGCATCGGGATGGCACCGTACGAAGCCCTGTATGGAAGGAAGTGTCGATCACCACTGTGTTGGAGTGACATCAGCGAGACGGTGGTCATTGGCCCACAAATGATCGAAGACATGACAAACCAAGTACGACTCATCCAACAAAGAATGAAAGCATCCCAAGACAGACAGAAGTCATACGCGGATCAGAAGAGAAGGCCCCTGGAGTTCCAAGTAGGAGAAAAGGCGTTTTGGCGAGTCTCACCTACGAAAGGAGTAACCAGGTTCAACCTGAAAGGAAAGTTAAGTCCTAAATTTATTGGTCCATACGATGTCATTGAGAAAATAGGGGAAGTTGCATACCAACTGGACCTACCATCGAATTTGGGGCGAGTACACAATGTTTTTCACGTATCCCAGCTAAAGAAATATGTACCAGATCCGTCCCATGTGTTGGATCCGGAACCAGTGGATTTCGACCCGTCACTGACCTATGAGGAGCAACCTGTCAAGATACTGGATACAAAGACAAGGGATACGAGAACCAAAAGTGTCAAACTGGTCAAAGTCCTTTGGACCAACCACCAAACGGAAGAAGCAACTTGGGAGGCTGAAGAAGAGATGAGAAAGAAGTACCTGCACTTATTTACTGAGGTATGTGGAGTTCCGGGGACGTCACTCTCTAAGGGGGAGAGGACGCAACCCTCTGTTTGACACTATTACGTCTTAGTTTGCTATTTTCACGTCTTAAGTACCTTTGAGATATGTTTGAATACCTTTGAGATACGTTTGACATTGAGACTTAGAACCCGAATGAGACTAAGACCACTTAGTTAGATAGATGTGACCACGAACTTATTTGGTGTTACATGTTGCACTACGTATATCTTAAAATGGCTACTTGCTATTATTTTTTACTTGAAATTATTTGCCAGCCATGTGATATTAATCTTGTTAGATACTTTCTTGTTAAATTATCTGAGTATCACGATTAGTTGCTTGATTTTAGCTTCGAGGACGAAGCTCTGTTTAAGGGGGGAAGGATGTAATACCCCGTTTAATTAGTAGGGGTAAAAAGGTTATTATAGAAGGATAACAATAATTTTATTGACAAAATAATGTTTGAATAGATTTTGAGTTTTATTTGTAGAAAATGTTAGAATATTATTAGATTAACAATCGTGAATAAATACGTTAACGTTTCGTAAATTTTAGTTAAAATTATAGTTTTAACGCGTACCCGACCACCGCGAGACTAGGTGAGCTTGTCACACCCAATCACTAGAAATATTGGTGCTTCACCCACACACTACAATTTCACCCAACCTCATCTTCACCAAATCTTTTCTTCACGGCAAAACAACCAAGCCGCCTCCAACCCGTCACCGCCCCAACCCTTCATCACCGCCTTCACCCTTGCCACCTCACTACCATTTGTGCTTGGCCCCCAAGTACCCTTAGCCTATATAAGGCCCTCACCAGCCACCCTCGCCATCACTGCAGCCACCTCCAAGCAAACCCACCTTCACCACCGTCAACATCATCATCACCACCATCGTTGTTGTTCGGCAAAAACCCACCACCATCACCACTTTCATCTCTCTCTCTCTCCCTCTCCACCTATCTGCCACCAGAGAACAGCAGCAGAGGAAGAGTGGCAGCAGCCACCCCTCCACCGCTGCCACCATTACTTCCGGCAGCAAGAACCACCCAGCAAACCCACGACCCCTTTCACCCTCTGCTTCCTCTCACTCTCACTTCCTCTCTGTTCGAAGACCACCTCAGCAGCTACTAGCAGAGAGAAGCAGAGCCACCACCGCCGTCGTGCTCCCGTCGAGACAACCACCGGAGAAGACCCACCTCTTTCTCCCTCCTCTTCGTCCCACTCTCTCAGCCTCTCTTACTCTGTTACGAACCCAGGAGGGGTCAGAGCAACCGGATAGTAGCAGCAGCAGTAGCAAAAGCCATTACCGCCGCTGCCGGACCTCCATTAATTCCGGCGACCTTCTTGGCCAAGCTCCGCCACAACACCCAGCGACCACCAGCGCTTCCAGTAGACTCCTAAAGCCCCGACTAAGTCAGCAGCAGGTGCGGAACCGGCCAAGAAGCCATTAAATCCGGCGGGTGAGCTTCAAGTCTGGCGACTCCGACTTGAGACTTCGACCCGACGCATATCTCGACGATTTCCGGCCATTCTTGGCCTAGGTACGTGCTATACCCTCTGTTTAATTGTTATACATAATCAAAATCAAAACTCGATAGCTAGATTCATGATTAGAAGAGCTAAATCGAGTTTGTTCTTGAAAAGGGGTTAAAGTGTAATTTTTATAAACCTGTTAACATGACAAAAGGGGGGACTGTTTTGTATTTTCAGAAACTAGGGGGTTGTTGCATAACCTGTTAATGGCGTTGCCAAAGGTGTGACTAAAGGTGAGTGTCACTACTGCAGTCACGACACTGGATGTAATACCCCGTCTTAATACGAATGGTAAATTGGTAATTGAGGCAAAAAATGCGTTTTTATTGCGATTTACGAATTTGGTAATTTTCGGGGTTCAAATATAGTCGGGACGCTTAATTTTTATATTCCTAGAAAACTATATCGTTATTGAACTTTTGTTTTTAGCATTTCATTATTTTTATATTAAGTGATAAAATGCCTAGCGTAGTGGTGTGCCCGAAACACTAGATATCTCTATCTTTTGGTGCTCCTAACACATTATAGCGTAATTATAACCAAAAAAATGAATAAAAAAATATTCCCTTCCCATTTTTCGGTAGTTTCCCAACCCCCAACAAATCTCTCTCTCTCTCTCACCCGTAAATCTCTCTCTCTCTCTCCCTCTCTTTCTCTCTCTCTCTCTCTCTCTCTCTCTCTCTCTCTCTCTCTCTCTCTCTCTCTCTTCTCCTTCTTTATATTCTTCTCTTCTTCTCCTTCCTCCTCACACCCCGACAGCATCACAGCCACCACCACCGGCACCACCTCCATCACCGGCAGCACCACCACCTGCACCACCATCACCATTGTAACACCCCGTCAAAGTGCTAGGGGTAAAATCGTAAATTTATGAGCTAAATCAGAATAAAATTGTGACAAGGATAATATTGAGTACACTATTGTGTTTGCTATCTAAATAGAATATAAATAAATTATTTCAGTAACATATTTATTGTAAACATCATTATTTATATTATTGGTTAAATGTTAAAGTAGTAAAACAATACTATATTATGCTTATAATATATTGATTTATACATTGCTAAATTATTATTTACGAAAAATAATATTAAGTAAACTATCGCGTTTTAATTGCGTGAAATTATAGAAGACGATACATTAATAATCAAAAGTTAATACGTAAATATTTTCTTTATTTTAGATATTGTTGCGCGCATACAACCACCGCGAGTTGTTGTGTGTGTGATACACTCAACCACTTGGTGTGCCAACCACACCATAGCAAATCTTGGGTTGTCTTCCTCAATTGAACTTCTCCTTCGGCGAGATTTTTCTCACCGCCACCATCACCATCACCGCCCATCTTTTTTTTTTGGGTAAACACCGCCCATCTTTTGTCTCCTATATAAAGCACCCATTTTATCATCATCATCAGATTCATCTCCACCTCCATCTTCATCTTCATCTTTTTCTTCTTCATCTCCGACGAAATCGCCGGCGAAAACCACCACCAACACCCCGCTGCCTCCTATAACCCTCTTTGCTCTCCTTCTGTTTCTCTTCCTCTCCCTCTCTCTCTGTGAATCGAAAACAGAGAGAAATAGTAGCAGCAGCAGAGGAAGCCGGAGCCACCATTGCCGCTGCGGCCGTCGGAAAGAACCCACCAAGCACCACCCCTGTTTCTCCACCTTCCTCTGTTTCTTTCTCTCTCTCTCTCTGCCTCTGATCCGTTCAAAAACACAGAGACGGCAGCAGCAGCCGGCGACAAAACCCAGCCGCCGCCGCTGCCGCCGACGGGAAAGAGGCCCGAAACCACCATCCCTGTTCTTATCTCTCTCTTTCTCTCTCTGTATCTCTCTGTTGCGACCTGGAAGAAGAAAAAGAAACAGAGTGAGAAGAAAGAGAAGCCGCAGTACTAGCAGAGTCATCTTCGCCACCACCGTCGGCCATTAAAGTCGGCGAAAGCTTCGGGTGAACTCCACCCGAACCAAACACAGCCACCCACCACCTGAAACCTGCCTCAATCTACTCCTAAGAGGCCGGCCAAGATGCTAAAAAGCTCAGCCACACCCAATAACGACCAGAAACAGCTCCTCCGAGCTCCACCCCCGACATCGCCGTTCGGCCACTCGACCCGGACCGTTTCTTGACAGTTTCTTGCGATTTTTGGTACGTACGCTCTACTATATGCCCTGATTTGAATTACATAGCCAAAACCAAGCCTTGAATGCTTCAATTCGTGTTTTGATTGATGGACTTGAATATTTATGTTTGGGGGAGCTAAGTGTATTTTAAGGAAGTTGTTTTCAAAACCTTAGGGGTCATGAGTGTCTTTTAATGACTGTTAGGGGCTGAATGAAGTTTATACATTCTGTTATTACAATTATCTAATTAGCTTTAAATATTAAGCTAATATTGATTTACTTTATATTTCAACTAAATAAATATAATGAATACTTTGTAGGAAATTATATATATTGTAGTAACTTGTTATAATGAAGTGTTTTTATTAGAAAATACACTAGTGAGAGTATTTGTGTGTATACAAATACATATTATTAGGTCTTTATGATATTTGTCTACGAAAGATTGGTTCAAACAAATAAATAATTGAATGAAGGTTATTATAATATTCTTCTTAAAAAATAAGCTATACAAGAATTATATTTGTTTCTTTGAAAAAATGTCATTTGCACTTGGTTTTTATTTAAATAAATAATGAATTTCAATAGCGATTTAATAAATAATTTAGCAACATATATAAATGTTTAATTAGATATTGTGTTTTCTAAAATATTTTCTCTAGCTAAATATCTCGTTATAATTCTAATAATTACTCTTATTTTATTTGAATTGGTAATTATTGCTATTAATTGCAAATACAATATTAAAAGGTTTTCGAATACTACTTGCTTAATTAAATTAGTACAAAGAATTTCCTCGGTTATTTAATGCCAATTCATTTCTAAAATACTTCTTGTCTATCTAAAAGTATACGACTAGAAATCGGTTTTATTGGGGATCGTGAGAGATGCAATTAGTATTTGACCAAGCCAAGCATTTGTATAGGGCTAGTACATTCGTTTATTCAGGAAGAACACCGTTGTGACTAGAAATTGATAATTTTAGGCGACAGAGTTGCAGACAAAGACGACGAACGTTCGTAGGAGTGTTTACGTGCTGATTGTTGGGGATCGAGGTGAGTCTACATGCTTAGCCTAGCTACCCTAGCTCCTTCGTGTCAATGTGTGACTTCGTGATTTGTCTCAAGATATATATATATATATATATGTGTGAGTTATATGCTTGGCCTTGTATGCCTGTCTTTTCTCGTATCATAGCATGATTTATAACTTGCCTCAAAGTGTTATTTTGTGATTCACGTACTCTTACCTGAGATTTGGTTACGTTTCGACAAGATTGCTTTGAAACTGTCATACGAAAATGATAACATGTTAATATCGTAAAGTGGGATCGCACATACTAGAACCTGTTACTGACAAGGAGGTCCTTTGTTGACCGTTAACATTTGGGAGGTCCTTTGTTGACGAGGTCCTTTGTTGACAATTACTAACAAGGAGGTCCTTTGTTGACCTTTAACAAGGTAACAAGGAGGTCCTTTGTTGACCGTTAACATTTGGGAGGTCATTTTTTGGCCACTACTATCAAGGAGGTCCTTTGTTGACCATTACTAACAAGGAGGTCCTTTGTTGACCATTAACAAGGAGGTCCTTTGTTGACCGTTAACATTTGGAGGTCCTTTTGTTGACCGCTGACAGTTGGGAGGTCCTTTGTTGACCGTTAACATTTGGGAGGTCCTTTGTTAACCACTATCTCTTTATGATGCATGATAGTAGGCTATTTGATTCTATATTTGGAAACTAGCACTAGTAAAGGATTTTCTCGGAAATGTTTGAAGCTTTGAATGTTGTCATTCGTGAATTGGTTAACTCTGTGTTTATGATGCTGCAAACTCTGATATTGCTTACTCATACTCTGTCACTGTTTTATATAACTTAGGGAAATATCAAACTACATCATCTTTCCTGTTTTACATGCTAAGGTGTATCTGACTCAGCATTTCTTGCTGACTTTGGAAACTGCGGTTCTTGTTTTCCTTCCCACCGCAGGTCTAGGAGCAGGGATTGTAAGATAGAAGGGGCGAGAGACTCGTGTAGACTATGGACGTCACCAGTAGTTTATCTAATGATCTTAGATAAGCCTTGTGTAATAGTAATCGGCTTGTATAAGAGACTATCTGCAGTTGTTTAATAATATAGTAAGAGTTTGGGATTGTAATGCTTTTAATCTCCGTCGCTTCTATTAAGCATCGCCCTCCCGATCTTGTCCCGAGCCGGATAAGGGGGTTGTTGCAACCACCTCTCTGACTCTCTCTTGACCCCTCTCTGTCTCCCTCCCTTCTCTCTGTTTTGCCGGCGAAAACAGAGCAGCCACATCCGTCGCCACCAAGAAGCTACAGAAACGACCCAGAAACCTTCGCCAGCCACCGACCGCCATTAACGTCGGCGAAAGCTCGGCCCGAGCCATCCGACGCTACCCACTTCCTCAAAACGATCCCATTCGAATCCTAGAGGTCCGAAGACTTCATATACGCCAACAATCGGAGCCAACAACGCCTTAATCGCCGAATTCGACCATCACCGCCGGCCACCACGATGGCGAACTCAACCGGGCCCAATTCTTGACCGTTTCTCGCGATTTTTTGTCTAGTTAAACTCAAAATCACCATCTGATTCATTTTTGACCATCAAAAGACGTTTTTGTTAGCTCTAGATCGAATCGGGTTGTTGGGTTGAGAAATTCATAAGTTTGTTCATGTTGGGGGGTATATTATGTACTTTCTGAAAAGTTGAGGGTGAGAGGTATTGCATAACAAAACTGTTTGTTAGTGGAGGGGTGTTTACTTGTCTGTTATGAGAACTCTAGGGTTATGGTTGTTGTTTATATAAACTGTATAAAAAATGTAAAATTAAACATGCGGTTTTTTGAATTAGAATTAATTCTTATTATTTTTAGATATTGTTTTGATTATGTAAAATAAAGTTTGGCTATTAAAATTGTACATGAATTAATTAGTATGATATATTATTGTTCTCTTGAAAAATAAGCAATATAAAATTTTACTTGGGGTTTAATCATATAATTTCGGTTTGTGCAATTGAATATTTTCTTTAAGTGCTTGTAAACTAGTGTTTTGAGTAAAACGGATTATTTGCATAATATTGATAAAATAAAATAAGTCGGGAAGCTTATTTAGAAAAATATATAATAGTAACTCCTTAATTAATATATTGATAAAACTTGATTATTATTTATAGATATTAGAAATTATTTATCCAAAATAAAATTATAATATGTATGACTAAACACTTGTTTCTTTGAATACACATTTTGTGAGTTTTATTATGCATTGGATTCTTGTATAAGTATATGATTTTCCAATAAATGATTAGCTATAATTAAATTAGTTTGAATTAAATTTTGTGTTCAATTAAAAATAAATAGGTTGTTTAATAAATCATTATTTTCTAAATATGAGAGTGTATAAATTTAATCTGTATTTTCTTACGTAATAATTTTTATTTGTATTTTTATCATTTTGAATATATTATGAGTAAAACTATTTTAGCACAAATTTATATAATAACGTTGCACGCTAGTAATTAACGGGGTAATGGGGGAAATTTCAAAAGAGACTCGTTAGGAATCAGAGCATTTTTCATAAGCATACTTGCACAATTGGACTTGTAATTGATTTAGGAGATATAAATTGTAGGTGACGAATTCGTAAGCGAAGGCTACGTATGTCCGTAGAAGCGTTATCGTATTGTTTGCTTTGCTACTCAAGGTCAGTAAACATACCTGACCTAATGTGCCCGTCATTCTTTCGTGTCCAAATATTTTACGGATTTTAATGTCTCAGATGTGATTTGTGATTTACGTGCTTAACTTGAGATTTCAATTACGTGTACAAATTATTCTTTCAAACTATCACATGAGATAATAATACGTAATAAAGTAAAGTGCAAACAGTTGAGCGGTGGAACAATATTCGGATTCTTATTATTGTCGATGTTGGCTCGGCCACTCGGCCCGTGATTATTATTGTCGATGTTGGTTCGGCCACTCGGCCCGTGTATTTTACCTGGTTTCATTTAGCCCTGGGTTGCTCCATGTACTCACCTCTCTGGCCGCAAGAAGTCTTAGGGGGTGCCGGCACTTAAGTTCTTGGATGCTTGCGAGATGGTTGGTTTTGATATGAGTTACTATGATGGGATATTGTGATTGATTGGTTCGTTCCCCGATATAACTAATTAATAAACGTGGATTTTCATTAGAAAATGAAAGAAATTTTATACTCGAAATTTAATTGGGACAGTATTATGAGATTATCCCTAATTGGGACAGTATGGTGGTTTGAAAATATTTCATTAGAATCATAAACGGTAATGTTTTGAGAATATTTAAAAATTTATATCATCTCATACTTGGTCATTTACTATATCTGATTCCTTATTATTATTCATGTTCTTTAAAGAAAAGCATGCCTCTTTCATGTTTACACATTGGGGTGTTTACTTACTCAGCATTTCTTGCTGACTTTGGAAAAACTGCGGTCTTGTTTATTTCCTCGCAAGTCCAAGAGTTGGGATTATGGAGTAGCGGGATTTGAGACTCATCTAGTACTTGATATCACTTTTAATAAGGCGCGCTCTTAGTATAATATCATCTCGTGTAACAGTATATTGCAGATAAATTAAGAGTTGTAATTTATAAGTATGAGATGTGTTGTTCTTGATTTCCGCCGCTTAATTTTGAGTAGCACCCTCTCGGGCTCTCCGGTCCGGAACGGAAGGCTCGGGAAACGAGGGGTGTTACAGGTGGTATCAGAGCAGTTCGTCCAAAAGGAAATTTAAAATCTTTAGGGCAATTTGAAATTTGATATAGGGAAAGATAATAAAATTGGAAAAAGTCGATTGGGTTATGGGTAGTCTAAGTGCTGGTATTGATCCCACCCACGCCATTTCTTGCTAAATGTTACGTGACTAAATGATGCTTGGATTATTTTGTATGACATGGTAACCTCATTTCTCATGGATTGATAGACCAGTGTTACTCCTGTTGTGGAGAATGAGAAATATGGATTATCATAATCAAATTCTGAATTACAAATGATTTGACAAGATGAGGTATATATCGGTGAAAATAATTATCTATTGCATAATTTGACCCCCGTGAGGTCGTTGATACTTGAATTATTTGGAGTATTTATCTTCTTGATTGGTTATTGGATAAATAATGCTCTTAAAATAAGAAGAAATTGATTATGAGTTATAGAAGTTGGATTGTGAATTATGAATGATGCATTGCTCTATCTGAAAATTTATATGTTGTATATGAGATTCATATGAACTGCTAGGTGGGACATGCTATGTGCATTTATAAGATGATTTAAATCCATGAGACTGGGATATAACAAACAAAGGTACAATAAGTGAATACAGGAGAATGTAACTGTGAAACCACTGCGGTAATATACTGGGAGGACCCGATAAGGATAGACGGTTCAGAGAAATAATCACATGGATTACTTCTTCATTCGAAAATAATGTTATAGGAATACATGACTCTTGTGACAACTTTGGGTTAAGACATAAAATGTTGAAATATTTGACTGGTGAACCCTTGTTTCATTTATTTGATTTGTGGGGACTTTGATGATATATTTGAGGTACCGATTGAGCTATTAACTTAGAGTCAGTGGTCGAGTATGATTCATTTTGGGAGTCTTTTCTGGCTATCAAAGAAAGTTATTCGAGGAAAGGTACCACCCACCCTCACCTGAGAATTTATGAAGTCAACCCGTTGAGTTTTGTCTCATACACAATTTTACGGCCTTGGTAATTAAATGGATTATGATGTGCTAATGACTGATTGGAGACTACTTCTTCATAATTTTGATTCTAAGGGTTATGCTAGTCTGCTTTGTTATTTGAGGGTACTGGTGATATATAACTATTTGAGGCGTTACTTGTATTCCTGTTACTCTAATGTTGCTTGATGATTGAGATGTCTATTCGGTTACGTATTACTTTCGGAATTATAGGATTCACTTGGGAGAAATGGTGGGTAAAATGTGAAAGAAGTATTGATGGTTCATGATGGTCGCTTATAATATTTGGACGCACCCTATGACAGATCTAAGCAGGTTTATTATGAAGTTACACAGTTAGTGTTGCATTGGAGTTCTGACTCAGATTTTGAAAGTTATGTTTAGAGCCTAATAAATTTGGAGTCTCCTATTTTAAGAAGATTGCTCGAGAGATATTATTATACGAGAAATTTATGGATGCTTCTTATATATAACTATCGTACACTTGGAGTGTCGTAGCAATATTGTTTCTCACGGTCGGGGTATGTGTTCGGGTATGGATTGTTTTTAAGAGATGTATGCTTCGTATATGTCATTCTAAAGTTCTGTTGGGGTTAGGGTAGATGTTGTGCATTCTTCAACTTCGCGTTGTTTGGTTTATGGTGTGAGATATGAACTTCATGGAGATGATACTACCAGTTACCTAGGAAGAAATTGTTAAGAAAAGCTTGGAGTCTGTGGGAAATTGGAGGCATATTACCGCTTTACGTTTGGAGATTTGTTTCAATATAGGCATGACAACAGTGATTCAAGTTATTTGGTTGAAATCATGTGAATCCACATTTTCCATTTGAGTGACAAATCAGAACTATGAAGAAGTGTAGGTTTAAATCGTTGTTTGGGGTTTTTTGAGAAGCTAGGTGGAAGCATATGGTAAATAATCACGGAATAGACCCTCAATTTACAAAACATGGTTATTAGAAAATAATCGTTTCGGTGCTTGATTAGAATCAACGTGATTTGGGGTATATTTGGGCAGCATTCGATCAAAGGGGACTCTGTCATGTGGAAATTTGAGGAGATCCGAAAAACAAACGTTGTCAGTTGGATCAAAGGCAATGGGATCAACACACTAAGTTTTAGATACCTTCGGCTAGCTCGGTCGGGAGACGTTAAGTTCAATTTTAAGGTTTATTTTTGGAGTTATATTGTTTAGATCAACTACCCTGAGGAATCTAGTTATTAATGTGGTCGGGCGTTCTCCATAATGTCTGTGGACTAGTACTTCTTTGTAAAGCTTTTTTGAGTTGTGTAACATAATAATATCTCTCGGTAGCATAATTTTTCATTACTTGGGGTACATACTCTTCCCATAAGCCTTAATTGAGGTCTTGTTGTTAACTATAAAATTCTGAATACCAAGAAAAGAGACACGCTACCAAGAGCGTTACGCTAGTAAAAGTATGGTGGACGAACCATCAGACAGAATAGGCTACATGGGAAGCAGATGATGAAATGAGAAAAAGAAATACCTACACTTATTCGATAAGGTAATTCAGTTCCGCGGGATGGCACTCTCTAAGGGGGAGAGGATGTCACCCTTCATTTAATAACGTTACGTGTTTAGAACCCTAGGATCATTACGTAGCGCGTAGGATTGATACTTAGCAATTATACTGAGTTATAGAATTACTTGATACGACGTGTGCGTTGCATATGACATTGTGTGTATCAAATGTCGATTACTTGCTTGTGCGTAATTACTTGTTTGCTATGTGATTCTAACGTTGAGAATTAGTTGTTCGTTGGCCAGTTTTAGCATCGGGATTATTTGTTTGATTTTAGCTTCGAGGACAAAGCTCTCTTTAAGGGGGGACGTATGTAATACCCCCTATAAATACTAGGGGAAATTCAGTAATTTCAGACACAAAAATATAAGTTCAGTTGTGAATAATGATTTGGGTAAATTCTCAGGATTTAATAGATGAGAAAATTTGTTTGAGAATTTCAGAATATATTAGTATGATACTCGTAATTTTATTCGCGTGTGCGTTTCTTTTATTTTAGGGAATTACGCGAGTGCAACCACCTCGAATTACACCAAACTTCCCTACCCAATTGTGTGCCCAACCTACCTAATCTTTCTATCATTTAATATCACTATTGTTATATTATTAATTTTTTAGCCAACTTTTCTAAGCAAAGCAAACCTCTTCCCTGCCATCAACCATCACCGCCTCCTCCATCATAGCCCCTTTCCCCTCTATAAAATCTAGTTTGCTCTTCCTCTTCCTCTGGAAAGATCACAACCTCCATCTCAGTCGCCATCACTCAACACCGCCATCCTCTTCACCATTACCACCATCCTCTTCACCATCACCACCATCACATCTACCGCCAACACCACCATCACCTCTCTATCTCCCTGCCCCATCTCTCTCTCTGCCTTCTCTCACTCCCTCTTACCACCGAGAGGCCACTGTCACTCCTAGCGGGAAAATATTTATATGAAAAATGGAGAGGGTGTGTTGTAGACTATGGGATAGTGTTTGTATTATAGCAAATTAGAGCAAACAATCTTCTAGTGAGAAACCCATATTGATCGAAGAGAAGGGAGATATAGAGGAAATGGATGGAAATAAACAGTATTGTACTCGTTGAAGAGGAGAGGCAGCTTGTGTCACCAATTCGCTTTAAAATGTGCATGTTCTATTTGATATAACAACATATTTTTTATTTAGAATAAATATTAAGTTTATTTATTACGTGATAGTTGTATCTAAGGAAATCAAAAGCATTGTGTGATACATGGATAATACCCGTCCTAAGAGGACTTGTCGCAACTATTGATGTATTTGCTTCCTTCTATGTGAAGGTATCTATACATATTTGGATTTTATTATGGATAGGTACGCGATGTAAAAACCTCATCTGGTGGAATACATTACACTTAATAAATTAACTTTAATATAACATACAACAGTTATTTCTATTGTTTTGAAGAAACATGCAACAGTTTTTGACCATTATGTTTGAAGGAAATGTAACTAGGACTGCAACTCGGGCGGGCTGGACGGGTTGGCACCTCTGTCCAAGTCCGAGCCCGAGTTGTGTCAAGGCTGCCCAAGCCCAGCCCAACCCGAGTAAGAGCATTGTCAGCCCGTCCGAGCCCAAATTCGTACAAATCAATTGGGGTTGGGGCTGAATTCGGGCTCGTACATTAAAGCTAATACTACTTCAAAAACACAAGAGAATACTAAATTGTTTGTGGAAAAACAAATCAACTAGTTCATTAACAAAACAAAGAGTAAAAACATCGCTAATAATCAAAATAAAAATACCAAATTGATGTTTGATATGCTACATAACTGTAATACCCCGTATTTAAGTAAGGGGTTATTTGGTCATTTCAGAAAAATATGTGAAAATTTATAGAAATTAGTATTTCAAACATATCAATGACTTTTCTTAATTTTAAAGTATAATGGTGTTAATTGACATCTATGATGATATCAATTTTTAATTTGGGGTTATTTTGTAATTTTTGAAACTTGGATGATACTATACGAAACTTATTTGTATACTTGGGATATACTTGTAGTTTTCTAAAATTTGATTTTAACATTTATATACAAAGTGGTGTATTTGAAATTTTCTGGAAAATTTATTATTTATGAAAATTAACTTATATGTGTGAGCTATTAATTGAAAATTATCTCTTCACCCCTCAATTTTTGGCAATTCTCATTTATACCCCTCTTGCATATGGAATTTTTTAGTTATCTTAAATTTCTTGTATTTGCATGTCAACCCTCATTCTCTTGGTAATCCAATTCCTACCCCAACTATGGTGTTGGAAGACTTTCTAACTGCATTTTTTTACCCCTTAATTTTTGGCTATCAATTCTTTAGTCCCATCCACAACTCCTCTAATTTTGTTCTAATTACAACCAACTACCCCCTCCATCACTTTGGTCAACACCAATAAAATAATTCATTCTTATTTCTACTCCTATTAAAATAACACTACTTATGAAAATCTACACATGTACACACTCTTATACTTACACCAACTCACCATCACTCATCCCATTCATCACCACAACTTCCTATCTCTTTCTTCCTCAATTATTCATATGATTTTCTCTTCAAGAACACCCATACATGCTTTCTTCTGTCTCTCAATATCTCCATTCCTATTTTTGGGTGTTGACCTTCACAAAACACCATCAAATCTTCATTTTCAAGCCTCCAAAACATGAAAAACTTTAGTCCAAGCATAGTATGACCATGGAGGGGAGTTATTTCATCGTTCGTCTCAAGGATTGAAGGTCAATTTCACTTTTTTCCTCCACCATTTCTTAAACCTTTGGGTAAACTTTCTTCTAGTCTTGAATTCATTCATGCATGTCCATCTTTTGCTTTGATTGATGAAATTTCATCTTAGTTTTCTTCATCTCCATGCTTGATTCTTCATTTTCATGGTTAGATCATGTGATTGACTCCAAAATTTTGACTATTTCACGAAACTCACACTAAAACACATATGCACTTTGTAAAAATCTTGGTAGTTGCACTTGCATGTCAAGAAAAATCTGATCATTTGTGTCAAGAGCATGTAAAAGTCTTAATTAATGCCTAAAATGATGTAATTTGGGTGAAAATCAAGTCTCTATAAGTTGCATGTGTCATATAATTGATTTGATCATGTTTTAAGTGCTCTAGGTGAAAATTGCACATTTTTACAATCTGACCAGTTTGTGAAAAACGTATATTATCTATAAATTTTGTCTCTGTAGAATTTTTAAATCATTCATATTCTGAAACTAGACTCGTAGAGGGTCATTTTGAAAACAAATTCAACTCCATAGCATTTTTAGTTAGGGAGATATGCTCATTCTAAGTTGCAAGTTTTCTGAAACTCTGTTTTTGGACAAGTTTTACCATTTTTGTTAAAAATATCATTTCCAGAAACCTATGGCACCAAATCTTTCTTGTGATGAAACTAGGCACATAAGGGATTCATTCTAGAGAATATGGGCATTTTTCCTATTCTTCAAGTAGTAGTAATTGTTCTTCAAAGTTTAAACTTTCTTCCAAACTTGTCTCTGCATAGCAGTGTTTGTTATTTTTGTAACTTGAGTTTTATAATAGATATGCATGATTTTCTTGGTGTTTCTGAAATAAGACACATGTAGGTTCATCATACAATAATTTCAAAATTTTAGGAGATGATTTAATATGGTAAATATGTCTCCAAAATCAGAGCTACAATTCTCTCCAGAATTGTAGTTTCACATTATTTAGAAAACTTGAATTTTTGAACTTCTAGGTGTTTTGTTGGACTTGTTTTGATATTTAAACATCATTATATGTGCATTAGTGAAATTTATGACTATGTACATGTAGGTTTGCATTTTTATTATGCATGTGTGATTGGTTGTAACGAGTACGTTATACGTGTGATTGTAGACATCGACCTCGTAGGAGAGAGCGGTTGTCGTCGGAGTGCTAGGCTTAGGTTATTGCTTTTAATTTTGCTTCATCTCAGTGGTAAGTAAATATGTACGGCCTTTTTATATCAAAATGTGCGTTTGTGTTTGATGTTTCAAATGAATGTTTGTTATATGAAATAGTATGAGAATGCATGTTTTCCACTCGAATGTTGTTAAATGATTTTATTCATCTCCTTTGAGAGCTCTCGGAAAATTACTTGTGAACTCTTGATATTCTGATTCTGTTTATGTGAAAGAGAAGAAATAAAATACCTCTAATAAACTTAGGACGATGTACAGAGTACTGTTATTAATGGGAGGCGTCAAGCGATCCTCCATTTTCTTATGGCTAAGACCATTGAAGCAATGCTTCTTATTATTGGATAGAACGTTAATGTTCACAAATCCGCCCCCGATGAGCCAAAATGTATCAATATATTGAGGCCAAGGGGTTTATAGAGCTATAGAGTGCTACTTATACTTGTAAGGGTCACTACGGTATAGGGGTGTCGACACTTAAGGCCTTTTAGCTAATGTTGTGAGCGGGGTTGACGAATGGGCTCCCTTAACGCTCGGGTGAAATAGGGTTTGATAGACCCTAGAAGGAACCCTTAGTGATTATTTCGTGATCCCTCTGTCTACATCGATCCTGCTGGTGGCTCTGGACATGCCTCAGCTAAACTTAACGGTTAACTGAGCTTGAAAGAAAGTTGAATACTCTATTGATGTTGTTTGTGGCTCTCGATATGCCCTAATATATGAAATGACTTGAAAAGCATATGCTATTCGTGAATAAATATCGTTATGAGTTCAAAATAACTTGTTTATTTTGTAGATTCTACTGATTTAATAATTCATTTAATACTCCTGGTTTATTGAAGTTTTAAAGTCGAAAATTTCTCGCTACGTGATTACTTACAATTTTTCATAAATTCCCAACTCTCTTACTTATTAATGTTTCAAATATCTTGCTTTATTTAAACTATTCTTGCGTGCCACTCATCGGTTTACATGTCGTAGTGTGTATTTACTCAGTTTTTACTGATCATTTTCTTCAAAAAACTGCGTCGGCTTTTGCCATTTTAAAACCGCAGGTCATCAATCAAGGTGGGGGATGGGAACGCGGATCGAGACGAAGAAGTTTAGCTTAAGTCAGATCACTTAGTAGATCACACACAATTTGTTTTAGATTGTACTTATTATCGAAATTTTGTTATGTACTTTAACCGAAATGTAAACTTAATAGTTAATAATCTACTTTTGGTTATCGATTGTCGCGTTTAACCTTGAACCGAGATCCCGGGCTGTTTCAGATGGTATCAGAGCATCAGTTCTCCGGTTAATGAGACTTTTCGATTTCCTTAAGTAGATAAAAAAAGAAAGATAACACGTTTTCAAAATTTTAAAATTGATTAGGATATCTCAATTTTGTAATAACAAAGTAAGCAAGTCGCGGGGGATTTTGGGGTACTTACGTATTCTTAAACACGATTTGTACCGTACTTGTTGATTAACTGTTACTTGTTAATTGGTATGTGCTCCATGCGGAATCTACTTGCTTATTTATATGTTTGCTATCCATTGAGCATATTTGCTTACTCTATAGAAATGACTTATCATTGTCGTGTGATCCGTATCCGCGTTCGCTTTGTTGGTTATGTTATTTTGTCGACGAGAGAGTAACGACGTTTTGACTTAGAAGAACATGAGACCATTCGTTTCATACCTTTGAGTGCAACTTTTAAGATAATACCTTATTTTGTTTCATTTTAAGTTAATTCGACTTGGTCGTTTCCAAAATTAGAAAGTTTTGACCCCAAAAAAAGTAATATTTTTTTAAAAAAAATAGTTTTGGAAAAAAAATGTTGGGTGTCGAGATACGAAATGCCAAGTGATGTGGACCACTTTGTTTAGCATTTTGCTGGCGTGACTCTTAGTACGACGGTACTATGAGTTGTACCCGTTGTGTAGACTAAGTTGGAACATTTGAAACACATTCGAGTTGTGATGGATAGACACATTGTGTGACGACACATAGTGTTCTTTTCTCCCTCGTATGCTTGGAACACTTTAGGTGATTGGTGTATCTTATCATATAAAGGTAAGACAATATTTTTGACGCGGACGAGCCAAGTAAAATGACATGTTAGTTGCGATCAAAGTATTTTGTGTCTATAAATTTCAAGATTTGTTTAAACGCTAGAAAATTTTTGAATTGGCTTTCTAGACGTGGTAACTTGTGTGTTCGTCTAGACCTTTCAAAATTTGGTGCCGACATTTTACTTGAGCTAACTGTATTTGAATCTCTACTATAATACGACGGAGTGGGGATGTAACCGACCGAGAGCGCGATTCCCGTTAAATTAACTGTTGCATGTGTATTAGCATTGCATACAAGCTTCATGTGCATTATTTGCATTCTCTTGAAGTATGTTCGTAATTTCATTCAAAAAATTTCTTAAGCTTCGGGGACGAAGCTTCATTTTAGGGGGGGATATAATGTAATACCCCGTATTTAAGTAAGGGGTTATTTGGTCATTTCAGAAAAATATGTGAAAATTTATAGAAATTAGTATTTCAAACATATCAATGACTTTTCTTAATTTTAAAGTATAATGGTGATAATTGACATCTATGATGATATCAATTTTTAATTTGGGGTTATTTTGTAGTTTTTGAAACTTGGATGATACCATACGAAACTTATTTGTATACTTGAGATATACTTGTAGTTTTCTAAAATTTGATTTTAACATTTATATACAAAGTGGTGTATTTGAAATTTTCTGAAAAATTTATTATTAATGAAAATTAACTTATATGTGTGAGCTATTAATTGAAAATTATCTTTTCACCCCTCAATTTTTGGCACTTCTCATTTATACCCCTCTTACATATGGAATTTTGTAGTTATCTTAAATTTCTTGTATTTGCATGTCAACCCTCATTCTCTTGGTAATCCAATTCCTACCCCAACTATGGTATTGGAAGACTTTTTAATTGCATTTTTTTACCCCTTAGTTTTTGGCTATCAATTCTTTAGCCCCATCCACAACTCCTCTAATTTTGTTCTAATTATAACCAACTACCCCCTCCATCACTTTGGTCAACACCAATAAAATAATTCATTCTTATTTTTACTCCTATTAAAATAACACTACTTATGAAAATCTACACATGTACACACTCTTATACTTACACCAACTCACCATCACTCATCCCATTCATCACCACAACTTCCTATCTCTTTCTCCCTCAATTATTCATATGATTTTCTCTTCAAGAACACCCATACATGCTTTCTTCTCTCTCTCAATATCTCCGTTCCCGTTTTTGGGTGTTGACCTTCACAAAACACCATCAAATCTTCATTTTCAAGCCTCCAAAACATGAAAAACTTTAGTCAAAGCATAGTATGACCATGGAGGGTAGTTATTTCATCGTTCGTCTCAAGGATTGAAGGTCAATTTCACTTTTGTCCTCCACCATTTCTTGAACATTTGGGTAAACTTTCTTCTAGTCTTGAATTCATTCATGCATGTCCATCTTTTTCTTTGATTGATGAAATTTGATCTTAGTTTTCTTCATCTCCATGCTTGATTCTTCATTTCATGGTTAGATCATGTGATTGACTCCAAAATTTTGACTATTTCATGAAACTCACACTAAAACACATATGCACTTTGTAAAAATCTTGGTAGTTGCACTTGCATGTCAAGAAAAATTTGATCATTTGTGTCAAGAGCATGTAAAAGTCTTAATTAATGCCTAAAATGATGTAATTTGGGTGAAAATCAAGTCTCTATAAGTTGCATGTGTCATATAATTGATTTGATCATGTTTTAAGTGCTCTAGGTGAAAATTGCACATTTTTACAATCTGACCAGTTTGTGAAAAACGTATATTATCTATAAATTTTGTCTCTGTAGAATTTTTAAATCATTCATATTCTGAAACTAGACTCGTAGAGGGTCATTTTGAAAACAAATTCAACTCCATAGCATTTTTGGTTAGGGAGATATGCTCATTCTAAGTTGCAAGTTTTCTGAAACTCTGTTTTTGGACAAGTTTTACCATTTTTGTTAAAAATATCATTTCCAGAAACCTATGGCACCAAATCTTTCTTGTGATGAAACTAGGCACATAAGGGATTCATTCTGGAGAATATGGGCATTTTTCCTATTCTTCAAGTAGTAGTAATTGTTCTTCAAAGTTTAAACTTTCTTCCAAACTTGTCTCTGCATAGCAGTGTTTGTTATTTTTGTAACTTGAGTTTTATAATAGATATGCATGATTTTCTTGGTGTTTCTGAAATAAGACACATGTAGGTTCATCATACAATAATTTCAAAATTTTAGGAGATGATTTAATATGGTAAATATGTCTCCAAAATCAGAGCTACAATTCTCTCCAGAATTGTAGTTTCACATTATTTAGAAAACTTGAATTTTTGAACTTCTAGGTGTTTTGTTGGACTTGTTTTGATATTTAAACATCATTATATGTGCATTAGTGAAATTTATGACTATGTACATGTAGGTTTGCATTTTTATTATGCATGTGTGATTGGTTGTAACGAGTACGTTATACGTGTGATTGTAGACATCGACCTCGTAGGAGAGAGCGGTTGTCGTCGGAGTGCTAGGCTTAGGTTATTGCTTTTAATTTTGCTTCATCTCAGTGGTAAGTAAATATGTACGGCCTTTTTATATCAAAATGTGCGTTTGTGTTTGATGTTTCAAATGAATGTTTGTTATATGAAATAGTATGAGAATGCATGTTTTCCACTCGAATGTTGTTAAATGATTTTATTCATCTCCTTTGAGAGCTCTCGGAAAATTACTTGTGAACTCTTGATATTCTGATTCTGTTTATGTGAAAGAGAAGAAATAAAATACCTCTAATAAACTTAGGACGATGTACAGAGTACTGTTATTAATGGGAGGCGTCAAGCGATCCTCCATTTTCTTATGGCTAAGACCATTGAAGCAATGCTTCTTATTATTGGATAGAACGTTAATGTTCACAAATCCGCCCCCGATGAGCCAAAATGTATCAATATATTGAGGCCAAGGGGTTTATAGAGCTATAGAGTGCTACTTATACTTGTAAGGGTCACTACGGTATAGGGGTGTCGACACTTAAGGCCTTTTAGCTAATGTTGTGAGTGGGGTTGACGAATGGGCTCCCTTAACGCTCGGGTGAAATAGGGTTTGATAGACCCTAGAAGGAACCCTTAGTGATTATTTCGTGATCCCTCTGTCTACATCGATCCTGCTGGTGGCTCTGGACATGCCTCAGCTAAACTTAACGGTTAACTGAGCTTGAAAGAAAGTTGAATACTCTATTGATGTTGTTTGTGGCTCTCGATATGCCCTAATATATGAAATGACTTGAAAAGCATATGCTATTCGTGAATAAATATCGTTATGAGTTCAAAATAACTTGTTTATTTTGTAGATTCTACTGATTTAATAATTCATTTAATACTCCTGGTTTATTGAAGTTTTAAAGTCGAAAATTTCTCGCTACGTGATTACTTACAATTTTTCATAAATTCCCAACTCTCTTACTTATTAATGTTTCAAATCTCTTGCTTTATTTAAACTATTCTTGCGTGCCACTCATCGGTTTACATGTCGTAGTGTGTATTTACTCAGTTTTTACTGATCATTTTCCTCAAAACTACGTCGGCTTTTGCCATTTTAAAACCGCAGGTCATCAATCAAGGTGGGGGATGTGAACGCGGATCGAGACGAAGAAGTTTAGCTTAAGTCAGATCACTTAGTAGATCACACACAATTTGTTTTAGATTGTACTTATTATCGAAATTTTGTTATGTACTTTAACCGAAATGTAAACTTAATAGTTAATAATCTACTTTTGGTTATCGATTGTCGCGTTAACCTTGAACCGAGATCCCGGGCTGTTTCAGATGGTATCAGAGCATCAGTTCTCCGGTTAATGAGACTTTTCGATTTCCTTAAGTAGATAAAAAAAGAAAGATAACACGTTTTCAAAATTTTAAAATTGATTAGGATATCTCAATTTTGTAATAACAAAGTAAGCAAGCCGCGGGGGATTTTGGGGTACTTACGTATTCTTAAACACGATTTGTACCGTACTTGTTGATTAACTGTTACTTGCTAATTGGTATGTGCTCCATGCGGAATCTACTTGCTTATTTATATGTTTGCTATCCATTGAGCATATTTGCTTACTCTATAGAAATGACTTATCATTGTCGTGTGATCCGTGTTCGCGTTCGCTTTGTTGGTTATGTTATTTTGTCGACGAGAGAGTAACGACGCTTTGACTTAGAAGAACATGAGACCATTCGTTTCATACCTTTGAGTGCAACTTTTAAGATAATACCTTATTTTGTTTAATTTTGAGTTAATTCGACTTGGTCGTTTCCAAAATTAGAAAGTTTTGACCCAAAAAAAAGTAATATTTTTTTAAAAAAAATAGTTTTGGAAAAAAAAATGTTGGGTGTCGAGATACCAAATGCCAAGTGATGTGGACCACTTTGTTTAGCATTTTGCTGGCGTGACTCTTAGTACGACGGTACTATGAGTTGTACCCGCTGTGTAGACTAAGTTGGAACATTTGAAACACATTCGAGTTGTGATGGATAGACACATTGTGTGACGACACATAGTGTTCTTTTCTCCCTCGTATGCGTGGAACACTTTAGGTGATTGGTGTATCTTATCCTATAAAGGTAAGACAATATTTTTGACGCGGACGAGCCAAGTAAAATGACATGTTAGTTGCGATCAAAGTATTTTGTGTCTATAAATTTCAAGATTTGTTTAAACGCTAGAAAATTTTCGAATTGGCTTTCTAAACGTGGTAACTTGTGTGTTCGTCTAGACCTTTCAAAATTTGGTGCCGACATTTTACTTGAGCTAACTGTATTTGAATCTCTACTATAATACGACGGAGTGGGGATGTAACCGACCGAGAGCGCGATTCCCGTTAATTAAACTGTTGCATGTGTATTAGCATTGCATACAAGCTTCATGTGCATTATTTGCATTCTCTTGAAGTATGTTCGTAATTTCATTCAAAAAATTTCTTAAGCTTCGGGGACGAAACTTCATTTTAAGGGGGATATAATGTAATACCCCGTATTTAAGTAAGGGGTTATTTGGTTATTTCAGAAAAATATGTGAAAATTTATAGAAATTAGTATTTCAAACATATCAATGAATTTTCTTAATTTTAAAGTATAATGGTGATAATTGACATCTATGATGATATCAATTTTTAATTTAGGGTTATTTTGTAGTTTTTGAAACTTGGATGATACCATACGAAACTTATTTGTATTCTTTAGATATACTTGTAGTTTTCTAAAATTTGATTTTAACATTTATATACAAAGTGGTGTATTTGAAATTTTCTGAAAAATTTATTATTAATGAAAATTAACTTATATGTGTGAGCTATTAATTGAAAATTATCTTTTCACCCCTCAATTTTTGGCACTTCTCATTTATACCCCTCTTGCATATGGAATTTTGTAGTTATCTTAAATTTCTTGTATTTGCATGTCAACCCTCATTCTCTTGGTAATCCAATTCCTATCCCAACTATGGTATTGGAAGACTTTTTAACTGCATTTTTTTACCCCTTAATTTTTGGCTATCAATTCTTTAGCCCCATCCACAACTCCTCTAATTTTGTTCTAATTACAACAAACTACCCCCTCCATCACTTTGGTCAACACCAATAAAATAATTCATTCTTATTTTTACTCCTATTAAAATAACACTACTTATGAAAATCTACACATGTACACACTCTTATACTTACACCAACTCACCATCACTCATCCCATTCATCACCACAACTTCCTATCTCTTTCTCCCTCAATTATTCATATGATTTTCTCTTCAAGAACACCCATACATGCTTTCTTCTCTCTCTCAATATCTCCGTTCCCGTTTTTTGGTGTTGACCTTCACAAAACACCATCAAATCTTCATTTTCAAGCCTCCAAAATATGAAAAACTTTAGTCCAAGCATAGTATGACCATGGAGGGAAGTTATTTCATCGTTCGTCTCAAGGATTGAAGGTCAATTTCACTTTTTTCCTCCACCATTTCTTGAACATTTGGGTAAACTTTCTTCTAGTCTTGAATTCATTCATGCATGTCCATCTTTTGCTTTGATTGATGAAATTTCATCTTAGTTTTCTTCATATCCATGCTCGATTCTTCATTTTCATGGTTAGATCATGTGATTGACTCCAAAATTTTGACTATTTCATGAAACTCACACTAAAACACATATGCACTTTGTAAAAATCTTGGTAGTTGCACTTGCATGTCAAGAACAATTTGATCATTTGTGTCAAGAGCATGTAAAAGTCTTAATTAATGCCTAAAATGATGTAATTTGGGTGAAAATCAAGTCTCTATAAGTTGCATGTGTCATATAATTGATTTGATCATGTTTTAAGTGCTCTAGGTGAAAATTGCACATTTTTACAATCTGACCAGTTTGTGAAAACGTATATTATCTATAAATTTTGTCTCTGTAGAATTTTTAAATCATTCATATTCTAAAACTAGACTCGTAGAGGGTCATTTTGAAAACAAATTCACTTCCATAGCATTTTTGGTTAGGGAGATATGCTCATTCTAAGTTGCAAGTTTTCTGAAACTCTGTTTTTGGACAAGTTTTACCATTTTTGTTAAAAATATCATTTCCAGAAACCTATGGCACCAAATCTTTCTTGTGAAGAAACTAGGCACATAAGGGATTCATTCTGGAGAATATGGGCATTTTTCCTATTCTTCAAGTAGTAGTAATTGTTCTTCAAAGTTTAAACTTTCTTCCAAACTTGTCTCTGCATAGCAGTGTTTGTTATTTTTGTAACTTGAGTTTTATAATAGATATGCATGATTTTCTTGGTGTTTCTGAAATAAGACACATGTAGGTTCATCATACATTAATTTCAAAATTTTAGTAGATGATTTGATATAATAAATATGTCTCCAAAATCAGAGCTACAATTCTCTCCAGAATTGTAGTTTCACATTATTTAGAAAACTTGAATTTTTGAACTTCTAGGTGTTTTGTTGGACTTGTTTTGATATTTAAACATCATTATACGTGCATTAGTGAAACTTATGACTATGTACATGTAGGTTTGCATTTTTATTATGCATGTGTGATTGGTTGTAACGAGTACGTTATACGTGTGATTGTAGACATCGACCTCGTAGGAGAGAGCGGTTGTCGTCGGAGTGCTAGGCTTAGTTTATTGCTTTTAATTTTGCTTCATCTCAGTGGTAAGTAAATATGTACGGCCTTTTTATATCAAAATGTGCGTTTGTGTTTGATGTTTCAAATGAATGTTTGTTATATGAAATAGTATGAGAATGCATGTTTTCCACTCGAATGTTGTTATATGATTTTATTCATTTCCTTTGAGAGCTCTCGGAAAATTACTTGTGAACTCTTGATATTCTGATTCTGTTTATGTGAAAGAGAAGAAATAAAATACCTCTAATAAACTTAGGACGATGTACATAGTACCTGTTATTAATGGGAGGCGTCAAGCGATCCTCCATTTTCTTATGGCTAAGACCATTGAAGCAATGCTTCTTATTATTGGATAGAACGTTAATGTTCACAAATCCGCCCCCGATGAGCCAAAATGTATCAATATATTGAGGCCAAGGGGTTTATAGAGCTATAGAGTGCTACTTATACTTGTATAGGGGTGTCGACACTTAAGGCCTTTTAGTTAATGTTGTGAGCGGGGTTGACGAATGGGCTCCCTTAACGCTCGGGTGAAATAGGGTTTGATAGACCCTAGAAGGAACCCTTAGTGATTATTTCGTGATCCCTCTGTCTACATCGATCCTGCTGGTGGCTCTGGACATGCCTTAGCTAAACTTAACGGTTAACTGAACTTGAAAGAAAGTTGAATACTCTATTGATGTTGTTTGTGGCTCTCGATATGCCCTAATATATGAAATGACTTGAAAAGCATATGCTATTCGTGAATAAATATCGTTATGAGTTCAAAATAACTTGTTTATTCTGTAGATTCTACTGATTTAATAATTCATTTAATACTCCTGGTTTATTGAAGTTTTAAAGTCGAAAAGTTCTCGCTACGTGATTACTTATAATTTTTCATAAATTCCCAACTCTCTTACTTATTAATGTTTCAAATCTCTTGCTTTATTTAAACTATTCTTGCGTGCCACTCATCGGTTTACATGTCGTAGTGTGTATTTACTCAGTTTTTACTGATCATTTTCTTCAAAACTGCGTCGGCTTTTGCCATTTTAAAACCGCAGGTCATCAATCAAGGTGGGGGATGGGAACGTGGATCGAGACGAAGAAGTTTAGCTTAAGTCAGATCACTTAGTAGATCACACACAATTTGTTTTAGATTGTACTTATTATCGAAATTTTGTTATGTACTTTAACCGAAATGTAGACTTAATAGTTAATAATCTACTTTTGGTTATCGATTGTCGCGTTAACCCTGAACCGAGATCCCGGGCTGTTTCAATAACTCTCTCAAAATATAATATTTATAGGTACTGATAATGAAAATCAGGCAATTCGGGTTAGCCCGTCGTTTAATATTCGTGCCCAAGCCCGACCCTAATTGGAATTCGGGCTGAGAATTTCTACCCAGGCCCGTCCAGATTACTAATACTATGTGAACGGGCCATATTTATATTCGGGCTGGGCTCGGGTTGGTCGGGTTCAACCCACCCAAGTTGCACCCCTAGATGTAACAATAAGAATCCATAATTTTGGAAGCCCACTCTTTATGATCTGAAAATCACATACACCATCTATCATGAGAATTCGCGACCGGAGTTGAAAACTAAAAGAAAAACTATATCAACTGACGGAACAAGCGTTGAAATCAGTTTTATTTATTTTTACAAAAATTGCTAAAGAAGGCGGCTCTCAAACGATCGCAAGATATCCTAGTAAAGCACGTGAGTTCAGTACTGGAGTTGAGGATGATGCCAGTGTTTGGATTATCTGGTTGGAGCTCGAAGGTTCTTTCCAATATCCATCGTACTAACTCATCGTTGACAGTGATTGATATGAGTTAGACATACAAGAATTTGTTCCCTTAATTTGAATCAAAAAATAGGATTTGTAGATTGAGTAGTCTAAGTGCATATGGTGGGAGAGTTGGAGTTTGATGGGTTTTCTTGGTGGTTTATGTACACCAATGGCGAACACATGCGGGGGGCAGACGAAGGCCATACCCCAACAATTTTTTTTTTTTGTCGCATTGGTCCGCATATTAATTTAGCTATTAAACAAGTACAATATTTTGTCATTCTAAAATTTTGGAAAAAAAAGAGTTTGAAACTTTTAATTTTACAATTTTCCTTGACTTTTCAGCTTCCTCTACTAAGTTGTGTTCTTCTTTCTCAACGCTCTCTCAAAATTATTGCTAAGAAATTTCACCTTGAGAGTTGCAACATATACCCTTTTTAAGAAAAAAAATAATATTATGATTATTTCATCTAATTTTTTTACTGCACGACTTACGCACGATAAATGCACGAGATGCATAATTGAATTTTGTTGCTCTCGTCTGACAGAGAATTATTAGATGAAGACGGACATTAGGATTTGGCGGGTGATTATGATAGTTGCAACAGAATCGTGGTGCAGCGTATATGTCTTACCGTTATAGAGAGCCTCTCCTCCCACCATATAGGCATCAAGGAACTGATTGCCTAGGATCAGTTGAGGAGAAATGGCACCATAGCTGCCTCTGGAGTCTTTGGCCGCAGTGATATTCTACCAGGGTAAATTTGACATTATATAATATTTTAATACTTCATAAATTGATAATAGGTGTAGTGTTACGCCCCTAACTTTGTTGTCTCGATCATGATTTGCTAAAACATGCATGTCGGTGTAGCAATCAAACCAATGATGTGAGACATGCAAGAAACTTAGATAAGATAGTACTAGAGTCGAGGAGGACGCCAGTGTCCGAATTATCTGGTTGGAACTTGAAGGTTCCTTCCGATATCCTTTGTACGAACTCATCGTTGACAGCAATTGAGATGAGCTAGACATACAAGAATTTGTTCCCTTAATCTGAATTCGAAATAGGATTTGTAGCTTGAGTTTTCCAAGTGAATCTGGTGGGGGAGTTGGAGTTTGATGGGTTTTCTTGGTGGTTGATGTGCACCAAGCAGACACATGCGGGGGAAGACAGAGGCCACGACCCGACAATTTTTTTTTAATTTCGCATTGGTCCTTATATAAAATTTAGTTATTTTTAAACAAGTACAATATTTTGTCATTCTGAAATTTTGTAAATAAAGAGCCTGAAGTTTTTGATTTGACAATTTCCTTAACTTTTCAGCTACGTATACTAACTTGTGTTCTTTTCTCACTGCCCTCTCAAAATAATTACTGAGAAATCTCACCTCGAGAGTTGAAACAATATACCTTTTTAAGAAATAAATAATATTATGATTATTTCGTCTTCTTGTTTTACTGCACGACCTACGCACGATAAATGCACGGGATGCACAATTGAATTTTCTTGCTCTCTCTGACAAAAAATTATAAAAGGAAGACGGATATTTGACTTTGGTAGGTGATTATGTTAGCTGCGACATTATCATTGTGCAGCGCCAACGTCTACCCTTTACAGAGAGCTTCTCCTCCCACCCATGTAGGCATCAAGGAACTGATTGCCCGGGATCAGTTGAGGAGAAATGGCATAGCTGCCTTTGGAATCCTTGGCCGCGGTGATATTCTTCCAGGGTAAATTCGACATTACACAATCTCTTAATACTTCATAATTGATAATTGGTGTAGTTTACACCCTTAACTTCATTGCACCGATGATGGCGTGCTAGAATGTGCACGTCTGTCTAGCAATCAAATAAAGGATGTGAGATTTCAACTTAGTAATTGATTCCGGAGTGATATTTCATGGATCAGTTGGAGTTCTTTCTTTGATTGCCCACGGTTGAACGTGGCTGGGATAAGTCTAGTTTTCCATCTTAAATTGCTTGCCAAGGAACCGCGTTTGTATCGTTTGTACATCTACTTTATTATAACATTTACTGTGCAGGACAATCTCAATTTGTACAATGTTGCCACCTCATCAACAGGCACATAACTTCCCCTGTCACACCCATGGTGTGATAAGGAAACTGCCCAAAGGAGTCGGTGTGGTTATTTCACGTAATATCCAGACGGAAGTAATACATCGGGTTATTTTGTAAGAGATCTCTTACACCTTCGCCCAATTACGAAGAGCCGTTTTGTGTGCTCAGTTCCGTTTGAGTTTGGGTAAGAATTTTTCCCCCTATTAAACAATAACCAAAAACTTAAAAATTGCACGAGAAGCATAATTGAATTATGATTATTTCGTGATATTTTTTACTGCACGACTTACGCACGATAAGTGCACGGGAAGCACAATTGAATTTCGTCGCTTTCGTCCGAAACAAAATTATAAGATGAAGAACGATATTTGCATTTGGAGGAGGATAATGACAGTTGTGACAATATCGTCCGATATAAAATTATAAGAGGAAGACAGATATTTAAATTAGTTTTTACGATTTCTAGTGACTATTTTAATTAAATAAAATTTGTTTGAGCATGTAAGAAATATTTATAAATTAAAATAGAGTTGCTTTTCTTGAAAATAAGCATGTTTAAATATATTATTCGATTTTGATTAACTAATTATTTCCCAATATTTGTAAGTTGAAAATCACTAGTAAATAAATATTGTTATTTAAATATTGTGCGTCTTAGAGTATAAATTGTGAAATATAAGAAGTCGTTTCTTTAACTTGAAATCAATATTCTCTTTTATTTGCCAATAATTGTTTATTTTCCATAATTACAATGACCTATTCTTTTGCCTAATTTTATAAATAGTTATGAATCAATTCTTGTTTAATTCAACAATTTATAATTCGTTCAAGTGGTTAGTAATCTTTCGTATTCTAACAAGCGATTATTTTTAGCTAAATTGTTCTTTTTCAAGAAGATAGATTAATTTTGAGTGATTACTTAAAATAAACGAGAGAGTTTGAAATGTAGTTTCTTACTCGATGATTTATGAGTACTGAGATTAGAATATTGATATTAGAGAGATGTAACTGAGAATAGTATCGTTTTACTATGAGTATGTGATTGTGTGCTAGTAACTGAAGAGGGGGGGTGATCTAAAATTCAATAAGTCACTCGCTAGAATTTTTAGCGTTGCACCGCATTATATAGTTGAATTTGTGATTTAATAAGACACGTGAGTTACGTTCATCCGTATGAGTTTTTACGTGATAATTGTTGTAGATTGATGTGAGTAAACATCTCAAGTGTTGCGTGCCTAGATCCTTTCGTGTCAAAACATGATTTTATAACTTGTCTTAAAAATGTGTTTTGTGATATGCATGTTTTACTTGAGATTTGGTTGTGTTTTGAAATGATTGCTTTGAACTGTCACACGATAAATAATAATCCGTAAATAACGTAAAGTGGAAAGAGTTGTGCGGGGAACACCATTGTACATATACTATTGTTGTAGATGTTGACTACAGTCACTCGACCCGTGTTATTTTACTCAGTCGTAGTTCGCCCTGGTTTGCTCCATGTACTCACCCTTCTGGCCGCAAGAACTCTTAAGGGGTTGTCGACACTTAAGGTTTTGGATGCATGCGAGATGGTTGATTCTATATTGTGATAAGTTTATTGATTCTCACCCATCAACTAATGATTTAAATGGTATTTCTGGTTTGCATGTTTTATGAATGGGAAATTGGAATATCTTGATCTAATTGGAAAATCTTAATTTGGCCGTTGGATATTGGTTATGGACCGAAAAGTCCATGTGACTACTATATTAGAGATCAATCAAGAACTTTGAAATTTTACTCTTCAATCATCTTTTACTTCCGTTGTGCCAAAGTTATTTACTATTTTTATTTAAATTATCTCTCATTTGTGTTTGACATGCTTAGATGTTACTCACTCAGTATATTGCTAACATTTTCAAAATCGATGTTCCTGTTTTTCCTTCCCACCGCAAGTCTAGGAGCTGGGATTATGGAGTAGTTGGGCGCGAGACACAACTAGATTGATAATGTCACGATTAATAATCTAGTAATGCTAGTCTAAATCGCAGTGTAATAGTTATTAGTATGTGTATGGCTCAGAGACATCATGTATTCATATAATGGTTAAAGTTTAGGTGTGAATTATATTGCTTTTGATTTCCCATGTTCTATTTAGCAGCGCCCCTCCCGATCTCATCCGAGTAGGAATAAGGGTGTTGTTGCACCTGACCCGTCCCCTCCTAGCCCTCCTCCAAGCCCGGACCGGCACGACCTTTTGACACCATGAGTCGTGTCCGAGCGGCATATACCTCCGGAAACTAACATATCCCAATATCTAACACATCATTTTGATCTCACAAGATTTATAGTGCCAACATGGCCAACCTAGATGTTTTTTCACAAGCAACGAAAGATTTTATAACTAAAAAAAACGATTACAATACGAATAGGGCATACCCCAAAAAACGGGAAAACAAGAAACAAAGCCAAACCTCCTACCAAAAATATACCACTACCTATGTTACACAGACAAAGCCAAATAGGATACAAGCTCAAAGGCCCCCATTAAACAACCCAAAGCGGGTAAGATTCGGCCCAGAAAGGCTCAAGAGCCTCCAAACTACTCGTCAAACGCCCCAAAAAGACTGCCTATACCAAAGGCCCAAACAACATGGCACCTCCACAGCCAAAATGAGGAGACTGTTGCGAACCGGCTGCTACACGAAGGGAACAAACGGACCCCAGGCCGTCACAACATGAACCATCTCTGTCAGCAGCCACATGCCAGCACAAGTGTTGGTGCCACGTGAGCCCAGAGGGGCCTGATCATCACCCGGGAAGCCGTTTTAGATGCAGCTCTCAGTAGTGTAGATGAGCGGTGAAGGGACTGCTTTTTGGGGCTTTCCCAGTCTGAGGACTAGCCTAGGAAAGGGGTGGGGGGGAGCAGCCCCACAACCGGGGATGGGGTGGGTACGGCTACAGGAGGGCCATATCTAGAAATGGGGGAGGGGAGGGGGAGGGGTGAGATCAAGGGGCAAAAAGAGCCCAAATGGTGAAAGTCAAAACAGGGGGAGGGGTCGGTGGAGGGGAGGTAGAGAGGAGGCAATGGCGGAGAGGGGGCGACGACAACTGAAACAGGTTGCGACGGCGGCTTCCATGGAGGTGGTCATCGGTTCTTCTGGCCATGGCGGCGGCGACATCAATAGAGGAGGTCAGTGCAGTTGAAAGCACATACCTAGAGTCCCACAGGGATGTCGAAGAGGGGCACTCCCAACTTCGATACCGGCGGGGAGCCGGTGCTGCGCGAATCTGTTGCTAGCCGGCACGGGCTGGAAAGACCTCGGTTGGAGTCGGTGGGTGCGGAGATGGCTTAATAGACAATGGCGGCGTGGGTAGAGGGTGCAAAGTGGATGTGTCAGGGGTGGAGGGTGGCGGGCAGCAGCTCAATGGAAGAGCCGCAGCCGCTGAAGGGTGCAAAGTGGATGTGTCAGGGGTGGAGGGTGCAAAGTGGATGTGTCAGGGGTGGAGGGTGGCGGGCAGCAGCTCAATGCAAGGCTAGGGATTTTTGGGGAGAGCTTTTTTAGAGAGAGGGAGGAGATGTGAGATATACGGTGTTTGATAGAGGGAGGAGATGTGAGATATACGGTGTTTGAGGTTGACTGCCAACCTAGATTTGAGCAACTCTGCTTCCACCTGTAGAACTGTAGAGAACTCGGATGCTGATAACGTCTCAAACTGAACAGAACGTAAAACAATAATAATATCATATTCTTCTACAACCGAATGCAATTTTCGTTTATTTAGGGCCATTTCTACATTTAAAGGTTAGAAACCGAACCCTTGATGCGAGATCTCAGCAGCTTCAATGTTACACCATTTAGATTTAAGCATACAATGGGTGGTAATACAGAAAGAACTATGCAACTAGCATACAGGTTTCAAAAATTCTTGTTATGCAATGACTAAAAATGGAAAATAACAAAACAATGTCTCTCCAAAACTTCCCTCGCTGTTGTCTCTGGTCGTGATTTTCATCGCACTCTAAATCAGCTTCTTCTTCACGAAGAATCTTTTAAGGTGCCACAGCTGCAAAACCGACACCCCGATGCAGACCCCCAGGGACATAATACTATACCACGCCACTCTGGCGTTAGTCGTTTCACTTACTACCCTCATTTCCGCCTCTCTGCAATCATGTGAAACAAAGCAATATAACATCAGACGATGTTAAGGATATTGGTGGTCCAGTGGTGATGTCGCTATTGTGTGACAATAAAAAAAAGTGGATGGTGATTTGGAAAATTGAAATATATCTATCTCAAGGATTCTTACTTGCTTTTAAGATACAACAAATTCTCATGAATAGCCTCCACCGCTCCTTCAAGCTTTCTCAACTCGAACTCAACACCCTGCAAAATCACTCGTAAGAAAAGGAAGAAGCACATCTCTAACTGTAAATGCGACCGCGTGTAAGCAAGCGAAGGACATGCAATACGCTCTATTGTGTTTAAATACTGGGCGGCATTCCAAAATATCGTTGAAAAAATGGCTTCATCCCCAATTTTTTTCTTCCAATGATTTTATTTACACCTCTCTGCTCTCCTGTTCTGCTCCCTGTAAATAATACTGATTTGATATGAAGATGCCGGTGTCACATATCTTCCCCTTTTGTCTGACGTTGTGGTTGCATAAATTTATGATTTGAGACATTCAAGTATAAAACATTGTTTACTTGTAGTATGAACTATTCACCATTTATTCTATAAGTTTCATTGCCGGTGAAAAAAAAACATTGTTTACTGATGCCATCCCTCTCTTGTTACAATAGTAGCAATGATATGGAAGAAAATAGGCTACTAAACTACCCTGGATGTTTCCACTATCCACCATATATCGGGTAAAAGACACTTTCAGCCCCCTTAGGTTTGACACAAAGACAGTTACACCCTTCAAGTTTAGAAAATGACACTTTGACCCCTTAAGTGTACCAACCTACAGGACACATACACTCTCTAACTATGACACATTGACGCCATTAGTCTGGACTCTGGAGGTGGAGTTCTTCATTGATAGTGGTTTCTGAAACAAATTTTCCCTCTTAAAGTATGAAATGACACAATCAGGGGGTTTAGGTTTATTGTAGTTTGGCAAACTAAAGGGGTGGAACTGTCATTTCCCAAACTCGAAGGGGTAAAAGTGTCTTTGTGTCAAACTTGAGGGGATGAAAGTGTCTTTTACCCTATAATATCATTTAGGGTAAAAGACACTGACCACCCCTGAGTTTAGGGTAAATTCCACCCCGCTACCCTGTGTTTTGGAAAAAGACAGTATGCACCTTTTTTGGATGGAACTGACGGTAGACTAACAGACCTGGCAAAAAGACTATTTTACCCCTTGAATGTTATAAAATTACACCCTATATATTACTTCTTCCAGTCATTCACCTCATTTCTAAACCTAATTCATCCCTCTCTTCCCCTCTTTCACTCTTCCCCCTCTCTCTTCCGTTCGGCAGAACACAAAACCCAAATCGCCGTCGGCCAGGAGGAGCCCGACCAGCAGCCGCGGCCACCGACGGGTCTCCCACCCTCTCTCCCCCTCGGTCTCTTCTCTCCTCCTCTCCACACCCACCACGAAACCCACCTCACCAGATCGAAACCTCACCAGATCACAAGCCGCCCCTCCACGAGACACGCAGAGAAACATCTCCGACCACCGAAATCTTCTTCTGGCTATGAGAATCCGAAAGCAGTTTCACCTCAGCAGCCTCCTCTCCGGCGCCATCGCCGACTCCCCTCGCTCGCCGTCCTGCACTTGTGGCAAGGGCGAGCTCATCGTCGGTGAAAGACCGAGCTCACCGTCAGAGGCCTCCAGAAGGTGCTCCAGATCCGTCTGAGACTCGCCGGAATCCCCAGATCCGTCTGGGGTCGTTGTAGCTTCTGTTTAGCGCGAGAAAGCTGTAGAGAGATGTCGGAGAAGTTCTCGGCGACGCTAAGGCTTGGGGACCTGAACGACTACATCGCCCCGTCTCAGGGTTGTATCGTTTCCCTCAAGGGGGCGAAAACCACTTCCAATAAACCCGTCGAGGTATTGAACTCTGTTAAAAAAATCAATTTGGCTAGGTTTTGTGAGTTAGTTTATGCTGAGCTTTGAATTAGGGATTTGAAAGGAAGTCAAATTGTGGAGTTGCTGAATTCACTTCTTCTGTTGTCTGTTTAAATATTATCAAAGCTTACACAAGAAACAATATTTGATTTTCCTATAACGTACTAGTGTTGTCTGTTCTAGTGTTGTTTGTTTAATTTAATCAGGAAAGTTCTGTTCTTCAGGTTTATAATCATAGAAGTAACATCAGATGCAAAGCTTACACATATCACTGACAAAAAGAATTTTGTTTTGCTTGTTAATGTTGATGATAGTTTCATTATTGTGCCACTTCATTCTAATGACAGAAAAAAACCATTGATGGTTGGAAAAGCTGTAGTTCCTCTCCACACAGAACAAGTGAAGATCTCGCTCAAAGTCTGGTTGGTTGAATTGAGGATTTGGAAATCGGTTTGGTTTAATTTGTGGTTTCAGAAATGGGTTTGGTTGAATTTGGTCTTGTTCTTGGAAGATGAAGAAGAGTTTAATGTGGTTCTTGGTGTTCTTGAGGATAAAATGGGCAAAAAAGTGCAAAAAATCACACAGGGGCAATTTGGTCCGAAAAAATCAGTCAACCACTTATCTAACGGAACATAACAGAAGGGTGCTAAGTGTCCATGGAATATTCCGTTAAATGGGTGCAAAGTGTCTTTTTCCAAAACACAGGGTAGTGGGGTGAAATTTACCCTAAACTCAGGGGTCGTCAGTGTCTTTTACCCTATCATTTATTAGTTGCAATAAAAGCTTCTCCAAATTAATATGGACTGATTCTAATGAATTACCCTCTGAAACGACAGTACGCTAGCATCTGGTGCGGTTGACACACTATCAGCTCACTTTCATAACAGAATTATCTAAGATGGCAATGCATTTGTTCTTGATGTTCCCATGGTTGGAAAAATGTCAAACATTTTCTGAAAGCAATAGTGAAATACTGCTATGAAAACATAAATCAAGTAGATTAGTATGTGCAGTTGAGAAGGAAAAAAGAACCACACACCTCAAGCTTCTCTTTTCTTGCAACAGAATCCCAGTCCTTGGCTGCAATTCCAGTTCTCCATTCAATATTAACATTTACATCCGGACCTCCATTGGGATTGCCAACCTCCGAAAAGCATGCCAAATAGTTGCCTGCCTCATTAGTCGTAAATGCAAACTGACCGTGCGTCACATTCTCCTGGTGGTGAAGATTGTTACCATACGGCGATGTCACCTGTAGGAAAAAGACGTGTCAAAAATCTTTTTTGCTACAAGAAACAGGAAAATCTGGAACATTTTAACAAGACAAGAAAATGTTTTAGCCATGCACAAAGCTATGTAGAGAACTAAATTCACTCTCTTAGATGTGCTTGGGTTAGGTGGTTTATTCTAGGGCTACAAGTCCAAACCGGCGAAACTGCAAACTGAATCGGGCTAATTAATTCGGTTGCAATCATATGGTCGGTGTAGGATGGAAGATTCTCAAACCGTAGTAAATGCCTAAATGGTATGGTCTATGTTCAAGAGAATCCCAAGCCTATTACTGAACTGCATAACCGATTATATGCTTTTTGATTAAGTGTTTATATTTTGGTCCACCATGTTATACACCTGTTCATATATAAAAACACATATTCTACTATGATTTATCATTCTCATTACATATTGGAAATAAACATTAGTTATCTATCTTAGTTGAGATTTATCAATCTGGTTTTCATATTTTTCTTAGGTTGCATCTTATCTTATGTCGCAAATGTGATCAAATCGCGGTTTTAAAAGAAACCCGGCCGCATAAGGACAAAGCTAAACCAAACAGCGAATAAATGGTTCGGTGAAGGTTTGGGTTCTTGCCAAACCATATAATTCGGTCTGGTAGGGTTAAACCGGACCTTTTACACCCCTAATCTTTAGAACTATGTCTCCTTGGACAAGAATAGAACATTGAGAACAAAGTACAGCAACGAGTACCTACAGTTTAAGAACGAAAACAGTAGGTCACTGCACTATAAAAGACTAGCTGACATTAACAAGTGTTGGATGACAAAAGTGATCGTATTTAGCCTCGTACAGAAGTTTTTTAAAATACTAAGTACCATCCTAAGCAATAAATCTCCATAACTTCATGAAATCAACAGGGGCTTCAGTCTCCTCGTACTAACTTAAGGCTCTCACAAAATCTGTTTTTCACATGAAAACCATAAATTTGCAATGTGCTCTGAAAAGGTATAAACTTGCAACGCAATACTATCTGTGGGTTTGTATTGGCTTTAGTAATTTTGATGGTGTAAAATTGTATGATCTGAATCAGGCAGTTAAAATATCTTAATGCCACTGCAGCAATAACCATCCAACACTTAATAACGAAAACAATGAATACACACAGACAAGCATTATAGTAGCAGCTAAGTATTTAAAGACCTCAAGTTCTGCTGCTCAAGCCAATCCAGCATATGATAAAAAGAAGTTCAGTAAACAAAATGGTGAGAGGTGTGCACTCAATCAATTAAATGAGCTGTATAAAGTCGTTAAACACTTTGTACTAAAAGCCTAACAACCATCATTAGAGCAGGGAACTTGATAAGGATAGCAAATGTATGAACAACAACTTAGAGGTAGGGTGGGGCACTTAGATGAGGAAATTGTTGCCTTGCCTGGTCACATGTTAAGAGAACATTGTGATTCAGGACACACATATGAAAATGAAGGCTTGACTAAGTTTTGACCACAACTGGGCCTGATATCCAGTTGACAGAAAAGGAACTCGACAACTATAAAAAAATATAAACCTTCTCTTTATCACTGTCCTGTTTCTCTCTATTCTTCTCACTTCGCTGATCATGACCTCCGAGAAAGAATAAAATTATATATTAAGAAGGCTGACCAAATCGTGTACACTGCATAACAGGTTGTAAACCACCCGATTTTGTTCCAGATAAGCGGTATGATTATCTTGTGTGTTTAACATATGTGGATGATTGGTTGAAATCCAAAGATAGCCTGTGGAGATTCTTACCTTGTAATCATGAACAGAGCCGGCAGTATATGGAGGCAGTAGGAACGCGGTTCGCCGGGGGTAGGCTTCTTCGGGTCGATAAGTTGGATTGAGTTTCACTTGTCTGGTTCGAGCAATGCTTTTCAGGAATGTCGTATAAAAATATACTCATATTAGCATTTTTCTAGTCATCACTATGTTATCAGGTAAGATTTTGTGGGGACTTCCATAAAAAAAAAAAAAAAAAGTTAAAGTTTGAGGTAACTACGTGAATTACTTGATAAAGTTTTGGGGTAAGAGATTAATAATATTAAAATATTTAGCTTTGTGCGTCAAAAATAAGGTTTGCCAGAAACAATCTGGATCGCGAACGACCCCGAATTGGGATTGTGCGATCCGGATCGCAAATCGCACCTTGTAGAGCGATTTCTGGTAACAAGCAGCCACTTTAGGATCATGAACAGGTCAGCCCTATATCGAGGCAGCAAAAACAGCCACTTTAGTAGGGATGGCAACGGGTCGGGTTTGGACCAGCCTATATCCGAATCCGATCCACCAGGGTTCGGAACGAATCATATTCGGATCCGGATTTCACTGAATACGAATTGGATTATCCATCGGATCATAGCGACGATATTTTTAGTTTGTCTAACCTAAGATAATCATGAATTATAGTCAAAACTAGATTGATTTTCACTCGGATACGGATTTCACCGAATTCGAACTGGATTATCCATCGGATCATAGCGACGATATTTTTAGTTTATCTAACCCAAGATAATCATGAATTATAGTCAAAACTAGATTGATTTTCACTTTACAAGTATGCATTCATCAATTTATCATAACCGAATCATATCCACGTACAACTTATGATGTTATTTAAAAGTAAAGATAGAAACTAATTTATTTATGATTATATTAGTACATACATTGATACATATTATTGAACTTATTAAGTATAATAACATAATCGGATTAGATCGGGTTTCACGGATCATAAAACCTCTGATCCATATCCGATTCATTTGTAAACGGACCGGACAGGATCTGCTCCATTAGGGTATACCCTATCAGGTTGGATCCAATTTCCATCCCTACACTTTAGGTGCCTGCACCAGCAAGGACCCCATGTTCTATAACAATCCTTAGGTTAATTATATATTTTATTGATATTTAATTTATCATTAACTTTCTGTTAATTTGGTGGTAATTCACATTTTTTCCACAAACTTTATCCAAGTTCGAAGCTCATTGATGATGTATGTGGAGATATTTAAATTTTCTTACCAAGAATTTATAAGGCTATCGAGTACTAATTTTATTTGCAATGAGAGTGATAGAAAGCCTCCTCTCATAACATATTTCCATAAAAATAGGAAGAAATCTAGAGACAGGTCAACTGCTTCTTGATTTCTTGTTCAGTTAAAACCCATGATCATGTGCATTTTTCCACTAGTTACCTAAGACCTGCGAAGGACTCCCTCCGTCCCAAATTATCCGTCATGTTTGACTTTTGAGGGCATTAAGTGAGTAGAATGACACGAAAACTCTTAACCTTTTCATAACTAGTGCATACCCCCGTGCCCGAGGGCACTACCCCGCAAAATCATGTTTGTTTCCCTCGGTAGTGCTCAACTAAGTACGGTTGGAATAAGCTATCCTACATCTATATAATGAGCGCTATGAGGAATTGACTATCTCCAAAATATGACATGTGGGATAAGCTATTCCACATGTCATATTTTTGGGATAAGCTATTCCCCATAGCCCCTTATTATATAGATGTTGTCAGGTCATCTTAACACTACAACAGTTTGATAAGTTCTTGTACTGTTTTGCTACTCAAATCACCTATTCAAAGTGAGTTCGAAAGTCAAACACGACGAACAATGTGGGGCGGGGGGAGTAGTTAGTTACTACTTTGTATTCTAGAATGTTGCAATATATGTATGCATTATGTGTTCGTTTGTGGATGTATTTGACTTTGGGCTTGTTTGGGAAGGATTAATTAATGGATAGATTAATTATTTTTGAAAAATTAATCCCACCTGTTTGGGAACTTGGATTAATTATATGATTTTTTGTTCTGGCCGGTACCTGGTGGTGTCTGGCCGGTACCTGGTGGTGTTCTGGCCGGTACCTGGTGGTATTCTGGCCGGTACCTGGTGATGTTCTAGCCAATCAAGTGGCGACACGTGGCCTCAGCAACGCGTTTTCTTGGCCGATTTACTCTGGCCGGTCCCTGCTTGTGACTTACCCGGTACCTGTTTATTCCGCCGGGCCCGGATGTTTTCCCGCAAAATCTACATTTTCCCGCCAGATTATTCATAATTAATCTATCCAATAATTAATCCTTCCCAAACATGGCCTTTGATTATCCAATGTGTAATGGAGCCTTCTCTCCATACGGACAACCTTATAGAGTTCTAAGTACTGAGATTCTCTTGCTTTGATTCCTCAATACTATTTCCTTCTTTATTTCTGATTTTTAGTATTTGTGCGGGTTATTTGCTTCTACCATTTTTGGTATCACAGCAGGTTTTCCAAGATGGTTAATACCATAACCACATATTCTCATAATGATCCAGAAAATCCATCTTTGGACCCCTCCCAGGATCCCAACAATTAAGTTCCGTTGCATCCAAATTACACACCTTTGATTCTTTCTCTAGAAGTGAAAGTGGCGGCTCTCACATTCCAGTCGAGTGATCAGCAACAGGAGAAACCAACAGCGGGAACCAATACAAAATGAAAGCTGTGTTCTCAGACAATGATTATGCAGAACAGCCTTGGTGAGCCAAGGATCCTGCACGACAAACCCGTACAAAAATGGATTTTCCTAAATTCGAAGGGAGTGATCCACGAGGGTGGACCGTGGATCTAAACCTGAAAATACTTCCAGAGCTGCAGATGAATTGAAAGAGAAAATTGCCGCACTGTACTTAGAGGGTGAACCACTCGACTTATTTGCTTGGATGAACAAAGTTCAAACCATCTTTAATTGGAGAAGATCGTGAAAGCACTTCAAGATCATTATGACCCAGCATAATTTCAGAATCCCGACAAGCATCCCCGCAATATACCAAAAACGAGGACCGTTCAGGAGTATCGCGAAGTTGGGGTGTGCCAGCTACCCATGAATCCGCAAATAGATCCAGATCAGCTTGGAGGTGCGGATTAAAAGCAAAACAGACCGGTTCGGATCGGAAATTCTGCCGATTCGTGCAGAGTGGATCAGATCCCGAATCGATTTTCAAAAATCTGCTAAATCCAATCCGATCCGTGAATATATGTGCACAGAATGTACTCACTTCTATTTGACAATTGGTCCACTATGAAGTGGAACGCTATGACCATTACACCAGTGTCATTGGTATAAATCATCCTTAAGAGATCGAAACCTTACTCATTCCTTATGCAGTCATCCTTTCCCTTACGTCTCTATCTCTATCAATCTCTCTCCGTGTAGAGTGAATCGATTTCTATCCTCGTCGTCCTCTTGCAGCCGTTTCACTCAATTGCTTCTAACTATTCAGGCGTCCATTGCGATTTCTCTGAGTCGGTGATTTTGATTTCGCCCAAACCCATACGGTCAGAGTGAGAGACTGAGAGTCGATATCGACATCACGTGAGCCATCGATTTTGATTTCTCTCAGGAGCTCCTCAATCAATTCCCGTGGTCTACTCCTTCGCAGAATTAGGGGTGAGAGAGATGGGTGACGAGAGCTTCGAGAGATGAGAGATGGGAGATAGATTGAGAGAGATAATTGAGATAGATTTAACTTGCGAACCATGATTATGTTGGATATATAAAATCACCAGAAACAGTCATCTTGCAAACCCAGCTCCACTATCTCGTATAAGAAAGCCAATAATCATTGTTTGATGAGCACCACAACGCAGTGCCTATGTGGTTCTCTCAACACCAATGTTGGTCACAAATTTCTACGAGAAGCACACGGACACGTGAGAATCATAATCTGATTAAAACTTTGCTTATTTGATGGTTCTTCAGTGCGAAAAATTGAAATGCATTAGTGCTCTTAAGGATTTTGGAGATAATTAGCAATTAAAACCATAATTACAAACTAGAACAGGTTTGCAATACCCCTACTATTGCATCAAGGATTTTGGAGATAAGGGTAACCTAACACAAGCATCGTAACAACATTAACCAAGTATTATTAAGATCGCTAATATAAAAGCATCATATACCTTATTATATTTTTCAGTTGCAAAACCTCTAAACTTTGGCGACGGATTATGTCATTACCTTTCATATGATATTTAGTAAAAGGGGAAAAGCAGCAGCGATAGTCTTGCAATGCCATATTGATGCATTTTGAAAAGGAAATATACCATGTTTAGGAACATGCAACACAGACCAGAATAAGCTGGGTATTAAAAAATAATGGAAACATTTACCTCCACTTTTGCTACTTACTCAACATTCTTCAATAATGTCAACACCCAGGTAATTGCAGGAGTATTGCATATATTCATGTAAGCTTATGGATTGTAATTCACAATGTAAGTCACGAGACCTGAAGTCAAGTGAGCAAGCAAATATCCAATTTCTTGGGTTGACAAAAATGAATTGCAAATTTGTTTTGTGACATTTTTGGAATTGTCACGAGAAAAATCTGTGCACATGCTACAACATTTCAACTGAATTATTTTAATAAAGGTGCAGAAGGCAAAGAAACACGCATGGGAGGCAGACAAGGGATGTATGTCTGTGAAATGAGGACCATAACTATATGTCCGTGGTTCATGCCTCCTTGCTAGAACAGAAAATGGGTATATGAAAGAAAATATTTTGTAAAAGTCATTAAGCTAATACAGTATATCACACTAAATTAAGGTAGAATAACAGATTTCCACCTCGGTAGAACCCATCTAGATGGTAACAGAAGCCACAGCAACGGCACAGTTTTGGTATCTTACACTAACATTAGCCCCAGCCCCCAGGGAGGTAAAAAAAAAAGTGCTTTCAGCTAAACGAACACATTTGGCTTTTCATGCATCCTCCACGTCTATGTAGCACCGAAACGGGGACGGGAACGAGACGAAACGGGGACGCCGGAACGGCGATTTTCAAAAATTTAGGAGACGAAACGCCGGGGAAACGGCTATTTAAATATAATTAGTTAATATATATATATTAATATTTATATATAAACATAAATCTCTTATTTATTTACATTTTTTTATAGTGTATATGATACATAAACATGTCTTATAAAAAAGCGCAATTTCTTGGGCTGTTTACTTGTTTGATAGAAAGGTCTAATAAAAATAAGTCCACAGAAGCCCATTAGCCCATTAGGTAATATAGGAGGAATGGCATGTTGTAAAATCTCGTAAAAGCAAGGGTAATACAGTAAAATAGGCAAGGAAAGTGGGTTTGTCTTCAACACACGGTTTGTCTTCTCCCCTATCCTCTCTTCAGCCTCTCAATGTGTAATACAGAAAAGCCGCTGCCCAAGGTATGTCTGATTGTCTTCTCCTCTCACCTCTCATCTCTCCTCCGCCGCCAAACCCAGATCCCGTCGCCGGTGAAGGAGCAGCGGCGTCGTCCAGGGACGTCGTGTAATTCGCCGAAAGGTCCGTGGATCTTGAAGGTCGGCGACGGACGATCCCCAGGCGTTTCGGGAAAGCTGGGACGCGTCCCCTTACCGTTCCAGTCAAGCTCCGGGTTCCAATTCTTTTCGGGGACGCCAGCTGACGTTTCGGGAGCGTTCCGGACGGGTACGAAACGGGAACGTAGACTTATATGCTGTTCCGGTGCTTCATAGCTCCACGTGCTATGGGGGCAAGAACCAACGTGTACCCCCCTCCCCCTTCCAAGTTCAAAAATTAGATAAAATAAACTTGAACAGGCCAGAACAGCCAGAACTGTTTCCTGAGAGGTGTCTAGCAGTAAATGTGCTGTTGGCACCCATTCTGCCCTATCCAATTTTACTTGAAATTTACGGCTCTGTAGGATATAAGTGGAGGAGTGGATGTACCACAAGCCCTTATGTTTGACTTTGATGGGTAAAAACATAGCGTTAACTCAAACATCAGACGAAAGAGGTTAAGTAGCTACACACCAAAAATATACCTTGACCGTCAACACTACTCGTTATTCAAACTTCTCTAGAACAATCAGCCTCCCCTCTGATATTCGATATAAGAGTTCAAGCCCCCCCCCCCCCCCCCCCGCCCTGTCTGCAGTCCAAATTTTCTCTCTGACCCAAACTCGGCGTATCATCCACAACTGATGGTTTATCTCTAGACAGCTGAAGATTTTTATCAAGATACAAGAACTCCAACAGTATGCAGGAAGTGGAGAGAATACTTTTGACTGTGAGGTTGGAATAAAATTAAGTTACTTATCCTCTGGACAACTTCGATTGCAATCCCGGATAAATTATCCATAGAATGGCTATTGAATTTCAACCTCTATAACTAGTTTGTTGTGTTCTTGAGCAACTTTTCACATTATTGTCCGCGAAAAAAGGTCTAAATCTGCTACTTAACCACTATTTGACACTATCACCATCAGAACGCATATGCTATTTGCTACTTAACCACTCCCTTTGAATTGAAATTCAACTAATCCACATATGCTATTGGTCCAATTCAGATCCTAACAGATCTCGCAAAGACTCACATGTAACCCTAGATTTCTTCATTAACATGGATATAAGTTCTCAAACGCATATATATGAAAAACCTAAACAATTTGAAGCATTAGATGTTACAATGAGCCAATTGAGAGAGCTAATCGATGAATACCTTGACGGTGACGGTCGTGGTGTGGTTAGTTTGCATCTCAGGAACAACGAAGTAATCGGCTAGAACGACGACGTTGTTGTGGATTTCCTCCGAGACGCACTTGGTCTTCCCCGACGGGAGAGTCAACCATATGGCCTCGCCGGCCGGTAGAAGACCGATCGTCAAGCACAACGTCGCCGTGAAGGAGATCAGAGCTCCGATCCGGACGTTAGTAGACTTCCGCATCTCGTCGTCTCTGTCAGTCAAGCTCTTCCTTCTCCGTCAATCTACGTCGACGTCGCCGATTCCGATCGCGAAGTTCGAATTTCGGTCTGGTAACGCCGAGATCGAGACGCGCAGGAGATCTTCTCTCTGCAGCTTCGTTACTCTTTAAGAGGTCTGCGTTTCGTCTGAGGGCGTTGAGGGTGAGAGAGAGAGATAGATCAGGAGGAGTTGCCGTGACAGATTTTCCTGAAACGAAACGTATTTTTTGTGTATTTCTATTTCTCGTGCATTTTTTATTTTTCTATTTATTTTTTAAGCTTTTTTTTTGGAGAAATTGTTTTGTCGTCAACTTGGAACTTCATGTAGGGACTTCCATCGCTTTATCACTTGAGATGCCACCCTAGCTGCTTTTCATTTTTTTCTTTACAGTGCGTGTCTCCGTGAGTTATTTTCTTAGTTGATTATATATATATATATATATATATATTAGCAAATGATATATATATTGAAGCCTAAGGGGTAGTTCACGAACTAGACAACGTTACATTTGGAAAAATTAATTGAGTCAGCCAAGTGTGCAGTTGTGGGGTCCACTCCACCGCTTCAACGTTGCCTCTTCGGACTCGTTTGGATTCGCCGATTTGGTTAATCCCAATCGAATTTTAACTTTTCTTGAAGTTTGGTTGTGGCCAGTAGAGGGGTTGAAGGAGCGGTGCCCGACTGTGAGAAATTCCAGTGCTGGGTGATTATTTCGGTGCCCTATTATAGGTGGTAGGGGTGGCTGGTTTTATTGTATGTTGTGTGTTGTGTGTTGTGAGTATTGGTGAACAGACAAAGAGAGGAAGGGAGTGGGGTGAAGAGAGAGAGGGGACATCATGTGAGGGTGATGAGAAACAGTGCACGTGTACGGTTTTTGTGGGTTGTAGTTGTGAGGTTAGTGCATCACAAATACCATTATAGTATCTATACCAAATAATTACGAAAAAAAAGAGTGAACCAAAATATTGTGGGGCACCATCTGCTATTACCGGTGTTTGGCTGTTAATTTTTCAATGAAAAAAAAAAAGTCGGTGAATGGTTATTTCTCACCTGGCCACCAGAATATTTTCAACTCTAACCATTAAATCCAACCACAAAGGGGTTAGGATTACCCATAACCACAAAACCATTAAATCCACACAGGTCCTTCATCTTATGGCGATCAAGTGAACTTATTCATTGATTTGACGATTCGCGAGGCACACTTTCCTATTCGCAAAGATAGATTGAAGATCTATAATTTCCTTGATGATGTCTCCGGCTTCTATGAAGTCCCTCGGTGGATTCGTTTGGCCAAGCTTGATTTCCTCAATGAGGATCTTCGCATCTCCTTCTTAAATATGTTTGTAACACCGCGTTTGATGGTGGGAGTAACTGCTACATTGCGGTCAAAGCTTCGGTTTCTTTTGCGGATGAACTTATGCTTGTTGGTTTGGCAGTGGCTGCAATGATGATTCCTTGTGGATCTTTGAGCACTGGTCCTGATCCCCCCGTTCTGGTGTGTCCAATCCAAGATCCATTGAAATTTGCCTTAAACCAATCGGTCGATGGTTGACCCAGATTCCCTCGTGTTGGCTCGCCGCTCCGCTAAGTTTTCCATCCTCTGCAACTTTATTAAATTCTTCAACTCTTGCCATTACATCGGTTGTCATAATGCTTGCTTCTGTATCTTTTTGTTAGAAAATCTTGTTTTTTCACATGAGCCATAAAGAGTGGATTGTTGTGAAAATTGTCAGTAAATATTTGTCCTAACTATGTTTGATTTTGTAATCCAACCGATCCAGAAACTCCCCTTTATATTCTTGAGCAAATTCTGAGGCAAAAAGTAATATTCACGCTTCTTTGAATGTGGAAAACCGCAAGAACAAATGGAAATTGGATTCACCCCATTTCCCTCAAATGTTGCACTTGTTCTCCACAACTACTACTCCCCTCTTTATGAGTTTCATTGCGATGGGAAAAACTTGTCTGACTTCGCCAAATGGTGTGGAAAGTTTTCGTTTGCACTTTGGTGCCCCAAAGCTTTTTGTACGCGAAATGGTGTGGCATGATGATGAAACTCCCTCTCCAACTGGCTCCTTTGTCATTACCATTGGTTGTTCATAACTTATTTTGTGGTGGCATGTTCCCGTATGATTCCAGCATGTATGTTATACTATGGTAATACGATGGTTTCTACTACTGTTGCATCAACATCCCAAATAGTAGCTTTAATTTTTTGTACATCACAGTTTTTCTCATCATATTGCAAAAGGTTTCTGACTCTCGTTTACGTGGTTTCAGGGATGGGGGTGACCAACTTGAAATCCTTGTGTCATGATATTCAGCGACATGTTAGAGGAACTTGTTCGTCATTCCTAATCTTCCATAGAACTCTTTTGCGGGGAATCTCCCACCATCCATTATACCTCATCAAGCATGAGAAGGATAGTGACCCATCTCAGCTCTAAGGAAGTCATTGTTCGGATAGTATTCTGCTTTGATGAGTCTGCTGCATTGAGTATTCTGGTGATGGATAAGTCGCCATCCTTGTCGAGCCAGAAGTGTCAGATTGAAAGACTTAATATTGGTGTATGTCCTAGAGGCAATCTATGTTATCGTGTCGTTCATTTAATGGTGACTATTTTATTTATTTTGTTATCTAAATGATTATATGTTGACATAATTGAGTTTTTAGAATAAATGTTGTGTTCTTACATATCCCCATTCAAGTGTTATTGTTAATTAGGACGGCTATATTGCATCGAGACTAGTATGTGAGTAGATTGATATACGATGTCAAGTCTAACACATGGGTACGCATTAGTTGTAAAAATGCTTGGTCGTGCTCAAATGAATCATTATGAGATATTTATATCATCTGTCTGTCTAAGTATACTCGAAAAATCGTTAAACTATATATTGGATATACAAGGGTGACACCCCATGTCTTCTATCTAATCTGAATATATAGACAAAGATATTATACAACACGGCAGTCTTCGTCACAGAGATTTGTCATATCACTGGCATTCGAATTACTTGGGTGACACTGATGTGTTGCTATTCAGTGTCTGTGATAATTAAATGAGATTTAATTACCACTGTCAACGTAATTAGGAACTACATGGACACATACAAGAATGGATCAAACTGAAATTAATGTTATTATTACTTGGACTAATAAGCAAAATATATTGAGGACTAAAGTGAAACTTGATCCTAACTGTTAAGATTAAGAGACGATTAGATTTCTCGCGTCTCTATAAAACACTCTTGCCATCCGTAATTAGTGGAAGAATTATTTCGCATTGTTCGTATCAGATATGAGGGTTTTGAGAGAGATCTTAATCGTCTACACGCTATTTGCCAAGATTATGTGAGATATGATCTTCGTCGTCTTCCTCCTGCATGCTAGCATTAGCAAAGAGGGAGACCAGTTAGACATTCAAGTTATCCATTTTTGCATCATGAGATTGCAGCTTAATCCAAACTAAATGGCCGAAATTATTCATTTTTCGTCATCAGTGGCAACACCAACTGCGCCGACATCAAAGTTATCCATTTTCACATAAGCAAAACCTCAAATTACCTCATCACTTGTATCCTTCGCAATCGAGGAAATCCCATCATCTTTTCCAACATCTTATTAGGGCCTAACCTGTCGCACTATCTTTTGCCAAAATTCACTATGATCAAGATGAACTTCATCCTCAGAATCATCGTCCTCCTCAGATACGAACGCGTACACTCTAGCCATCCGCGATGGACTATCGGTCCCTGGAAAATGAGTGCACTGTCAAAGAAAGACCGATAAAATAATAAAATGACAAAGCATGAAGATCACAATTGCGCCTTGGTAAACTCTCCTTCCCACTACACCCGTCTGACACTGGAGTAGGACCCCGTGAAGAGGTAGGAGCAGCATGAACTAAGTCATATAGTGCATCCCTCCTTGTGGCGGCCGAAAGCTCACCTATGATGTTTGCTATCCCATCACTAATAGACTGCGGCAACACCCCACGAGCAAGGGCTGCGAAAATCGTTTCGTGATGAGATGCGACAAAGTTGAGTCGTAGCGGTCCCTTGATACCTCTCTCACGATCTCATGAGCAGGCACTGTAGACACGTAAAATTTTCAGCCACTTAAACGGCACCACATGTTCTCAATTATTTGGCAAATTCATGGATCGAAAAAACATTGCTCGACAAGTTATGGTCCTTAAATGACAATTAAATATGGACTAAATTGTAAGTGTAGAGACAACACTTATTTACAAACAAGGACGGTCCATGGCGACGCCATGTCACCACACGACACGGTTACAAGTCAGCAAGTACGGCCAATCAAAGAGTGTCACTTGTCAAATTGACGCAACTATCAAGACTAGAAAGTATGGCCATTCATATCGCGCCACTTGTCAAATCTGTGTAGAAAATAAGAAATATATATAATAAATAATTATTCCCAAATAAATAATGATTTTTTAATTATGTGATTGGTGGAGACTATTATGTTATTAATTAATTAAATAAAAGATAAATAGTAATACAAGTTGTAACTAGACTACAACTCTTACTCGGCTGGCTATATAAATGGGTCGCCCCTAGGTCATCAAACACACAATTCGATCTTGCAAAAATGTGATAGCTATGAAGATCAAGCTTCTAAATCACTGAAAAGTTCATACATCTAACATCAAGATCATTGTTCGGTTCTTCAAGACATTCGAAGATCTTCAACCAAGTACTTCACTTTCTTCAAGACCTTTAATGCGTTCATCGCCGAAATCAAAGAAAGGCTGCTCGTCCGATCTGAGATCAAGCTGCTAAATCCCACGATCGGAGTTCAAGGAGAAGAATCATAGGATTTGTAACTTCTGTTTAGAAATTCGTTACAGAGATTGTAATACAATACATCAACTTCGTCAATAAATATTTGTTACTCGAGTTTATCGCTTTTGTTTTCATTACCATAAAATTTGTGTGTACACACGCCTCTCTGACTCGTTTACTTCCCCTATCGTCCTCTTCCAAACTTGCTCGTTTGGCTCTCTCCAACCTTTGCTCCAGATTGCTACAGCTCGTCCCACTTAGAGCTTCGTGATCGACACACCCCTCTTAGCTCCTGCGAATAGCCTCATCCACATCACACTGCTCCTGTAACTCACTCTGCCTTTTCGCTCCTCTTCATCGTGTTGGGATTCTTTAAAAGAGCCAGACAATTATTCTTCGAAGACCTCTTGGCTCCAAGTCGAATAATCCTCGGGCATACCCGGATCAAATGGAGGGCTAACTGGTTATGGAAAATCGCATACTAAAAAAATCAGTTGCAACACGAAAATGGATAACTTCATCCGTTTAGTTTGGGAAAGGACAAATTCACATTTTCAGTATGCCTAATTTTAGGAAACTTACACCCCTTTATTGTGTCATAGTTAACTTGGAGTTTTGATCTATCACTAAAAATTATTTTGGGGACAAATTTACTCAAATATTAAGCAAAATGTAGAGTTTATCCAGGGCTATAATAAACACTTTACATGACATGAGGATAAATTTGTCTCCAAAACTATTATCGCTGACATACGTCGCCCACATATTAACACGTCACAATCAGGGAATGTAAGTTAATTATAGTTCGACACACTAAAGGGGTGAATGTGACACTCAATCAAACTAGAGGTGTGAAAGTGTCTTTCACCATGCAAAATTTAATCCAAGTTGTAATAAATTATGCATTTTAAATAATTTCATATGTTATGACATAAATTTTTGTAGCTATTAAGACTAAAATAATATAAGGATAATAATAATAGAATCTCACAATATATCTGCTGGTAGTTTTATAAATGAAATAATTTTAATGTATTTCTGATATTATCATTACCACAATTCATTCATAAGTGAGGTGCATTTGAGTACTTAGACCGCGATTTTGTCAAATTTATCAAATTATCAATATACAATTCTAACTCGTACCAATTAAATATTGAGCAAACTAGGAAGGTAAATAATCAACATAATGAGTAATTCTATAAATCACGTAAGACATAATAATTAACTGCACAAATTAAGGAAAGATAATTGGAGATTATCTCATTCTAAACACACAAGACAAAAAAAAAATCTAACAAACGACTACATCAACTCAAAGGAGAATAGGCATAATCCACAACACGTCGAACTGCATCAAATCAAATCATATGGTGTTAAGAAGATATATCAAATGTGTAATTAAGACTAAATCAATTTGGACATAATTAAGTGGTAGTGAGGAAAGCATTACAAATTCTGATTTAGACACAATGAACAACCGAATTCAAGATAGAGAAGTACCTTGAATTTTAACATTTTTGAAAGAAATTGGAACAACATGGCGAATGATTTTTAAATTTTTCTCCAGAGTTGAAATAACAAACTCAAGAGTCATGCCTTTAATTGGGCATTTTTCCAAACTCAATAGTCGGGACTTTCCGTACAGGCATTACAATGACAGTTGACATTACCTCACTTTTTAACGAGTTAATTTTAGAATGATTGCCGCTATGCTTCTCATTTTTTTCTTCACCATTTAATTTCACCTCCTATGTGCAAGATAAGATTGTTGATAACTATTTATTTTTAGACCTTTCTATAATAATAATATCACTAATCAGAAACAACCACATAGGCGATGAAATCAAAGATGAAAAAAATGAGTGACGTTTAGCATTCCCTTTTTAAAAATATTTATTAACTGGGGTACATTTGTAATTAAAGATCTTAGGAATTATATTTGAATTTTCAGTCTTTTGAAGATAAAAATTGAAAATAGCTATTAAAGCCAACTTATTGTAATTTGGTGAGTTGTGTAGAATTATCTGTGTACGATGTTATAAGAAATAGTCTAAAATATTTGTTTGAAGAAATGTTAGGAGAATTAAGCAATGAATATTCCATCGAAGCCTGTATAAATAATGTTAAACTCGCTTCATTATGTAAAAAACATGCTTTCATATTTTTTTTCTCTTCTTAGTTGGAGATACCAAATTGGTTTAAGAGGTTGACCAATGGTATCTGATTACATCTTCCTTTAACAAGTCAATAAGTAAACATCGTGCAAGATAAAAACAACTCGTGCTACAAGTAAAATTTAAAAAAAAAAAACTGAATGTTATTCCTCCAATGAATTGATGCCCTCCATAGAGATGACATGCTCCTCGTGACAGGGTCATTCTTACCCTTAGGCGAGTTAACAACTTATACCAAATTTTTTGAGGAATTGAAGAACAAGATGTTTCAGAGAAGACCACTGAACATTGAACAATAAACGCCACAACACAGATTTACCACTAAAGTTTCAACTTGTCACAAACAGAGAGATCACACGCAGTTAACCAACCATAGTCATGAGCGACATAGAGTAATCATAAAAAAACATGCTAAGATAGTACCATCGCTTCCTAATTATTTTCCATGACAGTCACTAAGGGAGGATAAAAAGCCATCCTACCAAGAAGAACCAAAAGAAAGAAGAAAAAAATGAAAAGAAAGACAAATTCATCTCCAAGCCTTCTCCTTCACCATCCACTCTCCAAGAGCAAACCCTCCCATACCAACGACCAACCCCGTCATTATTTCCTTCATACTAGTTGCAGCACGTGCTTTGCACGTGGGCTGACTTTAAAAGTTTTGAGTGGTTATAATGCGATCTTATGTACGGTTTCCTAATAATTTTAAATAAACACATTTCAATGAATATTTTTTAAACAATTATGTGCAAAGTAAGCACCCTAGATCTCACAAACTCCTTCCGATGCATAATATTTTCGGTGATAAGTTCTTAAAAGAACATCCTGTGGCCAAACAACACTGCATTTAAAGCGATGAGGTTTCTTTACATCAATTGTCATTTTCTCCACCATAGCACACTACCCATTAAGATAAACTTGATACACAAACTGAAAACATACTTTGCCGACAAATCAATACCTCATCGAAAAAATCTACTTTACAAAATAAAAATTTGATATTGTGGACACTATGAAGAACAAAGGATGCATCAGGAGCATAAGCATCATCAGGTATGAAATCATGATGCAATGAAAACAGGTTTCTCACGCTTGGAGAGTACGGAAACTCATGACAAAAATTGCAAATATTTAATATACAAATTTAGAAATTCAATAATTAATTGGGGGCACGCACGATATCACATGTCATTTGACTAAAGAGGATAACATTGGCCTTTTACACTTGTATTAGACTACTTGTAACAACATTAAGTAAATGTCCTGGAAGTAATCTTGTGCTTTTAACCATTAAAGTAAAATACATGAACTATCTGATGTAACAGAACCAGACGTGTAGAAGGAAGCAACAAAAGAAAGGTTGTGTGTCTTCTTCATAAGGAGAGACAAGGCCACTCATGCACATTAGTATCATGCGCATGGAGCCCTATCTGTATATATATGTATATATAAAAGAGTCATATAATTTAGAGAATCTCCAATGGAAAAGTTTAACCTATCCGTTTAGCTAAATAGTAGATAAGCCACAAAAAGATAGGTCTCCGACGGTATAGTTATCCCACTCGGTAAAGTAGCAGATCGTTATCACCCTCGCTACTTGTAGCGAGCTAACTTTGCTCGCTATTTGCAACGGCACACGATAATCTCGCTGATTTCAATGTATTTGCGGCTGACTTCTTCACCTCCACCTTGGTACGACATCAGGCTCCATAGACGCTTGGTTCTCTTCGTATTCATAGTTCAAGACGATCAGAAAATCACCAGGTTAGGGCTTACCATCGTCCAAGACGGTGTGCCGTGGATTTGGCGTGTTCTTGATTCTTCCCTATGTAGCACTCGGCGAGAATTCCTCAGTTTCCTAGGGCTTAGAAGATTCGTAATGGACCAGCCCGATTTCGCCGAAGGCCGTCTACTTTCCTCCAAGTAGGGATGGGTTTTGCTTGATGGGAAAGATTCTCTTTTTGTTCTCGTGAACGTATTCACATGGGAAAGAATTCACTTGCTTCACCGACCTAGGGCATAAGATTATTTCGGTTCATGATACTACGGTGAATATCAGAACAACCTTAGCCGGTGATGAAGCATGGACTTGTTGTACCTATTTTGTAACACCCCCAAATGGCCCAAGCCGGAGACCCGGGGATGTCACTCCGTACCCGAGAGGAGCCCGGATACAAGGAGATTTTATAACATGGTTCGCAAGCACAAAACATCCACAACAATAATTAAATCCAATTGAAAATATTGCATTATTAAAAATACAACATCCTGGCCACAAACCGGCATAACAAACTAAAGTGTTTAAACTAATAAGGAATTCAAATTCAAATGAAATACTACTTCTATTTATCCCATGTGATGCGCGTCCCCTTCTACGCCAGATAACCATCTTCTAAACCTGTGGTGCGGAATGAAAAAGAAACACCACAGTACAAAATCAGCATGAAATACTGGTAAATAAACATCCAAACATGTAAAACGATGATGAGGTAGTTATAAAACAATGACTCATTTGTAAGTAAGAGTTTTTCGCAAACACAGCGGTAATAAAGTTGACTCTTGTATTAAAACATAAGAGTTCCCAATTCCATAATATTTCCAACCAATTTCCATAATCATTAGGAAAATCCAAAATCCATCGTTAACTTCTTTCCGTTAACAAAACAAAAAATCCATTATTACTTTGTTGTGACGGGGGAAACCAACCAACCACTTCGCAAGCATCCAAGACCTTAAGTGTCGACACCCCCTTACAGACTTCTTGCGGCCAGAAGAGTGAGTACAAGGAGCTATCCGGGGACTTGCAACCGGATTAAAATAAAAATAAATTGAAACGGAAGACCGAGATCAAACCGTCCAATGCCAATGGTAACCATACCACAATAATCATAAATGTCCCCGCACAACTATTCCACTTTACGTATTAATGCATTATCATTAACATGGTGATATTTTCAAGAAAAACATTTATCAAGTAGAAATCACATATTGCATGTCACGTCACATAAACACATTTTGAGACGTAAAGAAATACAAGAATTCGTTTTGACACGAAAGAGATAAGCACAACTAGGCTTGGCATATTTACTTACCTTTAATCTCAAGCAAAGCAAATCACTTCCTAGTAATACTCGACGTGTCCTTCGTCAACGAAATTGTCGCCTACAAATTTAATAGTATCCTAATCAACACATTGCACACGAAGTCCTATATGTAAATGAAATAAATCCCGCACTAGCTCTCCCCAACCTTTACTAAGGCGGACAACCTCTTTTATAGAAAAATACATTTTATAGAGTTTACGTTTATTATTGTAAAACATAGCTATAGTTATAAAAATATAACTTATAAGATTAACTCATTATTTCCCTTATTATAGGGTAGAGAAGCATATTATTTTTTTTTCCCCCAAAACAATAATAATCCTAGTAGTAGTTCCTCCCAACCAAACAAGCCTTAGTAAAGAATATAAGTTATAAACTAACTAACTTTATTTAAAAGAAATAATAAATTTATTTGAAGAAAATAGCTTATTCTAATTTGTTATAACTTATAAAACTAAATAAGAAAAATATATTTTTATCATCCTTATTCTACATATTTATTTTGGAGTAAAAGTGAGTGCAAAAATATTTCTTTAAACTTTGTATAAAAAGAATTGCCTCTTGTGAGATTTGAACTTGAAACCTAACTCCCACACACCCAAAGCTCTTAAGTGTTTTCCTCTTACCACTGGGCCAAGCCCACATTGATGTCTTCTTCCCATTTAATAACAGTTAACCTACTTTTTGAATAATACTAATAATAAAAAAAAATAAAACAAAAGAAAGAAAGTAAAGAGAAGAGAACACATACGGGTTTCAACCCGAAGAGAGAGAGACGACGGGCTGACGCCGACGGTGGCGGACAGAGGGCCGAGGGCGACGGCCGACGGCGGCGGCAACGGCAGCGCCGGCGGCGGCGACGGCAGCGGCGGCGGCCGGGAGAGAGAGAGAGAGAGAGAGAGATTGAAGGAGAGATTGAGAGCTTAGAGGGATTGGTGAGAGAGATTGAGTTTGGTAGCTTGAATGGGTGTGAGAAATTTCTGAGATTGATGGGTTTATATAGGTAGAGAGGTGAAGAATTCAACCTCCATGAGGAAACCCACATTGAAAATTTTGGTTTTGAATCGGGACCAAAAATTGGCGAAATTGGGTTGCTTGATGCTAAATTATCGAGCCTTGATGAGTTTAAATCGAATATGGAGTGATTTGGGACAAACATCAACGAATTTGGTGAAGATTCGGAGTGGTAATGGTGGTGTTTGGGTTGGAGATGGAGTTCTTCCTCCATCATGGGAGAGTTTGAGGAAGAAGATGACTATTTTTAAGGTTAAAGACACTTTAACCCCCACTAGTTTAGTCATTATACAACTACTACCCCCAAGTTCACTTAAAAGGCACACTTTAAGTTCGGAAAAACTACATAAAACCCCCTAATGGATTATAACATTAAAATTAACTTTCTAAATAATAGTAACTAATATCCCAACTTATACTAATATCATATTAACACCCAATATTATTATAAAATACTCGTTTTTAACATACTAACACTTAATATTACCTAAAATGCACTTAATACTATATAAAATACACATAATACCCGTTTCTAAATAACGGGGTATTTCATATTTTGCCCTGAGCAGAAAGCCTATTGGAATGTCTACACTTATCAGTATCGGGATGACATCATATTTCCAAGATCTGACGAGAAGGGTTCTAGTTTGGGTTCAAGTTCGTGAAACTTGGGAAACAGCCGATGGAATTTGAGTTGTGGGTTTGACTCCAATGGAAAGTTTGGAGGAATGGGATTTCGTCAAATTGTCGGAACTAATGGCGGCAGGGTTGAAGCGGTGGTAGTAATCTATGACCGTGAGGCGGGAATGAGAGATGAGCATCGATTGAGCAAGAATCACCGTGAAGGAGATATTTACGGGTATAAAAGCCGTGTAAAAAACTATTGTGCTGTGATTATCAGAAGGGACAGATCTAGGAATTCGCTACATTGGGGGCTAAACTGAAAAAAATTGTCCAATATAAGGACAAAATTTAATTATTGCAATGCTGAGTGGGGGCTATAGTACAATTATTGTGGGGGCTAAACTGAAAATAATAAACAAAATAAGAGTAAAATTTAAATTTTTGGAAGTTGAATGGGGGCTATAGCCCCCACTTATCTCTAGGTGGATCCGCCATTGACTATCAACACCAATGTTGTCAGGATCGCGATCCGGATCGTGGGATCTTACGATCCTACGATCCAGGAGGGGACCTGCGATTCGGATCGTGTGAAAAAACGTTTTCTGGTGGGATCATGTGGGATCACGAGCAAAATCGTAGGATCGGATAGAATCTTACGACCCCACCGATCCTGACCATCCCACTCTTTTTTTCCTTTTGGGCCGTTCTGTTGGGTCAGCTAATTGAAAAAAATAAATTTTTAGGCTTAGCCCAGTTGTTTATACTAATAATAATTGACCTTAAAAAAAACATAACTTACCCTAGGTCATATATTTCTCAATCTGGATAAGATTTGTTGTTACTTACGGCCGAGAAAGTGAGAAGAAGTGAGAAGAAAAGGGAACGGCGAAGAAGCAGAGGTGTCAGGCGACTACGACGAGTGCGCAACCACCTTCGATCTCACAAACTCCATCCGGTGCATAATATTTTCGGTGATAAGTTCTTAAAAGAACATTCAGTGGTCAAACAACACTGCATTTAAAGCAATGAGATTTCTTTACGTCAATTGTCATTTTCTCCACCATAGCACACTACCCATCAAGATAAATTTGATACACAAACTGAAAACATACTTTGCCGACAGATCAATACCTCATCGAAAAAATCTACTTTACAAAATAAAAAGTTGATATTGTGGACACTATGAAGAACAAAGGATGCATCAAGAGCATAAGCATCATCAGATATGAAATCATGATGCGATGAAAACAGGTTTCTCACGTTTGGAGAGTACGGAAACTCGTGACAAAATCACAAATATTTAACATACGAATTAAGAAATTCAATTATTAATTGGGGGGACGCACGCTATCACAGGTCCTTTGACTAAAAGAGGCATTGACCTTTTACACTTGTATTATACTACTTGTAACAACATTAAGTAAATGTCCTAGAAATAATCTCGTGCTTTAACAATTAAAGGAAAATACATGAACTATCTGATGTAACCGAACCAGACGTGTAGAAGGAAGCAACAAAAGAAAGGCTGTGTGACATCTTCATAAGGAGAGACAAGGCCGCTCATGCACATTAGTATCATGCACATGGAGCCCTATCTGTATATATTTAAGTCACACAGTGTATGTGATTTGATATCATGTTTATGTTCTTGGTTTCCCATGAAATGTTGAGTTCTTATATGAATGGTGATGACATAAGCATGGGTATGTTCTTGGTTAAATTTTTCTTTGTATAGACATTTCTGGAGAAAGAAAATATAAAAAAGACATTGGATCCTAGTCCTTTTGTATTTGAGAACACCATAGTACCGGATAAGTAATGCAAGAAGAAGAAGACTTCCCTTAATTTAATAATTTTATAATACTGATGTGTTGTTTGAGATAAATTTTGGGCAACCCAAGAGTTAATCGTTCGTCTGCACACTCCTCAGATGAAGCCATGCACCCACAAATTTAACGCAACAAATCCAAAGAACTATTGTATGTAGACTCGGGCCTGTTGGTAATTTGATTAATATAGGATTACCAACCTTTCTTATGTTAGTCTATCAGTGAAATCTCAGCTCATTTTACATTATCCAGCAACAAAATTTATAATAACTTTGCTCTTCCTTGACAAAGTTAGAACTAAAAAAATTCTACTTTGAAAAGTCGATCAACTGTACTTAACAAAATGTCATTATTAAAATCATATATACATATAAGTATAATAAGTTAATATTTCAACCAATAAAAAAAAAAGCTCCCCCAGCTATAGGTTAAGAGAATTCGTCAGTCTTACATGCTAAATATGAGTGGCAGACATTTGGGAGCCACATAATCAGTAAGTTTTATGATTATGGTTTGATTAACCCCCTTCATGTGCATTATGCTTTATTTTAAGTCTACAATCTTACTCAAATTCCTCAATCATAATTACCTTAGAAGACAATTCCTTGTACAATTTTATCTTTAGCAAAGACAAGATAAATACTAAGAGTTTTAAATGCAACGGCTCTTTTACTGGTCGTAGACTCACGACACGCTTAATGAGTTGATTAATCTAACACTTCAAATCCTGAATATTTGCAAAATCTTCTAAATAGCTCATAAGCAAATTGACATATCAAATCTTACAACCATGGGGAGGGTAACTCCATATACACAATTGTTGAGAAATTTTAGGTGTGTCAATTCATCATATGTATCCTGGTTATCAACTTAATAACGAAGTTGAACCAAATTGAGAGCATCCACATTTCACAAGAGAACTTGTGAATGAGACATATAAATAACCACAATGTCATAATTAACACAACTGGGAATATGATAGTGCATCAAAGGGATCCTACAATACATATTCTAATTTTCCCCATGGAGTAGAGATGGGAGGAAACCAAGCATCTACTAAGTGCTGATAACATCGGATGAAACAAACAAAAACGACTTCGTGTTTCATCATCTCCAAAACAAGAGCCATGTATCCAACACAAACTCCTACATCTCCACTAAATAGTTGTTCAGTATCTTAGTTAAGGAACAAATTTAGCCCAGACTTAGTGACATTGAAGATAGAATAAGACCATTTACCATTGACGAAATTATTTCTCAAACATACCGAAAAAAAATTGAGGATTTTTTGTTATCAAAGCACTATCATATGAGCATGTCCAATTTTGAGGATTCTTCTTTTCTATGTATCAAGCCGACAACCACCTCAAACTATCAAATAAGAAACACCACTATCCAACTTCTCCAACAACATCTACATATTGAAATCGCATGCGTGTGCCAAGCATTGGATACATGGATTGTTTCAACGTCAGTAGTGATAAAAAGAATTTGTTGTTAGAAGATGAAGAAAGGTTGTGAAACAACCAATAATAAAAATCACAAGAATACTTACACAAAAGGTACAAGCGCATGAAAACTGCAACTCGCACAACCACACCCGATTATGAACAAATGAACCATTAACAGAATTATTGCAACAAGGAAGCTATCAGAAAAATTCCACTGAAGAACCAATTAAATATGTCATTGAAGACATAAAGATCCCAGGAGCGGACGAAAGGCGAGGCCACGGAGGATCATGACGCGGAGATAGAGGTTGCACTGGTTCAGGCGGCTACCTCCATGAGAATAGACGTCAACGAATGATAATAGGCAAAAAAACCTTAAGCGACGTGTCTGTTTAGTTTTATTGGATTTTTAGTAATAAAATTGACACATAACGGTATTATAAGCAGTGTAAAAGTATTAATGTCCAAAAAAATACCTCTGTAAATTTTTAACTAATAATAATATATAAAAATATGGTTGTTAGTTCAGTTGTAGAGTATTCGAAACCCCTGCATGAACCCCCGAAGATATCATTCTCAAGAAAAAAAAACATATTTTGATTTTCAGTTAGACAAAAAGTTTCACCAAAATGATTTTTAACTGACCTCTTAGAGCCTGTTTGGTACCAGCTGAAAATCTCAATAATCAGCTGAAAATAATCTGAGAAGAAAATCCAGCTTAACTGATAATCCCAATCTGTTTGGTATGAGCTGAAATTATAGATCACTAAATTGATCCATTTAACAAAATTTACAGAGGTCTAAAATCAAGCAATTGAATACACATATTTATTAACTGAACTGTGATTATGCTAATGAAAAAAGATATCAAACTTATTTTTTTAGAGATTTTAAGCTGCATAATCCCCAATTTTGGAGATTCTACAATTGCACAGAGATTATTTTAATCTGCAGATTATCAGATTAAAATCTGCTGGCAAAACAAACAAGATTGTTGAAAAGTGGCCGATTTTATACCAAACGTGCACTTAGATGTCAGATGTACCAAAAGATGGAGGTATGAGATTGCAGCTTAAACCAATAATTGAAGAACACCACTCACTTGAACCACTTGGAAGTCAAAAGTCCAACACGACCGTTGCTAGTCCAACCCCAAAAGCACCAAACTTCTAATTTTTCCCACATTTACCCCTATCACTCACACCACAATGCAATTCCACCCACCTCCTTTATATGATTCCACACCCACTCCCAATCCAATCTCATTCCCAATCCATCACCCTCACTCACTCCCACACCACACCTCCAAAAATGGAAGATCTCTTCTCCCAATTCACTTTCCTCTCCGACCAAGCCCTCCAAGACAAGGCCTTCGACCCCTCCTCAATCTCCAACCTAGTAAACCTCTTCGAAGTCGAAGCTTACAAGGCTTGGGCCGCCCTTGAACTCGAACACGACCAAGAACTAGCCCAAACAGAGGACACCATGAGAGAAGCGGAGCACTACTTGGACTCGGTCATGGAGAGGGCGATGGAGGAGTTCCGGCTTTTCGAGGCGGAGATGGAGAGGGAGGGGAAGGACGAAATGGAAGGGCTGGTGAAAGTTGCGGATGCTGCGAGGAATTTGGGGAGATCTATGGAGAAAGCTGCTTCGTTTGCTTCCAAGAAGTATGTGGAGGCTGCGGTGAACTCGGCGACTAATTCGGTGAAATCGGCTTGGAAGGGGATGGGTTCTTCTGGGTCTAACAAGGTTCATCCTGATTGAGGGATTGTGATCTGGGTTTTGTGTAATTTGCTGTAATTTTTGACTTTTTTATTATCCTGGTTCGAATAATGGGTGTTTTTTGGTTATGTAGAGTGTAGATCTGTGGAATTGCCCAAATGGGTGTATGGAGATGTTGAAGGTTCGTGTATGTAACCAAATAAAATAAAATGGTGTTTGGTTTAAAAAAATTGGAGTATCTATCATTTACCCAGTTCATGTTCCAGCTCATGTTTCAGAGAGAGTGAGAGAGAGAGGCCATGGCCAGGGGCGGAGCCATGTAGGGGCACGGGGGGGGGGGCACGTGCCCCCCCCCTAACTTCCCCGGAAAGAATAGGATATCTCTATATTTTTATTTTTTTTTAGTTGGGCCAGTATAAAATATATACGTGTGCCCCCTATCATAACACAATTGGTACCTTGGTCCAGTGGTAAGAAGTGTTGTTTGCAAAACATAATCACAGCATTTGTGTCAAAGCTTTGGTCCAGTGGTTAGTAGTGTGGATTGTAAAACACTTGCTCTCAAGTTCGATTCTCGGCACAAGCATTAATTTTTGGAGAAAAATAGCACCACCTATTTTATATACACAATTAATACCTTAGTTTTTCATAAATACACAAAAGACTATGATATTCATTACACTAGCATAATTTTTTATTAATTTAAAATAAATACCCTCTACTTTCAAATTTTTTTGTGCCCCCCTTAACTAAAATCCTGGCTCCGCCACTGGCCATGGCCATAGAGAGAACCTTTTTCTGGCCTAAACAAGATGAAGTATAATTTTGCCTTGAAATATATGAACTTGATAGTGATTCTACTGAGATAATGTTGGTGTTGGAGATAAGTAGAGCTATCTGGAAGAATCTGGCAGAAAGTTAAATTTTTTGGTGATTTTTCTGAATACAAAATTTGGTGTTTTATTTCTGAAAAAATGGTGTTTTTTAAACAAGTAATTAAGCAGAACAATTTCGAGACCACAAGAATAATTTTGCCTTTTACTTTCCAAGTTTGATGTAAAGACACTTTCACCCCCTCCGGTTTGGGGGATGGCCCTTTCAACCTCAAGTGTGCCAAATATTGGACACCAACACTCTCTAATTTTGGGACAAATCTGTTATCTTAGAAGAGTATAGAATGACACAACCTGATGATGCAAGTGTTTTGAAGTTTGGCAAATTAAAGTGGTTGAAATGTCATTTTCCAAAATCGAAAGGGTGCGTATGCCTTCGTATCAAGCTTGAGGGGTTGAAATTGTCTTTCACCCTATAATTAATTGTTCCACTAAGCGAGAATTACACCAACAACCCCGCATTTTATTAACTTAACGATAACCAATAAGAATTGTTATTCATCCCAACTCTCATGTCCCAATCATGTCTGAACTTATAGCAGGATCCACTACTATATTAAAATGTTCAAACTGATTGGTTGGTGTAGTTGACATGACAAGTTGGGACATGGTTGGAACATGAGAGTTGGGATGCATAGCAGTTCTCATACCCAATAAATGAGGAGAAGAAGAACCAATAATCCAAAGTTGCTAATGCAATCCTGGTTCGAGCAAAAATACGAGAAGACTACTCTTCGAACTCTGCCACATTATTCCTGGGTCTAACAAGGTTCATCCTGATTGAAATTTGAAGGATTGTGATATGGGTTCTGTGTAATTTGCTGTCATTTTAACTTTTTTAATCCAGTTCAAATAATGGTTGCTTTTTGGTTATGTAGAGTGTAGATCTGTTGAATTGCCCAAATGGGTGTATGAAGATGTTGAAGCTTCGTGTATGTAAGAGCAAGTCCAACAGAAGGAGCAAAACACCATTTAGACAAAAAAAATTACTCCATATCAGGGAAAACACAGCTCCAGCAGAAGGAGCATCTGCTGGAGGAAAATCAAGGACAATGAAATGGAAGACTAAACCTGAGACTTACTGTTCATAGGAGCAAAACATAAAAAACTGATTTTTAATCAAAAAATTGATTCCACCCTCAATTTCATAGGAGCAAAACATAAATCTGCTACTTTTTTTTTAGTTTACTAGTAATTATATTTAGTTAATTAACTTTGAATTCTTTATAAATATGTTAGTTTTTGTTTTTTCAATTATAAACATGTTGCTAGCAAAAGTTAAAACTATTTAGAAAACAAAAAAGAAATAATTAAAACTAAGTAAATAATTAAAATATTATATTAGTTACATACTATTTGTAGTTTTTTTTTTCTCAGAAAAAAAAGGTTACTTAAGACTAATTAATATAGAAATATAATTATGTAATAATAATAACAAAAAGTTATAAGATACAATAATATGGTCCAAGGACAAATTTTGCTCATCACTGTTGGAGCTCAAGCAGCAAAGTGGAGGAGCAAATTTTATTCCAGGACCAAATTTGTTGGGTTTTGTGTAATTTGATGTAATTTTTAACTTTTTTATTATCATGGTTCGAATAATGGGTGTTTTTTGGTTATGTAGACTGTAGATCTGTTGAATTGCCCAAATGGGTGTATGGAGAGGTTGAAGGTTCGTGTATGTAACTAAAAAAATAAAATGGTGTTTGGTAAAAAAATTGGAGTATCTATCATTTACCCAGTTCATGTTTCAGCTCATGTTTCAGAGAGAGTGAAAGAGAGAGAGGTCACTTTTCTGGCCTAAACAAGCTTATAATTTTGCCTTGAAAGATATGAACTTGATCAGTGATTCTGCTGAAATTTTTTACATTAGAGTTGTGGTGATGTTTCACTAAAAATGAAAAAAAAAAAAATGTTGAGGTGATGTTGGTGTTGGAGATAAGTAGATCCATCTAAGCATCTGGTAGAAAGTTGATTTTTTTTTTCTTGATTTTCTGAGCACAAATTTGGTGTTTTTAAACAAGTACAACTAATTTTGTACTACCTCTGTTTCGCCTGTTTCAGCCTACTTCACTTTTTGTCACTATTCACTGGGTTACTTTCATCCGGTGATTTGATTAGCAAAACGATACAAGAATTTGGTAATCTTTGCATGGTGTTATAGAGTAAACTTTATTCTAAATACCATGAAAAATTGTTAAAAAATTACATCGTTTTGGTACCCAAATCACCAAGTCAAAGTGACTCAGTTACGGGTTAAAAAGTCAAACGCAAACGAAACAGACGAAACGGAGGTAGTACATGATTGAGTTAATTAATTAAGCAGAGCAATTTAGACCAAGAACAATTTGGCCTTGGCTAAAATATAATTAAGGATAAAAGACACACTCACTCTCTCAAGTTTGATGTAAAGACACTCACATCCCTTTCAGTTTGAGAAACGACACTTTCACCCTTAAGTGTGCTAAGTTATTACACTAACACTGTGTAGTTGGGACGTCGTTAGACAGGGGGGGGGGGGTGTCAATGGGTTTGTTACTTTGTTTGGATCAGAGGAACAAAATTGTCAAGAATATGAAAAATCAGTCAAACAATCTACAAATAGAGGACCAAATTTATTGGGTTTTGTGTAATTTGATGTAATTTTTAACTTTTTTATTATCATGGTTCGAATAATGGGTGTTTTTTGGTTATGTAGACTGTAGATCTGTTGAATTGCCCAAATGGGTGTATGGAGAGGTTGAAGGTTCGTGTATGTAACCAAAAAAATAAAATGGTGTTTGGTAAAAAAATTGAAGTATCTATCATTTACCCAGTTCATGTTTCAGCTCATGTTTCAGAGAGAGTGAGAGAGAGAGGTCACTTTTCTGGCCTAAACAAGCTTATAATTTTGCCTTGAAAGATATGAACTTGATCAGTGATTCTGCTGAAATTTCTTACATTAGAGTTGTGGTGATGTTTCCCTAAAAAAGAAAAAAAAATGTTGAGGTGATGTTGGTGTTGGAGATAAGTAGATCCATCTAAGCATCTGGTAGAAAGTTGATTTTTTTTTTTTTCTTGATTTTCTGAGCACAAATTTGGTGTTTTTAAACAAGTACAACTAATTTTGTACTACCTCTGTTTCGCCTGTTTCAGCCTACTTCACTTTTTGTCACTATTCACTGGGTTACTTTCATCCGGTGATTTGATTAGCAAAACGATACAAGAATTTGGTAATCTTTGCATGGTGTTATAGAGTAAACTTTATTCTAAATACCATGAAAAATTGTTAAAAAATTACATCGTTTTGGTACCCAAATCACCAAGTCAAAGTGACTCAGTTACGGGTTAAAAAGTCAAACGCAAACGAAACAGACGAAACGGAGGTAGTACATGATTGAGTTAATTAATTAAGCAGAGCAATTTAGACCAAGAACAATTTGGCCTTGGCTAAAATATAATTAAGGATAAAAGACACACTCACTCTCTCAAGTTTGATGTAAAGACACTCACATCCCTTTCAGTTTGAGAAACGACACTTTCACCATTAAGTGTGCTAAGTTATTACACTAACACTGTGTAGTTGGGACGTCGTTAGACTGGGGGGGGGGGGGGGGGGGGGGGAGTGTCAATGGGTTTGTTACTTTGTTTGGATCAGAGGAACAAAATTGTCAAGAATATGAAAAATCAGTCAAACAATCTACAAATAGTCCGTAATTCTTTTTTGCCCGGAATTCCGGGATACGGATCGGAAATCCGAAAGTTCCAGCTTAATCTGCACATTTCCGTTGGTCCGGACTGGTTTTGGTACATTTTGGTCTCATTTTAGCAAGACAAAAATGAAGCTTGGTACATGTGTCATTGCGTGAGTGGACCACATTGTCAATGTTGTCATTGTTATCAAAACCTATGAGACTCTCATTCTTCATCATGACTGAAGAGCACATATTTTTTAAAATATTATTATTAATTTTATAACATAAATTACAATAATTTAATTTAATCTGCCATGTCCAAACACTCCAGATAAAAGTAAATATTTAGCCAAAACGCCCGCTTATTTCCGCTCATCCAAACATGCCCAATATGGGAAATGATACTTTAACCTTTTATGTATGTCATTATGATACTTGCACTTCTTGATTGTGACATCATAGCCTCAGGGCGGGGTTCAGTCACTATAGTAGTAGTTTGGGGAACTAGTATGAAATGACACAATCAGAAGTACAAGAGCATCTCTAAGAGATGGCTTATAAGTTGTCTTTGACACAAATTTAGTCCAGTTTTGCCCAAAACACAGCTCCAACAACTGGTGCGAATTTGGTTCTAAATTTGAGCCAGATCTATAATTGGATCAGTTCCGACCTAGCCAGAGGACAATCTGAAGTTAGTGTAAAAAATATAAAAAATCTGGTTTATTGTTCTCCTCCTCCTCTGATCCTCCCATTGATCCTCTGCTGCTCCTCCAACTCGGATTCACTTAGAGCATTTATAAATGCTTATCAACAATCAAAGTGAAAAACACACAAAAAAAAAAAAACAAACAAACAAAACAAAAAAAAACAAAAAACAAAAATTACCTTTAGCTTGCTTCAACAGTTTAATTACTTTGATATTAAATTCATAAAATATATTAATTATAAAATATATTAACATATTTATTTGATAATGAATATTATAATAATGTTGCTGGCCTAGCCAGCTACTAGAGCGGCAACTCAAAAAGTACTGATGTAAAATTTCGGACATGTGCAAATATTTTTAAAGAACAATTCAGATGTTGGAGATGCTCTAAGTATCCTGAAGTTTGGAACACAAAAAGGGTCAAAGTGTCATTTTCCGAACTAGAAGGATTGAATATATCTTTGCATCAAACCTGAGAGGGAGAAGTTTTTCTAGCAAGTTATTAGTGTCTTCATTTAAAAATTGTAGTATTCTTTCTCATTAGGGATCTCTCTCTAGAGTTGTAGGGTTTTCTTTGTAATTTGGCACATAACCATGGAGGATGATGTGATGGCTCGGATGCGTTCAATCTCCCTCACGTAGAAAGAGGCAAAATCGATGAAACTGGCGAAGGAAGTGCAAACTAAATCGAATGAGAGGTTCAACGCAAGTCTGTTCGGACCGTTTCTATCCGATTCTCAAACCAATAAGGTGAAGACTCTATTCAAACGGATGTGAAATCAGACCCAAAAAAGCATAAAAAGTATCTATGTATGGGTACATAAGCTCATAGATGGATGTGAAATCAGACCCAAAAAAGCATAGAAGTACGTATGTATGGGTACATATTTGGAACTTGCCAATTCATCTAGTTAATGAAGTAGGAGAAACTCTGGGACCGGAGATAGGACAATTGATAAAGGTGGATAATCGTGTAGAAAGTGAAGAAAGGTGAAAGTGTGTACGTGTTCGGGTTCGCCTTCCTATCGACCAGCCACTCAGTATAGGAGGAAATGTGGAATTGGACGACGAGGAAGAAGAAGTTTGTGTATTGTGCATTTCATATTAGCATAATTTAACCAACCATGACTAAATAACTTACAATTTAGTTCTTGTACATGAAACATGAACGACTCAATTTAACTATAACAAGTACACGGATAGAGCTCTGTTATTACAAGATTTAATAGCTACAGACATCCCCAACTTCCAATTCATCCACAGAAACGACGGTATAAATCTACACGGTGAAGAAATAAAGCAATGGACAACACAACCCAAGGCCAAGAGTACAAAAAACTCTACACGAGACAAAGGGTAGGGCACGACACACAACATGCTTCGGAATGGAAACCCACTAATATACAATCCTGCAGTGCGAGATTCACATACTCATCATGTCCATCATTAACCCCTAAAACAAACAACGATGACAGAGATATCATCTTTACTCTCTCTGTGTAATGCTTCATCTGCAAGTTGCTTGGCTGCCTTGTGTAGATCCTTGATCTTCTTTGCAATGTCAACTGCTTCTTGGTTAGACATGACCTACATTAAGTACAAAGTTCAACATGAGATTACCATATAAAATCTAAACTACCTTAGACAACAAAAAGGTTAAGCCTACTATAAACGACAACTTTCTTTATAGTCAAAGTCAGCTATGTGGGGCAATATGGCATGGTGAAAACTGAAAAGTCTCGCCACAGATTGCTAGGATGACCGAAAAACTAGCTTGAGTAAATACAAAAGTCTTGTATGAGCTGAACATCAAGTGTTTTTTGGCAATGCGCATTTGAGAAGGTCCATCAGCTTTTTGTAGTGAAATTAATCTGCAAGTTCACCGAACCACAAGCCTAGGGGTTGACATCTGTAAGTGCATGTCTGGAGTTTCACTTATGTATATAATAATGGGCTATGGGGATTAAGCTATCCTCAAAAGATGACACATCCTACCAAACACAAAACAACTCTTTCAAACAGCTAATATCACTAAGCATAAGCGAAAATGGTGGGTCCAGCACAGGAATAAGTTATCCACACTATTGAGAGACCATGGACCATTGATGAAACTGGTGGTGTTCAATCTGGACCATTGAAATGAACCTTTTTTTTTTTAACAAGTGTGTTCTTAACAGTGCTCATTTCTTTTTACCCGTTAGTGCCCTCGGGCATGGGTAAACCACTAGTTTAAAATAAGCAAAATAGACTTCTGTGATGCAAGCCAAAAGAGAATTGGGGGAAAACACAGAAAGAAAATAATACATTCAGACAAAAATAAAGAAACGAGAGGTTTCACCTTCCAAAGACCATCACTTGCAAGAATGAGAAGCTCTGTATCTGCATCGATATCAGCATTTGTAGTATCAGGATCAGAACCCAAGTGCGTTTTCAGGTTCTTGTCTCCAAAAGCACGAGATACGGCCAGTTGGCCATCAACTCTTGCCACATCTCCTGTTAATAATAAAGAACTAGGAATCGGTTTTTGTTTAATGCCATTTCAAGATCCTTTTCAAAAGGTAACACTCAAAAGGAAAAACGGTAATAGCTCTCGAATTCCATAGTTTGCAGATGTCAACTTAATAGTAGTTAACTATTGATAGGGGCAAAAAGAAAAGGAAAAAACTCGTGGCAGAGAATATAAGTTCAAGAAAACAATAACTAGAGACAAAACCTAACACGAATAATGATTTAAGGAAAGTATCTAGAGAATTATGATACAACTACACAATCCAAGTTTAAAATAGATACTATGACGAGTTCATGCATAAGAGTTATGGACTGAATAACAACACATTCTATCTAACTATATATTCCCTTCTTCGTCTACAGAATCCTCAAGAAATAATCGTTAATTGGTACACATAAGACCCACATCTCAAACAACGGGTTCACGCATAAGAGTCATAGACTGGATAACAACATTATATTTAATAATGTAATCCCTTCTTCATTGTAATAATCCTCAGAGATTCTGTTTAACTGATTTACACATCTGAAATAACAAGTTACGCATAAGTCAGAGACTGAATAATAACATTCTATTTTAAAATTTATTCCCTTCTCCATCCAAATAATACTCACAGATTCTCTTTAATTTGTACACATCTGAACTAATGAGTTCACGCATCAGTCGTAGACTGAACAGAAACATTCTACCTAATAATTTACTCACTTCTCCATCTAAATAATCCTTCAGAGGTTCGATTTAATCGGTACGCATAGAAATGACGAGCAAGACCAACTCAAGCTTCAAGAGGCATCTCTCAAGGACAACAATAACACGCTATAGAGCATGGAAAAGAGCTAGCTTACAAATCATCAAGAACAAATAGATTATACTTGCTGCAGAAAACTTATAACAAGATCATCTCATTATGTCTTTGCCGCCTTTATTCGATTGCCAGATAAGGTTTAAGGAAGGTGTGGAGTTGGACCAGTGGTGGAAGCTGGGGGTCCAAGGATTTGCTCCCCTTGGGGCTACTGGAGGCTTAACCGGCTGTTAACTTCAGGGTCCCGTGGATTAGTTAAGGAGCGCGGAAGCTGGCCCGGAAATCAATGTTATCAAGAAAAAATCTCATTAGGTCTTTCCTAGCCACTTGGAAACTGAGTCGTTAATCCATTCATGCGCGTCATTAATTAGATGACGAGGCATGTGGCTACCTTAAGAGAGTCATAGTTACTCCCGCTGTTTACTCGCGCTTGATTGAATTTCTTCACTTCAACATTCAGAGCACTGGGCAGAAGTCACATTGCGTTAGCATCCGCAGGGACCATCGCAATGCTTTGTTTTAATTAAACAGTCGGACGAACCTTGTCCGTACCAATATTGAGTCGACTGGTCAATGCAATTTAAAGTTATCCTCTCTAAATGGGGGAGTGACCTCACGACCTTTATTCGATTACTTGATAGGTTGACTAATATCTCTGCCATCAAATACATAAAAAAAAGAACCCCTTTCAAATAAACCTAAAAAGGAGATAGGAATCGAATTTGGAACATCACTCTTTATCTTGCATTCTTGCTTGAAACACTACAAAGTTATCTTCCTTCAAAAGTCTGAGATAATCCTTCTTTAACTTATGAAAACAAAACATCAATCATGTTGACTGTAGGGGGTAAAAAAAGTTCAATCAACCTGTGTTTGGGTTAGTTCAAGCTCAGTTGCTCAAAACTGGCAAGCTCGAGTCTAATCTTGAGTTCTTGGGTTCGCGCCTAGGTTGGCAGTGCTGCCCTGAGCTCGAGCCTACAAATTTCGTATTTGGTATGTTTTTATGCAAACATGGGTGTTGGGGATTTCAGTTCCCTCACCCAAACACAGGATATAAATGGGTGGGGATATCAAATCCTTATCCCCCCCCCCTCTCATATCCCTTACCCAAACAAGGCCCAAGGGTATAAAGGTGATCCGTGCAATGAAAATGTAACATCATTAAAGTACTTTCTAACAGAATCAAATTTGAAAAAAGACAAACAAACAAAAGACAAGGAGGCATCAACAGAAGTCGCTTCTGGAGGCAATCCGGTACACTATCTTTTATACCAATCTTGAGAATTTTTTTGTCAGATTTTTTTTTACATCAGCTTAGTAGTCAGCTCATAAGTCTATAAGTTCTTTCCAAACTCACCCAAGATCATGCAAGTTATCACTTGGATAAGGGGTAAGCATGTACAGTTACTCTCTAATTAATTTTCCCTGACTATACACTAGAGAATCCAAACTTTTATGCGCCATTCAGCAACTAGAAGCACCTATCTAAATATTCACTAACGTAATACACTATAGTCATCGGCCAACAAGCTAACCCGTGTGCCATTTACAGGCCAAATCATGTACTCACAGCGAGCTTCAGTGTTTCAGGTGCTTTTAAATTATTCATTGTGATTTCCAAAGTTTCGACCATAGCTCACGGGGAGGTTTCAAACTTTCAAGATTTTCTACTTCATTATGTTCTTTTCCAAATGGTAAAACAGAACAAGAAAGGATCATGCACTGAACCTGTCATATTAGAGACGAATCCGCCTCTATTTTACATACTGCCTCGCTCAGTATTAGGCTCATGGTCGATACTCAACTGAATTGCTTGACCTCTCTGTGAAAGAACAGCTCGTGAATCACCAACATTAGCTACCCACAGGTTTCGACCATTGATAATGATTGCAGTGACGGCAGTGGATCCTCCCCTTCCCAAATCCGGATTGTGCGATAGAATTGCTTGATCTGTCGATTCGTATGCTTTTGAAATCGATGTGTTTGGATCAGTCCAGAACTCCTCCTGAAATGATATCACAAGACGCCTTTTAAGTGTTTATTCTACTAAAATAATTTTCATCACGCTGAATTCATCATATGCAAGTACATTAGGATTTTAAGAAAAGAAACAAAACCTCGATCATGCTACAACATACCTCTTTAAGGATATTAGGAAGTAAGTGTTTCTGCAGATACGCAGGTACGCTATCTCCTAGATGCCCGTCATAAATAGCACAAAGCCCAACCTCGCGCCTGTCATACTGAATGAATTTAGCAACATGGAAATCCTCAATAGGATGACTTGCTTTCCCTTTGACCAGACTGAAACCATACTTGATCGGCCCCTGATGGCTTCTCCCTTTGCCAGAGTCAAGTGAAGATTTTCCTCAGGCACCCTGAGGTAAAAGAGAAAATTTAACTCCATGAAATTTCTATATCTATAAAAATAATTAAACAAGGTAAAAATAAAGGATCCAAAATCACTTTCTCAATTAATCGGGCATATTAACCAATGGCCTTCAGCCCAGTAAACCAGAAAATGTGCTTGGTGGCACTACACTTCGACGTATATGTTACTATGTTTTGGTGATATCTGAGGTCACTACTAGATCTAGTTCAGTCTGGTAAGTTTCATAACCTAGATCCCCAATATCATTTTTTTTTATCTCGCTGACTCGTGAATGGTAACTGTCGAGATCTATGATGCACGGGAACTCCATGTAGGGTGACGTCCCCGTTCCGGAAACGTCCCGGACTCCGGAACTCCGCCGGAACTCCCCAAAACGCTCCCGGAACACCACATGGCGTTCCGGTAAAAGTAATGAGTTCAGAACTTATGCGGAACTTCCGGGAGACGCATTCCCCCTTTTTGAAACGTTTTGGAAACGCCCCTGGGTTAGAAATAACACTCGGGTGTCTTCTAAAGAATTAAAAATATAAGACGTGCTACTTGTAAATATGATATATATTACTAATCCTATCAATATCCCCAACTCCCAATCTAAAACCTAGCTGCTTATACGTGATAAAACAATTTGGATACTTTCAAGACTTCTAGACAACCTCAAACAAAGCCTTTGAGTACCTCCAATTTCTCAAGTTCTTCCACTTAATAAGTAAATGTGTTTTCTTTGTATTGATCTTAATTTTGTATTGGTTTTAATTACTGTCTTTTAATTTCGTCTAATAATTTATAAGTGTATTTAGGTATCATTTACATTAAAATTTATACATATATATATGCATATATGTGTGTGTGTGTGTGTATGCCGTTCCCCCGGCGTTTCGTCTCCCTAATTTCTAAAAACTGCCGTTCCGGCGTTCTCGTCCCCGTTTCGTCTCGTCCACGTTCCCGTTTCGGTGCTACATAGGTCGAGATTATTGTTCCCATACAAAATGAAAAACATCTAGATCTGACCAGCTAAGGAAAACAATCGGCTTAGGAAAATAGTATGACAAGGAGCCAAGTAATTAGTTATCATGTCCATGGGATCCTCAGTATAATTGTTTCTAATGTCCCCCCCCCCCCCCCCCAATAACTAGGTAACCCATTGCGTATAGCTATTCTAGCAGGAAATATTACGAAATCCTCTGTAGTAAGAAAAACTATAATTGTGGACTTGTGGTGGTTTCTATCCTTTTATACTAAATTGATAGTCATTAAGTTTTAGGGTGCTGATAATCAATGGTGGATCCACCTAGAGACAAGTGGGGGCTATAGCCCCCACTCAACTTCCAAAAATCACTGTTTATTATTCAGTTTAGCGCCCACAATAATTGTACTATAGCCCCAACTCAATTGCTAAAAAATCGCCCTTATTTGGGACAATCTTTTCAGTTTAGGAATTCCTAGACCCGCTCGTGCTGATAATTACAAAGCGATACTTTTTTACATGACACTTGTACCCTTAAACTTTTCATTCACAGTCATTCTTGCTCACATCCTACTCGATGCTCGTCCTCGCGTCACACTCACAGATTACTACCACCGTTTCAACCCCGGCACCCCTAGTTCCGACAAATTGACCAAATCCCAGTCCACGAAACTTTCCGTTCGAGTCAAACCCACAACTCAAACTCCACTGGTTGATTCCCAAGTCTCACGAACTAGAACCACCCAAACTAGAACCCTTTTGGTCAGATCTTGGAAATATGAAGTCATCCTAATACTGATAAGGGTAGACATTCCAATAGGCTTTGTGCTCGGGGCAGAATAGGTAGAACAAGTTCAGGCTTCATCACCGGCTAAGGCTGTTCGGATATTCAACGTAGTTGGTCCTTTCATGAACAGGAAGACACCGTTGGTAACACCGTCAATGACAGTAAACGAACCGTAATAATTTCCTTCCCTAGGTCGGTGAGGGTAACTACATTCTTGCCCGCGTGAAAGCGTTCACGAGAAGAGAATCTTTTCGATCCAGCAAAACCCACCCATGCTTTGAAGGAATTAGACAGCCTTTTGCGAAATCGGTTGGTTGATTACGAATCTTCGAAGCCCTGGGAAACTGAGGATATCCCGCCGAGTGCTAGATAGGGAAGAATCAATTACACACCATATCCTCGGCACACCGTCTCCGACGGTGGTAAGTGCTCTAGGGTAGCAGGCTGATGCAGACAGCTATAGCGACAAATGGCAGAGAAAAGCACGCTGTTGAAGATATCGAGTTTGTCCATGATCATCCATAAAAGAGGCATGGGGAGTGACGACCACATGGTTCCGATTTCTTTTCATCATTCTTTTGCTCCATGCACGACATTCAGTCGAGATAGCAAAGACAACAAAAAAATGCGGGGAAATATCGAGATTGCCCCACATATTTTCTGTTGTCTTGGCATCTAAGCTGAATGTCATCCATGGAGCCAAAGAATGATAATGAAAAGAAATGGGAAACCATGTAATCTTCACTCCCGTGCTTCTCTTATGGATGATAATGGACAAACTCAACATCTTCGACAGCATGCGTTTCTCTGCCGTTTGTCGCGAGTGGCGGTCTACATCAGCGTGCTACCCTAGAGCACCTACCATCGTCCGAGACGGTGTGCCGTGGATTTGGCATGTTCTTGATTCTTCCCTATGTAGCACTCGGCGAGAATTCCTCAGTTTCCTAGGGCTTCGAAAATTTGTAATGGACCGGCCCGATTTCGCCGAAGGCCGTCTACTTTCCTCCAAGTAGGGATGGGTTTTGCTTGATGGGAAAGATTCTCTTTTTGTTCTCGTGAACGTATTCACATGGGAAAGAATTCACTTGCCTCACCGACCTAGGGCATAAGATTATTTCGGTTCATGAAAGGACCTACTACGGTGAATATCAGAACAACCTTAGCCGGTGATGAAGCATGGACTTGTTGTACCTATTTTGCCCTGAGCAGAAAGCCTATTGGAATGTCTACACTTATCAGTATCGGGATGACATCATATTTCCAAGATCTGACGAGAAGGGTTTTAGTTTGGGTTCAAGTTCGTGAGACTTGGGAAACAGCCGATGGAATTTGAGTTGTGGGTTTGATTCCAATGGAAAGTTTGGAGGAATGGGATTTCGTCAAATTGTCGGAACTAATGGCGGCAGGGTTGAAGCGGTGGTAGTAATCTATGACCGTGAGGCGGGAATGAGAGATGAGCATCGATTGAGCAAGAATCACTGTGAAGGAGATATTTAAGGGTATAAGTGTCATGTAAAAAACTATTGTGCTGTGATTATCAGAAGGGACAGATCTAGGAATTCGCTACATTGGGGGCTAAACTGAAAAAAATTGTCCAATATAAGGACAAAATTTAATTATTGCAATGCTGAGTGGGGGCTATAGTACAATTATTGTGGGGGCTAAACTGAAAATAATAAACAAAATAAGAGTAAAATTTAAATTTTTGGAAGTTGAATGGGGGCTATAGCCCCCACTTATCTCTAGGTGGATCCGCCATTGACTATCAGCACCCTAAAGTTAATGACTTTTAATTAAGTACAAAGGGAAAGAAACCACCGAAGTTACCTTTTTCTTACTACAGAGGATTTTGTAATTTTTTTTGCTAGGATAGCTTATTGGAATGTCTACCCTTCGACTTCATATTTCCAACATCTGACCAGATAGGTTCTAGTTTGGGTTCTCACGAACAAATTGACCGGAAGGGTTCTCACGAACTAGAGTCACACAGCCCAATTCAACCTCCACCCATCACCAGCAATTCGCATTCTTCTACCCGTTCAAACCAGGAGTACACAACTGAACCCAACACAAACCAGGCCCCAATTTAACCACCAAATCGAACAGACCCACGACTACAAAACCCCTCTGCCACCATAAAATCTCATTAACAATCCACCATACATCACTGCTCCACCTTCGCTCTTGTCTCTGCTTCTGCGATAGACACGAAGACGGCGACGAAGCTTTGGTTCTCTGCTGATTTTGGCCGTGCTTCGCTTTCTGGTTTCATCGCTGAACACAAAGGTAATTCTCTTCTCAATCGACTTTTGAATTAAATTTCTGGATTTTTGTTTTCTTTTCTGAATTTGGCCATCTTCGTGGGCATTCGAAGCTTTTCTCAGTCGGATCTCGATGGTGAGGGATTGAGGACTGCTAGGATTTAAATCACAGTTGATTCACGGTGACATTCAAAGAGTCAAAGAGTCAAAGAGTTGTGTTTGTGTAGGAATGGATATGCACAGTGGTCGAGTATGTGAGCAAGAGAAGAGCAGTGGATAGGGAGGAAATAAACTTCAATTGGGCACTGTGGGCAAGAAAAATGGAGGTGAGGACTATGAAACCAAAGTGTTGTGTAAGAATCAGTATGATGCAAGTATATCAGATTTTTAGGAGACCAAACTGAGAAACCAGGAAAGGCATCAACAACAGATGGAAAAGTACAGGACATTGTTGGGCATAAAACTGATCGTGACATTAAATACATACCGTAACTTAGACATTAGAAATAGTTGAATGGGAAGACATATAAATAGGGAGGGAAATAAAGACAAGAGGACTTCACCCACGAAGAGGGAGAAAGTAGAACTCACTGTCCTAATAATCTGTAGGATCTCTTGAAACTACCTCTTTGAATATCTTCTAGGAATTCATCTGGAAAGTTACCTAAACATCCCTTTCCAGAAATAATCTCAGCCCTGGTGGTGATACTAGAGGGTAAAAAGCAAGTGTGTGACCCAATAAAGCCTTCGGTATCTACATGTTTACGCTTGAAATTATGCAGTTCATACACCGCAGTATGGCTAACTTGGCTCCCTCGTAATTATTTTCGCAAGTATGGATCATAATCTTACAGAGTCGGAGAACTGCCAAAAACAAAAAACTTAGTTGTATATAGATCAAGACAAGAAATTATGGCATGTAATTGAGTATCACGCCAGCAAAGCCCTAGGGAACATGCCGCAATCAATGAATTGGACGTGAATCATCCAACCAAAGAGTCGGAAACATTTCTCCCATTTGAACATGTGCGAAATGATAGCTCCTCTTTGCATACATTTTCTTGGGCTGTGTATTTATTTCTCGGTTAACCAGGTTTGTATGCGTGGAAAGCACACATTGTGAGGCATTTTGAAGTGCAAATGGGAAGCAGCTATAAAGCATTTACCCAATTTCGCAGCTAAAAGGGTGGCGAAATTGGGTAAGTGCTTTATGGTTGGTTTCCATTTCCACTCTGAAAGGCCTCACAATGCGTGTTTTCCACAGATACATAACCGAGGAATAAATACACAATCCAAGAAATGCATTCAAAGACGAGCTACCATTTTGCATATGTTTCAAATTAGAGAAATGTGTCCAATCTTTGGTTGTGTCATTCATGTCAATTAATTGGTAGCGACACATTCCCTAACGCTATGTCGGAGCATTTGTTTCTGACCCTCAAGACACAAATGTGCCTCTACGATACGAACGAGGCTGGCTGCTGACATGACACTCCAATTACATGCAATAACTGCTTGTAAATTTAGTACAAAAGGAAAGAAAACCACCGAAGTTACTTTTTTCTTACTACAGAGGATTTTGTAATTTTTTTTGCTAGGATAGCTTATTGGAATGTCTACCCTTAGACTTCATATTTCCAATATCTGACCAGATAGGTTCTAGTTTGGGTTCTCACGAACAAATTGACCGGAAGGGTTCTCACGAACTAGAGTCACACAGCCCAATTCAACCTCCACCCATCACCAGCAATTCGCATTCTTCTACCCGTTCAAACCAGGAGTACACAACTGAACCCAACACAAACCAGGCCCCAATTTAACCACCAAATCGAACAGACCCACAACTACAAAACCCCTCTGCCACCATCAAATCTCATTCACAATCCACCATACATCACTGCTCCACCTTCGCTCTCGTCTCTGCTTCTGCAATAGACACGAAGACGACGACGAACCTTTGGTTCTGTGCTGATTTTGGCCATGCTTCGCTTTCTGGTTTCATCGCTGAACACAAAGGTAATTCTCTTCTCAATCGACTTCCAATTAAATTTCTGGATTTTTGTTTTCTTTTCCGAATTTGGCCGTCTTCGTGGGCATTCGAAGCTTTTCTCAGTCGGATTTCGACGGTGAGGGATTGAGGACTGCTAGGATTCAAATTTCAATTTATTCACGGTGACATTCAAAGAGTCAAGGAATTGTGTTTATGTAGGAATGGATATGCACAGTGGTCGAGTGTGTGAGCAGTGGATAGGGCGAAAATAAACTTCAATTGGAGCACTGTGGGGAAGAGGTGAGGACTATTAAGGGCAAAAAGGTCATTGTTCGGTATAAAACTGATCGTAACATTAAAAAAGTACCGTAAATTGTACATTAGAAATAGTTGAATGGGAAGCCATGTAAATAGGGAGGGAAATGAAGGCAGGAGGACTTCACCCACGAAGAGGGACAAAGTAGAACTCACTATACTATTCTGTAGCATCTCTTGAAACTACCTCTTTGAATATCTTTCAGGAGTTCACCTGGCAAGTTACCTAAACATCCCTTTCCAGAAATAACTTCAGCCCTGGTGGTAATACTAGTGGGTAAAAGCAAGCGTGTGACCCCATAAGCCTTTGGTATCTATATGACATTATGCAGTTCAAATGCCACTGTATGGCTAGCTAACTTGTATCCCTCGTAGAAAAAATATTTTTGCAAGTATGGATCATAATCTTACAGATTCGGAGAACCTCCATAAACAAAAAAAACTTAATTGTAGATCAAAACATGAAATTATTGCATGTAATTGAGTATCACGCCAGTAGATTGTCTCATTCATATCGTCAGACATGTTTGTCCTGTCTAAAGGGCCGGACAGGTATTCTCCGACAAAGCATTAGGGAACATGTCGCAATCAATGAATTGGACATGAATCATCCAACCGAATATTCGGAAACATTTCTCCAATTTGAACATGTGTGAAATGATAGCTCCTCTTTTCATGCATTTTCTTGGATTGTGAATTTATTTCTCGGTTAGCCAGGTATGTATGCGTGGAAAGCACACACTGTGAGGCATTTTAAAGTGCAATTGGGATGCAGCTATAAAGCATTTACCCATTTTGCAGTCTTTTTTTAAAATTTGGCTTGATCAAGCCAAATATGCAGAAAAAAAAAAAAAAAAAAAGCAACGAAATTGGGTAAATGCTCTATGGTTGCTTTCCATTTCCACTTTGAAAGGCCTCACGATGCGTGTTTTTGATGCATACACACCTGACTAACCGAGCAACAAATAATCAAATACACAACCCAAGAAAATGCATGCAAAGAGGAGCTATCATTTCGCATATGTTTAACATTAGAGTAAAGTTTCCGATCTTTGGTTGTGTCATTCATGTCAAATTCATTGGTAACGACACATTCCCTAACGCTATGTCGGAGCATTTCTTTCCGACCCTCAATACGGGACAAATGTGCCTCTACGATACGAATGAGACTGGCTGCTGACATGACACTCCAATTACATGCAATAACTGCTTGTTTTGATCTATGTGCAGTTAAGCATTTGTTCGTGGCGGCTATTATGATCCATAGCTATCATATCCTCGTAAATCTACCATACTTATACAGTTATACACGACAACTATAACTCAGTAGCAGAACCTCATGGAGAATGAAACCCTAGCCAAAATACCCAACTTTTTATATTTCACATACATGATATATGTTTGTAATTCAGAGGCAGAACATTATGGATAATGAAACCCTAGCCAAAATACCCAACTTTCCATATTCCACATATATGATAAATGCACAAACACATGTATTTCATAAGATCATGTGATATATTAACCTACACAGCATCAAATTCACCAAATCATCCTTTAGCACATAAACACACCAAGCTAGCAGATAGGAGTGAACTTACCTGAGAAGAGCCAAAGCAACACAATTTCTCCATGAATCAGCTTTCTCTACAGCTAGCCCAGCATAAACTCCTCTATTCACAAAACCCAATAAATCTGTTCATCAAATCAACAAAACACCATCATCAGAAAACGACCCACAAAGGAATCAAGAAATCCCCAGATGGGTTACCTCGGACCTGGATCAAAAAGATCCAAAGGAGTCTCCTTTATGAATGATCTTCCAAGAACAAGAAAGAAAGAAGGAAAACAATAGATATGTAGTAGCTTCCTCGCTCGTCTCCGGTGGGTTTCTGATAGAATAACGATCCATAGCTTGGGGTTAGAGGGACTAATCTTCCCGATACTGAATTTATTCGATCGGCGGCGATCAAGTCTCTGTGATTGACAAATTCAGAAGAAAATGGGGGGCAAATAATAGGGTTTTGCTGGAGTAGGAACTAGGAAGTCAGATAGGTAGGTGAAGGAAAGGGGTATCTACATACTAGTTCAATTGTATTACTTTGACTTTTTAACCCGTAATTGGGTCATTTTAACTCGGTGATTTAGATAGCAAAACGATATAACTTTTTAAACTTTTTTTCATTGTATTATAGAGTAAAGTTTATTTTACAAGACCTTGCAAAGATTATCAAATTCTTATATGATTTTACTAATTAAATCATCGGGTTAAAATGAACGAGGCTGAAACAAAAGAAACAGAGATAGTAATAATCTACATAATGGAGAAAATAAGTTACTACTATCATCTAAAATGTGACATGTGAAATTGTTATTTTTTTTGATAAATGTGAAATAAATTATCTCCGTCTACATAATTCTATCTATGTTTTTTTTCTTTCATCTTACTTCACTTTTTGACGCTATTTATTGTGTCACTTTGACCCAGTGGTTTAGTTAGCAAAAGGATACACAATTTTGGTAATCTTTGCACGATCTTGAGAGTAACTATGTAAAAATTGATAAAAAAATTACATTGTTTTGATATCCAAATCACCGAGTCAAAGTGACATAACTACGAGTAAAAAATTCAATCGAAGGGAAAAGAGAAGAAAGAGAGGTAATAAGTTGTTATGGAAAATAAGCTATCCTCCAAAATATGACATGAGGAATAACTTATCCCATCTACATAATGGGGCTGTATGGATGAGTTGAAATAAGTGAGAAGTTGAGCTTAGAAGCTCATTTAATCTGTAGTGTTTGGATGGGGTAAATTATTGTAGATTATTGATAAAAAAAATTGTTAGATAGGAAGTTTCAAACTCAGAATCCGTGCGAGATTTTCAAACACTCTACCACTGAGCTAACTCACATTTGCATTAAATAAAATCATGGATTAACGTAAAGGGTCCAGAATTTACCATAAAAAAATCCATATTTCGACCAAAAAATCAGGAATTCCGGATTTCCAGCCGGAATTCCCGATTTTTGGGCGGAAATCCGAATTTTTATGTGTTTGGAGAGGTTTGACCGATTTTTGTGGATGTTTGACTTTTCATCTCCTCCATACTTTCTCTCATCCAAACAATCCCAATAAGTCGTTATCTACGTAATAAGCTGCTATTGGAGAATAAGCTATCCATTGAAATGTGACATGTAGAATATTTCATCATCATCTATATAATAAGTTGTTATGGCGAATAAGTTTTTCCTAAAATTTAACATATGAAATAGTTTATCCCCACTTTATCCTAATAAGCAAATACATCATATAAGACAATCTCAACCATTCAAATTGAAGGAATTATCATACTCATTTTGTGGTCGAAAGACGAGGAAAGGGTGTAAAAAATTAGAATGGAGAGCGAGGTTTCGTGTGCGTCAGTTCAGAGCATCTGTAGTGCTTCCGGAGGTGCAAACAGTTTGTTTTTTGGGGCCAATAAGAAAACACCAAAATGCACGAAAAAAATACACTACTTGATTGTGACACTTTCACCCCTCAAGTTTGATGCATATTCACTTTCACCATTTTAATGGGTGTGTTTGGATCGAGGGAAGTAGAGAGGAACTAAATTGTCAAGAATTTGAAAAATCAGTCAAACAATCTACAGATAATCCGGAATTCTGAAAGGGAAGGAGTACTTTTTTTACCCGAAATTCCGGGATACGGGTCGGAAATCCGGAAGTGCCAGCTTAATCTGGATATTTCCGTTGGTCCGGACTGGTTTTGGTACATTTTGGTCTCATTTTTGCAAGACAAATTTGAAGCTTGGTACAGGTGTCGTTGCGTGAGTGGACCACATTGTCAATGTTATCCAAACCCATGAGACTCTCATTCTTCATCATGACTGAAACTTTTCCAGAGCACATTTTTTAAAATATTATATTATTAATATTATAACATAAATTACAATAATCTAATTTAATCTACCATATTCAAACACTCCAGATAAAAGTAGATCTTTAGCCAAAACGCTCACTTACTTCCGCTCATCCAAACAGGCCCAATGATAGTAGTTTTGTAATAAATCGGCTCTCTTAAAATATGAAATGACATACTATGTCATGAAGTTTGGCATACTAAAGAGTGGAAGCGTCATTTTGCAAATTCTAAGTGGTAAACCTGTATCATATTCCTTTTATAGATATATAGCATCCAACTCGATAAATGTAAAGTTATTGTACATGATATATATTTACATCACTCGGTTAAAGTAATTTTTGGGTATTCTGAAATTAAAAAAAGTCGTGATTTTGTACATCGCTCAGTTGAATTTAGTTAAATAGGTGATTTTTTGTGGGAATTTTTGTGGGAATAAATACGTAATTTTGAGATACATTGGAACCAAACTCTATTCTCCAGTAACATTATTGAGATTTATCAAATTACGACAACTAGCTGAGTAGGAGCGACACTCAAAACGTTGCAACACAACCCAACACAATCATATCCCAGAGATGCAAGTCCAAAAAAAATAATCACATGATGATAGTCCGAAACAAACCGAGTTAAACAGTACCGAAATATACCCAATCGAGCACGAATCGTACAAACACAAATCGAGCTGAACCGATAAAGCTACACAAAACCATGTAAAACGTATCACATAGAGTTCGTGTGACAAATTTGTTTGGCTAAACATATAATATAATTATTCTCACATGTAAAATGTTGAATGTTCGTTCACATTCCTTTTGTTCTTACTTGGAATTTCCTTATAATTTTCTTAGAAAATAAAAAGAGAAACAGTTTTACATTCGATCGAGTCTACTTACTTTATACATTTGATTTTTTTAACTAATTTTTCTCTCTTTAGGTTAAATATATTACTTTAAGTAATAATATTTATCAACATGTTAACTATCGATTTAATCATTTTTTTTAAAAAAACTATCGGTTTAATTGAAGTGAATTGCTTCAAACCGAGACAATATCAAACCGAGATTAAATCGAACATATGATGTTGATGTTCTTTGGCTCAAACCTGAACCGAACCGTATGCTCTGTACCCGAACAGAACCAAAATAAATTACGTTTGAGGTGACAAACGGACACTTCACATTGCAGTTTTTGAAAGTAACAGGGGTGTGTTTCATATTTAAGTAAAAGGTTAAGAACTATCCCTGGATCAATTGTGGTTCTTCTTCTTCTTCTTTCATCGTGTTTCAACATCGCCCTACCTCCATCAACCACTGTAACAGATTCAATTCGCGAAGCATTCACTTCGATTTCTCTCGCCGACGATAATTTCTGCAGTCTGTATAGAGATACACAGATCTAAATCGCCAGGCCGATTGTTCTAAAGGTAAACCTAGCCTAGGGTTTCCGTGAAAAGACTCAGCTTTTCTGGAGTTCCATGGTGGAATTTATTCGCAGCGGAGGATCATTCTCTATACTTTAATCTCGAATCTAAAGTAAACATCTAAATCACAATAAAGAGAGTTATAAAACGATCTGTTGAGATCGTGACATTGTTTCTGTTGATTGATCAGTTCATTACAGTTGTGGTGGAGAGATGGCTAGGGATAGGGATTTGTCGAGGTCGCCGTCGTACAGGCGAAGGTATTCCAGGTCGCCGTCGCCGTCGCCGGTGGGATACAGGCGTAGCAGGAGAAGCCGGAGAGATAGAAGCCGGTCGCCCTACAGCAGCAGGTGATACCTAATGACTTTTTTGCCCCGAAACTGTTTTCTTTATTCCTGAATCCTGTTCATGGAGAGTGAGATTTCACAAAGTTGATTGAAGTTGGATATTTGATCTCAAGAGCTTATGCACAAATTCCTGGTTTTGAAATTTCTGGATTTTACATGATGATACTGATGATGATGATGGCTTCCCTTCTAATGTTCAATTTCAACAAGATTTCATCTCCTCATACAGTAATTGAGAACTTTTTGTTGCACAGTTTACTTTCAGATTCTGAATCAGATGATTATGAAGTACTTCTAATCTCGTATATGGTTGTAGTATGTATTTTTGCTCAATGATGATTGCTGATGCTTGAGATTGCATTGTGCCAGCATTCTTGTAAAGTGGCAGAAAATGGTTCTTTTGCTATAAAGGATAAGACTGACAACAGTTTAGATGCAATTGTTGCTCAGCTTGGTCTAGTCTTGTAAAGGTTCACGTTATTGAGAGCAATATCTGTTTTGTTTTTCAGTAAATGGAAACATAGACAATGTTGAAAGTCCAAACATAGACAATGTTTTTCAGTACACGATTGTTATTATCTACGCTCACCCTACAGCGATCACGAGTAAATATCTTTATCAGAGCACTTGTAGTCAGTCGGCGCCAAAAATCTGTCAAACAGTTTCTTGATTTTGTTTTTGTTTTTGTTTTGTTCGAAAATCGTTCCCCTACTGGAAATTAATGTACTAAATTACGTTGCTCTTGCTTCCGTAAAATAGGCTCTGGATAACTACTCTTTTCCTCTTTAAACAAGCTAAATCTTATTGGTTACTATCGAATGACTTTTGAAACATAGGTACTTGTACTTTCCCGACATCTTTGCTGTATGCACCAAAACAAAGAAAGGTTCTCCAAGTATTTTTGTATCCTTTGTCGTGGTTCTACCGCCAAGAGGTCACTGTTGCCTGTTGAACTTTTAGTCATTTGATGGTTTCATTAGCTACTCCGAAAAATATATACGGTTCTTAAGTTCTTATCTTCACCCAGTTTTCTTATTTTAATTGGCTTCTTCTTTTGAGTGGCCATGTGGATAGTCTTGTGCCCTTAGGTTGTTTGTGAGATGTTGCTACCAATGAGCTTCGTTGAATATGCATATTGGCGACATCAGCATGTTTGAACTAATATTGCCCTCTTTTAGGATTATGCTGCCCAATTTCTTACAACTAGCATTGAAGTTGATACTGGATATTCTTATTGCCGCGGTGGAATTTTCGAAAGAAAAATATCTCTATCTCATATCTAACTTGTGATGAATTATTGCTCATGTCTATCCTTATAAATATGTTGCATCCCTTCAAATGAAAAGCGAGCAGGATATGGGTCCTGATAAGTGGCAATCTTCGCTCGATTTCTTAGCTGTTTATAGGTGTAAGGGATGACTGCTGTGTGTTTTATAGCAAGGTTTGAGGTAACCATTACATTATGTTCTATGGGTTGCAAAACTCTTAGTTGCTGCTGAGTAAGCTACTATTGCACAGACGAAGAAGCCGTTCAATTTCTGTCCGACGCCGTAAAAGCCGTTCCCCAACTCCAAGAAGGCGTATAACCCGCTCACCAACGCCAAGACGTTACAAGAGACAAAGAAGTATCAGTATGTCGCTGTCTCCTATTAGTAAATCTCGCAGCCCAAGTTCTGGGTCCATAGAGCGCAAGAATGCTGGTGAAAAAGTGAGATTATCAGAAGAAGAGAAGAAAAGGTAGATGGCCTGTTCAGTATCTGTGTTCCTAATTTTCTTTTGGTTATTTTTCTTCTCTCTTTTGCATCTTGATATTGTCATCTTTCTCTCTTCATGGGATGGCAAAGTACAATGCTGTGGGTCTGTTCAGAACCCATTTTCGCAAATCCAACCATATTCCTCTTTCCTGTTGGCATTTAGTGAATTTTACCGTGTTATGTCCCCTCCCCCTGGTCTTGATTCTCAGGCCACTAAACTTCCTGTGTCAGAAAAAATATCAGCAAGCTTTGAGGCTGCAAAATGACGTTTTGTTATGTTGTTTGCTATCCTGTTTCTCTTCCTCTATGATTTAGGACTGAGTGAACACCTAATGTAAAATTTCCTGTTCCGAAACTGGTCAATTTAAATACCTTAAGGCTACTGAACATTACCAAATTCTCAGTTGAGTCTTTTCGCTCTAGAGAAATGAGCAATTTGCCTCTCTGGTGAAGCGAACTGGTTAAAGTGCATTCAAATAAACTATCGATTTGATGTTCGTTTTGGACTCTATGATTTAGAGTACTAAGCCATGCTTACTTATAGAAGGGATCTTGAAATAAGATGGTTTCAGCTTAGCTGCATATGAAGCATGGCGATCTAAATCTTGAATGCACTCTTTGACTTAGTTATTCTTTTCTATTGGACTATGTTGTCTTGCAAGTTGTCATTTGACTGAATGCATCAAATCCTAACCCATAAGCTGAATAAGGCACATTTATCTAATTTTCCTTTTTTGTTCTTTGCTTTACCAGTTTACTCATCCAGTCATAAAATGGTTGTATATGTGTATTTACAGCCCGTACAAGCTGTTTGACTGGATGAGCAAGATTTAATAGACTGAGTTCTTGACTGTAATTGGCCTGCTACCTGTGTGAATACACATAATTCTCCTACTTGAAGTGCTAGTTTGAAGTTATCAAGCTGGGCTGCTAAGCTTGGTAAAAACATGGAACTAGGAATGGATAGGGGGTGGAACAAGTTATACTTGCGTAGAAAATGAGTTTACACAGCTAGTGGTTTATAGGCGTAAAGCTGGAAGGAGATCTTTTGCATACTCTGTCCGTATTTTCTTGGTGCGAGAATTGAGTATGCTTAGTCAGTCCTTATCTCTGTCAAATCAAAATAGTTTATCTATCTTATGAAAGTCTCAGTTATCAATTGTTTTACTTCGACTGCAAAAAGTTGATCAAACCTGAACTACTTTGGTGTAATTCAAACGTTAGAAGATGTTTTTGTGGAAGTCCAATTTGATGCAAATGATGTAATGTTGTGATGACTAGTTTTAAAACTGCAACAGGTTACTTAACATTCTTCTCCACAGGCTTCTTTTATGAAGGAAGATACTGCTATAGTTCAACTTGTTATATTTGATGATCAATTGGATGCCTCGTTCTCTCTACTGTTCACCAGCTTTGTTTGAAAGTAATATATTTGGATCAGGATGCCTTAAAAGCATGAGCGTGAGTCTTGTGCCATTGTCGTCGTGAAGGTTAGTTTGTTGGCCTTCAGTATACGTAGTGAAAGGAGAGAAAAAGAGAATGCAATTGAAGTTTCGGTTTCTTTTCACCCAGCTTCAAAGGCATATTTGGAATCGTAGTTGCTGGTTGTCCCCCCACACCTATGATCATTTCCTGTTTAACATTGCCTTTTTTTCTATCAGGCGCCTAGAGGAGGCAGAAATGAAGCTGATAGAGGAAGAAACTGCTAAAAGAGTGGAAGAAGCAATACAGAAGAAGGTCAAGGAGAGTTTAGATACTGAGGAGATCAAGCTGGAAATACAGAGGCGGTTGGAGGAAGGTCGGAAGACACTCCTTGACGAGGTTGCTTCTCAACTTGAGAAAGAAAAAGAGGCTGCTCTTATTGAGGCAAGACAAAAAGAGGCAAGTATTTTGAGATGGTTGTTTCTTCTTATTATGCATTTGCTCCCCTTCGGCACTATAATTTTTAGATCCTGGACTTCTGATCACCCTCACCATCACCATCACCCAGACTTAAAAAGTACTATTATTTATGCTATTAATCTTGCAATATCGTCTCATAGTAACAACATAAAAAGTAAATTTGAATAGTGAATACAAGCGGTACATTCTGCACCTATGGCATGGAGCACATGCTGCTATGCTCGAATCAAGCAAAACATTTCTGCATTTTAGAAAGAAAAAGATGAATGTGGCACATGTCTTGTGCATGAAAACTTAATGAGTGCTCCCTGGTTTAAGGTGATCTGGTTTGATGTACCGACTAGGCACATGATTTGTTATGACCCCGAAAGTCAAAAAAAGAGAAGAAAAAGTGGGCTTGTTGGTGGAACGAAGGCTTGGGCCAGCCATGATGGCTGAAAAGGTATTGGACCGGTTTCTGGAATTGGACCCGGTCCGGTTTTATTGGTCATGTCCTCATTGATCAATTAGGGTTTGTAGTGAACTAGTGGTGTATTTAGCTTGCTTGTAATTCTCTTTGACATGTATTGAACACTGAACAGTGAAATATCTGCAACTCTGTGGATTTAAACCGTGTTGTTGGCTGGACAACATTTATTTGTGTATTATCTTTTTCTTTCCTGTGTATCTATCTGCAACTCTCCGTGGATGCATATGCTTGAGAAATGTGGAAGCTAACTAGTACTATTTTTTGTGGAATTTTATTTCTTGCAGGAACGAGCTCGAAGAGAGAAAGAAGAGCTGGAAAGGATGATAGAAGAAAACAAGAGAAAGGTGGAAGAAGCTCAAAGAAGGGAAGCTTTAGAGCAGCAACGGAGGGAGGAAGAACGTTATAGAGAACTAGAAGAGCTGCAAAGACAAAAAGAAGAGGCGATGAGAAGGAAGAAGCAGCAAGAGGAAGAAGAGCGAGCAAATCAAATGAAATTGCTTGGGAAGAACAAAACCAGACCAAAATTATCTTTCGCTCTTGGCATGAAATGAGATCCAATGAAACTACTACTCGTTTCGGTTCCTTAACGGTTCTGTTGTTCACGTCTTGAACTAGTACAAGTTATCAATTGCTATATGTAGTAATCATTGATCTGGATGTGTGCTTGATTTCTCTTGGCTTTTCTGGAAGACAATGAATGGTGTGTCTCTGTATTTATAAATTTGGTCTTGAGATTTTTGTAATTTTTAACAAAAAATTCACTGTGGTCAATTAATCTCAATATGCACCTTTACACTGTTGATGCACATTTTGAAGTTGTTAACTTGGAGGAGAAGCACGACACTGTTCACGAGATGCAATTTTAATTCAACACATTGAACACGAGATGCTGTATTAATTCTAACGCATTGAACCCAATGGGTTTCGTTTGTGGCAGTAATCTGGGATTGTTAATATTATTAACTCATACCCCGTATCCTCATTGGTTTATGTGGCAGTAATATACCTCGTCTCCTCATGTCATCTACAACCTATTATCACACGTCCGCCCGCATCTTACTCCAATTGTTTTTTTTGGGGTCAAAACTTACTCCAATTGTTAAGAACCTGAGTCAGGAAGATATCGCCTACTGGGCCGTCACTAGATGCTAGGCTTGGCTGTGGGATGGGCCGAACTGGGCCGTCTGTCTATGAAACTCGAGCCCAACTAAACTCGCAGATCGGGCCAAGACTTGAGCGCAAGGCCATAGTATTTTGAAATAATCAAAACCCAACCCAACTAAAGGCCCAAAATATTAAATTTATTTAATAAAAAATCAAATTGATGATACAAAAATAATTACGAGACATTTAATATTACGTTGCAAGCAAATATCAACCTAACATGCGCGACTTTTGACATTTTTCAACAATATTTTCAATGTTACGTACTAGTTCCGTTTCATCTGAATCGTCTTACTTTGACTTTTTAACCCGTAAATGAGTCACTTTGACTCGGTGATTTAGATAGCAAAACGATATAACTTTTTGAACTTTTTTTCATTGTATTATAGAGTAAAGTTTACTCTACAAGACCTTGCAAAGATTATGAAATTCTTGTATCGTTTTGCTAATCAAATCACCGGGTCAAAGTGACCCAGTGAATAGTGACAAAAAGTGAAGTAAACTGAAACAGACGAAACAGAGGTAGTATTTAACATATCATATTTAAAGTGTAATTTATAGAGTATACTTATATAAATAAGTACTTATGTATATATGTATATTTAAGTATATTTACATATAAATAATAAACATATTTGTGAGTTCGGGCTAGGTTGGGCCGAAGTTACATAACCCATGCTCAGTTCGATCGGGCTCAAATTTCAAGCCCAAGTCCATGACGGTGCGCAATTTGTTGAACCAAACCCGTAAAATCCCAGGCTGAGTTGGTGAGCCGATGGCCAGGCCAACGTAGATGCTTGCTTATGAAGAACATGAATTTCCTCATCAAAAAAAAAAAAAAAAAAAAAAAGAAGAGAGAGAGAGAACATGAGTTTCCTCAAAAAGAAAAAAGAAAAACGAAAAAAAGAACATGAATAATTGGGCCAGGCGTTGAGTTAATCGAGCTGAGGCCCACCGTGTCTTCTTAGTCACCCACTTCTCTATGTGGGCATTCGTGGACACAGACCAAACCCATAATTAACGGGCTATGCTGGACTAGACAGCCCACTTCCTTAACGCCTCAAGCCCAATCTGTTATGCCATTGCAATCAACATTAGGCGTTCTACGAACACGTAATGTAAATTGGTCTTTTATGCAAAGTATCAAGAATTCGGCAAAAACTACAATTCAATAAAAAAAGGTCAAGTGGTAGAACTTTAAAAGCTTCTGCATGAGGTCCTATGTTCAAACTCGGTAGATGACAACGAAAAAAATAGAATATGCATCCAAAGTTGTTCATATTTTTCAGGGTTTGCTGAGATAATATTAGATTGCTTAATATATATATATATATATATATATATATATATATATATATATATATATATATATATATATATATACACACACACACACACACACACGATTAACAAACCAATATACCAGGTAGCTGATATGTTCATCTTTTAGGCAGTACTAATGGAGTTGATGATACAGTTTGCGGATATGCAAAAAAGCAAAACCGTTAGTCTCTGTATTATTTTCATTATTTTTACATAGCATTGCTGGAGATGCTGCAAGTCTGAAGTCTGAATTTAACTCTCTCTACTTCCTCCAGAAATTAGAATCCTGCTTTAACAGTGAAAACTTTTCAAAAGAACATATAATGATTATACTGCAACTCACATTTTGATGTACTCTATCAATGCCATTTTTTAGGGCAATGAAAAAGATACAAAATGATCATGGACTACAAATATCGCGCAAAAAAATTATGATGGCGGCGCATGTGAATACGCATATATAATGAAGAAAATAAACTAGTTAAAAGAGGGGTAAAATGGAAAAAGTGGATATGGTTTTAAGACGTCATACTTTTTTTTGAGGACATAAAAGAACACATAATTTTGAAACAAGCATATTGGAACAATGAAATATTATTTAGCATTGTATTGTCATTGCTTTCTAACTCTCCCATCGACCATTGGTAAGAATTAATTTTTGAAGGCAATGAAACAACTAAAAAGTAAAGTTTATAATCTTCATTGGACATCCGAAAAAGAAAAGAAGATTGACTCAAATTTGTGGATAGAGTGGACATTTTTTTTAGTACGACTCCAACTTATCATATCTCATCCACATGAACTAAATCTATCTTATCTATCTCATCCACATGAACTAAATCTATCTATAATTATTTTATTTATTTCATTAAAATTTTGCAACAACATAGTAGTACTAAAAAAAAACTATTAATAATTTGCAAATTGATGCTACTTCAGTGGTGGAGCGTTTAATCCCCCTGTATGAGGTCTCGAGTTCGACCACTTAAGAAACAAAATCTATTCTAAAAAAAACTATTAATAGTTCTATAACTATATCATGGTTTGATAGTATGACCACAAAAGGTAAGAAAGATGCTCACACACATGCATTATTGTCCTAGTACTATTTACGCGGTTACATTTGAGTGAAAATGAAAATCTCCACAAGGACCACCTGCAGTTGTTATTAATGTGCTCTAAATACGACAGTAACATGCCACATCCAAGTTGCGACGGTTGTTTGAATCCATGTTTTTTTCTCTTCCTACCACCTTCTAGCTTGTTGTTCATTCATTTTTCAAATTGCGTCCAAGAATCCCAACATTTTCTTGGTAGAGCTGGTTAATACTATCTGAAAATTGCTTCAGAGTGTATCAGAGAAATCGCTAGCTGAAAGTCTAGCTGGATATCTTCAATTATTGGTGGTGTTGAGTTCAAAACCTGTAGAATGTGAGCAAAACATGCATGTTTGTAGATTTAAGTAATTTCACTTTAAAATTGTTTAATTAACAAAATTAATTTTTCTCTAGGTGTTAAATGTGCAGATTAAAGTTCATCTGAAATTTGACTTCAAAATAAAATAAACAAACAATAGTAATTTTTTGCAGATTTTAATCTCAAAGTCTCAAACCTGTGCATGTCTGGTACCACAAATTTTAATCTAATTTGGATTAAAACATCTTACAATTCCTTTGTTACGCCACAAATTTTCAAGCTGAAAATCTGCAGATTAAAATAATCCCAGTGCAATTTTAGAATCTCTAAAATTAGTAGTATAAGTTGAAAATCTCTTAAAAATAATACTATTGTGTTTTTGACATTTTCATGACTGTAGTTAATTTATAAGTGGATGGATTCAAGTAACTCTTTAGTTTTTGTCAAATGAATCAAGTTAAAATCTACAATTTCAACTTATACCAAATGAATTTTGATTTTCTGTTAAGTTGGATTTTTTTGGCCAGATTCTTTGAAGCTGATTTTAAATTTTCAGCTAATACCAAACAAGGTCTTAGTCTCATTTCAGATTAAATCCTGCCTTCCAAACATACAATAAGACTGTTAGAACCCGCAAACAAATGAACTACGACCATGTTTAACCTCATAAGTTGTAATGGGTGCCTAGCCTGTTTGGGAGAGTTCATTTTGATTGATCTACTAATTTTTAAGATATGACCATGTTTAACTTCAAATAAGTTCTGAGTGTGTGACTGCTTTAGCTCATACTGAACATTATTTCATTTTTTTTAAGGAAAATATTACTTCAGTTTCAGCTACTCAAATTTATATCTAGGCATTCCACTCACATTCTCGCAAGAATTGTTTGAGATGTTTAGCTGGAGCCACTAAATCTTACACTAGTGCCACTGTTGTTAACTTTGTATACACTCAAATTTATATCTAGAGTTTTAAAGTCTCTAATTCCTCATACTTCAAGTGTTTTAGTAATTATGCATATATATCTTAGTCGTGTCTCTGAAATCTTACACTAGTGTCACTGTTATTAACTTCGTATACACTTGTGCAGCAATTCAGCTCGTTTCCTTACTCTGCCATGGCTAACAATGTCAAATGGAATTTGAAATGACATGCTTTAGTATGTGGAATGAGAATGAAGTGAATGTGTGGTGGAAGGAAGTAGGAGTAATAAATGAGGAGGTTGAAGGTGAGGAGGAGGAGAAGGTCAGGTGAGAGCGGGCCATGCCGTGCCGGGTTAAGGGCGGGCTGAAGGAGAGCGGACATGGGGCGGGCCGTGTCGTAGGGTGGAGAAAATAGACTCGTGTGCCACGAGTTAGGTTTGATGGGACGGGCCGTGCACGGGTTGAGGGTCAAGAAGACCATTTTTATGCAGGTCGAACCGGGCCGGGCCGGGCTCAGTCGTGGAGGATCACGGCCCGTCCGTGCATGGGCTATATTGATCTTTGAGCGGGCCGGGTATGGGTCAAAGGTGGAGGGGGCCGTGCATGGGTCTGCTTAACCCCTCTTAGACACGGGCAGGGCTATTTTGGCACACGGGTCGACCCTCTGCCATGTTGAGGAGGAGGTGGTGGTGGGTGGGTGGTAGGGGTGGGGGTAATCACAAAAACCAAGATTCTCTCACTACGAAACACATCTATCTATCCTATCTATCTGTCATCATTAACTTATAATTGCCTCCTACGGGCCCACACTCCGGTCAACCGGTCACATCACTTTCACTCACTCTTTCCCTCTTCTCTCTCTTTCTCTCTGGTGTTGTCCCCTCCTTGGTGGTGGCCCACACACCCTCCTCCTCAACAGATCAGAACCGTACAAACTCCGCATTTACTCCGACCACGTGGGTCAGGCTGACGATGTCCCCAGCGTACTATGCTCCTTCTCTCTCCCCCTCCCTCAATCTCAGCCGTTCGATCCGGGAGTCACCAGTGCGTGTAGGACACGCTCCGTCAGTAGAGGGCGTGGGGGAGGTTGGGCTTGGGCTTTGAAGTGTCGACGTCGGCGATTAATTCGGGGCTTTTCCCTCGTTAATCGGGCTGTTTTTTGTATTTCCGTTTCCTCCGGCGACGCTGACAACGTCGTTGTTTTTGGGGGGATGTTACCCGTTTAGAGCAACCTAGACCTCAGTCCTAAACTCCCTAATGTTCCTAATTTCTTTGCATTTTATTCAAACCTCTATGTGAATTTTAAAACGACTTTTTCTTCACGAGGTGAAATGGAAATTAGTGCCTGTTTGGTGACATGATTGGCTCATTTCAATCCCTCTTGGTGGTTTCTCTCTTTTGGTCAGAGCATAGCAGGTAATGCAAACGGGTTGTTTATGCAAAATTTGAAAAATTTGGACAAAAAATGAAGTCAAACAGAGCATGCATATGCAAATGCAAATTAGATGTCATGCATCTACCTCGCCAAATTTGGCAATAAAGTTTCCCCTCCATCTTGTTTTCTTATTTTTTGGTTTGTTGATATTTTTTTAGAATAGTTGAGATATTGATGAAAAAATTAAAATTCAACGTATGCCTACGTTTTAGATGCCACTATTGGAGTTGGGCATGAATTTTACTGAAATACAAAATGCAAAATTATGATTTTGTGTAAGATTTGCATTAATTTTTCATGACATTGCTGGATATGCTCTACCTTGAGCAAATTTGAATATTTTTTGTTAGAACATGACTTATTTTAGTCGAAGAAAACAAGTCTAGAGCTTAGATTGTGCGATCTCAGGAAGGAGATTGTGTAATGTGGAGTACATATCGTGCGATCTCAAAGGGGGGAGGGTCTCTTTTGGCACAATCACATTCTGATTGTAGGATTAGACGATAGTGATCGTGCGATCACCTAGGCCGGCCTGCGTATTTGAGGCGGCTAGGTCAGAGTTTTAAGCTACTATATATATATATATATATATATATATATATATATATATATATATATACTCCCTCTGTTCCTCCAGGTTCTTCACAAAACTATTTGGGTATTATTTGGGTATAGCGATTTGGTTAGCAAAACAAAGCAAATATTTGATAATTTTTTGTGGTATTGTAGAGCAAAGTTTACTCTACGACACCATGAAAAGATTACCAAATTCTTGTATAGTTTTGCTAACCAAATCGCTAGGCCCGTATAATACCCAAATAGTTTTGTGAAGAAACTGGAGGAACGGAGGGAGTATATATATATGACAACATTATTTACTTGTTTTTGTGTGGTGTAGTTAGTATCGTTTCTCCGTATCAGTATTAAAAACCTAGGGTTTGTGTGGTGTAGGTAATGAATCCGTTAGTGAACCACGTTAACTTCTATTTTTGATATTTGATCCATTTTTTTCTTGTCGTTCTTGTCTCATTATAAAAAACTGGTATTAGAGCCAGGTTTTTCACGATCGAAGTGAATTTGTCAGTTAGAGTTTCACGATTCAGGTGGAGCAATCTGATCCATGGTTTTGAGATTCCGCCTAGAACAATGTCTGGTTCAATGATCAAGATCGAGCATTTTACTAGGAGGAACAACTTCAGTCTGTGGCAGATCGAGATGCGTGCTTTGTTAAATCAACAATGTCTTTGGTTGTCGTTGGCGTCCGATAAGAAGGGCGCAAATACATCCACCGTTGAGTGTGAGATGATGAAGGAGAAGGCTCATGCAACGATCATGTTGTGCCTCGCGAACAACGTGATCACCGAAGTTGAAGATCAGGAGACGACATAGCTTTGTGGTTGAAGTTGGAGAGCCTCTACATGACAAAGTTGCTAATCCAAAAGTTGATGCTAACGCATCGATTGTTCAATCTGCGAATGTATGGAGGTGTGTATATCAGAGACCACCTAGACAATTTGAATACTATTTTTTCCTGAGTTACGTAACAGTAATGAGGTTGTGAGTGATGAGGATGCTACCTTCTTCTGTTAGTGCCTCTTCCTCCATCGTATGAAGGGTTTGTCTTCCATTATTGGGAAAGATACTGTAACCCAAGAAGAGGTTATGTCAGCTCTTACACCAGGGATATGCGGTATAAGGATGCATATACAGGTCCGAAAAATAAGCCTTCCATATTGATGGTCGAGGGAAGCAACGGTAATGAGTACACAATATTTGCAGGCTCCAAGTTACCGAAGGACGCTTGTGCCTACTGTAAAGAAAAAGACCATTGAAAAATGTAGTACCCCAAGAAGAACCCTGAATCTGCAGCATTATATGAAAGTGAAGAGACTTTAAAGGTTGGCCTAGTACTCTGCCCTTCAAGGCTATCTGGGCTCCTGTCGATGAGCATCTGGCGCATTGGACACATATGGTTTTGGTGGATTTTGATTCTGGCGCACATCCGATTCTGGTGCATCTGAGGATTCTAGGGTCATTGGAATGAGATCTATTCAACCATTCGTCATCCGTGCATCTGGTCTGGAACTACAACTGGAGCTTGTCACGGTGCATTCGTTCAGGCACTATTGTAGTACATCCGAGATTTCATTCGATCCTATCTCAAAGAATGCATTCGTTTCTTGTTCTGGGAGGCGTGCTCGTTTTTGCAGGCAACCTGTTTCTGATTAGGGGAGGAGCATCCGTTTCTGGTTTAGGTTGCTGGGAGGATTCAAGTCAAGGTGAATATAGGAAGAAAATGACTTGAATTAGTTGAATAAAACAAGTATGGAGCTGAGATTGTGTGGTCTCAGGAAGGAGATTGTGCAATCTCAAATGTTAATAAAAAATCTGGAGTCCTGATCGTACGATCTCAAGTATTAGTAAAAAATACGGAGTCTCTAAGAAGGGGGGTATGTTTCGGCGCGATGATCGAGGGATCAGACTATGGTGATCGTGCGAGCACCAAGGTCGGGCTGCGAGTTTGAGGCGGCTAGATTAGGCTTTTAAGCTACTATATATATAGGCGAATATTTTTCTAATTGTGTTTCATGTGGTGAGTTAGTAATGTTCCTCCATATCATTAATATCAGTCTGGTTTTTTGTCCCGTGGAGGTAGCCAACGAATTCATTAGCTAACCACGTTAAATTTCATGTCCGATCTTTGACCTTCTTTTTCTTATCATTATTGTCTCGTTATAACATTGTTGGCGTTCTTATTCTGTCCTTCTGGTACAAGTGTGAATCAGTCTACTCAGCACACCCTATCTGCATGCCTCGTCCGAGGATGCTTAGTAGGAAGACTTATTTCTTTTCACCCGTCGAATTTGAATCGAAGTTTATGTTTCCTTGGTTTTTTTGGGTTTGTTTAGATTTGTAACACATAGATCGTTCTCACTTTCCCCCTCATTCTCTTCAATCGGCCATTTTTTGGGCTAAATTATGTAGGACTTTCCTTGTGTTTGGTTTTACTGTGTGCAAGATGTCACTACTTCCGTTGCCGCAAGCTTGCTACCATCCTCCTCCCATCGCCATCCGCCCTCCATCGCCATCGCCATCTTTGTTGCCTTCTGGATCCATCTATTGTGATGGGCTAAGGTTTGACCTGCATCTTGTGTTTTGGGCTAGTTCTTCCTTCGCGCTTTAAAGCCCATTCGTCTTTATATCATGCATCTTAGTATTGTATCCCTTGGTTTATTTTATACTAGCACTAATTTACTGCAAAAATGTGTTCATGGCAGGTTGAAGTGGTAGGGTAGTCTATCATAAACTATGTACCCTGCTCATATCAATGTTATTCTTTACGCTTATTGGAAAAAAGTAATCTGCATGTAATATGAACGTTGCCTAACCTCACTTGAAACTTGAAAGTTGTCAATTCAAACTTTTTATTCCAGGTTTTAATCTCATTTTAGATTTCAGTCTCCTCCCAAACAAGCAAGAACTGCTGGTAACAATAGATTGATAAGTTTTTGTGTCCATGTATAGAACAAAATATAGAGACGGTAGCTTTTGTTTTTGTTTTTGTTCTTGTCTATCTAGTATTCTAATTTTAATCTCGCCCCTAGGGACTAGGATTAGGTTCTAAACGACTCTAATTTGATTTTGCTCATAATTCTTTGAGGTTATTGTGCTGCAACCTTGGTTGATGACAAAAATTTGCCATTTTGAACCAATCCTGAGGACACCATCCAACCATGTATATGTTTGCAAAACCAAATTCAACCCTGACTTTGTTTTCTGTTTGTAAAATAAATTCCTAATTCGAGGTTGGACTTTTACCAACCACAACAATATATAAAGGTATAATATAGATACACACATATAGAGGTAGTACAACTTACATCCTGCTTCAAATACTCCTTCAAGTCTTCAAGCTTCCATGAAACATTTCAACCATTTGAAATAATTCAAAGAGATGCCTATTCAGTGTCAAGTGTATAGTTATTGACATGACTAAACATTTTCTGTCATATATAGTTTCCTCACTTTCTTCGTATGACTTTTTATTCTATTCTTGTTTAAAATTTAAACTTCATCTGATAAAATTCTCAGGTTAAGATAAGCAAAATTTTGAAATTCCTCCTGTTAACAAACACGCTCGCAGTGTATAATTATTTGCTTTTGAAGATTTTAAATGTTTGATATGTTTTTCCTTCCTGTTTTACCGGCTGTGTTTAACTAACACCAATCGTTTAGAAATACACTGAATGTGGGGCTTTTTTGAGTTATTTTCTTGATTTTAAACTCTTACAAAACATGGTCTTAGGCATGTTGAATGGATGATGATAAGTAGTTGGACATGCAAGAGAGATGAGTAGTTGTTTGAATGAATTGAAGTAAAAAGCTTGGAATGAATCAAAAGTATGGTACAAATTACCAAGAAAAAATATGGCAGTGTGTCCTTATTACAATATTTACTACTTCTTCACTACTGTACCCACCTAATGTTTTCTTTTTTCTTGGGGGCCTTGTCTTTTGGATCTTTCTTCATGTTTTAATGTTTTAGGTTCTCATTTATTTGTCCTTCTTTCCCCATGAACTTATTCTTATTCTTTTCATTTTATAAGAAATAATGCAGTTGTTTAAGAAAGATTAAAATAACAAATCAAATTGTTAAACCATTTCAATTATTTTGCATATCTGAGGTTCTAGATGCATCGATCGATAGAGCCTTATTTATTTTATGGTGTTTATCTTTATACATCTTTTTGATTTCTTCTCCGATTTCCCAACCATCGTGAAGAGTGTCAAATATATTGATAATTATTAGAGAACCTAAGCCTGACTAGCAAGAGTTCTTGTTGTAGAACCGTTGTCTCTCTGCTACCTCAAAAATACTATTTTACACGCATTTGCAATCGTGTAACTCTATCATATATGCAATGTGTGACTGTCGTGATTCATAGTCATAAGTAGGGTTAACATTTACAAAATGTTTGCCTGTCTACACAAGCGAATTGATGTGATTTATGTGCATATGTAATTACTCCTTCAAAGTTGCACAGAAAAAAATACATGCTGTTCAACTTACAAAATTTGACCAAATTAGTAGCCACCTAGGGTTAGTAAGTAGAGGTATTGAAATTAAAATGGATTCCAATTGGGTAGTTACAAACAGTTTGTTGTTTTGTTGCTTGTAAGGGTTTGCAAAACAGCTTGCTATGTTACATATCACACATACCATACCAGGTCCTGTCAGGTAGGGTGGTTGACCTGTAAGGTGTGGTAGTTCAGTTCTCGAGGTTCATTTACTTATTTATTTTAAAATAAAATATTCTTTGCAGTAGTAATAATTTAACAAAACTTTATTTTTTTTGTGTCCCTCCTAATGTTTTCTTCCTTTTATTTGATAGAGAATGAAGGTTTTATAGTTGTCTCGCTCTATCAAGGGGATCTCTTGGAAATTGAGTACTACTTGTTACTAGTATTATATTATTGTGTTTTGATTTACGAGTTTAAAATGGTTTATTAACCTGTTCTCTAATTGACTAGAGACAATCTCTGCATAAGGCGTATGTCATGTAATGAACGCATGAAAACTTGCAACAGGTAACGTCGTTTATGCATCTAATTCAACAGAGTAGCTCACAAGTGCAAGATAGCTTTTGATTTATTTGACAGAGAAATTAAATTGACGAATATAACATTTACATTGTTCTCCCTCCCCTCTCAGTACAAATGAATAACCCCTACCCCATGTTTCATGTGGAAATTTGCCTATACAATTTCTTCCATGCCTCATTGATTAGTAGAGGAAGTTAGATGTCAAGTTGATAAATCATGAATAACCCCTACCCCATGTTTCATGTGGAAATTTGCCTATACAATTTCTTCCATGCCTCGTTGATAGTAGAGGAAGTTAGATGTCAGGTTGATAAATCATGAATATGCAGTGTGAACGAGCAACCGCGTGTTTTTATGTAGACACTAACCACACAACAATATAAGAACCGTTATTGTTCAACTTGATCATGACACTTGGAATTGACAGATAAGTATTATCTTTTATAGCTACTGAAAACACGCAATCTAAGTCGCTACTTGAGTTCGAAAGATTTAATTAGGACGAAACCTCGTATTTAGGTCGGAACATATCATGTGACTAATTCTCACCAGTTGAGCCAAAGTTCCGCAAAAATGCTAATTTATTGAGCATAAGGGCAATTTAACTCTCTTTTGGGTTTATAATGAGGAAATACCACTTTCTATCGTTTGGAGGGGACAAAGACATGACAAAGTGAAAGCTATGTATCATTTGTGACTAAAATTATTGAATTCACAAAAATAGAAGAAACTGGATTATCAAATTATAGTTTTATTCACAAAGATAGAAATAAATGTCTAACTCAGATGATTAGACTCTAATTAACACACAACTACTCTAAATGGCGAACACATGTTGATTCATGGGGACTACATTTATGCCCTAGCATGGTCTCCCCTCTACAAAGTTGCAAGATTTAGTGATTATTGGCAAATTTGTTTTTTAAATAGTTGCTGAAAATAATATAAGTCTTTTTTGTGTATAGGGGTTTTGGTTTGGCGTTTGTTCTGGATTATTTAAGCAATACATTCTTGTAAACCAACGATTTAAATAACCACATATTTTGGTTTTTTTCAGATGGCAGACGGCAGTTGAGCCTTTATTTCTCACTGGCACCAAACACGCTCTTAAATACATTACAACGCTCTCCCACCGATAAAGAAATACAATCGATCTCTTACGCGAGTGGGTGCACCGAACTACGCTCACTTACTTCTTATTCATTAGCTTATTCAAAATCAATCGGTATCTTCATTCATTGCAATCACGTCCTATTTTGATAATTACGGTAGACCTTACCGACATCAAGATATTGTGTTTCATACTAATATGTTAGTTATGGGCTATTTAGACCGGCTCAATCTTTTTGCACGGATAAGTGTATCTTTTGGTGCATACCGTTTGGAACAAGATTTTATCTTAACCGCATGCACCACCGGGGTCATAGTTATGGCGTTCTCTTCTCTTCGTATGCGGTTGAGTCTTAGTTCTTTGCTTATGTTTTGAAAATCCCATCGATGAACACAAATTACACAATAAGTATTGGTTTAAGAGACAGGGGTGTACATGCATTAACCCTAATGGAAATAGTGTCTTTAATGTAATAATGGGAAACATTAGGGTAGCAGTGTAATACACGCGCGAAGGTGATAATAGGGCATAGGCCTTGGGGAAGAAGCCCTACTCCACCCAAACTTTGAGTTGGTCATCAATATCATCCCTCCCTCCCCCCCATTTCTCTCTCTATAAAATCATGTAATATGTGGCCTAGGCCTTTCATACTCTCTCCCCCATCTCTCCATCTCTCTCTCTGGAGAGATAGCTAGGGTTTTCATTTTAGGAGGTGGGAGAGAAGGGTTTTCTTCTTCTTCTTTATCTCTTTTGTATAGAATTAGGGTTTGTGAAGTAGTAGTAGTAGTATTAGTGTTGTTCTGGTATGAAAGTGTTTAAGGGGTATGTTGTCTGGCTCGACACAATCACCGATTCGAAGAGGGCATCGAAATACATGTCTTCTAGTTGTTTAGGTGGAGGTATCGGACCAGGCTTCATTCCTCTCAAACCCATACCATCATCATCATCATCCTTGGAGAGATTCCAAGAGAGAGATCTAGAGAGAGAGAGAGAGAAAACACGGGAGAGATTTCTTTTGGATCATTTTTATGTATTTCTGACTTATGGGTTTTGATGTTTTAGGTGAAGGGTTACAAGTTTCATCAAGAAACTGTGATGACAAGGTAAGGCTGTAAGTGGTCTCCCTAGATCTCTCACTTGTGATGTTGTTGATTGGAGAGGGAGGGAGACAACTTCTGCCGAGGTTATAAATGAAGACTTGTATCTGTAGATAAAAGATTGGAACTTTCATGTGAATTTATCATTTACTATGTCACAGTTCTTGAATATGGCAATTCTCTGCTTTCTTGGAGAAAGAAAGATAGATATTCAGAAAACCATTTGTTTTATGTATTTTTCCTTGTTGTAAAATAACTCGTGGGTTTTCACTTTACTGGTGAAAAGATTGGAAGTTTGCCGATGAAGATGATAGTTACCTATGGATGAATGTATGTGGTGGAATCTTATGCCAACTACTTCATGGTAAAGTTCCATAAAAATGTCATTGACTTGGTTTAAGTTAGCTACACATTTCTATGTTGACATTTTTTCCCATGTCTTCTCTTGAAAGGAGCTAACAAATTTGACTTTTGTTTGAGTTTATTTTTCTTGGGTCGGTGCCAGAACAAAACATGTTACTACTATCTCCTTGTGAAATGGGGGAGTGTTTTTGGATTATTTGATTAATAGTGCAAATAATCATCATCTAAAGGATGAAGGAATGTGTGTGTTAATTATGAATATCTCTGTGTTTGGATCAGAACATAGGAGTTTGGGTTCTTAAGAACAATTATCCCTACTTGTTGTGTTACTATAGCCTAGCTCCCAGCTGCAGCTTCCCCCATTTACCCTTGCCATCTCTCTCTCTCTCTCTCTCTCTCTCTCTCTCTCTCTCTCTCTCTCTCTCTCTCATGTTTTGAGTTGATAGACAAAAAGCTGCACTCAGGAAGGGGTGATGGGAAAACCCTAGCAAGATAGGGTTCACAGGGGAGCATTGTTTTGCATTGAATGCTCTCTATTTGTGTTTTTTGTTCAGTTGCTGTTCATTCACTGCACTGATTAGCATGTGTAATTTGGTTTTATGTGAACAGCTCTTGTCCTTTTACCTTGAGGCTATATATTTGTACTCTATATTAGGGTTTCATCTTCATTCACTAATGATATGTAAATCTGGTATTCTCTAAAGGAGAAACCACCATGCATGGATTGAATCGAAGAGAAAATAGAGCACTTTGACTTGAAATAACATTGAGAAAATTTTGTGCTTGTGAAAAGCATATACATCTCAGACTAGAGACCTGATGCATCCTATTCTGAAGTTGTAAATGCACACTTAAAAGGATATAAGGAATGTGATGGATTGATTAGTCTTTGACACTTTTGTCACTTGTAATATTGAAAACGTCGACAAGCTCTTGTATAGTTCGATCATTCAAATCAGTCTTCGTGAAAGTTCAACGAAAAGTCGAATATGACACCTAGTATTAGGGATGATCAGAGAGCACATACATTTTTGAACAAGAAACCTAATGGTCTTGATTTGGATGTAATTTCGTACAAATATGTCGAAGACAACAACTTTGTCTTCTACATTGTATAGGATTGAGCTAGTAGCTAGGGTTTTGTAATAGGTCGATTAATCAATATTTTGTTCTCCTCCTACAACAGATGTAGTGTTACATTGTGTGTGTGTCTTATTTTAGGGACCAGAAATATATTTGATTTTTCTAATATGATTTCTTTAAGTATGTGATTCAATTGAAGGCATACCACATTTTGAAAAAAACAGATACTACTAAAAATCAGCGATATCTCGGTCGTGAAACAAGGAAGGCGTATGTCATGAGGTTCTGAATTTCCGCCATAAATAGTGACACTGTGAAGTCATTGAAGATTGGTATTGCCTTTTTATACGAAAAAGTAACTGAAACACTGAATGCTGCTGCTCCTGCTACTGTCCATTAATTTCTGTGGAAAACAAAGGCATTCAATGCCACTTCCAGAGTACCACCGTATTCAATTTGGAGAAGAGAAAGATTCCGTCATGCATGGTTGACAATTATTTGTCACTCATCACAGAGAAAGGGAGAGATCAAAAGCTTTGGGATTATTTCAGCAATAAGGGCTGTGTTGTGTTTTTCGACTGCTTTATATAGAACTACATGCTTTAGCAGTGTAATAATGTCAATGAAGAAGAGTCAAAGAGAAGTCAAATGCAGAAAGAAGGGTATCATTGAAATGATCCTGAGAATTCTGGGGCTATTTTGCATTATCAACAAGTATTGTTCTCTTGTAGTATTTTCCAGAACTTACTTACAAGTCATTATAGACTTCCATTTCATTTCTGTAATACTGATCATATTAGAGACTTGGGGGTTGCAATTATCTTCTCAATCCAGCGGCTGTAAACCAGCCCGTTGTTATGATTGTTTTTATACTAATTTGATGAATGGGAAAGGTGGGATGACTGCTTATTTTTGCCTTTTTCATTCTCTCCATCTCTTTCCCATTCTATCTTGTAGTTATACTAATTTGATGAATGGGAAAGGCAGTGATACTTCATACATTCAAACTTTGGTAAGCAAGACCAATTCAGGGCCTTTGACAATATTTTCTGGGACTTCAAGGCTCCAGAAATGATTATGGTATCTTCTTACACCAATCTAAATATGAATGATCTTTTACAGATTCAATATGTATAACCGAAAATCTATTTCTACTCTTCTGGTTGCTAGTAATAAACTTAAGGCAAATGATGGAGACTTGTTCTCTGATGCCACCCCTTATAGACAACTATTATGGGTTCTTCAATATGTCACTTTTATTAGACTATATACAGCTTTTTTAGTTCATCATTTATGTCCTACACCTTAACATATGATTGCTGCAAAGAGAGTTCTAAGGTACCTTCAAGGTACCAAAACTCATGGTTTACTTTACAAAAACAGTTTTATCAACCTTAATGGGTTTTTTGACGCTGACTGGGTTAGCAACCCAACAGATAGAAGAATCATCACTGGCTTTTCATCTTTCTGGGTACCAACCCAGTTCACTGGTCATCCAAGAAAAATCTTCCGTTGCTACATCTTCAACTGAGTCAGAGTATAGCGCTATTGCAACTACAACTTGTGAAATTTATTGGTTCAAAATGTTATTTAAAGATTTAAATTTCTACATGCCCTCTGCTCCACTCTCTATTGTGACAATAAATCAGCAATCTCTCTAACTGTAAATCCATTCTTTCACTGAAAAAGCAAACATAACGAAATGGGTTTCCACTATGTTTGAGAGCAGGCTATTTAAGGAATACCTATCTAATTTGTCTCGAGTGCTGGTCAACTTGCAGATATTCTCGCCATGGGTCTCAATCCAGCTCCATTTCACCATTTGAAGATCAATCTCAAGGTTGTAGATCCATCATGAGCGTGAGGGAGGGTGTTTAGAGATGACGAATGAAGAAGAGTCAAATACAGAAAGGGTGTCGTTGAAATGATTATGAGAATTCTGGGTCTATATCAACAAATATTGTTCTCTTGTTGTATTTCCCAGAACTTACTTACAAGTCATTATAGACTTCCATTTCATTTATGTAATATTCATCATCTTAAGGACTTAGGGTTGCAATTATCTTCTCAATCCAACGGCTGTAAATCAGCCCATCGGTATGCTTTTATTTGTAATATTTGTGACACTTAGTGCATGTCTGGCATCTATGTCTTTTGATCAACTTTGATAAAAAACATAGTATTTTTTTAAAACTCATTTGGTATGTCTGTTTTTTTGCCTCTTTAAAAACAAAACATGCTGAAAAACAGCTGTTTAAAAAAAACAAATGTAGTGTTCTTTTAATTTTTTTTTTCAAACTATTGGTGTTTAAAGATATTTCAATTATGATTAGATGCAAAAAAATATTAAATATATGTCGGTATTGTACTTAAAAATGATATTCTAGCAAATTATATTGAAATTTAGTAATGTTCTCATATGTGTTTTTTATTTTAAACACTGTTTTTAAACGGATATCAAACAGTTATTTGATTTTGTTTTTAAACGTATTTTTTCTGCATATTTTTTTCCACTGTGTTTTTTGTTTTTAAACGGATGCCAAACAAGCTCTTAGCCCTTGGACGTAAGAGTAACTCCTGAGTTGTGACACTTACCCGAGTGCACGCGTGACCTCGGTCACCCTCATGCGACTGATTTGTGACACTCAGTTCTTGCAACAAAACTGCCGCTATAAGATATATGGTAAATAATCTATCAACAATCTTACCAATATTTGTGAACATATGGTAATTCAAGACTGGTAAACCAGCAATGATCCAGCCTAAAGTAAAAGGCGTCATACTTTTGGCTAAAGGAACAATTATTATTCAATCCAACAAATAATTGACTTCTTAAGAGAAAGTTAAGATCTCAGTTTGTACACCCTTTTCAGAAAAGGCGAAAACGATGTCTGTCTCACCTTTTAGCTATTTTGAAAAGTGGACAAGGGTCACCTCCCTTTCCTAATGCCAGTTTGCAACTTACCGTACTACATGATGTGCGCACAATTCAACTAGTCCACACTACACGTTGTTTATCAAAAGTAGAGCATAACTTAAAAAAGTCGACTCCAAACTCCCAAGGTTCCATAGTCAAACAGTTCATCAAAAAATATATCAATCCGAATGCGTACTCGTGTTCAAACCCGTTCTGGTGATGCTATGTTCTCACCAATTTATCCTACATTGGCCCAACTTACCCGCTACTAAAAAATCACCATCCAAAACCACAAGCTATCATAATCATCACAGTTCCAAAGACACGGGATCAAAGCGTATTAAAACCTCGAACAAAAAGGGAGAGCAAAAAATGGATCTATAGGAAATATATTGGCTTCTTCGGACAATCCAGTGAAGTGACTGGAAAAGGACCCATATAAATATGATGATGATACATTTCTCTACAACATTGAGCGGTTTGAAAAAATGTGACGCCGTGAATCTCATATGTAAAATAATTACAAAAGCTATATATACATACAGCCATTATACAAACAACATCAAGGCTGCGCGGGAAATACTTTCTCCAGATAATTAATGAACCGCCTAGCATATGTTTTAGGTTCAACAGCAGATATAGACATGGGGTCGTATTGGAGAGATTTGCACGCATGCTCAATTTTCTTTTTCATGTTGTACTCCTGCAGTATGTCGATTATGCCAAGGTAGAGAACAACGTCGTAGACTTCGTAAAGCTCGATTTCTGCCGAATCATTCTCACTTTGCAGGACTTTGCGGTTAGCCTGCGCTGGCATGTTTACTCCTAGCTGCACCCGTAACCTGAGACATTTTGCAATAAGATTTCATAAGAACAAAACACAGCAAAACCAACCACTGATTGCATAGGACAGGCAAGAAGCTCCATTCTTTTGTATGGATACTTCTGCAAGGGATCAAACTACGACAAAATTGTGTTAAGTTCGATACTCCCAATGAAATGCCCACTTCCATTTGGAGCGATTAAGAGCTTATAAATGGGTGTGTTTGGATGAGCTTAAATGACACCTAGCTGTGACTGTTATTTTATTGATTGGACGTACACAAGCCTAAATCCAGAATCTAACTAAAAATAATTTTCTTTATCAGCACTTCAACACCCCAAAATGTAATAGGAAAAGGACTAGTGCACACGGTAACTTTTGGAAAAGCAGACGGTGAAAAACAAAGAACTCCTTTCTGTTTTCCAGTTTAGTCCCCTTCACTCTCTTTAACATGCAGAGAAGTAAAAACCTTTTGCTCTACTGTAATTGTTCCTACCATCTCTAATATTCAGAAAGCAACGGAGCACAGCCTAAAGAAAGCTAGATTTGACACTAAGCAAGATAAGAATGGCGCTTATGCCCAGCAGATAATAGCTCTACAAGTCTACAAATTTGTGAGTTATGAAGTATGAACCACTTTCTCAAAGAATAAAAGCTACCTTGCAGTTCCAGGCAGAAGGAGATCAACTTCCTGGTCTCCTAGAGAGAATGCTTTCAACGTGTTCCCTCTAATGTGGGGACCTGGTGCGGTGTTGACAGAGCTTGGTTCATGAGTAACTAAGAGCAGACCCTTCGGAGGAATTGACATCTCTTTTGAAGTTGCACCTAACAAAGTATAAGCCACAGAAGATCAATAATGCAAAAGATAACAGGCTTGGAGCATATCACGTATACTACAGACATCCTTATTCTGCTGTGATATACATGACCATTTTTAGGAACTTCTCAATACCATTAGGCACACTACGTAGCATTTCGATGTTCCCTACACCATTGGCCAACCAAAGATAAATGCGCATCTTTTATTTCTTCTCCCTCTCCATCTATATGTACGAGCACAAAACATAGAAATGTATTCCCACAAATATAGTTCATCAGAAAATTGGAGCATTATTATAGATGGAATAAATTCAGTTTCATTCAATTCAAAAATTGTTTAACCGTGTATCACCGGGATTGGATATAGTATGGCGCTTTTAGAAATCATGAAGTAGAAAACACCAAGCAGTAGCAAATTAGCAATACTTCTACACTGGCAGGAGGTACGAGGTCAAGGATTTCACTCCACTTCAACCCGCTATATTGGGATAGAAAGGATAAAATAGTACATGTACATATATTTCTTTTGACAAATTGATAAAAGTAATATGAATTAAAAAATAATAATAGTAAATATTACGAAAGAGGACATGAAAGGAAATAAAAGAGCAAAATTGATTGTATTCCATGCGAATCGCTTTTAAGTAAAGCACAAACAGTGATCTCAAAAGGAATAGCTACCATCAGTTTGAAGTAAGCTTCCATAGTTATAAAGTGCTCCCGGTTGTTCGAAGATGGCTTCAAGAGGTTCAGGAGCTCTAAAATGTAAACCCAATAGAAGACTGTAATCAATTATCTGTTGTGATTCTAAGAACATGCAGTCCAGATGGAGTTGTCTGCACAACAACATAATGAGATGGATGTAAGCAGTCATGGTCTAGTTAAAATCATACAGACAACCCAAATAAAACTGTCTGAACTAGCAAAGACCAGATAGACAGAGGCAACCACGATGCAAAACCTTTCTGAGTTCTCCAAAACAGAAACGAAAAACACAACCTTAAACCATGCCTGTTGCGAGGGCTAGCCATCACTCAGACAAGACATTCCTAAAATCACAAAATTGTGGAAGGTTCAAATTCAGATGTACTTAGCCGGTAATTGACTAGTGTCACAGCTGCAAGGCATGCCGCTAGATTAAATGAATCTAACTGCAGAAAAGATGCAAGAAAACTATCACTCAACTGCTTTATATTGTACAACGTCACAACCCCTAAAAAGGAAGAACCTGAAAGCAGAGATTAAAAAGGTTCTCTGTTCTCTACCAACTACCAAGTCAAATAGAACGAACAAACAAAAGTATATTCATGTCTGTCGAACCCATTACGCCTATACTTCAAGAAACCTAATTGCCTTCACAAAATTACTAGTTTCAATAATGTGAAACCAACTTGCTGTCAGAGAATTCACGTACCAATTTGGATAACACACAAAATAAACTTACGCCCCAGAACAACATTATTGAAAAAAAAGTAGAACAATTTGATTTGCAACATTATGCATAAGATACATGCTCAAGATGTAGCAATCATTTTACTTTATCAACGATAGCTTGTAACGCAACATGAAAATATGCTCAGGTCTCCCGAAAGTTAAACAAAAAACAGCTGTTCAACCTCAAGGGCAAGTACAAGCCTGGGTAATTGAAAAAGATCCATCATGTCAACCTGCATTGGCAACTTGGGATTCCGTGGCACAGAGACGACTCAATCATATAAGAAAACATACCACTCCGTCCCAGCTCAAATGCACCATTGGACTTTTTTCACCTGTAACTGGGTCACTTTGACCCGGTGATTTGGATCCCATATGATACAATTTTTCGATAATTTTTTTATTGTCTTGTAGAATAAAAGTTATTCTACGACACTTCGAAAAAATTATCTAAAAGTTACAAAATTTTACTATCCAAATTGCCGGGTCAAAGTGATCTAGTGAATAGTGGTAAAAATCCTAATGGTGCAAAAGAGGTGGGACGGAGTGGTATCCCTTGAGATCAAATCTCAAGTGATCTGTTCAGGAGACTATCTGTATCTTTGAAATTTTTACTGGACTTTTATTACTATAGGGGTTCATCTTTATTATTATTTCAACACTTATTGATCAGTAAAAAGGAAAATAAAACATAAGCTGCTGAAGAAAGAAATATACCTGAAAAGCGCTTCTCGCAACAATTTGTCCATATGAAACTCATATGACAAATCTAGATCTTTCAAGGTGGTACTATCAACAATTACATCCTGATTTGTCATTCTCCCCTGTGTAGATCCTTTTAAATCGAACCGGCGATGTATGCGCAACTCGGTGCAAAACATGTTCCCCATAACAACAAACTGCACCTGAAAATAGAAAAAGCAAAAAGATACTGCAATATTAGATGTATTAATAAGACATAAGTGAATAGCTGCATGGATTAGATATTACCTTTTTCCCAGCTCTTAGTGTTATTTGATGGACACCAAAAAATTTAGTTATCAAGGTGTTCTCATGCTCTCGTACATGGTCGTAATATCTAGGAAGCATCTTGAGCAGCAGCTGAGAGTGAAACAAGTAATCAGGGTCAACACATTCTTCAACAAGAAAAAGAAACAAAAAATCGTCTAATAAGCATCTCCATCAAGTGCTTCAATCAGACACATAACCGTCATATCTTGAAATAGGAAATTAAATCATAGACGGAACAACTCAACAGTACGCAACTGGAATATTGATATAAAATGTGACAAGTATAGGACAACCGCAATCTGATTCGAAGTGTTCAGATGCATACGGAACTTATATCATTCTGGAAGTGCTGAACAAACATATATGAATCACCTCCCACATTTGTCTCTTTCCGGATCCATGTTATTAATTAAATTTAAAGAATCAGCATTTAAGAAAAGACAATCTTCTCAAAGACAGGCAACAGATAGAAACAATGGGTTACATTCAACGAGCCAAGGCCACAAGGTCATAACGGATAAAAATAAGACCTAATTAGTAAACACCGGTACTAGATCGCTGCCGCCTAGAGAGCAACACCAAGGTTATCTTCACATGCTGTTATTAGCATAACAATTGTCACTCTTAATTTTATCTCGGCTTCCATTCTTTTTACATTTTTGTATCGTAACTTAATACACAAATGGCTCACATGTTAGTGGGCCGTGAGTTTGCAAGACAAGACTGGCTTCACTCCTATGATGCTTTGCCACTATAGAGGCACTCGACATCAGGCTCATTACAATCAGTTCTTTGTGGTTATGGCTGTCAAAATAAGATATGTATCAAGCTTCAAGCATTGCAATTGATTTTCTGTATCACGTATCATATCGTATTGTGTAATGCAACAACACAGAGACTTCTATACTTTAAAGCATATCCGAACCCTTATACATGAAGAATATGCCACATACACTATTTTTGTCGCATTTATACCCACAAAGTACCACAAGGATGGATTCAAATTAATAATGACATTGTTTACCTTTAACATATCATACTCGTCAGTTAATCCTCTATACAGTCAGGTGTCAAACTCTAGAAGTGAAAAAGCGAAGCATGAATAAAATTGAACAAGAATTCGCAACAAATCTAACCTTAAAAACCAAATATTATAAATCTCAAGGCCATAGACAAAGTTACTAAGTTTCTGGGTTAATATAATATTATTATACAACAAAATGAAGCTTAAATCATAAAAGTCAAGCCATAGATTCATAACTTAAGTGAATAAGAAATTTTCTTATTTCTTTTGCTATACTACTATACAACACTAAGTTTCTGTGATGTATTGATTAGAGCACCATGTCAAATTTGCTGTTGGAGCAAGCAATAATTACTCCTAATGCAGACATAGGAAAATAGTGCATCATGCTCACTTGTTTTCCTTTTATTATACACTTACCCCTACATGGGGTCTGTTTGTGAAGTCTGAAAGAAGGATATGAATCTCACAAATCCATCCTTTAATATGTGAATATTGGTACATCGAAGATATTGTAGAAGAGGGGAAAACTTCCCAAAGGAAACAGAGTAGACTTTAAACTTCTTCATCATCTGAAAATTGAAACATACCAGATACATGATATGATACGGTGTGGTAGGATACAGTCTGATACGCCTAAATATCGATACAGCCATAGGATAGTTGATAAACTGTATCGAATTGTATAACAGTGACAACTATAATAACACAAAACAAAATATACTACAATCTAGGAAGCCTTGTAATGACGCATCTAAGATTGCATCCATCCAGAACGCTCTCACTGAGTTTGTGTCGTAGTAACAAAAATGACAAAGGGTAAAAGACATTAACCACCCCTATCTTTAGGATAGAAAACACTTTGCACCCCTGACGTTTGGAAAATTCCACATCGCACCCTGATAACTGACAGACACTAACAGCATCGTCACAAAGACTACTTTGCCCCCATACAAATATTTTTTCCCCTTCTATCCTATCTTCTTCTCCTTCTCCGTATTCTGCTTTCTTCTCCTTCCCCGAATCATCATCTTCTTCTCATACCCCAGCCGACATCTTCATCTCCTCCCCCTCTCTCTCTCCTCCCAACAGCCTCCACCTCTACCTCCCCCAACTTCGTCTCCTCCCTCTCTGGTCTCTGCTTTCTCTCTCTCCATCTCTATCTATCCCTCCCTCCCTCTCTTGAGTCCAACAAAACCCAGGAAACTGACTACCACCCATGGAACCTACTGCCGACCCACCATCAGGAATAGATCACCGCACGACCCACCACCACGAATCGACCGCCGCCTCTCCCTCTCCATTTCTCCTTCCGACCAACCGCCATTGCAGTGCCGCCGTCGCCATCACCAACATCGACTCTCTCTATCTCTCCCCTTCCCGAGTCCCGACCCAGATTTTTGGCTCCATCACTGGTATCGTGTAAGGAACCCACAACCGCCGCACTCTTTCCTCTTTCAATTCACTGTTTGATTTTGGGGTCTGGGTTTGATTTTTCGCCTAATTAGGTCTCAATTTTGGTGTCTGGGTTTGGTAATGGGGTATAAGTTCTGTTGGAATTTCTGGGTTCTCATTAGGAGTTTCTCGATTTCGATCTATGGAGGTTGAAATGGCGGTGGTTGTTTTTGTATGGATTTCTAGGTTTTTGTAAATTTAGGAACATGGCCCAATGCATCTTGCAATATACATGGGTCAATGCTTCTCAATATTTCTACCGTTCCCCTGAGCAAGAACAAGTTCTCTGGTGAAATCTCAAAAGAGTTTGGGAAACTAGATAAGCTTCAGCACCTTCACATGTCATTCAATTCACTGAATGGAGCACTAGATAAGCTTCTTTGTAGTTTTCTTTGCTGAACATTTGCTACTTGAACTTTGCATTCAGTTTTGCTTCTTGGAGGAGTAGTGTGTTTTCGTCTTGACCAGATTATCCAACTCTATCAGAGTTGTAGATGCGACTGACAATATTAGCTAATGCATTTTCACACTTAATACCTTTGTTTTCAGTATTCATCATTCATATCCATCCTCTTTCTTTCTTCTTTGTATTCTTCTCAATTTTTATCTCTGTATTTGATGTTGATTTTGTTTGATTTCATTTGAAGGTGATTCTTTTTGTGATAGTTGTGGTGAAGAACTAGAACACCAAGAACATCAAACACATGACAGTAACAAACAGGGGCAAAAGCGTCAGAAAAATATTAAAAAGTGGCTTCGTGGACGGAACATGACAGAAGGGTGCTAAGTGTCCACAGAATATTCCGTTTCAGGGGTGCAAAGTGGAATTATTCAAACGTCAGGGGTGCAAAGTGTATTTTCTCCTAAAGATAGGGGTGGTTATTGTCTTTTACCTAAAAAAAATAGCTATGGAACTCACTGATGAAGTAGTCTGCAATGTCGCAATTGGTCTGGTACTCGAACCTTGGCACAATGGTAGGTTCTGCGTGCAAAGTTTCATATTGTGTTGATCCAGTGGATTTATTCCTCAGTTTGGAACCTAACCTCAACTATCATGAAAAAGTTGAAATGAAACCCATTCTGTTTAACTATCTATATTTTAGGGTTACCCTCAGACTGAATCTCCAAGCAGCAGAGAGAGAGAGAGAGAGAGAGAGAGAGAGAGAGAGAGAGAGAGAGAGAGAAAGTCAGTGATAACTAAAAACTAAATGTATAGATCTAATTAACTTCAGACACTTTTCGGAAATTCTGGCTAGAGAAATATATTTTTTCACAAGGCCACAATCCTAGACTTTATAATATTTGGCGGCTATATTCACTTCCAAGTCATGAAATAAGAAAAAAATTGCTAAAAAAATCACTTAACTTATCCCACAACCTCATGAAAGATTACTAAAGACCACGTTCTCTTATGTAAGCAAAAGAAAAGCATGACATGAATCTTGTGTTTCACTCTAGGTACCTTTAGTTCATATCTTTTTAGCGTCTTGATGAAAAACCTATCATCATGAGATATATAGAAAATGCTGCCACTTTTCCCTGGAGAAGAGAGTTCCCTAAGACCATCATCGCCACAGATGGACATCATGTACTCTGCAGCATCCAGCTTGAACAACTCCCTCAAATTCCTGGTATTCAAGCAGGGCTCAAGCAATTAGCAAACTGTCAACAAGAATAATTAAGAAAATACGAAAAATAAAAAGGAACCCAAGGTTTGTAACATTCTCTCACTTGTACTCGTTTGCGTAACATGAGAAGATCCTACTATCAATAATTTGTACTGGAGAATATTTAGCGCATCATATTGATGTGTAAGATGAATGTGAACAGTAATCACATCTCCTATTTCCTTCTATATCTTCCGTGCTTCATGTGAATTTGTGATGATTGGGATACACCATGTTTAGGGATTTTATGCCTTGAATTATTCATCTATTTCTAATGAAAAAGGCACCCTGCTAAGCCTCCTCCACAACGCCATATGTCCATATCCTATTCAGGATCTTATGTGCTGAAACGAAAGACACCGCAAGTATCCGAGGTACAAAAAGAGAGGGCTCTTGGAGATTAATCAGGCTAGGAAGGGTACAATAATTTTCCTGTAACCAGGTTACATTAAATTCCCAGGATTAGATATATTGCAGGTTGCAGGTAAACAAAAGGTATGTCTGTAAAGGCAAGTAATGCAGCAAATCCAGGGTTAGTAAAGTGATGACAATTTAAACACGAGTCATCGGAATCTGATGGAAAAGCCTCCTACATGCCTTCATCATTATCTGTAAGGATAAGGGTAATGAATAAAGTAACTTGTGAACAATGGATTGTTGAAGCAGGACTCAATGCAGGAAAAGAATGCTCGTGATATCTAACCTGGTAGAGTGATTTGTCAGAAGCCAGGATACATTTAATTCCCAAGATCAGATTTATGGCAAGTTACTGGTAAACAGAAGATATGTCTAGACAGGTAAGTAATGCAACAAATCCTGAATTAGTAAAGTGATGACCATCTAAACACCAAGTCGTCTGCATCTGATGCAGAAGCCTCATGCACGCCTCCATCATTATCAGTAATCAAAAGGGTATGGGAAGTGACTAGTGAACAACGGATTGTTGAAGCAGGACTTGGTGCAGGAAAGAATGCTTCTGATATTTGTCAGATTGTACAAAAAAACATGTGGTTAAGAGTCAGCTCTAAATCCTAGGGACTTCAAGAGCAAAGTTGTTGATAAACTAGAAAGAATAGAGGTATGGACCTCGAAGAAAATATCTTTAGTAAGTGGTATGAGAAACAGCATCCTTGACAGCAGGTGTGGAATTAGAGAACAAAGCTATGAGCTGATAGGCCTGGGTCATCAAGCCATATCCCGAATTTGCTTCGCTCAGTCTTACACATTATTACCATACCCTAGTATCCTCAATCTTGATGATGGTCTATGCATAAACTACCCCAACTGACTCCTCCATTATGCTACATTTTAGTCGTCCAAGATGCATTACTGACACCAAGCGGAATGTGAGGCCCACAAAACAAACCAGTTTGCTTTAACAAAATTAAGATCTAGCCTACGTTCATGTTGGAGTGGAGCCTGGTTTGGGGCGACCCGTATTTATGAACCGACCCGGTTCATGTTTTGCTACGACCCAAAAAGGGAGACATGATTCGTCGAGCTGAGGTAGAAAAGTCGATGTTTGTTTTGCTATGTTCATGTTGGGGTGGAGCCTGGTTTGGGAATTTATGCGCACTGCTAGTAATTTTGCTGCAAAAGAAAACAGATCGTATGGTAGGTCACAAATCGGGTAACAAGCGTGATTTGATTTTATTCTAGTTGAAGAAGTGCGTCGTAAAGATTCTAGTAAACCTCGGCCTTTAATATTGATAATTATGGCAGAACTAATGAGAGGAACAATAATAATCGGGGAAGATCACAATCTAAGCATAGAGGTAACAGTCATGGAAAATTGCAGACGAGGGATAGGGATAGACACACGGGTGATCGCTGTAATTGTGGTAAATCTGGTCACTTTAGGACTGATTGCAAGGCACCGAAGAAAAGCGTAGGAAAGCCTGGTAATTCGGTGAATGCAGTTAGTGATGAAGTTCAAGATGCTTTACTTCGGTAAATGTAGTAAGTGATGAAGTTCAAAATGCTTTACTTCTTGCTGTGTATAGTTCTGTTATTGGTTAATAGATTCAGGTGCTTATTTACTTCTTTACATACTACCTCGCACCGTGAAATTCTGCAAAACTATGCTACTGGGGTTTTCGGAAAGGTGTTCTTGACCGCTGCGGAGCCACTCGATATTGTTGGTCAGGGTGATATTAATATCAAGCTTGCAAGTGGTTCTTTATGGACATTGCAGAAGGTGAGATATGTTCCTGAACTGAAGAAGAATCTGATATCGGTGGGACAACTTTATAATGATGGTAACTCTGTGGTCTTCTCAGGTGGTGCATAGAATGTTTTGAAAGGTTCCATCGTGGTAAGAAAACTGGAACTTTGTACATGACTACGAAACCGAGGGACACAATAGTCACTGTTAAAGTTGAGCAAGATGCTGATTCGTGGCATCGCAAACTTGGTCATATGAGTCAGAGAATTATGATGGTTTTGTAGTCCCAAGGCAAGCTCTCAAAGCTAAAGTCTGTTGATTTAGGTATTTGTGAGAGCTGTATTGTAGGTAAACAGAAGAGAGTTACTTGAAAGGTGTACGTGCCTTGAGATCAAGCAAACTTGAGCTCGTGCACACAGATGTGTGGGGTCCGTCACCAGTAGTGTCGCTGGGTGGATCTCGACACTATGTCAGTTTCATTGATGACTTCAGCAGGAAGGTATGGGTTGTGTTTGACATTTTTAAGAAGTGGAAAGCCATGGTTGTGACTGACAGCCATGTACCTTCACCGCTACCTGGGTGGATCTCGATACTATGTCAGTTTCATTGATGACTTTAGCAGGGAGGTATGAGTTGTGTTTGACGTTTTTAAGCAGTGGAAAGCCATGGTTGTGACTGACATGTATGAAATTGAAGTGTTTGAAATCATGGAGAGTACATTGATGGTGGACTTGAGAATTATTGTGCTGAGCATGGAGCCAGACTTGAAACCACTCTTCCCGGGACACCACAGCAGAATGGTAATGGTGTGTGTGAGCGCATGAATGGGACTATCAATGAGAAAGCTAGAGTACGAGGTTTTGTTCTGGATTACCGAAGACTTTTTTGGGGAGATGCAGTTGGCACAGCGGTTTCTTGCATATAGTGTGGACCGTCAGTTTTGTTGGAGTTCATATTACCAAAGAAGTATGGAGCGGAAAAGAGGTAAATTTTGATCATTTGGAAGTTGTCGATTGTTTTTCATATGTTCATATTGATTAGCAAGCTAGATGCGAAATCCAAGATCTGTTACTTTATCGGCTATGGAGATGTACAATTTGGTTACAGATTCTAGGATACTAAGAACATGAAAATCATAAAAAGCAGATATGTTATCTTCAATGAGAAAATGATGTATAAGGATATGTCGGGTGTAGAGGATCGAGTAACATCTACACCACAGTAGGTTTGTCCTGATATTCTAGAATATGTCATATTCTAGAATATGTCACTCCCGGTGATGATGTTTGAAGTCCTGCAGGACCAGTTTAGTGTGCCCGACACTAAACTGAGTCATAGCCAGCTGCAAAGGACAAGAGCACTCCTCTAGAGTTGAATTGTTGGGGTAGAGCCTGGTTTGGGGCGACCCTATTTTATGAACCGCCCATTTTCATGTTTTGCTACGACCCAAAAAGGGAGACACAATTTGTGGAGCGAAGGCTTGGATCAATATAGGCCCAAGTCGTAGCGATCACGAACATGTCCCCCGGAAAAAATATTCTGATCCGGTTTGACCTGGCCCAAGTCCTCTATTCTAGAGTCCTAAGGGTTCGTAGCAAGTATATGTTGAGCGCTTTCCCCTGTAATTCTCCGAGACGTTTTCGTCTAGTTTAGTGAAATCTCTGCAACTCCGTGGATATAGGCTGTTTTGCCGAACCACGTAAATCTGAGTGTTTGCTATCTTTATTTTCTGCATATTTCGTTTTTCATAACAGTTCACAACCCCACATATATCCTTCAATAGCCAATGAGTCACACATATGATGTGACAATAGAAAGAGGATATCAGTTCTTTGGTGCCAGTGTGACTTAAGGAGTGAGCATTATCTTTGCTTCCAAAAACCAAGAAGCCATTCCGGATAACAATTTTGGGGTGGCTCGAAGAGAGCAGGTGGTATAGGATGCACTTAAAGAATTGGGAAATTGTCTTTGGACATCATGTGTGTGATTAGTGTTGTCAAGTCTTAAAGCTATGATGCAGGAGAGAAGAATTTGTCAGATTAGATGTTTATGTTTAGCTAATAGCATCCTCACTCTGGTATCTCTTTACCAAAAAACAAATTCACTCAGCCAACTTTCGAGGATTCAGTGACCTAGTGACCTTATGTTCCAGTGTCATGCTCCACTGATGTTTCTAAACTGTTTTCTCTAGATTTGGCATGCTAATTGCTTATCTTTATATTATTATTTACGAGCCAGCAGCAATTATTTCAATTCCTGCCTCTCCAATCTGGGGGGTAGATGATTCGTTACGTGCGGATTATAGCGTCCCGCATATTGAGTACCTAGTTTGCCACCCGCATTGAAACAGTGAACATGTAGAAGAGGAAATACCAATCTGGGAGTTCATATGTATGATATCTAGACTCTAGTGAATTCCAGTACTTAAGATTCTTGTCTATTATTTTAGGTTTTATTCGTCAAGGAAGTTTTAGTTATTTCAGCAGTTAGTTTCAGAAAAACTAAATGATTCATGACAACATTTTCTTTCAAAAACCGAGGCTTCATGTACTGATTATTGAATTCTAACATAATAGAGTAGTTAGATGCGGCTCCCTCCCTCCCTCCCTTTTTATCTTGCAATTTCCATAAGCACAGATCCACTGCAACTTCGCACTAATAGAAGGTTCAGCTTATCCTAAACTTGAATTCATTTATTGTCACATACATTCACTTCCGCGGTATCAGTGCCCCATGGAGTGACATAATCTTTTCCTACCATAGATACAGAGTCACTATTACCAAGTCAAATGACCAAACCAGAGAAAATACAGATAGCATGAATTAAAAGAGTGCGGCAGCTCTTACGTGTAATGTAGTTATATTGATTATTAGTTTGCAGCAAACAAGTCTATAGGAGGCACATCAGTACATGATCACATGCTTAATGAACAATACCTTTTGTTAAAGTGAAAGCAAGTTTAAGATAACAATATTTCTCTCCTTCAAAGAAAGAAAGACTATTCGTTTATCATTTTCATGCACAGACTTTAGTTATGGAAATTTCAATTTCGCAATCATGAAATAAGTACTGCAGTTGATGGGACCTTTCCAACAAATTTCCCAGTGGAATTTTGTTCACATAAACGAGATAAGCTAACTTATAATATCCATGCCTGCTACGTGATGTACAACAGTGAGAAGTACCTACATCATCAGAAACTACCTACACATTTGGACTTTCAGGAGCTATTGCAGGACTTGCAAGCACCCCTTCCCTCTTCCAGAAGTCCACAACCGTATGTGCATATCTCTTGACCTTAATTAGTAGTACTAGAAAATTTGTCCACACTCAGCTAGCACTCCCGATCTTCGAGGAAATATACCACTACATGCCTTAACAAGTATAGAGTAATAATATTCTAAGAAATGGCAAACTCCGGGAAGAACGTGTAGTTAAGAATGCATGCATGACCATTGACCACGCTTTCGATTATAAGCAGATTAAAGAAGGCATTGCTATACTCGACTACATGAAAATTAAGAATGAAAGGTACCTAAATACCATTGGGCAATAGTCTTTCCAATAGAAGTCAACAGAATAATGAGGTGGTGTGAACTGTGAACCCTTCCTGGGAAAATACATCCGAATTCTAGCCCGTTCACCAAAATCGGAATCTCTCACTTCCCGCATGGGCACTGGAGTGATCTTTCCAACAGTATACCTGTGAACATTAAAATTAAGATCTCTATAGTAAATCATATTCCCACTACATTTTAGAGTTTAAGTGGAAACAGGCCAATGTTTTCTTGTCAGCACCTATATACTGGAAACAGTAATCTTGAGATGCTAAAAAACTTATTACAACTACTCAGGTTTACGATGATAATTATTACTCTCAAGCCAGTGAAGAAACAGAAACCGTGTACCTGATACCAAGCTGCAAATTTAGCATCAGATAGTAACTCCTATGGCCGTCAAAAAACTTCACACAAGACCTTTTTTCCTTGACATGAAACTTCCTCTGCTGTTTTCTTTTGAATGATGATCCAGTTGACTTTCTGATCCTTTCTTTTATTAGAACTCCTTGCATGTATTCCCTCTCATATACGAAATTGCTATCATCCAGCCCTTCATACTGACTGGCATCAAATGATTGAGATGCTACACATGAGGAGTCAAATGAGGAGAAGTCCCTAGTGGAATCTCCAAAATTCTCATCCAGCGGCGTGGGCCCATGTGATTTTGTACCTGAAGCTCTTGGAATGCTGTTCACAGATATTTTTTCAGAAAGACTACGCAAGACGCGACCACTCGGTACCCTCCACTCCTCTCTATCCATGGAAGGACTATGAGAAACCAACCGTTTCCTTCTGCCCTCACTACTGTCAAAGCTAGATATTCTTTGTGATGGATATTTACTTCCAGGAGGATAGAATGTTCCTAACCCGTCCTTTAAGCCCTTTGTCCATGTTCCAAAGTAATAACTATCATCTGCAAACCTGTAACAACCAGAACCATGCCGAAACCCATTCATCCAGAAGCCATCATAAAGGTCACCAGTAATCCATTTCATAACTCCTCTGCCCCACATCTTCCCGCCTTTCCAATTTCCAATGTAAGTGTTGCCATTGCTCCAAGCATACTTACCACTGCCTTCATGCACACCCTCTTTCCATGAACCCTCGTAAACATCAGAATTACAGTACGCTTTTCTACCAAATCCGTGTTGAATATTCATCCTCCAGGACCCACTGTATACAGTCCCATCAGTACTAGTTAATGTTCCAAATCCATGAAGGTAGCCTGCAGAGAGATCACCCTCATAAATAACACCTGATGGCCAGATGACACGTCCTTTCCCAGTTACTTTTCCTTCAAACCATTCACCATCATAGACTGTCCCATCCGACCAAGTATATTTCCCTTTCCCGTGGGGCAAGACCCCTCTGAAATTACCAACATACACGTCTCCATTTGAAAACACCTTCTCGCTAAATCTGAATATGATATCAGAAAATGGATCAGAAGGTAGATTTCCCATAGTCCGTGAAATTAAATATGATGATGAACAATTATTACCTCTCACTATTGTCCATGACCACTGTATAAAAAGTGATCTAGTAGTCCGTGAGAGCTTTGAGTGAATCCATCTGAACACCTAGCTCAACCTTAAGCAATACACCATAAAGCTTCTTCATGTTGAACTGTGATGCCTGAACAACATAACAATAGTCATTAAGAGAAGAGAGGAATCATTGAGTTTAATACACAAAGCTACATTCAGCTCAAGTAAAATCCCAAGTTGTACCACGGAGTGAGTTGTTGAAATTTAAGCCTTCTGCTTTCGTTTAGACTTTCTCAGGAGAACAAAGATAAAGCTGGATATTATAAAAGTAATTGGTGAACAATAAAGCTGTCCGAAAAATAAGAAGCCGTCATCGTTAATCCCATTCCCAGGAGACGAACTCTGAGAAGGATCTGACAAATGGTAAAAAACAACTATGTTACTGGACTCTGCTGTGAAAACCATGCTGACAGGGAAATTATACTTCCGGTTCCCTCCATGTTAGGAGACTCTTACTTGGCTCGGAAAGTGTCAGAGGGTTGTTTGGATATGGACTATTGCATAACTTAATGAATTAAATATATACGTTAACTTCACCGATCCTAGTAACTTACATAGTTGGGCATATTTGGTATTTCATCTTCTACATGCTTAAACGTATCTTAGTCGATATAACTAGACAAAGCCCATAATATTAAAAGAAGCTCGAATCAATTACGCCTTCTTAAACTAAAACAAACATACAAGCCTACATATTGAACCCAGACATGGGTGTCCAAGATGCAACTTGAAGAATTGGACACATATTCCATAACCAAGTAAGATCAATATCATGTCGGATGGGTAATTCAGTAAAACATCCCGCTATCAGATTATACCGGTGCAAAGTATTCGCCAGGTCTTTAGTCACTTATCTAATGCTTCATTTGTGCTTTAAGTATATTCCAAAAATTGAACATTCTAGACAAGGTTACATTATGCAGAGATGCAAACTGAAGTAGGAAACTATGCCATGTTTGGAAGGGCCAATGTGTGGTGCTGGCTACCAAAATTACTGTCCTGCTTAATTAGCCTAAACAGTAGCATACACATAACGCCACTGGGAGTTTGGGGCACAAGAGCAGAAAGTGCATCCCAATTTCAATTTCGCATATGCCAATATCATGATTTCACCTAGAGTTTCCATATGACTTCCACCAGGACATATGTATCTACCATATATGTGCAAGCAAGAAAACATTGACTACAACCAAGCATGTGTTATGCCACAACAGACATAAGCTTCTTTTTTTTCACCGGCAACGAAAGGGACATGATCATGTTGATATTAGCCTAATACACTCTCAAAGCATCAATAAGAACATGGTGTTGGCTACCAGAATGACTGTCCTGCTTAATTGACCTAAACCGTAGCATACACATAACGTCATTGGGAGTTTGGGACACGAGAGCAGAAAGTCCCCCAATTTTCATTTCGCACATGCCTAGACTTATTCTGGCCTCTGTTAACTTGGCAATATCATGATTACACCTAGAGTTTCCATATGACTTCCACCAGAACATACCATATATGTGCAAGCATCTATAACCAAACATGTGTAATGCCACAACAGACATAAACTTTTTTATTTCACATTTTTCTTCGATCATGTTCATATTAGCCTAATACACTCTCAAATCATCAATAAGAGCAACAATGTCACCACATTTCACATCATATGGAATCATAACAAGAGACATAAACAGCAAAAATCATACTCCCTCCGTTTCTCCAGGTTCTTCAAAAAATTATACGGGTATTAAATGGGCCTAGCGATTTAGTTAGCAAAACGATGCAAGAATTTGATAATTGTTTGTGTTATTGTAGAGCAAAGTTTACTCTACGACACCATAAAAAAATTACCAAATTCTTGCATCGTTTTGCTAACTAAATTGCTATATCCATTTAATACCCGTATAATTTTTTGAAGAACCTGGAGGAACGGAGGGAGTACTTATTACGCACAAATTGCTTTATGTTCATTAAACTTCAGAATCTATGCTTACTGTTCAGCCTACGCATTAATTGATTCTGATACACCACAAAAAATTCAACTGCCTATTCCACTCTTAGTTCAATTCAAATACACAAAATCGAAGTATTCAAAAACTCACTGTAACTGAAGATTCAGAGACGAGAACACGAACTGACCTGCAATAGAACCAGACCAAAACGACGAATCGGAACCCTAGACTCTCGCCGGAAAAAGTCGCCGATCAAAACTCGAAACCTCACTGTTTCTCTCTCTAAAAACTCTCGGAAACTCTCTCTCTCTCTCTCTAATTACAGTGCCGGAGAGTTTCTAAATCTCCGTCTTTCAAAAACGAATAAGGCAAAGACCCAAAAAAGGGGGCTAGGCCAGATATGGGTGGGCCAAGGCCACCACCGCTGAGTATTCGCCACGTGTCGGTCATGCAAGTCATGGATCCACGTCTGGTCTCCATCAAGCGGCTGTTTGGAGGACCCATCGGGGGATTGTGCTGTCGGATTTGGATGGCGTAGTGAAGGATCCGGTGGTCAAGTTGTAGAGGATTAGGGTAGCGTTGAAGTTGAACTACTTGCCACGTAAAGTATAAAAGCGTCGTTTGTGGTGGGGGCTGTGATCGGCTGGGATGAGTGTACACCTCGCCTGACGTGGATTATAATAGGGATTGTTCTGCTTTTCCGTGTCGAGCCCGACGGGTTCACGTGGGTCAACGGAACATAATCTTTGTATCGAATAATTTATCTTCTAGGAGAAAGTTTGGGCTGTCAAATGTGGTTTGGAGAATTTTCTCTTTTAAATTTGAGGTTTGGAAGAATATTGTTTGGTTTGGTGGAGATGTGGGTGTGAATTTGGTAGTAGTAGTACTTGACAAAAAAAAAAAAAAAATTGGTAGTAGTAGTTGTTTCAAAACGTAGTAAAAAGCCTTGTGAAATGTATGGATATGGGTTAAATAACTAATATGGTGGTCGCATACTCGCATATACTTTTATGACATGTTTGGTTTTCTAGTTGTGCACAAGAGATTCCGGCGGGGAGACCTCCGTGTGCACCGTGTGTAGTGGATCAAGGATCGCACAGGAAGAGTGGGGTTGTGTGTAGGGAGAGAGTAAGGCAGTAGCAATGTCTGAGAGAGAGACAGAGGTTTGGCAGAGCTTCCGCGTATGGCAGTGTGTTCTCCTTTGTATGGAAAGGTTGACGATCTATATATACTGGAGAACGTGACCGTTGTAGTGTGGTTAATGCGCCCATTGATGGCGGCTTAATTAGCTTAACCATAACGGCACGTTCGTCCGAGTATATAGGGTCCGTTACAGCACGTGGTGCGCGAATACCGGAACCGTTACGAGGTTGACCGGGTTTGACCGGATTGACCGGGTTTATGGAGCTCGTGCCATAAATCTCTCAAAACAGTTACTAAAGGTCGCGCGCGGGCTTGGCTCGCACGCGACAGGGCTTACTCTAGCCTCCAAACCACAAGATCCCTACAAGTCCCGTGCAGTGGTATGCGAGGGCTTTGTCTCGCAGCCCCCACATGGATCAGCGCGGCTGGTGATCCAGTGTGTGTGGAGCACAATATGGTGTGCTGGATGGCTGCCACGTGGCCAAGATCTGTCAGCTCAGAAAGCAGTATCTACATTAGCCCCCTTTCTGCGCGTGAAGACTCATAGCCGTATAGACTTCCATGCGCGGAAACCAACATACGCGTCGCCGGCACGCACCAATTCAAATACGGGTAAGTTCAGCCCCCGTGCGTGTCATTATGACCTAAAACCCCTAGAGTCATGCCGTCTGACCTTTAGGGTTTTAGGCGTGACGTCAGCTTGTCCTGTGATTGCGCGATTCGACGGTGACGGTTGCGATTCGACTATCGAAAGGACGCAACCCTTCATTGTTTTGGATAAATACCTTGTATCCCCCATTATTGCAAAGCATCACTTCTTTCTCTTAAAGTGAATGGTACCCGGAGATCTTCGAGAGCAGATCCAGATAATCAATCACCAGTTCAGAACTGCAAATCGTATTCTTCAATTGTGCATATCCAAGCAGGCTTCAAGAAAACAAGGTTGGCCTCGTTTACTTTTGATTTAAGATACCAGTGTTTGCCTTGAACTGCGTTGAATCTGTAAACCCATGAAATTTGTGAAGAGGCTTTGATCTTTGAACCCGCTTTGCTTTAATCCTTCAACAATACGAGATCTTGCAATTCCCCAATTTCTGAAATCGATACCGGAACTGTTCGTCTTCCTTTGCATAGATCTTTGAATTTCAAAATTCAAACTGAAGTGTGGTATTTCTCCCCCCTTTTTCTTGCTCTTCCGCAGGAATGGCCAAGACAAGAGTAACCAGACCCGTCAAAGAAGATGAAGAGATACCCGACCTTCCGCAGGCCTTGTGGCGAAAAGCCCCCTTTTTAGGCGGCAAAGATTTCTATCATGCGAGGGTAAAGGCGAAGAGGATGCCTGATCCTGTTCCAGTTGAGCGATTGCTGACGCTGACTCGCCCGGTTAACTCAGCCTTGCTCGAGTTGGTTGGTTCCGAGGATGTAGTTCGATTGGGGATCGAGAACGGGCACTTCCCATATACTGCGATTTCTACTCAGGCGTTCGTCCAGAAATTGGACTATATCGACGAGTGGATTGACCACGTGTTGGACCATCACGCCGTGACTCTTAATGAAGCCGGCGTATACTTTGCTATCCGTGCTATGAAGGGTGCTGCCGTGAAGCTGGATCAGCCCATGCTTCTAGACCTTCTGTCCCGTTACTCGCCTGCGACTCATACGTTCCATTTTGCTGAGTTCGAGGCTGCCCCCACACTCGAGGACGTTCAAATGCTGTACGAGCTTTCCCCCATGGGCGAAGTGGACCCTTTGAGTCCCTTGAGGACATCTGCGGAGATTGCTTTATACACGCAGATGGAGGAATGCCTAGCAGAGGTGAAAAAAATCTCCACTCGGTGGACCACTACGAAGCCTCTTCCGAATTGGCAGCTGGTTGATACATCCGCGAAGAATACCTGGAACAAATGGTTGCAGTACTTCTTTCGAGACTATGCGAACAGCAGCATTACTAAGAAACTTCTGAGTGAAGATCCGGAGGCCGAGAATTACGTAGAGGGCAAGGGCTATCATTTGACCCTTTGTGCTTTTCTCTGCGCCTGGCTGTCGAGGTATCTGATTGATGGTCACCCCCATGATGGAGTCTTCTACCACGTGTTGCCACTTGCTGTAAGACTCGCTCTTGGCCAGAGAGTCGCACTCGGACCCTTAGTCTTGGGCACGCTGTATTATAGGCTTGATCAGCTGGTTCTGGCTATGAGGGAGTCGCGTGGCCGCCTCGATGTACTGACTTTTGTCAATATTTCCTTTTTGACAATGTGGGTTTTCGAGCGCTGGCCGTCTTACGCTCCAACTGCTCTCCAACTTGACAAGTGGTGTCCCCCAGGCGAGACAGAAGCGCGCAACAGCGGAAGAGCTGCGAGATGGTTCGGAACAGGCAACACCAAGTGCGCTTGGAGTTTGATATGCGACAAACGGAAGGAGTTTACTGCCAGGCCCTATGCCACGCGCATTGAGAATGTGCGATGGTTCCCAAAGCTGTACCCCTCTAAAGGCATGGTCTTTTCAGAAGAGCTTCTCTTTGAAGGGAGACCTCATTTTCATGAGCGCTACCGCGAGTTCTTTTGCTGGTGTCTGCGAGGTTCCCTTCCTGCCCTTGCAGAGCATATTCGTGAGCTCGCACCGAGGTATGAAAAGCTTACCGTGGACGTTGACCCCACTCGAGTTTCTCCTCAGTTTGGTTTTGATGCGGTGGCCCCATCAATCTGGCCCCAGTCCATTGTCAGAGGATGCTACAAGCGCTTGCTAACAAAGGAGTGCAAGACGGTTTTCATGAACAATCTTCCTTTTGAGCAGCCTGCGGGAACCCGCGAGGGTGGTTGTTCCCAGAACTGGCTCGCATACTGGGTTGCCCAGCAAACGAGGATTGAGACGGAGTCGGCCGCGCAGCCAGGTAGATCTCCCTTGATCAAAAGGAACTCTTTTCCGTTTCGCCCTACTTGCAGTCTGAGCGAGTCTGAGTATGGTTGTTACTCACTGTGGGATCGTGAGAACCATTTGTGCCCTGATGTCATTCTGAAGGAGCAAGTCGCCGCAATTAAGAAGGGCGATACGCATGTCGTCAGATATAGCAAGGCATTTGCTGAGGTAAGCGATTTCTCCGCGTGCATTTAAGCTTTTTGATTTTCTTATGCTGACATCTTTATTCTGTACGGTTGTAGTGTCATGTGCGGCGATTCGCATCTGGTGATCGCTCCAAGTCATTGGTTAACGCCATTGTTGCCACCAGAAGACAAGGGCAGTCGTTCCGGCTAGCGTGGAGGATGGAACCTGAGCTCGAAACGAAGATTCGCGCAGTCATGAATGCTTTTGCTGACTCGCTGATAGACAATCCTCCGGCTCCGTCCCCTTCTGGAGACGACCCGTCTCCTCCAGCGACTACGGCGCCAAGAGTGAAGAGACCTCGGCAAAATGGAATTACGATTTCTTCCCCTAGGAATGCCCCAGCTTCTCCCCCAGTGAGGTCCCTTTCTATCAAGGACAAAGGCAAAGGTCGCATGCCCAGCAAAGTGCGAAAAGATCTCGCAGTTGAGACTTTCGTTCCATTCAACCAAGAGGAAGAGGAAGAGAGGCAGGAGCCCCAAGCAAGTGATGAAGAAGAAGAAGTAACAGTTGTGATGCACGAGGAAGAATCAGGAGGTACTTCCGTCGCATTTCCTTTCCCATTATCGTAACTTCTTTGCACTTCTTTTCTTTGAACCAATCGTGTATTCGCAGATGATGATGATGAAACCATTGGTGGCCTTGTGGCCAAGAGACAAAAGAGAGATGCCCATTCTGGTATTCCAGATGATCCCATAAGCGAGGACGTTCTTGCTGAGTCCCGAAAGACAGCCGCGGAGGCTGCTGAAAGAAGGAGGCAGCGAGAGGAAGAGGAGCTCGAGCGTGTGAAACAGCGGATCCTCGAAGAGCAGCATGTTGACGACTTAGTGCGTCCAGTTGGCGAGGAAGACGAGCTTCCCGAAGAAGTGGCTCCTCATGCGGGGGAGGAAGATGAGGTTCCCGGAGAGGATGCAGCGGCCTTGGAACAAGTCCAAGCAGACTTCGAAGAGATCGCAGGTGGCGATAGAGGTGAGATCTTCAATCTCGCAGTAACTTATAGAGATGTTATTGTGGGTGCGTTAAAGCATGGTGTGTCAAAGGCTGACATCCGCCGTTGGTTAGTAGGCAAATGCGGAGAACCCTCAGGTAACTATTTGAGTGATACGCACGTACTAGGCTTTAGCAACTTGAGGCAGAATCATGACTGGTTTATTCGCATCCCAGGTCACGCTTCTCTTAAAGACTTGCTTAGTGAGGACACACTGATAGGGCATGATTCCACGTCCTTAGTGTATGATGGGGATACCTTAATCCCACCTTCGTGTGGAGGTGCTTTCTCTTAGCTTTAGCAAAGATAGCAAAATAACTTATAGCGCAAGTTACCTCATGTCATCGCATTTAATGTCGCAGGTCATGCTGAGGAACCTGAGCTGGAGCAGAGAAGTCAGCCTTCTGCGTCCTATGTCCCAATTCCGAGCTCCCATACCGAGAAGCCCGCCGCAGCTGCTGACCACGCGGGTGAGCCTCTTGAGGACATCATCGAACTTTCCGACGATGCTGGAGCTGATGCTGTGCTGGTGGATGAAAATGTCCGTACCAGTGCAGAAGAAGTAAGGACAAGTGCTGCTAATGCGTTCGCATCTGAGAGCGTCCTTCGCCAAGCGACTTCGGCTGTCCCTTCGCCTCCGGCGATGACTGAGCCCGAGGCACCTATTCCTGCGTGGAGCATTTGGGGCTCGCAGGTTGGGAATGCAGTCGCAGCTGGTGCGGCCTACACTCTTCCTCCCGACTACGAGAGATTGGAGCTCGCAGCTGATAGGAGAGCTATGGAGCGAGGGCAATCTTCGAACAACCCGGCAGCCCGCATTCCTTCCCTTCATGAGATTCTGGAAGGAACTGGTAAGTAGAGCTTTGCTGTTCGCTCGTTGCATTATTCGCTTGCGAGTTTTGACATCATAACTTATTTTTGACGTCTCCTCAGGTTTGAAGCAAACCGATGTAGACTGGGTGGTTCGAATGCGTCTGACCTACCCTCGATCGTTTGTGAGATCTCTGGAGATCGGGCCTTTTGACAGGAGGCTGTTCCTAACTGAAGCCATTTGGATATTGGAGCAGTTGTCTGCAGCTACACCTGCGACCATTTCTGTCCAGAGTGCTGAATTGCTGTGTGGCATGTGCCAAAATCTCCTGATCAAAGTCCAGGGCAGACTGGGTTTCAAATTTCTCAAGGACAGAGTCACGCTGATTCGCGCAGCCGTAACTTTGAAACTCGGCCACCAGAATCTCGCAGCTGAGAAGCAGAAGGTGGAGCAGCAGAAGCAAAAGGTTGATGAAGCTCTGAAGCTGTATCATGAGATGAATGCTAGGTGCGAGCTACTGAAGCAAGAAGTGGAACAGGTAGAGAAGCTGAGCGAGCAGTTCGAGCCCCAAGATTCCTTGATCAAGAATTTGCTTTGATTTTCGAATTTTGCAAAAATAGCAAGAAAATGGCTGGAACATTAATGTAATGTCTTGAACATTAATGTGATGTTGCTAGGGTTTCTCCCCCTTTTTTTTTCAACGAAAACCATGAATTTTCCCGTTTTGCCCTTTTCCGGGATTTGATTGGATATTTCTGTGCATATCCAATTATGACATCAGCAATTGATACTCTGCTTGATTTTCGCGCTAATTTCTCGGCAGATAAGCACGCTTTCGTTGGGAAGTCCATCCGAATCATGACTATCCGTCATTTATTAGGATACGCAACTGAATCGTCGTAGCCTTTAGTAGGGTAATTGATTGTTACCGCTTTTCAAGGCGTAAGTGATTGAACTTACCCTCTTTTTGAATTTTGCTGACTCATCTTTGGCAACCGAAGAGTCTGTACAGGGTCTATATAAACCCGGTCCTTGCTATTTGGGTTCTTCATCCCAAAAATGTGCTTTGCCGTGAGTCCTTATGACTGCTGGCTTCAACGCTTATTTTTCGTTGATTCATGGCAACTTCAAGTTGTGAATCCTGAGTTTGCGCTTTGTGCTGTAGAAATAGTTTCCAAGATCCACTTTATGAGGCTTATTGCTCTTTATAACCATCATAAAGAAGATGCAGATAATATCTCATGTGTGTTCAAAGAAATTTCTTCGTGTATTATGTGTGCAGGTCATGTTTCCGGCCGCCTCGTGGTGAGGTGCAGCGCCGAAGTGACCGTGCTACCGTCTCGTAATGAACGGCGGAATTCTCCTCCAGCATCCCTGGAGGAGGATTCGTCACCTTCACGTTTGTGAGCTCGGGGTGACGAACTGTCGCGTTCATCCCCGTCTACAAGGAGCCCTTGCCCTTTGGAGCTTCTGCTTGCCTGTGGATCGCCGGAACCGGTGGTTCCTTGGGCAAATGTTATGGGGTGCAGATCTGACAACGGTCTTGTCGAATACCGGGATCTTGAGCGTATGGCTTCATGTGGCTCTCTTAGAGCAAGATCCCCCCCGCTACAGATGTTCACCCGCAGATCTGCGTGTTGCGTAGCCGGTGTTGAAACCGGTGGGTTCATCCTTTTCTAGTCGGAATTCCCGTAGTGTGTTTCTGGCTTGTCAGCCACTTTTCGAATGTATTGTAAGCCATGTTGGCTGCGTAGTTAGATTCGAGCTTTTCGCTTGTAAGCTGCAATCTAGACAGATAAATTGTAAGTCATTTGACTCGTAATGATAAATAGCCTTTTGTATTATCTGCTGTCTCTTTACAACAAAATACAATTTCGCATGCGTTTCGGCATATTTCGCCTTGCATAATGCTATGTAATGGTTTCGCATTTGCGATATATTAATTTGCTGATGCTTCGCTAGATCGTTCGAGATCATATTTTCGCAGCTGTGCCATCCTGGCATGCAACAGCCCGTGGTTCCCCAAGCCTTCCGTTCCGGACCGGAAAGCCCAGGAGGGGCCGATGCTAAAAGTGACGGCGGGAATCAAAACATAACATTCCAAAAGTATTTATTTATTATACATCATTAAACATCATTAGAGTCTCTAAACATTACAAAAGTGATCTCAAAAGCTATACATGATCTTGCTTGCTACCTAACACTACACGTGAGTCCCGTACCCAGCTTCGCCATAGCCTCCTGCCTCTAAGCCTGCGGTGGGAAGGAAAACAGAACCGCAGTTTCTAAAGTCAGCTGTGAAATGCTGAGTAAATAACACCCAAACATGTAAAACAGAAGATGAAGCTTTAATTTATTATTTGCAATAAAACAGGAGGAATAAAACTTGTAAAGAATGAATCCAAGAAAGTGAAGTAGTAACTCTTATAAAATTCCTCTTATCTTATTATCTCTTCCAAACGGGGATTATATTCCTCAATCTTCTCTTCTTTCCTTTCAAAAACTTATGCCAAACTGTATTATTAACTTTGTTGATACGGGGAAGGAACTACTAATCTATCACTAGCAACCATGACCTTAACTGCCGGCAGCCCCCTAAGACTTCTTGCGGCCAGAGAGGTGAGTACATGGAGCGACCCGGCAGGTTGCGACCGGGTTAGAATAAAATCTGATCTCTGGTCGAGTGATCGAAGTCACACGACAATAATAAAAATTGCTTCTCCCGCACAACTCTTTCCACTTTACGTTAATTACGTATTATTAATCGTGTGACAAGTTCAAATAAATAACTTCTTTGAAATAAAAGGAGACTTCAAATAAACAAGTAAATAAATAACCAAATAAAAATGCATTTTGAGACAAGAAATAAAATTCATATCAAGACACGAAGGAAGCTAGGCTCTAGGCTTGGCATGTTACTTACCTTACTTCCGTAGCACTAGCACGTTCTAGAAATGTCTCGGCCTACAAACCGTCACCTACAACCCGTAACTTTTACATCAACAAATAATCCAACAAAATACTACTCGTCCTAATAATATTCTCTTTTAATTCTACCCAACCCCTCTAGTTATTTATTTTTCCTAACGTTTTATTTTGTTAAAAACTTCTATTATAAATTATAAAACCACAACTATTATTATTGCTATTATTATTATTACTATTAACTATTATTATTATTATTAGCTAAAAGTGCCTAACTAATCATTTTATAAAATACTTGATAAAGTAGTGAAAACAAAACTAGTTTATCTTTAATGAAAAAGACATTATTATTTCTATAATTATTTATACAATATTCAAAACTATTTAATTTAAAGATAAATTTTCCCCTAAATACTAATCACAACAAAACAATATTTAAAATCTAGCAAAATGTCAAATTTGCAAGTATTAAACATCCAAGTTATTAACGATATTTATTTAAAGTTTAACTAAAAATATTTCTTATTTAATTTTTAACAAATAAACCGCATGCTATTTTAATACCAAAATTACTTTTCTAAAACGAGGATGAAATATAGTATTTTTAGAAATTATGTATTTTCTGAAATTATTATTTTTATTTTTAGCGAAAAGTGACAAGTTTAAGTTAAATACACAAAAACCCCCATTCGTACTAAAAGTCTTCAAATTCCTCAACTAGCCACCAAAACAAGTTTAATATAGTACACTAACAGCCCCTAAAGTTTCTGAAATTACAAACAGACCCCTAAATCATGTTTTAACAGTTTTGCAAAAACTACACTTTTACCCCCCCTTCTACAACAACTTCATCTTCGATTTAACTACGATTCAAGCTATCGAACTTCAATTCTAACAACATAAATCAACTAATCAGAAGGTATAGGACATACCTAGGCCAAAAATGGCCGGAAATCGCTAAGAAACGGGTCGGGTCGAAGCTTGGCGTCGGGGTCGCCGGAGTTGGACCTTCGTCGCCGGCTTTAATGGCTTCTACAGCTGGGTTTGAAGCTCCTAGTGGGCTGGTCGGGGCCCTAAGAGTCTTCTGGAAGCAAAGAAGTCGCCTGGGTGCACCTACGGAGAGCTCGTCGAATTTTGGCCGGAGGTTGGCCGGCAACAATGGAGGTCGCCGGAGTTTGCAGTGGTTTCTGCTGCTGCTGCTGCCTCCTTGGGCTCTGCTCAGGTCGGGGATGAGCCCAAAGTTGGTCAGAGAGCTTGGGTAGGGCCACGGGGATGAGAGAGAGAGAACTGGGTTCTCTTCGGTGGTGGTCCGACGGCGGCAGCGGTGGCTGCGGTAGCTGCTGCTACTGCTGCTCCTCTGTTCTGCTGCGACCTGAGAACAGAGAGGGAGGGAGAGAAAGAGAGAGTGAAGAGGGTGGAGGCAGTGGGTGTTCCTTCACTTGGTTTTGTCGCCGGTGGTTGTGGCGACGGTGGTGGTGGTTGGCTGCTGCCACTACCACGCTGCTACTGGTGGGTTTGTTGCGGGCAGAGAGCAACTGAGAGGTGGAGAGATGGAGGGTTGGCTGCTGGTGGTGGCAGGGTGGTTCTTCTCGGGTGATGTTGGTGAAGATGGTGACAATGGTGATGAGGGAGGTGGTGGTTGTTGTGAGTGGCTGCTGGTGGGAGGGGGTGGCTGATCAGCTGCTTATATAGGTGAAGTTACTTGGGCTCCAAGCACAATTGATGTGACAAGGGCGGTGCTAGTAGTTTCATGAAGGTGGTGGTGATGATGGTGAAGAATCGTGTAGAAGAAGGAGAAGAGAAAGCTTGCTGGAGACAAAAGTTGTCTAATTAAATAATATTTTTGGCAATAATTGGGTGTGGGTGGAGTATTATGTGGTTGGGTGATTGGGTGTGGCAAGCCTAGCAATACTCGCGGTGATTAAACACGCGCTATAAATTAAAACTATCTAGAATTTGTAAAACAACTACGAGTTACTTCTTGATTAATACTCTAATATTATTCTAAAACTCTTTATAAACTAAACTCAAAGTTTTACTAAAATGTTATTTTACCAATTTAATTATTATTATTCTTCTAAAATGACTGTTTTACCCCTGCTAGATAAACGGGGTATTACATGGCAGATGGGCTTGTGGTTGGCCGTTGTGGATCATTTAAGATCATCTTCACAATGTCGCAAGTTGCTATCGTGGCAGATAGTCTTTAGTAGATCAATCAAGATCGTTAAATTGTACGAGTTGCTATCGTTGCAGATAGGCTTTATAAGATCGACTAAGATCATTTTTGTGTAGGCTGCTATCGCAACAGATAGGTTTTAGAGATCAATTAAGATCGCATTTGTATGTGTTGCTATCATGACAGATAGGCTTTAGAAGATCAATTAAGATCGCATTTGTATGTGTTGCTATCGTAAGAGATAGGCTTAGATGATCACTTAAGATCGCATAGGCTGCTATCGCGAGAGATAGGCTTAGATGATCACTTAAGATCGCATTCGCGTAGGCTGCTATCGTAAGAGATAGGCTTATATGATCAATTAAGATCGCATTTAGACAGGCTGCTATCGTAAGAGATAGGCTTAGATGATCACTTAAGATCGCATAGGCTGCTATCGCGAGAGATAGGCTTAGATGATCACTTAAGATCGCATTCGCGTAGGCTGCTATCGTGAGAGATAGGCTTATATGATCAATTAAGATCGCATAGGTTGCTATCGTAAGAGATAGGCTTATATGATCAATTAAGATCGCATAGGTTGCTATCGTAAGAGATAGGCTTAGATGATCACTTAAGATCGCATAGGCTGCTATCGCGAGAGATAGGCTTAGATGATCACTTAAGATCGCATTTGCATAGATTGCTATTGCGGCGAATAAGCCATGATTAACAGTAATAACAAACTGAATAGAGCAACATAAACAGCTAGAAATGTGAACTTCTCATTTGGGAGAATTCTTTTATTATAACGCTCTCATATGGGAGAGATGGGATTACAATCCTCTCATATGGGGGAGGAGATTGTGTAAATCGTAGCCATACAAGACATCAAGCAACGTTATAATAAAACGCATGAAATGAGAGAAGTCAGGGATAGTACTTCTTAATCCAGCGCATGTTGACTGAACTCGGAGTAGAGGTTGTGCCGTGCAACCTTCGTATGCTGCAGTAGCCACTGTCAAAGACTTATGTGACTTCAAAGGGTCCTTCCCAGTTGGATGCGAACTTCGGGTGAGTCGCTTCTCGCATGCAGTGATCAGATGCGCGCAAGACCAAGTCTCCGACTGCGAATTCTCTTCGCTGGACCGTCTTATTGTAGGCGCGAGCGATTCTCTCCTGGTATCGCTTGTTGGTTCTCTTGGCTTGTTCTCGCTTCTCCTCCAGCAAGACTAAGTCGTGATCGCGTTGATTTTCATAGAGTGCATGGAAGGCCAGCCTTGCCGAGTTGACTCTAACCTCCGCAGGTACTACAGCTTCGGCTCCATAACATAGTAGAAATGGCGAGGCCCCTGTGGGTGTCCTTGGAGAAGTTCGGTAAGCCCACAGAGCTATGCTTAGCGAGTCAGCCCACTTCTTGTGGTCATCTGCGACCATTTTGCTCAAAATTCTCAACAGCGTTTTGTTAGTCGCTTCAGCTTGTCCGTTTCCCTTTGGGTAATAAGGGGTAGAACATATCTGCCTGCATATGATGCTTTTCTGGATGAAATTGACCACAGCCAGCGCATTTGCCGTCTTTAGCGGTATTGCTTCCACCCACTTGGTGAACAGCTCAGTTGCGGTGAGAATGAAATGATTCCCGTGCGACGTCGGTCGGATGGGACCTATGAAGTCCAGAGCCCATGTGTGAAATGGCCATGGCGTCCCTAGCGCATGTAGATCCACAGCGGGAGCGTGCACTAGATTCCCTTTGAATTGGCATTCCTGGCAGCGTCGTACTTTGGTGCGGCAATCGACCTCCATCGTGGGCCAGAAATACCCGATTGAGAGGAGCTGCCTGCATAATTTCGCACCTCCTTGGTGTTCCACCTGATGAGAAAGGTCCATGACTTCTTGTGCTTCTCTGCCGTCTAGACATCGCAGCAAGTTGCCCTCATGACCTCTTCGCCAAAGCAGGTTTTCCTGTACCACGTATCGAGATGCTTTCCTTTTCAATTTTTCGGCTTCTTTTCTTGACTCGGGTACGGCGCCCTGAGTGAGGAAATCAAATAGCGGCTTCCTCCAGTCCGTGTCGTCATCGGTTAGGGCGATGAGTAGAGAATCTTTGATTAGTGCGCAACTTTCGCACTTCCCTTGTATCAGGGCTGCGGCTATTGACATGTCTGGCCAATGAATACCATATCTTTGAGCCTTTCTGTAGATTGACACCTCGCTTTCCCCGCAGGCGTGTTGGTGAATCTTTTCTAACAGCTGCTGTCCCTCTTGCTCGGAGACGCATCGCATGAGTATTCCCCCAGGACCCTTGTAGTAAAGGGTGTTGTCATGGACGCAGTATCCTTTTGTGAGTGCCCAGCTTTCGTTGCTGGTGCCCTTCGCAATAGCTTGCAGGATTGGTTTCCGCCAGTCTTTGTCATCCATGTGTTCGTCGTCGCACGCATCTTCTGTCAATGCCGACGATGTTCGCACTTCGATGGAAATCCTTGCGGGGCATTTGTCTATGCTGACCTTAGATCCCAAGGTTGCTAAGGCGTCTGCGTGCCTGTTGTCTGCTCGGGGCTTGTGCTCGTACTTCACATCGCAGAATTGCTGCATCAGCTTTTGTACTAGGGTGCGATAAGACAGGAGGTTGATCTCCTTCAAACCATATTCGCCCGAGGCTTGCTTAACAATCAGCTTGGAATCTCCCATGACCGTTAAGTTGCTCACTTCCAAAGCTCTCGCCGCACGGAGCCCCACAATGAGAGCCTCGTATTCCGCTTCGTTGTATGTGACTGCGAAGTTGAGCTTTGCGGACATCTGTATGACTTCCCCATCTGGCTTTGTCAAGACTATCCCGATGCCTCCGCCTTTCCGGGTTGACGAACCGTCGAAGTGGAGAGTCCAATAGGGCACGTCGATTGCGTAGATTTCAGGGCCTTCGAGCTCTTCTTCGATCACGGGCTCGTGGCTGTTATCGGGGAACTGTGCCAACAGATCTGCTACCGCCTGCGACTTGATCGCTCGTGGCCGTACGCATGTGATATCGTATTGGGAAATGGTCATGTACCATTTCGCCAGTCTTCCTCACGGAGTAGTGTGAGTTAGCAAGTATCTTATGGGGTCGCTCTTGGTGACCACTACTACTTTGTGTGATGCAAAATAGTGTTTCAACTTTTCTATCACAAAGAATAAGGCAAGGCAATGACGTTCGATGTCTGTGTACCTCGATTCAGCAGGCTGCACGATGCGAGAGATGTAGTAGATAGGCCTCTCTTGGCCTTCATATTCCTGAGCCAAGAGTGCTCCTATAGATCTCCTTGTAGATGTCAGATATAGCAGAAGCGGTGATCCCAGTTGAGGCGCGATCATTATCTTTGAGGACGTGAGTAGATCCTTCAGCTTTCCGAATGCGGCTTCGTGCTCCGGAGCCCAGTTGTACGCGGCGTCCTTCTTGAGAAGAGTGCTAAAACAGCATGTGATTTCGGCAATTGCTGGGATGAATCTCCGCAGATAGGATAGCTTTCCTAAAAATGTCTTTAATGTACTCTGATTATGGGGTGGCGTCATGCCGGTGATAGCCGATACTTTCGCGGGGTCGGGCTCGATCCCTTGGCGATGAACCACGCATCCCAAGAATTTCCCTGATGTCACCCCGAACGCGCATTTCATGGGATTCATCTTCAGTTGAAAGCGCCTGCATCTATTGAACACCTTTCGCAGGTCTGCGAGGTGGTCTGCTTCGTGCTTGGATTTAACCACCATATCATCCACATAGAATTCCACCTCTTTGTGCATCATGTCGTGGAATAGAGCCATCATGGCCCGCTGATAGGTCGCGCCCGCGTTCTTAAGACCGAACGGCATCACCGTGTAGTTGAATACCCCTACAGGAGTGATGAATGCTGTTTTCCGCGCATCTTCGGGATCCATCTTGATTTGGTTATATCCGCTGAAGCCGTCCATGAAACTGAACATGCGATTACCCGCTGTTGAATCGATAAGCAAATCGATGTTGGGCAGTGGGAAATCGTCCTTAGAGCAGAAGCGATTGAGATCTCGGAAGTCCACGCAGATGCGGAGCTGTCCGTTCTTCTTCACCACTGGCACGATGTTGGCCAGCCACGTGGGATGATGATTCGGCTCTATGAACTTGGCATCTAGGAGTTTGACAATCTCCTGCTTGATCTTCACGTTAAGCTCCGGCCTGAAGCTTCTCGTGCTCTGCTTTACCGGTTTAGACCCGGGGATGATGTCTAAACGGTGCATGGTGATGCTTGTATCCAGAACTGGCATCTCATCATACTCCCATGCGAATACATCCTTGTATTCAGTTAGGAGCTGTAGCATCCCTTGTTCTTCTTCGCTTGTGAGATCCGCGCTCAGGAAGACTGGCCTTTTCTTTTCCTCGTTCGGGTTGAGGAACACTTCCTTTAGCTCTTGCTTTTGCGGTCTTGGCCTGTCTTCCATGCATTCAGGCGCTTCTTTGAGCTTCTCGTCTGGAGTGCCCTGTGTTGGCTCTTCCGTCAGCGCAATTTGCTCGATTTGATTGATTTGCCCAGGGATATCCCCATGTGCAACAACCCCCCTTATCCGGCTCGGGACAAGACCGGGAGGGCGATGCATAATAGAAGCGGCGAAGATCAAAAGCAATACATTTCACAACACTTATTCATATTGAAATACCCCGTTATTTAGAAACGGATATTATGTGTATTTTATATAGTATTAAGTGCATTTTATGTAATATTGAGTGTTAGTATGTTAAAACGAGTATTTTATAATAATATTGGGTGTTAATATGCTCATATTATATTTTAAGATATTATTTGGTGTCAATATGACATTAATATAAGTTTGGGTACTAGTTATAATTATTTAAAAGTTAATTTTTAATGTTATAAACTTCCTAGGTGCTTTTATGTATTTTCCTATAACTATTATAGTGTCTTTTACTTAACTAAAGGGGTGGTAGTTGTACTAAGCCTAAAGTTAGTGGGGTGAAAGTGTCTTTAACCTTAAAGCTTAGTCATCTTCTTCCTCAAACTCTTCCATGGAGGAAGAACACCATCTCCAACCCAAACACCACCATTACCACTCCGAATCTTCACCAAATTCGTTGATGTTTGTCCCAAATCACTCCCTATTCGATTTAAACACATCAAGGCTCGATAATTTAGCATCAAGCAACCCAATTTCGCCAATTTTTGGTCCCGATTCAAAATCGAAATTTTCGAAGTGGGTCTCCTAATCCTCGCCGGATTTCTCACCCTCTAGCCTATATAAACCCCCCAATCTCAGAGCAATTCTCATACCAATTCATAGCTCTCAATCTCTCCTTCAATTTCTCTCTCTCTCTCTCTCTCTCTCTCTCTATCTCTCTCTCTCTCCCGCTGCCGCCGCCCGACCGTCGCCACCGCCGTCTCCGTCGCCGGCCGCCGCCGTCCTCGTCGTCAGCCACCGCCGGCGTCTCCGGCGGCGTCCTCGCCACCATCCCGTCCCTGGCTGTTCTCTCTCGGGTAACACAACCCGATTGGGTTTTCATCTCCTTTCTTTATTTATTTGTTTTGTTTTGTCTTTACTCTTTTTGTTAGTTATTACAAATAGTTGGGTTGAAAGAGGTAACTAATGTGGGCATGGCCCAGTGGTTAGATGGTGACATTTAAGAGCTTTGGGTGTAGGTCATGGGTTCAAATCTCACAAGAGGCAAGTTTTTTTTATACAAGTTTAAAATAAAACTTTTTACTCATCTTTATCCCAAAAATAAAAGTGTAGAATATGAGTGATAAAAGTATTTTTCCTATTTATTTTTATAGACTTATAACAAGTTAGAATATGTTACTTTATTCAAATAAATTTGTTATCTCTTTTAAATAAAAGTTAGTTAGTTTATAACTTATGCTCTCTACTAAGGCTTGTTTGGTTGGGAGGAACTACTATTAGAATTATTATTGTTTTTGGGGAAAAATAATCTGCTTCTCTACCCTATAATAAGGGAAATAATTAGTTAATCTTATAAGTTATATTTTTATAACTATAGCTATGTTTTACAATAATAAACGATAATTCTATAAAGTGTATTTTTTTCTATAAAAGAGGTTGTTCGCCTTAGTAAAGGTTGGAGAGAGTTAGTAAGAGATTTATTTCATTTACCTATAGGACTTCGTGTGCAATGTGTTGATTAGGATATTATTTAAATTTGTAGGCGACAATTTCGTTGACGATGGACACGTCGAGTATTACTAGGAAGTGATTTGCTTTGCTTGAGATTAAAGGTAAGTAAATATGCCAAGCCTAGTGTGCTTATCTCTTTCGTGTCAAAACGAATTCTTGTATTTCTTTACGTCTCAAAATGTGTTTATGTGACGTGACATGCAATATGTGATTTCTACTTGATAAATGTTTTTCTTGGAAAGATCACCATGATAACGATAATGCATTAATACGTAAAGTGGAATAGTTGTGCGGGGACATTTATGATTATTGTGGTATGGTTACCATTGGCATTGGACGGTTTGATCTCGGTCTTCCGTTTCAATTTATTTTTATTTTAATCCGGTTGCAAGTCCCCGGATAGCTCCTTGTACTCACTCTTCTGGCCGCAAGAAGTCTGTAAGGGGGTGTCGACACTTAAGGTCTTGGATGCTTGCGAAGTGGTTGGTTGGTTTCCCCCGTCACAACAAAGTAATAATGGATTTTTGGTTTTGTTAACGGAAAGAAGTTAACGATGAATTTTGGATTTTCCTAATGATTATGGAAGTTGGTTGAAAATGATTTGGAATTGGGAACTCTTATGTTTTAATACAAGAGTCAACTTTATTACCGCTGTGTTTGCGAAAAACTCTTACTTACAAATGAGTCATTGTTTTATAACTACCTCATCATCGTTTTACATGTTTGGATGTTTATTTACCAGTATTTCATGCTGATTTTGTACTGTGGTGTTTCTTTTTCATTCCGCACCACAGGTTTAGAAGATGGTTATCTGGCGTAGAAGGGGACGCGCATCACATGGAATAATAGAAGTAGTATTTCATTTGAATTTGAATTTCTTATTAGTCTAAACACTTTAGTTTGTTATGCCGGTTTGTGGCTAGGATGTTGGATTTTTAATAATGCAATATTTTTAATTGGATTTAATTATTATTGTGGATGTTTTGTGCTTGCGAACCATGTTATAAAATCTCCTTGTATCCGGGCTCCTCTCGGGTACGGAGTGACATCCCCGGGTCTCCGGCTTGGGCCATTTGGGGGTGTTACAGTTGGTATCAGAGCCAGGCTATCCAAAAAGAAAATTTAAAACCTGTAGGGGAATTTAAAATGGACATAGGAAAAGAATTTAAAATTTGACAAGCCGTTGGGAATTTGGGTAGTCTTGAATAGGTCTATTATGTGCTTAAGCTTTAGAAAATAGAGTTAGTAAGCGAGTATCCCCACCCACCCTCTCCTAGCTAAGAACTGTGACCTACCCGATTAACTAAGTATTTGGGTTTAAAGTTTTTCATTGAAATTTGGGTTAAGTGTCTATTGTTTGGGTGATCAAAAGTTGAAATTGTTTTCGAAAGTCTCGTGTGATCAAAAAGTAAAGTTTTGGGAGTATGTCCTTATTTCATAAGGGCAAACATTTTGGGTTATGATACAAATTGTGGAGTAAGAGAGTATATGGAGTCGTTTCTTTTTTTATAGATGGCTAGAACTAAGAAAATCGCAAGGAAGCATGTTATGCCAGTATTGTGAGGATAAGTTTAATGCATTGGAGTTTACTCGATATCGGAATCCCGCTTTCCAAGCTTATTGTATGGTGAAGGCTCTACTTATAGGCCCATATTTAGGGAGATTATCGCCAAGTATAGCGATATTATGACTAGATTCAATGGGCTGAACTATGAAGACTATTTCTATCAAATGAGTGGATGGTGAATGCCGAATTTATGTGTAAATTGTTGATGGAGGCTTATGTGAAATGGAAAAAGGATCATGGTGATCGAAATATATTCTAGTGAAGATGATGAGATTGAGGAAGACCCTATTGAGAATGATGAGTTCGAGGATAACCCTAGGAAAGACGTGGAATCGGAAGCAAATGTGAACAACAATGAGGAGTAGATATATTGGGCTTCTTTGATTTCTTAGACTTCTAATGCTTTTGGAGTTTTACCTTGGAATAAAACTATGAAGCCAAACAATACTTTAAGGTTTCTTAGAATGTTTTTGCATAAGCCACTTTTGGGCTAGAGATAATCATTGGTGATTTGCATAGATTAAATATTGCTTTCATGACGAGGGATAATACTTATGTTTTGAGAATCCATTTTGGAATATAATAAGTTTTTGTATTATTGATTAGGAGTATGAGTTGGAGATTAAGGGTGGCTAGTTTTCGATTAGTGCATAGAAAGCGTTCATAAAGTTACAACGCGAGAATGTTGAATTTGTGGCGTTTGAATTTGTGGCACAGTTGGTATTTAGTGTAGTAGACGTGTTTAAATGTTTCATTATTTTCCCGGAATTGTTCCCAGGTAGTAAGCATGTACAGGCACATGTCATAAGAATTTCAATCCCAAATAAATTCTGGAGACTTAGATACGAATTTTCAAAGTTTGTTGTTCAATAGCAGAATTTCATAATGGTCATCTGTAGTATTTTTGAGTTTACCTATCTTACAGATCTTGGATGGATCTCAAAATCTTTATGGTGATGAATATACACATATGGCTATATCTAGGTGAAATCCTCGACCATTGTGAGGAAGTAAAAATCAGTTTGAGACTTGGTGAAGTTGAAGTTTCTGTTCTGGTGGCTTATAACAGCAGCTATGCTATTCTCTGTGTAACTTGGATTCTATAAATTACTTGAGTTGGTTCTTCTTGATTATGAAATTAGACTCATAGAGGTTTTTTTCACACCAAATTTCATAAATTTTATTACCCGTTTGATCACTTTTATAATTTTCAAAGAAGCATGAGAAATAAGATGTATTCCATCTATGTGAAAATTGTATGTGTAATTGATTTTATGATGATCAGTGTGATATATTTCATGTATAATTGATATTAGATGTCATGTATTTATGTTTACTTGAACTCCATGACACTTTATGAATGATACAATAGGGTATAGTGTAGGACATTAGACCACACACACAACACTAGAAAAGGCTTTTACACAAAGAGGGTTAAAATTTCTTACCTTTTCGAACCCGAAGAATGAGGAAATAATTTTGGTAGTTAAGCAAATACCATTCAAGCAAAGTTTGTAGGAGCGGGAAAAGAGGATAATTGAGCTCGTATCGAGGAATTGTGAAGTACCTACGCATTGGGTTGGTTACGAGTTTTATAATAATGTAGGAGGAACAAGATGCATTTATATTATGTCAAGGCGAAAGTGTATGAGAGATGTTTGGCGACTTGATTTCAAATTTGTGGTTAGATACTTATTAGCCAGTTTGTAGAAGTTTAGACTTGGGTGTTTTACGGAACTATATTGCGGTTGAGTTGACTACTTTGGAGATTTCGGTATATTAAATTGTTATAGAGAATGTTTGAGAGTTTTAATGTTGACATTATACTTGGAGGTCTATTTATCGATAATGTACATGAGGAATTTAATTTTCTCATTGATGACAGTTTCTCACAACCATCTCATTAGAGTCTTGTTTTCCAGGGTATAGTTTTGAGAGTTTTTATCACTTATGATTGACTTGGACTTGGGCCTCAGGGTATCATTTTGAAAAAGTCTTGGGATCTTTATACATTGCTTAAAAGTCTGATCTCCAGCATTGTGCTGTCTCTTATAAATGTCGCTGAGTTTTGAGAATTCTTGGGAAAATTGTTAGATGGAAGTTGCTAAGTGTGTAATTGTTCGGAAGTCGGCCTTAGAATACCCATGCGGTAGCATAATGTTTATGTTTGATGTCTAAATAGGAGTATCCTTAAACTCTGGTCGATATGACCGTCAATCTAGTGAATCCAACCGTAGGAGATTTTCAGCTAAGTCACCCGACAAGAACACCTGTCTTTGAGGGTATGTCAAATTGGGAATTTATCGGAGAAGTCTTGGATAGGTGTGAGCATCGAGTTTTCACTTTTGTTGGAAGAGGGGTATACAACAACGTCCTGGTTCAGAGTTATTCCACTGTGGAGTCGTTACTTGATGAGAATTCTTTGATTTCCAATTAAGAGATAGTATAATGATTTAGCTAATGAGGGATGTGGGTACCTTACCAAGTAAAAATATTTACATCAAGGCCAATGGATGATAAAACCGCACTTCATAAAGTGTATATTTTTGTTAGCTCACAAGACTTGGGAGGAACCTATGAAGGACCCATGAGAAATGATAGACTAAAGAGTCGGCGTGGACTATAGAGGTTTCCCACCCACCCTCGCCTAGAAAGGGTTTTGAGAACCATGTCTTTCGATTTCTCCAAATACTCAAATTTATTTTAGAGTCTATTTTAAAGTGGTTAGGAAAATGTAATCTTGGGATTTTAGTTGAAATGTCTATCAAAGAATAATGGAGTTTCCTTTTGGTTGGAGTATTTTTACCTAGTCTTGATGAAACGCATTGTTGTATTAGTGCATGTACCTATCCTTATCTCGTCTCGTCTATATTTAGTGGAAGTTATATTTAATTTGTTTCTCTCCATTTTCGTCTATAGATGACCTTAAAAGAATAAGGAAAAGAGGGAATCACTCATTTGAAACTACAATTTTGAGGTGAAGGGCTAAGTTTTGTCTGTTATCTTTTAGATCATTGGAGATACTGAGTGCGGTATTCTAGGTCACTAGAATGTTAACTTTTGTGTTAGATATTTATATTTGGAGCCTTGTTACTTAGCTATTATTTGAGGAACGACATATTTCTTTGTTCATGGTTTGGCCTTGGAGTTACGCTAGTCGTTGGGTTGTGTCATCATTTTGTGTAAGCGTAATGTATTTGTTATTTTAATCTGATTGGGAGTACCGATATTCAGCCTTGGACAATCTGAAGACCTTGTTTCTCGAGACAAATAGTTTATGATGTTGTAACGATTATCATTGGAATTATTGATTTAAATTTTGGAAGCTTTCTACAACCTTGGTGCTAGCAATGAGACAAAAATTTGGTATATTCAAACTTATTAGGGTATAATAACACGTTGGAGTAGTTGGCTTATAACGTTGTTTGGCGTATGTGATTGGAGCATTTTCACTAAACCAATGTTTGAACAATTGGATGGTTATTAACCTCTAAAAGATTTGTCGAGTTTCATGCTTATATTGAATTCCTTGAAGTTACATAAATCAATGGTGTACCGGGATAAATGAGTCTGCATAGTTGTTGTAATCTTCTCGGACAATGTACTTGGAGCTTTGTTAACAGAAATATGTTTTTAAGGATTTATCACCAAAGGCGACTTCGGATACTAGCTTGCGAGTCTCGTTATTGTTGAACATATTTGAATATGAATAAGTTACTTGGAGTATGTGCCTCAGTATCGTATTATTTTGGATACACATGGTTTATTTTTATTTATTTCCTTCGCTCGAGGCAAATTTTCAGATGACGGTAGGAAAACGACGGTAAAGGGAACCACTGGGTAACATCTTTTATCACAGGCTATAGTTAAGTGTCTAAGGATAGGAGGAACCATGTCGCTTTGGAGTCTTGTGCACTATCTCTTCGATTCTCTATTTTGTTAGATAAGACGTTTTGTACCATTCGGATATAGTTTTGACCTTGGGAAGTCAGTTTTGGAGTTCACTTAAATAGTGTTAAGGGAACGTGATATTTCCTTGTTTATGAATAGTCTTTAGAGCCATACAAATTCGTTTGAATGCGTTTTCATTGTTTAGGGAACCGTAATCTAGAATCTTTGATTTGCTTTATGCTTAAGAGTACTTACTTTCAAACTTGGGAGATCTATGACCTTACTCTCTGTGAAGAACAACTTATGAGACAATAGCAATGGTTACTTGGGTAAATGACTGAAGCAATAAGGGTATGTTCTTTGGCACTGATTGAGTTGTGGGCGTGATCTCACTAGCCATGTTCTAATCTAAATCTTGATGTAATTGAGGCACTTTGTCACTGGATGTGTATGATTAGAGTCTTGTCACCAAAATCATTGTTCGAGTCATGGGATGGATGTCCACGGAGGAGCTAATCTAAGAGTTGTATGTTTTTATTGGGCTACTAGAGGTTCTAACTCTTGTTGAGTGGTTGTAAGAGTGTGCTTGTAATCATTTGGAAGGAGGATTATAATAAAGACTATTATATAGGATACCAAAGACCGCGTTCAAATATTAGACCCAACAACTAAGAGACAAATCCGCATGTGGACTTTCTTTTGACATTGTTCTTATATACTTGGAATACTCGAAAAATAAATTTATGTAGTAATCTTGACTCTGGCTCAGATTATTGTGATTGTTTTACGATGTTACTCCTACATGGAGAACACTAATATTATTGTGAGACCTACTATGGGAATGTAAGCCCCGAAGCAATATTGTCCTTGGAAGATTGGTTATAAATGATCAATGATGATCAGATTTGAGTTGCATGATATATGTGATATTATTACATCTTCGTAGTGCTGCATGATAAGATAGGAAATGATCAATAGGCGATAGTTGTGATCCCTACCCCATAACCTTACCACCTGATCAGATGATCACGTACGACTATGTCTTGAAGAGAAAAGTGAAAGGCTTGGACAATACCTTGCTCCATGTGTAGCAACTAAGGAAGAGTGTTTTGTATACCATTTCATGTATTGGATCCCGAACCAGAAGATTTGACCATGTTAAGATTCTAGATATCATGACAAGGGGCACGTGTACCAAGAGTGTTAGGATTGTAAAGGTATTATGGACAATTAAAGCAGGGGATGGTATGAGGAAGAAGTATCCTCACCTTTTAGACGAGATAGTTTGAGTTCCGAGGACGTCACTCCTTTAAGGGGGGGAAGGATGTAATCCTTCGGTTTTGAAGAACGTCATTTTTGAAGCCTTGTGTTTGCGCTTAGTTATTATACCCTAAAGTGGAGACCCATACCTTAGTGGTTGTTGAGAGGTTGGTTTAAGCTTCGAGGACGAAGCTCTTTTTAAGGGGGGAAGGATGAGATACCCCGTTTTGTGTTGAGAAGTTGGTTTAAGCTTCGAGGACGAAGCTCTCTTTAAGGGGGGAAGGATGAAATACCCCGTTATTTAGAAACGGATATTATGTGTATTTTATATAGTATTAAGTGCATTTTATGTAATATTGAGTGTTAGTATGTTAAAACGAGTATTTTATAATAATATTGGGTGTTAATATGCTCATATTATATTTTAAGATATTATTTGGTGTCAATATGACATTAATATAAGTTTGGGTACTAGTTATAATTATTTAAAAGTTAATTTTTAATGTTATAAACTTCCTAGGTGCTTTTATGTATTTTCCTATAACTATTATAGTGTCTTTTACTTAACTAAAGGGGTGGTAGTTGTACTAAGCCTAAAGTTAGTGGGGTGAAAGTGTCTTTAACCTTAAAGCTTAGTCATCTTCTTCCTCAAACTCTTCCATGGAGGAAGAACACCATCTCCAACCCAAACACCACCATTACCACTCCGAATCTTCACCAAATTCGTTGATGTTTGTCCCAAATCACTCCCTATTCGATTTAAACACATCAAGGCTCGATAATTTAGCATCAAGCAACCCAATTTCGCCAATTTTTGGTCCCGATTCAAAATCGAAATTTTCGAAGTGGGTCTCCTAATCCTCGCCGGATTTCTCACCCTCTAGCCTATATAAACCCCCCAATCTCAGAGCAATTCTCATACCAATTCATAGCTCTCAATCTCTCCTTCAATTTCTCTCTCTCTCTCTCTCTCTCTCTCTCTCTATCTCTCTCTCTCTCCCGCTGCCGCCGCCCGACCGTCGCCACCGCCGTCTCCGTCGCCGGCCGCCGCCGTCCTCGTCGTCAGCCACCGCCGGCGTCTCCGGCGGCGTCCTCGCCACCATCCCGTCCCTGGCTGTTCTCTCTCGGGTAACACAACCCGATTGGGTTTTCATCTCCTTTCTTTATTTATTTGTTTTGTTTTGTCTTTACTCTTTTTGTTAGTTATTACAAATAGTTGGGTTGAAAGAGGTAACTAATGTGGGCATGGCCCAGTGGTTAGATGGTGACATTTAAGAGCTTTGGGTGTAGGTCATGGGTTCAAATCTCACAAGAGGCAAGTTTTTTTTATACAAGTTTAAAATAAAACTTTTTACTCATCTTTATCCCAAAAATAAAAGTGTAGAATATGAGTGATAAAAGTATTTTTCCTATTTATTTTTATAGACTTATAACAAGTTAGAATATGTTACTTTATTCAAATAAATTTGTTATCTCTTTTAAATAAAAGTTAGTTAGTTTATAACTTATGCTCTCTACTAAGGCTTGTTTGGTTGGGAGGAACTACTATTAGAATTATTATTGTTTTTGGGGAAAAATAATCTGCTTCTCTACCCTATAATAAGGGAAATAATTAGTTAATCTTATAAGTTATATTTTTATAACTATAGCTATGTTTTACAATAATAAACGATAATTCTATAAAGTGTATTTTTTTCTATAAAAGAGGTTGTTCGCCTTAGTAAAGGTTGGAGAGAGTTAGTAAGAGATTTATTTCATTTACCTATAGGACTTCGTGTGCAATGTGTTGATTAGGATATTATTTAAATTTGTAGGCGACAATTTCGTTGACGATGGACACGTCGAGTATTACTAGGAAGTGATTTGCTTTGCTTGAGATTAAAGGTAAGTAAATATGCCAAGCCTAGTGTGCTTATCTCTTTCGTGTCAAAACGAATTCTTGTATTTCTTTACGTCTCAAAATGTGTTTATGTGACGTGACATGCAATATGTGATTTCTACTTGATAAATGTTTTTCTTGGAAAGATCACCATGATAACGATAATGCATTAATACGTAAAGTGGAATAGTTGTGCGGGGACATTTATGATTATTGTGGTATGGTTACCATTGGCATTGGACGGTTTGATCTCGGTCTTCCGTTTCAATTTATTTTTATTTTAATCCGGTTGCAAGTCCCCGGATAGCTCCTTGTACTCACTCTTCTGGCCGCAAGAAGTCTGTAAGGGGGTGTCGACACTTAAGGTCTTGGATGCTTGCGAAGTGGTTGGTTGGTTTCCCCCGTCACAACAAAGTAATAATGGATTTTTGGTTTTGTTAACGGAAAGAAGTTAACGATGAATTTTGGATTTTCCTAATGATTATGGAAGTTGGTTGAAAATGATTTGGAATTGGGAACTCTTATGTTTTAATACAAGAGTCAACTTTATTACCGCTGTGTTTGCGAAAAACTCTTACTTACAAATGAGTCATTGTTTTATAACTACCTCATCATCGTTTTACATGTTTGGATGTTTATTTACCAGTATTTCATGCTGATTTTGTACTGTGGTGTTTCTTTTTCATTCCGCACCACAGGTTTAGAAGATGGTTATCTGGCGTAGAAGGGGACGCGCATCACATGGAATAATAGAAGTAGTATTTCATTTGAATTTGAATTTCTTATTAGTCTAAACACTTTAGTTTGTTATGCCGGTTTGTGGCTAGGATGTTGGATTTTTAATAATGCAATATTTTTAATTGGATTTAATTATTATTGTGGATGTTTTGTGCTTGCGAACCATGTTATAAAATCTCCTTGTATCCGGGCTCCTCTCGGGTACGGAGTGACATCCCCGGGTCTCCGGCTTGGGCCATTTGGGGGTGTTACACATATTATTAAACATCAAACTCAAAGTCTCATACAAACAGTGCTTACTATTATAGAATAGCTAACATTATTAGGTATTCCACTGATGGTGATCACAATCTAGGTGTGTCTCGCGCCCCTTCTATTCCATACTTTTCCAGCTCCTAAACCTGCGGAGGGAAGAACAACCAGAACCGCAGTTTTGAAATTCACCAAGAAGTGCTGAGTGAGATACACCTTAGCGTGTAAAACAGGAAAGGATATATAGACAGCTGGGATGAGAATTGAAAATAACAGTAACAGAGGAGCAACAAAATGTGAGTAGAATAATTATCAGAGTATGCAACAGCGTGAACAACAATGTCAGAAATGAATAATCCTGAGATAGATTTCAAGAACAAATGCCATGCACGGTTACTGGATAAAGAAATGCTGACGGAGGGCTTCTCAATAATATCTCTTGCCAACAAAACATAACGTGGAAACTCCCGAATCGGTGTTTCCGGCCGGAGCCGATCATAATAATAGTCCACGGGATACGGTACAAGTGATATTCGACGAGTATAGAAATCGCATTCGACATACGGAAGATCATAGAAGTCATATTGTGACACAGAAGAAGCTAAGCGTACAAGTCTTAGCATGTATAGCTCACAACTATATCGTGAGAAGGAATTTAAGATCACAATTTGACACGACGGAAGCCAGACAAGAAAGAATTAGGGTGTAGCTCGGAGGAGCAAAGATGTCCAGTTATTATATCTTCTCGCTGTACCAGGGTAGACCAGTGACCACGGCAGACATACTAGACCTTAAGTGTTGCAACACCCTCCTAAGAGCGTCAATCAAAGGAGTGTTATCTAGATGCTGGACCCTAGCCAATAAGGCGTAGAGCCGGGGCACGCGAAGTCCCACATTTTAGGGATAAAACCCAAGGGATCTAAACCCATAAAAGTAACTTCGGGGATCTAACCCGAATATATCTTTAGGGACTAAGCCCAGGGAATCATCACCCAATATAAGTAACTCCGGGGATCGAACCCGAATATATCTTTAGGGACTAAGCCCAGGGAATCATCACCCAATATAACTGGTTCCGTTACAAGCGAATATTTCCACTTTGCATTACGAACGGGTTATCTTTGCGTGACAGTTTCAAAGAATCATTTTGAAATGTAGCCAAACTCAAATGAAGCATGACAAGCACAAAACACATTTTGAGACAGTATTAAAATCATTTACTGACACGAAAGGAAGCTAAGGCTCAAGGCTAAGCATGTGAACTCACGAGTATATGCTGAGACATACGATGAAATCGTTCATTGACACGAAAGAAGCTAGGTGTGCTAAGCTAAGCATATATACTCACCTTGATCCCGTAGCGTCAGATCGTCTTAGTCGTAGTCGTTGCTTACGGGTTCGCCACCTACAAATCGGAGCTTCTAGATCGTCACGATTGTGAATATAGCTCTATGAGTCTTATTAGGAATCATATTTAATGAATCTTAGATTAGCCTAAATCTGATTTTCCAACGTCTTTGTTCTTTATTTACTTTCTCAATAATGAAAATATTTAAAGTGACGCGTCTATTTTTATACAACTATTACTTTTATATTTCGAAAAGTGATTATTTACGTAGAGACGTTGTTGGTATTAAAAGACACGAAATAATAGTAAAACGAGTACTAGTTATATTTATGAAAAATACTTATTATAACTTTAACGATTTAAACGATATTTAAAATAGTGCGTCGTCAACAAGTTTCTTCTGAAAATGACGCCATAACGTTTTTAAACTAGCTAATATCAATATTTACAAGTGTTAGAGCAAAATCGATTTGAACATCAAGTGATTAAAGCAAAGTTTATTTACATTTTAATAAAACGTTCACTCTTTAATTTTTAACGAATGACTCGTACACTATTTTGATGCCCGAATCACTTTTTCGTAACCGGGACGAAAATTATTATTTTTAGAAAATATTTTTAATCCAAAAATAACATTTTTATTTTTCGCTTATAATATAACGTTTATATAAACAACAACTGAATCCCCCAGATTTACTTTAAAAGTCAGCGGTAACCCCCCCTACTCACATGGCAGTTCTATTAAGAGACAAGTTCTACCCACCAAGTTCTCAAAAATACAAGCAGCTACCCCCTTTATATGAACATCATGCTATAACCAGTTTAGAGAAAAGACACTTTCACCCCCTTTTAACATGAACATCGAATTCGTCAAGCTAAACATGGATTCGAGCATTCAATACTTGGTTTTTATTGTTTAAATGAAATCACGACGAGATTTAGAGCATACCTAGGCCAAGAATGGCCGGAATCGGTCAAGAAACGAGTTGTTTCGGGTTGACCGTCGAAGTGACCGACGGTGATTTTTCAATCCCGGCAACAGAGGCCTTCCGGGTTCTGTTTGAGCCTTCTACGAAGCTCCTTGGAGTCCTAGGAGTCGACCGGTAGCAACGATAGGCCGTGGGTGATGCATGGTGGAGCTTGGCCAAAGCTTGGCCGGCGTTAATGGTGGGTTGGCGGCGGCGGCAGCTGGGTTTGCTGCTGCTGCTGCTATGCCTCTGCTTTTCAATCCCGAACAGAGAGGGAGAGGGATATAGAGAGAAGGAGTGAAGAGCAGAGGCTATAGGGGTGAGGTGATGCGGTGGTGGTGGCGGTCGTTGTTTCCCGACGGCGGCAGCGGCGATGGTTGGGTCCTTTGCCGCTGCTGCTTCCTGCTCTGTTCTGAGGTAGAGGAACAGAGAGACAGAGAGATGAGAGGGGAGAAGAGAGGGTGGCCAGAGAGTGGTTGGTGATGGTGGGTGTTTTGCCGAAGGTGGGGTTTACAGTGGTGGTGTTGGCGGTGACGAAGATGAGGATGAAGATTGAGTTAACAGTGGTGATGGTGATGGGGGACGAATGGGGAATGATTTATAGGAGAAGAGTTGTGTGGAGGAAGGAAGTAGGAGAAGCTTATGGTGGAAGAGAGGGTGTAGGTGGCGGTGGCCAAAAATCTTGCTGTGGAAGAATGAAGAAAGAGGAGGAAAAAAATCTAAGTCTGGTAAACAAATTCAAGTGAAATATGGGTTCTTTGGAAATTATTCGGTGTGGCACGTGTAGGAAGTCTCGCGGTGGTTAATATCGCGATCACGACTATATAGAGAAAACAATCGAAAATTCAATTACGTAAATTAATCTAATATTTTCTAAAATCTCACCCGGATTTATTATTTATAAAAATGGGCATTTTATCGAATTTTATTTTTCACAATTCGTTTATTATTTCGCTTCCAAAATTCACGCGAGGCTCTTAACGAATAACATTTTAAATTCTGAGAATTTCATAAATCAGTTCTCGGATTTTAAAACTGAATTATCTCGTCTCCCGTTACCAAATTACCCCTGATAAATTTACGGGGTATTACATCATGCCCGCGTGAGGACATCCCCGCGCACCTTCATATGCGGTAGCATTTCTTCCCATTGGCGTAGAAGCTCTCTATCTCCTTGCCCTCGGGGTCATGCTTTGCGATCCTCTTCAGAGTGTACACGTTCTTTCGATGGTATGCGATACGCGGCGCCTCTTCGCGTGTAGGCGGCTTTTCCTTGGCATCTTCCCTTGTCACCATTACCCCCGCAGGCGACTGGTCCTTGATGTCCTCCCAGAGAGGCAAAGGAGTAGGGTTGAATGGTCCGGGTGTTTGCTCATCTGCCATCTCGGTGAACCACACCGCCTCGCTGAGATGTGCTTCGTCCAAGTTGAACGGGTTTGTCGAAGCCGGTATCTCGACTATTCTGTCGTTCCAGATAGCTTTCATAATTTGGTGAGCCGTCGAAGGGACTGCGTCGAAGCGATGAATCCAGGATCGACCTATAATCATGTGGTATGTGGTGTTCGCGTCTATGACATAGAACTTTGCTGAGCACTTGATTTTGCCAATCTGAACGCCCAGGCGAATCCATCCGATTGTCATTCTAGAGTCGCTTCCGAATCCCACCAGCGGAGATGGACGCCTGACTACCTTATGTTCGGGGATCCCTGCTAGCCTCAGTGTGTGGAGCGGAACGACGTTGACCGCTGCTCCTCCATCGACGAACGCTCGTTTGAACTCGACGCCATTGATGATGGCGGTCACGTACAGAGGTCTCTGGTCTCGCATCCGTCTTCTTGTCGCTGGCAGAAAAGGTCATAATCTTTTCCGTAGAGCGGGATGCCCTGATGACTTTCCCGTTAGAGACTACAAGTTCCTCTTCGTAGTCCTCTGCTATCCTCAAAATCGCTTTCGTCATATCAGTCCGGCACTTCTCGGAGAAATTCATCTCGTCGAAGAATTTGTTGAAGCCATGCGACCCTTTCATGCGGTCGGCACGTTCATCCTCTGTGTCCATGCTATAGTCTTCGTCCTCATGGACCTCGGCGACGATGGGCAGGCCATCCTCTGCGACTTCTTCCAAGTCGACGATCGAGATCATGGCGACCTCTTTGCCCTTCGAGCCCGATTCCGCATGCGCGGGAAGCGGGTTGTTGCGCACGTCCTTCCGGTGATCGTTGACGATGAGCTCGCCGTTCTTCATCTTCTGATCGAACGCGAACCTGAGTTTCTTGCACTCGGCGGTGGGATGCATGGCCTTGCCGTGGTACTCGCACCACTTAGGGTCCCTCACCATCTCCTTGGAGGGTGTTTTCTCGAGCGGTGGCAGGACGCCGTCCTTGCGCCACTGTCTGCAGAGGTCACTTGCTTCCTCTACCGAGCATGGCAGAGGCGGTACATCGAAGTTCGCAACCTTCGCTTGTTTCTGGGGCGAAACTGTATTGACCTCAGCTTCGCGTCCCCGCTTGTAGCTAAACCTCCCGATCTTGTAAGTAGTGCCGCTCGCAGGTCGCTCTGGAGCGCTCTTCTTTTTCCGTCTCTCGACTATAGGCTCGATATTCTTCGTGCATTCGATTAGCTTTGAAAACGTAGGTGTTTGCAAATTGATTAGCATACCTTTGTATTCATCTCGCATGCACTGCAGGCATATCTCTACGAGCCGACTTTCGGGCATTGGATCTTTGCACTCCAAGGATTTCGCCCTGAATTTCTTGATGAAAGTGATTCCGTCCTCTTCGCGCTTCTGGTACATCCGCGAGAGATGGATCATCGTCACCTTTTCTTCCATCTGGAAGAACTTGGTATAGAACTTCTGGACCATGTCGTCCCAAGTCTTCACGGATCCGGCTTCTAATGTTCGGTACCATTTGTATGCTACGTTCCCAAGAGACTTTGGGAACTCTCGCATCAGCAGTTTGGGATCAGCTCCGTACGGACCCATGACGTCAATGAAACGCATGACATGCTCATGAGCGTTTCCATTGACATCCTCGAACTTATCCCATTTAGGAGCCTTGTACCCCGCCGTGTTAGGCATGAGATAGATCTCTCGTGGAATGGGTGGATCGTTGTCTAACTTCGGGATAATGGTATCCGCGAATGACTGATGAGCCAAGATAGTGTCCACGCGCTTCTGCAGAGACGTCATGCATTCTGGAATGTTCCCCTCGGTAGCTGACGGAGGGGTTGTCGTAGGCGGTGGCGACACATACGCCGCCGGAGGGTTGGGAGCATACTGACTACCCGCATTTCCCCAGATCGTCGTTGGGGGAGGTAAAGGGTACTGCAGAGTTGGGTTGGACGCCAAAGCCGAGGGCTGAGGAGCGTGAGCGGCAGGAGGCAGCATCTGTGCCGTCGATCCTTGAACCGAAGGCAGCTGCGTAGCCGACGGTGGAGTCTGCAGATGAGGGTTGGGAGGTGCGGTTGGCACTCCCAATCCTGGAGCGGTAGGGGTTCCTCCTCCCTGAGAGATAGCGGCGGCTGATGAAGGGTTTGGCGCAAGGGTACCCAGAACGGCCAAGATTTGTTCTAATTGCGCAGATTGAGCCTTGAGAGCTTTCGCCTGACTTTGGACAGTGGCGTCCAAAGACTCTAACGTCGGTGCCTCGCCGGGAGTCGTTGGAGTACGGCGGGTCTCGTCTCCCGAGGGAGTTTCAATGGAGGGCGATCGGTTGCTGACATCATCCTCCTGAGACATGGTTGCTTTTGTTGGTAAGTTCACGTCGGGTTCACCAAAATGTGCACAAGAGATTCCGGCGGGGAGACCTCCGTGTGCACCGTGTGTAGTGGATCAAGGATCGCACAGGAAGAGTGGGGTTGTGTGTAGGGAGAGAGTAAGGCAGTAGCAATGTCTGAGAGAGAGACAGAGGTTTGGCAGAGCTTCCGCGTATGGCAGTGTGTTCTCCTTTGTATGGAAAGGTTGACGATCTATATATACTGGAGAACGTGACCGTTGTAGTGTGGTTAATGCGCCCATTGATGGCGGCTTAATTAGCTTAACCATAACGGCACGTTCGTCCGAGTATATAGGGACCGTTACAGCACGTGGTGCGCGAATACCGGAACCGTTACGAGGTTGACCGGGTTTGACCGGATTGACCGGGTTTATGGAGCTCGTGCCATAAATCTCTCAAAACAGTTACTAAAGGTCGCGCGCGGGCTTGGCTCGCACGCGACAGGGCTTACTCTAGCCTCCAAACCACAAGATCCCTACAAGTCCCGTGCAGTGGTATGCGAGGGCTCTGTCTCGCAGCCCCCACATGGATCAGCGCGGCTGGTGATCCAGTGTGTGTGGAGCACAATATGGTGTGCTGGATGGCTGCCACGTTGCCAAGATCTGTCAGCTCAGAAAGCAGTATCTACACTAGTATTAGAAGTATTAACTAGTATTGGACTAATTATAGTACTGTGATTATTAATATTTTGTTTGGTTTGTTATGGATTAAATTTAAAAGCTGTATTAAATAGTGAAAAATATGGGTTTAATACTCTATTTTAATTCCTTCCATCAGAAGAGTATTAACAGTATTGGACTATGCGGTATACTTGGAATTGAACATTAATTACACCAACAATTATTCATAATCCTTTGTACAATACATAATCAAACACAATATTAAATATAATACAGCTAATCCAGTCCAATCCTATCCGACCTAGTCCAGTCCAGTCCGGCTAGTCCGGAAAAAAGCAAACGTGACCTTAAGGTTTTTATTGAAGTATAACTAATGTTTGCTGGGGTGTGAGTGATTTTTCTAAAAAAAAAAAAAACTCATTTAATGTGAAGTGTTCGAACATGATAGATTATTGTAGATTATTTGTAAATTATTGTTAAATTTATAATTTTCTTACAACTTGGATTTTTTTAAAAAAAATCATGAAACAACTCATAAATCCCCGAAATAACTCATAATTCTCAACAAAAGGATCTAAAATTACCCCCAAAAATCCGGAATTCCTACGAAAAATTAAAAGTTCCTTATTTCTAGCCGATCTGAATTTTATTGGAGAATTTTGAGAGGTTTGAACGAAAGCTCATATTTTTTTCTATACTCTACTACTCGTAATCGTATCCAAACACAACAATTAATAAGGGCCGGTGTCGCTTTCATGAGATTTGTCATCCCCAACCCTAAACCAGCAAGCTTGTCATATGTCATTCGATACTTTGACTAAGACTGCTCACAATCGTGGTGTGGGTGAGTCCGAGATCGAGATTACTGTCTACAACAAAGCTGGGTTGGGGGCGGTGCTAATACGCAGATGAGGCTCCGCTTGAGAGCGCGGGCGTGCCTAGCCCACGACGCTGCTACTCTTCATTTTTTTCCTTTTTTTCGTTTGACAATTTCGTTTGGGAGGAATCATTTTGTTAATTACTGGAATCACCCTTTCACATTTTGTTTCTTTTTGTGGTGGAGACATTTTTAAAAGACAATTTACACCCCTCTATTATGGAAAAAATACGGATACCCCCTGCACTGTGGGGAAATACAGATTGCACCCATGTCAGAGTTAACAACTAACGGTGACTAACGGAAAGGTTGAAAAGACAAAAATACCCCTGAAATGTTGAGGAATGAGCCACTATATATATATATATATATATATCTCCTACACCCTAACTCTCACTATTTCTTCTTCCTCACCTTCTCCTCCTCTTCCTTCTTTTCTCCCTCTCACCTTCACCGACCAACCAAAACCACCCTCCCTCTCTCACCTTCACCGACCCAGCAAAACTACCCTCCCGTACTCTCTGCCTCTCTCACTGTCAGAGCCTCTAGTCCTTTTTGGACTTTGATCTTCTCTTAAATCATGTCACCGATTGGGAGAATTGTTGGGTTCAGATGGTTTATTAACATTTGGTTATTGATTGCTGGGTTTTGGTTGGCTAGAAAAAATGGTGGTGGGCGTAGATGGTGGCAGTTGTTCATCATTTCATTTTTAGGGTTCATGGATTCGCCATTCTCCTTTCTTCACTTCTCTGTTCTTGCGATCTAGGCCTGCTGCTGGTTCAATTGCGATCTGGTTTGGGTCACTATTTTGGTGGGTTTCAGTCGATGATCAAGTGGAGGTCCTGGTGATTATTGGGTCGGTGTATTAGTTGGTTACTTGGCAGTTCATGGAGGTTTGTATTGGTGGTTAGGGGGAAGTAAGGAGGTAGTTGATGGTTTTTGGTGGGATGGGTCGGTTATGCTTGGGTCTGTGGTTAATTGCAGTGAGCTGGTGTTGGCAGTGGTAGTTGGATCTTAGAAAGACGATGGGTTGCATCGGCGATCGGCTGATAGGCTGCTTTACCCTTTGTCTTATTCATCTTCTTCTTCCCTTCTTCTCCTTCTGTTTACTGTTGCAAAAGCTCATCTTTTACCATATTTATTGTTGAACAAAGGCTCTTCTTTTACCAAAATGATTGTTGAACAACTTGCTCTCGTGGTTTTTCTGCAGATTTGGGATTTGGTTTTGTTGTCTTCTTGGTTTGGAACAATATTTGGGTTTGGAACTAGGGGTTCGTGTTGTCTCCGTTTCTGGGGATTCTTTCCTTGGTTTAATTTTTGGGTGGTGTTGGTTTTTACTGGAGGTTCTATGGACAAATAACCACACTCTTGTAGCAAGAGAATTGGAAAATTGGCTGGAGTGGAATCAAGTGGTAACCAGTTCGATTGGGTCTACTGGAGGTTGTATTTGATAAATATTGTGATGTTTGGATTTGAATTGGTTGGGTGAGTCTTCAATTAGATGTGGGAGGTTTGGTGGGATTTGATTTGGTTGGATTGTGTTCAAATTCAAAGTTGCTTGTGGTGTGGTATTGGAGATAAGTTGGGATTATGGTGTTGTGATTGTAGTGGGCATTCAGTGGCGGTGGTGGTGAACAAGAACACCAAAAACACCAATGAAGACAACAAGAACACCAAGAGCACCAAGCAAGACCCAAGAACACCAAGAAGAAGTCGAAAATAAGTGGTATGAGCATTTTTGTAATTCCACCTTCCAAGGGTAAAATGATCACAAAAAAAGTCAGACTGCAACCCCTACTAACTGATTGTAACAGAAGGGTGGTATATGTCCACCCTCCATCCACTGACACGGGAGATATCTATCTCTGACAAGGGTGCAATCTGTATTTCCCCCATAGTGCAGGGGGTATCTATACTTAATCCATAATAGAGGGGTGGAAAAATATCGTTTACCCTTTGTCTATTACACGAAGGATCCAACTCGCTAAAAGACAATTCAATTTGTTTTTTTAGGAATAATGACCAATTATATTTACATTCATGGATGACATTTCTTTTTGTAGAATGTTGTACAATTGCTCTTATAAATTATACAACATACTGGTAATATTAGTTTGTTATAACACATGTCACGTTTTTTGTCCGGAAACATATGTTTAGTTAAATACAAATATATTTATAATAAAATTCATATTTTTTTTATGCTAGAAAAAATTCATTCCAACTCAAGAAAGCTAAGAGATCTGACGACCATTTTTAAAAATTCCAGTTAACTCTAATATCATATGTACTAATGTCTAGCTTAAGAGCTCCAAGGTGAGTACTACATTTATTAAAGGATCATATTTTAGCAAATATCTCATTGGAAAGAATAGTTCCATCAGAGAGTTGCCTTCCCGGAAGAAAGGCCTTTTGCTACTCCGAAATGATAGAAGGAAGAACCAGTTTGAGACGACTAGCCAATATTTTGGAGATGATTTTGTACAATGAGGAGCATAAGTTGATTGGTTGGAATTCGGTCGGGGACTTTGGAGAATGAGTTTTCGGGACAAGGGCAATAAAGGAGTAGTTAAGCTCCTTTAGGAGAAGACCTGAATTAAGGAAGGAGCAACCGCTTCAACGACCGAGGACTTTATTATATCCCAATTTTGTGGAAAAGACACTAGACAAGTCGTTCGGACCCGGGGATTCGTAAGCTCCTATAGAGAAAGCAACATCTTTGATTATCTCCCGCGAGAAGGGGGCATTCAAGATTTGAAGATTTTGATCCGTGAGTCCAGGAGAGAAGAGATCCCATCCTTCCCATCCCTCGATGGCCGAAGAGATAACATTAGAGGCCTTAAGGAAGATCGATTCAAAATGTTTAGTGACGAGACCGGAAAGGTTGCTATGATCACTAATTCATGCGCCTAATTGGTTAAAAGACCATCAATCCTACTTTTAGCAACTCGTTTTTACAAGTTTTATGGAATAACCTAGTGTTCCTACCCCCTTTCCTAAGCCACTTAAATTTAGCACATCGAGCCCAAAGAATTTCTTCCTGAGACAAGAGCTCCTCAAGATCAGCACGAAGACGTTTTTCAAGATCAAGCTAAAAAGGTACATGGAGAGAGGCCAAGACGCGTTCAAGATCAGATTGAGTTGATCTAATATGTTGGCCTAACGATCCTATGCCTTTTCTTTTCCAATCATTAAGGTTATTTCTCAGAGTTTTACATTTGGAAACAAATTTAAAGCAGGATGACCAGTGGAAATTTTTGTTCCGAACTGAGTTGATAATAGTTCTTCACTTTGGGTACCTAAGCCAGAAAGCTTCAAACTGAAAGCGCTTAGGCTTGATCGAGGAAGATTTTGAATATAGCAATGCATGGATCGTGATCCAAGCCCATGACAAGGAGATTTGGAACGTCATCGCCAACTCCACATTATGAAAACCTCTATCGAGCCGTTCGAAAGTGGTGAATGGAGGAGGGAGATTGTTAGTATAGGTAAAGGGAACCCCCTCAAATTAAATTTCTGAGAGATCCAAGTTCCCCAAAAAAGCTTTGAAATCTTTAATACTCGGAATCCACCAATCTTTAAAGGACCATTTATCATAAGGGCATAGAATTTGGTTGAAATCGTCAATGAAGACGATTGCTTCATTAAGAGCCGAAATGTGATTTTCAATGAAATTCCATGTGTTTTTTCTATTTTTGGTGTATGGTGAGCCTTAAACACAAGCCATAATAAACGATCCCAGATTACGAGTGATTCTGCATAAGAGAAGATTGCTAGAAGAAGCAATGCTTGTAACTGGCACGTGGCTCTTCCATCCAAGACACAGACCCCCAACAAGCCCATTAGAGTCAACCCCAAAGGTAAAATGGTAGCCCCAAGAGTTGAAAACAGGAACACAATCGCAGATAGAGCACTTAGTTAATTTTCGAAAGGAATAGAAGAAAAATATTATGATCAATGGTCAATTTATGCTCTGAATGAACTACCACATGATGACAAAGACCTCTACAGTTCCAGCTACCAATGATAATGGCGACAGCCAAGGACAACCACGAAAACCTTTCGAGCAGAAACCGACGAGTGAGTAAACCTAAAAGCATGTGGGAAAGAAAATTTGTTAGAACAAATCCTCTCAGAGGGAGAAAACAAACCAGTGGATTTCCTCTTGATGCCCACTTTATTGAGCCCATTGGTACTCGCCAAAAGAGGGAGAGTTAGTTTATCCATATCTTGGATGGTGACCTTTGGGGGGCTCTCCTTACGAAAAACGAGGGTAGCAAGCGGTGACAACGGGAGTAATCCAAGTATTCTTAAGCTAGATGAACACAAAACTCATCACTAAACCCATAGTGATTCCCCACGCTTCTACCAGCAAAATCTCTCGAGCAACAAATGATACCTCTTGTGGATAACACCCGAAGAATGAGTGCTCAAAATGAGCTTTTTTGGTGTTTGTTGGTAGAGTCAGCACATCATTCGAGTGCCTTCTTATTTTGATTCCCGAAAGAGAAAAGTTGAGGAAGAGTGGGGTTAGATAGTTCAAAAAATAATTATAATTGCTATTACATAGTCACAATTTTTAGCGCACAAAATTTTTCATCAAAAAAAAATACAAATACGTAGTAGATTGTTCGTGAAGCAGTACTGAAACTACATGTATTTTAGGAAAACGACACATAGTAGAGGGGGTAGTTAATAATAGGTTTACAAATTTTATTGTACTAGTACCCGTATATATTGTAGAGGGAATATGTCTTGGACTTTTCTTATTCTTCGTTTGTTGGAAGCTTGATATGTGTTCAGGTTCACACTGTTTAGACAATAATTATGATTGTAATGTTAACATAATACAACAGTAGTCTAGGAATCCACCATTGAAGACTGCAAGAAAATGGGTGAGGTACTTTAAGGATATTGAATCACATTCTCATGTACATACGAACTTACCAATTGAAGAATATTTTTGATACTTGGGTTATTTATTGGGTTAGTTGTTTATCAAAGTCAACTTGTGATTAATCTTCATATTTGTTGGTTGTGTCTGAACATGGAAGAGGCGCATGTTCTGTTTGAGATAACCACATTTTGTTGTATTTAGAACAAATATTTAATTTATTAATTAAGTGATAGCGGTATGTAAGGAAATTAATTGCATTGTGATACATGGATGCTAATGCCCGTTCTAAAATGACTTGATACCAAGATTTATGTATTTGCTGTAACACCCCGTACTTTTCTAGATAATATTGACGTATTATTCGTAAAATTTAAACGATTATTTTTGAATTATATGACTAGTAGGGGAGGTTGATGTAATTTCAGATAATATTTTATAGTTGTTGTTAGGGGTATTATTTGTCTTTAATAAAGCTTTTAGTATTTAATACTTGTATTTGTATTTATACCATACGTATTATTATACTGTATCTATATTTATACCTATACGTATTTAATACCGTATTTTATACCTATATACATAATATAATAATAATAACAATAACAAAAGAAATAATAATAATAATAATAATAGTAATAATAATAATAATAATAACAATAATAATAATAATAATAATAATAATAATAATAATAATAATAATAATAATAATAATAATAATAATAATAATAATAATAATAATAATAATAATAATAATACCTTCCTGACTTCTCCCCGGTTCCCCAACAATTCCCCATTCCCCAACACATATTTTCTTTTTTTTTTTATTATCTCTCTCTCTCTCTCCTCCCCCATCCCCTATTTCTTCTTCTCTTCTCTCGGTAACACACCACCCCCGACACCACCAACTCCATCACAACCCTCACCTCCCTCTCCACTCTTCCTCTCCCCTCTGTCTCTCTTTCCCTCTGGCGGCCAGCAAGCACAGCAGCAGCAGCGGCGTTGAGCTGCTGCCATCTCCGACGAACGCCACCACCCCACTACCGGCGACACCACCATCACCAACAACGCCATCACCACCATCACCCCTCTCTCTACTCTCTGATCACACCCACCCTCTCTCTCCCTCTCCTCTGTCTACCCCGACGAAACAGAAGCAGCAACAGCAGCGGCAACAATGGTCGTTGCAACGCCGGAGATTTACCGCCACCACCACTGCCCGTCACTTCTTCTCCCCCTCCACTGCTATCTCTCTCTCTCCCTTTCTCTGCGCGACCAGAAGAAGAGGAAGAAGACGGAAACAACAGCAGCAGCAGCAGCGCTGCAACAGCAGACCGCCGCCAACACCGGCGAACCACCATGAATTTCGGCGAGAACTTCGCCGGAGTTCAACCGTGACGGCCCATGCCTCCAAACCCGTACCATTCGACTCAGAGGAGTCCGAGTCTGACTAAGCTCCAGGAGGTCTCAACCAAAGCCAAGAACAGCCGGAGAAGCCCCGGCGCAAGCTCCACCTCCGGCGACCCGACGACGATCTTGACCCGTACGGATTCTTGACCGTTTCTCGCGAAATTTGATATGGGTATGCTTGAAATCTTCCCCTGAGTTTTTTTTAGTAATCAAAATCAAGTTTTAAAGCCTTAAATCCAAGATTTGATTTGTTAGTTTGAATGTTCTTGACTTGGGGTTAAAGTGTCATTTTCAGAAACTTTTCTGGGGGGTTATAATGTCATTTCAGAAACTTTAGGGAGGTAAGTGCAGCTTTTAATTTCAGAATCACTTATAAAATTTGTTTTTCTTTAATTTATTTAGATTATTAATTATAAATTAATAAGTATATTTTGGGGGTATATATTATTAAAGAAAATGTATTTTTGGGTTTATAAATGAATATTTTATTGAGAAAAATAAAATGAGCCAGAAATATATATAAGATGTATATTTGTTGAGATTGTATTAAGTTAGAAGCTCCGATTTGTAGGTGACGGTTTCGTAGACGAGACGACTTGTATGACGTGCTTGGATTTTGGTAAGTTAATATGCCTAGCCTCGTGTGCCTTTCTTTCATTTCGCGTATCGCGTGAGTTATTTGTGAAATACTACTATACTTGATTTATTTGAGTTGTTTATTGGTTTTGAAATACTCCTCTTTGAAGTCTCGTTTGAAATTTGAATCCAAATCCTAAATAACAATCCGAAAGACGAACATCTAAAGTGATCTTGTGAAATACTTGTAAAAGTGATTTCCCAAGACGGACCACGTCATTGGGCTGAAAGTACGAAATTCAAAATCGTTGCCTCGGTTACCAAGAGTAGCACACCGCTTACTTATTGTTCAAATCAGAATATCTCTCTCAATCGTACATCGATTATTACTTTGTGCCATACCGGCTTTAGGTTGGAGTTCCTTACACGATTCTACATCTTGAATGGAAATACGTAATTATGTAAAGTGGAAAGCCGTTGTGCGTGGGTTTGTGCCATATCCCTGATACGATACATTTCTGACATATTGTGTTTGGTTACTGATTATGAGATTATGAGGCTCTGACCTCCTTTTGATTATGATATGGTTATGAGGCGCTGTGATGCGAACCTCTTGTGATTGAGTTATGGTTGTGGTAGTGCTTTTGCACATATGAGAAAGAGGTTGTGGATTGGATATGGTCACACCCTGTATCAACTAGTTACTAAAATGGATTTCGGGACTCGATTCATATTGATATGAGATATCTTGAGTTTAAAGTAATATTGTGAATTTCCATTAACAGTGAGTTCCCGAGATGGACCACATCTTTGGGTTGGAATACGAAATTTGAGATCGTTACGGAGTTTGACACACCAAATCAATGTGAACGCTTTTCCCGCGAGTATTTGATGTTTATTTATCAGCGAATATGTTATTCCTGTCATATGTCTCATAATCTGTTTACGTGCTATGGGTGTTAGCTTACTCAGCCGTTTGCTGATCATTTTCTGTAGAAACTGCGTCGACTTTTGCTATTTTAAAACCGCAGGTTGGCTATCGAGGTGGGGGGAACGTTCACGACATAACAGGATAAAGAAGCTTGAGGCTTAGATCATTAATCACATAGTAATTTATTTCACATCACTGAAAATTGTATTCTTGATTTTTCAAATGTCATTGTTTGTATTGGAATTGCAATAAACTATGTTTTCTATTATTATCGATGGTTGTGCTAGCTGTGAACTGACGATCCTTATCCGTTCCCAATGAGGCTCATCACCTCGGGCGGAGACATCTCTTCCGAACGTGGGGCCTGGTCGGCCTTGCGGACTCGGGGGGTGTCGCATTTGCTTCCTTCTAATGTGAATATATCTTTACATGTATGAGTTTTATTATGGATATATATGCGATGTAAAAATTCCATTTGGTGGTCCATGTGCACCTAATAAATTAACTATAAAATAACATACGACTGTTATTGACAATTATGTTTGAAGGAAACGTAACATTAAGAATTCGTAAGTTTTAAAGCCCACTCTTTGTGATATGAAAATCACATACACCATATATCGTGAGAATACGCGATGGGAGTGGAAAACTGTAAGAAAAAACAAATCAACTGAGGGAAGAAGCATTAAATCATTTTATTTTTTTACATCAACGACTGGTGAAATTTACAATCGCTTCCACATGTATGTTCAATCTTTAAATTACACGTCTAATAGATTTCCTCGTGTTCTACAAACCTTTCAGATCAATTTCGCTGATGTCAAAACACAAATCGTGGGTGTCGTTGGGAGGGGGGTGCATCTTCTTGAACTTGTGTCTGTTGTAAGAAGGCACCCTCAAACGATGCAGGCTATCCTAGTAAAGTAGGTGAGTTCAGTACCGGAGTCGAGGAGGACACCAGTTTCTGAATTATCTGGTTGGAGCTCCAAGGTTCCTTTCGATACCCCTTGTACAAACTCATCGTTGACAGTGATTGAGATGAGTTAGGCATACAAGAGATCGTTTCCATAATCTGAATCGGAGATAGGATTTGTAGATTGAGTTGTCTAAGTTAATCTGGTGGAGGAGTTGGTGTTTGATGGGTTTTCTTGGTGGTTGATATGCACCAATGGCGGACACATATGGGGCAGGCGGAGGCCATGGCCCGACATTTTTTTTATTTCGCACTGATCCGCATAAAAATTTAGCTATTTTTATATAATTACAATTTCTTTTCACTCTGAAGTTTTAAAAATAAAGATCTTGAAACTTTTAATTTGACAATTTGTCATTGACTTTTGAGCTTCCTCTACTAAATCTTGTTTTTTCTTACCAACCTATCAAAATTATTGCCGAGAAATTTCACCTCGAGAGTTGCAATACTACATTTTTTTAAAAAAAATAAATAATATTATGATTTCTTCATATTTTTTTTACTGCACAACTTATGCACGATAAATGCACGGGTGCACAACTAAATTTTATTGCTATCATCTAACACAAACATTATAAGATTAAGACACATATTTGGCTTTAACAGATGATTATGATAGTTGCGACACTATCATGGTGCAGCGCCAATATCTTGCCATTATAGAGAGCCTCTTTCCCCACCCACGTAGGCATCAAGGAACTGACTGTCCGGGATTAGTTGAGGAGAAATGGCACCATAACTGCCTTTGCAGTCATACACAACAACTGCAGTGGGGGCTCCGTCAAGAGACTTCAACTTATTAATTGACTCTGGAGTGATATTTCATGGATCACTTGCAGTTCTTGCTTTGATTTCCCACGGTTGAACGGGGCTGTAGTAAGTCCATTTTTCCATTTTAATTGGTTGTAAAGGAACTATTTTTTTATCGTTGGTACTTCTACTTAATGATGACCTTCATTTTGCAAAATAAGCTCAATTTGTACGCCGTTGCCACCTTATCTATAGGCACTAACTTTCCCTGTCACACCCATGATGTGATAAGAAAACTGCCCATAGGAATTAGTGAGGTTATTTCACGTCATATCCAGACGGAAGCAATACATCCGGATATTTTGTAAGAGACGTCTTACAACTTCACCCGATTACGAAGAGCCGTTCTGTGAGCTCAGTTCCGTTTGAGTTTTGGTAAGACATTTTCTCTCTTATACGCAACAACAAAATACTTAAAACCTGTAAATTAACTATTGTATAAATAGATAAGGTAAAATAGTATATTTGACTTTCTCAGTTCCCACTGTCCAAATAAGGGTACCTCCTTATAATTGACAACTAACTTTCTTATGTCCAAATTTGAACAGAGCTACCAAAAATAAATAAATTAATTAATGCTCATAACTGCTCTCCCCTTTGATTTGACAATTTTTTCTTGAATTTTCAGCGTCCTCTACTAAATTGTACTATTTTTTTTCACTGCTCTCTCAAAATTATTGCTGAGAAATCTCACCTCGAGAGTTGCAACAATATATTTTTTTAAGAAACAAATTATGATTATTTCATCCATTTTTACTGCACGACTTACGCACGATAAATGCACAAATTATGATTATTTCATCCCCTTTTTACTGCACGACTAACGCACGATAAATTGACAACTAACTTTCTTATGTCCATTTTCAGAATCAGCACCGATCTGAAAAAACGAAACAAAATTTATACTAATTGAGAGTGAAGACAGATTGTAATATGACTAAACTATCTATTAGATGGTAAGATCGGATACGTACCCTACTGGCAAAGGTATGGTGACGGGGCCCACAAACTCTCCCGGGCCGGCGGTTTTTAGATTCGCACCGAAGAGGATGTTGCACTCCGTCAAGGACGGTGCAGAACAAACGAAGGAAGTCGTGGTGGTCGATGTGAGGGGGGATTCAATCCCCTTCGTCGTAAATATTGACAATGCAGCTGTAAGGGACACATGTTGGAGGCAGAACGTGCCACCTCACCATCCTCCGTATCATTTTCTTGAACATGGGAGGTAAAGGATCGACATGCTCCTCTCTAAGTATTCCTGGTGGATTCCCGTTTTTATCCTACAAAACAACAGTAAATGTCATGAATTGGAAGGTAAATTACGAAAATTGTCATTCTAGTAAGGACGAAAAGGGGGAACAAAACAAGAAGCAGATGAGATACCACTGCGTAGTTGTAGCAGCAACCGAATTGAATCGTGAATCGTCCTTTTCCGCGCATCCACTTCTTGGGCTTGGAATATGTTCTTTCTGCAAATTACAATTTAGGCCAAAAAAATAGACCACCACAGAAAGAAAAAAAAATGTTGCAAATAAAAACCCAATACGATAGAAAAATTCCCTACCTCTAAGCTGGACACGATGCAGAGCCAATGTCTTATCCATACAGAGAGCCTCTCCTCCACCCACGTAGGCATCAAGGAATTGATTACCCGTGATCAGTTCAGGAGAAATGGCACCATAGCTGCCTTTGGAGTCCTACACAACAGTTGCAGTGGGATATCCCTCAAGAGATTTCAACTTAGTAATTGATTCTGTAGTGATATTTCATGGATCAGTTGCAGTTCTTGCTTTGATTTTCCACGGTTGAACGGGGTTGTGGTAAATCTAGTTATTCATCTTAAATTGGTTGTCAATGAACTACTTTTTCATAGTTGGTACAACTACTTAATGATCAACTTAATTTGTAAGATGTTTCCACCTCATCTACAGGCACAAAACTTCCCATGCCACACCCATGGTGTGATAAGGAAACTGTCAAAAGAAATCGGTGTGGTTATTTCACATCATATCCAGATGGAAGCAATACATCGGGTTATTTCGTAAGAGATTTCTTACAACTTCACCCCAATTACAAAGAGCCATTCTGTAAGCTCAATTGCGTTTGAGTTTGGGTACGACTTTTTCTCCCTAATACACAAAAACTGAATACTTAAAGCTTTTAAATTAACTACTGCATAAACAAGGAGGGTCAAATAGTATAGTAATTTGCGCGGAAGGAAAACAACGACCCTCGAACTCTCTCCCCCCTGGTTCATTTTCCCCAGATCCGGAGGGAGACTCGAATCGAAACTCCAAAGCTATCAACTTTCTTTGATTTCGTTCGATATTACATCGCAAACTCAAGGTACATTTCTCTACGCCGATTTGTGTATTATCTCAATTTAACCCCCGACCTCTAATATGGGATTCGTATGGAGCATTGCTCTGTATTCTAATTCAAAACCCAGTTCTTTTCTTGATCTCTGTGACCTAGTATCTTCATTTATTTATTTATATATGTTAGAATATTTGACCTTCTCGGTTACCACCGTCCAAATTAAGGTTATCACCGTCCAAATTAAGGGTACCTGCTGATAATTGGCAAACAACTCTCTTCTGTACAAATTTAAACAGAGCTACCAAAAATAAATAAAGAAATGCTCATAACAGTTGTCCCTTTTAAATTGCCAATTTTCCTTGACTTTTCAACTTTCTCTACTAAGTATTGTTGTTTCTCTCACTGCCCTCTCAAAATTACTGCTGAGAAATCTCAACTCGAGAGTTGCAACAATATACTTTTTTTAAGAAAGAAATAATATTGTGATTATTTCATCTTATTTTTTACTGCACGACTTACGCACGATAAATGCACGGGATGCTCAATTGAATTTTGATGCTCTTGTCTGCCAAAAAATTATAAGATGAAGATAGATATTTGGCTTTAACACATCAGGTGTTTTACACTTCCAAGTGTTTTCTTCCATATTTGGTTTCCTTTTTTCAAATTACCAAAAAACAACCCTATATGTGAATTAAGATTTAATAAAATCTTAATTCACATTTGGGGTTATTTTTTGTAATCTGAAAAAACAGTCAAACCCGGTGTGATAGAGAAGAAACGGAGGTTGTAACTGTTAAAGTTGTTAGGTTAATATTATAAATAGATTAGTAGTGGGGTAAGGTGTAGAGAGGGGGCGAGGGGCACCCACGATTGTGAATAGTCTAAGAATAAGAGCATATTCACTTGCTCTTATTCTTGTAAGTACCTGATAATACTGTCCAAAGTAAGTATCAATTAAATAAGGCCACACCGTCCACACATGTCAATCGGCGCTCAACCTAGCACATTTGGCCAGGTTAAATATGAGGGTCAACATGAAAATCTTCGTCAAAGATACCCTCTTTCCCCCTTTCATTTTGTTGTAACAGAACTCCTGTTTCAGAGCTCCGTTACCAGTTTGTTATAACCTGCGGGTATTCGAGCAAGAACGATGTAAAGCATAACAAGAACGAGACAGATATTTAACGTGGTTCACTAACGAATTCGTAACGAACCCGCTAGCTAATCCACGGCCAGAACCAGATATTTTATTGAGAAGAGAACCCGATTACAATACACCCCGCCGTGGCCACAACGGCCACGGCGGCAACCCGAAACACCCACCCGCACACACACTACCGAAGCTCAAAGGCTCTCAATTCGTCCCTGTGTGTTCTCTTCTACCAAAAGCTTTCACATGGCTATTTATAAAGGCACATGGCTGTGGACTAATTCCATATCAGTTTGTAACTTGGTGCCAAAGGAATTACTCTCCACCTCCCTAAATTCTTGCCGCAATGACAAACAATCACATGCTTTTGCTGACTTTGACTTTGCGAGTTATTACCAATTAATTCAAGTCACTTATTTTAACAAATCTCCACCTTGACTTGAATCAACTCAGCAACTCGAAATCGGAACCTGATGTTTCTCTTCTCAAACCCGACCCGGATGCGTCTCTCAGAAACCCGAAACGAGCACGCTTCCCCAGACAGATGTTCCGCAACTGTATGCGAAACCCGAATCGCCAAATCGTTGCTCCAACTACCATGCGTTCCTGCAACGAATGCGCCCGATGTGGTTGCACTTCCGGAAACAGAAACAAGTGCTCCACCCAGAACCAGACTCGAATACATTCACTGAGAAAGCAGGATCGAATGTATTCCAGATGCGCCCAATTGCGCCAGACAGATGCACCATGACAGAATGCCCAGATGTCATCCAGACCAGATGCACCGATGAAGAGTGCCCAAATTGTCATGCCCGATGCGCCCCGTATGCCTCAGATGCGCCAGATGCTCGCCAGAAACAAATCGCGCCAGATGCGAGCTCAGTGCGTGTCATGGTACACGCTGCAAAACCAGATGCACGCCAGAACAAACTCGTGCATAATGCGCGCCAGAACCAGAATCAGATGCCAGAAATCTCACGCGCCATATGCTCCATGTTGTTGCTCCAACTCCAACGCGTTCCTGCAACGCATGAGCCAGAACCAGATTCAATTCACACGCCAGATGCTCCACGCCGGGAGCCGGATTGCGCCTGAACGTCAGTCGCCAAAACGCCAGATGCGCGTGAACCGCCAGATTCGGGCCGAAACCGAATGCGTGCTGGATTTGCCAGATCCCTTGCACGCCTAATCAGATGCGCGCCAGATTGCTCCGACAGGAGCCCCGATAGCCCCCTCCATGGGGCTTCAGATGGTGGGTGTACCTGCTTCTCTCTCATGAACAAATCGATCTTGATCGCTAAACCAAACATCGTTCTTGGCGGAATCTCGAAACCCAACTCCCGATAGCCTGGTCCACCTGAATCGCGAAACCCTAGCTTTGAGTTCGACCAAAACGTGAAACCCTAGCTCTTGGCTCCACCCGGATCTTGGAACCCCGGCTCTGATACCAATTTGTTAAAATTGGTAATCTCCTGACCTAGCTCTGATACCAGTTTGTTCAAACTGGTGATCCCCTGGCCTGGCTCTGATACCAGTTTGTTTTCCACTACTTATCATAGATCTCTCCCTTCTAATGTTAGTTCTAAAATAAGTAAAATTCAAAGCAAGCGATCTGGATAGAAAGGCCTACTCTAAATAAACCTGGTAGAGCAGCTCTTATCAAATCTGTTCTTTCAAGTTTTCTGGTTTTTCCTATGTCCATTTTCCTCTTTCCAAGATTAGCTTGCAAGTATATTTCTTCTCTCTTTTCTAATTTTTTCTAGTTTGGGGACTTTTCTAAAACTTGTATTCATTGGATTTCTTGGGACATGCTTTGTTCTCCAACAAAGATAAGGGGATTAGGTTTGAAGAATCCTTTGTTCTTTAACCAGACTCTCATTGCAAAGAATGCACGGAGACTCTCAACTTCTCGCGACTCTCTTTTCACTCTTATTTTCATTCTACATATTGCTCTCGTATGCCGTTCTTCATCTTTTGAATCCTTCTCCTTCTTCCTCGGGAGCTTGGATGACTATTTGTAAGGGAAGAGAGCTCATGACAGAAGTTTGGCTTGGAAGGTTGTAAATGGTAACAATATAGCTATAATTGGGGATGGTCAGATAAAAAATGTTCCTGGCAATTCAATCAAATGGCATTTGCGGGAAAGGAGATTGCTCCGGACTTTTAAATGGGTTTCCCAGTTTTTAGAAAATGATGGCAACACTTCGAGGCTGATGCTATCCGTTCTTGCTTCCCTACTTGGTTGGTGAATCATATCTTAGTCACTCCAATTGCTAGGGATTGCTTGGTTGATAGTCCATTGTGGAGCCTTAAGAGTAGTGGTTGTTACTTTGTTCGGTCGGGTTATAAGCTTCTCCTTTCTTCTAAACATTCCCCAAACACCTCTTGCTCAAAGTTAATTAATCCCAGACCTCTCCTGCCCTGGAAAAAAGTGTGGTCTCCAAACATTCCCGCCAAATTTAGATTCCTGCTTTGGCAAATTCTTTCCTCTGGAGTTCTGTCTCTTTTTAATCTTAAAAAACGCTTAATTTCTATAAATGCGCTTTGTCATTCATGTGGCTCAATTGTTGAATCTGACTCCCATCTCTTCTTAAACTGTCCAAATTCTAGAGCTCTTTGGAGGAGAGCACCAACTGCTTGGAAGCCAAATTAAAATCTTTCCTTGCAAAGCTGGATTAAGAGTTGGCTAAGGCGAAATAGTACTAGAAGAAATAAAGATGGGTACTGGATTACCTCCATTCTTTGGGTTATTTGGACTCACATAAACAATAAGATTTTTCAAAATGTTTCCAGTGCTCAAGATCAGATGCTCTTTCAAGCTCAAGCTCTTGTTTCCATGTTGACAAGTATTGATTCTGAGGATCATGGAGTTACTATCAGATGATTCTGCCTCCTCAGCCTTTGAGGGTCTTTCTAGCACACTTGCATCTATTTTTTATGTATCCTCGTTCTTTTTCTTTTTGCTGCAGATATGCAGCTTATGCAGCAGGATGATCAGCTCGATGTGGCTCCGAAGTAGTTGCCGTGTTTGCTCCAGGTTGTCTAGTGGTGTTTTTTATGGTATCATTTTGCTCGTCTTTTGGTGTATCCCCAGCTATGTAATCTGTGCTGCTGGTTAATGTATCCATCTGCTGTTTTGTGTTCCTGGGTTAGGTCTGGCTGTTTTAGCAGAATGGTTGTAGTGGGTTTTGGTTTCTTGTAGATAAGGTATCTAGAAGTGGTAGTCTGTTAGTTGTTAGTTTCTAGTATTTAGCTTCTAGTTTAGTAGGTAATGGTTGATCTACAACTTCAAGCAATGATGTAACATCTCCTATGAACGAAGTTCTTGTTTTGAAGCAAAAAAATAAAATAAAATATGAGGGTCACATCACGGCGCTCAACCTGGCACATATGGGCTAAAACTGAAATATGCCGCATGTCGATGGGGGCACAGTCGCTCAGCCCATCACATTTGGCTAAATATGAAATTTGCAACATTTTGTTCCAAATCCGTTTTCCCCAGATCCTGTACTAGACGGTAACATAGAACAGCAGCCAAAACAACGCGCGCACCAAACGTAATTTGATCAAAACACAGTAAATATAGAGTTGCGAAACAGGCAATTGTAACATTTTTACTAAGAAACAGTGGCTGAAACAAATGTTGCTAGCAGAAAACTGTCAATACAGCCCATGTCAAATGACACAACAGAGCAGGATACAACACAATCAAACAGCTTCAAAGAACCCAAAACTAAAATCCAGAGAATAGTTCTAATATTATACCAAGTTGAATAATTCTACATTATGTGACAGCTCAAGTAGAGCCCCATGCCGGGCACCCGGATTATTCAGTTTCACTGTATCGTATCGTCACTGTCCGAGTTATTACTTCATGTCGTCAGACCTTCACGGCTTCGTATAACTCATATAACATTATCGTCTTGGGCCATATCGTCCACCCCATTGTTGCTTATTGGCTGAACTCGCGCTTCCAAGTGGGGGGAAATTCGAACCTCCCAGAGGGGGGAAATCGTCTTTTTCGCTGAAGAGTGCGATATTGCTCGCCTTCGCAGCTATGTTAGATAATCCTGCAGGCTCTTGACGGGCCGGCTTCTTTGTCCCGTCCTCCTGCTGGTAGCCCGACCCGACCCGCACCGGAGAATTTAAGTTAACAAGAGGCTTTATTCCCATGAGTTCAGGATCTGGGGAATACGAGTATGGTATTTTGCTCTCGTCCATCTTCCTAAAAGTGATAGAAATCCTGCAACGATGGCGGAGTCGTAAATTTCCAGAAATGGATTAAACACTGATGAGAAGTGATAAAGAAAAAACAAACAAAAAAAACACATACCTCTTTCCGGGAACTCCGGGGACGCAGTGTTTGGCGACGTCGGCTCCGTTACCGTTCAGAATCAGCACTGATCTGAAAAAACGAAAAAAAAAAATTGTACTAATTGAGAGTGAAGACTGATTGAAATACGACTAAACTATCTATTAGATGGTAATATAGGATACGTACCCTACTGGCAAAGGTATGGAGACGGGGCCCACAAACTCTCCCGGGCCAGCGATTTTTAGATTCGCGCCGAAGAGGATGTTGCACTCCGTCAAGAACGAGACGGTGCAGAACGGCCGGAGGAAGTCGTGGTGGTCGATGTGAGGCGGGATGCAATCCCCTTCGTCGTAGATATTAACAATGCAGCTGTTGGGGACACAGGTTGGAGGCAGAACGTGCCACCTCACCATTCTCCGTATCATTTTCCTGAACATGGGAGGTAAAGGATCAACCTCCTCCTCTCTAAGTATTCCCGGTGGATTCCCGTTCTTATCCTGCAAAAATAGTTGCAAAATATCACGAATCAGAAGGTAAATAACGAAATATTGACGAAAAGGGGAGCACAAGAAGTAGTAGATGCGATACCACTGCGTAGTTGTAGCAGCAACCGAATTGAATCGTGACTCGTCCTTTTCCGCGCATCCACTTCTTGGGCTCGGAATATGTTCTTTCTGCAAAATACAATTTAGGGAAAAATTGAGATCACCACAGGAAAAAAAAAAAGTAAATAAAAACCCGATACAATAGAAAAAAAGCCCTACCTCTAAGCTGGCCACGCTGCCCCATGCGCTGCAAATTGTACACGCACTTGACGATCTCGTTTTGCTCGTTGGCGTTGAAAACACGTTGGTGAAGCTCGAGCCCCTGAAGCACGTTCTTCTGCCTTCCCTCAACCTTTTCCATATGAACAAAATCTTTCTTCCTCAACACTTGAGAAAACCTAATCCGCTCTTTTTGCTCCTCTGATAACAACCCATCATCGGCGGCCGAATGAGGCCCGGAAAGCCCGTCATTGAGCGCTACGTCAACCGATGGGCGGCTACTGCTGACTGAAGCTGGCGATGAGGCGTTGGATACATTGCGGGGCCCAGAGAAGACAGATTTCGGTGTTTGTGTAGAGTTCCATGATGTTTTTGAAGTCCCGTTTGATGAATTTGCTGACTGAAAACCAGTAGAAGTCTCGCGGGTGGATAATGACATGTTATTTTCTGCAGACATAACAAAAGGAGAAATAACTTTGTGAGTACTGATTGCTTTACTCGGCAGATTTATAAGAATTGAACAGAGTATACATAACAGGCAATGGGCTACTTATCGAAGGCTCTTATCAGATAAAATAACTTCTTCGACATGGAAACGCAAGTTCCCTTTGAATGTCTCAACCAAAAATAATATTAACCATAAATTTGGTTATCTGGTATCAAACCTCAGGCACACAGCCTAAGATAAAGATAGTCACTTGCATTTGTTTTTGTCATAATTTCTTACAAGACTCCGGAAATATTATGATGATTAGTTCATGAGCAAAAACAGAAATAAAAAGAAAGCACTGTTCTAGTAGGCAGAGAAAGATTACTGGTTTCGTATCTTGTACGCCTTTTAGGGCACCCATTCCCCAATTAAGACCAAACACTGAGATAAATACATTCACTTCTAGTATCTTTTTACATTGTTCTCTTTTACTTCTTTAAACTGAGATAAAGTCTAGGAACTTCTTTAGGATATTGTGCTTGTACCATTGCATTATCAGTTCATAAGCAAGTTACCAAAGAAATCTTACCGATTTGGCAATCCTTGTACCCTAGTATCAATAATCTAAACCTAACAAACTCATCCCAAGATGTTTGTCAAAAGAGAAGGGAAAGGGAACAAATGAGCCGACACCATTCTCTATTGTTTGGGTAAGGTATAAGAACACGGGTATAGGATAGTAAGCTATACATGCGGTCTCATAGAACTAAGAAACTTGTTTCCCATATCCCATTCCTCAATTGCTGCCTAGAAACTTGAACAACCTTGGAGGTTGTATAAGCCAAATAGGGAATTGGTGGCATCATAGTGGGGAATGATCCAAATAGGGAATTGGGGGCATCAAAGTGGGGAATGATCATTCTGCCTCATATCCTGTCATAACCAAACACTAGCAAACGAATACTTCATGTCTTGTCTTATCGCAGTACAATCATATGGCAAACAAAAACTGCATATCTTGTCTTATAGCAGTACAATCATATCCTACATCTCCAAGGAATCTACAAGAGGAGTCTATGTCTTAATCACTTGACAGTTTCATCAATCTAACGGATTTCTAATGCATGTCACAGTATGACCCTCTTCTACTATTGTTTTCCAGTGCAATCAGATTAATTATAGTATCCGTCTCAGTTCAAGTTGAGTTGTTCTATGAATCCCAAATCCAAAATTTAAGAAAAGTAAAATTCAAGAAAAAAAAAATACTACTATGAATAACTCTAATCTTAATCAACCAAATCTGAACAAATCAAATAAAGAGAGTTAATCAAGATTGTTACCACTATGTTTGATTTTGTGAATTCGACTCTGCATCAAGCCCAAACAGTGCTGACAGAACCCATCTCCTCCCGAAAGAACCTCCAGAATCTCATCCCGACCCAGATCCTTAAACAGCTCCATTAACTTATCCCCACCACCGCCGCTTTCCGGCGAACTCTCTCCGTTCATCCCCACAAAAAAAAACCCGATCTCCTTAAAAACAGAGCAGACCTAGAAACAGAGAAAGCCAAACAACCCTAGAGAAAAAATTTACAGCAATATGGAATCTCACTCGCAGAACCAGATTTGAGTCTGTGGAGGGCTCAATTTATAGAATCCAATTTGGGAAGTCCGATGTCTTTTGGGAGAGACGGTGACTATTTATGTGTTGGTTCGTGACCGCATGTGGTTCTGTAAATAGCAGTTGCCGAAAAGGGTAAAAATGTCTATGACGTGTGATTCCCAGTTTCAGGTTTTTGTTCTGTGGTGATGGAGTAGTTGATTCGCTTTAAAGGTGACCAGTAAAGTGACGAACGAGGGCGGTACATTCCTATTGTGTGGTTGTTATTTGTTTATTGGAGGGCGGTTTGGTGTTCTCATAGTGGTGGATTTTCTGACTCTGAGGTCAAAGTGAAAAACGCGTACGGTGAATCTATCAAAGGGTTTCTGAGTTACCATGTGTGGCACGTGGGGTTTCTTTATTTTATTTAATTTTTATATTTTTAGGAACGCGTACTACTTCGTTTTTTGGAAATATTTGCTTTAGAAACATTTACTTTCTTCTCCTAAAAAAAGAAATATTTACTTCTTATTTTGAGATATGTCAAATTCGACCAACTTCTCCCAGGAAAAATAAAATAGAAAGTCTTCAGTTTTTTCCTTTTTTTTTGTCCAATTCAGTTTTTTCCTCAAAAAGTTAGTTTATTTTCCTAAAAAATATTTTACATAGTGAAAAAGTCGTCCCCTTTCCTCAAAAAAAAGTCGTCCCCAACGAGCTCTCTACTCCACTATTTATTTTAGTGGATATAGTTATTTCGCCCTCTAGATCTAAAGGGCTGAGAAATCGATAGCTAATTTTTTTGTGTTTGTCTATATCCCTCTTTTAAATTTCAATTATGTCTTTATGTAATATCGACCTGCGAAACTACATTTTAGCTCACTTTTACATAATGGCATTAGAAATCATATCTAATTTTTTTGTAAAGTTAAAATAAAGAATGCCATTTTTTATTTAAATATGTGTAATTTATTAGTAGTAGTAGTATTAGAGAGGCTCTATGTAATACCCCGTATTTAAGTAAGGGGTTATTTGGTCATTTCAGAAAATATGTGAAAATTTTGAGAAATTCGTATTTCAAACTTATCAATGGTTTTTCTTAATTTTAAAATATAATGGTGTTATTTGACATCTATGATGACAAAAATTTAAATTTGGGGTTATTTTGTAGTTTTTGAAACTTGGATGATACTATACGAAGCTTATTTGTATACTTGAGATATACTTGCAGTTTTCTAAAATTTGATTTTTATTGACATTTATATACAAATCGATATATTTGAAATTATTTAATAATTTTATAATTTATAAAAATTAATATTTATGTGTTAGCTATTAAAAGGAAATATTATTTTACCCCTCAATTTTTGGTATCTTTTACTTATACCCCTCTTGTATATAAAATTTTAGAGCTACCCTCAATTTCTAGTATTTGCATGTCACCCTTCATTTTCTTGTTATTCCAATTTCTACCTCAACTATGGTGTTGGGAGACTTTTTAATTGCATTTCTTTTACCCCTTAATTTCTGGCTATCGATTATTTAGCTCCATCCATCAACTTATGAAATTGATATTTCCATCCTTTAATTTTTGACATCTCTCATTTCTATCCCCATCTAACTTGTTGGGAGATTTTAATTGATCCATAATTCCTCACCCACCAACTTGGTCAACTCCCATTATAATATGGTTTTCATATACATACTCCATCAAACACTCCCATCTCCATCAACCCAATCACTCCCTATCTCCATCACTTCATTTCTTTACATCTTTCCTCCTAATGAACATTCATACAAGCTCTCTTCTCTCTCCCAAAACTCCATTCCCGTTTTTGGAGCTTGACCTCCACAAAACTTCATCAAAACTCAACTTTCTTGGCTCCAAATTATGAAAAACTTGAGTCTAAACTTGGTACCATCATGGAGGAGAGTTCTTTCATCATTCCACTCAAGAATTAAAGGCCAATTTCACTCTTTCATGCACCATCTTGTTGAATCTTTTGGTAAAGTTTTCTTCTAGCCTTCAATTCATGCTTGCATGTCTATGTTTAGAATTGATTTATGAAAATTCATCTTAGATTTTTTCATTTCCAAACTTGATTCTCCATTTTCTTGGCTTGATCATGATTTTGACACTTGATTGATCTCTATTTCATAAAACACACACTAGAACCTACATGCATGTTTATGTTTTTCTTTGATTGATGAAATTTCACATTAGTTTTCTTCATCTCCATGCTTGATTCTTCATTTCCATGGTTAGATCATGTGATTGACCCCAAAATCTTGACTATTTCATGAAACTCACACTAAAACCCATATGCACTTTGTAAATTTCTTGGTAGTTACACTTGCATGTCAAGAAAATTTTGATCATTTGTGTCAAGAGCATGTGAAAAATCTTACTTCATGCCTAAAATGATGTTATTTGTGTGAAAATCAAGTCTCCATAAGTTGCATGTATCTTTTGAACCAAACTTGTTGATTTTTGGGAAAAATGCATATTGACACAATCTGACCAGTTTGTGAAAAACGTATATTATCTCCAAATTTTGTCTCTGTGAAATTTTTAACTCTTGCATATTTTGAAACTAGACTCAGAGGTGGTAATTTTGAGAAAAAAACCAACTCCATAGCCATTTTGGTTAGGGAGATATGCTCATTTTAAGTTGCATGTTTTCTGAAACTCTGTTTCAGTACCAATCTTGCCATTTTTATTAAAAAACCCATTTTCAGAAACCTATGGCATCTCATCTTTCTTGTGATTAAAGTAGACACATAGGGGATTCATTCTGGAGAAGATGAGCTTTATTTATATTCTCCAAGTGGTAGTAATCCCCTTGCAAAGTTGAAAGTTTTTGCAAAACTCTTCTCTGCATAGCAGTGTTTGTTATTTTTGTAACTTGAGTTTTATAATAGCTATGCATGATTTTCTTGATGTTTCTGAAATTAGACACATGTAGGTTCATCATACATTAATTTAAAAATTTTAGGAGATGATTTGATATGGTAAATATGGCTCCAAAGTCAGAGCTACAATTCTGTCCAGAATTGTAGTTTCACATTTTTTAGAACACTTGAATTTTTTTAACTTCTAGGTGTTTTGTTGGAATTATTTTGATAATTAAACATCTTTATATGTTCATTAGTGACATATAGGACAATGTGACATGTAGGTTTTCATTGTTATTATGCATGTGTAAATTGGTTATAACGAGTACGTCATACGTGTGATTGTAGACATCGACCCCGTAGGAGAGAGCGGTTGTCGTCGGAGTGCTAGACTTAGTTTCTTAATTTTGATTGTGCTTCATCTCAGTGGTAAGTATATATGTACGACATTTTCATATCAAAATGTGCGTATGCGTTCGATGTTTCAGATGAATGCTTGTTATATGAAAAAGTATGAGAATGCATGTTTTCCACTCGAATGTTGTTAAACTATTCTATTCATCTCCTTTGAGAACTCTCGAAAATTACTTGTGAAATGTTGATATTCTGATTCCGGCTATGTGAAAGAGAAGAAATAAAATACCTCTAGTAGACTTAGGACGATGTACAGAGTACTGTTATTAATGAGAGGCGTCAAGCGATCCTCCATTTTCTTATGGCTACGACCATTGAAGCAATGCTTCTTATTATTGGATAGAACGTTAATGTTCACAAATCCGCCCCCGATGAGCCAAAATGTATCAAGATATTTAGGCCAAGGGGTTTATAGATCTATAGAGTGCTACTTATACTTGTAAGGGTCACTACGGTATAGGGGTGTCGACACTTAAGGCCTTTTAGCTAATGTTATGAGCGGGGTTGACGAATGGGCTCCCTTAACGCTCGGGTGAAATAGGGTTTGATAGACCCTAGAAGGAACCCTTAGTGATTATTTCGTGATCCCTCTGTCTACATCGATCCTGCTGGTGGCTCTAGACATGCCTCAGCTAAACTTAACGGTTAAATTGGAATTGAAAGAAAGTTTGATTACTCTATTGATGTTGTTTGTGGCTCTTGATTGCCTAATCTAATCAAATGATTTGAAAAGCTTTGGCTACTTGTGATTTAATATCATTATCAGGTCAAATGGACTTGTTTACTGTTGATATTCTACTTGTTTAAGAATATGTTGACTACTTGTGGTTTATAAATGTTTTAAAGATGATGGTTCTCGCTTCGCGGTTACTCATAAATGTTCCGAATTGTTCCAACTCTTTTGCTCATTGATTTTCAAATCTCTTTATTTGCTTCACCTCATGCTTCCCTGCCACTCGTTGCTTTACATGTCGTAGTGTGTATTTACTCAGTTTTTACTGATCATTTTCTTCAAAACTGCGTCGGCTTTTGCCATTTTAAAACCGCAGGTCATCAATCAAGGTGGGGGATGGGAACGCGTATCAAGACGAAGACGTTTAGCTTTAGTTAGATCACTTAGTAGATCACATATATTATTTCAAACACATTATATTTGTAATCTTATCTTCTCAAGATTGTTGTATTTACTAAATAAAATGTATTATTCATAACTATATTTCTACTTTTGGTTATCAATTGTCTCTTTAACCCTGAACCGAGATCTCGGGCTATTTCACTCTAAGTGTCCAAATGACGATATTTTTCACATTACTGTTCTTTATTCCTCATTCTCCAACGTCCTATCATGAGATAGAGTTAAGTAAGGTCAGGGTAATCTAATGGAAGATAAGACGTCTTATTACATGCTTTATTCATTCCCCAGTGGCACCATACTCCAATCCCCGGACTTTATCCTCAAGAAAAAAAAAAACAAATCCCCGGACTCAGAGCAGAGACTAGAAACTAGGGTTCAGGTCCGTAATAGATCGCTAGCAGCAGATTTGAGGGTTCCTTAGGACTCTACTCTTAAAAAATCCGTGAGTAAATGCGTAATCGGTTTTGTAAACATGTAGTCTTCGACCCAAATTTAGCGAGTATCTACTGCTATAAAGTAGTATTTCGTTGGTAAGGGGAAAGGCGATTTTCGGGGCGAACCCCCCCCCCCCCCCCCAAATTCTAGGAGCGTCAGAGGTGCTTTCCTATAGCTGTAAGATTCTGAAAAGGCGGGATTACCTGCTTTTTATGTGTAATTCCTTTGATTCCGCAAGCCTGGGCATCCTATTCCGCAGGGCGAAGGTGCCATATTCCCTTGGGTGCGGCTACTAGGTATGATAGAGTTAATTCCAATTAGATATGTAATTATCAAAATTTATTGTTATGAAATGGATAAAAAAGTCTATTAATAAATTTATTTAAACGTAGGTGTGAAAAAGCAACATCTCCCCTACTTCTGAAAAGTTGCGGTGGGAAACCATCTTAAAAAAAGTTGCGATGAGAAAGCAGTTACAATTCAAAAAGCCGACAATGATATTTAATCAAACATATAAACAATTTTATTTTGCATAAAAAACATTGTACGAGGGTGTACGTGAGGTGGATGCTACGTTGCTTTTGTTGGTGTATCTGCCTCCAACATACGAGGGTTTCTTACAGTCTTTCATTGCTGGGAAAGATACGATAACTCTATAAGAAGTTAGGTCGGCCCTTTACACTTGGGAATTGAGGTAGAAGACGGTTGGTAAGACGGTCACGGTTATGGCGCGTTGATTGTCAATGGAGGAAGAGGTAAGGGATATAGAAGATCTAACTTGCCTTCGGACGTATATTTTTTCTGTAGGATGAATGGTCATTGGAAGATGGAGTGTCCCAAGAATCGAGCATTTGTATGTATCGTTGCAGATGGAGGTGGAGGAACTTCCGAGGATGACTTGGTTCTCCAGGCCCCCGTGGGGGCAGTTTGGGCTCCTGGAATGGAGCATTGGCGCGTGTTTGGCACGATTGGTTCTTTTGGCGTGCATTGGTTATCTGTTTATGGCGCACTGGTGCGATTTATGGTGCAATTGACATGGCATTGTTAGGGCACGTATCGTTAAGTGCAAAAGGCATTGGCAACAAAATTGGGCATGATGTAATATTCCGTCCCACATCGAGATATTGTGGATGAGATGTGTGGTATATAGTACACTATGTAGATTACTACTAGCACTTTCAAGGCTTAAGCATTTGTATCCGATGGTACGGGTAAAGAAGTTGTTGGGACAGTAATCCACTCGGGTTGTTACACATGAATTCTGTCATGGTGCATTGGTTTAGAGTTTTTTGGGATGCATCATCTTTGGCGTTTGTTGGGGCCCATCGGGGATGTGTATAATACCGCAATAGGAAATACATTCGAGTTTGGATGGAGGTGTGCTCGTTTGGGAGACGCATCCACATTTTGATTGGTGAGAGAAGCATCACTTATGGTTGCTAGGGTGATTGAATCAAGGTGGAGATTTGTTAAGGTGATTCAAAACCCTAGCTAGGAGTTTGTGAAGCAGCGGAGCAAACAACGAAGGAAGATGAAGAAAAACGCAACAGCTCTTGGAGGTTTTGCTGGTCATACAACTAACAACTTGGTCGTACGATCACATGTTGTGGTCGTATTACCAAGTTTCTTGGTCTTACGAATTTGGTGGGTTTGGGCGGTTCCCAGACATTTCCAAGTCCGTTTTGGTAATGTTTGGATTGCTTTGAGCACAAATAATGTATCCTAGGGATATATATGAAACAGCCCGGGATCTCGGTTCAGAATTAAAGAGACAATCGATAACCAAAAGTAGAATATTAACTATTAAGATTACATTTCATCTAATAAATAGAACAATCTTGAGAAGATAAGTTTACAAATGTAATGTGATTTGAAATATTCTATGTGATCTACTAAGTGATCTAATTTAAGCTAAACGTCTTCGTCTCGATACGCGTTCCCATCCCCCACCTTGATTGATGACCTGCGGTTTTAAAATGGCAAAAGTCGACGCAGTTTTGAAGAAAATGATCAGTAAAAACTGAGTAAATACACACTACGACATGTAAACCGATGAGTGGCACGCAAGAATAGTTTAAATAAACCAAGAGATTTGAAACATTAATAAGTAAGAGAGTTGGGAATTTATGAAAAATTATAAGTAATCACGCAGCGAGAACTCTTCGACTTTAAAACTTCAATAAAATTGTTAAATCAGTATAATCTACAGAATAAACAAGTTATTTTGAACTTATAACGATATTTATTCACGAATAGCATATGCTTTTCAAGTCATTTCATGTATTAGGGCACATCCAGAGCCACAAACAACATCAATAGAGTATTCAACTTTCTTTCAAGTTCAGTTAACCATTAAGTTTAGCTGAGGCATGTCCAGAGCCACCAGCAGGATCGATGTAGACAGAGGGATCACGAAATAATCACTAAGGGTTCCTTCTAGGGTCTATCAAACCCTATTTCACCCGAGCGTTAAGGGAGCCCATTCGTCAACCCCGCTCACAACATTAGCTAAAAGGCCTTAAGTGTCGAAACCCCTATACCGTAGTGACCCTTACAAGTATAAGTAGCACTCTATAGCTCTATGAACCCCTTGACCTCAATATCTTGATACATTTTGGCTCATCGGGGGCGGATTTGTGAACATTAACGTTCTATCCAATAATAAGAAGCATTGCTTCAATGGTCTTAGCCATAAGAAAATGGAGGATCGCTTGACGCCTCCCATTAATAACAGTACTCTGTACATCGTCCTAAGTCTATTAGAGGTATTTTATTTTATCTCTTTCACATAAACAAAATCAGAATATCAGCAGTTCACAAGTAATTTTCCGAGAGCACTCAAAGGAGATGAATAAAACAACTTAACAACATTCGAGTGGAAAACATGCATTCTCATACTATTTCATATAACAAACATTCATTTGAAACATCGAACACAAACGCAAATTTTGATATAAAAAGGCCGTACATATGTACTTACCACTGAATTGAAGCACAATTAAAAGCAAGAAACTAAGCCTAGCACTCCGACGACAACCGCTCTCTCCTACGAGGTCGATGTCTACAATCACACGTATAACGTACTCGTTACAACCAATCACACATGCATAATAAAAATGCAAACCTACATGTACATAGTCATAAGTTTCACTAATTCACATATAATGATGCTTAAATATCAAAACAAGTCCAACAAAACACGTAGAAGTTCAAAAAATCAAGTTTTCTAAAAAATGTGAAACTACAATTCTGGACAGAATTGTAGCTCTGACTTTGGAGACATATTTACCATATCAAATCATCTCCTAAAATTTTTAAATTAATGTGATGAACCTACATGTGTCTAATTTCAGAAACACCAAGAAAATCATGCATAGCTATTATAAAACTCAAGTTACAATAATAACAAACACTGCTATGCAGAGACAAGTTTGAAATAAAGTTTAAACTTTGAAGAACAATTACTACTACTTGAAGAATAGGAAAAATTCCCATATTCTCCAGAATGAATCCCTTATGTGTCTAGTTTCATCACAAGAAAGATTTGGTGCCATAGGTTTCTGTAAATGAGATTTTTAACAAAAATGGTAAAACTTGTCCAAAAACATAGTTTCAGAAAACTTGCAACTTAGAATGAGCATATCTCCCTAACCAAAAAGGCTATGGAGTTGAATTTTCTTTTAAAATGACCCTCTATGAGTCTAGTTTCAGAATATGAATGATTTAAAAATTCTACAGAGACAAAATTTAGAGATAATATACGTTCTTCACAAACTGGTCAGATTGTAAAAATGTGCAATTTTCACCTAGAGCACTTAAGACATGATCAAATCAATTATATGACACATGCAACTTATAGAGACTTGATTTTCACCCAAATTACACCACTTTAGGCATTAATTAAGACTTTTACATGCTCTTGACACAAATAAGCAAAATTTTCTTGACATGCAAGTGCAACTACCAAGATTTTTACAAAGTGCATATGTGTTTTAGTGTGAGTTTCATGAAATAGTCAAAATTTTGGAGTCAATCACATGATCTAACCATGAATGAAGAATCAAGCATGGAATGAAGAAAACTAAGATGAAATTTCATCAATCAAAGTAAAAGATGGACATGCATGAATGAATTCAAGACTAGAAGAAAGTTTACCCAAAGATTCAAGAAATGGTGGAGGAAAAGAGTGAAATTGACCTTCAATCCTTGAGAAGAACGATGAAATAACTCCCCTCAATGATCATACTATGCTTGGACTAAAGTTTTTTATGTTTTGGAGGCTTGAAAACGAAGATTTGATGGTGTTTTGTGAAGGTCAACACCCAAAAACGGGAATGGAGATATTGAGAGAGAGAAGAAAGCATGTATGGGTGTTCTTGAAGAGAAAATCATATGAATAATTGAGGGAGAAAGAGATAGGATGCAACGACCCGTGGTTTCCCAAGCCATCCGTTCCGGACCGGAAAGCCTGGGAGGGGCCGATGCTGAAAGTAACGGCGGGAATCAAGCATAACATTCCAAAAGTAATTATTTATTATTCATCATTAAACGTCTGAAAGTCACTAAACATTACAAAAGTGATTTCAAAAGCTATACATCATTATGCTTGCTACCTAACACTACACGTGAGTCCCGTACCCAGCTTCGCCGTAGCCTCCTGCCTCTAAGCCTGCGGTGGGAAGGAAAACAGAACCGCAGTTTCTAAAGTCAGTACGAAAGACTGAGTAAGTAACACCCAAACATGTAAAACAGAAGATGAAGCTTTAATTTATTATTTGCATTAAAACAGGAGGAATAAAACTTGTAAAGAACTTCATAAGTAAAGTAGGGACCCTTTTATAGAAATTCTTCTTGACTTATTATCTCTTCCAAACAGGTATCATCTTTCTCAATCTCATCTTCTTTTCTTTCAAAGCTCATGCCAAAACTGTATTATTAGCTTTGTTGATACGGGGAAGGAACTACTAATCTATCACTAGCAACCATGACCTTAACTGCCGGCAGCCCCCTAAGACTTCTTGCGGCCAGAGAGGTGAGTACATGGAGCGACCCGGCAGGTTGCGACCGGGTTAAAATAAAATCTGATCTCTGGTCGAGTGATCGAAGTCACACGACAATAATAAAAATTGCTTCTCCCGCACAACTCTTTCCACTTTACGTTAATTACGCATTATTATTAATCGTGTGACAAGTTCAAAATAACTTCTTTGAAATAAAAGGAGACTTCAAAATAAAACAAGTAAATAAATAACCGAATAAAAATACATTTTGAGACAAGAAATAAAAGTCATATTATGACACGAAGGAAGCTAGGCTCTAGGCTTGGCATGTTACTTACCTTACTTCCGTAGCACTAGCACGTTCTAGAAGTGTCTCGGCCTACAACCGTCACCTACAACCCGTAACTTTTACGTTAACAAATAATCTAACAAAATACTACACATCCTAAAAATATTCTCTTTTAATTCTACCCAACCCCTCTAGTTATTTATTTTCCCTAACGTTTTATTTTGTTAAAATCTTCTATTATAAAACCACGACTATTATTATTGCTATTATTATTATTATTAACTATTATTATTATTATTAGCTAAAAGTGCCTAACTAACTAGAGGAAATACTTTATAAAATGCTTGATAAAGTAGTGAAAACGAAACTAGTTTATCTTTAATGAAAAAGATATTATTATTATTTCTATAATTATTTAAACGATATTCAAACTATTTAATTTAAAGATAAATTTTCCTAAATACTAATTGCAACAAACAATATTTAAAATCTAGCAAAATATCAAATTTGCAAGCATTAAACATCCAAGTTACTAACAATATTTATTTAACAATATTTATTTAAAGTTTAACTAAAAAAATATTTCTTATTTAATTTTTAACGAATAAACCGCATGCTATTTTAATACCAAAATTACTTTTCTAAAACGAGGATGAAATATAGTATTTTTAGAAATTATTTATATTCCGAAATCATTATTTTTATTTTTAGCGAAAAGTGACAAGTTTAAGTTAAATACACAAAAACCCCCATTCGTAATAAAAGTCTACAAATTCCTCAACTAGCCACCAAAACAAGTTTAATATAGTACACTAACAGCCCCTAAAGTTTCTGAAATTACAAACAGCACCCCTAAATCATGTTTTAACAGTTTGCAAAAACTACACTTTTAGCCCCCTTCTACAACAACTTCATTTTCTTCAATTTAACAACGATTCAAGCTATCGAACTTCAATTCTAACAACATCAAACAACTAATCAGGAGGTGTAGGACGTACCTAGGCCAAGAATGGCCGGAAATCGCTAAGAAATGGGTTGGGTCGAAGCTTGGCGTCAGGGTCGCCGGAGTTGAGCTCCGTCGCCGGCTTTAATGGCTTCCACAGCTGGGTTTGAAGCTCCTAGTGAGCTGGTCGGGGCCCTAAGAGTCTTCTGGAAGCAGAGAAGTCACCTGGGTGCACCTACGGAGAGCTCGTCGAGTTTTGGCCGGAGGTTGGCCGGCAACAATGGAGGTCGCCGGAGGTTGCAGTGGTTTCTGCTGCTGCTGCTGCTTCCTACTAACCTCTGTTGCTGAACAGAGAGGCTTCAGACGCGAGACAGAGAGGTGGGAGAAGGCAGGGGATGAGAGAGAGAGAAGTGGGTTCTCTCGGTGGTGGTCCGACGGTGGCAGCGGTGGCTGCGGTAGCTGCTGCTACAGCCGCTACTCTGTTCTGCTGAGACCTGAGAACAGAGAGGGAGGGAGAGAAGGATAGAGAGTGAAGAGGGTGGAGGCAGTGGGTTGTTCTTCGCTGGGTTTTGTCGCCGGTGGCTATGGCGACGGTGGTGGCTGCTGCCACCTCTCCTGCTACTGCTGGTGGGGTTGGCTGAGAACAGAGAGCAACAGAGAGTTGGAGAGATGGAGAGTAGGCTGCTGGTGGTGGCAGGGTTGTTCTCTCTCGGGTGATGTTGGTGAAGATGGTGACAATGGTGATGAGGGAGGTGGTGGTTGTTGTGAGTGGCTGCTGGTGGGAGGGGGTGGCTGATCAGCTGCTTATATAGCTGAGATTACTTGGGCTCCAAGCACAAGTGATGTGACATAGGTGGTGCTAGTAGTTTCATGAAGGTGGTGGTGATGATGGTGAAGAATCGTGTAGAAGAAGGAGAAGAGAAAGCTTGCTGGAGACAAAAGTTTTAAAATTAAATAATATTTTTGGCAATAATTGGGTGTGGGTGGAGTACTATGTGGTTGGGTGATTGGGTGTGGCAAGTCTAGCAACACTCGCGGTGCTTAAACACATGCTATAACTAGCTAAAATTGGCAAAACAACTACAAAATGATTATCAACTATTACTTCTATATTATTCTAAAACTTCTTATAAACATCAACTCAAAGATTTATCAAAAATATTAATTATTATTATGCTTCCTAAAATGACTGTTTTACCCCTGCTAGATGAACGGGGTATTACATAGGAAGTTGTGGTGATGAATGGGATGAGTGATGGTGAGTTGGTGTAAGTATAAGAGTGTGTACATGTGTAGATTTTCATAAGTAGTGTTATATTAATAGGAGTAGAAATAAGAATAAATTATTTTATTGGTATTGACCAGAGTGATGGAGGGGGTAGTTGGTTGTAATTAGAACAAAATTAGAGGAGTTGTGGATGGGGCTAAAGAATTGATAGCCAAAAATTAAGGGGAAAAAATGCAATTAAAAAGTCTCCCAACACCATAGTTGGGGTAGGAATTGGATTACCAAGAGAATGAGGGCTGACATGCAAATACAAGAAATTTAAGATAACTACGAAATTCCATATGCAAGAGGGGTATAAATGAAAAGTGCCAAAAATTGAGGGGTGAAAAGATAATTTTCAATTAATAGCTCACACATATAAGTTAATTTTCATAAATAATAAATTTTCCAGAAAATTTCAAATACACCACTTTGTATATAAATGTTAAAATCAAATTTTAGAAAACTACAAGTATATCTCAAGTATACAAATAAGTTTCGTATAGTATCATCCAAGTTTCAAAAACTACAAAATAACCCTAAATTAAAAATTGATATCATCATAGATGTCAATTAACACCATTATACTTTAAAATTAAGAAAAGTCATTGATATGTTTGAAATACTAATTTCTCTAAATTTTCACATATTTTTCCGAAATGACCAAATAACCTGTTACTTAAATACGGGGTATTACAATATAGGTGCCAGGGTTCTGGGTTTTGGCTGTGGTGGCTTGTAATCGATTTCTCTCATTAATAAATTGGGTTGTTTTGGTCATGGACATAGCTAGTCTCGAAACTAGTGAACCACCTAAACTGTGTGCAATCTTGGTGCTTTTGTTTCATTCGCTCTTCACGATACAATTGTTACAACAAACTGGTATCAGATTTTGGGATAGGGTTTCGAGAGGAGTGATGACTTATTCGATTATCAAGATCGATAGATTTGATATGAAGAATAGTTTCAGTTTTTGGCAGATAAAGATGCTTGCTTTGTTGATGCAGCAAGATCTTTAGCTGTCATTGGTGTCCAAGACGGGTGTAGATACAACCACTGTGGGGCATGTGAAGATGGAGGACAAGGTGCATGCAACGATCATTTTGTGCCTCACAGTGTGACCACCGGAGTAGCAGATCTGGAGACGACAAATGACTTGTGGTCAAAGTTGGAGAAGCTCTTCATGACGATATCGGTCGCCAACAAGTTCATGTTAAAGCATCGGTTGTTCGGTATGAAAATGTAAGAAGGCGTGCGGATTAGTGATCACTTAGACAATCATAACTCTATTTTTCTTAAATTACGCAATAGTGAGGAAGTTGTAAGTGATGTGGACGCTGCGCTGATTTTGTTGGTGTCTCTGCTTTCATCAAATGAAGGTTTCATACAATCTTTCATCGTTGGGAAAATCAAAAACACTAGAGGAAGTTAGGTCGGCCCTTCACACGAGGGAATTGAGACACAAGACGGTTTACCTTGGTAAAGATGATCATGTTCTGGTGCGTTGATGGTGAAGGGTGAAATAGGTAAGGGAAATAGGAGATCCAACTTGCCATCGGACGTCTGTGCTTTTTGTAGGAAGAAAGGTCACTGCAAGAGGGAGTGTCCCAAGAACCGAGCATATGTAGGTTTTCGCTGTTGGTGAAGGTGGAGTGATGTTAGAGGACGACCAAGTTCTCGAGGCCCCCTTGGGGATAGTTTGGGCTCCAGGAATGGAGCATTGGAACATGGTTGGCACACGGATTGGTTGTGGCACGATTGGTTATGTTGGCGTGCATTGGTTATTGGTTCGGGCGCATTGGCGGGGTTTATGGCGCTATGGGCATGACATTGTTGGGGCACTTTGTTAGAATAGGTTCCCTAGAGGCAATCTAGATTTACTACGAACGTTGTTTGGCTAGAATATTCATTTATTATGGGGATATTTACTATAATGAAGTCCTTAGATTACAATGTGTGTTGTTTATCTTAAATATCCGTAGTCCATTATATTCTTAACATGACGATCACGATAGACTAGTATGTGGGTAGATTGATATGGAGATATCAAGTTTAACACGTGGGTATGCATTAGGAGTAATGGCATATTGGATTGACCCACAAAGAGAAGGCTACATCAGATTATGTCAAAGTCACAAGTGCTTATCATAGTGCTAATGGTATTGTAATCCTTTGACTTGAAGTCACTAGATACTCTAGTTGTGAAATATCATGCTTTGATATTATCAAACGTTACACTGTAACTGGGTAACTATAAAAATAGCTATCGGGCATGATAGAAAGCAAGCTTAGAGATGGTAGTGATGTAGAGAGAATTTGTCCCTCCCACATAATAGGAGCAAATATCCATGGCCACTGGAGGGATGGTGCTTATAGAATGTCTTGCCAGACTCAGATAAATCAAAATGGTGATATTGATGTTATCTGCTCGGATAAGCATATTCCCAGGATCGAGAAACTATGTATTGGATATACGAGTGTGACTACTATGTCTCGTGTCCGATCCGGATATGGAGACAAAGGGATAATACAATGCGGTAACATTGGGCACAAAGTTGTCAGATCACTGACTATTTCTGTTAGTCGGGTGACATAGATGTGTTGCTAGAAACCGCTCTATGTTAGTAATAGTTACTACCAACTAATTAGAAACCTATGGGGTCACACACCTTATGGATTAAACTGAATATGGGCATTAATTAGTGGGACTAATTAATTAAAAGGATCTAAACGCAATCACAAGAAAAGTTAGTAGGACTAATTTGCAAGGTGAAATAATCCGTGTATGGACATGATTAGTATTTGGGCAATTATGTAGTTAATAAGGAATTATTAACTTTATAAAGGAACCGAGCTTGTTATTTTCTCAACAAGAGCCATGTAATTGCTAGCACTACAAGAGGAGAACGATTTCAGTCAGTAATCCAAGGTGTGGATACTTGTAGAGACGAAGACACAATTCTTCGTAGTGATCAGACAAACTAAGGTACACGGTTCCCTACCATCATAATATTATGATTTCTTTCCTGTGATCCTTGGAGGGATTTGAGCAGGATAAAAAATTGATATTCCGATGCTTAACCTGCATCAAAACCCTACACACTTGTCAATAAGTGCAAAAGGCATTGGTAACAAAATTGGGCATGCATTCAATCATGATGCATTGGTTTAGCATATGCCGGGAAGCATCCGCTTTTTCGCTTGTTGGAACGCATCGAGAATGTATTCAATACTGCAATAAGGAATACATTCAAGTTTTTCTTTGGGTGGATGCGTGCTTGTTTGAGAGACGCATACGCGTTTGAATGGGTGATGGAAACATTAATTTTGGTTGCTATGATGTTTTAATCAAGGTAGAAATTAGTTGGTATGATTCAAAACCCAGGCTTGGAATTGGCAAAGCATTGGAGCAAGCAGCAGAGGAAGACGAAGCAAAATATAGAAGCTCTTGGAGGTTCTGCTGGTCGTACAACCAACAGCCTTGGTCGTACGATCACACGCTATGGTTGTACTGCCAGGTTGCTTGGTGTTGCAATTCTACAAAATCCAGGGCAAAAACAATGTGTACTATTTTTGAAAGATCCTCGTATTGAACCACCGCTCCTTGATAGTTGTTTTTTTGGAACTAATATTTTTTTCGTTTGCAATTTGACTTGGATTATCTACAAGGGTGCTAGAAGAACGTGGCCAAATCTTGACTAAGAAGCAAGAAGTTTCACTTTAAAATATTAGGTGAAGACGTTTCTCCACAAGAATATGTTGCATCTCCAATCTCAAAAAATCCAAGAAGCAACGTTTCATCCAAATAACATATCGAGTCAAACTCAGTATTGTGATATGTAAACCTCAACAAAGACATAGTTGCCACCCGAAATCTTCATAATTTTGTTTAATATGATAGGTTCTAACTCATAATTGGAGACATCGAAAAGATTAATTTGGTTTTGGACTGGTAATTTGATGCTTGAAGTGAAGGTAAGTTGCTGCAAGGTGGTCCCCATCTAGCTGATGAACAAGCAATTTTCTGATTGAACTGCAAAAAGAAGTGTACCATTGTCAAAGAAATGATCTTCCTTTTTTTCATTAAAAATGTTTGTCTATAGTAACCTTCAGTTACTTAGCATTGATGTAATTTTTTTAATCAGTTCAATATAATGTGTCCACATCTATAGAGTACTACATCGATCTTCCTTTGAGGATAACTCTTGATCCTGGGATGGATGATATTGTGGTAGAAACGAATGCATCCTACGAGGCACTTACCAATTTCGAAAGGACGATAGTATTAAGGATGCATTCTGGAAAATGGGCCAATGTACTTCTTTACCATCCATCTCTGGATGACTGCTAAAAGTAGCATGAATAATTTCTAGTCACAAAAGTAACCTGAATTCCAATTTAATATTCTGGTCAATGAGTGCGCATTGACTAATTTAATATTGTGTACAGCATCCCCAACGGACGGGTGACAACGCAATCAGTTTACCATTCAAATTATCTCGATTCATACTCCATAAACCTCATGAAGCGAATTTTTTAGTTCACAATGAAAATTCGTCAGCTGGTGAATAATCAAAGGTAAAATCTTTCACATTTGAGGGCACAAAATCAATATAAAATCTCAGTCTACTTCACATCGTACGCATATGATCGTATCCGACTTTGTCAATGGCACAAAATGTCGAACATGGGTTTTTGTTAAAGCCTGAGTTACGCAAGAACGATGACACAATACTTAAGAACTCACACCAGAGTAATGTGGTTCACTAGATCAATCGCTAGCTACATCCACTGTCAAGATGTGCTTTGTTTACTGAGAGAAACAATACGAATACAACTCACAATATCTAGCTACGACCTAAGTCCCTTATATAGCCATATGACATTTCTAGCAGCCTAAGACATTCCAAAACAAACAAGAAAACCCCAATAGTCGCCCCAGCCCACTGGCTCCAGGGTTGTTCCTATGAACACCCGAAACATTCGTACGAATGAATGCCTTTCGTGCGAATGGCTTCGGTGTTTGCATGAACATGCAGAGGCTCTGACTTATTTTCTCGTCTTCTTCGTCTTGTGTTGTCTCTGTATTCTAACTCCCCGCTTAAGCCTTGGTGAGCCTATTCATGGCATAATCATAACAGGTTTGCTACATAAGAAAATAAACTTTAACGAATTTTCATATGTATACACATTTGTGTGTGTGCACGCGCGTGTGTGCATGCGTGCATATTACGTGTTTGCTTTACTTGTAGAATTATCCACAATCAATTGGGTGATCTTGGACGCATTCCCAGGTGGTCTTTAGATTTGTGCCCTTGTTGAAGCGGGTATCTAGCTTGACTTCCAAATGTTACAACACACTGCATACATACATGACATAATTTATAAAATTTCAGAATTCGCTTGCAGAAAGTTCAATAAAAATCCTCTGTATTTTTGGACTTTAGTCGGTGGTATTTGATACAACACGAAAGTATAATACAATGCTAATGAACAAGTCAATGCATTTCACACACATTTTAAGCAAATCAAAATTAACCAGTCTTCTTTAACATACTTAAAATGGGACATCTGCCTTAATTTACATAACAAAAAAGCATGATTCAAGCAAAATGACTCAAAAATGGAAGTTCGCTGGCGTGGGGGATCGTCTTCTTCATTCACTCCCTCTCGTGACCTCATTCTCTCTACAAAAAATGTTGTTTCGCTCACCAGCTAGAGCCAGTGGCGGAGCAAGAAATTTAACACTACGGTGGCACAAATTCTATAATTAAACTCTCTTGGATGCTCTTTTTTTATAATATATGCAGGGCAAGAATGAATTATAATTCAAAAAGTGGGGTGAGAATGTAAGTTTTGAAACATTAGGGGTGCACGTGCCACCCTATGCCTCTATGCACCTCCGCCAATGGCTAGAGCTGAATCCACTACCAGAAATGCTGCTTTTTGCCACGAGAGACAAACGTGGCAAACACCCCAATTCCCGTGGCTCATATCAAAGCCAGACACTGGAAAACAATCCATCAACCGGCAGTAAAAATAGAAAAATTAACTCTAAATAACTAAAAAAAAATTAAAAAATCAGGCACTGGCTATTTAAGCTGGGCACCGAAGAAATTACAAAAAAAAAAAATGCATATGGAGCAGGACACCGGGGAAAAGAGCCATGCACTGATTTCTAAAATGTCAGGATACCGGAGAAATGACATTGGCTGGTTAATCTGTTAAATGGAAAAAATATATAAATTTCGTAAGCGGTGTCCGACTTTCAGAAGCAGGGTATCAGAATTTAACCCAACCAAACTACATTATCTAAACACCCAATGGGTTGAGTTAACCTAACCGCCCAACTATTTTATCCAAACTAGCTTAAAGATTAATGAGAGATAAGTAGATAAAATATTGAGGATAGAGAATGGGAGGAGTAAGGTGAGAGAGTTTGAGCATTTCGAGGAGTAATCTTTCCAACTATAAAAAAGAGTACCACATCAGGCTTCCTTTCATCTGCACCAATCAGTTGTTGCCATTTCTTATCAGATGGGTTTGGTTCAATTACAGATATGTCATAGCTTCTATTTTATTAACCGTTTTGAAGACATGTAATGGCCTTCTGTAAAGGTTGATAAGAATGCCCTGAAAGAGTATGCGCCCAACTTCCAAGTGAAGCCGCTTCCAAGACAATCTGCAAGGTCTTCACTGAGCATCAAAATTAGAGAAGAAGAAGACAAATAGGAGGAGGAGGATGAAACAGCGACAACAAAGTAGGTGGAGGAGGAACTCTTCCGAAACAGGTGGAGGAGGATGCCGCTGACGACGCCAAAGGAAGAGAAATGCGGATCCCTATGTAGATAATAATGTCAATAAAAAAGTATATAACTTTATGTTTTCTTATCAATTTAATACAATGGGCATAATTAGCAAAATATTCAGCTTGCTTCATGCAAGTGCAGAGAAATATTTAGTAACCAAATCAACTATCTATTTTTTCTCTCTCTCGAGCACTCCGCCCAAGGTCTGCTCCAGAGGAAGAAGTGTGGTTTCAGTGATCGTGACTATGGATGGTGAAGATTTGGATTGGGTCTCTAGAATCACGCTTTCTGATGCAGAGAAAGCGCCTATCTTGATCAACGAACAAGTATGCAACAAGGTGAAGGAGGATTGAAAACTGTGTCTTATTGGCAAGTTTGTAGGTGATGCAAAGATCAACACCCAGAATATGAAAGAGTTGTTCCGACGATTATGGTGCCCGGATGATGATTTGAAGATCATGGAAGAAGGGGATAATCGGATCATCTTTCGTTTTGGGAACAGGAGCTCGATGGACAAAGCCCTCTTTGGAGGGCCATGGAGTTTCGACGACCAACTCCTTCTCCTCAAGGAGTGGGATATCAACGGGAACAATGGGGCAACTAATTTCAACGATCTCTGGGTCTGGATCCAAATCAAAGGTCTGCCTCTTCATTTGATCCATGAGGATGTTGGTGGTCACATTGCTGCATCCATTGGAGAGGTAGACAGAGTCTCGATACATATCGAAGGGGAAGAGAAAGATCGTTGTATAAGAGCGAGGATAAGAATCAAAACTTATCTAGCTCTTCGTAGACGTGCTTTTGTTCAAACTGCAGATGGTGAACAGGTTTGGACGAACATATTGTATGAGCGAATCCCAAATGTTTGTACATGGTGTGGCCGTGTGGATCATCTAGCCAACCATTGCGAACAAAGGGAGGCCATGATAAAGGGTGATAAGGCACCAGAATTTGGGCCATGGATGCTAGGGAAGATGGCGGCCAAGAAGAAGCCGCCGGCCGGAGATGGCAAGTATGGGAAAGGGCAACAACAGGAAGGGCAGAAGCGTAATTTGGGCACAGGAAGAGATAAGGATACAGTCAAAGGGAAGTCAAAAGTTGCTGATAAGTCCAAATCTGCAAAATGGCTCCCCAAATCCTTATCAAATCCTAATTTGTTAGATGGTGAGATCTCATCCAATAAATGGCCTATCAAAAATTTCCCTACTGTTGACTTTATTCCGCCTCCTCCGGAAAAGCAATGCTTTGACCGGGGGTTGTTGGAAAAGGTAGCAATCCCAAAGGGAATATCCTTTGCGGCAACGGTGCATCAAAAAAGGAAGAAGATCAATCTAAAGGACAAAGCCAGAGGTCGGGGGAAGGAGAATTTGGCGGGTGAGGGAAATACAGCTAAAAGAAAGCCGCTTGGCCAACTGGTATTCACCAATGTTGATGACGGTCTACTCATTGGAGGGGGTAAACGCAGTTGCAATCAACTACAGCCAGGTTCAGAAGTACAAAACCCCAGCATTACTACCGATCCAAAAGTGGTTGTGACGGTGGAGGAACCTATAGAAGGGATGGTTTGTGAGCAAAATCAAACACTTATTGTACCAGAGGCAGAGTCTGCTAGTCAGCTCTGCCTAGACCAATGAGTGCCCTAAGCTGGAACGTGCGGGGGCTTGGAAACCCCTGTAACGTTCTATCCCTTCTCGATATCGTGAAGGAAAGCCGTCCCAATTTAGTTTTCCTTATGGAAACTAGATTGAATGCAGAAGAAATGGATCAAATTCGGATAAAGGTTAAGTATGCAAAAGGTCTCTACGTTGACAGCTTTGGCCGGGGTGGAGGTCTTGCTTTACTTTGGGATGAATCTATGGATGTCCTCCTGATTTCCAGGTCGCATAGACACATCCATTGTCTAGTTAAAACTGAGTTCGATGCGGACTCATGGTTCCTCACCGGGTTTTACGGAGATCCGGATAAGGGGGAACGTCAACACTCGTGGACGCTCCTATCTAGACTAAAACCACCAGGAGATGCTCCGTGGTGTGTTATGGGGATTTCAATGAGGTTCTATGGCAAGAGGAGAAGGATGGAGGGAGAAGAGTCACCGCCTCCCAAACCAGTCCTTTCTATGATGCTCTTAGGGAATGCGATCTCAAGGACTTGGGGTTTCAAGGAAATCCCTTCACATGGAATAATAATCAAGATGATGAAGCAAATATCAGGGAAAGGCTAGACAGTGTGGTTGCCAACCAAAACTGGCGAAACCGTTATGGTAACGCCAAAGTTGATCATCTTGTTGCGGCTTCCTCAGATCATAATCCTATCTCTCTTAATTTTGGTAGGCCAATTTTCTCGGGATGCCAAAGTGGAACCAGGCGGTTCCATTTTGAAGCGGCTTGGCTCCAAAATGGAGAATGCAATGACACTGTGTTATCAGAATGGCAGACTCATGAAGCCCATCTGAAAGACAAGTTGGAGTTATGCGCCTCCTCCTTAAAGGTGTGGGCAAAAACCAAGTTTGGAGATGTTAAAAGACAAATCCAAAAATTGAAGAGCCAGATTGCAAATCTGGAGAGGCAGAGACAGTCTGCTTCTATTGCCTTTCATCGTAGGAAGGCAAAAAAAGAGTTGACGGAGCTGCTGTTGAAGGAGGAAAAGATGTGGTTACAAAGATCAAGGGTTGACTGGTTAAAAAGTGGTGATAAAAACACTACTTTTTTCCACCGGAAGGCTTCGGCCAGAAAGGCGAGAAACACGATCCGGGGACTTGAGGATAAACATGGAAACTGGAAAACTGAAGATGATGATCTAATCCAGATTCTCACGGATTACTTTGAAGGTATTTTTGATTCCTCTCAACCTTCGTCAATAGCTATGAATGTTCTATTAAATAATGTTACCCAGCGAATCTCTCAAAAGGACTTTGATTTCTTGGAGTCTCCCTACACTCTTGAAGAGGTAACAAACAGTCTAATGCAGATGGGGCCGCTCAAAACCCCTGGGGTAGACGGTTTTCCAGCAATTTTCTTTCAGAAATACTGGGAAAACTTGAAGTGTGATGTGGGTGGCTGTGTTGTCCGCATTCTTAACGGAGAAGAAAGTGTGGCAGTTTTCAACCACACTCTCTTAGCCCTTATCCCTAAAGTGAAACAAATCAGGAAGCCCGCGGATCTAAGACCCATTAGCCTTTGCACCGTTATTTACAAACTGGTGTCAAAGACAATGGCGAATAGATTGAAACAGATTTTACCTTCTTTGATATCCGAGAGTCAAAGTGCCTTTGTTCCTGGCAGATTGATCACGGATAACTCGATTACAGCATTTGAGCTTTTACACTCAATGAGGCGCCGAATCAAAGGTAAAGAAGGCTTTCTTGCTCTAAAAATGGATATTAGCAAAGCATACGACCGGGTGGAGTGGTCGTTTATTATTGCAATGCTACGAAAGATGGGGTTTGGACCTAGATGGATTAATCTCGTGTCTGATTGTATTTGCACTCCTACTTTTTCTATCTCTTTTAAAGGGCAAGTAGTTGGTCAAATTATGCCCAAGCGGGGGCTTCGTCAGGGGTGCCCAATCTCACCGTATTTGTTCCTTTTTTGTGGTGAATTACTCTCTCGTGCGCTCTCGTGTGCTATGACTACTGGCTCTATTACAGGGGTGGCTGCGTCGCGAGGAGGTCCTAGAGTTTCACACCTCTTCTTCGCGGACGACAGCCTTATTTTTACAAAGGCGGATACAGCAGAAATTCAACACCTAACTGCCCTACTACAAAGCTACGAAGATGCTACAGGTCAAAAAATTAACTTGGACAAGTCTTCGGTGGTTTTCTCCTCAAATGTCCCTGATGAAACCTGTGTGCAACTTAGCTCCTTATGTGGCGTTCAGAGGGAATTGATTCACGAGCGGTACTTGGGGCTACCTACAGAATTGGGGAGATAGAAAATGAGTAGCTTTCAACATATACCACAACGAGTGCGAGTAAAATTATCAAGTTGGAAGGAGAAGTTCCTTTCGCCGGCTGGAAAGGAGGTTTTGCTAAAATCGGTAATTGAATCTATTCCAACTTATTCAATGAGTTGTTTTAAATTACCTGACTCTCTTTGTGACAGTATTGAGGCCTCCATGGCTAGATTCTGGTGGGGTTCGGATGAGAAGCGACGGAAAATCTCATGGATCTCCTGGAAAAAATTAAAAAGAAAGCGTGAAGAAGGAGGCTTGGGCTTTCATCATTTAAAATTGTTCAATACTGCGATGCTAGGCAAGCAGTTTTGGCGATTATTAATGAACCCTTCTACTCTAATAGCAAGAGTTCTTTGTCATAAGTACTACAGACACACGGGACTCCTTCAAGCTACATCAAATAATGACAGCTCGTGCCTGTGGAAGAGTATCATGTCGAGTAAGGAGCTTGTTCTTAGCGGGTGCAGGTGGAGGTTGGGTAACGGTCAAAATTTGAATGCCATAAAAGACCCGTGGCTGCTTCGTGAAGACAATTTTCGACCACGGGTTCCCAAACAGGAACTTTCTGACCACCACATCATGGTTGCAGACCTGTTCACAGAATCAAGACGATGGAATGAGAATATGTTACAAAATATTTTTTGTGAAGAGGACGTTGAGGAAATCAAAAGAATTGCAATCCCTCCTTATGATGTGCCTGATAGACTGATATGGCACTACTCAGAAACGGGGCGATATACAGTCAAATCAGGCTACAAGCTTTTATTGCAACAAGAGGAGAGAAAGCAATTTATCCAGTTTGGTAACTGCTCGAACCCAAACCCAGGTTGGTGGAAATGCCTTTGGAAAGTTAATCTTCCCAAACGCATTATCTACACAACCTGGAGAGCTATTCTGTGTAGCTTGCCGGTTCGGAACAATTTATTAAAAAAGGGAGTAGATCTGGAAAACATATGCCCAGTTTGTAAGAGAGAGAGAGAAGATGAAACTCATCTTTTCCTTTTCTGCCCGGTAGCAAAGGATTGTTGGTTCCGTCTGTTTGACCCAAAAATTATCCCCTCCTGCCACATGCAACTACGGATCTGGTGGATTGACACTTTCCTCGCAGCCACAACAGAAGAAAGAAGAAGAATTAGTACCCTGATTTGGTTTTTGTGGAAAAACAGAAATGCAATAGTCTTCAAGAACAAGAGGAAAAGCCCAGAAGAAATCTCAACGCAAACGTTGAATTACCTTGCAGATCTGGAAGAGCTTGAACCGGAGATGAAGGTAGTGAAGTCGGCTCAGACTCAAAGCCATCATGCAACCCCTCCGATCTCACCCCCAGAAGGATGGGTTATCGTTAATACGGATGCTGCGTGGAACATTCACCGGAAAACGGCAGCAATCGGAGCGGTCATCAGGTCAAATTCCGGTGTCTTCATCGCCGGTAAAGCAAACGTCATCCCTTTTCCTCTCTCTGTTAGAACAACGGAAGCAACAGCGTTGAGAGATGGGGTTAAGCTCGCCATAGATCTGGGTTTTGAGAAAATTCTGTGTGAATCGGACTCTCTCTCTACTGTTAGAGAGATGAACTGGTTGCTGGAAGGAAAGCAAATGGACGACATCACCGAAGTGGAGTGTATTCTCGAATGCTGTAGAGCTCTCCTCGGAAACACAACGTGTCACGCCCCGGTTTTCCATAACCCGAGCACGTGAGTAAAGTTACAAACAACACACTGAAACTGGACAGAAATGGTAGTCTGGATTCAAAAATTGATTTCTCTCAAACCGTTCATTAAAACATTGTGAAATTTGGTAGGGAGGATCCTATAAGGGTGTATTACAACCCACTAAAACAGTTTTTACAAAAGTCAAGAGGTGTGGGAGATATAGGCCAAACCGTGTGGCTGGTCGCTACAAAATTCAGAACTATGACTACAACTTCGTAATTTGATATCTCCTAAACGGTAAGTCGAAATGTTATGAAATTTTGACACAACATTGATATAAAAGTTTATAATACCCCATTAAAACAGTCTTGAAAAATAAAAAGGGGTGTTTGACTTATTGACACAAACGTGGGGCTGACCGGAGAAAACTACCCAAGACAGCATCACAAACTTTAAAAATTAATAACTCTTAAACCGTACGGTGAAATATCATGAAATTTGAACACAAGGTTGGTATATAAGTGTAGAATACCCATCTAAAACAGTTTTACAAATTAATAAACCAAGCTACACTTATTGAGGAAAACGTGCACTGCTGTCCGTAAAATTCAGGATGAGCAAAGTGACAAATAGATGTCTCCAAATCCTATTCGAGTTCAAACATCAAATCCAATCTATCTAAAACATGGAATAGCCTCTAGCCTCAAATACAATCTCAAATCGAAAGCAACATCTCAACAAGTTCAAGTGTGCATCATGTAGACGACTTTATTAACTAAATGCAACTAAAATCTTCTCCTTGCATGAAGCTCATATCTAGACTCTCGGCTCCAATCTAGCACCTGAAAAATGAAGGAGTGAGCAAACCAACGCCCAGTAGAAATAATAGTTTGAGATAGTTAATTTGACATGTCATGAAATGCGAGTCACCGAAAGTATTCCACGAAATCAAAGAGTCACACATACTAGTTTACACTACAAGCGTAGACACAATTCACATATATAACACCTTACGTTTTCTTATTAACTCAAACCGTGACACTCAAATCGCCACCGGTGGTGTACGTACTAGTCAACACATGACTCTGCCAGCGACCGCACACAGCGCGTCCTGTTCAACTTACCCAACACTTGGCTCTGCCGTGACCATATCACGTAATAGCCCCATAGGCTCTGCCCTCTTTACGGGTACTACCCGATGGAATGAGTTACCTCCTGCGCAGGTTTCCGGTCTTTCACCGTGGAGCTGTTCAAGCCCAACTTAATTATCAGCCGTACCCAACCGGTATCACCAACAACAACCTCTCCCTCGCATATAAAGTTTATGACATATTACAGCAACTTTAATCAATCCATGACCACAAGTACTACCGCATCACATGTAATTCACATATTGATGTCCAATTCATATACAACCAATATGATGAAAAAAACTCAGATTTATAAAGTCATATGATGAGACACAAGAAAATCAATTAACATGTTTATTGATCACATAGAACACACGTAGTGCATCATACTTCATAACAAGTAAATTAACAATCAAAACTAAAACTCCTACCTCACGAAAAGGGTTTCAATTAAGAACCTCCAAGATTACAATCCCTAAGAAGTGGCTGCCTCTTGGAGTAAAGATCCGTTTCTTCCCCTTCACTGCACCCAAAATCCTCTTCTTGACTTCCGATTGAGAGCTTGAATGCTAGGGTTTAGTATTCTCCTTCAAAGCATCGTGTGTGTGAGAAAGGGGATGGGAGAATGAAGAAAAGTCGTGAAAAACAATACTGATCCCGTTTCTCAGATGTACCAGGTATAAAACTTTGTGTTAAAGTCACTTTCAGCCCCCTAACTATGTCTAAAATACACCTAGGCCCCCCCTACATATAAAGTTATGTAATTCTTGCAGTTTTGACCCCACAATCTTCATATCGTGCTCTAAAACCTTGCTACTTTATAATTTTAAACTACTCAATTCATTTTACCTAAAATCATATTCATATACAAGCAAAACATTCATTCAAATCATCATATAACACATAGGCATCAAATTTAACTATTTAATGATGATAATAACTATGAATAAAACTATATAATTTATAAAAAAAAAAAAAAAAAGTTTCCGGTCACTACAACTTACCCTCCTTAGAGGAATTTCGTCCTCGAAATTCGGCACATACCTTATCCATTAAATAACTCTGGATATTTGTGGCGCACTTCATCATCGCGTTCCCATGTGGCCTCCTCGGTGCCGTGCTGCTGCCACAACACTTTGACTAGGGGAATAGTTTTTCCTCGTAAGACTTGTTCTCGAGAATCTAGTATTTTGATTGGCCTCTCCTCATAAGTGACATCCTCCTCTATGCTCAAATCAGCCCAATCAAGAATATGTGAAGGATCAGGTTCATACTTGCGCAACATAGAAACATGGAACACGTTATGGACTCCTGACAACTGAGGTGGCAAGGCAAGACGATAAGCCACCTCTCCAACTCGTTCCAATATCTCAAAAGGACCAATGAACCTGGGTGCTAATTTCCCACTGCGGCTAAATCTCATTAAGCCCCTTTTCGGACTAACTTTCAGAAATACATGTTCCCCACTCTCAAACATCAATGGCCGTCTCCTCCTATCTGCATAGCTCTTTTGACGACTCTGCGCGGTGATTAAGCGTTGTCTGATCATCGAAATTTTCTCTGTAGTTTCCCGAACCAAGTCAGGTCCTATAATGGAGGAGTCACCAACCTCAGTCCAACAAACTGGCGAACGACATGGTCTCCCATACAATGCTTCAAAAGGTGCCATCCCAATGCTAGATTGGTAACTATTGTTGTATGCAAACTCAACTAATGGCAAGTGATCTTCCCAAGAGCCCCCAAAATCAAGCACACAAGCCCTTAGCATATCCTCTAAGATCTGGATCGTACGCTCGGATTTTCCATCCGTCTGAGGGTGATAAGCTGTGCTCAGATGTAAATGAGTTCCTAAAGATTTCTGGAGACTTTGCCAAAAATGAGATGTAAAACGAGGATCTCTGTCCGAAACAATAGAAACTGGCACACCATGCAGTTTGACGATCTCCATAACATAAAGCTTACTAAGTGTCTCAACCGAATCAGTCATACGCATTGGAAGAAAATGTGCAGATTTTGTTAAACGGTCAACGAGGACCCATATAGCATCATGCTTCTTTGGTGACCTTGGAAGTCCCGACACAAAATCCATAGTCACATGTTCCCATTTCCATTCTGAAACAGGTAATGGCTGGAGTAGTCCTGCAGGTCTCTGGTGTTCAGCCTTCACCTGTTGGCAAGTCAAGCATCTTGCAACAAAATTGGCCACATCTTTCTTCATACCCTTCCACCAAAACTGGCGACGTAAGTCGTGATACATTTTGGTACCTCCTGGGTGTACTGCAAGCCGAGAGTGATGGAATTCACGAAGTACTTCTTCTCGAAACAACTCGGGAACAACTAGCTTACCCATATACCGCACACTCTGATCCGGTTTAACCGTTAAACCTGTTACTTCTTCCCCATCTAAAATACGTCTACGAATTGACTCCACTTCTTCATCATGTTGTTGCGCTTCAATTGCCCGTGTTACAATTGAGGGTTGCGCCACTATGGAGAACAATGCAGATCCCTCAGCTACTTCATTGAGATGCAAGTCGAACTCACTGACATCTTCAAGCATCTTCCACTCATTAACTGCCTTTCCCACTATGCTATGCAATGATTTTCTACTTAGTGCATCTGCCACCACATTAGCCTTGCCCGGGTGGTACTGCAAGTCAAAGTCATAGTTCTCCATGTATTCCATCCATCGTGTCTGTCGCTGGTTGAGATCTTTCTGCGAGAACAAATATTTTAAGCTCTTGTGGTCAGAAAACACATCAAACTTCTCACCATATAAGTAATGCCTCCAAATCTTCAAAGCAAAGATAACTGCTGCAAGTTCCAAATCATGAGTAGGGTAGTTTCGCTCATGCGTCTTTAATTGACGTGAAGCATAAGCAACAACCTTACCCAATTGCATCAAAACACAACCTAAGCCGTCGTGTGAAGCATCACAATATACTGTATAACCTATACCCCTTTCGGGTATCACCAGGATTGGAGCAGATGTCAACCTCTTCTTTAACTCCTGAAAGGCCAAATTACATTTACCATCCCAGACAAATTTTACCCCCTTGCGTGTCAATCGTGTCAGTGGTGACGCAAGTTTTGAGAAATCCTCCACAAATCTACGATAATAGCCTGCAAGACCGAGAAAGCTGCGGATCTCAAAAACATTTTTCGGTGGCTTCCAATTCATAACTGCATCTACCTTTGAAGGGTCAACAGAAACACCCCCACTTGATACAACATGGCCAAGAAATTTTACCTCAGATAGCCAGAACTCACACTTCTCATATTTTGCATACAAGTGGTGATCTCGTAAGAGCTGCAAGACAGTTCTCAAATGTTCTTCATGTGCTTCCTTAGATGGCGAATAAATGAGAATATCATCTACAAATACCACAACAAATTGATCGAGGTAAGGCCGAAAGATACGGTTCATCAAATCCATAAAAGCAGCTGGCGCATTTGTTAACCCAAAGGGCATAACAAGGAACTCATAATGCCCGTATCTAGTACGAAAAGCCGTCTTAGAAATATCTTCTTCCTTAACTCGCAACTGATGATAACCTGATCGCAAATCGATTTTGGAAAAGCACATCGAACCCTTTAGTTGATCAAACAAGTCGTCAATCCTCGGTAAGGGGTACTTGTTCTTAATCGTCACTCTGTTGACCTTCCTATAGTCAATACACATGCGGAGCGACCCATCTTTCTTCTTCACAAACAAGGCCGGAGCTCCCCAAGGTGACGTACTAGGACGAATAAACTTTTTATCCAGCAATTCTTGAAGTTGCACTTTCAGCTCACGCAACTCAGCAGGAGCAAATCGGTATGGGCTCATTGAAATAGGTGCGGTACCAGGAACAAGATCAATAGAAAATTCCACTTCACGACGTGGTGGCAATTCATGTAAATCATCTGGAAAGACATCTCGAAAATCACACACGACTGATGGAAACTCTTCATATGCAGCAATACCCTCGTCATCCTTACTTATGGAGAAAAGAAAATTTAGGTTTCCCCGAGCCCATGAGTCCAACTTAGATGGTGTCGCACAATCATTGCGGTCACCAAGAAAATTGAAACGAACTCCTTCAGTCGTAGTAACAGACACTCTCCTCTTATGACAATCAATGTTGGCACGATAGGCAGTCAACCAATCCATCCCAAGGATAACATCAAAAGTAGTCATGTCTAAGACAATTAAGTCAAACAATGTGCAATAATCAGCAACTCCAAGCTCACATGACCTGCAAACCCTATTCAAAGTGACTTCATCGCTGACCGGGGTGTTTATAGTCAATGGAGTCTCTAACAAGTCCATCTCTAGGCCCAAGGATGATGCAAACGACAATGATATAAATGAATGTGATGCTCCAGTATCAAAAAGAACGGATGCCCAAGAATGGAACACTAACAATGTACCTTGAATTACCGATGGATCTGTCGACTCCTCAACTGGTGCCTGCATTCCCGGTGGAACTGAACCTGTGACTGAGTAAACACGGCCTTGTGCTCCCTGTCCTTTCTGACCACCTCCTTGAGTTCTAGCTTGCTGATTAGATAATGCTGAGTTAGACCCTTGGAGAGTTCTCTGACCCTGATTCCCAAACGACTGTTGTGGTGCTCCATTCTCTGATCGTGATGGTACTGACTGTGTAGAATGAGACTGATGTGCTCGAGTCACCCTTTGTGTTCCTTGACCCTGGGTACAATAACGACTAATGTGTCCGACCTGCCCACACTGATAGCATGTCCGAGGCTCCCCATTCTTTGTCGAGTCCTGTGAATATCCTTGCTGAAATCCTTGGGAACGCCCTCCCAATAGTGCTCTCCGAGGGCACTCAAAACGACGATGTCCCGGCTGGTTGCAGTGGTGGCACAAATCATTTCTCTGATACGTCTGTCCAGTACCATATGTTGGAGCAAGAGGAACAGATCTAGATGACGGCTGCTGCCCCTGAGGGTACGATGTCGTGTCAGAGGTCTTAGGACGTTTCGAGAAATGACTCTCAGATTGGGTACTAACACCTCCATGATGTGGCTTAAGCTCTCTAATCCTCTTGGTATCCTGCAAAGTTTCCTCCACAGTTGTTGCTGCCTCCACAAGCTCAGAATAGTTACGAATCCGCAAAGCTGCCACTCTCTCCCTGATAGCAGGCCTCAAACCGCGCTCAAATTTCTTGCACCTCAACTCCTCAGTCGCAATCATCTCATTAGCATGACGTCCTAGGGCGGTAAACTTGACCTCATATTGTGCCACTGTCATAGCTCCACCCTGAATCAAAGCAATAAACTGTTCTCGGAGAGCATCCTTAGCCGTTTCTGGAAAATACTTGCCCAAGAAAATCTTGGAGAAAGCCTCAAAATTCTTAGTGATTGTGGAGCTCACACGCTTCCACCAGTGATATGCATCTCCCTTCAACTGATTCACTGCAAAGTCCACTTTCATAGCCTCATCCTTGATGCTCAGAGTATCTAAATTGCGGCTAACCTGCTCCAACCACTCCTCTGCAGCTAGCGGGTCTGGTTCACCATGAAACTCAGGTGTCTTCATACGTAGAAACTCCCTCAAGGCTATAGGAGCTGAATTATGATCATCTCCAGTTTGGGTTTGGGCTGGAGTTCCTTTCCCGATCGCACTAGTCATCTCTCGCAATGTGTTGACAACCTCGCTAAGGAATTCCTGTGGAATAGCCTGCACTTGCGGTGCACTAGTATTTCTAGCTTGAGTCGTATTCCCCACCCCAGTATCACCAACATATTGAGCCTCAGTAGTTGAAGCTGCAACTGTAGTCTTTTTCTTAGTCTTAGTACTTCTACTCTTTTTCGGGGCCATCACTCTATATGAAAGCTTAAACAATAATTAGTCGTGCAATTATCCAAAATAAATTCAAGAACTCATTGGCATATTAATGATGAAATGAAACAAGTAGAACACAAATAAAACAAGTGAACGCGCCTAGAATACATCACAACCATGCATATCAACAAGGCACACAACTCATCACACACGTCAGCATGTATCACATAAACTCATGTATGCACCGAATATTCACATAATACATCACCCACTGCCCCTGGGTATTCGTACCTAGAGCTCTGATACCAAGTTGTCACGCCCCGGTTTTCCATAACCCGAGCACGTGAGTAAAGTTACAAACAACACACTGAAACTGGACAGAAATGGTAGTCTGGATTCAAAAATTGATTTCTCTCAAACCGTTCATTAAAACATTGTGAAATTTGGTAGGGAGGATCCTATAAGGGTGTATTACAACCCACTAAAACAGTTTTTACAAAAGTCAAGAGGTGTGAGAGATATAGGCCAAACCGTGTGGCTGGTCGCTACAAAATTCAGAACTATGACTACAACTTCGTAATTCGATATCTCCTAAACGGTAAGTCGAAATGTTATGAAATTTTGACACAACATTGATATAAAAGTTTATAATACCCCATTAAAACAGTCTTGAAAAATAAAAAGGGGTGTTTGACTTATTGACACAAACGTGGGGCTGACCGGAGAAAACTATCCAAGACAGCATCACAAACTTTAAAAATTAATAACTCTTAAACCGTACGGTGAAATATCATGAAATTTGAACAAAAGGTTGGTATATAAGTGTAGAATACCCATCTAAAACAGTTTTACAAATTAATAAACCAAGCTACACTTATTGAGGAAAACGTGCACTGCTGTCCGTAAAATTCAGGATGAGCAAAGTGACAAATAGATGTCTCCAAATCCTATTCGAGTTCAAACATCAAATCCAATCTATCTAAAACATGGAATAGCCTCTAGCCTCAAATACAATCTCAAATCGAAAGCAACATCTCAACAAGTTCAAGTGTGCATCATGTAGACGACTTTATTAACTAAATGCAACTAAAATCTTCTCCTTGCATGAAGCTCATATCTACACTCTCGGCTCCAATCTAGCACCTGAAAAATGAAGGAGTGAGCAAACCAACGCCCAGTAGAAATAATAGTTTGAGATAATTAATTTGACATGTCATGAAATGCGAGTCACCGAAAGTATTCCACGAAATCAAAGAGTCACACATACTAGTTTACACTACAAGCGTAGACACAATTCACATATATAACACCTTACGTTTTCTTATTAACTCAAACCGTGACACTCAAATCGCCACCGGTGGTGTACGTACTAGTCAACACATGACTCTGCCAGCGACCGCACACAGCGCTTCCTGTTCAACTTAGCCAACACTTGGCTCTGCCGTGACCATATCACGTAATAGCCCCATAGGCTCTGCCCTCTTTACGGGTACTACCCGATGGAATGAGTTACCTCCTGCGCAGGTTTCCGGTCTTTCACCGTGGAGCTGTTCAAGCCCAACTTAATTATCAGCCGTACCCAACCGGTATCACCAACAACAACCTCTCCCTCGCATATAAAGTTTATGACATATTACAGCAACTTGAATCAATCCATGACCACAAGTACTACCGCATCACATGTAATTCACATATTGATGTCCAATTCATATACAACCAATATGATGAAAAAAACTAAGATTTATAAAGTCATATGATGAGACACAAGAAAATCAATTAACATGTTTATTGATCACATAGAACACACGTAGTGCATCATACTTCATAACAAGTAAATTAACAATCAAAACTAAAACTCCTACCTCACGAAAAGGGTTTCAATTAAGAACCTCCAAGATTACAATCCCGAAGAAGTGGCTGCCTCTTGGAGTAAAGATCCGTTTCTTCCCCTTCACTGCACCCAAAATCCTCTTCTTGACTTCCGATTGAGAGCTTGAATGCTAGGGTTTAGTATTCTCCTTCAAAGCATCGTGTGTGTGAGAAAGGGGATGGGAGAATGAAGAAAAGTCGTGAAAAACAATACTGATCCCGTTTTTCAGATGTACCAGGTATAAAACTTTGTGTTAAAGTCACTTTCAGCCCCCTAACTATGTCTAAAATACACCTAGGCCCCCCCTACATATAAAGTTATGTAATTCTTGCAGTTTTGACCCCACAATTTTCATATCGTGCTCTAAAACCTTGCTACTTTATAATTTTAAACTACTCAATTCATTTTACCTAAAATCATATTCATATACAAGCAAAACATTCATTCAAATCATCATATAACACATAGGCATCAAATTTAACTATTTAATGATGATAATAACTATGAATAAAACTATATAATTTATAAAAAAAAAAAAAAGTTTCCGGTCACTACACAACGGGCGTGATGGTGAGACACGTTTCGAGGCACTGGAATAAATGTGCCCACGCGTTTGCTGAGCACGCCTCCAAATGTAACACAACTGTATTTCATTTGTATTCGGGCCCGGCTTGGGCCGAGTCAATTGTAGCTGAAGACTTAATGGGCCGTTTCGCTAGCCCGGTTTGATTAATAAACGGTTTTATCAAAAAAAAAAAAAAAAATTAATACAATGGGCTGCGTATGTAGATAATAATGTCAAATAAAAAAGTATATAACTTTATGTTTTCTTATCAATTTAATACAATGGGCTGGGTCGGGTTTGGGGCTAGCCTCTGAAACCCAAGCCCGACCCTAAAAGAGTTCGAGCCAAAATTTTATGCCCCGGCACAATATTTTTAAGAAACTATTAAGCCCAAGCCATAATATTTTTGGGCTGGGCCGAGCGGACTATTCGGGTCATCGGGTCGATGGTCAGCGCTACACCAAATTGGTCGAAGACAACCGGTCTAATGAAAGAGAACAAAGAGAGAGATGTTAACCCAAGGAAGATTTTCGCCGGAGCTGTTTGGGGGCACCGATCTCTCCCTCTCCTCCGACCATTCACGGTGATCGGCCGTGCAAATTTTAAACTGGAGCGTCTGTCGGCGACGAAGAACAAGAACGGCGTCGTTAATCAGCGAAATCAACTGGTCGAACCGTTCTGTTGTGGGTTTATCACCGTTTCATCTTCAAGTTCACTGGCATTCAGTGGCGGACGCAGGATTCGAATCTTGTGGGGGCCAAACATTACATCGCTATACAGAACACGCATATATATATGGAGTTTTTTTTTTTTTTTTTTTTTTTTTTTTTTTTTTTTTTCTTATTGAGAACCCACATTGAATATTAAAATGAGTCGAAATCGTATTTGGGTAGTACATTTTTTTTGCAACAATATTAAACTGTAAATAGAATAAATAATATAATAAAAATAAATGAAAAAGTATTGAGTTGTATCAAGACTAATTAGAAACCTTGAATTGTATTAGAACTACAAATTTTCTCAAGACAAAATTTCGGTATCTACATTCCCATTACATATTGGGAAACTACTAAATTTTAGAAAAATAACAAGAAGCAACGTAAAAAAAAAAATATATATTCGAAACATAAAGTAACCAATATACAAAATCGTAGGAGATTCATCTTCCATCGCTTAAATTCCCTACATATTTGGATCTACTAATTAATTTACATAATAATTAATTAGTTTTATTAACTTTTTTTTGATTCATAACTAGTTTTCTTAACTAGTTGATTTATTAAATGGTGGTAATTATTTTTATAATTTCAATTTCATAGAAAATAAGAGATACGTGGCTGTAGATTACTAACTTCGGGGGTCTATAATTATCAATTGCTATATTTTCTCAAAAAAAATAAAAAAAAATTATCAATTGCAACACAAAACTTGAGGGGGCCAACTTCTATTCCAACACAAACTCTTCTCAAACCTGAACCATGGTAATAACGTTATAAAAAAAATTTGGAGGGGCCATGGCCCCCTCCCGCCCCCCCTTCCGTCCGCCACTGCTGGCATTAGGAACGCCAAATCTGAAGGTTAGTCACAAATTTTCAAGTCTGTAGAAGATTCATGTTCGGTTTCGATAAGATATGATCTATTGTAAACCCTTGTATGTTCGATTGAACACTGGTTTTTATTTGGGTGAATTCTTAATCACTGAAACTAGCAATTTTGATATACAATGAGGTCAAAGGAACTGGTTTGGAAGAAAAACAACAGGTCTCTATCATAGTAGCGGCTAGCTAGTTGGAGCTGTAGATGAACATTTCAGAATGAGATTCTAAAACCACCCAACTTTATAAATACAGCCAGTGGGTCAACCTCAATTGAAACAAGTTCCGGTTGGCTTGAGTGAATAATATAGTTGGGCCGCTTGGGGCAGGGTTTTGTTAAGCCCCAACACAGACATACACACTTCTTTGTGCTTGTTTGATTTAGTTTCGGAACTTCCAATGATGTATCAAATTACTTATTCTCCCATACAGATGATGCTTGTGGTTCTAGGAGCTCATTATGTTTTTCGTGTTGTTACAACCCAAGTTGAACTGTAAGTTGTTGAGAAACAACTTTGGTAAAGCTATTGTGGTACATAAGTGTTTCGGCCAGGGTAGATTGGTTCAGGTGCTTTTCATTTTCACCTCCTAATGTGTCTCACAGTTAGAAATATGAATCCTTTTTTCTTTGACATGGGCTTTCGGGCATACTAATGTGTGACAAGTTATGTGAAGGCTCGCGATTCCAATTCGAGGCCATATGGCTTTAACACACGGATTGAAGTTCTTTCGTTGAGAGACAATGACATGGGCTTTAACCCACGGATTGTAGCTCTTTCGTTGAGAGACAATGACATGGGCTTTCGGGCATACTAATGTGTGACAAGTTATGTGATGGAAAAGCATGATCTAAACACATATAGATCTACAACATGAATTAAAGCGGAAGATTCATGTGTTACCTCTTCGCCTAAGCTCCTAGCACAGCGGATGATCGTTGATTGCTTGCTTTCACGTACCACCGTCTTGCTCTCAACAGTCTGACTCGAATCACTATGACGAAAGTTCTTGTTCACACCATGTTCCACCAATGAAGGCTAGTTAGAGAGAGAGGCTAGCGTTTCAAGAACTCTCTTTGATCAACACATGATATCTATACAATTATTTTAGGCATATAAAATATGTAGGAGGCTGCCTCTTTATATAGGCAAAACTTCTCCTTAGATTGCAACATAACCCCCTAGGTTTTGTGCCTTTGCTACTAACCTCTTAGGATTTGTGCCTTATTGCAGTCAACCCCATAAGGTGTGATAATTACATGTGCACCCCATATGGGCACAACTCGTAATTTTATAACATCTCCCACTAGCACAGTGGGGTTGCACATTTAGTTCATCTAGTCTCCCTCAATCTCCAACTATTATAATCTACAAAAGTGTTTTTTGTTGCCATGGCTTGTGAATCCTGAGAGTACCTGCATTTTGGGAGTTCCATACTCTAAACTCATACAAGACGAGCTAGCAGCAGGTGCACTATACCTTTTGGAAACAAATGCAATATATATAACTCTCGCATCCCCCAGATTCGCTCAAATTGTCGTCTCGTGGATCACGAACACGTGCCTTGTCCCGTAGGCCATGTTCTAGTGAGTCCACATCTCCTTTATTATATTCATATCCTACATGACCCCGATGGATCTTGTAGGTGGTCCCAATGAAGATAACTAAGAGCGATGCAATGAGAATCTTCTTTCCATCCCTGTGGCGCTTAGATTCGGCTTAGCTTCTTTCTATCACCTTGTAACATATTCCAATGAAAAAATTGTGTCCTGTGACTGGCGTCTTGCTCTAATGATAGATCTATAGCTATTATCATAGGCCTTATGCCTCATATGATAGGCATTTCATGTCATATCATAGGCTTCTAGCTCTTATCGGGATTCTGTCTCATCTTCTACCTTACATAGACTATCCAGGATATGCAAAGGCTACAACTCGTGTGAGAGAGCCGACCTATTGTCTGCGCGGCATGCTCTATTCTAGTACAGGGAAAAGTAACATATCATGCACGTGTTAATCAACATGCATCTTAAATAAACAAATCCATTTAAAATCCAATCAATCAATGTCTCAGTCGCTTAATCAGTCTGAAATTTCTAGAAACGTCTCACCATTTTCCTAATCCCATATCCCTAACATGACCAATGAAAACATTCCTTAACAAGCGCTCGATCATGGGATCAGCTAACATATGATTCGTAGGAATATACTCTAAGGAAACATCTCCTTTAGGTACCACCTCCCTTATGAAGTGATACTTTATCTCTATGTGTTTGGCCTTGCAGTGATACTTCAGATCCTTAGCACAATCTATGGCCGCCATAGTATCACAACGTAGGGTAACTGGTCTTGGTCCGTCAACTGCTCTCAGACTGAACATAAACCTCTTTAACCAAGCACTCTCCTCCGCTACCGCAGAGCAGGGAACGTATTCTGCTTCCATGGTTGATAAGGCAGTGCAAGTCTGTTTGCTACTGTGCCACGTAATGGCTCCTCCACCCAGCATGAAGACATAGCCTGAGGTCGATTTGCGTGCGTTTAGGTCCCACCCCAGTCACCGTCACTGTAGCCAACGAGTCGAAGCTCTAAGCCTCGATAGAGCAGCACGTAATCCTTTGTACCTTTGAGATATCGGAGTATCCTTTTGGCAACCTTCCAGTGTCTCACACCGGGATCAGACTTGTATCTGCTAACTAAACCGACAACATGACAAATATCGGGCCTTGTACACATCATAGCGTACATTAAACTTCAGCACTTGCGTAGGGTACTTTGGACATTTGGTCTTTATCGTGTTGGGTCTTGGGACGCATTTCAAGATTGAGTTTCTCGCCATGAGCAATGGGAGTGTCAAGTGGTTTGGCATCATACATCCTGAACCGTTTGATTATCTTCTTGATGTGCGCCTCTTGCGACAATCCTAGAAGTTTCTTGGAACGATCTCTTAGGATCTTTATCCCAAGGATATAGCTTGCTTCACCAATATCCTTCATCGAGAAGCGAGAGGATAACCACCCTTTAGTTGAGCATTCCAATATCAATGCTTGCCAATAGTATGTATAGGGGCAAAATCATGAACTTCTTTCCTGAGCTTTTGACATACACACATTGGTCCTCATCTACCAATTGCGAAGCCATATGCCACAGTGTCCTGATGGAATTTCAAATACCACTGTCTTGGGGACTTTTTAAGCCCACATATGGACTTTAATCAGTTTGCACACTTTGTGCTCTTGACCTTTCATCTCGAAGCCTACAGGCCGAGTCATATAGATCTCCTCGTCTAGTTCTCCATTGAGAAATGCAGTCTTAACATCCATTTGATGTAGCTCTAAGTCCATGCTGGCTACTATTGCCAATATGAGGCGAATGGAGGCAATTCTAACTACATGGGATAAAATCTCCTCGTAATCCACACCCTGTTGTTGGGTATAGCCTTCCGCCACTAGCCGGGCCTTATGCCTCTCCATGCTTCCGAATGCCTTCGATTTGACCTTGAAAACCCACTTGTTTCCAATGGCCCTACGTCCATGAGGCAAGTCAACTAAGTCGCAAACATGATTCGTTTTCATTGACTCTAGTTCTTCTTGTAAAGCGATATCCCATTCTTTCTTGTCAGGTGATGAGAGGGCCTCGGACAATGTCCTAGCTTCATCATCTTCTTGTGTGGCGACCATCATGGCCTCCCCTTCAATGTCAAATTGTCGACGGGGCACGCTCCCACGAGCGCTCCTACGCAATGAGGGTTCTTCAGCTTCATCATTGTATATGATGGGCTGCTCACTAGGCAAGTCACTCCCACTGAAGAACCATAGGAACTACTTCCTCCTGGTCAGTGAGGAACTGTGTGAAACGACCCGGGATCTCGGTTCAGGGTTAAAGAGACAATCGACAACCAAAAGTAGAAATATACTATTAAGATTACATTTCGCTTAATGTACATAACAAAATTTCGATAATAAGCACAATTTAAAATACAACATTTGTGATCTACTAAGTGATCTAAGTTAAGCTATACTTCTTCGTCTCGATCCGCGTTCCCATTTCCCAAACTTGATTGACGACCTGCGGTTTTAAAATGGCAAATGCCGACGCAGTTTTGAAGAAATAATCAGTAAAAACTGAGTAAATACATACTACGACATGTAAAGCAACGAGTGGCACGGAAGCATGAGTTGAAACAAATTAGAAGATTTTAATAGTAAAGATATCATGTTGGAGACTTTGGAACAACTGGAAGTAAACGAGTAACAAAAACCTCTCAATTTAATAACATTGAGAAACCACGAGTAGTTGGTAACATACCAGAGTAAACTAGTCCATTTAAGAGGATAACTTAGTTCATGAGTAGCCAAAGCATTTCAAATTTTTTCAATTGATTAGGGCATATCAAGAGCCACAAACAGCATTAATAAGTAGTCAATTTTTAATTTCGACTTCAATCAACAGTTTAATTTAGCTGAGGCGTGTCAAGAGCCACCAGCAGGATCGATGTAAACAGAGGGATCACGAAATAATCACTAAGGGTTCCTTCTAGGGTCTGTCAAACCTTATTTCACCCGAGCGTTAAGGGAGCCCATTCGTCAACCCCGCTCACAACATTAGCTAAAAGGCCTTAAGTGTCGACACCCCTATACCGTAGTGACCCTTACAAGTATAAGTAGCACTCTATAGCTCTATAAACCCCTTGGCCTCAATACCTTGATACATTTTGGCTCATCGGGGGCGGATTTTTGAACATTGACGTTCTATCCATTAATAAGAAGCATTGCTTCAATGGTCTTAGCCATAAGAAAATGGAGGATCGCTTGACGCCTCCCATTAATAACAGTACTCTGTACATCGTCCTAAGTCTATTAGAGGTATTTTATTTCTTCTCTATCACATAACCAGAATCAAGGTATCAAAATTTTGACAAGTAATTTCCGAGAGTTCTCAAAGGAGATGAATAAAATAGTTTAACAACTTTCGAGTGGAAAACATGCATTCTCATACTATTTCATATAACAACATTCATTTGAAACATCAAACACATACGCAGATTTTGATATGAAAAGGCCGTACATATGTACTTACCTCTGAGCCATGAAAGGCGCAACACAACACTAGCACTCCTACAACGCTCGTCTCCGAGTCTCACCGTAGATGCAGCAACACGAAAACGTACGTCTACTTCGAACGATCCTTAATAACGGCTGGATATACACAAGTATACAACCTATTAGCATATATCCTCTATATGAGGTTTAATGCAAGAATGCAATAAAATGCAGGTCACGCAAGCTAACTTGACCAAAATGCCCCTAATACTTTGAAACTGTCCAGTACAGTCCCTGATTGTGCCTGGACCCCATATTACACTCATACTGGCCCAACAACATCCAAGAATGACTCTTAACTCATCCATATGAACTTAGCATCGAGATCTACAACTTTCAGTAAATTACACTTAAGCCCCTAAAGTTTGCTAAAATTACAGAAAGACCCCCACCATTGATTTGATAACACCCGAGTCAAATAATTCATTCTTAAGGCTCCAAGTATCCTTCTAAGTCAGGTTGTTGGTCTCAAAACATTAACTTTGTTCAAATGCAAAGTTTTAATTAATTGCACATAGGCCCCCGAAGTTTAGTAAAACTGCAAAAAGACCCCCACATTTGACTTGGTCAACCCTAGCCCAGAATTACATACAAGTACTCCAAACACGCATACAAGACATGCTGACAAACTCCAAGTTACTAAACTAACCTCAATTCAAAGTTTAAGTGAAATGACTATTTTGCCCCTCCTATACAGTTCAGTCAAACTAGGGTTTTCGAAAAGTCAAACTTGGCCAAACTTGATATTTAGACTCAGAATATGAATACGAGCAAGTTTCATGAAGAACGCTAAGGCTAGAAATGTCATTCAAATGGTCAAACCGAATATCAAAGATAGCGAAAAGTCGTTTCAAGTAGTCAACTTTGCGACTGTTTTCTGATCAATTGAGAAGGAATTTTAAGAAACTGGAAATAGCGTTTTGAAGATGACAGTTCAAGGATTCCAGAACATATTTGAGATCCTAAAAACTCCAAGTATACAAAGAGATATCACTAGTCAAAGTGGGATGAAAATTTAGATTCCAACACTTAGAAAATTTAATAGATTTACACGCGTTCAAAGCAACAACTATAGGCTTGATTTGTGAGAAATCCTTTACGAAATTGAAGATGACCCAGAGAGGATAAAATGAAGTATTATACATCATCTACGCACAGGAGAAGGAAAAACAAGATTACATTACGAATTGAGGGAGTTATAGTCGTTTGAAAATGACAACTTCAACTCAAAACCCAACACTTAGAATATTTTCATTGTTTTGACAGCAACAACCAACAACAAGCAGCCTACTTTGAACACAGATTCAGGGGGTTTAGAGACCAAATTTGACAAAACTTAAAACACGGAAGTTGTAGATCTATGTCTAGGCTTTCCAGAAAGCTAAGAATCATTTAAAACGGATCAACAACGAGGGAGATATCAACATTCAAAGTCGACACATTTTGCAGGTTGAGAGCAACAACTTCAAGAACAACGAAATCCAACTGACTTTGGTTACAAATTTGACACACTTAGAGGCTGTTTTGGCCAAAGTAATCAACATACGAGTGCAGAGCTATATATAGGCTTTCTAACAAGCCAAGAATCAAGACAAAACAGTCAAGAACAAGGGAAATACAGAGGCACAAACATGGCGCAAAAACTCGCCGGAAAACTCAAGAACAGAGAATCAAAACGTGATTCAATCGAAATCTGGGCAGTAAAACATGTTCACAACATCTCTAGGAGCATTATGATGCTTAAAAACGATCAAAACGAACAAGGGTGAAGGCCATACCGAGCTCTGCAGCTTCCGGCGGCCAACAACTTGGTTTCCGGCACCCCGTCGATTTCTGGGTTGATAAGAGGGTGATGCGAGGTCCACGGGTCACAGGGAAGTCGCAGGGAGGGAAGGAACGACCCCGAATGAATGAGATTGACGAAGTCGCCGTTCGGCGGCGAACCCCCGACGGGTTTGAAGCCAGAATCCGGCGACGGTGAAATCTGTCGACCTGGGTTGAAAAATGGGGTCCTCCTGGTGCGCCTAGGTCTCACGAATACAATGGAACAAGAATTAGCAACCGAGAATGAACAGAGAGAGAGAATTCAAGGGTTGAAAAGTTAGGGTTCTTGAGTTTCAAACCCAAAATTCTACTTCGTTACTCACCCGATTCTGAAATCAATTGAGGGCTTTTGGTCCTTGCGTCGAGGGCTTCCACCAGTAGCAGCAGAATCGTGAAAGGCGTGGTGGAGGTGGTGGCTGTGTTGGTGGTGGTGGTTGTATGGTGGAGAAGAATATGAAGTTGATGAAGATGATGTAGATGATGGTAAAGTCTATCTCTCTCTCTCTTCTCTTTCTCAGCAGGTGGTGAAGATGGGAGTGGAGCTGCCACCTAGCTCTTAGGTTGTCAAAATAAGGTTAACAAGTGTCTCACATGCACAAGGGGGTGTAAGTGTAGTTTTTCTAACTTTTGGGTACAACTAGAATTAGAGCTTCTACTTACTTTCTAAGAATCGCACAACCACCCCGAACATCTCTAGTGCTTCAAAATCATTCTAACAACGTCCAAATATTGCTAACACTCCAAAATTCAAACTTTAAATCCGTGACAAACTATTTACAAATTCGCCCCCAAAGTCTTGATATTGCACTTAGAGTCGGCTTGAAAAATAGGGGTGTTACAGTCTACCCACCTTAAAAGAATCTTCGTCCCCGAAGATCTCATCTACACTTACCCACATACATAAAATGAATATGAAATGCAAAACGGTGACTCAGTCTATTTGACTTAGCCAGACAAGTATCTAAATAGCTCTCGTTGAATGTTCTGCTCCAAAAGATAGCTTCCTTAGATGGTCAGCTAGAAACACCTTAACTGGAAGAAGTTTCTCATTCTCACCCTCCGCACTACGAGGTCTATTATGAGTCTATATATTACTATCCAGCCTAGACTCGCCTCACAATAGGGTTTCGTATATGATTAGTACAAGTAAAGGTTCGAAACAAGATTTTGAAAGTTCGACAACAACATACAAGTTCTCAATTTTAGAAACAACTCAAAAATTTGCTAGAATTCATACAAATCTCGAAACTTTTAGACAAATACTTTTATCAAGACTAATATGTCATTTTGCTTGAATCATCCGCGTTAAAAATGTTGTTTTACTTGTAGAGGATTAGATGAACCAATCACCTCAAGTGTTCCACGCATAAGAGGGAGAAAAGAACACTATGTGTCGTCACACAACGTGTCTCTCCATCACAACTCGAATGTGTTTCAAATGTTCCAACTTAGTCTACACAGCGGGTACAACTCATAGTACCGTCGTACTAAGAGTCACGCCAGCGGACTGGTAAACAAAGTGGTCCATATCACTTGGCATTTGGTAGCTTGAAACGGCAATAATTTTCGGAAACTTTTTTTTTTTTTGTAATAAATACTTTATTTTCAAAAGTTTCTAATTTTGGAAAGAACCATGTCAAATTAAGTCGAAATGAAACAAAGCAAAGTACTCTCTTAAAGGTAGTCACTCGTAGGTAAGAAAATAATAGTCTCAGGGTCTTCTAAGTCAAAAACGCCGCTACTCTCTCGTTGACAAAGTAACATAGAAGCATAAAGAGTCATAGATACGCATCACACGACAATGACAAACAATTCGATATAAATAGGCATGTCACATAAATATTGCGCCTGTGAATAGGCAAGTAACTTTGCATGAACAAATATTTAATCAACATATACGGTACAAGTCGAGTTTCATAATACGTAAGTACCCAAACTCCCCGACGGCTTGTTTACTTCTTATTGCCAAATTGGGTTATCCTAATCAATTTTAAATTTTGAAAAATGTTTTGTCTTTCTTATTCTCTACTAATGGAAATCGAAAAGTCACTTTAACCGGAGAACCGATGCTCTGATACCATCTGAAATGACCCGGGATCTCGGTTCAGGGTTAAAGAGACAATCGACAACCAAAAGTAGAAATATACTATTAAGATTACATTTCGCTTAATGTACATAACAAAATTTCGGTAATAAGCACAATTTAAAATACAACATTTGTGATCTACTAAGTGATCTAAGTTAAGCTATACTTCTTCGTCTCGATCCGCGTTCCCATTCCCCAAACTTGATTGACGACCTGCGGTTTTAAAATGGCAAATGCCGACGCAGTTTTGAAGAAATAATCAGTAAAAACTGAGTAAATACATACTACGACATGTAAAGCAACGAGTGGCACGGAAGCATGAGTTGAAACAAATTAGAAGATTTTAACAGTAAAGATATCATGTTGGAGACTTTGGAACAACTGGAAGTAAACGAGTAACAAAAACCTCTCAATTTAATAACATTGAGAAACCACGAGTAGTTGGTAACATACCAGAGTAAACTGTCCATTTAAGAGGATAACTTAGTTCATGAGTAGCCAAAGCATTTCAAATTTTTTCAATTGATTAGGGCATATCAAGAGCCACAAACAGCATTAATAAGTAGTCAATTTTTAATTTCGACTTCAATCAACAGTTTAATTTAGCTGAGGCGTGTCAAGAGCCACTAGCAGGATCGATGTAAACAGAGGGATCACGAAATAATCACTAAGGGTTCCTTCTAGGGTCTGTCAAACCCTATTTCACCCGAGCGTTAAGGGAGCCCATTCGTCAACCCCGCTCACAACATTAGCTAAAAGGCGTTAAGTGTCGACACCCCTATACCGTAGTGACCCTTACAAGTATAAGTAGCACTCTATAGCTCTATAAACCCCTTGGCCTCAATACCTTGATACATTTTGGCTCATCGGGGGCGGATTTTTGAACATTGACGTTCTATCCATTAATAAGAAGCATTGCTTCAATGGTCTTAGCCATAAGAAAATGGAGGATCGCTTGACGCCTCCCATTAATAATAGTACTCTGTACATCGTCCTAAGTCTATTAGAGGTATTTTATTTCTTCTCTGTCACATAACCAGAATCAAGGTATCAAAATTTTGACAAGTAATTTTCGAGAGTTCTCAAAGGAGATGAATAAAATAGTTTAACAACTTTCGAGTGGAAAACATGCATTCTCATACTATTTCATATAACAACATTCATTTGAAACATCAAACACATACGCAGATTTTGATATGAAAAGGCCGTACATATGTACTTACCTCTGAGCCATGAAAGGCGCAACGCAACACTAGCACTCCTACAACGCTCGTCTCCGAGTCTCACCGTAGATGCAGCAACACGAAAACGTACGTCTACTTCGAACGATCCTTAATAACGGCTGGATATACACAAGTATACAACCTATTAGCATATATCCTCTATATGAGGTTTTATGCAAGAATGCAATAAAATGCAGGTCACGCAAGCTAACTTGACCAAAATGCCCCTAATACTTTGAAACTGTCCAGTACAGTCCCTGATTGTGCCTGGACCCCATATTACACTCATAGTGGCCCAACAACATCCAAGAATGACTCTTAACTCATCCATATGAACTTAGCATCGAGATCTACAACTTTCAGTAAATTACACTTAAGCCCCTAAAGTTTGCTAAAATTACAGAAAGACCCCCACCATTGATTTGACAACTCCCGAGTCAAATAATTCATTCTTAAGGCTCCAAGTATCCTTCTAAGTCAGGTTGTTGGTCTCAAAACATTAACTTTGTTCAAATGCAAAGTTTTAATTAATTGCACATAGGCCCCCGAAGTTTAGTAAAACTGCAAAAAGACCCCCACATTTGACTTGGTCAACCCTAGCCCATAATTACATACAAGTACTCCAAACACGCATACAAGACATGCTGACAAACTCCAAGTTACTAAACTAACCTCAATTCAAAGTTTAAGTGAAATGACTATTTTGCCCCTCCTATACAGTTCAGTCAAACTAGGGTTTTCGAAAAGTCAAACTTGGTCAAACTTGATATTTAGACTCAGAATATGAATACGAGCAAGTTTCATGAGAAACGCTAAGGCTAGAAATGTCATTCAAATGGTCAAACCGAATATCAAAAGATAGCGAAAAGTCGTTTCAAGTAGTCAACTTTGCGACTGTTTTCTGATCAATTGAGAAGGAATTTTAAGAAACTGGAAATAGCGTTTTGAAGATGACAGTTCAAGGATTCCAGAACATATTTGAGATCCTAAAAACTCCAAGTATACAAAGAGATATCGCTAGTCAAAGTGGGATGAAAATTTAGATTCCAACACTTAGAAAATTTAATAGATTTACACGCGTTCAAAGCAACAACTATAGGCTTGATTTGTGAGAAATCCGTTACGAAATTGAAGATGACCCAGAGAGGATAAAATGAAGTATTATACATCATCTACGCACAGGAGAAGGAAAAACAAGATTACATTAAGAATTGAGGGAGTTATAGTCGTTTGAAAATGACAACTTCAACTCAAAACCCAACACTTAGAATATTTTCATTGTTTTGACAGCAACAACCAACAACAAGCAGCCTACTTTGAACACAGATTCAGGGGGTTTAGAGACCAAATTTGACAAAACTTAAAACACGGAAGTTGTCGATCTATGTCTAGGCTTTCCAGAAAGCTAAGAATCATTTAAAACGGATCAACAACGAGGGAGATATTAACATTCAAAGTCGACACATTTTGCAGGTTGAGAGCAACAACTTCAAGAACAACGAAATCCAACTGACTTTGGTTACAAATTTGACACACTTAGAGGCTGTTTTGGCCAAAGTAATCAACATACGAGTGCAGAGCTATATATAGGCTTTCTAACAAGCCAGGAATCAAGACAAAACAGTCAAGAACAAGGGAAATACAGAGGCACAAACATGGCGCAAAAACTCGCCGGAAAACTCAAGAACAGAGAATCAAAACGTGATTCAATCGAAATCTGGGCAGTAAAACATGTTCACAACATCTCTAGGAGCATTATGATGCTTAAAAACGATCAAAACGAACAAGGGTGAAGGCCATACCGAGCTCTGCAGCTTCCGGCGGCCATGGCGGATTCCGGCGGCCAACAACTTGGTTTCCGGCACCCCGTCGATTTCTGGGTTGATAAGAGGGTGATGCGAGGTCCACGGGTCACAGGGAAGTCGCAGGGAGGGAAGGAACGACCCCGAATGAATGAGATTGACGAAGTCGCCGTTCGGCGGCGAACCCCCGACGGGTTTGAAGCCAGAATCCGGCGACGGTGAAATCTGTCGACCTGGGTTGAAAAATGGGGTCCTCCTGGTGCGCCTAGGTCTCACGAATACAATGGAACAAGAATTAGCAACCGAGAATGAACAGAGAGAGAGAATTCAAGGGTTGAAAAGTTAGGGTTCTTGAGTTTCAAACCCAAAATTCTACTTCGTTACTCACCCGATTCTGAAATCAATTGAGGGCTTTTGGTCCTTGCGTCGAGGGCTTCCACCAGTAGCAGCAGAATCGTGAAAGGCGTGGTGGAGGTGGTGGCTGTGTTGGTGGTGGTGGTTGTATGGTGGAGAAGAATATGAAGTTGATGAAGATGATGTAGATGATGGTAAAGTCTATCTCTCTCTCTCTTCTCTTTCTCAGCAGGTGGTGAAGATGGGAGTGGAGCTGCCACCTAGCTCTTAGGTTGTCAAAATAAGGTTAACAAGTGTCTCACATGCACAAGGGGGTGTAAGTGTAGTTTTTCTAACTTTTGGGTACAACTAGAATTAGAGCTTCTACTTACTTTCTAAGAATCGCACAACCACCCCGAACATCTCTAGTGCTTCAAAATCATTCTAACAACGTCCAAATATTGCTAACACTCCAAAATTCAAACTTTAAATCCGTGACAAACTATTTACAAATTCGCCCCCGAAGTCTTGATATTGCACTTAGAGTCGGCTTGAAAAATAGGGGTGTTACAGTCTACCCACCTTAAAAGAATCTTCGTCCCCGAAGATCTCATCTACACTTACCCACATACATAAAATGAATATGAAATGCAAAACGGTGACTCAGTCTATTTGACTTAGCCAGACAAGTATCTAAATAGCTCTCGTTGAATGTTCTGCTCCAAAAGATAGCTTCCTTAGATGGTCAGCTAGAAACACCTTAACTGGAAGAAGTTTCTCATTCTCACCCTCCGCACTACGAGGTCTATTATGAGTCTATATATTACTATCCAGCCTAGACTCGCCTCACAATAGGGTTTCGTATATGATTAGTACAAGTAAAGGTTCGAAACAAGATTTTGAAAGTTCGACAACAACATACAAGTTCTCAATTTTAGAAACAACTCCAAAATTTGCTAGAATTTATACAAATCTCGAAACTTTTAGACAAATACTTTTATCAAGACTAGTATGTCATTTTGCTTGAATCATCCGCGTTAAAAATGTTGTTTTACTTGTAGAGGATTAGATGAACCAATCACCTCAAGTGTTCCACGCATAAGAGGGAGAAAAGAACACTATGTGTCGTCACACAACATGTCTCTCCATCACAACTCGAATGTGTTTCAAATGTTCCAACTTAGTCTACACAGCGGGTACAACTCATAGTACCGTCGTACTAAGAGTCACGCCAGCGGACTGGTAAACAAAGTGGTCCATATCACTTGGCATTTGGTAGCTTGAAACGGCAATAATTTTCGGAAACTTTTTTTTTTTGTAATAAATACTTTATTTTCAAAAGTTTCTAATTTTGGAAAGAACCATGTCAAATTAAGTCGAAATGAAACAAAGCAAAGTACTCTCTTAAAGGTAGTCACTCGTAGGTAAGAAAATAATAGTCTCAGGGTCTTCTAAGTCAAAAACGCCGCTACTCTCTCGTTGACAAAGTAACATAGAAGCATAAAGAGTCATAGATACGCATCACACGACAATGACAAACAATTCGATATAAATAGGCATGTCACATAAATATTGCGCCTGTGAATAGGCAAGTAACTTTGCATGAACAAATATTTAATCAACATATACGGTACAAGTCGAGTTTCATAATACGTAAGTACCCAAACTCCCCGACGGCTTGTTTACTTCTTATTGCCAAATTGGGTTATCCTAATCAATTTTAAATTTTGAAAAATGTTTTGTCTTTCTTATTCTCTACTAATGGAAATCGAAAAGTCACTTTAACCGGAGAACCGATGCTCTGATACCATCTGAAACGACCCGGGATCTCGGTTCAGGGTTAAAGAGACAATCGACAACCAAAAGTAGAAATATACTATTAAGATTACATTTCGCTTAATGTACATAACAAAATTTCGATAATAAGCACAATTTAAAATACAACATTTGTGATCTACTAAGTGATCTAAGTTAAGCTATACTTCTTCGTCTCGATACGCGTTCCCATTCCCCAAACTTGATTGACGACCTGCGGTTTTAAAATGGCAAATGCCGACGCAGTTTTGAAGAAATAATCAGTAAAAACTGAGTAAATACATACTACGACATGTAAAGCAACGAGTGGCACGGAAGCATGAGTTGAAACAAATTAGAAGATTTTAACAGTAAAGATATCATGTTGGAGACTTTGGAACAACTGGAAGTAAACGAGTAACAAAAACCTCTCAATTTAATAACATTGAGAAACCACGAGTAGTTGGTAACATACCAGAGTAAACTAGTCCATTTAAGAGGATAACTTAGTTCATGAGTAGCCAAAGCATTTCAAATTTTTTCAATTAATTAGGGCATATCAAGAGCCACAAACAGCATTAATAAGTAGTCAATTTTTAATTTCGACTTCAATCAACAGTTTAATTTAGGTGAGGCGTGTCAAGAGCCACCAGCAGGATCGATGTAAACAGAGGGATCACGAAATAATCACTAAGGGTTCCTTCTAGGGTCTGTCAAACCCTATTTCACCCGAGCGTTAAGGGAGCCCATTCGTCAACCCCGCTCACAACATTAGCTAAAAGGCCTTAAGTGTCGACACCCCTATACCGTAGTGACCCTCACAAGTATAAGTAGCACTCTATAGCTCTATAAACCCCTTGGCCTCAATACCTTGATACATTTTGGCTCATCGGGGGCGGATTTTTGAACATTGACGTTCTATCCATTAATAAGAAGCATTGCTTCAATGGTCTTAGCCATAAGAAAATGGAGGATCGCTTGACGCCTCCCATTAATAACAGTACTCTGTACATCGTCCTAAGTCTATTAGAGGTATTTTATTTCTTCTCTGTCACATAACCAGAATCAAGGTATCAAAATTTTGACAAGTAATTTCCGAGAGTTCTCAAAGGAGATGAATAAAATAGTTTAACAACTTTCGAGTGGAAAACATGCATTCTCATACTATTTCATATAACAACATTCATTTGAAACATCAAACACATACGCAGATTTTGATATGAAAAGGCCGTACATATGTACTTACCTCTGAGCCATGAAAGGCGCAACGCAACACTAGCACTCCTACAACGCTCGTCTCCGAGTCTCACCGTAGATGCAGCAACACGAAAACGTACGTCTACTTCGAACGATCCTTAATAACGGCTGGATATACACAAGTAAAGTATACAACCTATTAGCATATATCCTCTATATGAGGTTTTATGCAAGAATGCAATAAAATGCAGGTCACGCAAGCTAACTTGACCAAAATGCCCCTAATACTTTGAAACTGTCCAGTACAGTCCCTGATTGTGCCTGGACCCCATATTACACTCATACTGGCCCAACAACATCCAAGAATGACTCTTAACTCATCCATATGAACTTAGCATCGAGATCTACAACTTTCAGCAAATTACACTTAAGCCCCTAAAGTTTGCTAAAATTACAGAAAGACCCCCACCATTGATTTGATAACTCCCGAGTCAAATAATTCATTCTTAAGGCTCCAAGTATCCTTCTAAGTCAGGTTGTTGGTCTCAAAACATTAACTTTGTTCAAATGCAAAGTTTTAATTAATTGCACATAGGCCCCCGAAGTTTAGTAAAACTGCAAAAAGACCCCCACATTTGACTTGGTCAACCCTAGCCCATAATTACATACAAGTACTCCAAACACGCATACAAGACATGCTGACAAACTCCAAGTTACTAAACTAACCTCAATTCAAAGTTTAAGTGAAATGACTATTTTGCCCCTCCTATACAGTTCAGTCAAACTAGGGTTTTCGAAAAGTCAAACTTGGTCAAACTTGATATTTAGACTCAGAATATGAATACGAGCAAGTTTCATGAGAAACGCTAAGGCTAGAAATGTCATTCAAATGGTCAAACCGAATATCAAAAGATAGCGAAAAGTCGTTTCAAGTAGTCAACTTTGCGACTGTTTTCTGATCAATTGAGAAGGAATTTTAAGAAACTGGAAATAGCGTTTTGAAGATGACAGTTCAAGGATTCCAGAACATATTTGAGATCCTAAAAACTCCAAGTATACAAAGAGATATCGCTAGTCAAAGTGGGATGAAAATTTAGATTCCAACACTTAGAAAATTTAATAGATTTACACGCGTTCAAAGCAACAACTATAGGCTTGATTTGTGAGAAATCCGTTACGAAATTGAAGATGACCCAGAGAGGATAAAATGAAGTATTATACATCATCTACGCACAGGAGAAGGAAAAACAAGATTACATTAAGAATTGAGGGAGTTATAGTCGTTTGAAAATGACAACTTCAACTCAAAACCCAACACTTAGAATATTTTCATTGTTTTGACAGCAACAACCAACAACAAGCAGCCTACTTTGAACACAGATTCAGGGGGTTTAGAGACCAAATTTGACAAAACTTAAAACACGGAAGTTGTCGATCTATGTCTAGGCTTTCCAGAAAGCTAAGAATCATTTAAAACGGATCAACAACGAGGGAGATATCAACATTCAAAGTCGACACATTTTGCAGGTTGAGAGCAACAACTTCAAGAACAACGAAATCCAACTGACTTTGGTTACAAATTTGACACACTTAGAGGCTGTTTTGGCCAAAGTAATCAACATACGAGTGCAGAGCTATATATAGGCTTTCTAACAAGCCAGGAATCAAGACAAAACAGTCAAGAACAAGGGAAATACAGAGGCACAAACATGGCGCAAAAACTCGCCGGAAAACTCAAGAACAGAGAATCAAAACGTGATTCAATCGAAATCTGGGCAGTAAAACATGTTCACAACATCTCTAGGAGCATTATGATGCTTAAAAACGATCAAAACGAACAAGGGTGAAGGCCATACCGAGCTCTGCAGCTTCCGGCGGCCATGGCGGATTCCGGCGGCCAACAACTTGGTTTCCGGCACCCCGTCGATTTCTGGGTTGATAAGAGGGTGATGCGAGGTCCACGGGTCACAGGGAAGTCGCAGGGAGGGAAGGAACGACCCCGAATGAATGAGATTGACGAAGTCGCCGTTCGGCGGCGAACCCCCGACGGGTTTGAAGCCAGAATCCGGCGACGGTGAAATCTGTCGACCTGGGTTGAAAAATGGGGTCCTCCTGGTGCGCCTAGGTCTCACGAATACAATGGAACAAGAATTAGCAACCGAGAATGAACAGAGAGAGAGAATTCAAGGGTTGAAAAGTTAGGGTTCTTGAGTTTCAAACCCAAAATTCTACTTCGTTACTCACCCGATTCTGAAATCAATTGAGGGCTTTTGGTCCTTGCGTCGAGGGCTTCCACCAGTAGCAGCAGAATCGTGAAAGGCGTGGTGGAGGTGGTGGCTGTGTTGGTGGTGGTGGTTGTATGGTGGAGAAGAATATGAAGTTGATGAAGATGATGTAGATGATGGTAAAGTCTATCTCTCTCTCTCTTCTCTTTCTCAGCAGGTGGTGAAGATGGGAGTGGAGCTGCCACCTAGCTCTTAGGTTGTCAAAATAAGGTTAACAAGTGTCTCACATGCACAAGGGGGTGTAAGTGTAGTTTTTCTAACTTTTGGGTACAACTAGAATTAGAGCTTCTACTTACTTTCTAAGAATCGCACAACCACCCCGAACATCTCTAGTGCTTCAAAATCATTCTAACAACGTCCAAATATTGCTAACACTCCAAAATTCAAACTTTAAATCCGTGACAAACTATTTACAAATTCGCCCCCAAAGTCTTGATATTGCACTTAGAGTCGGCTTGAAAAATAGGGGTGTTACAGTCTACCCACCTTAAAAGAATCTTCGTCCCCGAAGATCTCATCTACACTTACCCACATACATAAAATGAATATGAAATGCAAAACGGTGACTCAGTCTATTTGACTTAGCCAGACAAGTATCTAAATAGCTCTCGTTGAATGTTCTGCTCCAAAAGATAGCTTCCTTAGATGGTCAGCTAGAAACACCTTAACTGGAAGAAGTTTCTCATTCTCACCCTCCGCACTACGAGGTCTATTATGAGTCTATATATTACTATCCAGCCTAGACTCGCCTCACAATAGGGTTTCGTATATGATTAGTACAAGTAAAGGTTCGAAACAAGATTTTGAAAGTTCGACAACAACATACAAGTTCTCAATTTTAGAAACAACTCCAAAATTTGCTAGAATTTATACAAATCTCGAAACTTTTAGACAAATACTTTTATCAAGACTAGTATGTCATTTTGCTTGAATCATCCGCGTTAAAAATGTTGTTTTACTTGTAGAGGATTAGATGAACCAATCACCTCAAGTGTTCCACGCATAAGAGGGAGAAAAGAACACTATGTGTCGTCACACAACATGTCTCTCCATCACAACTCGAATGTGTTTCAAATGTTCCAACTTAGTCTACACAGCGGGTACAACTCATAGTACCGTCGTACTAAGAGTCACGCCAGCGGACTGGTAAACAAAGTGGTCCATATCACTTGGCATTTGGTAGCTTGAAACGGCAATAATTTTCGGAAACTTTTTTTTTTTTTTTTTGTAATAAATACTTTATTTTCAAAAGTTTCTAATTTTGGAAAGAACCATGTCAAATTAAGTCGAAATGAAACAAAGCAAAGTACTCTCTTAAAGGTAGTCACTCGTAGGTAAGAAAATAATAGTCTCAGGGTCTTCTAAGTCAAAAACGCCGCTACTCTCTCGTTGACAAAGTAACATAGAAGCATAAAGAGTCATAGATACGCATCACACGACAATGACAAACAATTCGATATAAATAGGCATGTCACATAAATATTGCGCCTGTGAATAGGCAAGTAACTTTGCATGAACAAATATTTAATCAACATATACGGTACAAGTCGAGTTTCATAATACGTAAGTACCCAAACTCCCCGACGGCTTGTTTACTTCTTATTGCCAAATTGGGTTATCCTAATCAATTTTAAATTTTGAAAAATGTTTTGTCTTTCTTATTCTCTACTAATGGAAATCGAAAAGTCACTTTAACCGGAGAACCGATGCTCTGATACCATCTGAAACGACCCGGGATCTCGGTTCAGGGTTAAAGAGACAATCGACAACCAAAAGTAGAAATATACTATTAAGATTACATTTCGCTTAATGTACATAACAAAATTTCGATAATAAGCACAATTTAAAATACAACATTTGTGATCTACTAAGTGATCTAAGTTAAGCTATACTTCTTCGTCTCGATCCGCGTTCCCATTCCCCAAACTTGATTGACGACCTGCGGTTTTAAAATGGCAAATGCCGACGCAGTTTTGAAGAAATAATCAGTAAAAACTGAGTAAATACATACTACGACATGTAAAGCAACGAGTGGCACGGAAGCATGAGTTGAAACAAATTAGAAGATTTTAACAGTAAAGATATCATGTTGGAGACTTTGGAACAACTGGAAGTAAACGAGTAACAAAAACCTCTCAATTTAATAACATTGAGAAACCACGAGTAGTTGGTAACATACCAGAGTAAACTAGTCCATTTAAGAGGATAACTTAGTTCATGAGTAGCCAAAGCATTTCAAATCTTTTCAATTGATTAGGGCATATCAAGAGCCACAAACAGCATTAATAAGTAGTCAATTTTTAATTTCGACTTCAATCAACAGTTTAATTTAGCTGAGGCGTGTCAAGAGCCACCAGCAGGATCGATGTAAACAGAGGGATCACGAAATAATCACTAAGGTTTCCTTCTAGGGTCTGTCAAACCCTATTTCACCCGAGCGTTAAGGGAGCCCATTCGTCAACCCCGCTCACAACATTAGCTAAAAGGCCTTAAGTGTCGACACCCCTATACCGTAGTGACCCTCACAAGTATAAGTAGCACTCTATAGCTCTATAAACCCCTTGGCCTCAATACCTTGATACATTTTGGCTCATCGGGGGCGGATTTTTGAACATTGACGTTCTATCCATTAATAAGAAGCATTGCTTCAATGGTCTTAGCCATAAGAAAATGGAGGATCGCTTGACGCCTCCCATTAATAACAGTACTCTGTACATCGTCCTAAGTCTATTAGAGGTATTTTATTTCTTCTCTGTCACATAACCAGAATCAAGGTATCAAAATTTTGACAAGTAATTTCCGAGAGTTCTCAAAGGAGATGAATAAAATAGTTTAACAACTTTCGAGTGGAAAACATGCATTCTCATACTATTTCATATAACAACATTCATTTGAAACATCAAACACATACGCAGATTTTGATATGAAAAGGCCGTACATATGTACTTACCTCTGAGCCATGAAAGGCGCAACGCAACACTAGCACTCCTACAACGCTCGTCTCCGAGTCTCACCGTAGATGCAGCAACACGAAAACGTACGTCTACTTCGAACGATCCTTAATAACGGCTGGATATACACAAGTAAAGTATACAACCTATTAGAATATATCATCTATATGAGGTTTTATGCAAGAATGCAATAAAATGCAGGTCACGCAAGCTAACTTGACCAAAATGCCCCTAATACTTTGAAACTGTCCAGTACAGTCCCTGATTGTGCCTGGACCCCATATTACACTCATACTGGCCCAACAACATCCAAGAATGACTCTTAACTCATCCATATGAACTTAGCATCGAGATCTACAACTTTCAGCAAATTACACTTAAGCCCCTAAAGTTTGCTAAAATTACAGAAAGACCCCCACCATTGATTTGATAACTCCCGAGTCAAATAATTCATTCTTAAGGCTCCAAGTATCCTTCTAAGTCAGGTAGTTGGTCTCAAAACATTAACTTTGTTCAAATGCAAAGTTTTAATTACTTGCACATAGGCCCCCGAAGTTTAGTAAAACTGCAAAAGACCCCCACATTTGACTTGGTCAACCCTAGCCCAGAATTACATACAAGTACTCCAAACACGCATACAATACATGCTGACAAACTCCAAGTTACTAAACTAACCTCAATTCAAAGTTTAAGTGAAATGACTATTTTGCCCCTCCTATACAGTTCAGTCAAACTAGGGTTTTCGAAAAGTCAAACTTGGTCAAACTTGATATTTAGACTCAGAATATGAATACGAGCAAGTTTCATGAAGAACGCTAAGGCTAGAAATGTCATTCAAATGGTCAAACCGAATATCAAAGATAGCGAAAAGTCGTTTCAAGTAGTCAACTTTGCGACTGTTTTCTGATCAATTGAGAAGGAATTTTAAGAAACTGGAAATAGCGTTTTGAAGATGACAGTTCAAGGATTCCAGAACATATTTGAGATCCTAAAAACTCCAAGTATACAAAGAGATATCGCTAGTCAAAGTGGGATGAAAATTTAGATTCCAACACTTAGAAAATTTAATAGATTTACACGCGTTCAAAGCAACAACTTTAGGCTTGATTTGTGAGAAATCCGTTACGAAATTGAAGATGACCCAGAGAGGATAAAATGAAGTATTATACATCATCTACGCACAGGAGAAGGAAAAATAAGATTACATTAAGAATTGAGGGAGTTATAGTCGTTTGAAAATGACAACTTCAACTCAAAACCCAACACTTAGAATATTTTCATTGTTTTGACAGCAACAACCAACAACAAGCAGCCTACTTTGAACACAGATTCAGGGGGTTTAGAGACCAAATTTGACAAAACTTAAAACACGGAAGTTGTAGATCTATGTCTAGGCTTTCCAGAAAGCTAAGAATCATTTAAAACGGATCAACAACGAGGGAGATATCAACATTCAAAGTCGACACATTTTGCAGGTTGAGAGCAACAACTTCAAGAACAACGAAATCCACCAGACTTTGGTTACAAATTTGACACACTTAGAGGCTGTTTTGGCCAAAGTAATCAACATACGAGTGCAGAGCTATATATAGGCTTTCTAACAAGCCAAGAATCAAGACAAAACAGTCAAGAACAAGGGAAATACAGAGGCACAAACATGGCGCAAAAACTCGCCGGAAAACTCAAGAACAGAGAATCAAAACGTGATTCAATCGAAATCTGGGCAGTAAAACATGTTCACAACATCTCTAGGAGCATTATGATGCTTAAAAACGATCAAAACGAACAAGGGTGAAGGCCATACCGAGCTCTGCAGCTTCCGGCGGCCATGGCGGATTCCGGCGGCCAACAACTTGGTTTCCGGCACCCCGTCGATTTCTGGGTTGATAAGAGGGTGATGCGAGGTCCACGGGTCACAGGGAAGTCGCAGGGAGGGAAGGAACGACCCCGAATGAATGAGATTGACGAAGTCGCCGTTCGGCGGCGAACCCCCGACGGGTTTGAAGCCAGAATCCGGCGACGGTGAAATCTGTCGACCTGGGTTGAAAAATGGGGTCCTCCTGGTGCGCCTAGGTCTCACGAATACAATGGAACAAGAATTAGCAACCGAGAATGAACAGAGAGAGAGAATTCAAGGGTTGAAAAGTTAGGGTTCTTGAGTTTCAAACCCAAAATTCTACTTCGTTACTCACCCGATTCTGAAATCAATTGAGGGATTTTGGTCCTTGCGTCGAGGGCTTCCACCAGTAGCAGCAGAATCGTGAAAGGCGTGGTGGAGGTGGTGGCTGTGTTGGTGGTGGTGGTTGTATGGTGGAGAAGAATATGAAGTTGATGAAGATGATGTAGATGATGGTAAAGTCTATCTCTCTCTCTCTTCTCTTTCTCAGCAGGTGGTGAAGATGGGAGTGGAGCTGCCACCTAGCTCTTAGGTTGTCAAAATAAGGTTAACAAGTGTCTCACATGCATAAGGGGGTGTAAGTGTAGTTTTTCTAACTTTTGGGTACAACTAGAATTAGAGCTTCTACTTACTTTCTAAGAATCGCACAACCACCCTGAACATCTCTAGTGCTTCAAAATCATTCTAACAACGTCCAAATATTGCTAACACTCCAAAATTCAAACTTTAAATCCGTGACAAACTATTTACAAATTCGCCCCCAAAGTCTTGATATTGCACTTAGAGTCGGCTTGAAAAATAGGGGTGTTACAGTGTGTATCATCTAGCGATTCCTCTTTTTCGTAGATAGTTCATTCTTTACGTACTTCTCCCTGACTAGGAAATCTCCTTCGAGAAATTCTACATCTCGCGACTCCATTTCTGTTAGACTGTCATCCCGCTGTTGCGCTATGAACACGTAACCCTTTGAGTGCTCTGAGTAACGTATGAAGATGCACTTCTTTCCTCTAGCACCCAATTTCCAAGTTCATGGGAGTTGTTACGTACATAGGCCGCCGACCCCCATGGCCTAAGGTGACCTAATTCATGTTGCCTTCTGGTCCATATTTCATAAGGGGTTCTGGGTACAGACTTGGTGGGCACACTGTTGAGTATGTATGTGGCAGTCAGCAATGCGTTCCCCCAATAGGAGACATGCATAATCAAATTTGCCATAATACTACGCACCATCTCTAACAGTGTTCAATTCCTTCTTTCCGCTACACCATTTTGTTGCGGTGTGAAGGGTATAGTCAATTTCCTCACTATTCCTTTTGACTCACAGAGCTCTTTGAATTGCTCAGATATATACTCACGTCCTCGATCTGTCCTAAGAGTCTTAACTCTTTTTTCTAGTTGGTTCTCTACCTCTTGTAGGAACTTTCTGAAGCACCCTAGTGCCTCAAATTTATGTGCCATCAAGTACACATAAACGAAACGAGTGTGATCATCTATAAATGTGATGAAATAGCGAGCACCATGTCTAGCTCTAACATTTAATGGACCGCAAACATCAGAATGAATGAGTTGTAAGGGCTCAGTTGCCCTTACTACTTTACTGAACGATTTGCATTTAGCTTTTCCTGCGAGGCAAGACTCACAAACAGGTAGTGAAATCTTGTACATATTTCTAAGTAGGCCTTCCTTGGCTAGCATGTTCATCCTATCCTGTCCTATATGTCCCAATCTAGCACGCCATCTAGTTGAATCATTTTCATCACTAGAAGATGTAATGAATGAAGAAGAATAAATAACATTACCAATGCTAGAACCAATTAAGTCTAAATAAATTAAACCATGAGAAATGTAACCAGTACCCAAAACGAATTGCCACAAAATAATTTGGCAAAACCACCCTCAAACACAAGTTTAAAATTCAAATCCGCAAGTCTAGAAACTGAAACTAAGTTCCTGCGTGCATCAGGAGCGTATAAAACGTCATGGAGAATAAGCGTCTTTCCAGACTTTAACTACAGTTGATATGTGACAATTCCCACCACATCAATGAAGGTGTTATTCCCCATGTACACTCTTCTACTGCCACTTGGTACACAACTATAATCCGTGCATGCATCTCGATCACATGCTAGGTGGTCGCTTGCACCTGAATCAACAACCCACATATGAGGTTAATCAGTAACGAAAACCTGACTTGTAACATAACAGTAAGAGTTTGGATTATGGCATACCTTTGGCTTGGAGCAATCACGAGCAAAGTGACCCTTTTTCTGGCAGTTGAAGCACCGGACTCTTGCCAAGTTTCTGACCTTTCCGCTCTTCTTGACACCAGTGCCTTTCTTGATCTTGGGATTTGGTCCCCCAACGGGTTTTGTCCTTCCCCCTTGTCGTCCTTATCTGCCTTCCTCCAATTCCTACGTGGCTTACAAGTCTTGGAATGAGGAATCTCTGCCAATAACACCGGTGGTGGACTTGGCGACCTCAACTCTCTCATATTCTAACAGTAGGTGACGTTTGACATCTTCAAAATTCTTGACATCCGCATTATGGGTCATGTTTTGCTTCATGTGGTCCCATGAGAGTGGCAAAGATCGCAGTACCGATTGCACTTGCTCTTCATCAGATAAGTTACGAGCGGCTGCTATCAGCTCTCTGATCATGAAGACCATAGCCCTCATATGCTGAGTCATTGTGTGCTCAACCTTCATGCAGCTTGGTGACAGAAGTGGATTCATACTTGCTTTTTATCGATTTCCACATCTCCTTTGCAGTGACTCGAACTCCCTGATGAGATCATCTTCCATCATACACAGAAGATTATAACACGTTCCTATCAGCTTCCTCCCACTTATAAAAGGCAGCTAGGTGGCGTTTATGGTCCTCCAAAGTCTCATCATCACCCATCACGGGTTCGGTCCTTTCTGTCTGGAGATGGTCGGACAAATCTATGTCTAACATGTAGTGCATAGCATGACGGCTCCACATATCATAGTTGTCCCCAATAAGCTTTACAACTTTAGCTGAATCAACGATGAGACTAAATGATTTCGACATTAATGAAAATATGAGACAAAGTGAAAGTTAATTACTAGCATCTTGTTTTAGCTCCTAAATAACATGTGACATCGATTAAAATTTGTCTCATAAGGACTCCACAAAAAACTGGTAGTAATTCTAGGAATCAAATTCTGTCACTTATGATTCCCTATTAGTTTTAATCATGTCTCATGTGAGCTATTTCTTTTAGTTCTTTAGCATGCGAGGTTATACAATTATATCCAATCACGCGCAGTTATAAAATAATACAAGCATAAGCATAAAATAAATATGCAAGAATGTGGCCCCTTAGGTGCACTCTCACTATTGGGAATACTTCATGAGCAAGTCTTGAATCTCGCTTCACCCACTCTCTTCTTCTTGAGAACGCCATTCTTGAAGCTCCTTAGTTCGTCTATTTGCTCCATGCACCTTGCACCATGCCCTTTTTGGTTAGGCCACCTCTCTTGAAGCTTCTATCTTCAATCTTCACTAACTAGCTTATTTCTAGTAAGAAGTAACCTCTAGAGAGACGATTGGATTAGAAGAGAAGAGAAGACAATAGAGTATGTAGAGAGGCACGACACGCATGCCGTATTTTGATTACATATTCAAAACCAAAACCAAATATAAAAAACATCTATGCCACATCCATGCACCAAACACATCCATTCAACCCACAACAGTATGTAAAACAACATAATAAACATACTGAAATTTCCATAATTAAATACTAATTACTGAAAATTAAATAAGCAAAAATGTAATTACCCTAAATAATCAAATATTGCCCCAAACCTCCTAGGGTCTCACCACCTATGGTCAGGGGCGGAGGGAGGATTATACTCTTGGAGGGGCCAAAAGAAGACTTTAAATTTATTAGTCTAAAGGAATTACAATAATTTCTCGTTTTCATGACCATACCACAAATGGACAAAAATAAATAGAGTATTACATCAATGATAGCAAAAAAAAAATGTGATAGTACGCTATCCTCAAAGCGGAGCCCGACGTTTTTTCAGAGAATAAAAGTCATCAATTATCATGTCGGAACTAAAATTTTCTGCTAACTCTTTCTCAATATAGATAAGCAAGCAATCAACAAGAAACTCGTCTTCCATCTTATTGCGAAGACTTGTTTTCACAATTTTCATGGCGGAAAATGCTCGCTCTGTAGTAGCTGTCGAGACAGGAAGAGTCAGCACCAAACAAATTAACCTGTGAATCAAATGATAGGTCTTTGACTTTCCAGTAACCACCAACGATCTACACAATTGTGAGGTTGTAGAGAGATCTTTTAGATCGGGATGATGGAGCACATCTGCCTCATAGTGTAACAATTGATACCTCAAATGAATCTTTTCTTGTTCAGTAAAGTCTTTAGGATAAAATTTGCTAGCAAGAGTAATGATATCATCAACTTTGAATGACCTGTAACCATTCCTAGGTTCCAAACATGCAACAAGAGTGAGAAGTTCTGTCACACTTCCACTAAATCTAGTATCCAACTCTTGCATTTGAGAGTCCACTGCAGCCACAAAAATGTCAATGCGATAATGATGTTCAAGACTGATATAATCAATTTGATTGCGAGACCTACCTCGACCCTTCTTGTATTCCATGCTCAGATCAGGAATTTCAACTTCATGCCTTCAACAAAATAACTTTACCTCTTCAATAAGTTTATTCCATCCATCTTCTCTCAATTTCTGAATGAGCTTTTTTGTTGTTAACACCAAATGCATAGCGTTTGAAATATCTTGAGTTTCTTGCTGTAAAGCTTGGCAAAGCACATCAGCTGTCCCCATAATCTCCTTCATCACATGCAATATAAAAACAAACTCAAAAGATGTTAACATATCATATGCCACATCAGCATCCCCACGTATAGCATAAGTAGAGCAATTCGCAATGAGATTTTTTAAGACAGACTTGGTTGAGCCGAACATTTTCATCAGACTACAAACTGATTTAAAATGTGAGCTCCATCGAGTATCCCCAGCTCGTTGCAGTGTCCAAATTTGATTTGCACCTCTTCCCGTTTCTAGCTCATCGATAGCAATTAAATTAGCTATTTCATTGGCTTGGGCCTCCCGTAGTTCATCCGTACGTCTGCAAGATGCCCCAACTATATTGATAATGCATGTCAATTTGTTGAAAAATTGATGAACATTGATCTCTTCTCGGGATGCAGTAACCAAGGCCAGTTGCAATCTATGAGCCATACAATGTACATAATATGCATACGGACAATCACTCATAAACAAAGCTTGCAACCCATTCCATTCACCCCGCATATTGCTAGCACCATCGTATCCCTGACCACGAATATCTTGATTGCAAAGACTATTTCTTGATAAGACGGCGCTTATTTCTTTTTTCAAAGTAGGTGAAGTGGTGTCCTTAACATGCACAAGGTCAAAGAAGCGTTCTCTAACAAAACCTTCTTGATCAACAAATCTAATAACAATGGCCATTTGCTCTCTTTTTGACTCATCTCTTGATTCATCCACAATTATGCAAAATTTAGAATCTCCAATGTCTTCTCGAATTTTTCTCCGCACCTTACTTGACAATATATGCAAGAGTTCTTTTTGGATAGTTGGGGAAGTGTATTTTGCATTTTTAGGAGTATTTTCTAGGACAACCTCTGCAACCTTTTCATTATACTTTTCCAGGATCTTTATCATCTCAAGAAAATTACAACGATTCACCGACTCAGGACTTTCGTCATGTCCTCTAAATGCACACCCTTCATAAGAAAGCCATCTAACACTATCTATCGATGTCTGAAGTCTCAATCGGTTCTTGGCAATTTGAATGGATGAGTGTGTCTCTACCCTCTTGTCAAAGTGCGATGCCTGATCCATTAAACTGTCACAGTACTTCACAGCATTATTATGAGTAGAACAAGGGTCGCTTCCCATATGACATAGAAAAGCACAATTTTTCCCATCATTGACCTTCTTCCAATTTCGAAAACCCTCACTAGTGAATACATTGGAACCAGGCCGACCATTTGATTGATTAGAGAAAACATAGCATGGTAAACAATATGCACCATCTGTAGTGGGAGAATACTCTAACGAAGGAATTTTTTTAAACCAAGATGATTGAAATCGACGAGGGTGATTCTCATTACCGGAGAGAGGATAATCTGGTAGTGCTATCTGATATGGACCGGCATTAATATAAGCTCGACGAAAATCATCTCGTAAGTTACTTGGAAAGTCCCATATGTGAGGACGTAGTCTGGGATCGCGCTCCAGTGACGATGTGCTCATGAATCCGCCTGACATCCTTGAAACCTTAGAAGGATGTGACTCCAGCTCAGTTTTGGTAGTTTCAGTATCAGCAACATCATCATTCTTCCTCTTAAAAAATGAATGAATTGTCTTTGACTTAACCATGGCTGAATTATGAACCTGAAAATTATTTGAAATTACATTATATTTATTAACCTATGCCATATAAAGTTAACAAAATAGATGATACTCTATTAAAAATCAAAATGACTAGTCACAACAAAGTAAAACATCATGAAATGACATTAATAGTGAGCTTACATATGCAAATAATGGGAGGGTATGAATATAAATTTTAATACGAGTACGAGGCAATAATTTACCTTCAGAATTTGAACCTTGCTGGCGATGTTGAAGTTGCTGAAATTTGAGACTTCTCAAATCAAAAGTCATTCATAATTTTCTGTTCACAATTTCATGTTCACAATAAATAAGATTTTTGCGATTTTGGAGTGATTAGTAAAGTCGCAACTTGCAACAGAGAACCCCGAAATCAAGAGATTAACCCGAAATTCTAAATCAATATGTTTAAAGAACATAATTAAAATATAAACGTAACTTCTTACCCTTCCTGCTGAAAAAACAAATTGAAGATTCGAGTTTGTAATTGCGGCATGTATTTTCACTTTCCAGTGTTCAATTTATGTTTTTCTGCTTATACTCTTCAGATAGATTGATGGAGAGAACGGGATAGTGTAGGCAGTAAAACAAAGAGGTGGGTTTCCCAACTAACTGAGAGTTTGTAGGGAGAGAGATAGAGATTGTGTTTATCTCAAATATTTATATATATCAAACTAACCTGAAAAGAGTTGATAAGTTTTTGTCATTTAAAAAGAAAAAAAAGTAATAATATGTGTCTCCTTTTTTGTCTCCAACAATAACTAACATCCCTTTCAAAGTAAATCCATCACCCACGTTCATTGGTAGGGGGGGGGGGGGGGCACAGTAGTACATGCCATAAATATTTCATAATTTTATTATAGAATAGTAGGTGACTTTTTTTTGATAGGGGGGGCCATGACCCCTGTAGGCTATAGCTTCCCTCCGCCCCTGCCTATGGTAGACAGTAGGGGAAAATGACCTTAGTCTTCAGAAAAAATTAAGTTGAAAACAGTGTGTTTAAAGTCGCCTAATTGTCTCGGGAAGTGTGTTAAACACTAATTAATTAGTTAATCTGGAAATTAATAAAATTTTCCGTATATGAAAAATATTCAGAAAAAAGAAAATTTAATCTGAAGTATGTTGGATAAAACCGTACGGAAAATGACGGGGGAACGCGCCCTCATGCCCCGCCGAGCGTGGGCGCGTCGGCCTCCATCACGCAACTGTCAGTCGGCTACTGCCACGTGGCATGCCACGGCAGCACATATGATGACGCCAACATGCCACGTCAGCTGTCACGTCAGCATGCCACGTCAACCCCTGTGCTAATGCATCGCTGCCACGTCATCGTGCCAAGTTAGCCCTAGTCACGTCATCAGCCGCCGCCGGCCCTTTGGCACGTGCGGCGCGTGGCCGAGCGTGGAGGCGGCGGCCATGGGGCGTAGGGCCCACGCGCCGCCTTCCCGTGCTTCGTTTCCGATGGTTCTTATACCATTGGAATCGTCTTTTCGTCCTGATCCCCATAATGTATTCAGAGTCCAATTTTAAAAACTTCGAAAAAAATCGATGTAATAATTGATCAAACAATCCAGATTAATACAGTTCTGAATCTTTAAAGAGGCATAACTTTATCTACATTTATCCAAATAGTACGGTCTTTATATTTCTGGAATCCTCGTGAAAAGATCTATCCATCCGTATAGGATTTGCCTATTGATTATGAAAACTCAGAAACTTGATTTTCTACGGCAGTCCAAATTCGGGCACACACTACGAGGTATGAAAAACAAGCCTAGGGATCTGATATCAATGAAGGAAAAGCATGATCTATACACTTCTAGATCTATACCATGAACTAAAGCGGAAGATTCATGTGTTACGTCTTCGATAGCGTTCGAAAAATTGATGTTCCTACGCAGGAACATCCGGGAGTGATAGACTCAGGCTCTAACATGCGAGGTTTAGAATAAAATCAGTCTTTCTAAGGATGAATGCAATGACTTACAAGTGAGGGAGAAGGAATTGTGGCTGCAGTGGTCTAGAATCCTGTGGCTGAAAAGGGGGATAGCTTAGGGTTTGCAGAAGAGATGGAGGAAATGAAAAGTAGGAAGAGATAGAAGGATTTCATTTTCTTAGACAAGAACAAATTCACGTTGTACGGGCTACAACGATTAACAGAAGCAATGACCAATCACAGCTTGCCACATGGCAACAATTAGCCACAAAAATACAGATGATATTATTAGTGAGACGGACCCTTCTATGTGAAACCGCGTCGTCTCACTCCAAAAGAATTACACTTATTTAATAAAACGTGCCCTAGCATTAGTTGCATTACACTTACTCAATAAAATGCCCCCACCCCCACCCTTAGGTTTGGCTTTATTACATCACATCCCCTCACTACATTTCAAATAGTTACTTTCACTCCAATTCCTTAATTCTAAAATGGTCGATAGAAAACAATAGAAACATATTGTAAAATGTTCTCTACATATTTTAGTTCTGGAGTGCCAACTTCTCAGCGGTTTCCGAACTGACGCCGAGGGCGGTTTCCACGACTTTGGTAGCCACAGCTTTCCAAATCGATCTTTCACCAGACAAGTGACGGAACGCAGGTCTGCAAAACAAAGTCAAATTTCAGACGAATTCAATGGTACTTCCTCCGGTTCTTCTCTTTCTTCTTAGTTTAACTTTATCATCCGTAACCGGGTCACTTTGATATAGTGATTTAGATAACAAAATTATGTAAACTTTTGGTAACTTTTCATGGTGTTGTAAACTGTGTACTCTACAACACCATGAAAATATAACCAAAGTCTCGCATCGTTTTGCTACTCAAATCACCAAGTCAAAATAACCCAGTGAATAGTGGTAAAGTGAGACCCAGAAGAAAGAAAAGAAACAAATGAAGTAAATTCCTCAAAAAAGAAGAAAGAAACAGTGATGTGCCTACCGAGGAGACGTCACAACATTGAAACACTCCAGTCCATCTTCTTCTGCAGCTTGCATGAACACGTAAAATCGTGGCACCACAACCAAATCACCAACACTCAGCGTCGCGTCCAGAACAAGTTTGCCGGTCATATCAACAATTTGAACTTTACCTGTCCCTTTCGTGACGTAAATCAATTTTGTGGACCCATCGGCTGCAAACATTGCAGGTTCTGCAGCATTACCTCCCAACTTCACCATATTGGCACTAAGTCCAACTTGCTCAGCCAGAGTTGAAACTAACTCTGAATTTCCTTCAATGTTTTCTCCCTCGGGAATCTCGATTGCTTCTATGAGTTTCACAATCATTATAGGACCGGGTTGGCTTGTCGCGAGCTTCTTTGCTTCCGCATTGTTCATCCCGTAAGCTCTTGCGACAAATTCAGTGGAGAAGCCACTGATAAAACTTAGTCCTCCGGCCAATATGAAATAAGTGAATTCTCCTGGCACGTGTCCTTTTGAGGTTTCGCCGATATATATGACGATCATATCGTTGTATCCTCCGTTAAACCACCATGAGATCACCCCCATGGGTATTGAAATTTCATTACCTTCCTCTAGTCTGATTATTTTCTCCTCTGTTGTCTTGGGAGTCAGAATTCCAACCGTGCAACTTCCTGCACAAATATACAATTTAATTCCAAAAGAGTGATAATTTAATGAGTAGTGATGTTGTTGGGAATATGCCTTAAATAGGCTTGAGAAGCTTGGCGAGGAGTTAGGCGACGAAGATGGGTAAGGAAACAAGGCCAAACGGGGGGATCAAGACGAAGAGAAGGAAGACAAAGAAGAAAACAGTGTGAGGGAGGTCGCAGGACCTCAAAACCAGGTCGCACGACCTGGGAGGGAGGTCGCACGATCTCTGATCCAGGTCCCATGACTTGGACAGTGGGCTGGCGATTTTATAATTAATTCTTATGCGTTTTTGATCTGTTTGGATGTTTCTTTGGGACCAAGCCAACCTAGTTGGTCTATATAAACGTGTATAGGCATAGGTTGAGGTCGTGGGTTGTATTCATATCGTTTCACTCTAAAAACAAGGGTTTTTGGGTCGTTGAGGTAGCTAGCTCATCGCTAGTGAATCACGTTATATCGGGTGTGTTCTTGTGTTCTTGTTTCGTCTATTATCATTGTTCTCTAAGCTCTGTCCAGATCATAACAAAATGGTATCAGATCTTGGGTTGCGTTGCTCCAAGATCAAGGTGGAGCTATAGGGCTAGGGTTTCACAATTTGTGGAATTCATAGCTACACGTTTGGGGGGTTACGAATCTAGAAAAGGAGATGCATAGAAGATTACTAGGGGGATGACAAAGATTGACAAGTTCAAGGGGAGGAACAGCTTCAGCTTATGGCAGATCAAGTTACATGCTTTGTTGAAGCAGCAAGGCATGTGGTTGCCATTGGCGGAAGATAAAGAGGGGGCTTCTACAACCACAAAAAAGTACAAGACGTTGGAGGAAAGAGCACACTCAATTATCATGTTGTGTTTGGCGGACGACGTGATCACGGAGGTTACGGATCAAGAGACTGATGAGAAACTGTGGAGCAAATTGGAGAGCCTATACAAGAAGAAGTCGATCACCAACAAGTTGATGTTGCAGCAACAACTCTTTGGTTTACGCATGGGGGAAGGTACAAATCTAAGAGATCACTTGGATCATCTTAATACTATTTTGCTTGATTTGCGAAACAGTAATGAGAAGATATGTGATGAAGATGCCGCACTGATTTTGTTGGTGTCTCTACCACCGTCTTATGAGGGGATCGTGCAGAGTGCTTGTTCTGGCAAAGAGACTCTCACGTTGGAGGAGGTAAGCTCAACTCTTCACACAAGGGAGATGCGGCAGAGGGCCGCATATGGGGGTACGAACGGTTTGCGTTCTGGAGCATTCGTGGCGTTCAATGGGGGTTATGAAAAAAGGAGGAACAAGGGTTCTAAGTTGCCAAACGACGTATGTACACTGTGTAAAGAGAAGGGTCATTGGAATAGGGAGTGTCCGGAGGGGAAGGTGTTTGCAGACTTGGCTGCAGGGGCGGCGGATGACTTCGTGCTATAGGCCCCGTTGAGGGGATAGGGGGAATCCGTGCTCTTGACGAGGAGTAGGATGGTGGAATAGGGGAGTATCTGACAAGAGTCATGGAACATGAAGGGGACACGTGGTGGCGGGTTTGTTGTAGAGACTCGGTGGGAGTCGGAAGAACAAATGAATTTGTAGTAGGAACTCGGTGGGAGTTGGAACAACAAACAGGGGATTCGATTGCAGGAGCTCGGCCGTAGTTGGAGTATCGATAGGGTTCGAGTGCAGAAACTAGACGAGAGTTGGAATATCGCTGGGGGCACACGTTGCAGGATCTTGGCAAACATGGACCAACTTATGATATTGAGTTGGAGAGAAGCCGATAATTCAAGCGCAAGCGAAAGAGGGAAATCAAGGCAAGGTGGAATTTGTTGGGAATATTCCTTGAATAGGCTCGAGAAGATCGGTGAGGAGTTAGGCGACGAAGAGAGCAAAGGAAACAAGGCCAAACGGGGGATCAAGACGAAGAGAAGGAAGACAAAGAAGAAAACAGTGTCAGGGAGGTCGCAGGACCTCAAAACCAGGTCGCACGACCTGGGAGGGAGGTCGCACGCCATTTGATCCATGTCCCACGACTTGGACAGCGGGCTGGCGATTTTAGAATTGTTTCCTTATGCGTTTTTAGTCCGTTTTGGGCGTTTCTTTGGGACCAAGAAAACCTAGCCGGTCTATATAAACGTGTATAGGCATAGGTTGAGGTCGTGGGTTGTATTTGTATCATTTCTCTCTAATAAACAAGGGTTTTCAGATCGTGGAGGTAGCTAGCTCATCGCTAGTGAACCACGTTATATCGGGTGTGTTCTTGTGTTCTTGTTTTGTCTATTATCATCGTTCTCAAAGCTCTGCCCATATCATAACAGATGTACAAACCTCTTAGTATAGCTAACTGGTTAAACAAATACCACATGTGGCTAAGTGTCAGGGAGGTGAAACTGCGAGGGAGAGATAGAGAGAACGAGAGTGAGAGAGACACCCCTCCGCCGTCGTCCGTTTCTGAGCCAAGCCCCTTCTCCCTCCTCTGTCTCTCTTCACGATGACCCAGAAAGCCAACGAATATGGAAATTCATAAGTCTTACCGCCGCTGGTTTTTCTTCTTCTATCTGGTTCGATTTATGACATGTTAAGTTCTCTCTCTCCCCCCTGCACTTGGCTCTCGGACTGTCTCTTTCTCTCAATTGATCTGGAAGTTGAAATTGATTGAGTTTCAATTAATGGTTCCTTTTTGGGACTCAATTTGTGCTAAACTCTTAAAACAAATTGAATTTTGTAATTTGGTGGTGGTTGCGCGGAGGTTACAATGCTGTTGGGTGTGTGGTTTGGACGGGGTTTGTGGGATGGGATTTTTGGAAAATGGGCAGCCAGATCTGGGATTTTTCGTGGCCGTATTCAGGATTTGTTAGTGGTCCTGGTGGTGAAGTGGTGGTCCTGGTGATGGAAATGGTGGTTGTTGTGGTTGCATTAATTAGTGTTCATATTTTTTCAATAATCACTAACTAACAGACATTATTTGACGGAATTCATCCCGCTCAACTAGATGTGGCAATAAAAGAAACTTCAACGGAATGTTGTACATGGATCATTACCTAAGGTTGGTTAATAAGATTGATCTTTTCTTAAACAAAGAAAATTGGTGATCACAAAAGACGACTATATTTTTAAACCAATATATTAAACACCGAGTTTTATAGTTGCCTTCATCGACAAAACTTAACTAGAGCATAAAGTCTCTTTTCTCTCTTAAAAGAATTAGAATTGTACTTATTTGTACGTAAACGGATCCTCTCCTCCATTTTTTTTCTCCTCCTATCTCCTCCCCTTCATCGGTGTGGTTTTATTTTGACCATAGGATAAAGGGGAGGATGAGGGGGAGGAGATAGAGGAGGGAAAAATGGAGGAGAGAATCCATTTCCTGTTTGTACTACGTGAGAACTCGCAACAGTTATATATAGAATTAGTTCAACTCGTCAGTATCCATCCCCATTGTGATGCAGGTCCATGAGATGATGAAATCGTTCATCCAAAGAAGAAGGTATGGATCTTATTCAAACATGAGGTTAAGCACGTTTCAGAGCTATGTTATCCTTGTGATGCATATTGATTGATTTACTATACAGAGTAGTACTTACTGATCTAACAAAATGAAACCACCACTTAGCCCACATGTAACAAATCTTTCAAAATATTATAATGGTTACATCATCTAAAGGAGAGAGAGAGAGACCTTGAAGAACATAACCAATCTTGGAGGAATCTGCATAATGAGGGACAGCAAAACCCTTGGGATGGAGAAGAAGCCTTCCAGCACCAACATTAGCTTCACCAAGTATTGGGTAGTTTGAACTTGACCAACTATAATATGATCCACCTTCTCCTTCGATCATCATCTTATCTGCCTTCCTAGGTGATAATGATGCTACCTTGTGTTCCATACTTGCTTGTTATCTAATATTGTGTACCCCAAACAAAATCAAGTACCTATAGAAGATGAACCCCTCTCTATATATAAGGGTAAAAGACACTTTCCACCCCTCTATTAATACAAATACTCCCCTACACTACGGATAACAGCTAACGGGGACTAACGGAAGCGCGGAAAAGACAAAATTATCCCTGAAATGTTGAGAAATTACCCACAATATATTTATCCTAAACCTTACTAACTCCCACTCTTTTTTCTTCCTCCTCTTCTTCTCCTCTACCTCGCCTCCTTTCTTTGCTCCGTCTCTCACCTTCACCGACAAACCAAAATCACCGTATCTCTCGCTCTCGTACTCTACTCAGAACTCTATTCCCCTCCACAGATCAGGTCCCTCTTTGGGGATTTTCGTTGAAGAATCAACAACGATCTCTCATCTTGACCCAGAGATATCTTCTTCACATATTTTATATTTTCTTGCTCTTTTTATAGATACAAATGTACTAATTACATTAAGACACGCAAGATCTTCCACTTATTTTTTCTTGTAATTTCACACTCAAGATTGATCAAGACATGTTTTGGACTTGTTCAATATGACTTGAAATGAAAGGTCGGTAAATGCTAGGGAGGTGGGAAGGTTGTCACATGAAATGTTTGCATGTCTGTTGGGGCGGTGGTATTGCTTGCATACATGGGCATGTGAATGCCTTTGGTACACACAGAGCACACATAGGGGGTTTGGCATTAGACAATAGGCAGTGTTTAGGCTTTAGTGTGTCGGTTGTATCGTGTTGGGTTCTCTTAATAAAATCGGGTATTTTGATCATGGAGGTAGCTAGTTCATCCCTATTGAACTACGTTACATCAGGTGTGATCTTTTCTTTGTTTGTCATCATTTTCTTGCTCGTTTCAGGTCATTACAGAATGTGAATTCAAATTTCACTCATCGTTCAGCCACTTTTTCCATTTCTCAATAATTCTCCGTAAAATAAAGTAAGATGCCAATTTCTTTTCATAAAGGCATGCTTGGGTGTTTTTTTGTGTATTTGTCTAGAGGTCTTGAGTTTAAATATTGAGATAATCTAATGATTACACATTGATGACTAACTATTGATATTCTCAACTATTGACATTCTCATTATGAGTCTATCGACTCGAGTAGGCTGATTTACTTATCGGATGTAATTACAAGTTATTGCAAAAGAGCAGGAGCTTGCTAAATGAACACTCAAAAAGTGGCGGCTTTTAAAGTAGAAGAAGAATATTATTGGTAGCCAGCTGGGATGGGGGGGAAAAGGACACAGCTTTAAGAGATGAACAAGTTTGTATTGATTGCAGATTCGGTATATTGGTTTTGGTTGTTGGTATTGATTGCTGGTAGATTAGTGTGTTGTTCATTTCGGGTTGCATATTGATGACTAGTATTGGTGTCTATTAGATGTCCAACATAATTTAAGAAATTGGGCAATATAAAACGTGGGAGTTTTTACAAAGAAAAAAAAATGAAGGACATGAGTAGTAACTTTAGTAATTTAATTCCTTATTTCAAGCTTTAATTGCGGGTAGCAAGAATGTCTTGAAAAGTTTAAATACATAGCTAAAAATTGTGATGTTTGCATATATTATTAGTATTGATATAACGTGGGAGTTTTTACAAAGAAAAAAAAATGAAGGACATGAGTAGTAACTTTAGTAATTTTATTCCTTATTTCAAGCTTTAATTGCGGGTAGCAAGAATGTCTTGAAAAGTTTAAATACATAGCTAAAAATTGTGATGTTTGCATATATTATTAGTATTGATATATTTAATTGGTCTTTCTTTTCAATAGCAGTTGAGAACTTCACTCCAAGATTAAAATTGTTACAATCGAAAGTGGGAAGAAGAATTATCTCATTCATCTTAACTTTGGAGGAGATACATCATGAGTATACATACAAGATATTACAAAAGTAAAATATCAATTTGCTATCTACACATGGGAAGTCAACTATCTAAGATGGAAAACATATATACATACACATTAACACCCCCTCCCCCTCAAACTAAAGCTGGTGGAGAAGTGCTAAGCTGAAGTTTGGAGACTAAGTTATGAAAACGCCTTGGAGGATGAGCCTTTGTGTGAATATCGGCAGTTTGTTGCAAAGTACCAATGCGTTGAAGATGAATATTGCCTGCTTTGAGATGTTGTCTAACGAAGTGACAATCAATCTCAATATGTTTAGTGCGTTCGTGATACACGTCATTGTGGACAATCTGAATAGCACTACGACTGTCACAGCAAACTGTAGCCGCATATTGGCTACAGCTCAGTGCTTGAAGCTGAGCTATGGGGCATTCACAGGGGTCTTGTGATCATCCACCATGACCAACTTAAAAATGTGGCTATTGAATGTGACTCTCAAGACGCAATTAAGTGCATCGATGGTGATCATCCCCCAACTTCCCTTACCGATCCATTTCTGAAGACATTTGTGTGCTTCTTAGACAGGGCCGGCTCTAATCTTTGTGTTGCCCTAAGCAAAGAACAAATTTGGTGCCCTTCATATATATAAATAAGAACATAAAATATAAACATTACATCACAAGTCTATTCATAATTCAACTAAAAACGCCATCAGACAAACAACCTAAACTAGGTAAGTTTTAAGGCTATAGTATCAATCTAACAATATGAGAGTCCAAATCAAAACTTGCACAACAATATACAACCAGGTTTTGAGATCATGTAACAAATGAAAATAGAAATGACATAAATTAAGAGTTTACATCTTCTAAAATAGACATTATTACATCACGAGAACATTCAACATCGTCATTCACTTACAATTGAAAAACAGCACAATTAAGTTTTACATCAACATTGAACTTATTGTGTTACATTTATACATAATCCCCAAATTGTAACATACCTGCGGTGAGGAGCAGCGCATCAAATTGCAGAAGTAAAATCGAATCCTAATAATAAAAACAGTGAATTTAAGTTCATAATTTTTCAAAACTGCAAGAAACACACTCGGTAAACCTTCTACACAGAAATTCCCAAATCCCCGAATTATACATAGCTGGAGAAAGAAAAAAACCTAATCCATCCATTGAAGTCCTGATTTGCGAAGAGTAGAGATTTTTGCGTGAGTTGCACAATAGAAATAGTCGAGAAATTTGTTTATTTCCTAACAATATGCAATGAGATCTCCACGAACCAATTCAAGAGAAAGCAAAAAGAATCGTATGGACTGTAGCTATGAATCTGGGGATATCAGAGGCTGTATTTAAAAAAATAATCATTGTAACGTTTGATTGCAGTTATGGTGATTGATGTTGCTAGAGGATAGGGATCGCCTGTTGAGAGATTTTAGGCGATTTGAGAGAGAGAGAGAAACAGGAGAAGAACAGATCGTTGAACGACAATCTTCATATCCTTAAATCTTTGGTTGACCAACGTATTAGAAGGAGATAAGGATACTATATATTAATTAATAACTAAATAATTTACCGAAATTACTAAACTACCCCTGAAACTTTTAAAAACGGGTGCCCTCCTTACATCCGGTGCCCTACGCAACGGCTTTAATGGCTTAGCCATTGAGCCGGCCCTGTTCTTAGAGGATGTGATTGCAGTATTAAGTACATCCCTAGAGACAAGAATGGCCTTGCTGATGCTCTTGTCAAGAAAGGAAGGCAGCAGGAGGAAATGTTGGTGATCATGAATGAACAACCCACTGACCTTGCCCCAAATGGTCATTAGGGAGATGGTCAATTGTAATGGTTAGCTGTTTTTTTTCTTTTCCAGTCAACCAAAAAAAAACAGAGGTCTAATTGAATTAATAATGACTTTAACAAAAACAAAAAAAATCTTGTTAATAATTTTTCTGGAGGAATAGTGGGCCTTATAAATTAACTGGGCCCAAGGCCCAAGGAACAACATATTGCTATATGAAGTCACAGCTGTTCACCATACAAAATTTGGCTAGCTCGTGTGCTACCTTCCGCAGTCTATAAGTCATTTTGTTATAATATGGACGTTTCGAGCAAGAACGATGAGAACAAAACGAGAACGAGAGACGAGTTAACGTGGTTCATTAGTGGATTTTCAAGGAACTCGCTAGTTACCTTCACGACCAAACCTGAAACTTTTATTAAGGAGAAAATGGAATACACACCACAAATGTAATAGCCACGACCTACAGTCCTTAAATAGACATAAGAAGTACTAAACTCGCGCCCGAAGCAACCCGGATCCTTGCTAACTTAATAAGGAAACAATTAGAAAAGTGTCAGCCCCGATGTCCTGCCTCCTCCAATGTGTTAGAGCTTGACCCAAAAGTGGTTGTCTCCTCCGAGGTACCTTACATCGCATTCAGTCTCACATCACAAAATAGTAACATATATCGTTGATTGGATTGATCACAAAATGTCAAGTTTTAAAAGTTCGTATAATCACTGGAGTAGCCTTCATTTTGAGCTTTTTTTTGTTCCTGATGCACCTACTTGGGTTAACGTGCAATTTTGTGGCGATGTTCCTTTCAGGTATGTTTTTTCTTTTGGCGATGTTGATTTTGTGGGTCTTGAATATCGTAATCTCCAGTTTATGTGACAGTCATTCTCTATGAAGCTTTCATGGTTTAAGTTCTTTCGTGCAGAGATAAACCTAGTTTGAATTGCAGTGCCATTAAGAAACACATGACATCGGTAAAAATTTAGTTATAAATTGCTTGAAAGTTGGAAACCTTTGTTTAAAACTTAGCCAACTGTAGCAACATTGTAGATCTGCCTAGCCTCTTATTTTATTTTTTTGATAAAGTCTGCCTAGCCTCTTATGTTGATTCTACTATGTTGCCCGGCTTGGTTTAAGCCAGGCAACATCAGGCCAATGTAAATTTTTTGAAGCCCAAGCCTGGCCCATCCCATATATATGGCCCAAATTGAAGGCCCAACTCAAGTGGAACGCCGCGTTATGTTTAACCAAAGGACATATTCGCCGGAGCTGTTTGGGAGCTTCTGTCGCCGACGAAGAACAAGAACGGTGTTGTTAGTCAGCGAAACCAGCTGATCAACCGGTCTGTGTTGGGTTAATCACTGTTTCATCTTCATGTTCTCTGGAAGGTAAGCTCCAATTTTTTATGTCTGTAGAAGATTCGTGTTGGGTTTCAATAAGATATGATCTGTTGTATTCTGCTGCTTGGACATGTTGTGGCAGTAAGTAATAAACCCTTGTATGTTTGATTGAACACTGGTTTTTATTTTGGGTGAATTCTTCATCACTGAAACTAGGAATCTTGATAGACACTGAGGTCAACGGAACTGGTTTGGAAGAAAAAAACAGCTAGCTAGTTGGAGCTGTAGATGAACATTTCAGAATGGTTAAACCTCAATAGAAACAAGTTCAGGTTGGCTTGACCGAATAATACAGTTGGGCCGGTTGGGGCAGGGTTCTGTTAAGCCCTAACACAGACAGACACACTTCTTTCGGCTTGTTTGATTTTGTTTTTGGAACTTCCAATGATGTATCAAATTACTTATTCGCCATACAGATGATGCTTGGGGTTCTCGGAGCTCATTAACTTTTCCGTGTTGTTACAACCGAAGTAGAACTGTAAGTTGTTGAAAAACTACTTTGGTAAAGCTATTGTGGTACATAAGTGTTTCGGCCAGGGTACATTGGTTCAGGTGGTTTTCAGTTTTCACCGCCTAATGTGTCTCACAGTTAGAATTGTGGTCCTTTCTTCAATTTGCTAGAGTTGAGGCCCTGGTGCGGTCACCAGCAGTGGTGGACGCAAGATTTACGCCTAGTAGGGGCCAACTTGTCAATAGAAGTAGTATTTTGCTTAAGTTAGTATACGTACATGTTGTATGTTCATTTTTTTTTTATGAAATAGAGTCTGCAACTAGTCGTTAATATGTAGTTGAGCAATGAAAATATTCTTAAGAAGTAACAACCATATGGTAAGAACAACATTGATTCTTATAATAGGTGTATGGGATAGAAAACATTACCTGAATTTGTAGTGGAAGAATGTTTAATTCTAGAAATCTAAAGGAATAAGGTGGAATTTTATTTATTTTTGAGGGGCCCAAAATGTAGTATTTATCTGAAAATATTTGATTTATATGGGGTACTAATGAAAATACGGAACTTTAGAGGGGCGGTGGCCCCCGCGCCCCCCTCCCTGTGTCCCCCACTGGTCACCAAGGCACTAACTGCCTATGCCCTGACCTTAACAACCTTTAACTCGTATTGGCTGTTTTAATCATGTAAAACATTCAAAACAGGATATAGCCGTAGTTCTGCTATGCTATCATTTGAAATTTCAACATTCTTACCTAGCTAGTGTAAATCTGTCCTCAAGCGTTTAGTCTGAGTAATGTATCGCTCGGCTACTTAAATCCTATCGTGGTGATGCAAAAGATATCAGCATTTAAATATTTAATAATCACGTTCGCTACTTTTGTGTTCCTTATTAAATGTACATTATCTGCTTGGTCAATAGACGTTGATCTTTATTGGATACGTCATAAGATACTTATTATGATTCACTAGATTACACTTTAGTGTTATCATCGCATGTTAAGACATGAATAGGAACGAAATCAAATCTGTAGTAGTCAAAGTTCGTACACATTTATTTAAGGACCCTGAAGTCTCTATAGTGCATCCTCCACATGCTTGTTTTTGGATTCATACAATATACAAGTAGTTCAGGATCTTAAAACCATTTCAAGGAATCTATCAAACACATGCACGATCATTCTTCCAAGTAGTTCAGGATCTGTTTCCTCCATCCCCACGAACCACAGCTTAAACCTGCAATTTCAGATAAAATAGTGAGAGTTCTAAAACAAATTTCATCTATGTTGCTGAAATATGTATCTGTGGATTGTATGGTGCTACTTGAGTGTTTTCTCTCCTCGCGGAGCCATCAACTAACACTGTATGACTGTCATCTTCATTTAAAAAAATGTCATGTCGTGAATCAGTATTTTGATGAGCCGAAGAGCCTTGGTTAAGTTTTCTTTGATGCCTAAAACTATGAAACTAGAGAAGGAGCAAACTCACTTTTGGAGCAAAATTTGCTCCAAAACACTGAAAACATTGCTTCAACAGAAGGAGGATCATGTGGAGCAAACCTAAGGACACAAAAATGGAGGAGCAAACTTGAGACCAATTGTAGAGGAGCAAAATTAAAATAATAAATTTTATTCAAAATTTCAATTCCTTTTGAATGAGAAGTTCTAAATTGGGGGTGATTATTGATTTATGCAGATTAGAGTTGTAATTAGTGTCTTGTGCTACTAATTAGATGTTATTTATATTATTTAATATTAATATTTACTTATTTTAAATTTGAAACTAATTAAATTTTGTTAGTGATTAGTAAGCTATTTTTCATATAAATAAATGTTATATGTTGAATGTGTGATAATTCTTGTGTAGAATATAGTTTTATAATAATAAATAATTAAACGTAATAAAATATTTATGATTGAGCTAATTTGCTCCTCACTGCTGAAGCTCAAGCAACCAAGTAGATGACCAAATTTTGGTCCTGTAGATGACCAAATTTTGCTCCAGGACCAAATTTGGTCCAAGGACAATTTTTTTGCTCCTCACTCTTGGAGATGCTCTAAGAAGCTTAACATTTGGGACTTGGGAGATGAGGAACTCATAAAAAAGGGAAAACTATGTGAAAACATCCACAGTTTGGTAAGTACTCTAAAGTAAAAATATGTACCTTATTAATGGATAACTTTTGATGTGCGTCATTGTTTAGGCAGAGCAAAGCAGCTCGTGACATGTCATATACCATCCCTGCATCATTGTTATCTGCAACTCTCCGATCCATCACTGGGCTTAAGGAACCTCTCTCCAGAAATGGCACCGCCTGTTTCACGAGTATAGATAGATATCATTCTTCAATTAAGGGATGGAGGTAAAGAAGGATGAAGAAATTATGTATGATTTGCTACTCTTACCCAGTCGATTAGGGAGTGACCTAAGCCTTCTTCCTGAAAAAGTCGTGCACTCTTCCCAGTTATAAGTTCTACAAGGAACTTTCCATAGCTGTGCATGTCCGCCAAAAGACACTCGTCTTCTTCTCTGTTGCGGCATCTTAAACCATACAACAATGCTTTAGAGTATTAACAGAAAGGTTCCGGAAGACATGTGCTAGACCTAGAGCAAGGTATTGTGCCCATTTTAGGAGCTTGGTTGCATTATTTCTGTTTGAAGGGTATACTTGGAACTGAGTGATAATCTTAAAGGGGAAGATGCAGTCTGAGGAGAAAATTATATGATACTTGCTAGTTACCATACACAACTCATTCCCTCTCCTAATGAGTTACTTGTGAACATGTTAAAGTTGCTCTAAAATCAAAGTACTTACGCGTCGGGTGAATCTTGGTTACAAGGAATATCATCTTTAAGTCTCCTTGCTGTATTGACGATGTTGAGCTTCAACGACGAACAAAACCAATCTATCAGTCTCACGTCTCAGGTGTAGAATTATACACATTTTGAGAAATTAAGGAGCTGAATACCATAGCGATGGAATCATGATAAAACATGACATGATTTGAAGCAATTGCGACTGAAATAGGCCCATCAACGCACTCCTCGTGAAGGTAGCGCAAGCCAATTCCTATCTCTAGGGCCATATACCATCTTGCTCTCCATGATAGGTTTGTCGCCAACTCATTGCCTGCAAAATTGTATGTAGGTTATATGTGGAACTATGTTTGAAATCTGTCACCGAACATTCTTCAGGCCTCGTTTAGGTAAAGGGATAAAAATCATGAGGATAAGAGATATACTCGGATATGAGGTAAAATATGATTGTATTGCTAGAAGGCTTGATAGGTGATTTTTGGTTCCGAGTATTTGGTTAGAGCAGGCTAGACAGGATAAGATGTAGGGATATGTAACAATCGAGGGGAATGAAAGAAAGACTTGTTACTAGGGTTTGTTCTCACGTTTAACTTTTATAAGTGGGTAATTCGGTCTTTTCCCCACTACCCACTTTATCCCCCTTGTTCCTTGTCCTGTCTCCTGGATGGTATAAGCTTGTTGGCAAAATGTAGTGTACGGGGATAAAAAAATGTAGCTTATCCTGCTCCTTATACGGCACCTAAACACGGGATAAGGAGCAGGAGGTATAAATTTTTTCCTATTGCCCCCATTTATCCCTTACCTAAGCAAGGCCTCATTGTACTATATGTATAATTGTATATAATTGGGAGTGACTCACGGAGTAAATTCATTTCAACATCACCACTGCAGGGATAATCGGATATCAAGAACAAGGAAGCCTCCGTACAGCAGTACCCTACCAGATTCAAGATATTGCGATGCCGAACCCTGGAAAGTATCTTGAGCACCAACCAAAACCGTTCGTTGTTTGGTGCGAACCGCTGTACCAGAACGGGGGTCTCTTGGTAAACCCCCTCGTATACTTTCTTTTCACTATCTTCTTTTAGAAGGTTCTTCTGGGCGAAGTCATTTGTAACCGTTTCAATCTCGCAGATGGTGAAAGCACGAGGGAAACCAGGTTTCCATGAAAGTGGGTACCAGGAAGGGCTCCGAGGTGTTTGCGCTGACATCATATCGGTTTTATCAGGAGGAACGGTACGATCTTCATCGGGCTCTTCAGGTACGTGAACAACTTCACCGATGCTTTCGGAACTATGAGGTGGAGATGGGTTATTGCTGGGAGGTGGTATTGATTCTCTTGAAGGCATCAAGCTTGCTATTCCTTTCTTCATTACTGCGGCGTTACAGTGCACATGGTCGTATATATAATGTTTGTGCTTCTTGAAGTGACTGCATATGGAAGAAAATAAGATGTTTCAGCTTCAGATGTTGGAATTCGTCAAAGCAAGCAGTATTTCACCTTCAACAACGAGGTTGATTCATAATCTTAGTAGTTAGTACCTATCAAGGACGATCCAACGAGGATGCCACTGTTGTGCTTCTTGTATGGTGATTCTCCGTGGATCGTATCCTGCAGCTAGTTTAGGTTCCAGCTTGACCTTCACCGGTACGTGAACTCGTAATCAGAACTTGAACTTTTTATACTCCCTCTCAAATTGTTTGTCACGTTGACTTTTTGGTATTTTAAGATGACGATCACCCTTGTAAAATGATACAAAAACTTCACATTTTGACATATACTACTCGCAAGCAGTATATGTGTTTGCTGACTGTGGATACATGTACTATGGGAGTTGACAGAAGACCCCAAGCAGTATTGATTTTATTGACATCGCGTACCAACATTTTTTATCATATTGCGTGGGAGTTATCTGTCAACTCTCATAGTGCATGTATCACACTGTCAACGGACATGTAATGCTCGGGTTATATGTTAAAAGTTATCTGTCATTATGATATTAGAATGTTTTAGGCTAAATATTCGGATTTCTGAGTAGTAAAACCTCGTTCTTCTTGCATTGTTTGTAGAAAGGATGGAAAGCAAACTGGTAGTCTTCTCTCTTCTTCTCGATCTCCTCTTGAAGCTCTGAAGGGCTCAGCTCACCATGTCCTGAGAACTCTATTCTCACAGCTGCAGGTAAAAAAGAGTTGAATATGGTTGTTGAATTGAAGTTGGCAGAGAGAGGGAAGAAGAGTGTGACTTACAGATGCCGGAGAGGGTGGTGCACATCTGGAATGGCAAACATGAAGTGGTGCTGGTGGTGGTGGTCTTCTTGCCAATCTCAGACAGCACACCAAGAACAATCACCGTATCTCCTGGACGTACTAGGCTTTTTATGGCCCATGTTGCTTCCGCCACACTCACTCTGCTCCGGTTAGCATCCGTCACCACTATTACGATCCCCCGTGTGCCAAATCCTGTTCCAGTCATCTCTCTCTCTCTCTCTCTCTCTCTCTCTCTCTCTCTCTCTCACACACACACACACACACACACACACAGAGTTTGTTGTATCTGAAATTTGAAAATGGGCATTTTCAGGTGATGTCAATTGATGGCATAGGAATATTCAGACATTGTGGTATCCAACATCTTTCCCATCGATGAGGAATCAAACAAGGTTGTTTTCTTGTTCGTTATATGTTTCTGTGTTAGTACAATGGACAGATTGTTGATGACAAATGATATGAACAGTAATCGAGATTGGTCTCTTCACCAGTAGGTCAGGATGGGTTCGAAACTTCGAAGTACGTAGTACTTCTTTTATAAACTGATGAGATTTTGTGGCCAATCTATTGGTACGGATCAGCAACAACAAAAGCATCGTTAATTTTCTATGAACAGTTATCTTCCAGATACAAGACTAGTTTTTACCAGTAATGCGGTGGACTTTTTTGGAGGTTTCAACTCAAGGTGTCATTACTAAAACCACTGAATTTGAGGTCAGGGTCATTTGGCAATATGTTCATTACCAACCCACCAATCTTTTTTTTTTCAAGAAACAAAATACTATATTAACGTTCCTCAACATTACAAAACATTATATCCTCTTCTAACTGAACATTAAACTTTGAAAGCTCACTACACAAAAGATTGCTTTCAAATCTCACCGTATGGACCAATTGATCCACTGCTTTGTTGGCTGTTCTTGGATCCATGAGACCTTCAACCCATATATACTCTGGGAATTGCCACTGAACATCTTCAATCAAATGTCAATTTCCCACCTTCTATTTGATACAATCAGCAATAGTTTGGCAATCAACTTCAAACCAGATACAGGCAGTACTTTTATCATGCAATTTGGAAGTTGCCAAACTGAGAGCCAAAGTTTCTGCACACAGAGCACTAGAACATTTTTCTGTTTCCAAACTAGTGGAAATAATGCTTTTCCATATGCTGGAGGTCGATATAGTATTAAACCAATTAAGGAGGGTGATGGTGGAGGTAAGATACTTACCACCAAGATCTTTAGTCCAAATGGCTCTTGGAACATTAGGAGAAACAAACAGTTTGGACTTGGCCAAATTCATCTTTTGCAACGAAAGATAGCAAAATCATTCATGATTTAAACTAGTTTTACCAGAAAAAAGTAAAATGCCATCAGTGAAAATATGGAAGATAGAAGGATTATTTTAATCTGGTTTAACGTCCACCTACTTTTTCTCAATCACTGTCATGTTAATCATTTGGATAAAGCTATCTGTACAGAGGGTAAACTAAGGAGAAAGAGGGTCACCACGTCTTAAGTCTTAACCATTTGGCTAGATTGAAGTCATTAATATTGCCATTCCTCAAAATGGTGTGTCACATACTAGTAACACATTTTATTTTCTAAACTGAGAGAAAATTTTATAGAATCAAAGAGTCACCATTACAAAAACTTTTACAAATATTGGAATTACTGCTATTTCAAGCTAACTTAACAATTTCAACTGCTGCCAAATTCTGCTCTCTGCTAATCCATTTGATCTGACCTTTTAGCTCCTTAAACCCTTCATTTATGTCCTGAATTATCACAGCTAACTCCCATCCTGCTTTACCAGAATTGACAGCTTCAACCAGTAACTTGCTATCTGTTTCGAAGACCACTCCTTGATCTTGAAATTTTGGAATTTTCCAGATTGCCAGTCTCCCTCTGTCAGGAGGTTTCCTTCTTAAAATTTCCATCGAAATATTGTTCTTTTTTCTTTGATCACCCTCTTGAGCAGGGGCGGAGCTATGTAGGGGCACGGGGGGTGGGGGGCACGTGCCCCCCCCCCCCCCCCAAAATTTTCCGAAAACGCTAGATATCCCTTAAGTTGTCCAAAAAAGTTAACTATTTCTCTATAAAGTAGTAAAAGTGCCCCCCCCTAATGTCAAAAGCGCATGCAGCGCAGTTGGTAAAATCGGCTACTTAATATCTTCAAGTCGCGGGTTCGAACCTACTCATTTGCGTTTTTAACTTTTTTGCGCAAAAATTTAAACGAAAAGCAATTAAACGTGCCAAGATTCGAACCCATGGTGGCCAATTATATGAGAGAGCGCTCTGCCAGATGAGTACCAGCTGAGGTAGAAGGACTTCATAGTTTTTGTTGATATTTAAAGTTAAAATAGCTTTAAACAAAAAGTACAAATATTGGAATTGTGCCCCTCCTTGGACGAAATTCTGGCTCCGCCACTGCTCTTGAGCTTCTTTTTGTGGTTTGAACACCAGATTCTCAATCTCTGCAAACTCTCTTTGAAAAGAAGTGATGATCTGCATAGGATTAGGGATTGTATATTCAATGATTGCTCTATTCCTTTCCCTCCAAATAATCCAACAACAGAAAATCTATTTCAAGAGGAATTCTTCTTCCACCTTCTTGTCTTTAACTTGTTCTACCAATTCAGAGAGCCGTCCCTCAATATTCCCTACCTTTCTACACGTTTGGGTTTAGAAGATCCAAAGTGAACAAGATAGGAAAAGTCCAGCCACACATGAAGAACAAGATAGGAAAAGTCCAGCCACACATGAAGTAATATTTCAAATTACTTACAAATATATGTTTCGTTCAAAGACTTTAATTTTGACAGATTAGTAAAAAAATAAAAAATAAAAATTGAAACAATGTGGTGTCCATGACAATTTGCGCGCACCTCGACTTAATACACTGGACCTCAAGAATTATTGATAGCTGTGGAATTTCAACATGAGACTTCAAATGAAGCAAACCTTTAAATCGCAAGCCTCATCCACTAAGCTAAAACTTTGGGATTTATTAGTAAACCTACTTCAAGTAAAGAATAAAGTAATGCATTTTTCCACCAACGTCATTATTTAAGTTCATTTAGGGGTTAACTTTTAAAAAAATAGAAAAGATAGTGTAAATATTTGTAAGGACTGAAAAATTAAAATAAATCTAATAATGCATTGTGAATTCTTGCTATCTACATATAGTGTCTTAAATCTTCTCTTGAGAATTACGAAATCCCACCATTACTTTCTCCAAGCTTACCATTTTACCATAAGTTTTGCAAGTATGACTTGGTCTAAATGTGAATATTAGGGATCTTCCTAGTTGATTTTTTTTTTCACTATTCACTGGGTCACTTTGACCCGGTGATTTGGTTAGCAAAACGATATAGTTTCTTGATAATCTTTTCATAGTGTTGTAGAGGAAACTTTACACTACAATACTATGTCAAAATTACCAAAAATGTGAATCGTTTTGCTATCCGAATCATTCGGTCAAAGTGACATAAATACGGATAATAAAAGTCTAATGAAGCAGTCACATAGAACGGATATAGTACTTCTTGTCCTGGTTAACTTTGAGTATTTTAAGGAGATATTGATAGAAATATTTCTCAAAAATTTCTATGTATTATACATGTTTAATACTCGGTGCAAATAAGCGTATACCACATCTAGCACGAGTTATAATTTTTAAGATTATATTTGTCTTTTGTTTCTTTGGTGATTATTAAAATACGGTGATTATTTAGATGATGTTTTTATTATTACTCAAGCGCACTACATTTTTCTGTGTGATGCACAGACGGTTTGCTAGTAAGAGTAATGGGATTATAATTATTCTCGAAGCCAAAGTTAACTAATATGTCACTAATGAAGATCTAAGACAGTTTGTCATATGCATTCTCAAGGTCAATTTTTCAAATTATACACTCATTTCTACTTTTTGTATTTTGAAAAGTGTGAACAATCTCCTGAAAAATGATAATGTTGTCATTAGTACTTCTCCACGAAATAAAACCATTCAATTGGGCTAACAAGAGTATTCAACAGAGGTCTAATTGTGTTTATAATGACTTTCGAAAAAAAAATAAGAAAAAAATCGTGTTAATAATGTTTTTGGAGGAATAGTGGGCTTTATAAATTAACTGGGCCCATGGACCAAGGCCCAAGGACCAACATATTGTCATATGAAGTCACAGCTGTTCACCAACAAAATTTGTCTACCTCGTGTGCTACCTTCCCCAGTCTATAAGTCATTTTGTTATAATCTGGATGTTTCGAGCAAGAACGATGAGAACAAAACGAGAACGAGAGACAAATTTACGTGGTTCATTAGCAGATTTTCAAGGAACTCGCTAGCTACTTTCACGACCAATCCTGAAATTTTATTGAGAAGAAAAATTAAATACACACCACACATGTGATAACTATGACCTACAACTTTTAAATAGACATAAGAAGTACTAAACTTGCGCCCGAAGCAACCCGGATCCTTCCTAATGTAATAAGGAAACAATCAGAAAAGTGTCAGCCCCGATATTCTGCCTCCTCCAATGTGTTAGTGCTTGACCCAAAAGTGGTTGTCTCCTCCGAGGTACCTTACATCGCATTCAGTCTCACATCACAAAAGAGTGACATATATAGTTGATTGGATTGATCGGAACCCACAAGAGCTGTTTATTTCATCCTGCGCGACTCATTGATATCCAGGAAACCATTACACCTCGTGCAACCTACGGACATACAAGGAAGAAAGTCAGAAACGAATATGAATGACTAAGTCAAATTTTTTTTCTAAGAAAGTTATGTTATTTCAAAGATTTGACAGAGGGAGAATTTGTGTTGAAACCATCAGAAAAAAATAAATGAGTTCCATAATTTCATTTACGAAGGGTAAAATTGTCCAAATAAGGTAATAATTTAAGTATAGCTTTGTAAGAATGAAAAGTTGTGTTTCTTTTTTTGAGAAACTTTTTTGTCATCAACCGGGTTTGAACCCGAGATCTTAAGCAGGGATTTCTAACGCTTTACCACTTCAGAATAAAAAGTTGTTTTTGTAAGAAGTAACTCCCAAGTATAAATGGTGGACCAATAACAATTTTATTTTTGAAATAGAAAATAGTTACCACTATGTCTCATATATTTCTCCCCAATTTGAGTTTTACCATTATTCATTGGATCACTTTGATCCGGTGATTTGAATAGCACAGTGTTACGAGTTTTTGATAATTTCATCTTGTTGTAGAATACAAATTGTTCTATAACACGGTAAAGAAAAAAAAAAATCAAAAAAACGTATCGTTTTAATATCCAAATCACCTAGTCAAAGTGATCCATATATTTCTCCTTTCAAGGAGCTTTCCTAGCCTACTAGCTAGCATGAATATTTATCATCTTAAGATTTTTTTTTCTTTCTGGTGGTAAAATGTTATGTTCCTATCATCATAGGTTAACCACTTAATTATTTTATTCTTTGAGAAATTATTTTGTCGTCAACCGGGTTCGAAACTAAGACCTCATACAGGGGCTTTCAACGCTCTAGAACTACCACTCTAGCTGCCTAACCACTTAATTCAAGATATTTGGAACCAGAAGTGTTTCCTTCTCACTGAGCACTTAGATCAAAATCCTTTAACAAAATCAAAAGACCCCATGCTGGGGTTTGTTACCACTGATATTACACAGCATTTAAAACATAATACATGAACAATTTTATTTAAGAATCGAAAATTTACCAACAAATTTACTCGTCGCACTTGTCCAATATACATCACTTCTCAATAAAAAAAAAAACCAAGGTGTCGCGCGACATTAATTAACTTATTTCACCACATAACATGATTTTATTTGACCCACATAACACGTTTTACATGCGTAATGATTTTAGTTCTTGAATATCAACTTCTCGGCCAACTCAGACGTGACACCAAGAGAGGCTTCTACCATCTTCAAACCCAAACCCTTCCAAACCGACCTTTCACCTGATAAATTTTGAAACACCGGTCTGCAAAATGAAGTAAAAATCAAAAAAAAAAATCAAAAAGACGCAAACAATAATAATTTCTCGAGTGCCATACTGACGTGGTGTTCTTGGAGTAACTAAAAATTTCTCGAAAGAAGAGAGAAAAAGACTCAATTACCGGTTGGGTAAAAGACAAAAACCACCCCTCGAGTATGGGGTATATACAAAAAAACCCCTCGTGTTCGGGGATATACAAAGACCACCCCTGTCACTAACGGACATTAGACAAATACCACCCTTCTGTTAATGTCAGTTAGGAGAGGGGTGCAATCTGACTTTTTTATGACCATTTTACCCCTGTTAACATTGTTTTGTTTATTTTGTTAATTTTCTTGATGTTCTTGAACACCACCACAACACCACCACCACCTCCACCACAACACCACCAACAACACCACCAACAACAACAACATGAATATCAACGACATACCAAATCAACACCACCAACAACACCACCAATGTTAACAGTATGAGTATGAGATTCAACGTCCGAGAAGATGGTGTATCAAAATTTACAATTGACCAACCCAGAGAACATGGCAAAGGGATCTCACACTCCAGTTCAATTTGAGATCTACAATCAAAACCTAGCTAAAACGAATCAGTGAAGAACTTCAAAACCCATCTGAAACCCCCAACCCACCTGAAACCCCCAACCCACCTGAAACCCCAATTTCGATACCCACCACCACCTCCTCTCTCTGATTCGTTCCCGACCAGAACAGAGAAGAGTGAGGGAGATCTGCTCCTAGGGGTATCAACAGAAAGAGAATGAGGCAGAGGGAGGAGGAGGAACAAGAAGAAGTCCTGGGCGGCGCCTCACCAGATCGAGAGATGGTGCTGGTTCGTGAGGAGTGGATGAATCTCGTGAGGTAGCCTTTTCCTCTGCCTCTGCTTGGATCTCGAACGGCCGACCAACAAAACTCATCGGAGTCCGCATTCAACCGCTGGAACCACCGATCCGCCGCCGTCGCCGACCACCCAATCGAAGTCAAATCCCAATCGCTCCTCAAGTACATACTCTTCACCGTCCCCTTCCTCCACTCCAAGTACATCGACGACAACTCTCCGACGCCGATTGAAGCCGCCGACTCTCCAGCACCGACGAGGTCGTCGAGGAAGGGATCGAAGGCGCAGGAAGAGCAGCTGAGTGCCAACCACGTCCTGGCCGAGCACCACCGCAGAGAGAAGCTCAACGAGCGGTTCATCATTTTGAGAACTCCGGTCCCCTTCGTGACGAAAATGGATAAGGCTTCGATCTTGGGGGATACGATCGAGTACTTCAAGCAGTTGCGAAAGAGAGTTCAGGATCTGGAATCGACGGTGGTTGTGGAAGGCGGCGGCAGGATTTAGCGGCGGCGGTGGTGGACGGTGATCTGTCTTCGAGAGAGCCGGTGGAGGGTAGAGAGAGAGAGCAGAGAGGTGGGGAAGGGGAAAGTGAGGAAGAAAGAAGGAAAGAAAGTATTTATAGTGTGGTATTTTTTGTGAAAATGAGGGTAAATATGTCTTCTTGCCCTTCTGTTAGTTTGCTGTTAGTGACAGGGGTGGTCTTTGTATATCCCCGAACACGAGGGGTTTTTTTGTATATACCCCATACTCGAGGGGTGGTTTTTGTCTTTTACCCTTACCGGTTAGATGTTACAACATAGAAGTACTGCAATCCTTCTTCACCTGCAACTTCCATGACCGTGTAGAACCGTGGCACCACAACCAAATCGCCAACTTCCACTTTCGCATCTACCACACGCTCGCCATTCGCGCCAACAATCTGAACCCTACCGCCGCCTTTCACGACGTAAATCAATTTTACCGAGCCGTCGACCGCACAAGTCGCGGGTCCCACGCCATTACTTTCCAATTTCACCAAGTTCGCACTGAGCTCAACTTGGTCAGCCAAATTCGAGATTAAAGCTAGGGTTTCTTCTTCATTTTTCCCAAGTGGAATCTCGATATTATCCTCTAGTTTCATGATAAGTGGATTGGCTTGGGCTGTCACCAGCTTCTCTGCTTCTTCATCGTCAACACCATAAGCTTTTGCGATGAATTCGTTGGAGAAGCCTTTCATGGAGCCTATTGGTCCAGCCAAAATGAAATAAGTAAACTTTCCGGGTATGTAGGCCTTCGAGGTTTCGCCTATAAACACGATGATTAAATCCGTGTTTCCTCCGTTAAACCACCACGAGACTCCTCCCAATGGTATCGGTATCTCCTCGCATTCCTTTATCGTCAACACAATCGCCTCAGACGCATTTGGGGATAGAATCCCAACCGTACAAGTTCCTGTAAAAATTGTGGTTTGATCACAAACATTTCATCGATCAGTTGCAGTATAAAAAACTAGTATCGATCATACTCTACTTTGGTTCTATTTTTTAGCAGCTGAAAGTCCGAAAAATTGCTGAAATAATCAAGTCAAAAAATTTAGCTGAACTAAACATCAAATTCTATTTGATATATATATATATACACACATATATATATATATATATATATATATATATATATTTAAGCCATCTCTCCTCAAAAAAAAATTAAGTCATCTGAAAATTTTAAGGAGCTCTATAATCTAACAACATAATTGAATACACTAAAGTATAAATGCACTTTGATATGCTATTGACAAGAATACATGACAATTATTCTTTTAAAGGTTTTCAGCTGCTAACTCGTCGTTTATAGATCTTCTACCATTGCCTTAAGATTATGTTGATCTGCGAATTTTGAGATTAAATTTTTCTTCATAACAAATGAAATTGTATAAAAGGCGGATTTTATTTATCAAGGACATATTTTACTCCAACTTGGATGAAATCTACTATATCAAACATGCACCTTGTCAAGCTAGTGGAAGATCCTAAATATTATGACATGGAATTTCCAATAGGTCTATAATAAAATAAAATTAACACTAACGAAAGAAATACTAATAATAATAAAATGCTACATTAATAAACCATAAGACAAACACATATAAGAGAAAATAAAAACCAACTAAATGAAGACGAGTTGATGTATAATAATTCTCATAAATAGTGGTGTTGGCTTTCGGCCGTCTCAAACTTAAAAAGCTGCCTCGAAAGGTGAGAACCTACGTACTCCTATGCCCCCAAGGACATAGCTCAGCATTCGTATCTTTAATTATTTTTTTGAAAAGTGGTATTTTTATTTTTTGAGAAAGAGAAATTGTATTTTTAATTACTAGAAAAAAATTATTTGACAAAACTTATTTTTACTAAAGTGATATTATGTGTAGAATTGACATGACAAATCTACAGATATTCATTTGTTATCAACAATCGAATTCTTGACACAATATTAGACATTTGTGGACATAATTTTTTATGTGGTGAAACCAAAACCCTTTAATCAAATAATGAATATTTCTGAGGAGAAATTGACAACAAATGATAACTAATGAAATAAATTATATGTCTCAAATTCGGTCAATTTAGAATGGAGGACAAAATTTCTTTGTTTGGTAGCTTTGTTTGGTTATCATTTTTTTCTTGAAGGATTTCTCAAAAAGATCTTGTAGAAGCACTATTTATATCGGAAAACTATGTCCACAATTTTATCTGAATTTAGCTAAGTCCGTATAACAACATTCTTAATACAAATGAAGTAAGGAGTATGGAGCTTTTTCCTGATTATGCTAGAGTGAGGGAGAGAGAGGACCTTGAAGAACATAGCCAATCTTGGAGGAATCTGCATAGTGAGGGAGAGCAAAACCCCTAGGCTGAAGAAGAAGCTTGCCAGCACCAACATTAGCTTCACCAAGTATTGGATAGTTTGAACTTGACCAGCTGTAGTATGATCCACCTTCTCCTTCAATTATCTTCTCATCTGCCTTCCTTGGTGATAATATTGATGTCAACGTCGTCTGCTCCATCTTCTGTGCTTAATTAATCACTTTCTGATCCCTAAACACGCACACAAGTAAATCAATCAACCAAATTAATACTATTAAGCACTCTCAACAATGATAAGAAGAAGAAGAAATAGCAGCAGCTAACCTCTTGCCAATTGATGTTGTGATTCAATAATAATCCTACGATCTTTGTCTTTTATATGCACCTTTCCATAGATTGTTTGCAGGATGAAATGGTCTTTTCAGTTGCTACTTCATAAATCACGACATATGAGAAAATTTGTTTATTACCTACAACAAATAATACACAATTGAAAGGCGAGAAAATAAGTCGCAGACAGCACGTACAGTGATTACACCACACGCTTAGGTCGTGGGATATGTGAAAATGGAATCCGTCACATCAAATATGTTTTCGGAGCAAGCTAACATAGACGTGCATAGTTACTCAATAGAAATAGCATAGGTGTGCATAGATTGGGCAATACTCATCTAACAAAACTCTCCCATGGAAAGTATACAACCTAATAATGGTGAAAACACATTTGTTTCCTTTTTTTCGGAGAAGTAAATGAACATTTTCAATTTTGCCGGTATGTAAGACACTACGTTCTTGTCGATATACTTGATAACCTAGTTTCACCACCATGCATACAATGTTATCTAATAGTACTATTACGTTCTAGTAGTTAACTATCCTAACTTTTATGAATGAAAAACAATTGAATGTTTCTTGCCAAAAAAGTCTTCACAAGTCTGTTTGTTCAATCTTATGAAAATGTCATCAAACATTCCAGGCGGTTCAAGTCACAAAATCCTATATTTGATGATAAAATTTGGTGTTTTTGGCCTCCCACATCAAATCACCAAATCACAAAATCCTATCAAAGTTATGTTTGGTATCCCTGTTTTAATCAACTTTGAATAAAAACATAGTAGTAGTGTTTTTTTCAAAAAACTCATTTGGTAGTGCTGTTTTTTTACCTGTTTAAAGTAAAACATACTGAAAACATTTGTTTAAAAAACAACAACTATGGTGTTTTTTTGTGTTTTGTTCATATTATTGATGGTTAAAGACATTTCAACTATGATTAGATACATAAAATATCAAATATTACTATATGTGAGTATTGTACGTAAAAATGATATTTAAGCAAATTAACATTGGTTTTTTTTTAAACACTGTTTTTCAGTACATACTATACAGTTTTTTTATTTTGTTTTTAAACGAGTTTTTTCAACATGGTTTTCCACTGTTTTTCTTGTTTCAAAACGACCAAGCGGGCTCTTTGAGAAAGACAAGTTTCCTTCAACAAGAAATATCATCTGAGAAAGGAAAATAATTGGGGCAAACGATTTGTTTCCTTCTCCATCAATTATTGTAGCATGCATGTCCGCAAAATCCAAAATTGTAGGGACTTCGGTTAAAATTGGGCAGTACTCGTCCACGCAAAGCATTCAATCTAATGATGGTGAATTTTTTTTTAAAACACTTGTTTCCTTTTTTTTTTTGATTTTTTTTGAAATTTCACTTGTTTTCTGTTTTGAGAAAAATAAATGAATATTTTTAAATTGTGCCGGCGCAAGGGCGGATCCACCCCTATGAATGAGGGGGCTATAGCCCCAACTCATTTTTAAAAAATTCTTGTTTTACCCATGTTTTGGGTAGTTTTTTCAATTTAGTCTTTAAAAAATTGCACTCCAATTTCTAAAATTAAGATTTTTCACTTATAATGCTGAACTTTTCTGGTTTAGCCCCCACTTAATCAAATTTCTAGATTCGCCCCTGCGTGTCGATACATAAGATATTGGGCTCTTGTCATTATACTTGGTACATATATGCAGATCGATAAATTAGATCCACTGCAATGAATATAACGTTATTTAGCTAATACGTACTACTTGTAGTAGTTAATTGCATAATTTTTATAAAATAAAACAGTTGAATGCTTCTTGCCAAAAAGTCCTCACAATCTATTGGTTGAACCTTAAGAAAATGTCTTCAAACATTCAACGCTGTCGATTCAAATTAATTTTGTTACATATCAGGATACCTCAGGTCACATTAGATAGGGAATTTAAAATTACATGATAAAGACATTTTTTATTATAGGGGACAGACTTTCGGGTAAAAGAAACTTACACCCCTTTTGTTTGATATAAAGACGTTTTCACCCCCTTTTAGTTTCGAAATTACAATTCCACTCATTCAGTGTGTCAAATTTTATGACACTTACGTTAGTTATCCCCTTCTCTGAGAGGGCAAATTTGTTCTAGGAACAACTATCGGTGAATGAGGGCCCAACCTCAGACTAACTGCATCACAATTAGGGAGTGTGGGTGACTTGCAATTTGGCACATTTAAAGGGTGTAAGTGTCTTTTTCCAAACTCAAAGAGGCAAAAGTGTCTTGCAACAAACTTGAGGGGGTGAAAGGGTCTCATACCCTAGATTTTGTCATATCTTTTGAGGAGAAGATTTTTTCATATCTATGGATAAGTAGCCATCTCTGCTTTCACTCCTTTTATTTTATGCCCCGCAGCATTCCCCACCCTCCTATTTAAATTTTACAGTTATTGTTAGTACGCCACTACACTTTGATTTTTTCAGCATACATTTCGCTTCAATAACGAATGAGGACAATTCTTTTTATTTTCTTTTAATTCAACAGAAAATAGTGTCGACAACGATGCTAGAGAGTACCAAATGAATAGAGTAAATTACAAATGCACGGTTGTATTTAACTTGCGCGAAGCTTCCACAAGGACGCCAGTACTCCACTTAGTTTTGAATTAATTTGGACTATATGAAGTATATACATAAAGTAAATACTTGTGTTTGTGGTGACTCTAAGACATTTCACGAATATGTAGAGATATGGTGAGAGTGTTTAGTGACAGAAGACATTTCACGATTACTGTGTAGAGATTTTTCTTTTTGATGCACAACTGTGTAGAGATGATGCGAGTGTATTGAACTTTAATTATTTAATCAATTATTTGGTAACTAATAATTTTCTCACAAAACTGTAATTAATAATAATACAAATACTATTAAATAAAAAGAAATGCCAAATTATATTAGTGTGTTTTCGATGAGATAGATTACTAAATATGAGATTATTGACTATTAGGATCTCGATTCAATAAATAGCATTTCAATATAATTTAATCCCATAAGTTTATAATTAATTGCATCCAAACAAACTCAACAATTACTCTAAGCGTCCCACTCTATAATCATCTAAAATTCAAACTGACTTGCGAGTGCCATAGCACTATGCTCCCAACGTTCCTGAGTTAGAGTCATAGATTGAGACCTAATGCAAAACTACAAATGCTCTTCCATCAATTTGCTGGACTTATGCTTTCCACTTAGAATTCTGTCCTTCAATTAGTTTGCAGCTGTTCTGAAATCTACTCTCTCTTGAACTCACTCCACTGGCCTTCAGTTGTTCAGCAACAAACCTTATAACAATTGCGGTTCTCTTCCACCAAGAGCCATCACCATCCCGCCAAAATTGCCGACACTTCTGAGATAAAATTTAATATGTGAAATGAAATTAAAGTAATTTAAATCAAAAATATGTCATCAAACGTAGAGGATGACATTGATGAACATTTCCTTAAAACGTGTTCCTCGATGTTATTAACTGGCACATTGCATCCAAGTATTTGAACATAACGATCAGTGAGAACAGTGAACAGATTAATTTGATTTTCATAGTCAGATATTTATCAACTTTTATCGGTGTCACAAGATCAAAGATGACTCTCAATTAACAGACTCTGGAGGCTCTCAACCGTCTGTCAAACATACCGATATACATCAAGGGTAAATTTTAATACGGGGAAAATGTGATTATAATTTCCCAAACTGACTTTTAGGAAATACGCACACACGTACATTGGCGTGTCACAATTTCTAGTTATACTGTATGTAGAATTATGAATGTCTTTTTCCTTCTATGAAAATAGGATTATAAATGTTAACAACAGAAAGTATTGAGTTAAAAATAGTAATTTAATTTAGGGTAAAAGACACTGACCATCCCTGAGTTTAGGGCAAATTCCACTCCGCTACCCTGGGTTTTGGATAAAGACACTCCGCACCCAGTTAACGGAATATTCCGTAGACAATGACCACCCTTCTGTCATATTCTGTTAAAGAGTGGGAGATATACTTTTTTCGGACCATATTGCCCCTGTGTACTCTTTGGTATTTTTTTTTACCCATATTTATCATCAAGAACACCAAGAACATCAAGAATATCCACCAGAACCACCAACACTACCAAAAAAATATGAATAACAAGAACAAAATGAGAATAAGAATTGTAATCCAATTTATACCGATATACCATACAATAAATCATCAATTTACCCAAATCACAACACAATCTGTAAGACATGAGTGTAAAAAAACAAAACTGAATAAAGTGTTCAAATTTTTAAGCACCACTTTCAAACATGCTTTTACAATCTGTAAGACATGAGTGAAATTATTTGTTTCTAGGTAAGATAAGTTCTCCAGTTTCATACTTTCAGAAGTTTTCTTGCAGATTTGGTTCCAGAGTGATGTTGGCTAAGTGAAAGGAAAGAAGTAAAGCCATCATATATAGAACAAACTGTCAAAACTTCCATCTGTCTCATACAATCTTCTTCAACATTCAATGACATTTTCACAATGGGGCCAGAATTCCAGATCTCCCTTCGCCGATCTCACCACCGACAGTTCTGAATCTAACCCCACCTCAACAGGCTTGACGATTTACATTTACTTTTTTAATTTCTATTTCTGGGTTCCCGGGTATCGAGGATTCGTGGGTCACATTTGTTGTTGGGTTGGGTTCTTCAGTGAAGAACTTGAACTGGGTTGCGATTTGGAAACAGAGAGTAATTTTTACCATGAATTGCGCCGCAGGAAAGCTGAGATCTTTCGAGGCTCGTCACCACCGTCGTTGACACGGTTGAGGCCGATTGAGGTTCGCCGGCTTCATTGGCGGCTCTGTGGATCTGACCAGAGACAAACTCGTCGACCTTCAAATCTGCTGAAGCCGCCGCCGGACCCTCCTTCTGCTGCTCTTTCTTCACCGATGACACCACCATCATCACCGTCGAGACCAGCGTCCCCTTCACAGGGCCAAGTTGATGCGCGATTTCTGCCATCTCTACGACGGGCAAGAGGCGGTTGATGTCGGTATGGAGGCTGCGATCAACAAGCCTTCTTCAGATCCGGCGAGCTTCCCTTCAGTTCCGTCGTCCTCTCCAGTTCTGGGTTGGGTGTTAAAAGGCGGAGGATGAAAGGAGAAGGAGAACGGCTGTTGTGAAACAAGAGGAGGAGAGAGAAAGAGGGTGAAGAGAGAGAATGGTTAGGGTTAGAAATGAAGGAGGGAAGGGTTAGGATAATATATAGGGAGTAATTTTATAACCATAGTAGGGGTAAAATAGTTACTTTTCCGCGCTGTTAGTCATCTGTTACCTTCCATCCAAAAAAAAGGTGCTAAGTGTCTTTATCCAAAACCCAGGGTAGTGGGGTGGAATTTGCCCTAAACTCAGAGGTGGTCAGTGTCTTTTACCCTTTAATTTATCTTAACAGACATGAACATTTATGAAACTTGACCCATCATATCATACATAGAGTTAGTTGCGGTAACCTTTCCTCGGTTCCTCCTTATTGATTTGATAAGAAAGTGTAGTACGATAATGTCCCCTAGTCACTCCTAATTCCTAAAGTCTCAAAAGCGACATAAATGTGATTTCTCTATCAAGCGACAAAGATGTAAAACACACCCACAAATCTAATAGTCACGGTAGATAAAGACAATTTTATTTTGACAAGAAATATCATGGATAAAAGGAAACTTATTAGGGCAAATGTTTTGTTTTGTGAATGTGCTGCGCCTGTTATGCGAAAATAGAAACGCTTTAGCATAGTTCAGAGATGTCATGCTTAGTACAAACTGGAAATCTAAATAATTCCTTGAAAATGATGTGTGAGAATAAGTTGGGTGAAAATATGAAGTAGTTAAAAATCAACTACTTTTTTTATATAAGATTAAAATTTACAGAATGTCAGAGAATCCGTAAACTTGGAGATTAAACAATTTGCATGTTATAGGTCCAAAACAGATTTTATCTGCAATTTCAAAAATGTGTGACAAATGAAATTATTAAAGTGACCAACTTTTATCAAAACTAATTAAAATTGGAATTCCAAAAAAATGCACGGATCATAAATGTGTTCGACATTTCTTAGTTGACATGGAGTTTAAGCAGAACATAGATAGCATTCTTTGAAAGAGGATGCCCGTATCAGGAGCGCATCCAAGAATTCGAGATAATGGAGGTTAAATTTAAAAAAGAAACAAAATAAGAATAAAATTTAATTTTGTAAATAATACGTAGTATAAGGTTTTCTCTTTTTTGGATCTACGTTCTCTAAGTTTATTAATCACATACTCCATCATTGTGAAACGATTGAGAGCAAAAGCATCCATACACTTGTTTTGACATTAATGGCGAGATACAATCTTTGATCGCTTCCGCATGAAGTACACGTAGTTGACTAGTTGTTATAAATGTTGTTCGGATTTCTTGTCGATTATAAATTTTATCATATGGTATACGAGCCCGTCAATTCTCTGCTTTGAAGTATAAAAAGTAAAAAAACAAAGCTTCTGATATTTTTATGGGGCCAATTCTCTGCTTTAATAGAACCTCGTAACCTATTGGGCCTCCTTATTAGCATTAAAGGCCTACTGGGCTGCCATCTCACATATCAAGGCCAACATCTTCTATATTTCCCCTCACAAGACCAGAGTGCTCAAGCCTGCTGCACTCAAATCTCTCACCCAAATTCCCTTCCACCATGTAATGTTTTCTCTGGCATCTGTGTGTGTTGCTTTGTTTTTTCTTTTCGCCCCAGACTTTTAGAGCATGTTTGATACTACCTCTGTTTCTTCTCTTTCAATGGGTTGACTTTTTTTACCCGTAATTGGGTCACTTTGACTCAATGCTTTGGATAGCGAAACGATATAATTTTTTGACAATTTTTTCATAGTATTGTAAAGTAAAGTTTACTCTACAAGATCATGCAAAAATTATCAAATTCGTGTATCGTTTTGCTAACTAAATTACCGGGTCAAAGTGACCTAGTGAATAGGGTCAAAAAGTGAAGTAAGCTGAAAGAGAAGAAACAGAAATAGTATATGTTTGAAAAAAGAAAACAAGCGAAAAAAATATACTGAAAAAACACGTATAAAAACGAATTCAAAAAACTGTTTGACATGTGCTGAAAAACAGTGATTAAAATCAAAAACACGTTTGACAAAATAACTAAATTTCAATACTATTGTACTCAAATATCATTTTTACGTACAATACCGACGTATATTTGTTACTTTATGCATCTAATCAGGGTTGAAATTTCTTTAACCAGCGAAAATATAAAAAGAAAAACACATAAAAACACCAACATTGCCCTTTTTTTTAAACAACTCTTTTTCTACCTGTTTTTAATTTTAAAAAATGTAAAAAAAAAACAATGCTGCCAAATGAGTTTCAGTGTTTTCAATCAATTCTGTTTAAAAACATATGTTGGCTTTGTTGGGATAGAGATGTTTGGTAAACATCAACCCAACATTAACCAAAACCTCAACTAAAAGTTTTTAGAACCCACATTTCACACATTTTTTACTCACATAAAAGTTAAAAACCTTCAAAAACCAAACGCTCATGTCCAAAGTCCAAACATAACACATGTTCTATTTTCTAAACCATAAAACCTTGCGATCCAAACAATGCCTTTCTGCTTAAAGTGTAGTTTGGGCGGGAGAATCTTCCACTTCAATTGTGTGGGAAATCTTCAAATGCTCTCCAAAAACGCGACTCTTGTTCTTTGGTTGTCTGCTCGAGTTCTCACTTCGCAAAACAATGTCCTCCTTCGCATACCCTCGTCTCCCCCGCCCGGACATCATCGCGTACCTCGCCGACGCCGACATCGCCATCGTCTCCGACGCCGATCTACTCCGACCCAACCCCGATTTCATCTCCAAGCTCTACGCGCTCCTCCTCATCCACCTCGACTGCCTCCAGTACAAAACCCTAACCCTAACTCTCCCCTAATTCCAAACCCTAATTCTCCGATTCTTGACTAATTTTGGTCGCTTGATTTGCAGGGAAGACCATGGCCAAGTCGATTTCGCCGCCTCCGAGTGCCTCGATAACCCGGACCAGCACATTGACTCGGTCCGAGTCATGAACTTGTTGAGGAAGATTAAGCAGTTACTGAGTGCTGTTGAGTGTCCGAGGAATTTTACTCTCAAGGACTTGATTAAGCCTGATCCGGAGAGGACCGAGATTTTTCTGAGTGCAATTATTAATTTCTCTATCCACAGGTAACTTTTTTCATAGTTTGATTCTAAAGCCTAGAGTATGATTACTTATGTTTTTTTTTGATTGAAGGTCAGGAAATGTTGAATTTTGTTTAATTTTCTGATGATATAGTGGTATTGCCAAGAAATGAACTAAAATATGGTTTACATTTGATTCTAGTGCATATGCCGTGCCTAATATGTATTTTTGAGTGCCATTATTAATTTCTCTATCCACAGGTAACGTTTTTTCTGGGGGTTCTGTTTAGGATATGTGGCAAATATGTTGATGTGTAGACATCCCTAACCCCGGAGTATGATTACTTACCACTATGTCTCACCTCTTTTGCACCATTTGGACTTTTACCACTATTCATTGGGTCACTTTGACCCGTTGATTTGGATAGTAAAATTTTGTAATTTTTAGATAATTTTTTTGGAGTATTGTAGAGGAACTCTTATTTTACAAGACCATAAAAAAATTATCAAAAAATTGCATCGTTTTGCGATCCAAATTACCGGGTCAAAGTGACCCAGTAACAGGTGAAAAAGTCCAAATGGTGCGTTTGAGGTGGGACGGAGTGGTATGATTTTTTGTTTTTTTTGGTTGGAGGTCAGAAAATGTTGCCCGTTTGTTTAATTTTCTGATGATATAGTGGTATGCCAAGAAATGAACTAAAATATGGTTTACATTTGATACTAGTGCATATCCCGTGCCCGAGGGCACGGCCACATAAAAAGAATGACAATTCCCTAAGTTTCAATGGCTGAGATTGTCTTATTATGAGGTATTTAGTTCTTAGGATATAGTTGAAATAAGCTTGTTATATAGACGGGGATAACTTATTCCCAATAAAAGCTTGTTATATAGATGGGGATAAGCTATTCCACATGTCACCTTTTGGGGATAGCTTAGTCCCCATATGTTTTTTATATAAGGTCAGAAAATGTTGCCTTTTTGTTTAATTTTTCCTGATGATTTGGGCTCTGTTTGGTTCGCAGTAAAATATTTTACACGTAAAATGTTTTGTGTGGAAAAGCTTTCTCTGCAGTTATTTTCTCGTGTATGGTTGACTCTTGCCAAAACAGTGGGCCATGACGGAAATGGCAGTGATGGGTGGCAGTAATGGGTCGTGGTGGAGGTAGGTGGTAGTGGTGGTGGAGGTGTTAGTATGAGTTGTTGTGCTCCTTCACTCTCCGGAAAATGGCTTACGGATTTGAAATGTGTAAATCATTTTACATCAATTGAGGGAAAACATTTTATAGGAAAACATTTTACTTCCAACCAAACAGCACCAAAACACCAAAATAAGGAAAATGTTTTACCACCAACCAAACGGAGCCTTAGTATGCGGAGAAATGAACTGAAACATGGTTTACATCTGATATATCTGTGGGTGTTTAGGATTCCTTGCATTCCTAACTTGTGTTATGAACATTGGCCAATGGCTGATTGTTTTGTCTTTCGACTGAAGGAACCCATGATTTTTAATTTCCTAACTGCTTTCTCGTTGTTGTTTTAGAGAGTCAAAAATGGATTTTCTAAGAACCATTGTGGAAGAAATGACGGATCTTGATGAGAAACGGCAAGGGCTGGAACACAGGATATCAGAAGTAAGATTCATGTGTGTTACTCGAAAAAGGCCTAGTTCGTTGTACATGCTCATATTTATTTATTTATTCTTATGCTTCACAGCTTAATGAAGAGATAGCTCAGCTGAACGAGGCAAGAGAACAAGAATTGCCACTTGTGAGGGAACTTGAAAATGAAGTGAAGGAACTAAAGCAGACCATTCAAGGTCTTAACAATCATCAAATGTCTTTAAAGGCATCGATTAGGAAATTAAAAGAGAAAACTCAAGAGAAGGATGAGAAGGTATGCTGGTTTCTTCTTCATGCTTGTTTTTGTTCAGCTCAACTAGGCCTGAGGCGAGGGTATATGTTTCAGCGCCCTAGTAGCCGGAAACTGAATTTCGTAATTTCCACTGTAGCAACTAAAATGTAACAAGCTTGATGCGTTTCTGATTTGCCTATACTTATGAAGTGTACATAACTAAAATAAAGTCCAAAGTTCACAATTTTATGCTAATTATGGTAAACCACCATATAATAAGTAAAAGATTTTCAGACTTCACAGATGGAAGATAATTCTTGTCTCCTTTACTATAGAAGAACATGACAAGTCATATCTCCTGTCCAGTGTCCCGTTCAATCTCTTGCTGGTCTCTAATTGGTTTTCTTTAAGGTTTCTTCAAATGAGTTAGTAATGAAGGAGCTTAGATATTTTGGACTGCTGGAAGCAATTATGCAAAGAATTGTTTTGCATGCACTTATACTGCTTATTGAAGAGATATCCAATTTCCTCAAAAAAATAAAAAAATAAATAAATAAATAAATAAAAAAATAAAAACAAAGGAGATATCCAAAAGTTGGAGTGTTTTGTTTTCTTAAGATTTGCATCCTTTTTTTGTTTCCTCCGATCGTGAAAAGTTCTTAAGTTATTTGACAAAATTCTGATTGTTGCAACTTGTAAATAGGTGGGAGTTCTGTATTAATGATCAATTTGACACAGTAGCTAAGGGGTACATCTAGCCTACTTCACTTATGATATAGTGCTTTTATCTGCATACTTCATCAAATACAATGACCCCCAGAACCCCCTCCTGAAGTTGGAGCAATCCTTCTAGCATGCTTGTACTGTTTCTCACAGTCACCGTGCATTAGGAAATATGTAGCAAGCATCATGAGTCAACTCCTTTTTACAGTGCGATAGCATTGCTGGGTTTTATTCCCAAGTTCTGGGCATTTGAAAACTGTAATAGTTTATGATTGAATGAGCCTTCATGTTCCTTATTTTCATTCCACCATTTATCGAAACTAGTTCGTCGCAAGTGCGTTCCACGTGGGGCCTTTATCAATGCTTTAATGTCTGATTACATATGTCTCATACAAGAGTTATTATTCTTTCATGTCTTAGAACTCTGTATTAGTAGTTGATTTCGTCAAGGTCTCCACCTAGCAACCTAAGTACTTGATTGGTTCATGTGCTAGTGAGTTTCTTATTTTATCTGCAGCCGTTTCCGTTTCTTGAATGAACATTATTTTACTTAAGGCAAATACTGTTTTATTTTGATTTACAAATTAACACACAGTATAGGCTTTTTAGCATGGCCAACACAAGTGCTTTACTGTAACTTTATTCACTTAAATTTTTTATTAGATAAAACTGTTTGACTAGTTTATCTGTTTATTAGGATGCAACAATATACTCTTAACTTCCATTCTTGAATTGCTTTTATTTTTTGTTAATTGGAATGAGGTTTAAGAGACCCCTTGTAACTACAGCTCGCCTTGATCTTCTCTTGCCTAGTCTTCAGCCAAGGAACTCTCTTTCCCTATAGGACAAATAAATGGCATTCCTTAGGTAGAAAAGCTATGCTGTCCCTATTTCTTTCATAGGTTAATTATTTGACCATGTACTTCTTTCATCTATAGGAGCTATGTCCACCCTTCACTGTTTGGTACTAGTCTATAGAAGAAAGCGGAATCTTGTTATATTTTACACAGATAGGAAGAAGAGATAGTGTTGTCTCATGTGGTTGGTGAAAATGCCATGACATAACTAAACTACGCTATGCTCAGAAGCAGCCCAAGCACAATAAATTATCTGTCAAATTGATAATTGCATCTGTCTAAAAAATTGAAGGGATCTGTACCGGACAGAGACTGCAACCGAAGTGAACTAGCAAAATGTCATTGGCATAATTGAGAAATTATTGAGATAAAATTGCAATCCGCCTCTTCAGCCGCTCTTGATTTTTGCCAGCATGAGCTTAAGCATGTCAAAATCATTACGAGAGGACTCCTTTTCTGCACAATCAGCTTTTGCCTCGTGACCTATTTTTCCTACTTCACAGCTTCGACCTCCATACATGCAACCATATCGTTCGAAGAGGAAGGGGAAGGGACAAAAAGGTGGCGGTGTTGACTGCAAACATTTTCGAGAATATATTTTGGATGAAAGAAACATTGAAGAATCTCTAGTGCATATAATTAAGCCTTAGATTACAGGTTGAATTGTCTATATGCAAAATCGTTGCTATAAAGGTGTATAAGTGGAAAGATGAGAAACTTGTAAGATGCATTCTAATAGAGTGTCCTGATTATCTCGGTTACAAACTTTATTGACTGTTACCATCAACTTCTCATATCTAATTCCGAAACAGAATACCTCTGAAACTAAAATCAAACAATTATGGATAACCAATCCCAATAGAAACTGTTCAATTTTTATTCCCAGGACCATTTTAATCCTGTAAATTCAATCACAGTTCACAGGTATGCATTAAAGAAGGTTTCGAATAGCAAAATCCAGAGTTGGACAAAGAAAAGAGTCAATGAATGACTGAATGAATGGCCAGGTAAAACCAAAATCTGAAAAGAACTGGAACATAAAATTTAACCTGCCGCAGATCTTGCTGAATGCAATAATATACCTGCTAAAACGAAAGGAAGAACTGGAAGCATTTGGGGATGCAAACAATCATCCCAGCCACGATGTATTCAATCTGTAGAGTTATGTTCAGATGAAACATGTCCTAGAATTCCTAAACACGTAGGCATGGATGAGCAGTTAAGAAATTAAATAGTCACACAAAACATTAATTAAGAAGTTGTAGTGTTACCTCTACAAACGTATCTTAGAAGATGTTATAGTATTCATTCTAGGAGCATTTATGTGAATGCTCAATGCACTGAATAAGTAAAGGATCTTTTCGGAAAAACAGGCGTGTAGGAAACACGCCCAAGTGAAAAAAACACTTTTTGACCATCTCCTTTTTAGATTAGGGAGATAAGTCAACCTATAAATTGCCTGCTTAAACTTTTCTGTTGGGAGTCATTACTCACTTATATTAACTAATCTTCACGCTGCTTCATGGTGTTTTGCAGCAGATTCATCATTTGGTACTAATTTATCTGCGTGTCATCTCTTACAGATTGTACAAGCACAATACGAATTGGTCCAAGCTGCCATGGAAAATAAGACCTTGCGATCTAAAATTGTTCAGTCACCTGATAAGCTGCAGGTACTGTCCGCTTCAATCTTCTTATGGTATGTTTTATTTGCATGTCCTATGGTATGTTTTATTTGCATGTCCTAGGGATGGATGCAACTTTTCCGTAACTATCAGTTTCCTGTGTTCTTGGTTAAATTTTTTTCTTTAAAGTTTGTCTTTTATTTGTTTGCGGTTTTATAAGTAGCATGGCCATGCTAGACATGCCCCATAACTTGTGCCATTTGTAGGATACTGCATTTTTCGCTTAATCTTTATCAACTTCATTTACCAAAATAAAAAGAACGGTACTGGTATGGTAATGCACGTGGCATTTACGTTCCGTCTCTTACCTAGAGATGCTCAACATGTAATTCTACATTGGCTTAGTATGGCAAAGCTGAGTTATTAGATAGATTAATGAAATTTTGAATTTCACTAGGTTATTCGGAGATTAATTTGGGTCAGCCGGATCCGGTAGGGTGGTAATGCCGGATCCGGGAATTATTGTACAGTGCAATTACCACCCATATCCGGCTAATCCACACCCGGATCCGGCTAATAACATTATTAATTTGTTAGCGGCGAACCATGGGGTGACACATGTGCGGTTAGAGCTTAAATGTCGATAATTTTGCCCACCCGGATCCGGCTCATTCCCACCTGTATCCGGTTGGTCTCCCGCAAAAATCCAACTTCAAAACCAGATTTTCAATAATCTATCTATCCTTTAATCTTGCTTTGCCAAACTAGCCCATTCTGAACACAGGATTACATGTAACTTAAGAGGATTCGCTTATAGTAAAATAAAATGAACCACTTGTAAATGCAGGGGGCCTTAGAAGAGAAGAAGCTTATTCGCGATGAGTCAAAGAATGCTGAAAGACAAGCGATGCAATCATATCAGGAGAAGACAGCCACCCATGAGGTCTATACCAAGGTATTATTACTGTCTGAGTTTATTTGTTTTCAATCTTTATTTGTTACATCTTACATGTAGTGAGTGTACTGTACTACTTCCTAACATGGCAAGAGTTGATACTAGATTGTTTTATTCAAATTTGATGCTCCCTTTGCTGCCCCAGCTATCATATTATTTTTTGTTGCATTTTTCTTATAATGGATTACTATCTTACAACACACAGTAGAGTTCTTAAAACGTCAAGAGTGATCTTTAACTTGTTTCCCATAGTCAGTTGACCTAGCAATGAAATTGGACGATGGTAGAGTTAATGATAAAGAACAGTTTACGAACAAATTGGGAATATAAATCCTATTTTGGATGTCCTAGTCCTAAATGAAGGCAACTCTTGCAATAGGGTCCAGGCTCATGTCAGACCACAGCCAAACACACTTCTTAAAAATAGTAAATGAAAGTGGGAGGAAAAATATGCCAGCTATTGAGTTTTGCTACTTATAGAGGCACATTACCGGCGCAGTCAAGATCTGGCCTTATCTTCTATTGATAGATTTGGTTCGGCACATGATACCGCAATCTGGGATTACGGTTTGGGAGTCATTATGTTACACGAGTGAGGCAAAATCACACAATGCCTTTTGAGCAACAATCTCTAATCACCATGTATAGGGTAAGCTATTGAGCTACAGCCGACCTCCTCTTTGACAGCCTGACGAAGTTTACATCTCATTTCATGTCGGAACTGAGAGGGTAGTGGGCTGGGCTGTATGCTTCACGAGCCTACCAATTTAACTTGGTCGGATATTGTCCTAATCCAATCAGAGCGTCCATATCTGTAAAAGGGATTTCCTTGACCCATTCATTTTGATATTTTCACTAGAGCAGCTACAACCGTACTAAACTTTCAATCAGAGTATGAGCTGCATGTCTGGATCACCATGGAGGGTTTGTCTACCAGCATCTAATTCCAAAATATCTATTCACTTCCGACAGGCTTCTTTTTCCTATCAAGTTCATTTGGAGTATACCTGACTTTTCACTTTTTTCTTTGTTGTCTCACAAGCATCATGATTTTGTGTTGGTTTACGAAGTTAGCAATTTTGTATCTTTTTTATGTTTTATCATTTAATTTGTGGGTGCTTGATGATTTTTGAAAGAACTTTCTGCTATCCACCCCGAAAATGGAGATTGAGCTCTGATTCTGCTCATATGGGTCTTAGATAAATATCATGATTCGTGCATTATCTATTCATTTGTACAAAGTGAAGTTGATTTGTGCTAAAATGGAACTAGTTGCCACACCTTGAGTTGAGTGCTAACCCATAGTCTGTTTATTACTCTCAGGCTTGCAAGAAAATGTCCAAGTCTCTTGCACAAATGCAGACTATACAAGAACAGGTTTGTTTATGTTTCGATTGGTTGGGTTTTGTAGCTTTCCTTATAATCTCGATTTAGTTCTACTATGACATTATCACTTGCAGTTTCATTACTTTTTGTTGTTCAAACATCATACATTGAATACACAAGTTTCTTTTCGCCATACAACCAGTATGATATTTATACACTCCCTAACAGTAGCATTGAATGTTCTTTCGTTTTCTTGGATTGCATGGTAATTCAACTAAAATTCTATAACAAATGTTATGGATGATATTTTACGTTCAGACAGTCTGATAGTTACTTTTGAGGTTAGTTTGGGCTCGTAATATTTATCTATAACATTGTTATTTCAAAAGCTTTCAAAAAATAACGTAGTTGGATAAAACATTCAGTGTCGTGCCCATGTGTATACACTATACAACACATGTAATAGTTATCCATTGTTGTGGACGATTCCATAAATGCTCCATTATCAGTTGTCAGACATTGGTAAAATAAAGAGGGATTGAAAACCCAAAGTTAAAAGATTATGTTGCTGTGAAAGTTTGAAACGGAACTTCTATGATGCACGGGAACTCCATGTAAGGTAACGTCCCCGTTCTGGGAGCATCCCGAACTGCGGAACTCCCCGGAACGCTCCCAGAATGCCACATGACGTCCCGTAAAAGTACCCCGAGGCGTGTTTCCCCCTTTTTGAAACGTTTTCGAAGCGGCCCTGGGTTAAATATAACATTCGGGTGTCTTTTAATAAATTTAAGTAGATAAAGGATGTTACTTGTCAATAAATTATGATGTACTACTCTATTACTAATCCTATCAAGATCCCCGACCCCAATCTAAACCATATCGGCTTATGTCTGAATGGAGAGAAAACAATATGGATACTTTCAAGCCTTCCAGACAACCTCAAAGACTTTGAGGACCTCCGATTTCTCAAGTACCTCCATATATTTATTTATTATATGTGTTCTCCTTGAATCGATATTTATTTAGTATTTGTCTTAATTATTGTCTTTCCATTTCGTCCAATAATTTATAAGTGTGTATTTAGGTATCATTTATATTAGAATAAATATTATATATATACTCCCTCCGTTCCGCAAAAATTGTCCACTTTTCTATTTTGGGGTGTCCCAAAATAACTGTCCACTTTCATTTGTTTATGTTTGAAATTGGATAAATTGACAAGTATGTCCAAAAAAAGTTACACCAGTTTGTGTTGGAAATGGAGAAATGAGGGATAATTGTGTCAATATCATAACAAAATCTAATCATGACTGTAATTAATGCATGTCCCCATAAGTAGTTGGAGTTTCAAAAGGGGATTTTTTTTTGGGGACGGAGTGTGTGTGTGCGGGCCGTTCCCCTGGCGTTTCAGCTCCTCAATGTCTTAAAATTGTCGTTCCGGCGTCCCCGTTCCCGTTTCAGAGCGGAACTTTGTTTTTCCCATCTAGAGTTGTGGTTGGTCATATTAAAGATAACCCTTGACCATAGATTAATCCAGCCCTATCCTAACATTCCTATTAAGCTTATCTAATTTAATCTAAAATCTCACAGATATTTCTTGCACTCGGTATAGGTAACCTCTGCTAAGGCCATCGAAAAAGATGTGAAAGCTCTAAAAATCAAGAGGAGCGATGACGAAGTGCTAGACAAGTCACTTCAGGCCAAGATAGTGGAAAGACAAACCAGAGGTAGCTTTTCTCTTATCAAGTTAATAACTAATACTTGCAATTTGTCCAATGTCCTCAAACTGGTGGAAACTGCCATTCCAGAGGAACATCTTGATGAATTGAAGAGGCAAATGGTGAAGGAACGAGATCTCCGGTGTGAGGAGGCCACCAAGGAGCTGAACAATGTGAAGTCAGAAGTTGAATCAAAGAGGCGTGACCTTGAATCAAGGCAAGCCAAGGTTGAAGCTGTTGTTGTAGAGGTACTTTGTCATATGGTTTAATTATATCCTGTTACTGGATCCACCATAGTACTTGAACTAAAAGTTGAGATCTGAAGAGCGTATGTATGCATTTGTTAGGTTGATGCCATGACAACGAAATGTAACTCAGTAAAAGCTTCTGGGGCAGCTAAACGAGAAGAGTTACTTCGGAAAGCTGAAGAAATTGCAAAAGAGGTTAGCTTTCTTGAAGGTTTCATTTCAAAACTCAAACTAGAGTGTCTTTTTGATCGCTTTGTTAATCTGTTGCAGTTTTACGAGTATTCAAACTCAATCGGAGCCTTGTTGCCTGGAGCGGAGGGGGCTTACTAAGTCTGACCGTAGGAGAAGCAGATTCTTCATGAGGAAAACTTCAGAAAGTGTGGGAGATCAACGAGTTTTTCAGTTTTGGGCATATCAGCTGATCAACATCATGGCTGTTACTGTTTGGAAATTCTATGAAAGATCAGTTGTTTGACTGATAAATTATGTTCGAATATGACTTGGTTTCTTCTGTACATTGTAGTAGTAATGTTGATATTGTTAGATGCCCCATGATGGTTGCTTCTGCATTGTGGTAGTATTCTATGTGCAGAAGCTGGTGTATTGAACAATGCAAGTGCTGGTTTGCATAGTTACTGGTTCAAATCATTATGCTACTTACGGGTGCAAGTTCAGTCGTGCCAACTCTGCCAAGTGCATTCACAATAGTCCTACGCATTTAAAACAATGATTATCACTGTATAGATATGAAAATGTATACAAAAATCACTGAAATAGACAGATACTAGTAGTGACAATTAAAGCCAAATCCAGAAAAATAAAAGGTTGGGGTGAGAGAGGCTCGAACTCTCGACCTCAGGATAACTCAGAGCTATGAGACCTACGCGCTAGCCAACTGCGCCACCACCCCTTGGTGACGGTGAGTTCAACTTTACGAATAGAAATTAGTTCGTTTCGGCTGACTACATATTATAGTATTATAGTATACATAATTACTCTACGTAAATTTATTATAAATGATGAAATTGATTTTTTTTTTCTTTCCTCCAAAATATAATTGTTTTCTTCAAAATAACTCCATAAGTTGACATATCTCACATTAATATTTCTTCTTGCACCTAACAAGACGATGCTTTATTTAGCCAAACTAGCTTGTATTATATGGCAGCTAGGGTGGTAGCTCAAGTGGTAGAGCGTTGGAAGCCCCTGCATGAGGTCACAGATTCAAACCCCGTTGACGACAAAACAATTTCTCAAAAAAAAAAACTTGTATTATATGGTTTTCAACACTAAGTATACTAGTATATGATATAGATTGAATTAGTTGACATTATATGGTCTTCAACACTATAACTTTTAAGATATACATTAACAGGGTTTAATTAACAAACTATAAAATTGCAATTATTGATCAAAGACTTCACCTTTGATGTGTTGCTTACCAAAATCCAAATCCAATGATACGGGTTGAGAGACCGGATCCGATAGGTCGACCCGAGATAATCCCGTTATGTACTAACCATATCATTGTCGGGCGCCCACGTCACTTTTATCAGGAAAAAATCACGAGCCAAACACAAGCGTCTACTTGTCACCTTCCCCTACCCTTATATTACCTCCCTTTCTTCTCTATCACACCGGTTTGACTTTTTGACTCGTATCTGGGTCATTTTGACAGGGTGATTTGGATAGTAAAACGAGGCGATTTTTTGATAATTTTTTCACCGTGCTATAGAGCAACTTTTAGTCTACAACATCATGAAAAAATTATCAAAAAAATTAAATCGTTTTACTACACAAATCACTTGGTCAAAGTGACCCAGTAAATAGTGACAAAGTCAAACCGTTGTGATAGAGAAGAAACGGAAGCAGTACAATATTCCCGAATAACACCTACCGAAATACCAGTCCCCACCACACAACTTAAACCCAAATCAAAAAAACCCTCGCCTTCTTCTTCGGCTTCTCAGGGTTTCTCTCTCAGCCTCCTTCTTCCTCCTCCACTCTGAGAATTCTATAAAAGCGCTACTTCATACACTCAACTCTCTCTCTCTCTCGACTCCGTCACTATGTCGCAGTCGCTGGAGTTACTGTTAATCCAGTTCTTGATGCCGGACAACGACGCTCGGCGGCAAGCGGAGGACCAGATTAAGCGCCTGGCGAAAGATCCGCAGGTGATTCCGGCTCTCGTCCACCACCTCCGCACCGCCAAGACGCCGAATGTCCGGCAGCTGGCGGCGGTGCTCCTCCGCAAGAAGATCACCGGTCACTGGGCCAAGCTCTCGCCGGAGCTCCGCCACCTAGTCAAGCAGTCTCTCATCGAAAGCATCACTATGGAACACAGGTAGTGAAATTAATCATTTGTTTTGGCTCTTAGCGTTCACTCAATTTGATTACATATCTATGTACTAGTGCATAACTTATCTTCAAAATGTTTTAATTTGTTTTTATGAATTGTATGGTTTCTAGGATATGGTGAGAATAAGCTACCACTCTGTCTCTCCTCTATGAGCCTGCTTGGTACCGGCTGAAAATCTCAATAATCAGCTGAAAATAATCTGAAAAGAAAATCCAACTTAACTGAGAATCACAATCTGTTTGGTATGAGCTGAAATTACAGATTACTAACTTGATCCATTTAACAAAATTTAAAGAGCTCCAAATTTAAGTAATTGAATACACATATTTATAAATGAAATGTGATCATACTAATGTAAAAAAATATCAAAATTAATTTTTTAGAGATTTTCAGCTGCATAATCCCCAATTTTAGAGATTCTACAATTGCACACAGATAATTTTAATCTGCAGATTATCAGATTAAAATCTGCAGGCATAACAAACGGAATTGTTGAAAAGAGGCCGATTTTAATCAAATTGGATAAAATCTTGGATACCAAACATGCACTATGTTCCCATGGCGGCTGGACACAAGGAATACGAGGAGAGGCAGAAAGACAAAAATAACCCTGATTTTTAGAAGAAATAGAGTAACAAAAGTTACCTACATATCACATCACCTTTTTAGATGAAGGTTGATGTGATTAGGGGGGTATTTTAGACAATTGGGCTGTTTAAGGTTACCAAAAATGGAAATGAGAACAAAGATGAGAGACAGACCGAAATGGAAATTGGGAGCAAAGAGCAGAGACGGAGTGGCCTTCCACATGTCACATTTTGGGGATAGCTTATTCCCCATAGTCCATTGTTATATAGACTAGTGCATATCCCGGGCCACAACAAAATAATGATAATTTTCTATGTTTCAATGGATGAGATTGTCTTATTATGAAGTATTTAGTTCTTAGGATATGGTGGGATGAGTTATTCCATATGTCACGTTTTAGGGATGGATTATTCCCCATTACACCTTGTTATATAGATGGGGATAAGGTATTCCACATGTCATATTTTAGGGGATAGCTTATTTCACATAGCAGCTTATTATGTAGATTGTTGTGATTTCCATCAACTTTATTGGATTATGATAAACGTGGAATTGTTTTGGGGCTTGCGATTTGCATAAGTTTGGAAGCATTTAATAGCCCAACACTGGTTTTATTATGAGACATATAAATGAAAATGACCATCTTGTCAAGTTTATCTTAGAAGATGGCAGGGTCGGAGCTTCTCTGTCTTATTAATTTGACTAGTTAAGTGCACGTGCTTTGCACGTAGGTTATATATGAAGTGTGCATTATCTTGCTTTTTGTGAAGTCGTAAAACATGTTGCTTCAAACAAAATCAGGTAAAAGAATTAGAATCATAAACTTTACGATCTATTTAACCATCATGGTGAGGAACATAAGAAAAACAACATACTATCATATTTGTGATAGAGCGGTCCATAAAAATAAACACAAAAATGAAGAGGAGAGTCTCATCTAAGAAGATGTTGGTATAACTCATTAGGAAGAAATTCTCAAACAGTGAACAAAGTTCTGCCAGGCAACTATGTCTTCCTCCCGCAACATGAATTTGCAATATGAGTGCAATATATTCACCACATTTAATAATTTCCTGTCAAAACTCTGAAAATGTCCGGTCACAAGTCATTTTATATTCATGTAATACCTTTGGGGAAGAGGAGATAAGAAGGAAATGGAAACTCATTCTTTCTTATTAATAAGAAGTTATCAATTCATAGAGTGATGCATCTCACGAATCTAGAGTGCATAGGAAATTTGTAAGAATATACAAATTAGAACCTGGGAGTTTACACGAGATGAATCATCATCACATGCGAGACTAATGATTGAGACATTTTCTGAATTAACATGAGATTGCTTTTGAATCAATTCTTAAAACAGACCATTTTAATGGAAGTAACATTTTCATGGATCACAGCCCCGTATATGTAGAGAATGCATCCACTCTCCTTGGGAAAAATTTGGGGTTGAAACTCATACTAACTGTTAAAGAAATGAGATCACAAAAAAGAAGTTAATTCCAACTGTAAGTTCATAGTTATGTCATTGTTGTATAAGCTTATTAGTATTTTCCATTTCATTGTTGCTGCCTCAAACCATTTCCTCTTCTGACCTTAATCTGGACATTCTGGAGTCATTTTCCAGCTCCCACCTGTTGTTCAACGTGCAAAGCACGTGCTTAATGGCCTAGATAGATTTTTCAGATCCTTGAATAACCAATATTCATAGGAAAATTGAACTTTCACTTATAACATGATGATTGTGTTCGTTGGAAGACTAAGTCTAGAACATAATTACTGAATACTGACTTTCAAGAATCCACATAACATTTTCCAAATGCCCCATCTTATGAATCCACACATCACCCTTTTATGCGTTTAGTCCTTTCGACATTTTGTTTATAGTTGATAAAGATTCAGCACGTGTTCAAAAGGAGAAAGAGCCCGGAATCCAGTTTTCTAGGATACCCATCTCCCCATTTCAAACTCGCAAATTCATAAGATTAGGTTTACATTTAAAAGTATTCCCCAGTATCTAAACATTCATGTTCTTGGCATCATAAATGCATGGTTCCAGCACCAATCACTTTAGGGGTCAACGGAGCGAAGAATATCAAATTTCTGGTTGCCAACTCTAAGTCAATTATCTTCCTAACTATCAGCTCATCAACTGGCTTTAACTGTTAAGAGAATCTAAGTTTTATGAACGTTCGTGGAGGTACCCTTGGGCTCATGGGATAGATCCTATTATGGTGCAAAGCAACATTTTGAACAAGGGCTTGTCTCTGGTCTATACCTGTAAATGCTCAAGAACGTAATGTAATCGCAACAAAATAATTAACTGTCCTTCCTTCAAATAGAAACAATCACTTTGGTCTATGGCTATTCAAGTATCACGAAGAGGAAGAAATAGAAGGTATAGCACAACCAAAATACTCGAGTGAGTAATTCAAAAATTATCAACAGTAAAGTAAATAATCAAGTAAAATCAGCCTTCTTTAATCTTTGAATAACCCAGTTTTCAAAAAAACCATCTTTGCCTAGCATTCAGCTAGGTAGCCTACCTTTTCCTTCCAAGCATGTACTGATCTAAGATCCTCTTCCTCTAGTAGAGTTAGAGCAATCAGAGAAAGCCTGCGACAAAGATAATGTTGGGACTTGGGAGCAATATGAAATATTTCACATATTGTTACTCAAAGTTTTCATAAATATGACACATTTTCTTCAAATTGCTTGACATGTACAAGGCACATTCGTCAGAGAATACATTAGTGATGTTTGGGAAGATGAATGAAGCTGCCTTCACCAGGGAAGATAATGCAATTAAACAAACTTTTGTAATGTCTTTCTAAATCAACTTTAGCAATGACACATTTTAGATGGCGTAGAAATAAATGATTGAGCTTGCTCTATCATTTGGCGGTTCTAGAGGACCCGGAAAAAGAATAGAGGAATATCTCATAGAAGGCAAAACTGAACAGAATGAGACTGCTGAGGATGAATTCCAGGAAACAAAAACAAGGAGTTTTACGCCCTCCCCTGTCAGTCGTCAGTTTTCTGCAAATATTCACCATCATCCCAGCGACTCAAAGATGAAATCCTTATCAACCTACCACTGCTTGAGGTAGGCTTCCCCATACAGCAGCATTGGGCTTTGTGGGCATGGCCTTCATAGGTGCAATGCATCTTCAAGAAAATCTGCTCTACCTAGAAGGTCCACCATGCAACCGTAGTGTTCTATTCTAGGTTCAATCCGATGAACTGGACTCATTTCAGAAAGATATCTCCCACCAGTGGACACCAACCCTGAATGACTACACCCAGACAAAAGTCCAATAAAGGCGACCCACCTGGTTTTATATTGTCTTTCTCAAATAAAATGAATCATGCATCATATGCGTCCTTGCCTTAGCCATGCATTGCCAAGCCTACCATAATAGAGTTCCAGCAAAAGATATTCTTCAGAGGAAGGCCCTTAAGTACATCAAGGGCAGCATTTAAACATCAATATCTAGAGTAGTACATGTCAATAAGTGCATTACCTAAAACATAATAAACTTTTAAGCTAAACCTTGTCACTATTTGTTGGAAAGCAGACATTGCTCATTTTCAAACATGATTGGTCTAGTTATCTCCTCAAAACATCCACGTATATGGTTCTAGGTGTTTATGTTATTTCCGGTGGTATTTGATAGAAATAACATATGAACTGGATTTAATCTCCAGACAGCATTATAAAAAGATCCCCCAACTTGCAACCCCCCAAAAAAATTAAATTCAGTGGCTAAGATATTTCTTGGAACGTTAACATTTGAATACACGAATGAAGGCCTCCACCTTGAAGTAGATTTGTCTAATTTGCATTACTACACCTGCTCATGTAGTCCATACTAACCCCCAACCTGTATTGAACTCACGTGATATGATAAACTGGATATTGTTCATAGATATTCGCACAGTAGATTCAAGTCATAAATATAGTCAGCTGCTATAACATATAAATATTTATCTATTTACTTAAAATGATTTTTCGGGTTTCAAAATTGAAGCATCATTGATAAATCACATTTAAAATCATACACACAGCGCCAGTGAAAAGGTTGTTTTCCGTAATCTTGTTTTGAGTTTGCTAATTGCTGCTATGTGGATGAAATAAGTAATATACATTACATAAATACGAGAATCCTTCATACCAGATAATAAAAATGCCGAAAATTGTAATTGATATGAACCAGGGCAACTCTCTAGGAGAGTTCCATATAAGTACCTTCTCCAAGTCCAAAACATGAATCTCGTATCACCATGTTTCCATCAAAATTATAACTAACACTATAGAAGTATCATGAAAACAAACTCAAACAACAATAAAAGCAAATGGCGGGAGTGCCAGCAGTCCTCGTTGTACCGGAACTTCACACAGACAGGCAAGAAATCACCCGGAAATTGATAGCGAGCACAGAGGAAGGCCGTCCCTGATGGTGTTATCGATTCGAAGGCGAATCCAGTGGAGGGATAGGCTTGTTCTACCTCATCTACTTTGCCAACCTCTTGTTGATCATGAAGCCCTTATGCGAAGGCTGCTAAACAGAAATCAAACTCTGATTATAACTTATATCAGACAAAGGAACAAAACTTACCGGAAATTTACTGAACAAACTTTCCCAGAGAGAGGGGAGGAGAGGAGATTCACCATCTTCGCATTCACCATGAGCGACGGCGAGCGAGAAGAAACTGTTCGTAGAAACCCTTGGACGCGATATGCCGTTATCGAATGATCAGGCAAAAACGTGAACAGACGTGTTCATTCAGTTTCAACTCATGAGGATGTTTTAGTAATTACACCGTCTATATCAAAGGCATTTTCGTAAGTCCAAAAATATCAGGAACACTTGTGTGGTTAGGAACACTACAAACCTTTTAGTAGTAGAGATGTTGGAAGTCTTACTTGTAGAGCATCTCAACATTTTCAGTCAGAAGTTACATTTGTTCCAAAACTTTGTAATCTTCTCAGGCTATGAAGTCAGTAATCGATTTCTCATGGAACTGGTTTTACTCTGGACTTGTTAAGTGAATTGAAGCACACATTTTATTGATCATAATTTGACTTGAATTTGGTACGTGGGTGCATAGTTGTCAGGATCTTACGATTCACTGTTCGATTCATCCGATTGAATTCACCCATGAAACGATGCAAATCCCTCTGTGAATCAAATGGAGCAAAAATAATCTGAAACCCGATTCAAGAGCCTGAATCATACGATTTGTAGCGATTCAAACCGATTAATGCGATTACTCATCGATGCGGGCAGGGCCTAATTAAGTTAGATTCGGTATGTGAAATCATCATACTTTTTCTATTTCTGTCTATTTTATTTTTTCCGGTAACCTATTTCTGTCTATTTTGCTACCCATGTTTGTTTGAAATAACTAGTACACATTTTTTAAGGCCAAGACTAATAGTTTTCCCATCATTTTGTGTTATCTTGGAATCTTATGGTTGCTCTACATGCATACCTTCTTATCTCGTCTTCATTTTCTATCTTTTGGGTAGATGCACAAGGCTCCTGATACGTAAAAGTATCCATAATATAAAGTGATTGAGAATTTGAGAAGAAGAAAATTGAAGAATTTGGGAGAAGATGAGAATTTAGACGAGAATTAGAATTGATATGATTTCATTATTAATAATTGAAGCAATTATAACTGTTTAAATAGATAAATGACCTAACCCTAGACTATACGGTTCGACTTACGGGCCGGGAAAGAACCGTCTAGTAAACCCGGATTTTTAATTTAAATAAATAATTACTAGCAACTAATTAACTAATTAAATAAATAATACTAACTAACGACTAATAAATAGATGATGCGGTCGACCCGTATCATCTCCTAATCACTCGCTATGGCTGCAATTTTCTGAAAACTTGTGTTTACTTGTTTAAATATGAATGTATATTCACACATGCTTACAGATTATTGGATATGCAATGTTCTATATACTTAAGAAGATTCGAACCAAATCCTTACAATTAACTAGTCAATTCGTGATTCAGTAAAGTGAAATTTGATTCGTGATCTGAATCTCGATTTGACAACTATGCGTGGGTGCTCTGGGACACTGATTAACTAATGTGTCGGGTATATGCAGCTCACCAGTGAGGAGAGCAAGTGCAAACGTAGTGAGTATCATTGCCAAGTATGCTGTTCCATCTGGAGAGTGGCCGGATTTGTTGCCGTTTTTATTCCAATGCAGTCAAAGTCCACAAGAAGACCACAGAGAAGTAAGTTGATATTTCTTTTAGTAGCTACATTGCAGTAGATTTCACATGGATGGGTATACATTGTTGGTCATGTTCATCTGTTTTACTGCTTCATTACTTGTAAGTTGTAAAGTCTCTTACTCCAGTATGTTGTAGTATTATGCTGGTATAAGTTGTTATGACTAGGGGATAATTCCAATCCCACTCCAATTTGGGCACAACCGAAACAATGGCATCCTTGGAACATTTGAGTTTGTGGATACTTGAACTGACTGAAATATAGTAGACGAACTTGGGGGATAAATTGATAAGTTTAACTTCAAGTTTTCAAGTGTTATTTGTCCTGTACTACGCAGCCACAAAGAAGCTGATATTTTATTTAAATTTAATAGCAATGGGTAAGATATCATTGCAGGCAGGCAGAGTGTTTCTGTCGCAAAGTCTGTTCATATAGTTTAGTCCTCTTCGGATGAGTGCTATTAATTGAAATTCCTTACTTCCTACCCTTACATTGATTAGTGAGAACGAGGATGCCGTAATATATGCATCAGTTGAAACTGGGTAATATCTGTTTCCTTTTCCCTTTTCCTTTGTACATTTAAACTTCAACACAGATTATGTTCCTATACAGAACGTCCACTGAAGTCCAGTTCATCTGCATTACTTGGTCAAAAATATAGGACAGGTGGAGTATATATGTGAAAACATATCCCAAAGCGTTAATCGTAGCTATCTTGAAAAAAAAAACACAGTTTTCTGAGTAACATCCCAAATGGGAATAAGATATTCTATTCGCGCCCCTTAGTTATTTAGAGCGCAAAATAAACAATTTTTGTGGGATAGAAAGAGTACATGTATCCCTCGTCTTTCTGTGGGGAATGTCAGTATGCTTATAAATTACCATTATGTGGTGCAGCCATTCCTGTTTGAATTTCTTAATATGTGACAACTGTAGTGGTTTACAGGATGAGATGGCTTATCTTGTTGCTTTCTTTTGATGATGCAAGGTGGCATTGATCCTCTTCAGCTCTTTAACCGAGACAATTGGGAACTCATTTCGACCACATTTTGCGGACTTGCAGTCTCTTCTTTTGAAGTGCCTAAAAGATGAGACTAGTAACCGTGTCAGAGTTGCTGCTTTGAAGTATGTTGAGTTGACATCTGTTTTAGATCTTATAGTTCATGTTGTGAGCGATAATCTGATATAATGCTGAGAAACAATTTGTAAAAATTGATGTTTAATCTTATTCTTCCAGGGCAGTTGGATCTTTCCTCGAGTTCACTCTTGATGGCAATGAAGTGGTGAGTAACTCTCATTTCTTCCCATCATTTTAACTGTTAACACCTGTTCCTTGTTGGTCCTGAGAAATGGGACATGTAAGTTTGAATTGTTGAATAAGCACCCATTTCCTTGTTTTACTTGCTGAGTTTGTTGAAGAAACATGATTTGATTCCTTCAATAGTGGAACTAGGATTTACTTATTTTCTACTTAGTTTGATTTGTTTAGCTGTACCTGAGAACTGATTCACTGCAAGAGTTGTGTTCTGTATTCGCCGCTCTCAATCTCTGATCTTATGGTGCAGGTAATGTTTCGAGAGTTTGTCCCCAGTATATTAAATGTATCAAGGCAATGTCTTGCCTCTGGTGATGAGGATGTTGCTGTAATTGCTTTCGAAATTTTCGATGAGCTAATAGAATCGCCCGCACCTCTCCTCGGGGAATCGGTGAAAGCCATTGTTCAGTTCTCTCTCGAGGTGTGCTCTAACAAAAATTTGGAGAGTGGCACTCGTCATCAGGTTGGAGGTGTTGAAAACTCGAATATGCATCATTCGTTTTGTCATCATCAGAACTCTACTGTCCCTAACCCAAAATTCTTGTATATTGTTTAATGTTTCAGGCTATTCAAATCATTTCATGGCTTGCGAAATATAAATCCAATTCCCTGAAAAAGCACAAGCTGGTGATTCCCATCTTGCAAGTTATGTGCCCATTGCTTGCAGAAGCTTCTAGCAGAGAAGATGACGACGATCTTGCGGAAGATAGAGCTGCTGCTGAGGTTATTGATACAATGGCTTTGAACCTTCCAAAGTATGTGTTCTCACCCGTTTCTGAATTCGCTTCTCTAAGCAGTGAGAGTCCTAACCCTAAGTATCGGGAGGCTTCAGTTACTGCTTTAGGAGTTATTTCAGAGGGTTGTGCGGAGTTGATGAAAGATAAGTTAGAACCTGTTCTCCGCATTGTCCTGGGGACTTTGAGAGATCCTGAACAAATGGTACGAGGAGCTGCTTCTTTCGCATTAGGTCAGTTTTCAGAGCATTTGCAGCCTGAGATTGTATCACATTACGAAAATGTTGTTCCATGCATTTTAAATGCCTTGGAAGATACATCTGATGAAGTGAAGGTAAATATAGACAAGTTACTTTCCAGAAAGATGACACTGTAATGCTTTACAATATAACTCACTGCTCTTATACAGGAAAAGTCATACTATGCATTGGCAGCATTCTGCGAGAACATGGGTGAAGAAATCCTTCCTTTTCTTGATCCCCTCATGGGAAAATTGCTAGCAACACTTCAAAATAGTCCACGTATTCTTCAAGAGACATGCATGGTAAAAGTTCAGTCCATTATAAGTCTCAGTTTAAGGGAGCCATGAATTGTTTAGTTGCCTCAAGTGAAGCTTGTTTATTGATGTTGTCACAGTCTGCGATTGGGTCTATTGCATCCGCTGCAGAGCAAGCATTCATTCCTTATGCTGAAAGGGTGCTAGAGATGATGAAGGTGTTTATGGTGCTTACTGATGATAAGGACCTTTGTGCACGTGCTAGAGCTACTGAGTTAGTTGGCATAGTCGCGATGTCTGCAGGAAGGATGCGGATGGAGCCTATTTTACCCCCTTTTATTGAAGCTGCAATATCCGTAAGATGTCTTATGCCTTCTCCTTCTTTATTCTTTTCGAGTAGTACTCATGTTTTCTTGTCTTATGATACATGGACTCATATCTTTCAGGGTTTTGGATTGGAGTTCAGTGAGCTACGGGAATACACTCATGGCTTTTTCAGCAATGTAGCAGAAATTTTGGATGATGGATTTGTACAGGTCAGCATCACGAAGGATATCTAAGCTAGTATTTCTGTATTACTTAAATAAAAACTGGCAATCCTTAAAAATTTTCTTTGGGCAAACAGTATCTTCCACACGTTGTTCCTCTAGCATTATCTTCCTGCAATCTAGACGATGGATCTGCTGTGGACGTTGATGATTCTGATGATGATGGGAATGTAAACGGATTTGGTGGAGTGTCATCTGATGATGAAGCTCATGATGAGCCTAGAATGAGGAATATCAGTGTAAGAACTGGAGTATTGGATGAAAAGGCTGCTGCAACTCAAGCCCTTGGTTTTTTCGCTTTGCATACCAGAAGTTACTTTGCACCGTATCCTTTGTGACTATGCTTCTCCATTTATTCGATCCAACTGAGGGAAAACATACATAAATGTATTGTTGTTTGGGATCTTTGATTATCGTTAGCTATTTGGAGGAGTCATTGAAGATTTTGGAGAAACACTCAACCTACTTTCATGAGGATGTTCGGCTTCAGGCCATAACTTCATTGAAGCGTGAGTAATTAAATAGTTTATTTTGTTGTTGACTTTGAATAGCAAAGTGCTATTATCACGAGGCTTCAATTCTGGAAAAGAAAAGAAAGGAAAAAACGAAGTTAAATTTGGTTATAATCACTGAATCATGTGAAAGACTACCCTTAATTTGAACCTTTTTATGCAAGTAGTCGCACGTTGTCCCTCCCTTGAAGATTGTCATTGTCTTGAATGTTGTGAGCCAAATGTCCAATATGCACAGCATAAAGTTGTTTAGTTGTAACCCTATAACTCATTTTTAACTAAAATATTGTACTGCCGTGACTCATGCGTATTTGTGGAGCAGACTTCTGCTGCATGTTGGAAGTATTTTAAAACTTCCAGCCTTTGGTTCTCTTAAGATAATATAAAAAAAAGTGTCATGGCCTTAGATGCACTAAGTTGGTTGCTTCTCTGTTGAGATTAGATCTTCATCATAGGCTCTATGTGATTTTGTCTTGCATCATCTGAAGCTTCGTATTGGTCTATCGACTGCAGATATTTTGACAGCCGCACAAGCAATATTTCAAGGACAGAATGTAAGTTTGCACCTGTTTTTCTCTATCCTTGGGATCTTTTTGGTTGTTGAACATCTTTGATAGACTATCAGTTGTTTATTACTAATTGAAGCAATACCTTTGATATTGGGGGTAAATATCAATGTATTAAGAAATTAACAAGTACAGAATAATGGGCATCCCCACTATTCATCAAGCTGTGTACAAAAAGGTAAGGGACATTCACAGAAACTAAATCATCAAGTTAGTACTATACACTAACTAATTCCCTAATTCCTAACTAAGTGCTTCTATTTGTGATTGTGGAGGAGATTCTTCTCAAGCTTTCCCTCTCACATCCATATCTACCTTTCTTGTCACAGCAATGGAGGTCATTCTCTTACTGTTATGCAAGGATAAACTTAGATAACTTGTTTGGGGGCCCTTTCTGGATGTGATTCTAACAATAAATGTTGCAAATGCTCCAACTTGAAATATTCCGCAACGGTCTATTGCTTGTGTCTTAGTGTTTACTTACTTTACTTGTTTGTTGGGGGTTGGCTATGTTCCTGTCCAGTTATTTCTCATACATGTCCTTAACATTTTAAAATTGATTTCTTCACCATTTTAATCCTCACAGGATGGGCCATCTAAGGCGAGACAAATTCTTGGTAAGTTCTTGTTCCAGCAATGGCGTATACATTGTACATTTAACTTCGTGGTTGCATCTGCATGCATTGTTGTATGGATTGTTTAATTTCCTGGGTGTTATACAGACACCATTATGAAGATTTACATTAAAACAATGACTGATGACGATGACAAGGAAGTTGTTGCTCAAGCTTGTACAAGCGTAGCCGATGTTCTTAAGGATGTTGGATACATAGCTGTCGAACAATGTATGGCGAGCTTTTAATTTTGTTTCTATCACTTCAATCCTTGTTTACATGCAAACAAATAAAAAATAAAAATAAATAAATGACGTCTGTTTCGGTTTCAGATATGCCTCAACTTGTTGAGGCAACATTAGTATTGCTGAAAGAGGAAGCAGTTTGTCAACTAACTGAATCTGATGGTGAAACTGATGATGACGACACTGAACATGATGAGGTGCTTATGGACGCTGTGTCTGATCTTCTTCCGGCGTATGCTAAGGCTATGGGGGTTCATTTTGCTCCAATCTTTGAGAAGTTGTTCAGTCCCTTAATGAAGTTTGCGGTGAGTAACTAAATGACATTTCAATTACTGCTTCCGGTTAACAATTTTATAAATGACATTTCAATTACTGCTTCCGGTTAACAATTTTATATCTCATTTGGTTATTGGCTGATACAGAAAGCTTCTCGTCCACCTCAAGATCGCACCATGGTGGTTGCAACCCTTGCAGAAGTTGCTCAACATATGGGAGCTCCAATTGCAGGCTATATTGATGTAATTTTCTGGAATGTGAAAATAATGTCACTTGTGGTCTTTATATTCTGTAGAAATGAAATTAGTTTCTATGTACAGGCTGTGATGCCCCTGGTTTTGAAAGAACTAGCTTCAGCAGTGGCAACAAACAGGAGAAATGCTGCCTTTAGTGCCGGAGAACTGTGCAAAAATGGCGGCGACTCTTCCTTAAAGTATCCTTCTTGATGCCTTTATTCGTTCAGAAACTCCCTTGCAATTTAGAATTTGTAAATTTGTTTCTTCCGCTTGGAAGCTGTAAAAAACTGACCACTTATGTAAAAGTTCCATTTCATAATGTTGCATCGACATGGGAGTTTTGAATTCACTTTTTTTCTTTACATCTGTAAATAGATACTATGGTGACGTTCTCCGTGCACTCTATCCACTATTTGGGGAGTCCGAACCAGATGATGCTGTAAGAGACAATGCAGCTGGTGCAGTGGCTAGGATGATTATGGTGCATCCTGAATCAATCCCTTTGAATCAGGTATACAATTCATTATCTCTCACTCTTCTATGGTATTCAATATCCTTACTAACTTCTGTTTCATCTTATTCTAGGTGCTACCTGTTTTCTTGAAATCTTTACCTCTGAAGGAAGATCTTGAAGAGTCCACTGCTGTCTATAGTTGTGTGTGCAATCTTGTTATATCCTCTAATCCTCAGGTAATATGTCTTCCGCTCTGCTACTGATGTAAGATTATTGTATTCTTCTTGGGAGGTGCTATGATATGATGTCTTTATCTTTCGTGTTGGCTGTCCTAACATGGTGCTAATTAGTAGTAACATTTACCCGGATCCGTTGAGATTCTGAAACATTATCAATATTTAAGGAACACAGAGTTCAGCTTTCATCATCCTGTTACTGTGAAGTTAGTAATCTATATACTAAGGCAGTGCCCTGATTTACTGTTCATGGAGACTAAGGTGTTCTAATTGTGACCATTGGATCTAAAAATTTGGGACCATTAGATCTTTAACCAGTTGTCCTTTTCCCTATCCTGCCCCACCAATAGGCGACAGACTACCTCTCTCTCAGCACTCTGTTTGTTGTCCTTCTATCTCATCTCATTCAATTTTGTTTCTTTTACTCAACAATAATTGGAGAGAACTTGAACACTGAGAACTCAGTTGGAGAATTAGTCCCAACGGGACGGGTAAGTCACTAGTGTAGATAATTTGAAGGAATTTTTGATAAAAGAATGTGCAAATGTGAAAGCTCTAGTAAATTTATTTTCCTTACAGGTATCAGATTTCACAACTGAATTATTAGGGCAATGTAACATGCATGAAATGAATGATCCAACTAAGAAAGATGGTATCCGTTTTTTACTGTGTACATCAGCCATATACCTTCTGCCTTTGTCTTAATATTAACCATGGTATTGTCGATTCCATGATACCTGAAATTGATCAGCAAATATTCAGCACTCTTTTGATTTCACGAGAATAAAGTCCAACTCTTACTTGTTGTGGTGTTTTTTCTAATGCAAAACAGATAGTACCTCTAGTTCCGGAGTTGGTTAATCTCTTCGCCCAAGTTGCAGTCTCACCTGTTGAAACTTCTGAAGTCAAGGTTCATATAGGCAGGGCTTTCTCTCACCTAATATCGGTGTATGGGAATCAGATGCAAGGAGTTTTAAGTAACCTTTCACCTGTACACGCTAATGCCTTGGCTGCAATTGCTCCAAAAAGCTGACATCGCCTTCAAGCCCGTCAGCATATTATGTACCCAGTGGATCTTTCTCGGCATGAAGTTTGCTTCTGAAGGTTTATTTATTTATTTAGAGCTGACTTTGAACCCATACTGAAGAGTTTCAGCCAGGTAAGCATGTTTATATTCAGTTAAAGTAACAGAATGAATGTGGTGCATCACGATTTCCATTCGGAACTGATACTTCCTGTAGGTTAAATTTAATCTAGTATTAGTACTAAAACTTGAACAGAGAACTTACGGTTGGAATACCAGGTATGAAACCCATTTGTCTCATTGCAAAATGGTCAGTTCCTGAATTTTTTCTGAACATTATTCTGCAAACTGTCAAGGGGTCACGGATGCAACACCATGTTCCCTTTCTCTTTGTCCTCTCGAAAATTTGTCAATTTTCGTAGAAAAGATGGATGGTTGTTTTTGTCAATTTGTCACATTCTTGCTGGATTTCATGGCCGTTCGTCAGCACATTCATTCCAGTCTAATTTGTTACCAAGCTGAACCTTTTATTATGTGCACTAACAAGTAGAAAATGCTAGACAATATCACTGACAAAGAAAGTCATTGGTTTTTTCATGAGCACAACATTCTGGTGTTTCCTCAAATGTCTTGATTTCTTAAAACTTGCTGATGGGCATCATCTTCTCAAGAATTGGCAGCCTGATATAATTTGATTCATTCGCGCAGGTTTGGTTGCTGTTGCCTGAAACTGCTTCCAATTTTCCACAGGAGAGTTGCTCATTCTTCATCACGATACAATCATTTATTTCTTCAGTTTGCTCGGGCCAAGTGATATACAGATTGTTTTGTCCTACTACAAGTTTAGACAGTAACTTCATTTTTGTGTTGTCTTCTGGGTTTGTGAGAAGCTGTGTATATTGCTACCATACATAGCCGATAGGGAATGCAAAAGTTATTTGTTTTCAGTTAAAATATGTATTCATGTAATGCGTGCTCATTTGCCTTGTGCCCCTCATTTGTTTTCCTATTATCCAGCTGGTATATAAATAAATTTTAGGTTGAACTTAATGGTTCGCAGGTCTGTTTCATTCCGAAAAATTGTGGTAGCCATGATGTAGAGACCAGTCGTCAGCCACTTGAGTATGCTGATTTACGCAAGGTGAAACGGTGTTTTGTTAAACTTGACAGTGCTTGATCGAGTAATGACCTGGCAATCACGGTGAAACGGTGTTTTGTTAAACTTGACGATGTAATTATGGAAGTTACATTTTTTTTCCTCTGTCAAACTCGCTTGTGTTATCTATTATCCAAGCTTTTTCAAATTATACTGCGTGGACACCAATACTAATATACGAACATGTCACAAGAATACCAGGAGGTTCACCTGGTATCAATTTATCTAAGTATTTGCCTAATATTTACTAAACAAAAGTTCTTCGAATTCTGCAACAGGCTCTTCTCTAAAGAAGGAGAAATTTTTGTTTGCTCTAAGAACAAATATATGTGGTGCTCCAATCAATACAGCACATGACACGTCAGGAAGAAAGAGAATGAGTGACAGACAAAAGAAAGTGGATTCCTACATGTTCCTGACGTGTCCTGTGATGTATTGATTAGAGCACCACGTCATATTTGCTCTTAGTCTTGGAGCAAGCAATAATTACTCCTAAAGAAGGTGGTCTTCTCTAGAGACAGAGATTTGAGCTTTGAAGACTTATTTGAACGATGTGCTCGACCATTAAATTAAAATGATGAATACACACACATACTGTAACGAGGCAGGGGCAAACTCTCGTTTGATAGCAATTGAAAATTCGATACCATTATTACAAAAAAGAAAAGAAAAATCGATACCACAGAGGTGGGACAGCCGGCTCTTGCAAGACCCGGGCCGAAAGCCCAAGCCCAAGCCCAAGCCCAAGCCCGACTAATAAGGCCAAGACTTAAAATTTAAGAAATCTTGAAACCCTAAAGCCTCGAGGTATTTGCTCAGTCAACCGGTGGCTGTGCTGGTAATATCTTTACTTTTAAGGGGTAAGAAGATAAATTCACTGAACGGTCCCCATCGCTTTGTGAGAGGTCTATTATAAATAGGAAGGCTAGGGTTAAGGATTGGAGTGGTGGAGAACAGAGAGGACTCCAAATCGGCGGCTGCGAACCCTCAGTTATCCAGTCTGTCGTCGTCTCTCTCGTCTTTCTCCATGACAGTGAATAGAAAAAGCAGGAGTTTAATGCTTGCAATCCCTTGTAATCTCCCATGGATTTGCAAGTTTGGCTCTTCTGCTACATTGATCTTACTACTCACAACACCTATCTATACATGGTTTTACTGTTTTTGATAGCTTCTTCATGTTCTTTTCTAATTTTCAATCGCTCAAGTTGATACTTTCAGTAATTAACCGTATTATTCTGAATATGATTTGGGTTTGATTTCAAATCAGCTTCGGAAATTATTTCTTACTAAATTGGCGTAGAGATTATTGTTTCGGAAACAGTGTTACAATCAAATCGAAAGCACCAAAATTTCTACAAGAACAAAACCCCGATTGATGTAGGCCGGTGGGGCTGGTTTGGTTAATCAAACTAGAAAGATGTTTAGATTTGATGATTTTTATTTTGAGATTTTGACTTTTATGTGAGTAGAAAAATGAGTGGAATGTGTATCCTATAAATTTTGAGATAAAATTCTGTTAACTTTTTGTGAAGGTTAACCAAACCATGATATCCAAATTACCGAAATTTAGTTGATCTTTTGTGCCAGTTTTGAAATCTAATTCTCGAACTCTTAGAAGTTAGAAGAATGGAAACAAAATACGGCACGGCAGAGCCATAAAATTACAGAGATGAGACTGGTGAATCAACTGATGTTAAGGTCGTTAACCACCTTGTGCAATTAAAATCCGATTTCTACTTTTCAAAAAGAAAAATCCAATATCTGAAATATACGTGCAACGACTATGAGACGAGACCAAAGAACAAGAAGATTCAAATTAAATTCACAGTTGATGGGCGGAGTGCAAATAGTAAATTTAATGAAGTGTAGAACCTAAAATAATTTCAGAAAAGAGTAAGAGAAAGAGAGCAATAATTATATTCTGTGCAGGGCAAAATTGTAAAGTCCGCTAGAGATGGAAGATAGAATGCAGAAGTAGTGTATTCCTCATCCCTTAATTTTGTAGGGCGTTGATGATTTTTTTTTTTTTTTTTTGCAAGTGGCGTTGATGATATTATTGACTCTAGTGTGGATTTGAAATACAAGTTTATCAAAATTCTGCATATAATAACAGTAATGTTATGTGCACTTTTATTTTTTTATTTTTTTATGAAATGTGCACCTTCTTCATTCATCAATACTGTACATATTTTTTTTTGTCCTTTTCAAAAAAATAATAATAAATATTTTGGCATTCGTCAATTCTGTTGATACAGATTTTTTTGGTTGGTTCATTCCATGACTTCGCAGTTCAGACCGATGGTGTTTATTGGTAATGGGGCCATTTGGCTAATGAAGGTGATTGTAGGGGGCAGTGTTCTTATTTTGTGGAGTTGACAAAACTAATAGTACAAATATCAACTAATCAGCGTTAAGTAACTGCTTACACCAAATGTTCATCGCCCGCTCTCCATGACTTCAGGTAGTGTGGTACCACGAGAATTTTAATTAGGTAAAACATAATTGAACCAAACAATTATAGAAACAATTAAACCCCAAACACCCCAGCCACAATGTGTGCTTTTTCTCGGAACAATATTCAAGCCTTTTTAAATTCATGCTGTCCATATTTGCACAATCATTTCTTTGGGGTGAACAATAGCAACATTATGCGCATCTTGCAACAATATTACACCATGAGATGAAAGGATGCACAACCATATTACAAAATGTGATTAAAACAAACTTCTAGTTGAACTAATAGCCGAACTAATAGCTTTCTACATCTAATAACCAGGGGTAACCAAAAGTGGAGTATTCTACCTCTAATCACCTTTGGAGGAAACCATAATTGGTGTATTGGAGGAAATTGCTTTCTACATCTAATCGCCTTAGTAGAAACTAAAATTGGTGTATTGGAGGAAACCAAAACATGTGTTTACCAGCCGTGTAGGTGTAGCCTACGCACATAGCGTGCAAAAAAATCAAGTTAATATACAAAATACGTAAAATAGAAATATATATTTTATTCTCTCATACGTCCAACTTATTATCTCTTAGGTAGGACCGTGTAAAGTATTCTCTCATACGAATTTGATAATTGGACCTACTGATAAACTAGAATTGTAAATGGCTTTTTATATGCAAATATGTTAGTTAAACTGTCAAAATTAAAACTTGACATCATATTCCTCACAAGTGATTATGTATCAAAATCGAATCGAATAAACAAATGTATCTTCCATCATTAGCTGAAGAAAAATCGGAATGACTCACAAATTTATAAAGTTATATAATTTTAAAAATTTCACCGATAAATTTTGAAAATTACTGAAAAAGTTATTTTAACTATCTGTTAAATACCACGAACACTCAGAAAATTCGAACTCTTGAATCAACTGTTCGAAGCATAAACATACACTAACTTTTCTCGAAAAAACACCAATAACAATAAACACATATAACCTAATCGTGCCGATTTCAATTTCCTACATTACTATTCCAATCTTGGGTTAACCAGCAAGTAATAAGAATCTGAAGCAACAACACGTGTGTTAATCTAAGGGTTTTTATCGTGAAGAACACAAAACGCAAAAATATAAAATAAACTTGAAATCGAATAATGTGAAGACTACGACGAAAATGAACCAAGGAAGATTTAGAACTTACTGAATAGATTCAAGGATCAACAGGACGAAGAAAACGAAATGAAATTTATGCTCATATATTTTCGAACCCATTTATGGTCGCGCTCAACTTACCTGTTTGACAGATACACAAGATGTTTAAACTATTGAAATTTCATCCTTCTTTTTATCCCACGAGACTTCCTTCCCTCAAGCGTCTTTGTGTTTCTATTTCTAGCGTCTTGAATTCATTACATTCAAGAATGAAGACGGTGATCGTCACAATACTGCCATCAGGCTAAAAGATGACCCGAAGAAGTAAAATCATTAGTTTTGGCAGCAATATTACTCTATTCGTAGGCTACTATTGGCAACACGGATTTGGATTTTTGATTTAAATTCATTTAGTCGAATGGTATGAAGTCCGGATTCTCTGTTTGGATACAAAATGCGCATCAGAAATTTCAACTCCAAAAACTAAAAACTTTCAGCTGGGCATTTTTAAAAGTAGGTAGTGAGTAAATAGAAAATCGATACGTTTCATACTTAATTCTTTGATCTATCCTCAACAATACTGATCGGTGTAAAGATTACTGATATGCAACTCAATGCTAACATGAGGAAATTGGAATTGGGGAGCTTACAGGTCGAGACAAAATTGTCGGCGATGGTTGGTTTGGCCGGAGTTGATGGTGTAATTGTGAGATGGTAATTCCATCGGAGGCGATGTTGATAATATTCAGTCCAGTGACATGATTCTAGAAGATTCCGGTTGGCGTCCATGGTTGAACAGAGAGAGATGGCTCAAGAAACGAAGAGTAGAGACACAGGTGAAGTTGAAGGGATGACAACCCCCGAAGAATTTAAATGACATGTTTGTAGCAATTTGAAATTCCTCATTCAACGAATTGGAAACTTTGGGTTGGATTGAAGGGAAATATGGGTTTTGTTACTCGAACAGTAGATTTGAACCCAAATCCAAATTCCAAACTCATATTCAAATTTTAGTTCGGTCATCATATCCAACGTTCTTAAAAGTGTAGTGAAAACCCAATTGTACTTTCAAGTTTCAACTGGTAATCAACATAAATAATCACATAGTTTCCAATCCCCATCACTAGTTTTAACAATCACATTGTGATAATCAATGGGCAAACGCAATGGGTGAAAATTGTGTTTCAGCTAGAAGTTTGACAGGAGCTCAAACACAACATCTTTTCTCGTGAGCAATGTGGAATTTCTATTAAGCCAAAATAGAAATTAGAAAGTCCGGATGGTCTCTTTCAAATATTACTACAATGACACAGGTGTTGGTGATTTTAGTGTCATCGGCCATTTGTGTAATCGGATTTACTTACGACTAAGTAGACATTGGCATTACGTTGTACACGTTAGGAGGTGTGGAGTACACGCGTGCACACAACTATGTTAATGACTTGGACAAGGAACTCGCGGACGACTGCGGGGGTTCGGGGGCGGAGCCCCTGACGGGGGTCCGGGGGCAGCGCCCCCGGTGGGGTCCAAGGGGCAACGCCCCTGGCGGCGGTCGTAACCGATTTAATTTTCTGTTAAAAAACGGACTGAAATCTGGCGGTTGTAACCGCCAGATTAACCGCCTTCTCCCTCCCTATTTGTCAGTTTGGTCGAATTCAGAAACACAGAGGAACTCATATTCGTTCTTGAATTCTCTGTTTTATCCGATTGGAGATTTCGTGCACAACGCCGAAATACTTTAATCTGAAAGTGATATCACGACTCAGAGATCATCCAAGTTCAATCGTTCCCGTTCTAAACACCACCCAGTTTTCCTACAAAGATTAAAGTATCTGCATCATGACGAACGGCAACAATGCTCAGGACATGACGAGCAAGTTCATGAAATTGGAGAAGTTCGAGGGCCAGGATTTCCGAAGGTGGCAGAAGAAGATGCACTTCCTGTTGACGACGCTGAAGGTTGTGTATGTTCTTACCACCCCGATGCCTGAAGCTGTGGAGAACGAAACCCTGGAACAGACAAGGAGGAGATCAAAGTGGGAGAATGATGACTACATCTGCCGCGGACACATTCTTAACGGTATGTCTGATTCCTTGTTTGATGTTTATCAGAATGTTGAGAGTTCAAAAGAACTGTGGGATTCTCTTGAATCAAAATACATGGCTGAAGATGCTTCAAGCAGAAAATTTCTGGTCAGTAATTGGAACAATTACAGAATGGTTGATTCAAGGCCTGTGATGGAGCAATACCATGAATTGCTTTGTATCCTAGGGCGGTTTAATCAACACAACATGAAAATGGATGAATCAATTTCCGTTTCTAGTGTGATTGATAAACTGCCTCCGTCATGGAAGGATGTTAGGCATAAGTTGAAGTTTAAAAAGGAAGAACTTTCCTTGGTGCAATTGGGCAGTCACTTTCAGATTGAACAGTCCTTGAGGGATCAAGAAAGTGACAAACCCAAGGACAAACTTACTGCTGATCCAGGTTCTGTGAATATGATGGAGGAAGGGGATTCTTCGAAGGGAAAGAACAAATCTGGAAAAAGGAAAATTAAACAGCAAGACAACAATCCTAACAAGAAGCCAAAGTTTGCATGTTGGAAGTGTGGGAAACCAGGGCACTTCAAGAAGGATTGTCGTGTGGGCAAAAGTAAGAAAGGTGAAGACACAAGTGGCAAGGGAAAGGGGCCGAAAGGCCAAGATCAGCAACAAGGTATGTTCATTGAACAACCTGGAAATTCAATTCAGAATTATGTATCCCTAAATTCTGATGCATTTTATGTGCAGGATGATGACATATCATGGTGGGTTGATTCGGGTGCTACAAGACATGTATGCAAGGATCAAAGATGGTTTACAACCATGCAAACCATTGAAGATGGATCCACAATAAGAATGGGGAATGTTGCAACCGAGCCAATCCATGGAGTTGGAAGTGTTAACCTAGTATTTACTTCTGGAAAATGTTTAAGTTTGTATGATGTATTGTTTGTACCCGGGATTCGAAAGAATCTCTTGTCTGGAATTGTATTAAATAAGCTTGGATACAAGCAGGTTATTGAGTCGGATAAGTTTGTATTGTCAAAACATGGTTCTTTTGTTGGCTTTGGTTATTTATGTAATGATATGCTTCGTTTAAATATCGTTGCTCCTTTTGGTAACAATTCAATTTGCGTTGCTAGTACTAGTATTGATAAATCAACACTTTGGCATGCACGTTTAGGACATGTACACTTTAAAAGGTTACAAGATATGTCCAAAATGAGTCTAATTCCTTCATTTGATATTAATACCGAAAGGTGTAAAACTTGTATGCTGACCAAGATAACTAGACAACCTTTTAAGGATGTTAAAAGGGACTCTAAGGTGCTTGAACTAATTCATAGTGATCTATGTGACTTTCATGCAACACCGTCTATAGGAAACAAAAAGTATGTTATTACTTTTATAGACGATGCTACTCGGTTTTGCTATGTGTACTTGTCACACTCTAAAGATGAAGCTTTAGATAAATTCAAGACATACAAAACTGAAGTTGAGTTGCAAAAGAATGGTTTAATAAAGATTTTACGCACGGATAGAGGAGGCGAATATTATGATCCTAAGTATTTCCAAGAGGTTGGTATTATTCACCAAACCACTGCTCCTTATACACCTCAACAAAATGGTGTATCTGAGAGGAAGAATCGAACTCTAAAGGAGATGGTTAATTCCATGCTTTCCTACTCGGGTTTGAGTGATGGATTTTGGGGAGAAGCTATGTTAACAGCTTGCTATTTGCTTAATAGGGTTCCTAACAAAAGGAACAAAATTACCCCATATGAACTTTGGTATGGTAAACCTCCAAACTTGCATTATTTGAGAGTTTGGGGTTGTAGAGCCATTGTTAGGCTCAATGATCCCAAGAGAAAGAATCTTGGTGAAAGAGGTATAGATTGCATCTTCATTGGATATGCCATGCATTCCAAGGCTTATAGTTTCTATGTGATTGAACCTAGTGACTCAGTATCCATTAATACTGTAATAGAGTCAAGAGATGCTATCTTTGATGAAGAAAGGTTTTCTTCCATACCTAGACCAAAGGACTTGGTTCCGAATTTGAGCAATGCTCAAAATGAAGGAACAAGTGACGCCATCACTTTACCTGAAATAAGAAAGAGTAAAAGAGGTAGAGTAGCCAAGGACTATGGTTCTGATTTTCAACTATATTTAGTTGAGGGATCTAGGGATGAGATTCATACTCAGTATGCTTATTGTTTTAGCATAGAGGAGGATCCTAGAACCTATAGTGAGGCTATGGCATCTCGTGATGTTGCATTCTGGAAAGAAGCAATAGATGATGAGATGGATTCGATCATGCAAAATGGGACTTGGGAATTATCTGATTTGCCTCCTGGGTTGAAACCACTTGATGCCAAGTGGATCTTCAAAAAGAAGATGAAAGTAGATGGTACCGTAGAAAAGTTTAAGGCCCGACTGGTTGTACGTGGTTTTAAACAAAAAGAAGGTATCGACTACTTTGATACATATGCTCCTGTTGCTAGGATATCCACGATTAGATTATTAATAGCTCTTGCAGCTATACATAATCTTGTTATTCACCAAATGGATGTGAAAACCGCATTCTTGAATGGTGATTTGGATGAGGAGATATATATGAAACAACCCGAGGGATTTGTTATGCCAGGAAATGAGCATAAGGTGTGTAAGCTTGTTAAATCACTTTACGGTTTAAAGCAAGCTCCTAAACAATGGCATCAAAAATTTGATGATATTGTGTTGTCTAGTGGTTATCATTTGAACCAAGCAGACAAGTGTGTATATAGCAAATTTGATGATTCTGGTAAAGGAGTCATAATTTGCTTATATGTAGATGACATGTTGATCTTTGGTACCAGCCAAGATCAAGTGGATCAAGCGAAGGAATTCTTGTCATCTAAATTTTCAATGAAGGATTTGGGGGAGGCTGAAGTAATCCTAGGTATTAGGATTAAACGTGAGAACAAGGCCATTTCTATTTCTCAATCTCATTACATTGAGAAGGTGTTAAAGAAATTTAACTGTGAAAATTGTTCTCCGGTTAGTACTCCGATGGAACCAAATGTGAAATTGTTGCCTAACCAAGGCAAGGCTGTATCTCAACTGGAATACTCTAGGGCTATTGGTTGTCTAATGTATGCCATGATTAGTACACGACCAGATATAGCATTTGCTGTTGGAAAGCTAAGTAGGTATACTAGCAATCCAAGCACACATCATTGGCAAGCAATGAGGAGAGTATTCAAGTATTTAAGGAAAACCATGAATTATGGTTTGACATACAGTGGAAGTCCTTCGGTTCTAGAAGGATATTCTGATGCAAGTTGGATAAACAATATGGAAGATCATTCCTCAACTAGTGGATGGGTTTTTCTACTTGGAGGAGGGGCAATCTCATGGGCTTCAAAGAAGCAAACTTGCATTACTAAATCGACAATGGAATCTGAATTTGTGGCATTAGCTGCAGCCGGTAATGAGGCTGAATGGCTAAGGAATTTAGTGTATGAGATTCCATTGTGGGCCAAACCGATTTCACCAATATCTATCAGGTGTGATAGTGCTGCTACTCTGGCTAAGGCATATAGTCAGGTGTATAATGGCAAGTCTAGACACTTGGGTGTCAGACATAGCATCATTCGGGACTTAATCATGAATGGTGTGATATCGGTTGAGTTTGCTCGTACACAACAAAATCTTGCGGATCATCTAACCAAAGGGTTAGCAAGGGACTTAGTGCACAAGTCGGCCGTGGGGATGGGATTAAAGTCCATCTAAAAGATCTCTTATGATAAGATACCCAATTCCCTTCTAATACAACGTTAGAAGCTGAATTCAATGTGGAACTCTTACATGAAGAAATTGGAACACAAAGATCATCCCAAGGTATGTGTTCAGACCTGCAAGTTAAGGAGGTTGAAGTTTACACTTCTTAATGGTTCTTTTGAAAAATTGTATGGCAGGTACAAGAAGAAAAAAACCACCTATATGAGTATGGAGTTTAGCCGCTTCAAGAAGTTTGGACTTGGCTTCTATATGCTCATTGAAGGATAGTGACACTAGGCTAGTAAAAAATAAGTGTCAAGTTAGAACATGGAATATGTTGAACTTATGTGTATTTTACTTTCATGTATTCATCATGAGTATAAAGGGTTCAATCCGTAGGACACCCCTATACTCGAATATTTGAAGATGTAATTTACTAAGATGAAAATTCAATCTTCGAGACATTTTCATTTATGCATAAGTTTGCCTCGTTTTTGAAAGGATAAGTGAATCAAGGATTACACTAAAATGGGGGAGGATTGTTGGTGATTTTAGTGTCATCGGCCATTTGTGTAATCGGATTTACTTACGACTAAGTAGACATTGGCATTACGTTGTACACGTTAGGAGGTGTGGAGTACACGCGTGCACACAACTATGTTAATGACTTGGACAAGGAACTCGCGGACGACTGCGGGGGTTCGGGGGCGGAGCCCCCGACGGGGGTCCGGGGGCAGTGCCCCCGGTGGGGTCCAAGGGGCAACGCCCCTGGCGGCGGTCGTAACCGATTTAATTTTCTGTTAAAAAACGGACTGAAATCTGGCGGTTGTAACCGCCAGATTAACCGCCTTCTCCCTCCCTATTTGTCAGTTTGGTCGAATTCAGAAACACAGAGGAACTCATATTCGTTCTTGAATTCTCTGTTTTATCCGATTGGAGATTTCGTGCACAACGCCGAAATACTTTAATCTGAAAGTGATATCACGACTCAGAGATCATCCAAGTTCAATCGTTCCCGTTCTAAACACCACCCAGTTTTCCTACAACAGGGATCCATCACTGGTTGCAATTTTAGGGACAAAATTTGCCCTCTTAGAATGTGGAATAGCATAATCAGGGGTTTGTGTCCTGGAATGTGGTTAATTAAAGAGTGAAGGTGTCATTTTCCAAACTAAAGGGGTGCAAGTGTCTTTTTGTTAAACCCGAGTGAGTTTTTAGTGTCTTCTCATCTTACTAAACAAAGTTTAATTTCTCATGTCTTTTTAACCTTAATGTAATCATCATTGAGTTACCATGAGTAATATGAATATGTTACTACAATGACTAATACCACTACATAACTATCGCCACACTAGAAGACTTGAGGTATTGGAAAATATTTACTCTTTTTGGGTTGTATGAGCTACAACATCACCAAACAAAAACTTTTTCTTTTTTTTTTTTTTCGATTCAACGGAAATAAAACGTTCAAAGACCAACTACAACAACCCAAAGACAGAAAAAGACAAACCACAAAACAACATAGAAACTACGGGGGAACAAGGACAAACAACTAGAAAAACCTTCCCGTCCCCAATTTATCCGCAATGATGAGCCCCTTGACAGCATCGGGTGCCTCATCCAAAATCTTCAGATGCTCCTGCTGCTCCGCTCCGAGGTTGGCTAAAGCATTGGCTACTTCGTTTGCGTCCCTAGCAACATGCTTGATTCTTCCCACAATCCTGCTGAGGAGGATCTTCCCATCATTAATTTGTGCATTCATAGACGTGGGGCCTTTGGTTTCTCCTTGGAAAATCCTCACCGCCTCTTGGCAATCACTCTCAATCTCCATGTTGATCCAGTTTTTGCTATAAGCCACAGTGAGTCCTCTGTAGATGCTCCATATCTCACTTTCCAGACTGGTGCAACCTCCTCTGATTCTTCCTATGAAACCGAGTTTCCAATCTCCATTGTTGTTTCTGAAAATTCCTCCAATTCCAGCTCTATTGTTATCCATTCTGACGCAGCCATCAACATTAAGCTTAAAGTGCCCTGAAATAGGAATATTCCAATGAGATTTGAACAAGCCAACATTAAAATTGACAAGATTAAGTTTAGAATTGAATGCTCCCTGTATGAGCTGAGTCTGCTTTCTAATCATCTGCATATAAACCATGTCAGTATCCAAATAATCGTTAAACACTTTGTTGTTTCTTCTAATCCAAATATTCCATAAAGTAACAACAAACAAAATGTTATGCTCAGTACCATCAACCATGTCTTTTTTTTTATATTTTTAATGATCCATTCAGTCACGTTGATGTTTAAATCTATATTGATCCAATTTTGGTACCAGACTTTGTCCCATATACCTTTGACTTTCCTGCACTTCCGGAAAAGATGATTAAGATCCTCACTTTCACTACTACAGATATTGCAAGTATCCACTAAAGTCAGGCATCTTCTTTTCCTATGCTCATTTGTAAGAACTTTCCCGTGAAGTACGGACCAAACAAAGTGGATAATTTTATTTGGAACTCTAAGTTTCCAAAGCCTTATCCAATCCCCTTCCTTAATGCTCTCACTTTGATTGCATTCAACAGTGATGGCATTGTAGGCAGCGGAGACAGTGAAGGATCCAGAGTTGGATCCTTTCCAAAAAGGGGAGTCCAAAGATGGACTCATAGAAGGCAAAACAGTACAAAGAATATCTTGTTTGATATCCTCCGAAATATTATTGATGATAGGCTCGAGATTCCAGTTAGAATCCTCGTCGATAAGATCAGCCACTCTCAGAAAATTAAGTCTACTATCGTTCGGAGGTCCAAAAGCCTTATCACCACACCACCAATCATACCAAACCGAAATATTCTCCCCATTGCCAACATTCCACTTGGTATTTTTGACAATATAACTCTTGGTTTTAAGAATGCCTTTCCAAATCGGGGAAGAGTTATTTTTCTTTTTGGCCCTCCCTAGATAAGAGTCTCTCAAGTACTTTTTCCTAAGCACATTGCTCCAGGTATTGTTTTCAACACTAACCCCCCACCCGAGTTTAGCAATAAGGGCCAGATTTTGATCCCTAGCTTTTCTAAGACCGAGCCCCCCTTTTTCCTTAGGGAGACAAACCGTGTCCCACTTAACAAGATGAACTTTCTTCTTATTATCATTATCACCCCAAATGAAATTTCTGCAGATTTTATCAATATTGTTAGTCGTGGAGATTGGCAAAGGGAGGATTTGCATGATATAAGAAGGAAGCGTGGAAACCACACTTTTGCAAAGGGTAACACGACCGGCAAAAGAAAGAATTTTCCTGGCCCAACCCGACAGTTTAGCATTCATTTTAGTAATGATATCCGCAACACTGTTTTTGTTAAATTTCCCATGTACAAGGTTAATACCAAGGTATTTACCTAAATCAGTGGTTTCTGGCATACCAATCACATGTTTGATTTTGTTTCTGACATTTCTACTAGTATTTTAGAGAAAAAAACTTTTGACTTGGTCGTGTTAATAGTCAATCCGGACATACTAGCAAAATCCTCCAGAGTGTCTTTCATGGTTTTAGCGGTGATGTCGTCACATTTGCCAAAAAACATCAGATCATCCGCATAGAATAAATGAGATATGATCGGACCATTTCTCGAAGCTTTTATCCCAATCCAATTTTTTCTTTGGACATGCTCAACAATTTTGTTAGATAGTCTTTCCATGCAAAGCACAAAGAGGTACGGTGATAAAGGATCACCTTGCCTGAGCCCCCTACCAGTTTTGAATTCGGGGAGGGTTTCCCTATTCCAAATCACAGCCGTGTTGACACTCGTCACACAGTCCATAATCAAATTAATAAGCTGCATAGGGAACCCAAAACACTCCAAAGTTTCTTTTATAAAAGCCCAAGAGAGTTTATCATACGCCTTCTCAAGATCAATTTTAACAATCATACCACCCATTTTGTCTTTCCTAGTCTTGAGCGTATGGATAATCTCTTGCGTAATAATGATGTTATCTTTGGTGGATCTACCGGGAAGAAAGCTACTTTGGAAAGGTCCCACTATCTTGTTAAGAAGCGGTCTAATTTTATTCACAACACACTTGGTAATACCTTTGTAGAGCACATTGCAAAGACTAATGGGCCTGAATTGCTTGATAGTTTCAGGGTTATCACATTTAGGGATCAAACAAATCAGGGTCTTGTTAATATTGTGGGGAATACAACCTTGTTCAAAGCATTCAATTATGAATTTAAACACATCTTCACCCACACTATTCCAGTGCTTCTTGTAAAACCCAGCATTAAACCCATCAATACCCGGGGACTTATTATTAATGTCCCAAAAAGCATTTTTAACTTCCTCTAACGTTAAACTGTTGTCAATTTGAATTAAATCTTCAGGTTCAAGTCTAGTACAATGCTCACTACCCCATTGAAGGTTCAGTTCTTCATTCACAGGAGGGTCCTCAGAAAACAACTCTTTAAAATAATTATTAACCATATTTTTTAAAGTGTCAGGGTTATCTTCCCAAACCCCTTCATCATTTTTAAGCACCAAGATTTCTTTCCGTTTCATTTTGATGATAGTAGAGAGGTGAAAAAATTTAGTATTCCTATCCCCATGACAAATAAAATTACTTTTAGCCTTTTGCTTCCAAAGGAGTTCCTCCTGATTAAGAATCACATTATATTTGGCAATAAGCTCTTTTTCAAGCACATGCAGGTTATGGGTGTACTTAATGCTTTGAGACTTTTGAACACCTTCAATTCTGCCTAACACCCACCTCTTATTTCTGAAAATGTTTCCCATATTCTTTTTACACCAATCCTGAATACTAAGAGAACGCTTTTCGGATTTAGGGATGAGATCAAGATAATTCAGATTTTTCCAAGTATTTTAAACACATTAAAATCATTGTCCAGAAGCCAAGCATTCTCAAATTTAAAACTTTTAATTCTAAGGGAAGGGGAATCCATACCATCCACATTGATCAAGATGGGAGCATGATCAGAATAGGTCCTAGGGAGGTTCCTCACAGTTGCTTCCGGATGCTGCACCCTCCAATTGGCATTACTACAAGCTCTGTCCAGTCTCACCATCGAATTGGCAAACCCAGTCCTGTTATTTGTCCAAGTGAGTTTTGGCCCATTGCTTCCTAGGTCCATCAAATTGCACCTGTTAAGATTTTCTTGAAATTTGTGCATCCGACCAGTGGTGTCATTTTTGGAGAAACTTCTCCTTTCATTGACGCTGCTGAAGTCATTAAAATCCCCCGCCACCATCCATGGTTCGTCGGAGTCTCCCATTTCATCTTCAAGATCATTCCAAAGTTGTTCTCTGATAGACGGGTTGGGGCTCCCATACACGGCCGAGAAAACCCAATCTGCATACTTGTTCCGTTTGATGGTAGCGTGGATAAATTGTTTGTTAATCTTGTGGGTGATGATAGTAGCCTGCTCCGGATCCCATAAGAGCCAGATACCCCCTTTCCTACCATCCGGGTCCGAAAAAGAACAAACCGTAAAGTTTTGATTATTGAAAAAGTCCTCCATCGAGGAGATAGGAACTTTTGGCTCAATCAACACGCAAATCTGGAAATTGTGAGTCCGGAGAAGCTCACGAAACGTGCTTTCAAACGTCGAGTTGCCCGCACCGCGGACATTCCAGGCTAAGACTTTCAGAGACATAGCAAACTTGTCAAAATCAAAAGATGGTGGCTCCCTCAGGAACGGGTCCAACTTCTGTACCCTCTTCTGGTCCTCCTCCGGCGTCCTCACCTCCTCTAAGAAGAACAGGTGCTTCAGCGTCTCCTTCCTTGATAACAGTTCGTTCAACCGAATTGTCAAGATTGCTTCTTTCCTCCACCATGGAATCCCCATCACTTCCTGACTCTTCTCCGTTGCTTCCCATAAGAAAGAAATTGGGGTGTCCGTCAGAAGATTCACTTCTCCCTCTGTCATTTCTAGAGGTCGAGTGGATACTTAGAGAGTGTAGAGAAATGGAGTAAGGAGAAGCAGAGGAGTTTCTGTGTTCAGTTCTCCTGTTGTTGAGCTGCCTCTTATGCAGCTGGATATCTTTATTATTGTTGATATCGAAGATCTTACCGTGAAGAAAATCTCCTGTTCCTTCCAGTTTCTTTTTCTCCTCTTCTTCCATCACATCTGTCCTCTGCTTTTCTTCTTCCTCTGGGCTGTGAATCTCTGCGGCAGATCTCATCTCCACCTCTTCACTCCAATTTTCTTCAGCTTTTTCTTGATCCTTCCTTTCAATCGCTTCCATCTCAGTTTCTGATCGAATCTCTGCCAAATCTGTTTCTATACCCTTTAACTCTCTCTCTTCTCTCTTCCCTAAATTCTGAGACCCTTCTTTATTGTTGGCCGTAGCCTTTTGCTTCTCTACCGAGATGGAGGCGGTCACAGACGTATTAGGGTTAGTGTGGGCAGAAGAGAAGAATTTTCCAGTGGGCTTATATTCATTTGGGCCTTTAGGGTTTTTTTTTTGGTTATTATTGGTTTCAGCTAATGGCCCAAATCTATTAAGTTGTAAAGCAGGCTTACCAGCGGGCTTGTTAAAATTATTGTTGGGCCTGTTAAAACCTTTGCCCTGAGTCCATTCTTCTTGACCTAGTCTTTCTTTACCCACCCGTTTAGCCTCCGACCCGTAAGAACTTTGACCCAACTCGAAATTCACATTCGACCGTTGGATCTTCTCAGCAGCTTCTCCACCGGCGATTTCGGCGTTCATCTTCTCCGGCGCCGGGCCGGTGTTATTTTGGGCATTTCGCTGGTTGAGAGGACACCAGTCTCTCCTGTGACCTATCTTACCACAATCAAAACAGATATTATATATATGTTCGTAATTGACTCTATAGCTATGATTGCCGATAGTGAATTCGGTAATCAGAGGACTAGTGATATCAACATTAACACATATTCGCGCATATCTAACATGTGTACCTTTCACCGTGACCCAATCGTTTTTTATATGCTCACCAAATTGATTTGCGATGATCTTTAGCACACGGTCGTCATAGTACTCCGCCGGAAGTTGGGGAAGGCGAATCCAGACAGCCGTTTTGAAGTGGTGTGTACTCGCCGGTTTAAAATCCGGTTCCCATCGTCTAACCGTTAAATAGTGGTCAAGCACAATCCACGGTCCTCCCGTTAGGATTTTGTTCAGATCCTCCTTCTCCGCAAAATCTATAATGTAAAAACCATCAGCCATATCTCTAAATCTGCAGCTACCAGTTGGTTTCCAGAGTTTAATAATTCTCTCTTGAAGAACCTTGAAACCCACTGTTCTACCAAGCAATTTAATAATCAAACTGTTAGCAAAAGGTTTCACAATGCTCTGTTTCAATCTGCTTGGGATAAATATTTTCGGTTTCAGAGGGTTTTTTGAATTGAATTCTTCAATCTTCTTTCTCTCCTTTCTGTCTTCTTCGCTATCTTCTATTTCTTCATCAGCAGCTTCCTCTGTTCTTTCGCCTAATTTTTTTCCAACCAGAGCCTCTTTGAATGAGCAATTTTCCTCCTCTTGAACAGAATCCATCATAGTGTCTTTGTTTTTTGGATCTCTGTCCTCTTTCTCTGCGATTTCCAGATCTCTGCTTTCCTTCTCCTTGTTCATCTCCCATTCCGCCTGTATCTCTTGTGTTTTGATCTTTGTTTCCTGTTTTGAATCCTTCCCCTGTTCCCTGCAGTCAATCATCATACTATTTTCGTTAGTCATCCCTTCGATGCTTTCCTTACCTTTATATTTGATTCTTCTGATGTTGTTTGCGATTTGATCTAATTCTTCTGAAGATGGGTTCATCTCCTTCTCCATGGCTCGCTTCCCAAGTCAGAGCACTTTTCTCTCTCTACACAATGGGACTTTCACCAAACCAAAACTTTGAGGTATAGGAGGAAACTACAATGGCACAAACATGGCTGACCTTCCCCTTAGGCAGGTTAGGCAGCCGCCTAAGGCCCAAAACCGGGGAAGACCCCCGATTGCACAGGTCGCGGTGTATTGGTGTAAATGTAGAATGTTTAACTTTTATGATAAATGTCTGACGTTGGAACAAAACGTAACAAAAGAAGAAAAGATTGAAAAAACAAATGCCAACGATTGAGGAGAACGTAGAGAGGATTGATGATTTTTAGGAAGAACATAAGATTTATTGAGAAATGATGATGAGAAAAAGTAAGAACGTATTTATTTTTAGAAATAGATTACTGATATTTGATTTGAGAGAGAGAAACTAGGAGCCAAAATAGTGATCGAGTAGGATTTGTTCGATTACAAATTTGATCCGCACAAGCGAAATTGGGGGGAAATTGATTAATTTTTCCAAGTAAATAAAGGGTACTGATAATTACAGCACAGTTTTTGCTAGTTACAGCACATTATTTACTTACATGACATTTTTACCCTTAACTTACTCATCCACGTTTTATTGCCTCTTGAAGATTAATTTTTTACCCCTCCACTCATCTCTCTCTCTCCTCTTTGGTCACACCCAACCACTGCATATCTAAACCCACACAATCACAAACTCGTTTTGCTCTCCGAATCCGTCAATTGTGATTCGAATCCTCACATCACGAACAACCACTCCATAAGTTGTGGTCTGAAACCCTCGCCATCTGAATTCGACTGAAAAAGGCTTGCAACGCCAATGACACACCTAATTTCAGAAAAACGATATCGATAAATCAAATTGGAAGTTGATTCAGAAAAGAAACAGCAGAAACGGGAGAAGCGATCGGAAAGAGAAGCGCGGCCAAAATCAGTATAGAATAAAACCGGAACTTCGTCGTTGTCTTCGAGTCCCTTGCGGAAGCAGAAACGGGAGAAAAGGTAAAATGCGATGATGTTTGATAAATCAGTAATGAGACTCGGTCGTGCCAGAGGCGTTTTGGCGCTTCCTCGTAGCTTCTTTCTGGCGACTTGTACTCGTTGGTCTGTTCTTTTTAATGGTGAAATTGGTTATGGTTTGTGTTGGGTCCGGTGGTGGTGGTTCTGGTTTGAAAGCGGTGCAATTGGGAACTGGAGGTGATGGGTGGAGGTTCAATTATACTGAGAGACTCTATTTCGTGAGAGAGCGATTTGGTTGTTGGTTGAAAGTTTGGTGAACTGAGATTTAGTATATTGGTCGGATTTAATGCAACGGTGGTGGAAGCCGTATATGTGCGGCGGAGATGAGAAGATAGGGATGTTGGGAATTTGTATGAACTTGGGGTTGTAAGCCAGAACTGAGGGTAACTAAATCTAAGGGTATGAATGTCATATTAAGAAGTATTGTGCTGTAATTATAAAATACTGTGCTGTAATTATCAGCACCCTAAATAAATCAGCGAGTCAAATATTATATTGCGGGTCAAAAATTGTTGGTATTTCCTAAAGAAACTCCTATACTTTTAATTAAATAAAACTGGTAGCATTCTTTTCTTTGAGAAAAGCTCTTAGAAATTTTGATATTTCGTCAAACTTTATTTATTGCCATTAAATTTATTACCATTGAAAATTCGACACCATAGAGGTGAAACAGCCGGCTCTGGCAACAATTCCAAAGCCCAAGCCCGGCTAATAAAGGCCCAGCCCGAAGTTTTAATTTTTTTTGAACCCTCTGACGTATTTGCTCAGTCAACCGGGTGCAGTCCTGGTAATATCTTTAATTTTAGGGAGGTAAGAAGATAAATTCACTGAAAAATCCGCAGCGCTTTGTGAGAGAATAGATTATTACAAATAGGAAAGCTATGGTTGAGGGATTAGAGTGGTGGAGACAGAGAGGACTCAAAATCGGCGGCTGCGAACCCTCAGTTATCCAGTCTGTCGTCGTCTCTCTCGTCTTTCTCCAAGACAGCGAAACGAAAAGCAGGAGTTTAATGCTTGCAATCCATTTCTCCCATGGATTGGCAAGTTTGGCTCTTCTGCTACATTGATCCACCCCTCTACTACTCACAACACAGATTCATACATTGTTTTAATGTGTTTGATGCTTCTTCTTCTTGTTCTTTTTAGAAACGAGTGGTAGCAAATTTTGACTAATCTGCAGAAATGAAATGAAAATCTTCTTGCATCAAACCATGTTTGTTTACTACTCGTGTTTTCGAAATGATTTTGGGGGATTATTATGAAATAAAAAAGCATTTGCACGTATTTTTTCAATGGCTCAAGTTGATATTTTCAGTAACCGTATTATTCTGAAAATGACTTGGGTTTTCAGAAATTATTTCTTACAAAACTCCCCAAACTGACGCAGATATTATTTTGGTTCGGGAACAGTTTTGCAATCAAATTTGAAAGGAAAAAATATCTTCAAAAAAACAAAACAAACCCCGATATATGTAAAGAGGTTTAGCAGATCGATTGTGCCAGTTCTGAAGTGAAATTCAAACTCATAAAAGAAAGGAAACAAAACAGAGGATGGAGGAGCCATGAAATTACATAGATGAGACTGTGAATCAATTGATGGTTAGATCGTTAACCCTCTTGTACAATTAAAATCTAATTTCTAAAAGTTATGGTAGATCGTTGATGATCTTGATTCTAGAGTGATTTTTTGTGCAAAGGGAATTGAAATGGGTAACGATTCTTACAAAGCAAAAGTTATTCTTACAAAGCCACTAACTTCATATGTGTAGTTAGTGATTAATGAAGTTGCACAAATGAAATTACACTATGTTTGGGAATCAAGTGAAAAAAGAAATTATGAGAAACTTTAATTTATGTGAGAAAAGAAATGATATAGATTTCTCACATACTTGTTTGGATTACTTAGCTGAGAAACGATAAGCAAATGTTTTACTTTCTCACCTCCCTTGTTTGGTTAGCATATTAATGGAAAGGAAAAGAAAATATTTTATAGATATTGCCTAAATAACTTTCATTAATATTATGATAAGGCCATGTTTTATTTTTTTTATGGCTAATTATGTCATAATGAGAATATTGACACTCGTCTAGTTTCTTTTCTCACCAAATCTCATCACTTTTGGTGAGAAAGAAAAATTGGATTATATGAGATTTCTTTTCTCATGTTTTCTCACGAATTCTCATGAATTCTCACATAAAAAGTAATCCAAACACGAATGAGAAAACCTTCTCTCAGCAATTCTTTCCCTTTCTCACCAAATCATGTAATCCAAACACTGCGTTAGTGACTTTGTAAGAATATTTTTTTGCTTTATAAGAATCACTACCCTTTCGAATATAATTTTTTTCAAATCTCTGCATATAATAACAATAATATTATGGGTATTTGCACCTCCTTTATTAAAAAAATGTAATTTTGGCTTCTCATTCGTCAATCTGTCGATGCGGACTGATGTTGTTAATTGGGTGATCGTTGTACCTAATTGGTGACTCGGATTAAGAATGTGACTATGGGTTATTTCGGATTTTGGTAGCTGATTTAGGTGCTAATGGGCCAATTTGGTTAGATGAAGGGGGTAGCTGTACCTGTGTTGGTTGCCAGAATAGACTTATGATGGCGGTGATGTGGCAATGTGGTGGTGGAAGTTGTAGTGGTAGTCTCTTATTTTGTGGAGTCACAAAATTAATTAAGTAACATTTTGACTTTGATGGGGGCTCTACACCAAAAGTTTATCTCCCACTCTCCATGACTGTACGCAGCGGTAGTGTGGCATTACCAAAATTTTGATAAGGTTAAATTTAATGGAACCCAACAATTATAATAATTATTGAACTCCAAACACGTCAGCCACAATGTGTGCTTTCTCTCGTCACAATATTCGCACAATCATTCCTTTGGAATGAACAATAGCAACATGATGCTCCACGCTGTTATCTTGCGATCCTGCAACAATCACCATGAGATGAAAGCAAGAGCAACCATATTCCACCATGGGATAAAAACAAACTACTAATTGAGCTAATAGCTTTCTACATCTAATCATCTCTGGTGGAAACCAAAACTGGTGTATGGGAGGAAAATTGCTTTTTACATCTAATAGCCATTAGAGGAAACTAAAATTGATGTATTGGAGGAAACCAAAACATGTGTTTACTAGTGCACTCAAAGCATGCACAACAGCCATCTTAAGACTGCGAGTTGGTCAGTGGGTTAGCACTCATGTATGACACCCCGTCCAGGTCCGAGATGCAAATAATCTGAGCCTATAAAAAACCCGGACCGAACTTTCTAATTCGGGTTATTCCCAGCTCAACTCGAATTCAACTGAAACCAATTTGTAAATTTAAATAAATATAGTACTGAATTGAAGTATTGAACAACAAATTCACATTGGCACTGGACAATTATACATGTGTTGAATTTCTAAGTGAACAAAGAAAGCGCTAGTCATGTTTATGTCTTTAGCTACAGCAGAAAATTCTACATCACTGTATTTATATTTCGTCAAGTTGACTTTGAGACTTCAAGTGTGAATATTTTCGAATCTAGAATGGGGTTTTACCGTTCCACAGGGTGTTGTTGGCCTCATCTGGGCTGTTGGTTTTGGAGGAGATCAGACTGCTAAAGTTGTTGTCTTCAAAACTCAATAACTGCTAAAGTCCCACACTAGTACTTCTAATTTTTTTTTAATTGCCATTCCGTCCCACTTCTAATGCACCATTTCTTTATTTGGACCTCCACGCACTTTTAAAAGTTTCCTTTTTTTGTCACCTTAAATTGGTCAAATAACAACAATACCCTCATTAATGTCCCACATGTGATGTGATCTTTTGATAATGACGTGTAATTGTTTCCTCCTTGTGAGAACAAAGTAGTAACATATCATTATTTTTTGTCTTTAGTCCCACCTCCAATGGTGCATTAAAGGTGGGACGGAGTGGTACTTCTAATGCGACATGTTTAGTCTTGAGGCTTCAAGTACCAATATCTTTCTATACTTCCAATGCAACACGTAGAGTCTTGAGGGATGCGCCACTAGAATTCCAGAACAGAGGTGGGAGTCCCTTGCAATAAGCCAATGCCAACTTCTCTTTGATAACTTTCCCTGTACTTCATCTTGTTTGCTCCGTGCTTTGTCAAAGACAATAATGCCACCTGTTGAAAACTGTTTACTATTTACTATTTAGTAGTAGCAGAGAACTTGCTATAAGCCTATAACTATAAATGTTCATGATCTGTAACCAAACATTGGTTGTAGTTAATACTTTCAGTAATTAACCCTTATTATTCTTACGTAGAGATTATTGTTTCGGGAACAGTTTTACAATTAAATTTGAAGCACAAAATTTCTTTAAAAACAAAACCCCAATTGATGTAGAAAGGTTTAGCAAATAGATTGTGCCAGTTCTGAATCAAATTCAAACCCATAAAAGAATGGGAACAAATCAGGGGATGGCAGAGCCATGAAATTCCAGAGATGAGACTGTGAATCAATTGATGGTAAGGTCGTTAACCCCCTTGTACAATTAAAATCTAATTTCTGAAAGTCATTAGCTGCGCGTTGATGATCTTGATTCCAGAGTGTTTTTTATGCAAGGGATTTGAAATACACATTTTTCAAATTTCTGCATATAATAACAACTAGACGTGACCCCGCGCCACAGCGCGGGCGATGCATTATTTGGTCTTGTACTTTTTTTTGAGAAAACTCGTGTTTTGCTGTAAATCATCTACCTGGCAAATCTATTGTTGCAATTATGTTCATCAATGTGAAGTTTGAAACATGATATTGTTAGGGGCATCAATGTTGAACACCAAGTACGATGAAATATTGTACAAAATTATGCAACAATCATCTTCATGGTTGACTAACCACCTTAGAGAGCTTGACCATATAGGTTACTAACTTATTTGGTAGGGCTTAATGACTTGTATGACATGAGGTAAGAACAAATCTATGGCATATGAATCAAGAAACTCATGCGAGATTCTAGTTGGATCGTGAAACACTTTTAAGTTATTGACTGTAGAATAAATTATTCATTTGGCTAGGCGCATCATAGTTGCATGCCTACGTGATAGAGCACACAAATTAGAACTTAAACAATGTACATTAGTCTCAGCTCAATCATCTTTTCCAACAATGTACAATCTCATGATACAATAATCGGTCTCATCAAAACATGCTTCATGAATCGATAAAGATCAACTACACAACTACGTGATTACATTGCTTATTTATTGGCACAAATTTTTTTTCTTTGCTTTATTATAGTAATCACAGTAAATAAATTGACGAAATTTGATTGGTTCATGTACTTCCTCATGAGATCCGGAACATGTAAATGGGAGTTTTTCTAAAAATAAACTATAATTCTTACTATTATTTCAATCTATTTTACATACATTGTTGTACTTCATAAAACATGCAAAAATTCACTTCAATCACTGAATAATATTTGTCATTAGATAACTAAGAGTGTGCATGTAATAGAAAAAAAGTATATCCGACGTTTCAATGTAACTTCAGATGAACAGACTGTAAACAAACATTGCACATTTTAGTTTTTTAAAGGGAAAGTAAGGACGAACTACTGTGAGTTCAAAAACATTGGAAAATATTCCTAAAAAAAAAACAGTGGAAAATAGATAAATAGTTGTAGATCCATGATACAATATTTTTGTTCATAATTAAGCTGTGAAAATTTGACAGAATATAAAAAGGATAACAAAAGTCTCTTCTAAATCATCTACCCATTTATTGTTTCAATGAGATTTCATCTAAATGAAGTTAAAAACATGAGACGTCTAGTGGGAGCTCCTTCATCGCTGCTACCGCACTTCGTCGGTGACCAATCACCGACTCCCTCCCTCTCATTTTCTCCCTCCCTCTCTATCTCTTCCTCTCTGTCGGTTCTTCCTCGACCGGAATACCCCTTCCTCGCTCTCGATCTGGGTTCAGGATCTCAAAATATTCAAGTTAAAGAACTCCAGAAAAAAAGAAAGAATTGTAAAATATCAAAGAACTATTAAAAGTATTATCTCATTAATAAACTGGAAATTTTCAAAAAAGATAATGGAAATTTTAATAAAATTAATTAAATAATAGTTGCACATGGCGGTTTTAACGAACTAACGTTTTTGTAACATTTTTCGTATTAGTTTAAGGCCGTTTTTAAAAACCGCCGAAAATAAAATTCAAGTCGTTTTTATCCGCCCTTTTCTGGTAGCGGCGGCTTTCTTAGCGTCACGTTACAAACTCTGTTGTACCTAGTTAAAGCGGTTTTGGGCAAGATTTTTGACGGTTTTGAACCGCCGTTTCAGGTGATATTTCTAGTAGTGGACTCTAAGAAAACACCAATATTATACACAAATTATAAAGAATTATTAAATAATTCCACAAAGGCGTCTATAAACAGTTTTTTGTGTGAGTGAATAATGCGGTGTCCTCTAGCGGGTAGCTAGAGGCTAATCCTCCTGGGATGTAGAAAAGTGTTCATGAACATCACAATTAGCTTAATGGTAGAAAAAATTCAATAAGCAATCTGGTAGAGCTCGACTACATATTTGAACCATCTGTTAAAGCCTTTTATTAAATTCTTCATTTGAATCCTACTTTCATGTGATCAGTAAAGACTTTCTTATGGTTACGACATTACAATCTTTATAAAAGTGAAAGTGTTCAACTGTAAAATGTTGAATGTTACTCTAATATAAATGAAACTAAAGTTATGCCTATACATTGAAATGAATGCATCAGAAATGCGGCTTTCTCATGTGTCATTTGATTAAAAATATTAGAAAGACGGTAGTTCCAACAATTTTCATAAAGTTTATCAACAACTTAATTCATATAATATTACTCAAGTAACATTTTCTCAACTTAATCATGCAAAAATAACACTCAACGGAATCTTTTTATGGAACCTACCATAGTTTTTAGGGGGCATAACCTGCGTTTTATTAAGAAAAAAATTCATTCTCTCATATATAACAGAGTTTACATTTTTCATTTCCACCACTTTTTTGCCTCACAGTAACCTTTCTTGCATTGTTTACAATATTTAAAATAAAGTCGTGTTTGTTTACTGCTTGCCCATAGAATGAAGGTCCAAATTTAAGGTAAAGCAAAATAAATTTTTTAGACATGCCGTATATCTACAAATGCATACTAATTGTTATCTAATGACAAAGAGTCTTACATGTTTGAAGTGGTATAGGAATGTATACATGACTTGAGATGTATGACCAGGTGTGTACAAATATGATTGAAACATAACCATAATAAAGAGAGGTTTTTCTTACACAATATCCCACTTTCATGGTATTGTGCATCCCAATGGAAGTAGACCCAGAGGAAGAAGCGTGAAGATATCAAGTTTCATTATTTTATTTAGTAAAGATACCTGGATTGAGCAAAGAAAAAATGACATGTACCAATAATTGAGAGCAGTAATCAGGTGATTACATAGTTAATTTTTAGTGAGTCAATGTGACAATTATAGACTAATTAATTTTTAGTAACTGCGGCAGGTGCTATTAACAATTTTAACTTGTGATTTAATTTTGATTTCAAAACCTTTGAGGTAATAAAGATAGAATAAAAAGAAGAAAAAATAGAAAGAATATAAAATGAGCTTGTCTATATTTTATTACTAAATTTTGGTACAATCACTAACTTAAAATGATTTTCTCCCTAGAAAATACTTAAAATGTTTTTTATTTTTTTATAAATAAAAAATTACGTAAAAGGCATTTTATGATGCAATGATAATATTGAAGGAGTTACTAAACTCACATTTCGTATGAGTTTGTACATCCGTCATATCACATGTAATACAATTATTTAATAGTGCCTCCAAATACAGTTATATAAGATAAAAAAAAGCTCGTTAAATTAAGAATTAAGAGTACGCATTTTCTCATGCAATAATAATGAGGATTGACAGTTCAAAAATAATAATAATGAGATTGAATTACATGGTCAAGAAATCCTCCCAACAGTGATCTTAATCGCATTCGTGAATTAGAGATGAAACAAATCGACATTCGAAATAATATTTCCAGGAAAACAAAAATCACTATGCGCGAAAAAAATGAAATAATACATCAAGTCTAAACTTGTTCACTTACCGACTTAAAATATCAAGAGAATACGAAATTTGTATCCGTCTCAAAATCTGATGCAAATGCATAATATCAATAAAATTTCATAACAAAGGCATTCATGATCAGAGATCTTATAACCAATCAGCTTTCAGAAACTACCACTGTTGTCCCAAGCATGCTTTTCAAAAACTAAATAGAAAAAACTTTGCAGTAATACAGAAATTGAAGAAAAAGTACGCCTCAAAATATAGATCTTTGATTTTGTAGTATTACCGAGTGTGATTTCTCTTTTTGTTCTTGCACGGACCGTTCGAGAAGTTAAGAAAATATGTGCAAAAACCACGAAAAGGTGAAGAAAATTTGTGTAGAAAAGTTAATTGGTAATTGAGATTCCATTAATTTTTGTAACTCCCATCAAATTATTGGAAAGTTAATATCTTAATATTAAGTCACATGATGAGTCATCCATGACATAGCATTGAATATCTTAAAATTCAGTTACATGATGAGTCATGCATGACATGGTATTGTTTTATTGGCTTGTACATGGCAATTGATGATATGGCGAAACAAATGTCAACACTTCAAAAATTAAGAATTGACAAATGGCAATTCCACGTTCAATCTGAGCACTTTCCTGCTTTTATATATATATAGATAATATTATGTGCACATTCTTTATTCCTCAAAACTAGTTATGGCTTCTCATCCTTCAATCTGTCAGATGCAGATTTTTTTACTTAGTGGTTGATTGGTTCATTCAGTGATTTTGCAGTTCAGATTGATGGTGTTCATCTGGTGATTATTGTACCTTATTGGTGACTTGGATTAAGAATATGTGACTAAGGTGGTAATGGGGCAATTTGGTTCGATGAAGATGGTTACGGGTGTTGGTTGCCAGGATTGGCTTATGAAGGTGGTGATGCGACGGCTGCAGTGGTGGTGGAAGTTGTAGTGGTAGTGTTCTTATTTTGTGGAGTAGACAAAACTAATACAAATGTAATCTAATTAGCGTTCATAAACTTCTTCTTTTTTATGGGGGTTTTTACACTAAATGTTCATTGCCCGCTCTCCATGCAGGGATGACAATATGGTCCGATCCGATCTGTGATCCGAGCGGACTCCATGTTAATTGAACCAAACATTTATAGTAACAATTAAACCCAAACACGCCAGCCACAATGTGTGCTTTCTCTCGTAACAATACTCAAACCTTTTTAGGTTCATGCTTTTGATATTTGAACAATCATTTCTTTGGAATGAACAATAGCAACATGATGCTCATCTTGCTCCTCTAGTGGGTCACCCTTGGAGGATACCAAAATTGGTTTATTGGAGAGCAAAGCACTTTCTACATGTAATTTCCTTTAGAGGAAACTAAAATTGGTGTGTTGGAGGAAATCAAAACAAGTGTTTACCAGCCAGTTAAAGCACATAAACTGCGGCAAAACAGTCGTCTTAGTATACAAAAGAATACAATTTATTACCTCTTATAGGTCAAATTTATTAGCGTCTAAAGTATTATCTTAGACGAATCTTATAACTGGACCTTCTGATAAATTAGAATTGTGGCATTGCAATATTATGTCATTTGTTTTTTGTGAAAGAAATCATTGGTTTTTTATATAAAAATTGTTAGTTAGACTGTCAAAATAAAAACTTGACAACATTTTTCTAATTAACAATGTATCAAAATTTTTTAGCAAATCATTGAGAACGTCAATTTATCATAAGAGGATTACAAAGATTTAGCAGATAGAGATACATCAGAGATACATCAGTAGAACCGAAATAGGAGAAAAGGACTCGCATCCTAAACTCCTATAGGAGGACCAAACTACTACAACTACTAAGACACAGCCACAAAAGAGTACATCCATAGAAAACTAAACGATCAGTCTAGAAAGAAGAAAACCACCGCTCCCAGAAATCACCACCGCCTCTTCAAACAAAACAACTTCAATGGAGACATCAACCTTCACCTGAAAGAAACAAACACAAACGCATAGAAGATGACAATAACTCAACACAAGAGGTACTAACCCGAGCAAAAGGTGGCTTTCACAAAACAATCTTGCCAGGAGAATGGAATTTGAACAACAGTCTGAGCTTCTTAACTGGCGGGTAGTCGGTGGATAGATCACATAATATCATAAGGTCTCTTTCTTATCTTAGTCGCCTCATCCGAAAGTGCTTTTCCTTTTGTACCACTTGAATGACCCATAAGAAAGTAACCATCATTAATGAGTGACTGCCCGACAACAGGATAAGAACAAACCGGGCGAAGGTTCGGGTTGAATGCATTCTGATGGGTCGGGTTATGATCTTGTTGTCGGGTCGTACCTTCCTTCGGGTTGAAGTATGGATCACGGGTCACCGTAGTATTAGCAAGAACATGGATCGGGTTGTGTTCTTGATTTTGGGTCGGACCATCAATCGGGTTGAATAATGGATCACGGGTGTCGGTGCTCATCCTGTATGAATCAGCTGCAGGTGGAAAAAAGTCTCGATTATGAGGTGCTCCATCAGGCGGTTTGACAACTTCAGTCGGGTTACAAGTCCTCTTCTGTAGGTGCGGGTCCCTTGAAGAACGCAGACCACGACGAAACAAAAGCATAGTCAACATGAAATGTTCCTGATCCATCCACAATCATCTCATTTGACCTCTTAAGAACCTTCATATACCAAGAACGATCCACTTGAATCACTTTTCTGGTCCTACTATTGAAAAAATAGATCTTCTCTTTGTGATTGACCTCGGCAGGGGTGCGAAGAATAGCATTTACTTCTTTACACTTGTTCAGGATCTCCGATCTTGGTGTTTGGACGAAGCGCAGGCTTAATAGCTTCGACCTGTCATATCTACGTGAGCTTGTGTGAATGGAATTTCCACTCATCTTCAAACGCTTGCGAGGAGAGACCTCATGATCCCCAAATTGATACCTTTTCCGACACCTTTCCTCTCGAGACTTTGATGGCATAGAAAACTTGTAATCATTTTCCTCCAGCCTCCGTCGTTTTGCTATCCCATGTCTATTGGGGATGATTGATTTGGAGTTGAAGCATGCTTTGAAAGCATGTTCTGGCATTTTCATTTATTGGTAGAGAAAACTATGCTATAACCTCAACAATCAGAGAGAGACAACTGAAAAAAGGAATCAGAGGTTGAGGACAAGAAAAGACGAAAACAGAGTACAATAAAGAGAGAGTAAGAGATAGAAAACAGGGAACCAACGTGCAATAAACCCAAAAGAGAATTGGAGAAGAACCTGGGGGAGGAGGAATCGGGAGGGTAAAAGATGAACAAGAGAAGAACAAAAACACGAATTTAAGAAGTAGAACAAGAAACTTTTACCACTGATATGGCTATCCAGAAACCCGAACAAGAAACAAGAAAACAAAAAACAAAACCAACAATGTATCAAAATTGAATAAAAGAAAAAAAAATCGAATAAAAGAATGTATCTTCCATAAAAAAATTTCTGAATAACTAACAAATTTGTAAAGTTATACTTTAAAAAGTTCATCTAGAAATTTTGAAAATTACTGAAAAAGTTATTTTAACTTTCGAATCAAATTGTTTGAAGCATAAGCATACTCAAACTTTTCTCGAGAACTCCGATAACAATAAACACATAAGACCTAATTGTGCCGATTTTAACATCCTGCGTTACTAATCCAATCTCGAGTTAACAACAAGTAATGTAAATCTAAAGCAACAACACGTGTGTTGATCCAAGGGATTTTTATTGTGAAGAACACAAAATGCGAAAATATTAAATAAACTTGAATTGAAAAAACGTTAAGACTACGACGAAAATGAACTAAGGAAAGTTTAGTAATTACTGAATAAATTCGAGGAACGACAAGACGACGAAAACGAAACGAAGTTTATGCTCATATTTTCGAACCCATTTAAGGTCACGCTAAACCTGCCTGTTTGACATATAGATGTTTAAACTATTGAAACTTCATACGTCCTTCCCTCACGCGTCTTTGTGTTTCTATTACTAGCACCCAAATTCTAATACTTCATTACATTCAAGAATCAAGACAGTGATCTTTTTCTTTTTTTCTTTTGAGGAAATCAAGACAGTGATCTTAGCAATACTGCCATCAGGCTAAAAGATGACCCGAAGAAGTAAAATCATTAGGTTTGGCCGCAATATTACTCGATTCGTAGGCTGCTATTGGCAAAGCGGATTTGGATTTTTGATTTAGATTCATTAAGTCGAACTTGTCTGAAGTCCGGATCCTCTGTTTGGATATAAAATGCGCATCAGAAACTTCAACTCCAAAAACTGAAAACTTTCAGCTGGGCATTTTTAAAAATAGGTAGTGAGCACATTGTGATTCTGCTAGATTCTGACTTGAAAATCTATACGTTTCATACTTAGTTCTTTGATCTATCCTCAACAAGACTGATCAGTGTAACTGTGTAAATATTACTGATATGCAATCCAATGCCAACATGATGAAATTGGAATGGGGGAGCATACAGGTCGAGACAAAATTGTCGGCGATGGTTGGTTTGGCAGGAGTTGATGGTGTAATTGTGGGATTGTAATTCCATCAGAGGTGATGTTGATAATATTCAGTCCAGTGACATGATTCTTGAAGATTCGGGTTGACGCCATGGTTGAACGTAGAGAGATGGCTCAAGCAACGAAGAGTAGAGACGCAGGTGAAGCTGAAGAGGTGACCTGAAGAAAATAAATGACATGTTTGTAGCAATTTGAAATTCCTCATTCAACGATTTGGAAACTTTGGGTTGGATTGAAGGGAAATCTGGGTTTTGCTACTCATGTAAACTCACGTGTTAGTTTTTCCGGGTTAAAGTCAAATTTCAACTTTCAAGTCAAACAGTAGATTTGAGCCCAAATCCAAATTCAAACTCAAATTCATTTGCATCCAAACAGATTCTAATCGAAATCCAGTTCTGAAAAGTACTCTGAATAACCGATTGTAGTTTCAAGTTTCAACTGGTATTCAACATAAATAATCTCATTGTTTCCAATTAATCAAGAATCATATTTGATTTATGCGGCAAGATTCTTATTTTACTGTTTTTTTTATTGGATCGGTGCTGATTTTCATTAACTACCTTTGAAGTAGAGCTTAACAATCACATTTGATAATCAATGGGCAACCGCAAGGGGTGAAAATTGTGTTTTGGCTAGAAGTTTGACAGAGGCTCAAACACAACATCTTTTTCTCGTGAGATTTTATGACACCGACACTTCCCAATTGTGATGCGGTTAGTCTCGAGGTGGGGATCCATCACTGGTTGCAGTTCTAGGGACAAAATTGCCCTGTTAGAGTGTGGAATAACATAATCAGGGGTTTAAGTGTCCTGATCCTGAAATGTTTGATTAATTAAAGAGTGAAGATGTCATTTTCCAAACTGAAGGGGTGCAAGTGTCTTTGTGTTAAACCTGCCAGTTGTAAGTGTCTTCTTTTTTAATTTCTCATGTCTTTTTAACCTTAGTGTAATCATCATACAGTTACCATGAGTAATATGAATATGTTACTAGACAACTATCACTACACTAGAAGACTTTGAGGTATTGGAAAATCTTACACTTTTTGGGTTGTATGAGCTACAACATCGCCAAAACAAAACTTTGAGGTATGGGAGGAAACTACAATGGCGCAAGGAGACAAAAACAGATCAATGCATCTTAATAGCAGCAACAAGAGAATCATGAAATGTGTGTGGGTTATCCTCTGCGTAATGCTCTTTTGTAGTGCAATGTGTTTTCTATAGCATCGCCATTTTGCCTAAGAGCATTTCCAAGAGATGGCTTATAAGTTGTCTTTGGCACAATTTTATGTTAGTTTTGCTCAAAAATCAGCTCCAACAGTTGGTGTAAAATCAGACCTAAATTTAAGCTAAACCTATAATTGGACCAGTTCTGGCCTAAACAGAGGACAATTGAAACTGATGTAAAAAATAAAAGACTCTGATTTATTACTCTGCTCCTCTAATTCTCCTCCTAATCCTCCACTGCTCCTCCAACGTTCGTATTCACCGTTGCAACGGTAAATTTATAAATACTTGTCAACAATCAAAGTGAAAAACACAAAAAAGTTACAAAAATTACCTTAAACTCGCTTCGATAGTATAATTGAGTCAATGTTAATTTAATAAAGTAGTCTCTCTTGGACTACATAATAGCCATACTTGGTTCAATTCCCCCGGGCTTGGGCTGTGGATATTATTCTTTATACAATAAGTAATTTTGTGATTAAAACAGTTCCCCTAAAAAGAATTTTAAATAAATTACTACCTCCGTTTCTTTTCTATCACACCGGTTTGATTTTTTGACTCGTATCTGGGTCACTTTGACCGGGTGATTTGGATATCCAAACGGTGCGAGTTTTTGATAAATTTTTCACGGTGTACAGATCAACTTTTACTGTACAACACCATGAAAACATTATCAAAAAATTACATAGTTTTGCTACCCAAATCACCGGGTCAAAATGACCCAGTGAACAGTGACAAAAGTCAAACCGATGTGATAGAGAAGAAACGGAGGTAGTAGTAAATAGTGATCCTAAAATTTGAGAATAATTTTCTCTCTATCTCACTAATTACTAACTAGTACATTTTCCGTGGCCCCACCACTGTCAACTGTTAATTTCATATAGATCTTACAACTACAATGTTGCCACTGATACAGGTTGAACAGCAAAACATGAAATTTTGTTATTTACTGATTTTTTGTAGAGACTAGTTTCCTATTCTTAATTTGCCATTATTGTATTTCTCTTATGACCTCCATAATTTTCTCTCCTTAGTAATCTCTGTGTCACTCAGTTATTTTAGCCTACTACTTTCTTTACAATCGACCTCAACAATCTTTTCTTTTTCCCCATAATTTCCTTTCTCACGTAGAATTTTATCTATCTCTCCTTCTTCTGTTCTCTTAGGCCATCTCCAATCCATGTCTTTTTCTCTCCCCCACCTTCTTCTTCCCACGGGCCCACCAATTCCCCCCCCCCCCCCCATTTCAACCCATGCAGGGGGAGAGGGAGGGGCATGTCCATGTTGAAATCCCCATAACCATCACACACCCAAGACATATATTATCCCTGCCCCCTAGCACCCATTCCTCCAATGGGATTGGACTTGAGCCGTATTTTTTTACGCTTCTCCCCCCCCCCCCCCCCCCCCCCCCTCCCATGGGGTTGGAGGTACCCTTGTGACACACGTTTGATTTTTCGGACTAATTGAATTGGCCTGGACTGAATTAAATTTTCTGGATAGTATTTGACTGGATTAGCTGAACTATAATTAATAATGTATTTGGTTTTGTGCAGTATTGACAACATCAAGGTATAAGTAGTTCAATCCAGCTAATACCCTCATGGGAGAGGGAACTAATTTGGGATATTAAAGATAATTATTTCACTATTTAGTACCGATATTAAAATTAGTCCAGAATAACCAAACACAATATTAACTAATTCCATCTAGATCCGATGCACAGCGTTCTCGTTCTTTTTCACCGCTAAAAGCGGGGATCAGTTTGCCCTTCTTTCGGTAGGAGAATTGCAGGAAATCATTCGATAACCCTTCTTCTGACTCGAGTAGCGCATGGGCCCTCTCCTCTCAGTCGAGCTATAAATAACCCGGAAAAGATAAATTGATAACCGGCAAGTAATAGACTGTACAAGCAACATTTTCAGCTTCTCATAGCGAGTAATATGTCCACTCTCAGCTAATACTGCAAATCTTAGAAAATCAAACGTACCCTTAGATGCTAACTTTCATTTCTTGGCCTCCCTTATTCTCTCTATCTCACACAGTTTGTTTGTTAATAACATAACTTCTCTCATTAAACTCCCATGAAACTCTGCCCCTCCCCCATTCACACTCATGAGCGGATTTGAGTTGTGGTGTCTATAGCCCCACTTAAGTTTGTGAAAGTGTGATTTTACCTTCATTATGAGGTAGTTGTATTGAGTTGGATTTTTGGTTTTTTGTAGTATAAAAATTTGCATTTTAGAGTTACAAAAACCAACAAAACATTTATTCCGGTGTATCAAATCTCATACCTGGGCACTGGATTAATTATTAATTTTGGATTGAAGCGACACGTGTCAATTTTATTAGCCACAAAAAATAATAAATTACAAAAACAACCCTCCCACGGTTCGAAAGGACTAGTGGACTGGATAGGAATAGACTTTCATTAAAAAATTATTCGGTGCTCCGGTTGCATAAACCCGGGCACCGGATGTTGAAAAAAAAAACACCCAACCAAACATCTATGATTTTATTTTAATAAAAACCAAAAAACTCCTCATCCAAACTAACCCTATATCTACATTTCATTTCAAAACCTGTGTCTACTTAATGTAGTTTAGCCCATTCAATTTAAATACCAATCCCTTATTATTTGAGTGTTTACATTAACTTTTATGTTTTTAAAATTAAGCCCCCGTTGGGAAAAATTTCTGGATGCGCCCTCACTCAGCGTAAATCATTATCTCTCGTCCTTCTCGCAGTTAAAGAGCTGGGGCAAACGGTTTGACCCGACCCGACCATTTACTTCCGGGTCTGAAGGGCTGTGAGGAGACTGGAGAGTCTAGATCATTCAGGGTCAGGTTCTTCCGGTTCGGGTCAGGGTCTAGGTTTGACCTGGCCCATTGACAGGCTTACCGCCCTATGCCAAAGGGTTTATACTTGGAAGAGCAAGCAGTGGCCTAAAGAGAATAAGAAAACGCGGTTACTTGCAGAATTCCTCCAACGAATTTGACTGCCATCGATCATTTGGTTGTATAGACAAGACAACAGTTAGCTTTTGTAATTTAACGGTCAATATTTTGTAATTTAATTGTCAATAATTTGTTCATAAGTATTTTCCCAATTTCATTCATGCTCTGACTGGGTACAGTTCAATGAATGTAGTAAAAATTAGCTGATCAAACTGTGATCTGGTAGTCGAAGCAATCAGTCAACAGAAGTTACACAACCAAGTTTCAAACTTCGCTTTGATTTCTGAAACCACAGAATTCTTATCCTCTGCTCCGAACGGCCGCTCATCATGCATCTGAAGATCAAAATTGAACTATATGATCAGAATCAATCACAGATGAGCCTTTGTGAATAACATGTCAAAGATCTCCATGTTTTTTTTTTTGATGAAAGAAAGATCTCCATCGTCCTGCGATCAATTACTTTTGCTCAAATTTCTCAAAAAAATTACTTTTGTTCAATAAACCAAACCAAAAGTGATCACTACCATGACTTTGTACGACAGCCACAAGCTCTAAACTTATTATCAATGCTTATGTGAGAAGTTGTAATTATTGCTAGATTCTGTTAGTTACCTTTCCAACAGTAAATACACACACAATTGGCTGAAACTCAGTGTAACTCAGAATATTTCAGATCCGTATTAATTGTATGATTCTTGCTTGTAGCTGAAGCTGAATCATATGTATTTTGTTTCATGATGGTAATTCATGCATTCTACCTCCACTTAATCATATTGATATTATGAATGCGGTGATATGTATTAAGTACTTATATTAATTTAGCTCAATATACATCAAATCTGATATTATCATAAGTGTCATTTACTTGGCGTAAACATTATCAGATATTGGAGGAATCTAAAATGTCAATTCATAAAAAGCGGGAGTAGTGCGCAAGTCTCTGTGATTGATTTTTAACACTGTGTGTAACAGTTAGCAATTTTAACTACAGTCCTAATAACAGATGATCATTTACTTAGAACAAAGAATGTATGCACTTTGCTGGCATGAGATCCTACACGTAGGTATCAGCGATTGTCTGTACACTCTGATAATATATTCACCCATTGAAAACTGCTCAAAATTGTTATTGTTCTTAGGCAGCCTTGTTCTTAACTAACACGCTAATAGCTTTGAAAATTTATATATGCTGATCTCTTATTTGTTTCTCCATACTTATCTATTGAAAGATATCATAATTTGTTGTATTGAAAATATATTAAATCATCAATGCAAATTTAGTTAGTACTAAATTGGTTAATGATTTGAACCATTATTGTGAAGCGATCGAGCACACTAGAAGTTAAATTGGTAAGTCCCTTAACAGGTAAACATAAATGTATCTAAGTAAATTTTGGTATTTCGATATTGTAATATTTAAAGTGGCTGTCCCACACCAGAAAGATGAAGAAGATAACACTTAAAAACTAAAATTAGACACACAAATAAAGAAAAATTAAGTCCTCACATAACTAAAAGTAAATTTTAAATAATTTTTAGAAGTTAGATTCTAATCGTATATGCATCTTGATAGGCAAAACACAAAAAATACTCCATTTGCCAATTTGGTGATGATTTTTTGTTATGCTTCTATTTAAGATTATGCTTCTATTTAAGAGCTCATAAACCTGTTCCCAAATGTTTTCATTTATTTCAGTGTGTCACTTTTCTAACATAAGATAAATAAATAATGCAAGTGTATATTACTCTTACTTTCGCCTATTGCTACTGAATAAGAGCCTCAAACTCTTCGTTAACTATTGCAGATTAAAATCTCATTTGAGACTAAAATCTTCCAACAAATTTAATCTTGTTTGTTTTGTAGATTATTTGAGTCAGATTTTAACTTAAGAGCCTGTTTTATACCAGCTGAAAATATCAATAATCAGCTGAAAATATTTGAAAAGAAAATTCAACTTAATTGATCATCACAATCTGTTTGGTATGAGCTGAAATTATGGATCACTAACTTGGTCCATTTAACAAAATTTAGAGTGCTATAAAGTCAAGCAATTGAATACACGTGTTTATAACTGAACTGTGATTATGCTAATGTCAAAAAAAAAAGCAAAACTATTTTTTAGAGATATTAAGCTGCATAATTTCCAATTTTGGAGATTCTATAATTGCACGGAGATTATTTTAATCTGATTAAAATTTGCAGGCATAACAAACAGGATTGTTGAAAAGATGCCGATTTTAATCTAATCAGGATTGTTGAAAAGATGCCGATTTTAATCCAATTAGGTTAAAATCTGCGATACCAAACATGCACTAAGAGCCTGTTTGGTACCAGCTGAAAATACAAATAATCAGCTGAAAATAATCTGAAAAAAAATTCAACTTAACTGATAATCACAATCTGTTTGGTATGAGCTGAAATTATACATCAATAATTTGTTCCATTTAAGAAAATTTAAAGAGCTCTAAAGTCAAACAATTTAATACACATGTTTATAATTGAACTGTGACTATGCTAATGTAAAAAATATTAAAATTAATTTTTTAGATATTTTAAGCTGCATAATCCCCAATTTTGGAGATTCTACAACTGCACAGAGATTATTTTAATCTGCAAATTAGCATATTAAAATCTGCATGCACAACAAACAAGATTGTTGAAAAGATGCTGATTTTAATCCAATTTTGGATTAAAATCAGTGATACCAAACATGCACTAAGTTGGCTAATAATCTACAGATTATATAATCTCCAATTTTGGAGATTTTTTATATATAACATCTAAAATACCATACTTTGTCATCACTTTAATGCATAAATTGTTAATTTGTGCAAACACATAACATCTTAGACGTATGATAAGTTCAAATAAAGACATTGATTATAAATTTGGTAGTAAAAGCTATAGGTGTGCCAAACGAAGTTAAATTATAATTTTAGATTTTCAGCGCATACCAAACTGTTTTCAGATTATAATTTCAGTCAGCTTATTCACCCCAGATTATTTTCATCAGATTATTGAGATTTTAAGCTGGAACCAAACATGCTCTTAGTTTACCAAAAATTAAAATCCAGGTTTGCCAGACATGCCCAATGTTATGATCTCCCACAATGTAGGCTCCTCTTGTATTATTAGTATTTAGCTTTTCCACAAAAATCGGTGTAGTATGGGTTAAGTATGGAAAGACTTTTTGTGGTTGTCCTAAACTAAGTGTTCAATTTCCCTTTAATGTTTGAAATCGTGTGATGACAAACATTGTTTCTAAAAGGCAATTAAAGTTGTATTAGAAATGAAGAAAGAAGAGATATTTATGTCAATACCACCATAATTTTTAAATTTAAGTACAATTAATGTATGTCCCCTTAGTAAGTTGGGATTTCAAAAAGGAACAATTATTTTGGGACGACGGATGGAGTATTTTTTTTTTTTTTTTTAATTTTAGAATTACATCATATGTTTGGAGAGATGCAATATACTTAAATACCTGAAGATGAAGATGGAAGCAAACTCTCTCTTGAGAAACACGAAGGGTTGAGGCACTCTTAATGGACATCTCTCCCTCTTCTACATTCTTCAGGAGGTAAGTGAAAACTTGGTCTTCATCTTCATGGCAATCATCTCTAGTTGGCATGCAGATTTGGATAATCACTTCACCTTCTTTAACTTCATTTACTGAAACGGTAACAAAATCCAATTGTCTTGAACTTTGGTCTTTGTAAGTAGCTTATCATTGTCCTTATTAGTGAGTGATAACTGTATTTTTTCTTTCGTCGCCTTCAGCTTCTCGACTTCGTCCTCTAGCTTTGGAACATACTCAAGAACCCTATCGATAATTGCCGGTGCACACAACCTCTTCTGCAAATGAACGAGACATGTCTAAATATGTCTAAATAGAAACATGTCAATGTTGATATGGTGTTAGTTGAGAAACTACAATTTTCTCTCAATGCTGGTGGCTAGTACGTAAGCGAATTCTTCTTCCATGTCCTATCCAAATTTTAAGAACGAGGAAATGGAATACTAAAAGTTACCTTTGATCTTCGATAATCTGGTAAGAACGAACGTAAAGCCAAGTATGACGCATTGAGTTTCATTCTCCGTACCCTTTCATTTGCATTATGATTAAGCTTCTTCACGACTGAAACTTCTTCAGAACTTTTCGGCGTCCCTACATTTTGATTTTGAAGATATTTGATCCTCCGCTGTCCCCGTGTAGACTTGTTTGAACTCACATTTTCGTGTGATTCCTTTCCTTTGCTAGACTCTCCCATTGGTGAAGTATCTAAATCAAGTGCCCTAGAATAGCAATCAGTAGCAGGCTGGGGAAATGAGCCAACTTCTTGTAGAAGCGGCCAGGATTTAGCATTCAAAGCTTCAAGAAGATCTGATAAATTGCTTTCCCCAAGTTGATTCTGATCAGAGGGTGGCAAAGCCATTTGCTGAAAAGGATCTATTTCAATATGAGAGCGAGCAATATAAGGGTAAAAGTAGATGAATGAGTGAATCCATCATTAATCATTAGTGAAGCTTACCGACCAGAAAGAACCCTAGTCCTATTATCTTGAAAGAATAACAAGCTAGAAATGGGCGTGTTAGTAAATAATGTATATCTTACTAACTTATAAATATGTGTTTCATCCAATCAATCAAGGGTGCAATTATTCTAAGTTTAGTGTTTGGACCATACGAGTAGAACACAATTTCTTTTATGACGTGAGAACCGCAGTTGTTACCTTTTACTACCTCCGTTTCTTCTCTATAGCACCGGTTTGACTTTTTGACTCGTATCTGGGTCACTTTGACCGGGTGATTTGGATATCAAAACGATGCGTTTTGGTAATAATTTTTTCACCGTATTATAGAGCAACTTTTATTCTACAACATCATAAAAAAATTATCAAAAAATTACATCATTTTGCTATCCAAATCACCGGGTCAAAGTGACCCAGTGAATAGTGGTAAAAGTCAAACCGGTGTGATAGAGAAGAAACGGAGGTAGTATGTGTTTACTGCGTGATGCCCATTTAGTCCAGTACATGTTAATTGCACTTTAGAGGTAAATTAGCCTGAGAGAACCCGGGATTATAGGCACGCAACTGAAAAGATGAATAGGCAGCGCTGAGATTCACCCAAGATCCATATCAACACCTTCACGCAAACACCCTACGACTTGCATGCCTGACCAACTTGAACGCGTATGATTGTCTATTTGGTCTAATGTTCACATAGTTCAGGAAATTTATAACAGTCTAGGCGTGCATGTTTGAATACCAAGTCACATGTTCAATGCCACACAATGCTGATATATGTGGATGCTTGTACTACAGAAACCCTAATTTTCTAGGTTTGATTGGCCATGATCACTGAAGAGTATGATGGCTTGAGCTCCAAAGGGTACAAGAAACCCTAATCAAACATTTCAAATGCCTAATTGCAACATAATATATTAGAAATTAAAAATTCAGAAGAAACCTAATTGATCTTCTGTTTGATCATCTTGGTTATTGTACTATATCTTCGGAAAACAACACATTCAAGTTGTTGTGCATGGAAAAACTATTAATGTGTGATGCAATTTCATGATTTTGTGTAGATTTGTTTGCCGAGTTAATTGTCTAATTTATTAATTTACACAATTCAGAGTTTGAGCTCGTCAGTGAGAACTTATGTACTGTAATCCTCAGGTCAGAGCCCACTCGATCCATCCTGCTAAACTGTGACACGTTATGATATGAAAGCTAATCGCCTTATTTCGATTCTTTTGAGACTTGAAGGTCCTTATGATAATGCATAATTACATACTATTGAACTTGCATGTGTAATCAGTATCATAATGATGTAAAAGAAAAACATGATAATGTCAAATGTCGACACCGAAGAGATTGGGAAGAGACTTACCATGCGTGATCAGAGAACTCTCGCAAAGATCAAATCACTTGAAAATGTGTACTTTCTTTGAGAAGGTAAAACCCAGAAAATGCGAAAATGGAGATAGAGAGAGGGCTTTCATTAGCTATGTTGGAGCTTAAGAAAAGTCTGAGGAATTCAATTAAATTAAGACAAGCATAGCACACCTTTCATTTTCAGCTAAATGTCACAGCCACTATGTGAATGAACAGCATAAAAGTCAACTTATAAATAAAGATAAGAGGTTAGGCTTCACTAATTATTTTCATTTTTAACGAGGAGAGAATATTATTTTACATATAAACACTAGGAATACTTATTAAATAAAGTATAGAGGAATTAATACAATACATATAGATCATGTAGTGCTATATCCATTGATAATAGTACTTCTTTTAGCTAAGTGATTGTTATTATTATTGCCAATAATAATAATAATAATAATAATAATAATAATAATAATAATAATAATAATAATAATAATAATAATAATAATAATATGGGTTATAGGTAACTGAATCTTCTAATGCTTAATTATGCTGTTCTTGTTGAACATCTCGTAGTGTAGTACAACATGACTGCACTACCAGTAGTACACTCCTAGGTTTCTCAAGAAAGTGCACGTACCTTTTTTGTTGTTGCCTAACTAGCTAGCTAGAACTTGTATGTGCATGCTTCAGCATCGATGCTTCATTCCAATTCTTTGAGATGGTGGTGGGGGAGGAGGAGGAGATGGAGTGTTGTGGTGGAGGACGAGATGGAGTGGATCGGAGGAGGTGTTGGAGATCATGGTGGTGGTGGAGGAGAGGTAAGGAGGAGGTGTTGGTGGAGGAGGGAGGAGGAGAAGGTCTTCTCTCTCAAGAGCCATTGAGATGAAACTTGGGAGAGAAAGCAGAGAAAATCAAGATTTGGATGATAAGGCAAAAGAAGAAAGTAATGTTTAAGACCCCAAGAAACATAAGAAGCATGAATTAAACATTAATTAAAATAAGCTTACATTGAATCTATTAGGCAATTTCCTCTGGAATTGATGTAGTACAATCCCACATACTCTAGTACATCATGTTGTACATGCAAGTACAGTTTTCTCGCCTATGATCTCTTTGCAGAAGGGAATGTAGAGTTTTCCCACCCGTTTGTTCAAAATTTTCTTATTGGAATGACCCACACGTTTATTCAATCTTTCCTAAAATAGAAAAATTCTTACGTGTAATTGACCATTTTAACCTACTGAAAAAACACAAACTCATTTTACATTAGACCTAATTAATCAAAATTACCAAATAATCAAATTAATTATGCCCAATTATAATTAGCAGACTACCTAAATGAAATAAACCCATTCAGCCCAACTTCAAAACCCTAATATCTTCTTCCCCCATTACCCTAATATCTTCTTCCCCCATTATCTTCTTTCATTTTCTTCACCACATACCCAGCAGCATGAGAGAGATAGAGAGAGGAGGAGAAAGAAAGAGAGGGAAAAGGAGAGCAGATCGGGGGGAGGGAGAGACAGAGAGGCAGACGGCTGAGAGACCGACGCCGCCTCCATCTCCATCTCTCTGTCTCTCTTCGTCTTCTGCAAATCGAAGGCGAACAGCGGCTTTGGCGAGCGGCATTGGTGGCGAGCGACACAAGGGTTCGACGGATCCACGACTGTTGTGAGGGTTTGACGGATATGTGGTAGTTTTGTCATTTCAGAAGGGCGCGGCGGATGTGTGGAGTCCTCTTCATCTGTTCTTCTTCTTCTTCTCTGGGTTTGGTTCATCACCAGATTCGGTTCTCTCTCCATCTCTCCTTCATGTACATACCGAGATCTGGTAGATCCTGGTGTTTGCTACAAATAATTAATTTTTTTTGGAACTTTTTTTGGTTCGATTTCTCTTGCCAAGAACAATTTTTTGGTTTAATTTTGGAGTATGTTGTTCATTTGTGTTGATCTTCTTGTGTTATGGAACTGTTCTTGACAATAAAGGGAGAAGAGAGTGTTAACAGATTGTTGTTAGTGTGTAATGAACATTGATTTTCATTTGTGTTTTTGTTAGAGTTTGGACGAAGATTTGGGTTCTGTTTTGTTTTGGGTTCAAGAACAATTGGCGGTGACATTGTGCATAATTTAGGGAGAAGTTTAGAAAGAGGGTAAAATCGGAAGGGCAAAATAGACTTTTCATGTCATTCTTAATAAAGTAACTTCTGTTTTTTTTAACTACCAGCTGGGACAGAGGGAGTAGTTTGGAATTTTCTTGGCGTCATAAGAATGTTGTGATATCTATGGTAGAAATATTTAAAAAAGGGGTAACAGCCATTTTGCACCCTCGTTAGATGGGTTATATACAAAAAAAGAAACCCTGTTGTTCGGAGATATACAAAAACCTCCTGTCAGTGAATGGACGTTAGACAAATAGCACCTTCTGTTAAATCACATTTTTTTGGGACAATTATACTCTTCAAATGGTGAATTTAAATAAATGTCCGTACCACATTGTTCTTGGTGTTCTTACTTGGTGTTCTTGGCGTTCTTCACCCCCACCAGCAACACCACCACCACTAATGGTCTAAAATCAAAATACAGATTCATCCATCACCATTACCACCTAAACTCAGATGGTCCAAAATCAAATCAACACCAGTAAAACCAAATCACTTCACCACCTAAATTAATGTCTATCACCATAACAATCTAACACCATCACTATCCAAACTTCAAAAGAAATTGAATGTTCAAACACACAGTTCGCTCCAATTGAAGAACATACAGATTAAAAAAAATCACTTTTTGGACTCAGTTTATGGGTGGTGATAAATCTCAAAATGGTCGGCAAAGCATACTAGATCTGCTACTACGATGAACGAGACCAAATCACAATAAATCATCACAGTCCATGGATATACGAATAATCAAACAGATACAAAGTTGAACTAAATCGATCAAACCTTCAAAATAGCGCAGATTCGGATGGAGCTATGGAACTCAAAGATGCGTAGACAGAGTACCAACAACAGAATGGTGAAGGGCAAAAACAAATCAAAGCTTGATAGGGATATCTGGCGCACCTAAGTCTTTGCCGTACTCGCTGAAGTTGTGGCTGATTCACCTACGGGTAACCTTGTTGAGGTCGATTGAGGGTGACGAAGAAGAAGGGGGAGGAAGAAGAACATGCGGCTAGAGCTCGAGTCTTGCAGAAGGAGATGAGGAGATGGCGGTTGGAGGGACATCAATGTCCTCATCTCCGCCTCCAACATCTCTGCCGTCGACAAACACAACTTCGCCTCTGCCTGCCGTAGAGCTTCACCGCCAACGACATCGTTGCCGCCACCTTCTGGGTTGTCTTCAAACACGCTGGTAACTCCTTCTCCGCCGTCGCCGCTGGGGATTTCGAGATCTCCGCCGCCACCCACCAGATCTTCATCAGACAACAACCCATCGACGTCGTCCTCGTCACCGACGAGTTCGTCGGGTGTTTCTACTGGGATTGTCGTTGCGGCTTGCCTTTGGTGGGTTGGCGGCTCTTGTGATATGAGCCTGTTGTTCATTTTTCTGCTGGAAGAAAACGAGAAGGGGTTTGTTTTCTCCTGGGTTGGGAGTTGAACAGGAGGAAGAGATAGGGAGGAAGAGAGAGAATAGGGTTAAAAAATGGGAAAAGGGTGAGAAGAAATGATTAAATACTGTGTAATTTTACTTAATTGTTAGGGTAAATATGTCCTTTTTAACCCTCCGTTAGGGTTCCGTTACCTTCCTTCCACTGTTAGGGGTGTGTTTTGTATATCTCCGAACAACAGGGTTGTTTTTGTATATAACCCTTGTAACGAGGGTGTATTTTATCTTTTACCCTTAAAAAAGGTGTTTGGTGTAGAAATCTTTTAAAAAGTGTGTATTTCCACTAGTTTGGGTAAGAGAAGTTGCACACACTACCGCCACCTCCACCGCGAGCCATCCGTCACTGCCACTGCCATCACCGTCCACTGTTTTGGCAACTGTCACCCAAATACGAGAAAATGATTACAATGAAAACTTTTTCTAGGAAAAATATTTTACTCGTATAAATATTTTCCTTTGGAATACGTCTTACTGCTAACCAAACAAAGTCTACAAACACTTTGATGTTAACGTATTGGGTTAAAGACATTTTGCACCCTCGTGTTTTGTAATATATACAAAAACATACAAAAACAATTCTATTTATGACAATTTTGTCCTTAGTTATAAAAACCACCCATGTCAGTGGATGGACGTTAGACGAAAATTGAGAGGGGTGCAATCTGACTTTTTTATGACAATTTTGTCCTTATTTGTGTTTATTTTGTTTCTGTTCTTAGTGTTCTTGTCCACCACCACCACCGAATCCCTACTACCACCAACACCACCACCGAATCCATACTACCATCAACACCAACCCAACAACATCAACAAGAACAACAACAAATGTGCTCATTCAATCTCATCTCCTCAAAATTGGGAAACCCCTCATTCGAACCACTAACACTGCCAGAATTTCGAGCAATGTTTTGGTGCTCCAAAAGATTTCTACACTCATTAGCACTACGTGGTGCTCTTTTAGAGCACTAAAAGATTTCTACACTCATTGATTGTAGAGCACTAAAAGATTTCTCCAGAATTTTCTCAAATGTTGTTTTTAAGAATTCTTTCTTTTAAATTCTTAATTGTTGTTGATAACTTAGTTATGAACACAAAAAAATTCTGAACACGAAAGGGGGAGGCTTTTGTGATGTTCAAAATTCAAGAACTTGAGATGCAAAATGGAGTTGAAGCTCTCAAACCCAGAAATCATCCTTTGAAACCCATGTTAGTTGTTTACAATGTTTACAATTCACAATCAGTAAGAATAAGAATTGGCACAGCAAGAACATTAAAAATGCTTGCTACATCAAGAACAACTCAAACTAGCAAAAGTGCAGCCTCTCTCAAACTTAAAATAAAATAAAATAAATAAAATTAAAAAAAATCTCAGTTCTCTAGATCTCTCTCTCAGGTCTCTTGCCCTCACTCTCGATCTCTCTGTTAATCCCTTTCCCTCTCTGTCAATTTCATTCATCAATAGGAGATGGATTTGTCTAGGGCTTGATCTCTCTCTCTCTCTCAAACAATGTTCTTATAGGCTTTTTTTGGTGTTGAGCACTAGACCTCTCTCTCTCTGTCTAGAAAACGAGAACCCAACCTTCAAAAAATCGAATACAACACACATCCCCCTCCTTCATCTTGGTCCACCACATCTGCAAACCGCGAGTCCGGATCTGGAGAATGGACACATCTCTAACCTTGTCTGAATCCATCGATTCTGTCCCCCTCTCTCCTCTCCTCAGTCTCAGATCTGGCTGGAGACTGAAACTGAGGTGAGGACTGAGAGGGACATAATCGGAGGTGCGTAAGAGCGGCCTTCTTCCTTGACCACCACCGTCTGTGTTCAAACCACCGACGAGAAACAAGAGTATTTGTACGCAAATTGCTCCTCATACCCAACAAACTCTCTTCCAAAAGAGTAATTAATGCTTGCTCCAAGAGCAAATATGACGTGGTGCTCTAATCAATATAGTACATGACACGTCAGGAAGAAAGAGAATGAGTGGCAGACAAAAGAAAGTGAATCCTACTTTTGTCTGTCACTCATTCTCTTTCTTCCTGGTGTCATGTGCTGTATTGATTAGAGCACCACGTGTATTTGCTCTTAGAGCAAACAAAAATTTCTCCTTCCAGAAAGCCCCCTTTAAATGTTTCATGTTTCACTTCGGGGTGAAATCCATTTACACCCCCTCAGTTTTGGTCAATCTCCATTTACACCCCTCCTAGTTTGGAAAACTTCACTTATACCCCTTATGACTACCACATATGTTGTCACTTACACCCCTTCTATGCATTCACTATGATAGTTCTTATGGTAATTTCTCAAAATCAGCTTTTCAGACAAACTTACATTTATAGAGGCTGCAAAGGTCAATCCAGCCCAAAGAATATTCTTAAAACTTGTAAAATATTTGTATTTTATCACATGTTTCATATGCATTTATGAAAATGGTGCGCCTATTACAAACAAAAATTAGGACTAACTCGAGGTAGAATTTACAAAATTAAGTGTGGATTGATATTTATAGCATTTGCAAGGGTAAAACTATCCAAAAACTGAATTTGGAAAGTTAAGCTACCAACTAATATAGTAAATACACGTAGGTGTGTAAGTGACAACACTATTCGGTAGTCATAAAGGGTGTAAGTGAAATTTTCCAAACTAGAGGTGTAAGTGAAGATTACCCTTTTCTATGTGAAGCAGGAGAGAGAGAGCCGTAGGGTTAGAAATGGGAGGAGAAGAGAATAATTGGTATTTATACGGTGTAATTTGTTTTGATTCAAATGGTATTTTTGTCTTTTAATCCCTCCGTTAGATGCTAACGGACAAGGGTGGTTTTTGTAATGTGATAAACGGAGGGATTAAAAGACAAAAATTAGCGATATACGCACATAAAGGGCTTCCGTGAAATTACTCGAAATTAGCGATATACGCACATAAAGGGCTTCCGTGAAATTACTCGAAATTAAGCTTTGTTTGGAGAGGTGACATCAGTTTTCGGCAGATAATCCCCAAAACTGGAAGTGCGAGAGAAGACGAGACAAAAACATGGCAGCAGTAGTCACTACAATCGGTCATCGCTATCCGTTCCTTCACTCTTCTCTTCCGCCGCAAACGCCGTCGCGGTGGCCGGCGACCGCCTCTCTTCTTCACTGCGGTGAATTTTTTCCGGCGAATCTTTCCGTCTCGTCTTCTCTCAAATGCCGTTTCGCTTTGCCTTTCGACCTCTCTCCTCCGCCAATCGACCACGACCTTCTCGTAAGTTCCGCTTTTGACTGATTCAGTCGATAAATTCTCTGTTATTGAATGATTATGTGCGTATATGCCTGTTTATCGATGTTGCTAATGCCTGCTGATGACAATTTTGTTGATTTTGTGAATGTAAAGAGACCTAGCCGAGTTAAAAAATAAAAAGAGTATTTGTGGTTCTGAGCAATTTTTCACAAAATTAGAACTAGTTAAATGAATTTTGTACTAGTTGATTGCTGTTTTAGACCTAGTGTTTCTTTGCAGTCGATGAATTGCTGTTTCAGTACTAGTTAAATGAATTTTGTGGATGTAAAGAGAATTAGCCGAGTTAAAAAATCAAGGAGTATTTGTGAATTCCAAATTGAACAATGTTTCAAGTAATTAGTTCAAGTTGAATGAATTGTGTACTAGTTGATTGGTGTTTGAGACCTAGGCTTGTGTTTCTTTGCGGTGGACGAAATGGCGCCTGTCAATTATCTGATTTTTACAAATCTAGGTTAAAGAGAATATTTGTATACTTTTGCAATTTTTCAGAAATCTAGGTTTGATTTGTGAATGTAAAGAGAACTAGAGTTAAAAAAGAGTATTTGTGAATTCCAAATTGAACAATGTTTCTAATGATTAGTTCATTTGAATGATTTGTGTACTATTTGATTGGTGTTTTAGACCAATGCTTTTGTAGTTGTGTTTCTTTGCGATCGATGAATTGGGGCCTGTCATAATCTGATTTCCACAAATCTAGGTTAAGGGGAATATTTGTATACTTATACAACTTTTCAGTCTCTGTTTCAGCTATTTCAGTGCTCAAGTTTTGGTGACATTGGGGGCTTTTTGTAGTTTTTTGTTGTTGTGAAGTGAAACTGTGGGTTTGTTAAATTCTTTCTCTGCAGGACACTATGGTGGTTGAGGGAGCAAAGTTATCTGAAGATGGGGTTATTGAGACTTTTGATAATGATGATGAGGCATTGGATGCAGCTGAAAACGGTGTTGCAGTGAGTGATTACCTTATTTCTCTCCTCAATTATTTAGTTTCAAGGGGAATGGTTGAATTATACGTAGTACTAGGTAGTGTCTTGTTGTACCGGGTATAGTACTCAGTTGCAGTGACTTGCTTTAAGAGAGTATTAGGTAGCAGTGGTTTGATATTTGCTTTTTCTTATCCGTCTTGAAAGTCAAGTCACCAGTGCTTGACCTAGAAGTTGAAGGAGATTTGTCGTGATTCATATCATAATTTATCAAAACTAGACAACTAGTGCCAGAATCTTAAAAAGCTGAATGACTTCTTATGTTTTAGGTTGTGGACCTTTCGCATTTTGGACGTATAAGAGGTAAAAGTTCCATCCTCCATTGTCTAGAAATGAATCTATTCCTTTTCTACTATAAAATATTTTACTATTTATAATCTTATTCTCTGCTGTATATGATGGCTTGTAATAATATTTGATAATGTTAGTTTAATTTATCAAGTTTAACTTGAACACTTGAACTTCTGGAACTTATTGCTTTCTCCCTTTGCAGGGGGGGGGGGGGGGGGGTTGAAAGAAAAAATAAAGAAAAACTTGTTTGGCTTACTTGGAGAACAGCAAGAAATGTGTAACAGGATTCCGATAGCAAGAGAGTTTTTTCAGATGAGGATTTGAAAACTGTTGTGCTAACAATTTTTGGAAATAGACATGAATTACTCCATGTTGTTACTTCACCGGATCATGCAGTTTCTTGTCCACATATTGTGAAATTCGTACCGACATGTGTGCTATACTGTTATAAGAAAGTTTCTGCATTTGAAACAGATAGAGATGTTCGTTATGAAAACCAAATTCTGAAACTTGTACGAGCTGGTAGTCGAACTAGAGATTTTATAATTCAATGCTACTTATTCCTATCTGCTTATATTCTACACAACTCCTAGTATTTAGTCATAACAGAAACTTGGCTTTATCTGGTACTTTTCAATTTTGAGATCTATTACCTGAAAAGCAAACAGAAGAAGCTGAATTTTCTATGCGGGTAGTCATAACATAGATATAGAATAATCTGGTACCGTTAACATTTGATGTCTCTAAAGATGAGTAAAAGAACTCAACTTTGATTGCGCTGACTGAATGACATGTGCAAATAAACCCAATTGGCTGTCATTGATGTTACCACTATTGAACTTCAAATTCAAACTGCGAGACTTTTTTACATTTTGGACATTGGTGGAACTTGTTTACTTAACCTTTCTAAGGTTGAATGGATTCTGAGTATATCAGAAGAACTTAAATTCCCCTAAATTGTTGTTGACTCTGTTCTCGGTTGGTTTGGAAAGGAAATCATCTTGTCGTGTGATGTGTACAGAAAGGTTTATCCACAAGAAACCCAATTTAAGGAAAATGTAGCGACTTGTTTTAATGCTACCAGATACCATGTCATGAACGGACTTGGATCCTCTGCAGTCCACTTTCCCTACAGCCTCCTACAGTCCAAATCTGGACCATTCATCTCACTTTTGTCATCCAGTACAATTCATTAGCGGAATCACCTCATTAACTCAAATAACCAAATGTTTAGCCTCTTTTTTAGGAATGTGCATCAACATGATCTTATCTTCCCGCCAATCAACTATTCCACCTTTAACCCAATTACTGAGAGAAAGCGACTTACCTGCGAGGAAAACGGGCTTCTAAACCTATGAGCGTTGTCGCCCCTCGTTGCTCTGGCTCGTTCCGATTCCGATTCCTAATCAAACTGCTGCGACACAGAAGCGTGGATTATGAAGAAGATGAAAATTGATGTCGCAAAGCGTGGATTAAGGAGAAGATTAAAATTGATGTCGCGCTTCCCGTCGGATTCCTCGATCCTCTGCCGCCGGAAGAACGGAAGGTCATGAATGAGAGTCAAAAGGCAAAGACAGCGTTGAACGAGGAAAAAATAGCGACGTCGGACGGTACGAAATTTGTTGTTCATGGTAGCTGTAAGCAATCCCGGAAGGCCGGAGATTGCGAAGAGGACGCTCTTGGCGGCAGTTCTTCGATGTATGTTCATTGGGTACTCTGTGAAATCCAAATTGAACAACGCAATTGGTCAATACAGCAATGGATTTCATGACCAGTACCAGGCTTGGTGTTGATGTTATCTTCTTCTCACCATGTCCTGGTTCGAATGGGAAGAACATGACAATGGGGAAGGAGGATGTTTTTGTTCCCATGATTGATTTTCAAAGAAAAGGTAGTTGAGTAGAAGTTGATTGGGCCTTCTTGTGGCGATTGGAGTCGAAACCTTGAAAAGATCCTGGAGTGGTCGCTGTATGCAAGTGAAGAAGCGCTCCTTGAGCAGTTAGATGCATTCCAAGACCACAGCACACTCGAACGTGTTATACAAATGAATAATCAGATCATTGTACCAATCAGATCATTGACAAATTTAATCACATCAATATGCCTGATACAAAATAACATTTGATCAGAATTTCATGTGACAACCGATATTAATACAAGTATAAAAGATAAGAGTATATACAGCACAATCATCACCAGGTAAAATTGTGTTACCCCATTGTAACTGAGAGTTTGGGAATGAGGGAAATACCTCTAATATGTCAAGAGATTAATCCAATATGATCTTACTTGTCTCCAAATGTTTCGACTAACATTACTACCATGGTAACACTGGCAATAAGCAATTCAGACAAAGAAGCGAAGCCAAATTCATGCCTGGTCGTGTTCACATACCAAGTATAGAAAATGTTTGCTCTTTAGTGGACAAACATAATGCATCCCAGGAAAAGATACAAAAAAACTGAATTTTTTAACCCAGGAAAAGCAGGTTGACTAGTATGACTTCCTTTTGAAAGGAAGCTCTGTCCTCACAGTTGGAGAAGTGACAAACTAATACATTGTGGCCTACCATCCAAGCTCAGTAACACCTAAAAATCAACAACCCCCCTCCCAGTCCGGCGAAAAAGAATAAAAGATATAGAAATGACAACTGATAGAACATTGAACACAAAAACAACAGAATGGAAGAAGAATCTGGGCAAATATTCCAGGCATATAAATTGAAGACGAGAAAACCAGTCTAGGCAAATACTCAATTCAAGAAACGAAGGAACAAACCTTATTCCCTACAACTATTTGCTAACGTTAATAAAATCTGACCGAGGAAAAACAGTTCAGCAACACGAACAAGTCTGGATAGAATTTCACAATTACAAAAAAAAAATACTAATCCCTAGAGGAGAAGTACTTGCTCATATCCTCTCATATCTTCATGAAACTGCACCACCAAGCCAAGCTCATGCCCACAGTCAATTTCTCAAGGTTTATTCAGATCGAAAACGTAATTTGTATCACTCGTATTCTGGTCGTGGCTATGTTGAAGTGATGAGCTTCCACCACAATATCCAAGTTGACCCATCTCGGAGTTTATATTCCATGGAACGGTTGAAAAGATATCGGACATCACAGTTGGTGTCTCTGGATAAATCTACAAAAACAGAATAAAATGAACTTTAATGTCGTGAAGCAATGGAAAATATATACGACTAAAATAAATAAATACCTGGGTAATGTTATTTACCGCATGACCGTACAAATTCAATCCCTCGTTTTGAACCCCATGTGAACACGATCTAGAATCCTGTAAACGATAACAATCAAGTTTCAGATAGACTTGTTTTTTTCATGGAAAAGCAGGACAACATATATGATAAGAAACTGGATTTTTACCTCTCTTGGGGCATTCTTTCTCTTTTTTGTATAGACCGACTTTTCCAAACAACTTTTGATGCGTCTTCTTCCGCGAGGGCCTGAGTTAGTTTTCTTTCTCAACCCTTTGGCATGAACAATGTCCCCACTCGGCATACTCTCTTGGTTAGCATTAACAACTTCTCTTGGTTGTGGATTTTGATCCATGACATAAGAGTGCAACAGATCTTCAACACCGACTGAAACATCTTTACCATATTTCCACAGTACATCAGTAGTAATCTCAGTTTCGCTAGCTCTTGCAGCTAAACGGACAAGCATTGCAGTTAGTTCCTTGAAACGTCTGTTCCGAGCTAACTTAGGATCGGTATCTATGTCATGTCCTGAGCTATCTAAAACTATTTCTGCTCTTGCTTTTTTGGTCCACCTTTTAATAATATACTGATCTGGAAGCTCGAGCAAACATAGCTCATCCCTGAGAACTTTTAGAACATGCCTACACACCACACCCCTAGTCTCAAACATCCTGCAATCACAATGAAGAATATCGTCTTCTCCTTGCTTCACTTGTCGAGGTTTAGGTTCTATAGGCGATGCAACGATGTAAGTGAGTTGGCTGTTATTGTCATTCGACGTTCTTGTATGTAACTGAAGCGAGGATTCATACTCATTTTGAAATTCCAGAAAGATAGCTTTGGTGTAAACCTCACCGGCTTGAACCAACATTCGAATGGTTTTCATTTTAACCATTGGTAATTTGTACGACAATGAAAATTGAGCCAGACTTACATTGTAACGGATGCTATCCAAAGCTCTATCAAAATGAGTAAAGAACTGAATCAAGTTATAATCAGATTGTAAGTAGTCTTTCAATGTAGAGTTCAAACTTTTACTGAGTTGCGTACTCTTCATTCCTGCTGACCAAGACCACCTAACATATGGCCTTCCCCATTTTATTCTGAGATCAAATATGCTGCGTAGCCAAGTGTTATCTCGTAGGGAATAATTATCTAATAATATATCCCATTGCAGAAGAAACTCATCTTCATTTTCGTAATCATCAAAGAAAGGCGCAAACACACTTCTTACTCCACCAGGACCTTTAAATATGGTATTTACATGTTTAACAGCATTTTGCATCATATGCCACTTACAAAGTCGGTGGTACGTGTTAGGCATAACAATGGAGATTGCCTTTGCCATAGCAGCATCTTGATCTGTGAATATCGTCCTCGGGTGCTTGTTTGACATAGCCTTTATGAAAGTTTTAAATAACCACATGAATGAGTCAGCCGTCTCGTCATACATCAGTGCAGCCCCAAAAACTACTGTTTGTCTATGGTTATTGAACCCGACGAAAACTGCGAAAGGACGATTCTCTTTATTGATCTTATAAGTTGTATCAAATGTAACAACATCCCCAGAGCCAAAGTTCTCATAGTCGGAAATCATAAGTGCATCTGCCCAAATAAAATTCGTCATATGTTCTTCACTATCTAGCTGTGCATCATGAAAAAATGAAGGATTGTCACGTCTGCGTTCAAGAAAGTAATCTAAAATGCAGCCAACCTCTCCAAAGGCCATCATTCTTTGCCTTCTAGTCCGCAAATAATTCTTCTGATCAACTTTCAAGAAACCAACACAACCTCTACCACCTGATTCTCTACTTAGTAAGTCATAAGATGATCTGAGAGCTATTCCTGAATCGGCGGCCAATTCAATTTCGGCCCCTTGAGCTGCACTTATGCCCCTCTGTGAAGGTAACATGTGAGTAAGCTCCTTAACCACAAGGTCATGGTTGTGTTGTTTGACAAATTTAAAAACCACATATTTTTGCCTCCTTTTATCATACTGAACCCCAAGCAGTGCTGGACATCCAGTTCTAGTTTTGTCCCTAGGTTTATTGACAAAGGGATGTCTCTTGTCGGGTTTCTTGAATCCCTCCTTGGAACATACGTATGTTCTTGACGAGAATTGTATGCCGGAAATTTTAGATTTCTTTGAGTAATGGATTCTTATGCTAAAACCGGCTCTTCCACCATAATCATTGTAAACATTATATGCTTCCTCCAAAGATTCAAATGTCATACCTTCTGCAGGTACCAATTTAGAATCCTCTGTACCGTTATAAAGGTCAGCAAGTGTTTCTGGAGACTCTTCTACTTCAAAGAGTCTACAATCAAAAACGACAAAACAAAACCAAAAAGAATAAATAAGCACATGATAGGAAAAAAATTCAGTGATCTATTCATATTTCAATTCACATATTTTGATCTTATAAAAAAGTAATAGATCTCTTTTTTCAATCACTGAATATGTACTATAAAATAGTTGTAGATTAATTTTTTTTTTTCAATTCACCGATCAATATGAACTATGAACAAGTTACAGTTTTTTTTTGAGGAAAAATAATTTACAGATTTTGTATAGGCATATTTACATACCTTTGTTGGTTGTCTTCTCCATTCCCCAGTGTGTTTGTTGTATGTTCCATAACTGTAGTCAAAGAACTCAATGCAGCCTTCACAGTTTTCTTCAAAGTTTTTCGGATGGAGCTTTTACTAAACTATTTTCGTAGCTGAGATCGAGAGGAGCAACTGGAAAGAAAAAGTCGTGAAGATGGAAGGGATTTTCTTTGCAGTAGAATATTTGATTGGAGGGAAGATAAGATCGTAATCGGAAATGATGTTTCTCAAAGGTGGAATAGTTGATTGGCGGGAAGATAAGATCATGTTGATGCACATCCCTTAAAAAGAGGCTAAACATTTGGTTATTTGAGTTAATGAGGTGATTCCGCTAATGAATTGTACTGGATGACAAAAGTGAGATGAATGGTCCAGATTTGGACTGTAGGAGGCTGTAGGGGAAGTGGACTGCAGAGGATCCAAGTCCGTCATGAACACCCAGAAGGAAACGTGAAGCGATGGGTTGGTTATTAGTTTTAAATGTCATTAATGTGATACCGAAGTATTTGCAAGCCTCATTTGAATTAAGACCTCAAAAAAAGAATGTTCGTTTGCCTTGGATAGGCCAAGCCACAGAGTTGATGACTTTTAACTTAAATGTTCAAGTTTGTAGGATGTGTATCTGATTTTTCTTATATTTTGTTTCGATCAGTGGTTGGGTTAGGGATAGCTCGTAAGTTATGCTGACTTCTTTTATGTTCTGAAAAATGAGCTTGATCCTTGATTTCTCTGAGTAGGGTTGGAAATACCAACAGTCTATATGGCCAATGATTATTCTTTGTTTCCTGCAATTATTTTTTTCTCATGACTATCTGGTATTGTTGAAGCACAGTCAGCGGAGATGACCGTATTCAGTTTCTTCACAATCAAAGCACTGCCGATTTTGAGTCACTTCATGATGGGGAGGTCAGCTTCTAGGGATTCAACGTTCAAGCTCAACATTGTTTTCTTTTATTATATCCTTGGGACATAATGAATTTAGCTTTGAATGTTAAATTGGTTGGATATGCAGGGATGTGACACCGTCTTTGTAACACCTACAGCTCGGACCATAGATATTGCCCATGCATGGATTATGGTACTACTCATGCTACTTTGATTTATGAATGCTTACTTTCATTGGAAATCATCTTACTATGTCTATGCTTAATAAGTGTCTCATACGTTCAGAGAAACGCGATCATGCTGGTAGTCTCACCGCATACAAGTGGAAGCATAACTGAAATGCTTAGTAAGTATGTATGCACAGTTCTATTTTGTGATGGTTTGTTTGCTTATGTTCATGTTTACTAATTCTGTTAGTATCTTCTGCGTCTCTCTCTGTTATCATAGATAATAATCAGTTTGTAGTCTTCAGACCAAAATTTCTGGGACGCTTCACTGTAGGATACCCACCCTCCAACCCACGGTTACCATTGGTTTATGTTTTCATATGTATAACTAAAGGAAATTGCTACATGTCGTTATTTTCTTCATCCTCTTATATCACATCCCTTGCGGGGCTCTCCAATTGGCAGGTAGGTTCTAGAAAGAAAAAAAAAAAATTATTGTGTGTGTGTGTGTGTGTGTGTGTGTGTGTGTGTGTGTGTGTGTGCATAACCAATAATTTTCACACTTAAGGGGTGAAAAATATGGGTGAAGCATATAATCTTCCATAAAAATGGACACTACAGTTCAACTGTATCCACTTCGGTAGCTTTAAGAGGATAAAGTTCTCTTACAACTAGGCCTTTGATCTCCCGAAGTGGAACCAAGGAATCCCTTTCCTTTTCTTTTCTCTCCTCTTTTTTAGGGAGAGTTTGGAGGTTGCGGAATTTGGCATGGGAGAAGGACTTCTCTATTGAGTTAGGTATTCTGTGTATATCACTCTGTATACATGTTAATTTAGATTTTATACAGCAATGGAAATTTAGCAGTCATAAAAAAGATGTATATATGCTCATTGGGGATTTAAACTAGTATGTTAAATGGGTACACAATGTGATTTAAAGAGTACCGCTTGGCGCATTATGATTATACAAAGTTGGATGATGAGATATACCCACTCTTCCCCTTGGATGGTATAGAGCCATTGAGTCGATACATCCCTTGAGAGGTGGTGATGTGATGTGGGTGCTTTGTGGAAAGGGATTGCGGTAGGTTGGGTGGGGTTTGTTTCTAGAAGTAGGAGTTGGTCTTGAAGAGACAGGTGGTTTAAGGATTTTGCTTTCTTGAAACAGTTTCTTGCTTTGTTTAGCATGTCATGTTAAGTGAGTATCAGTGGCGGGGTCTACAGTAGTGGCAGAGAGTTATTTGGCTGGCTGTGGGGTTTAGTGTGGTATAAGATGTAGCTTCAGACTATGCAGTTAATGACTGCCAAGAAATCTGTTGACTATCCTCAGTCTGTAATGAAGGTACTGCTTTAATTGTTCGATTTCCTTCTTTCAACAGTATGTTTCTTGTTCTAATTTTTTAGCTGCTTGAAACTAATCTTAACTCTGTTCCATTTTCTTCCTTTGGTATACTGGCATTCACCACGGGTTCTTTGCTTGTCTTTGTGGTTTTGATCTTAATCACCTGGAGTGGGAGCGCGAAAGCGGCAAAATCTAGAAAAGTTGTATCTGAGAGTGGCATGAGAGCTCATATATAAATCATATATATTTAATGTAATTTTAGATATAAACATATTATAAATCAAACTTCTGTGTAATCTAGATATCGTGGGACTAACTACAAAGCTTGTATATGAGACTAGAACCTACCACACTGAAAAATGAAATAGAAGTTCAACTTGACTGTGTGTAAACAATGAGATCTTGACATCCAGTGAGGTGAAACATCGTTCCGCATTGCCATGGAGCAATAAACTACTAGTGGATCTCTTTATAAAAAGCTGGTTCTCTTCACTTCTCTTAACTATGTATAGTGGGCTACCTCGGTAAGGTTTGATTGGGCCATTTTAGTTTAAATTTTCGTTGGGCTATTTCAAATAGGCATGATAACAGACTGACGATACTGAGGCCAATTACTGAGGAAGTACAGAGCGTTGATAAATATGCGCTCTAGAATTTTTCGAATGCGAATTATCAGGGAATTCGGGCTGAAAGCGCTGGACCAAGGATTCGGAGCGGGTACGAAACCCCTAGCCAGTCTTTTAGGTGATCTAGGTCTTGGTCAGATGTTTTTTGATGGTCTTGATTGGGTGTTGACTATTAATGTCGTGGTTGTCGGTGGAATGTTCTGGTTAACTAGTGTGGTGTCATATGTGCAAACACGAATTAGAAATGGTTGCTCTGGCTTTGCTTCATTGTATGACTTCCTTGACATTCTGGAGCCTTATTCTGGCTTCTTCTGGGGTGTGACCTTCACAATCTCTGACTTTCTGGTTTTTTGAGGTGGTATGCATATGGTGAAGGATGATCATGGGGCTCACAAGTTTTTTTCCTTAAGTAGTGGTGTGGTTCATCAATGAGTGTGGAATAGAAGTACTTTCGAAAGAAGAATAGGTCGACGGTTATTTGGTTCTGTTTTTCCTCTGCAGAAGAGGTCAACTTTTTTCTGTTTATTAAAAAAAAAAATGCTTTTATGTTATTTCCGCAGTATAATCCTTAACCGTTTTTTCCTTCTAATTTGGTACTTCGGAAGGCTTATCTTATTTGGTTCTTTCCCCATTTGCTTCAATGTGTGAGGTTATCGTACGTCCACCGTTTCGTTTTTTGTGCGAAACCCTCTTCTGATTAGTTGATTTTTTTAGTATAACCTATTAAAGAAATTCTCTATACTGTTAATTTTCCGTTAGGTGTAAATAGTAGGTCGTGTCATAACATTTATCAAGCCCTTAGATATTGATGTATGTTCACTTTCTAGGTACATCTTTTTTGCGGACAAGGTAGAAATTCAAGACATCACTAAGAAAACATGCTTGTTTGCACTGGTGGGACCAAAGAGCAACCAAGTATGCATGTTATGTACTTTCTTGTTTAATTATACACGTAGTTACTAATCTGAGGCAGAGGTACTCACAGTTCATGTTTTGTGAACAGGTAATGGTGGATTTAGATCTCGGTGACCTTGTTGGACAACCATATGGATCTCACAGACATTACACGGTATTTGGCTGCCTTGATCTGTTGTACTTCCGCTGATCTCTCTGAATCTTCACAGTTTTGACTTTTACCACTATTCACTGGGCCACTTTGTTTCAGTGATTTGATTAGTAAAACGATCCAAGAATTTGATAATCTTTGCATCATGTTGTAAAGTAAACTTAACTCTACAACACCATGAAAAAATTACAAAATAGTTGCATCGTTTTGCTATGCAAATCACCGGGTCAAAGTGATCCAGCTAAGGAAAAAAAAAAGTCAAACTGTGAAGGTTCACAGAGAACAGAGGTAGTAAATTTTTGTGAGATTTATCATGGTTGGCTTTTTTTCTAGATGTTCTGGATAATCTCAATATGTACATAAACATGAACTTGTGTAAATTTACTATCTGTCTGTTTGGATGACCATGGATTTGAGGCTGAATTTGGATTTGAGGAGATTTGGAGCAAACTCCAATGTTTGGATACATATAAGGGTCATGAATTTGATTTGGTACAAATCCATACCCCAAAAATGTTAATAATTTCAAATTCTACCAAAGAATGTCATTTGAAATCTGACGCGCGGAAGGAGATAAAGGCGAATTAGTAAGTCTCGACTTTTCGAGCTAAAAACCGAGAGCTGGTGTTTTGTCTTTGACTGCACCCAGAGAGTCAGAATTTTGAGTCTGTGTTTGGGCTTTATGAGGGACCTACTCGGGCCTTCCCTTGGGTTGGGTCTACTGAAACGTCCCCCTAACCCAACTGGACAATCTATTACAATTAAACTATATACCATTTCGTGTTATTCTTTTACATTTTAAATGTACATTTCACTTTACAGATTATTAGAAGTTTTTATTTTATTTTAATTTTTTAGATAAAAAAGTTTAATTTCAAAAATATTACAATCATATGCTGAATATCAATACATTTAGGAACTAAACGTGGGGCAACAAAAAATGCATATAAATATTTTTTTTAAAGGAATCAACACATTTTTGTTCACTTGGCTTTCACCTCATGGTTTGAAGGTTCGAAGATCAATACATTCTCTTCACTTAACTAAGTAACCAAACAAGATATTTCAAATTCTAGATTGTTAAATTCATCCAAAACAGAGGAATTCGAATCCTGGCATATTTCAAATTTCAGAATTTGAGATTTAAAATCCAAAGCCAAATTCGGGTTGCCAAACGCAACCTATAAGTATTTAGTCTGAAAGAGTTGTTGAGCTATGCATCTCAGGTCGCAGGTTAGGTATCTTCATAAAGGAGATATCATGCATACACCTCTTGACAAATGAGGAACAGTGAATTTCTAGCGCTAGTCTTCTCTCTTAAACTGGATCAGAATCTTTTTGCTTGTCAAGAAGAACTAAATTTTTTAAATGGGATTATTCGTTCACCAGTGGCTGTCACAATGAGTCAGCAAAACAAGAATGAATATAAGATCTTGAGAAAATTGGCCGTAAAGAGTTAAGTTTGAACTGTGATGTTATTCTCTCTCTGTAGGTGGATGGGATGCCTGTGACTGTAGCAGTAGGAAATATTGTAGCTGAAGAAGGTTTTTCAATATTGACGTCACCTACGGCTGCTGAATCTGTCTGGAAGGCTCTTCTAAGTATAGGTGCAATTCCTATGGGTTCGAAGGCATGGGAAAGACTGAGGGTTTTGCAAGGTCCTTAATTTACTTTCATCGTCCTGATATTTAGATTTGCTTAAAGCTTCTTCGGATATTGCATGCTAGACCATTAGTCATAGGAAACCGTCTTACATTCTCTGAAATAATGCATGTCTACTGGCTATTCTCTAATAATGGCCTGGTAAGTATCTCTGTGAAATGCTTGCATATTAGATTAATTGATATGACTTTTAATCTGCTGCTTCAAGAAAACACAATATCCACTATTTTATACACATTTTACTACTTTATTTATAGCGAGATGCCGAGATGCTAGGAATATTTGCTTTGTAGTCGAGATGGAGAAGCTGTTGGGGCCTTGGGGGCAATATTATTATTCTCTTTAAACTTCGGATCCAAGCTTTGGGAAGTAAATTTGTCTGTTTGTTACTTTTAACAGTATGTTCTTTTTATCAAACCGTGTAGAGTTTATGCTACCACATCGCTAGAAGGAGAATAATTTAAGGGAAACATGTTATTTTGGTTAAAAGAACTTGCTAAAGATAAAACTATGAACTAGCTCTTGTAGCAACATAAAGGATAAGATCTTAAATTTTATAAATTTTGTTCTCCAGATAATATTGTCTTCATTGATCTGTATATTGTTTGTTAAGTTGAATGTCAATGATTGCAGGAAGACCAGCTCCTGGTACAGAGCTAACAAACGATTACAATGTTTTGGAAGCTGGTTTGTGGAATTCCATTTCTGTCAACAAAGGTGCCTCCTTCCGTCCTTGAAATATCTACTCCAGGTAAAAGAATCACTGTTGATCTAATTCAATTGTCTTTTCAGGGTGTTATAAGGGACAAGAAACCATTTCTAGACTCATAACATATGATGGGGTGAAACAGACACTCTGGGGAATTCGTTTGTCATCACCAGTGGAACCAGGCAGTGCGATTACTGTCGAAGGAAAAAAGGTATGATGAGATGTTCAAACCTCTGGTTTTAAATGTGACTAAATAGAACAGACAGGCTGATTACAGTGAGCCTAGTAATAATAAGCTATCTGAACTTAGAAAGCTGGTTTCTGTGCAAGTTATGGAAGATGAGAATAAAATTCTATTACCATCGATATAAACCACGTATCAACTGCTTGAAGAAACCTGAGAATTCTTGCAATGTAGCTACTTCATACCATTTTCCTTACTCAGAACTTTTTGTATATCTTTACCCAAGTTAGAATAAAAAATCTAACCGTTAGAGGAAAATGTCTGTGTGGCCATTATGATGCTCCTCAGATTTGGAAGCACTTATTGCCCAAGGGCCAAGAGGTCTGCAGCTGGTTTTGGTTGTTTTTTTACATGAACTTACGAAGCTTGTAGTAAAGGAACAAGCTGACTTTTCTCTTGATGTACTCGTTGGATTTCTCGGTGGTAGAATCCTTTTATGGTATTATAACAGAGACAACAATATCTATCAGGAAGAGTAATAAGATAGCAAGTTACTTCTGGTCCGGCCATGATCTGTGACCTCAACATGACTGTTCACTATAGAGGCCAATAAGGTTGTTTCGCTAATAACCTTCTTGGATACGATGTTTATGTACTTTTAAAGTACTGTGGTATGACACAGATGCAATGCTGTACATGTATATCATTCCCGAGTATAGTTTTGTATTTTTTTTTGTCTAAAGAGTAAAACAGAATTACATGATTAGTCCAACTCTAGACCTACCATTTCTATCACTATCAAGCCAAAATTGACATTGCTCTGGAGCTGCTTCAAAGATTTGCTCTCCCCAGCTTTTTGCAAGTCAATCAGCTAGGTAGTTACCTTCCCTCCAGATCAGATGGACAGGACTTCGAGTATCTTCAAGACATTGTCTGATAGAAGCAACTAAACTCCAGAAAGGAAGATTGGACTCACCCTTCTGCGGAATGGTATAAGCATCTTGAGAGTCAGTTTCCACAATTGCACCTGAACCGCCCAAAATATTCAGTAATTGCACTCCAGCCAGAATTGCCCATTTTTCACCATTCATCAGAAGTTTTGGTTATTGATTTAGCACACCCCCATTGCCAAGCACCCATATGGTTTCTACAAACTCCAGCAACTACCAAGAAATCGCCAATCTTGCTTTCTTCACAGTCAACATTGATCTTCAACTGTGTTCCTGGGCTTCTGCCAACTCACCACAACAGGTCTTTTCATGACTTTGCCCACATCCATATCCAGAATTTGCTACTTTTTTCTAGTACTAGCAAGAACAGTAGAACTAGGATCAGCTGGTAATTGAAAATCATGCTCATGAATTCTTTGTTATGCCATAACCAAAAAGTTGTGCAAGCATTTAAAAATAGGGTTTCCCAAGGACCATCCACATGTCCACCCCAGATTCTGTTCTTCAAATTACTGACAATCCACTCTTCAAGAGTTGTCCCAACATTCTCTTGCAACCAAATTTCTCCAAACCTCGGCTACCCAAGGACAATCCCTTATGGCATGTATTGAAGACTGACAATCACGATTGCAAAAATGGTAAGAGTTAGACACAATACCTCTAATAGCTTTAAGATTTTGTGTCCATAACTTGTCTTGTTTTAGTAACCACAGAAAATATTTCCACCTTTGTGGACCTTTGACTTGCCATATCATATCCCAAGACTTTGACCTTCCTTCTTTAGTAACTTCATGTCTGAGCTTCTTATAGGCTGAAGCTACTGTATAATTCGCAGAACTAGCAGCTATCCAAGTAACTCTATCCTTTTAAGTTGCTTCTGGATTGATAGAAATCCCTTGCAATAATTCCAAAACAGTTCTTGGGAGCAAAGTTTTCAAATCCTCCAAGTCCCACACTCTCCCTTCTTCCCAGTAATTAAATACAGTTCTGAACAGTAACTCATCATTAATCTCCACACAAGCCACATCGAGTAATTTGTATTTTACCCATCCATTGATCAATCCAGAAGAGGGTATTTCTGCCTGTACTGACATTTTTACCCTTTTCTTGAACTAATATCCTCAATAGCAGAAAAAATATTTTTCCAAACTTTAGAATGACAAGGCTGAGGCTTCTTACCTTCATGTTTCCTTGTAAACACAAGAGAACAAGTAGAATTATCCCTATTTTGAATCCTCCGACCTGTCTTCCCAAGCAAAGCAGTATTGGAAGGCTCTCAAATTCTTCAAATTTAGGCCCCCAAACTTTTTGGTAATTGCACTTTAGCCCGGCTCACTATTGGCAATTTGCTTTTTCTAATGAACCACCCCACATAATTCTTTGACAAATTCTATCAATACCAGAGAGAGTACTTTTAGGCAAATTACATGTCTGCATTGCATAGCAAGCCAATGCTTGCAACCCTGATTGGATCACAATAGCTCTACGAGCAAGAGATAGTTGTGCTGCCTTCCAACCAATGAGTCTTTTCACCACCTTATGCACCAGAAAATCATATGTTTGACTGTTGCAGATGTCATGAATAATTGGCATTCCCAGATGAAGTCCCAACTCAGCAGTGAGTATCTCACTAGGGTTTCTAGCAACTGCAGCATTAACTGACTTAGAGACAAATAGCTTTGACTTTTGGAAGTTGACACCTTGACCTGATTCATCACAAAAATCTTGAAGTACCTCCTGCTTAACCTCTACTTGTCTAGCAGCACCCTCCCCAAAAATAGAAGGTCATCAGAAAAAATACATGAGTCACGTCCCGCCTCTTGCACATTTAATGCCCTTGCATCTGCCTTGGTCCACAGCTCTCTGTATTTTTTGGGCAAGTAACTCCATGGTTAACATAAAGAGATAAGGGTATATTTGATCCCCTTGTCTCAGTCCTCTCTGTGGAGAATAAGCTTCTAACTGTTCTCCATTCCATAAAACTCTGAACTTAGCAGTGGTTACTTAAGGGGTAATTTACACTTTCTACCCTCGGAGTTCACTAATTAACATGAAACACCCTTAATCTTTAAGTAAATATCTACACAAAGTACCCTTCCGTTTACAACCGTTTAGTGTCCATGAGCTTGGCAGTGGGGTACCTATGGGTGTAGTTTTCATGCCCATTTTGCCCTCCGGTGAATTTTACTGTCCCTTTTAACATTTAAAAGCTTTGATATCACGAAATGTGCCATATTTCTTATGGCTATTTTACCCTTTTCCATATGCCTAAAAAAGTTATCCATGATTCCTCTGGGATAATACTCATTTACCCCCTCTTTTCGAATCCCTCCTTTCCACTCTACATCTTCTCCTTCCCACCACCCATTGCCTCACAAGATGAACCCATCCATATCGAGAATTGCAAAATTAGTCAATCTTTTGCGGCTTGCAACAATGGAGGATACCCACCAATATAAAGAAATAACAAGAAAAATAATTGAATAAATGATACATTACATATAATAACACGAATTAATTTCCTCACAAATTGAAACTAAATGAGAGCACCAAACAATGTAATTGATGATAGTAATCAAAAGCGAGACAAAACCCAATTTCTATCATGAAAACACAACGCCGGAAATCATGGAGCCGACTTCCCACCTCCAAACTTTCACTATTATCAAGTCAATAGTGAGATCAACCGACATATATATCTCTAGCAAGTTAGGATCACTGAAGCAACAAGAAAGATCCTTACTTGGCTTACAATCTCATTTAGATAACAAAATTTAGGCTAAGCAAACAAGAGACTTAGAGAAGGCTAACTTCAAATCCGACTGTAGGATATGTGAAGGACTTCACCAAGAAGCTGTGGCTGAAATTTGAGCCGGTGAGGATTCACCGTCGGATCTGCCGGAGAACGCGCTGCCCTGGTGGCTTTCAACAACAGAGCGGCCACTGACTTTCTTACTTCTTTTATTCCTTCTTCCCTGTTGCGTGTGTCACCAATAATCCACTCACCTACCGTCTATCACACACACACACACAAGTGCACCGAAATTGGTCCTCGTAGACCAATCATACACCACACAATTGAGCACCCTGTTCCATTTCCTTCCCCAAATTTTCTTATGGCCAAATCCCAGTGGCTCCGGTAAGATATTGAGCATCGTCACAATGAAATAGACTGATCGATTAGCGATTTCCTCAATCTTTGAGACCCAATTCGTCATTTCTTGTTTCTTGCGGATAGAATCCGTTTCAGAACGTGGGTTTGATTAAGAATTGAGAACGAAGGTGCAGAATGTTGACTCAGGAGAGAGAGAGAGAGAGAGAGAGAGAGAGAGAGAGAGAGAGAGAGAGAGAGAGAGAGAGAGAGAGCGAAGAAACCTCCATTACAGACAAAGATTTGTTGTGGAAGAAGAAGTGAAGGTTGCGAAGGAGCAGTAGAAATCAGAAGAAGCAACAAGGACCCTCTTTCCAGATGGGATCTGGCTGAGGTTTGTTTTTAGCCATTGATGTTCTCTAGTGTGTGATGGAGGTTGAGGAAGAGAGAGGGTATTTGGGTCTTCAATCATAATCTGCAAGTTTTCATGTAATATATTGAATGGAGTACTAAGGACAAAAACGTATTTTAGCCCTTTCCATTACAAACCGTCCAAATTAGGGGTGTCAAATGTCAATTGATGAAGAGTGAGGGCTGATGTTGCATATTTACCAAAACCCAAGGGTAGAAAGTGTAAATTACCCTTACTAAGCCATGATAAGTTTAACCCATTTACTAGGCAGCCCAATACTTATTAGAATTGCATGTAAGAATTGCTAGCAAACATTTGTCAGAAGCCTTTGCCAGATATATTTTCATTACAAGACCTCCCCTCCTGCTTTGCATTGTCTTCAAAGTATGCATTATTTCCTGAGCCACCAAGATGTTATCACTTAAATATCTCCCAGGGAGAAAACTACTGGTTAGGATGTTGGCCTTTGCAAAATAGGCCTAAGTCTCTTTGTAAGTAACTTTGTAATAATTTCCAAAGCTACCTTACAGAGACTAATAGGTCTCTACACAAAAAGTTTCAGGACAATCAACCCTGGGTTGTGGTCTTCTTCCTGTTCTTCTTCCTCAATCTTCTCCCCTTTTTTCTTCAACTAGTTTATTTATTTATAGCTACTATTTGAAAGATGTCAAAGAGTATAACCTGGATTTATAACTTGTATTTCAGATTGTTGTTGGTGGTGGTGGTGGTGGTGGTGTAGATTCGGGTGTTGCTGGTGGAGATTTGGTGGTTGTGTAGGTGGTGGTCAAGAACACTAAGAATGCCAAGAACATGAACAAAGAAAACAAACAGTGGCACAATTGTCAAAGAAGTGTTAAAAAGTTACTTCATGGACGGAACATGATAGAAGGGTGGAATTTGTCCTCTCTTTTTTCAGTTACAAGGGTGCAATGATGAATTTTTCAAACGTCAGGGGACCAAAGGGTATTTTCACCAAAAGATAGGGGTGGAAAGTGTCTTTTACCCATTAAGCAGTCTTACACTGAAACTTGCCTATTTGGCAGTCAAGCATCTTATTGATAGCTTCTAAATCTTTTCAGAATTGCAAGTTGGATTTAGAGTTCTATGTTGCTTCACGCTCTTTGCATTGACAATCTTGAGGTGGTTTAGATGTATTAGTATCAAGTATTGGTCTTTGAGCATGAATCTTGTGACATGGAGCATGAGGGTGAACACCATGATTTTACTAGTTTTTAACATATGCGGAGAGGGCTGGAGTTTGAGATATCTTGGGAGTGTGTAACTAGTGCTGCATGCGAGTTTTGAATTCTGAAATCTGTCAGTTGGCGAGTAAGCATGGAATTGTCTTTTCATGATTTAGGCCTGTCACCTTTGCTACCACTTTGGCGATATAGTTTCGGATGACACGTCTATGATGGAAGTTGAGCTATTAGATGATTTAGCTGCAACTATACAAAGATTATACCCAAAATCTACTGTAGGAACAAACCTAAGAACACACATATGTAAGCGCCATTAAGTATGTTGTGCACTTGGGCTCTTTAGGAAAAATTCACCAGATTAATAATTGCAAATAATTCATTAGATAGTAAAACGTGCAGGAGAGGGTGAGAGAGGGTGGGTGGGTGGTAAAAACATCATTGCACAATATGGTATCGGTACCAGACAAATTTCAGATTTTTATTTATTCACCCCTATAGAATTCTAACAAATAGAATTCATGAATTTGAATAAGCATCTGTTCGAATATAAATTGATTCTGTGTGAAAAGTAATAAATAAAATGTCAATGTCATCCATATGATACAAAGTGCTCTGGTCCAAGTTCTCTTTGCGAATTCAAATATTATTATGTGGTGGCTCATGATATGGTATGAGTCTGGCCTTCGTAACCATTTAGTATTTTATACCTATAACAGGCCAGTTTTGACAGGATTTTCTCGCTCATATAATCACTGCGATTCTTCTAACAACTCTCTCGAGAAAAGAACTTAAACATATTCTCTATACTGGTGTAGGTTGGGAAGGTGACAAGTTATGCGGCTGGGAGGAAAGAATCCGAGCATTTTGGATTGGGCTATGTCAAAAGGAAAGCTGCTTCTAAAGATGATTCTGTGATTGTTGAGGGAAATATTAGTGGAACTCTAGTGGAAGTTCCTTTTCTTGTTCGACAAAGCCCAAAATCAAACAGTTCAAGTTCTTAAGTGAGATGGTAGCCTTGATGCTCCAACTCTTTCTGGAACATTTTTTTTTGTTTGTATCACTACAACTTACATCAAGTAATTAGTCATTTGAGTTTGTTGGTTAGTATACAATTGATCAATTTTGTTTGAAACATTGACATTGAAATGCTGCTTTGTGGAATTGTCCAGTCTGATGCATGAGTCATCCTTTCAATTAAGTGCTGGCAGTTTGACTATGGAAATATAAGATAATAACAATGTTGAATATAGAGTTTGCTGACTATTAAAATAAGAGATGACAACTTTGTGGAATCTTCGTTCCCTATGAATACTAAATAAGTTATGGCTAGCTAAAAATAATCCATGTTTTGCCAAGTTCAAATTTTAGACGATCTTGTTTTATTAGCTCTAATAGCTCATCTGTATAGAACCAACACTGCCTATTAACAGTTGGCTCATGTCTGGACTCTGAAAGTATGTTAAGGGATGCACTTTCTTATCAGTTATCACATGTCTTACTAACTAATATCAAGTAGGATTATATGTTTCCTTGGTGGGTCAACTCTCCTTTCTTTTTCCTTGAGATGGTTTGACCTTGAAGCACTTTGGCAACATTAGAATAGTTTGATTTGCTCAACTCAAGACTAGGACCTGTTTGGTCATCAGTTCAATTCTGTTATTATATTAGCGTTTGGGTTTAGAATATTGGGGTTCGTGGTTCATCTATTGGATAATTTTTGAAGTTAGGGAGTCAAGGTTATTAGTGCACAGAAAAGTATCAATTTGATTCTCCTAATCCGCTTGCGCACGCTTAATCCTTCAGTATAGCAGGTTTATAATTTTTAGTCCACCACACTTGGCATCATCTTGTGTCATGCGCGTCAGTTTGACATGATAGTTTAGTTTGTTGACAATGATGGTGATGCTTGAATTGACAATATCAAATTAATCAGCAAAGCAGATTTCCTCCAAACTTCACTTGTAATTAGGCAGCAGTTTCACAAGATAAAGAGAGACATATTTTGCAACTATAAATACTAGTATATTATATCTACATATTAATCATAATTTGGCAGTTGTTTCCCTTTTTCCTCTTTTACGGTCCTTGTCACAGTGAAAAAATGGTGAGGAAGGTCGAGTTGGTGATTGTCGTGCTCAGTTATTCCGCCTTTCTGCTGATTCTCCTTCAAGTTGCTGCGGACAATCACAGTGTTCTCAAGTAAGCTCTGCACATGTACAGTTTTTACTACTTCTACATACCAATTGATCACTTTTTTTCTTATCAATTTATCATTGAGGATATGATTTCCTCCGGATCTGATGTTGTGATGTTGTTAGAAAGGAAAAGATTGTCTAGAGTTCTTATTATAATGAATCCCTTCTAACTTGGTTCTTGAATGGGTATCATAGAGCTGGTTAGGTCTAGCAATAGAAGTCCAACAAAAACATCCAATTGTAACTTGTAAGGTGTTCCTTTTTCCTGCCTTTTTCGTCATTCCTCATTGGCAGTCTGAAATATGCAGTTTTTATCTCCCTTACTGTTCAAGTTCTCAATCTTGCAACTGAAGATGAATGCCAATTCAACATTTCTCAAACTTATTGGATTGTGATTGTGGTGGTTGAGCTTTATATTTTCTTGGACGTATGTTGGTTTGACTTTTAAACTGACTTTATGAACTTAGAGAGCCTGATGTGGTAGCAGGGTGTACACAACCTAGTTTTTTTGAGCTATCAAGCTTTCTATAAGATTGAACTCTACTGGGAGTACCCTATTTTTAGCTGAACACCCCAACATTTATCTCCTTCTCTCAAGTTCATCACAAGCATGAAAATTGTTGGAAATCTCCAGATTAAAAAAAAAAAAGGAAAGAAAGAGAGTCTCGTTCTTTTATTTTTAAGTAGTGTGATCTTGTTTCTGTTCTTGTGACTGATCTTGTAATCACAATTTGTGATCCTCTACTTTCAGTGAGTTGCTCACTAGGGATGTGAGTTCAAACCGAGAAAACCGCAATCCGAGCTGAACCGGGCGGTTTGATCCGGTTCGGTTCGGTTTGGAAGCTATTACGGTTCGGTCCAGGTTTGCAAAAGTCTCAAACCGTATAATACGGTTCGGTTTAGGTTTGAGATACCTCAAAACTGTAAAAACCGAACCGAACCGTTTAAGTAGCATATTAGGTTATATAATATTTGCCACACTTGATAACTTCTACACATAGGGTTTGAGAAATTGACAATAAGCGCAGTCAGTGTGTGACTGTGTAATGTTTCAGGAAATGATTATTTGAACTTTGAACCCATTGAATGATTCTGGATAAATTGACATTAATTATTTGTATTTTGAACCCATTGAATGATTCTAGATAAATTGGCATTCATTATTTGTATTTTTCCATTGGATGTTCTGGAAATGATGCAATGTTTGCCACTTCATTTTTAAGTTGCTTGACATATAAATTTTAGCAAATATTTAGCTGCTGAATGAACTATTAAGAAATTTCAAATGAAATAATATCTTTCCAGGAACCGCAGTTTCAAACCGAACCAAACCGGTTCTTCACGGTTCGGTTCAGTTCTGTTTGGAGCCATGAACGGTTCAGATTAGGTTGAGGTTTTGGCCAAACCGTTATATGCGGTTCGGTTGGGATGGGCGTCGAAATCGGACCGAACCGGACCGTTTTCTTCCCTATTGCTCACGTATGGCCACCGAATTTTCACCACGTATGGGGCTCTCTTCTAGAGGGGGGTTAAAGTGTCTTTACATAAACTTAATTAAATGACACTTTAACTCCATCTCCATGTCTTTTCACAAATTCTTCATGATTTCTTCATCACTAGTTCCCGATTAATCTCCCAATTTGTTTTTCCTCTCCACTTCATCTCCCAAGCTCCGTGTCCTGTCAAAACAACATGAAACACAACCCGTGCGGTCAAACGTGACAAAAATACACAAAATCATATGAGAAATGCTAGGATATACGAATTCGTGCGCAAAGCTAAACTTTACGTTTTCTCTCTAAACATAGTGTAAAACTAAAATTATCAACCCGAAAATCACGCAAAACGATATAAAACGTGCAAGAAATGTAACTCTAGTAGAGAGTTATCAGGGCACTGCTCCATTCTTTGGAGTTCAAATCCAAACCCATGGTTGTTCCACCACCATGAGTTTGGGGGAGAGTATAAGGCTATAGGATGGAAATGCAGCTAAAGTTAAAGTTGAAGGATCTTGAAGAAATTACTAAAAGATGTCTTTGGAGTTTCTATCAAAGCTCAAGGGCTTTTCTGATATTATAAAAGAAGTTGTGGCCGTTTATAATTCAGATTTCCTGTGTGTTTTTGTGATATTTCACAAAGATCTGTTTGCAACTTGTGTTACAAGTTTGTGGTCATCTTGCACTTCTTCTTTTTGTCTTCTCATCCAACGGTCTCAATTTGAGCCGTTTGGATTACTTGTGTATTTATGGGTTCTCTTGAAACCTTAATCGTCAATCAAGGGAATTCATTATATCTTTGATTCAGCCGTTTGGATTCTCAATGAATATTCATCTTCATCTTCACCCTGTTTGGATTTATCTCTTTATTTTCGTTTGATTTAGCAGAAACCACTAAGGTTTCTTTCAACCCCATGAACTAAAAATCCATGTTCCGCTGCTGTCTAAGGTGATGTCGCTCAGAATGAAACGATCGATGACTAGACTAGAGAAAAGGAAACAGTATTTCCTGAAAGTTCGTGGTCCCAGAGCCAATTTACATCATGTTTTGGTGTCCGTTTTCTCTATAGCGTTTTTCCTAGTGTTTTGGTAGCACTTTCGTTGTGATTATGACACATCATCGCGGAGACATCCAACGGATCTTGACTCTCCATTAATCCAAATCATCAAAATTCAGTGCATATTGCGTGCATATTGTGTGCATTTATTTTTGGAGTGAGACATGAATTGAATTAATGGAGAGTTAAGATATGTTGGATGTCTCCGTGATGATGTGTCATCATCACAACGACAAAAGTAGAATCCGATCAAGTTGGAGGATATAGTCGGTGAAATCATGGCAAGGCTCTCTTCCGCTGACCTGATCCGATTCGCTGCTTGTTGCAGCAAGTTTTGGCCGTTGATGCCCAATTATACTACCAGTCGGGAAATTGATCTACTCTCTTGGTTGGTGAAACCCTACCTTCAACTTTCCTCGGGTTGGGAGTTTGAATTGTTCGATCCCCTTCACAAAACACTGTATTCCTGAATTTTAACTCCACAGAAGCTTAATATCGTCGTGCTTGCTTTTATGTTTCTAGTGTCCATGGAGCAGAAGTGGTGAGCGAAAGCTCTCTATGGAGCAACAGGGATGAGCTGACTTTGGATAGGTAATATTGCAGTACTCGGTATCAATATAAATGGTCATGAAGTTTGTATAGAATAATATTGACACGCCATATCTTTTAAGAGACTAAAATTTCATTTTTGAGTCTTGATAGCAATACGATTTAGCTTTAAATCTGCATTTGCCTATCTACTAGGATTGGGGAAAAGGGTTCAAATTTCAAACTGATTCTCATAGTTTGCATACACATTCTTGAGTTTCATGTTCGAGTCTTGGTAGCAATAGCAATAAATGTTAGCTTTAAGTCTGCATTTCCCTATGTACTAGGATTGTAGCAAAGGGTTCAAAGTTCAAGCTGGTATCCATAGAAGTTATCTCTTCTGCTATACTCTTAAAACTCTATTGTTATGCCATTTTCAGAGACACTACACCAAGGAGAGAACTTCAAGGAGTCGGGACGATAGTGAGAGGACTATTTAGGGTGTATAGAATATGGAACAAGAACAAACAGGCTTATGAGGTGGTGAATTGGACAATCTCTCAAGTTCATGACTACATCGACGGACAGTGTCAAGCCCAGTTCTATTGCTGCAATAACAACTTGTTTCTGGAATGCAAGTTGTGTTGTGATGGTATTCGCCCAGACACAGCAGCTCCCTCGCCTGCTCCCTCAGCCTCCCCATTGCCCTCCCCCTGAAACCCTGTTGTCAGTGTCTCGCATATTTTTACCTTGTACTTTTTGTGAGTTATTTGTACATGACTGTATTTTGATTGTTGTTTTGTGATGAGATTTTGAGGTTGTTAATTGTAATGTAGATATCATGAATAAAACACCCCTTGGTACATTGGTCATGGTTTTATGCCATGGAAGCTTGATTTGATGTCCTTGGTAAAGTACTATGAAAATTGGCATCTTTTATTCCCCTCCCCTCCATGCAGGGAAGGTTAACCAACCTTTGAAAGAAGCGCCCATGTGAAAACAGTTTTAAAAGACTTATACCACTCTGTTTCTTCTCTTTCTCCTCATCTTGACTTTTTGACTCGTAACTTGCTCACTTTTACTTAGGTCGGGCTCAGGGATAGCGTGTTAGGCGTGGGTTGTGCAAGAAGTTAGGGCGGGCCATGTCCGCAATGCGCGAAACTTTGCACGTGTCGTGCCAGGGCTAGGTGTGATGGGGGCGGGCGTGCACGGGTTGAGGGTGGAGGGCCCTTTTTTGCGGGTCGGTACGGCCCGGGGGGAGTGGGGTTGTCTTTGGGAGAAACATGACCCCTGTGTGCACGGGCTGGATTCCATTTTGAGCGAGCCGGGTGCAGGTTAGGGCTGGAGGGGGCCGTGTGTGGGCCGGGTTGACCCCTCTTGGGCACGAGCCGGGCCATTTTGGCACGCGAGTCGACCGGCCTGCCACATTGAGGTGCAACGGTGCAAGTCACATTGAAGAGGATAAAAGTGTCGTTTAAGGGTGTAAGTGTCGAACTTTTGGGGGCAAACGGCTCTTTTACCACAACATAGGCATGAACTTAACCAAAGGTAAAGATTTATTTACTACCATCTTGTATTAGGTTATGATTAAAAGTTAAGATACTCGGCTCTCACCCAAGCCCGTCTCAAGTATTAAGCGGTTAAGGCAACCGCATAGTGCCACAAAGAATAGATGACCCAAAATTTTAAATAACATGAGTAGTTTATCATTTTATATAAAATGATTAAAATATTTTTGCCTTTAATAAAATTTGAATTTCATTAAACGCGAACAAATAAAAGCGTATAAGTAAAATAAAAACATGAAAAGTGCGAGTCAACACGAAGATTGCACGTACATTGCACATATAATGCACAACATGTTCGCACACAACATGTTCCCATAAAATATCTGAGAGCCTTAATTTATTGCTCGTTTTAAGATTAAAAATTCTATTTTAGATTAAAATTATTTCCTAACATTTTTAAATAATATTTTAATTATGTGAAACAAAATTGGTTAGTAATGTAGGAGTTATTTAATATGGAATATTGTTGATTCTCTTGAAAAATAAGCAAACTAAAAATATATGTTGTTAAATAAATATTTTCTAAGTGCTTATAAATTAGTGTTTGGAGTAAAATATGTTATTTGCTTAATATTGATAACATAAAATAAGTTAGGAATTTAAATAGGAAAATAAATTCTAAGAAAACTCCTTTATTTATAAATAGATAAAACTTGATTATTATTTGTGAACATTATAAATTATTTCTCCAAAATAAAGTTATAATTATGTGTGGCTAAACACTTGTTCTCTTTGAATAAATATTTTGTGAGATTTATTTATGGATTTAATTCTTTAATATAATATACATCTTATAATAAATTAGTTAAAATTAAATTTTATAGTCACTTACAAATAAATGTGTTGTATAATAAATTTATATTTTCTAATTATGAAAATGTATAAATTTAATATGTGATTTCTTACTTAATAATTTTTAAGAGCTAGTATTTATATAAGTAGTGATATTTCTATGAGGAAAATAAATAAATAATTATAAATAAATAAATAAATAAATAAATAAATATATAGTTGTTGTTTACGTCGCCGGTTTATTATATATATATATATATATATTGTATACTATTAATTAATGGGGTTATGGGGAAAATGAGACTTGTTAGGATTATAGCATTCCACATATCATACTTGGACTTGTGATTGATTTAGAAATTATAACTGTAGGTGACGAGTTCGTAGACGAAGGTTACGTCTACCTGTGAAAGCCGACGTGATATTTGTTGTATTATCAAGGTGAGTAAACATGCCAAGTCTAGCGTGCCAAGCTCCTTTCGTGTCGAAAATATGATTTTATAATTTGTCTCAAAATGTGGTTTGTGACTCTCATGCTTTTCTTGAGATTTGGTTGTGTTTGAAATATTTTCTTTGAAATTGACACGTGAAAATAATAAGGCTTAATAACGTAAAGTGGAAAGAGTTGTACGGGGGAAAACTTATTATTGTCGTGTTGGCTTTAGCCACTCGGCCTGTGATTATTATTGTCGTGTTGGTTTCGTCCACTCGGCCTGTGATTATTATTGTCGTGTTGGCTTCGTCCACTCGGCCTATGTATTTTAACCCGGTCGCAACATGTCGGGTCGCTCCATGTACTCCCCTCTCTGGCCGCAGAAGTCTTAAGGGGGTGCCGGCACTTAAGGTCTTGGATGCTTGTGATGGATTATTCTTCCCCGTATCAACTAATGGATTTTATGGTTTGTATATTGGATATTAATGGGAATGGAAATATTGAAATTAAATGATTTGGATATTGGATATTAATGGGAATAGAAATATTGAGATTAAATGGTTTGGATATTGGATATAGATTTAATCATGATTGTTGGAGGTTTTTCTGAGAAATTTACGAGAACTTGAGAATGTCTTACTATTACACTGTCTTTTACTTCCGCTGTATTTCCATTTGAAGTTAAATACTTGTGAAATAATTACTCTCATCCATTTATTATTATTACTTGAGTTAAAATATCCCGTCTCCGATTTACGTGCTTGGGTGTTACTCACTCAGTATTTCATTGCTGACTTTAGAAACTGTGGTTCCTGTTTTAATTCCCACCGCAGGTCTAGATGGAGAAGGCTTGGCTTAGGACGGAGGAAACGCAGACTCATCTAGTTTTATCAGCACGCCTAGTAAATCGAACTCTTAGACTTTTAACTTTGTGTAATAATGTTCTAAGACGATGTGTGAAACTTTTATCATATGTAATATATATCTATGGCAGTGTTTGTTCTCGATTTCCGCCATTTCATGTTAAGTAGCACCCACCCGGGCTCTCCGGTCCGGAACGGAAAGTCTGGGAACCAAGGGGTGTTACAGGTGCTATCAGAGCGGGCTGTCCAAAAAGGGAAATTAAAACCTGTAGGGCAACCCTGAAAGGAAATTAGGAAAATGTAATTAAAATTGGACAAGCCAATTGGGTTATGGGTAGTGTAAGTCCTACTTTTATTAGTCCCACCCACCCACGTCCTTTTCTCTCCATCATGAGACACGATGTGTGCTTAACAGTATCTGGAGTTATTGAATGTGATAATTTTCCTTTGATGTCCATTGGACAAGTATTACTTCCGTAAAGGAAAATATGATTATGGATTATGGTATGGTGATTATGATTCTGAGATAGATTTATGGAAGCAAGAATGCGAATAAATACTATATGATGCATGCCTTGTGATAGATGATATTTTTATGTGTGATGTGCATTGTCAAGCATGTAATTTATTGGATGATTCATTTCAATCCCATGATAAATTATAGAATAATACAATATATGACTGATAGACCCCTGCACTACTACACCAGGAGAGCCCGACAAGAACAAATGGCACAAAAAGACAACAACAACATAGAGCAATTCTTTGCTCAAATAACTCAAATGATGGGCAATGGAGCTCGGGCAGGATTTAACTGGGCCAAGAAAGTGGCAGACATGAAGCCACCGAGTTTCACTTGAAACGAAGATCCCGTTGAGCTGGAAGATTGGATCATGGAGATGGGCAAGATCCTTGAGAATGTGGAATGCCCTGAGGATCGGAAGGTCAACTGTGCGGTGTTTTATCTGAAAAGTGAGGCAAATCTGTGGTGGAGAAATGCTCGAGGAACTCTCTTGGCTCAGCCCAACTTTGGCTGGGAAGCCCTCCAAATTCCTCTCAGAACCCGCTTTTATTTTCATCACGTGAAGATGCTAAGCAACAAGAATTCCACAATCTACAACAAGGAAGTGAGTCGGCAACCGAGTATTTTCGAAAGTTTACGGAGCTGATGCGGTTTGCGAGAAACACGGTTCCCGATGAAGGGTCCAAAGTCTCCAAATTCATTTGTGGACTGCAAGAGCGGCTGCAGACGTCTCTGCTAAGCAGAACTTATCCTACCCTTCACGAAGTTTATGAAAGAGTCGCTGATATCTGGAGAGTCTAGGCAGCCCAAGAAGAAAGGCGCAAGAAACGCAAGATAGAAGAGGCAGGCGGAAGTAACCACAACTTAGCAAGAGGGAACCAAAGGTTTAGGCCCAACAATGGAGGAGGTAACCAGGGACAGTACCGAGGCAATCAGCAGAACCATGAAGCTCAGCGAGTCCGTCGCTACATATGTAAGAGGTGTCAGAGAAACCACCCCGAAGTTGATTGCATAGGAAATCCAGTTAACTGCAACAATTGTTGTAGGAGGGGACATCGAGCCTATGAATGTCGAGCACCACCAACAGGAAACCAGCAAGTGAATCAAGGAGGGAACTATCCCAGGCTTCAACAGAACAACTGCCAGGGGAATCGCCAACAAAATGGGAACAATTTTGGGCACAACCAGCAGTATGTGAACCAGCAACCTGCGAACCTGCAGATTGGATATGGTAACTTTGGCAACCATCCGAACAATGGAGGTAATGGATATGGAAGGCAGCCAAACTACAACCAGGGGAATGCTAGGCAGAATAGAGGCCAGAACCGCAACAACAATGCTGGAGATGCGGTCAACAACAATACAACAGGAGGAGCTGGAAACCAGAATGCCAATGTCGGAAGGATTGTTGTCATAACAAAGACTGAGGCAGAAGCCGCTCATGGAGTTGTCACTGGTACATTTCTTATCCACGAGCAACCAGCTTTTGTGTTATTTGATTCTGGTGCATCTTACTCGTTCATATCATCATCATCATTTATTGAGAAACTGAGTTTGAATAAGTCATCTACCATATCAGTCCCCGTAGCAACCCCTACTGACTTAATAACAGTATGTGACACCTTATTTGAAGGAGTTGAGCTCAAAATCCTATCAAGTATCCTGCCAGCCAACCTGATAAAGTTTGACCTTGGGGGTATAGATGTTATTCTATGGATGGATTGGCTCGCGATGTATCGAGTAGTTATTGACTGATACGATCAGAAGGTTTGGTTGAAAGGACGCAAAGGGGAGAAGATCACCTATCGTGGTATCACAAGGGAACCTTGCATCAGACTAGTGTCAGCCTTGACTATAGTCAATCAAGTGAAGAAGGGAAACTCTGCCTACTTGTGTTACGTCCAGGATGTATCCAAGGAGGAAAATCTGTTGGAGGAGATACCTGTGGTAAAGGACTTTCCCGATGTCTTTCCGGACGAGATTCAAGGATGCCACCCAAACGAGAAGTGGAGTTTACCCTCGACTCAGTACCTGGAACCGCTCCTATCTCGAAGGCACCGTATCGGATGGCACCAACAGAATTAAAGGAGCTCAAGGATCGACTGCAGGAACTCATACACAAAGGGTACATACGACCAAGTGTGTCACCCTGGGGAGCACCAATGCTTTTTGTAAAGAAGAAAGATGGGAGCCTGAGGCTATGCATCGATTATCGAGAATTAAACAGCGTGACCATCAAGAACAAGTATCCTCTACCCCGGATTAACGATCTGTTCGATCAACTACAAGGGGCCAGTGTCTTCTCCAGAATTGATCTGAGGTCAGGGTATCATCAGCTTCGGGTAGCCGAAAAGGATATTCCGAAGACTGCCTTCAGAACCAGATATGGCCATTATGAGTTCACAGTGATGCCATTTGGTCTGACCAATGCACCTGCAGTGTTTATGGATTTGACGAACCGGGTGATGAGGCCATTTCTGGATCGATTCGTAGTAGTCTTTATCGATGACATCCTTGTGTACTCGAGGAGCGAGGAGGATCACGAGGAACATCTCAGAGAAGTGCTGCAAACTTTGAGACCAGAACAGTTGTATGCCAAGCTGTCTAAATGCGAGTTCTGGTTGGATCGTGTTCCATTTTTGGGTCACATCATTTCAAATGAGGGAATATCAGTGGACCCATGAAAGATCTCAGCAGTTAAGAACTAGCAAACACCGAAAAACGTGTCTGAAATAAGGAGTTTCCTTGGCTTAGCAGGTTACTATCGGCGCTTTGTGAAGGACTTCTCCAAGATTTCTAGACCACTGACTACGCTAACGAAGAAAGCAGTGAAGTATCAGTGGGACGACAACTGTGAAGAAGCATTTCAGACTCTAAAGGAGAAGCTAACTACGTCACAAGTGTTAGCTCTACCAAATAACTCTGGCGAGTTTGAAGTGTACAGCGATGCATCTAAGAAAGGTCTAGGGTGCGTACTTATGCAAGAAAGAAGGGTAATTGACTACGCCTCAAGACAACTGAAACCCCACGAGGATAACTATGCCACACATGACTTGGAGTTGACAACAATAGTTTTCGCGCTAAAGATATGGAGACATCATCTGTACGGGGCTGTTTGCAAGCTCTATATGGACCATAGAAGCCTGAAGTATATATTCACCCAGAAAGAGCTGAACAACAGACAACGAAGATGGCTAGAGATTATCAAGGACTATGACTTGCGTATTCAATACCACGAAGGAAAGGCAAATGTGGTCGCCGATGCTTTAAGTCGGAAGTCGAGCCATGCGGTGAATACCATGTTAGCCTTGCCAAGCTGGCTAGTTCGAGAAGCTCGAAATTGAAGTGGTAGAACAAGGAACAGTGCAGGGCCTACTTGGAAGCATGACAGTTGTGCCAGACTTCATTGAGGAAATAAGAAGCAATCAAGCCGGAGACGTGAAGTTCGAAAGGATCAGGAAGAAGATTGCAGCAGGAGAAGCCAAAGACTTCACGATTCACGAGGATGGAAGCATTCGCTACAAGGGAAGGTGGTGTGTACTGCAAAAATGCGCAGAAACTAAAGAAAAGCTAATGCGTGAAGCACACAACGCACCTTATTCTGTTCATCCTGAGGTCGACAAACTCTACAATGATTTGAAGAAGATCTTTTGGTGGCCCAACATGAAGAAGGAAGTAGCTGAGTTTGTAGCACGATGCTTAACCTGTCAGAAGGTGAAGTTCACAAGAGAACGGGAGGCTTAGTTCAGTCATTGGACGTCCCAGTCTGGAAGTGCTATTCCATTTCTATGGATTTCGTAACTGCCCTACCGACGTTAAAGCATGGATTAAATCAGATATGGGTAGTGGTGGACCGATTGACCAAGACAGCAAGGTTCATTCCAATGAAGGACACATGGAGCATGGAGCAAAGAGCTGATGCGTATATCAAGAACATAGTGAGATACCATGGGGTTCCGAGTTCAATAATCTCAGACAGGGACCCTAACTTCCTCACATATTTCTGGAAGGCTCTTCAATAAGCGTTGGGAACCCAACTAAGATTCACTACAGCGTTCCACCCAACCACGGATGGACAAACACAAAGGACCATTCAGACATTGGAGGACATGCTAAGGGTTTGTGTCATGGACATCCAAGGATCATGGGTTGACAAGTTGCTACTAATAGAATTCTCGTACAACAACAACTACCACGCCATCATAGGCATGGCACCCCACGAAGCTTTGTATGGGAGGAGGTGTCGAACGCCTCTATGTTGGAGTGACATCAGCGAGACAGTGGTGTTAGGCCCACAAATTATTGAGGAAATGACAGATCAAGTACGACTCATCCACCAAAGAATGAAGGCAGCACAAGACAGCCAAAAGTCTTGTGCAGATCAGTAAAGGAGACCATTAGAGTTCCAAGTGGGTGAAAAGGCGTTTCTTAAAGTTTCGCCTACGAAGGGAGTAACGAGATTCAACCAGAAAAGGAAGCTGAGCCCAAAGTTCATCGGACCATATGACATTCTGGAAAGAATTGGAGAAGTTGCGTACCGACTAGACCTACCTTCGAATTTGGGACAAGTAAACAATGTTTTTCACGTGTCGCAGTTAAAGAAGTATGTACCCGATTCATCCCACGTGTTGGATCCCGAACCGATTGAGTTAGATCCGTCTTTGACATATGAAGAGCATCCTATCAAGAGCCTCGATACCAAGACAAGAGGCACATTATCAAGAGCGTTAAGCTAGTGAAAGTCCTATGGACTAACCATCAGACCGAAGAGGCTACTTGGGAAGCAGATGATGAAATGAGAAAGAAGTATCCACACCTCTTTGACGAAGTTAACTGAGTTCCGAGGATGTCACTCCTCTAAGGGGGAGAGGAATGTAACCCTTTAGGTTTTCGTGACCTTGATCCTTGTGCCACATTGAACTAAATATTAATGCAATCAATATATTGTGTGTGTTGACTGTTTCTACATATCATATATTGTGTGTGTTGACTGTTCCTACATATCATATAATTGTGTGTGTTGACTGTTCCTACATATCATATCCTCCTTCAAAAACAACCCAACCCCCTCCCTCTTCTCACCCGTCACCACCACCCACACCATCACCCCCTCCAACAACACCATCACCACTTCCTCCTCCACCTCTCTACCTCCCTCTGTCTCTCTCTTTCCCTCTCCCCTGTTCTGCCTGACGAAAGCAGAGGAAGCAGCAGCAGCGGCAAAGCCGCTGCCACCCCTTCGACGACGCCACCACCACCAGCCACCTCAATCTCTCCCTCCCTCTCTGTGTTGACCCCATCTTCCTCCTCCCCTCTCTGTGCTGACCCCATCTTCCTCATCCCCTCTCTGTTTCGACCGAAAGAGAGGCAAAAACAGCGGCGAATCGCTGCAGAATCACCGCCATCGCCGCTGACGCCATTACCGCCGGCGAAGAACACGGCCGGCGAATCGATCACACCTACTCTGTTATGTGATAATCAAAATCCTCACATGATTCGTTTTTGATAATCAAAATGAAATTTTAATGTCTAAATCCGAACTTGGATCGATTGGGTGTTATGTGTTCTTGAAATAGGGTTTAAAGTATAGTTTCAGAAACTTGAAGGGTAGAATCTACCACATATAAAACTGCTAGTGTTGGTGGAAAGGTTATTATGTGTCTTTTATCGGAATTTCGGGGATCCAGTTGTTATTTACCTAAACTGCATATAAATTATAAGATAAAAAATACTATTTTTAGATTAAAATTATTTCCTAACATTTCTAAATAATATTTTAATTATGTGAAAGAAAATTGCTTACTAAAAATTATGTAGGAGTTATTTAATATGGAATATTGTTGATTCTCTTGAAAAATAAGCAAACTAAAAATATATGTTGTTAAATAAATATTTTCTAAGTGCATCTAAATTAGTGTTTGGAGTAAAATATGTTATTTGCTTAATATTGATAACATAAAATAAGTTAGGAAGTTAAATAGGAAAATAAGTTTTAAGAAAACTCCTTTATTTATAAATAGATAAAACTTGATTATTATTTGTGAATATTAGAAATTATTTCTCCAAAATAAAGTTATAATTATGTGTGGCTAAACACTTGTTCTCTTTGAATAAATATTTTGTGAGATTTATTTATGGATTTAATTATTTAATATAATATACATCTTATAATAAATTAGTTGGATTTAAATTTTGTAGTCACTTACAAATAAATGTGTTGTGTAATTAATTAGGGTAAAAGACACTGACCTCCCCTGACTTTAGGGTTAAATACACTTCGCTACCTTGTGTTTTGGAAAAAGACACTTCGCACCAATTAAACGGAATATTATATGGACACTTAGCACCCGTTTGTTATGTTCCGTTAGAAAAGTGATTACTGAATCTTTTCAGACCATATTGCCCCTGTATAATTTTTTGGACTTTTTATCCATTTTATCATCAAAAACACCAAGAACACTAAGAACATGCTTAAATCATAAACTTTACAATTTTAATCACAAACCCTAAAATATGACATTTTCACCCAAAAATTCAAAATATTGATGACAAAAATTTGATACTTATTCTTCTCAATACTTATTGGGTCAGACCTATCAACTGCCAGTTCAATTAAATCCACAGATTCTAAGAACTTATTACGTAACTTTGACATTTATGACAAACAAATCCTGTTGAACAACTTAGAGAAATCCAAGTTTTTCCCAATAGTGCAGATTTTCAATAAATCTAAACTCATAACACCGAACAAACATCAAAGATATAGATCATGCCTATGAACTTCCACACTTAACAGCTCGTTTCATTTTTAAAAAAATGGAGTAGATCTGGACAACAAAAGCCAATAGACTTGAATAAATTGGAACTAACAAGCCAACGATGATGATGTAAGATCGATTCAATACCGTCTTCTGCCTCTAATTGAGATCTGATCCAAAACTTGATTGTAAACTTCGTCCGAGTTGGGATTCCTCCTTTAAGTGCAGCTTCTGCAGACTTCACCAAGTTCAGATTTCTAATTTAGGTGGAGCGTCCGCAGATCATATGACGTTCGAGGCTAAGTTCACTACGAAGGTTTAATCTTAGAAGAAATACTTCAAAAACTATCATACACACTCCACATAACAACCTTATTGAAGCAGGGAGAAATCTTACAACAAAATAAAAAACCTTAGCTTGGTCAAGAGAAAAAAGAAAGCACCAGCTGACCAAGATCTAGCAAGAGAGAAACTGAAATACCCGAATTTATCTAATGGGGGCGATTGTGCAATTTCTTAAAAACGTTTATTATAAATACGGGGGCTAAACCATGCATTTTAGAAACTAAGGGGGGAGTATTTGTCTTTTACATAAACAAATATAAATAATAGTGTATTTATACTGTATAATATCGTATTCTTATACCCGTATAATACGAGACTTATATACGTATACATACTATAATAATAATAATAATAATAATAATAATAATAATAATAATAATAATAATAATAATAATAATAATAATAATAATAATAATACAAACAATTCCATTATCTAATAATACTCCTACTACAACACACACTCTCTCTCTCCTTTCCCCTCCTGATCAATTGTTTTTCTCCTTCCCCTACATCACCATCCCCCTTCCCATCTTTTTCTCCTCTCACAAACAACTCCCCAACTATTTCTCTCTCCATTTGTTTCTCTTCCCTCACAAAAACTCTCTCTTTCTCTCTCTCTCCTTCTCCCTCTCGGCAGACACACAAAACACCCTCATCATTCTTTTTTTTAATTCCTCTTCTCACAAAACATCTCCCTCTCTCTTGCTCCTCTTCTCCCTCACGGCAAAACACACACACACCACCTGACCCATCTCACATAACACCTCCCCCTAATGCTACTCCCTCATCTATATTAACCCCTCAATTTCCTTCTCCAAAACAACAACAACAACAACACCATCATCTTCTTCCTCTTCCCCCCTTCGGCAAAACAACCACACCCGACAACACAAACACAAAAAAAAAACCACCACCACCTCCAAACACCAACATCACCTCAATCTCTCCCTCCTCTGCCACAACAAAACAACACAGCTACAACAACATCATCACCACCCCACTGCCAACACCACCATAACCACCACTTCCATCAAACACCACCACTGCCACCTCACTTCTCCCCCCACCTTCATCACCATCCCCTCATATCCTCCCTCCTCTGCCAAAACAGAGCAGCCCCCATCCACAACAAACAGAGGCACCACCAACAACAACCACCACCACTGCCGACACCAACGCCAACACCACCTCCTCCATCACCGCCACCTCCAGACCCCTATCTCTCTGTCTCGGCCTCTCTTTTGTTTCTTCGTCCCTCTCTCGTCCTCCCTGGTCGCGAGAGACGTCAGGAGCAGCAGCAGCTGCAGCGGCGGCAAAGGCCACCACCGAATCGGACCCGGAGACCCGACCCGACGGGAACCCAGCCGCCGGTGCTTCCCCGCCTCTCTTCGTCCCTTCCGGCGACTCACCCACACCCCTAGGGGTCCGACCGAACCTAGGAGGCTTCAATTCCGGCCACCCAACGGCCGGAGCTCCGTAGCTTCCGCCGAGAAACTCGACCCGAAACCCGGGTCCGATCCTCTATCAATCGGTAACCAATTTCAGGAATTTTTGGCATAAATCATGACATTTCAACATGAATTTGAGTTTAGATTATCAAAATTGGATGGGTATTGATGTAGGTGAAGATTGTGGGTTGAATTTTGAGGGTGAGGAAGATGAAGTGGACGTGGGTGTTAAGGGGGTGATATTTGTCATTTTCATAAACTTGAGAAGGGGAACTAACTGTCTTTAAAGAAGTCTTCAGGGGGACTAAATGCACTATTATTAGGAAACCTATGAGGGGAGCTAGTGGACATATACACAACATGTTTCTTTTAAAACTAATCCAAATTAATTATCAAGAATTTTTTTTTAATTCATAATAATTGCTATTGTTAAATATCTTGATTGGCAAATACTTATGAAAACTTGACTATGTTACAACTTTTTATTCAAAAGATTGTGAACTAAAATAAGGTAGGGGGAAATTTATGTCATTCTCAGAAATTTTGGGGGGAGGTATCAACAATTTGTTCATTATGTGGAAGGGAGAATTTTTGCTCCTTGGGGAGCCCCTTGTCTTTTACCTAAACTATATTAATTATATAATAATATTTGTTAATATTTAATGTCAACTAATTAGCTATTTTAATAAATAGATGAAAACAAATATATTTGTAATAAAATAAAAAAACTTAAATTTCTATAAGATGGAAATTACTTATAGTTAACATTGTAATTCATTTTCTTGAAAATATAGTCAACAAAAGATACATTTTGTATAATCAATGAAGAAGAAAATGTTTTAACTAAATATAACTCTATTTTATAGCAAGTTTCTAAATATTCATAATTATTTCATAGTCTTGTAAAATTAGATATTGTTTTCATGAAATGAAGCAAATTAGAAATAATTTCTTTAAAATTTACTTTTTCAATTGCAAGAATTATTGTTTCACGTGACTTTGATGTTAAACAGAAATTTTGGGGGTGCTAGTTGTCAAATCCGAAAGTAATAAAGTATGAGGGGGTGATTGATTATGTCATTTACAAATGTCTTGGGATATAGTTGTAGCTTACACAACCTAAATTTTTAATATACTTGAATATTTGGTTCTAGTATATATAATTACATATTTATATCCAATTATCTATAAAAGTAAATACTTTTGTATAATGGTATAAGAAAAGAAAAAATTAATAAACTTGGCTATGTTATCATAATATTTTGATGAACTATGCTACGTATAATTTATTAGATTTTGTTATCTCCTAAATGATAATTTTTGTCGTGTTCCAAACGATTAAATACTTACTCTAGTAAGATTAATTAATGACGACGTTCGTATAAATTGGAATTTTAGCCACAATCAAATACGTATGTATTGTCTTCTTGGAAATTATGGAGGAAAATAATATTATTTACTAAGTATTTAATTAATTCAAATAAGAACAAGATAATATTTTCTCTAAAATGCCTACTGATTAGCTCGTGTTGAGTATTTAGTAGAATCCGGGATTTTATAATTAGAATAAGTAAATGATTAAATTGCGTGATTTTATGGATTTGGTAAAAATATCAAAATCAACATTTGAAGTTTAAATTATTTTCTTAACTATTGAGAGCACACTTGCTATCATTTTTACCATAAACACCGATGGAATTCTATGAGCAGTTAAACGGGGGAATATGGGTTGTATTGGAAATAAAATAAAGGATTCATCAAAAGAAAAATGAGGACATGCATCGCATACTTGCATTATGCATGCTAGTTGATATTTTGATTCATTAGGGGTTATACTTGTAGACGTCCAGTTCGTAGGCGACGAGTTTGTCATGAACGAGTACTAGGACTTCCCTTATCGTGCGAACACCGATCTACTTATAACCGGTAAGTTCATATGTGCGATACCTGAACTATCAAAATGTGATTTTGTGTGCGTTACAAATTGCTTCAACTTGCGATACTCGGGTTTGATTAAACATTGTGATCTATATTTTGAGAAATATTCCTCTTAAATGTTACGGTTGAAAATCTTGAATTTTGGGTACAAATATTATGGTTGTGGAATGACAACTGGAAATCCAAGTGATACACTTGAGGAATGAAGATGAAAATGAACAATGCACTGTAATATAATTGGGGTAATGCACAGAGGATGCGGAAATTACGGCTCAGGCCGGAGGCGCTAGGTCGCGACCCTCCATTTTGTTATGATACGGCTCAGGCCGGAGGCGCTAGGTCGCGATCCTCCATTTTGTTATGTTACGGCTCAGGCCGGAGGCGCTAGGTCGCGATCCTCCATTTTGATATGTTACGGCTCAGGCCGGAGGCGCTGGGTCGCGATCCTCCTTTTATTGTGAAACTATGTAGTACTACTTATACCGGTGCAGGTTACAACGGTATAGGGGTGTCGACACTTAAGGTCTCATAGTCGTGTTTATGAGCGGGGATTTGACGTATGGGCATCCCACAACGCTCGGGTGAATTGGGATCTTAGATATCCCAAGAGGCACCCTATGGTAGTATATATTGCATCGTAACCTCTCTGGGGCATTTGACACCCGCTGGGCAACACTACGCCAGCTAAACTAAAAGATAAGAAAGGAATCGGTTAATATTTGACAGCTCAGTTGGATTCCCGTTAAATATCATGTAATTCATATACGTGTTTCGTGTCAAAACTCATTTTACTTATTGCAGTATGAATTTACTCAGTTTTTACTGATTAAAGTTTTTCCTGCGGTCGGCTTGTGCTATTTTAAAACCTGCAGGTTACGAGAAAGATGGGAGACGCTCACGACGCCGCTGACTAGGATATTAAGCTACTCAGTAATTCACCTAGCATTTTTCATTTTGTAAATTAATGTAATTATTTCTTTCAGACAATGTCACTGGTTTTATGAATGTATAATAAGTTATATTTGGATTATCGATGGTTGTACTAACTGTGAACCGACGATCCTTATCCGTTCCCAATGAGGCTCATCACCTCGGGCGGAGACATCTCAACCAAACATGCGGTTCGGCCGGCCGTGTGGATTGGTGGGGTGTTGCAGAAACCCTCTTTCATTTATTCAAATCTGCAAATGTCAAGAACCCATTTGCAGAAGCTACTCTTCTTCTAGACAAAAAACTAAATGGAGGTGAAGGCTGAAGAGTCAAAGTGATAACTCCATATTTGGAGTTATATTCTTATATGTTTCCTTACCGTTTTGCGTGTATTCCGATGCGTTTTGATGGATTTTGGATCATTTCTTGCTAAATTTGAGCATGTTGAGTCTTTGCACGTTAATGATGAGTCCGGGCACTTTTTGCATTAATTTTGACTAAATTTTATCACGTTTGATCTTCCGGTATGTTTCTCGTGTTGTGGTTTTCAGGAACCGGGAGCTCGGGACGTGACATTGGAGCAAAAGTGAACTTCGGAAAAGTTGGAGGCTCAAAGGGATGCTCGGGAAGTGAAGACGAAAGGAAAAAGAGCAAGAAGATGAAATTTGATTGGTGGAAGACCAGAAGTAATCGTACGTTTACCTCAAGGTAATCGTACGATTACCTTCACTCAGAAGTAGTCGTACGTTTACTATGAGGTAATCGTACGATTACCTTCAATGCAAGTAATCGTACGATTACATCAAGGTAATCGTACGATTACCTCTGCGGCCAGGATCGGATTTTTGGGCTATTTTCGCTATTTTGGCATAGTTTTGAGAGTTTTGAGCCATGAAAGACTTAGGAAACATTGGGGAACGTGTTGGGCATCAAAAAACACCTTGGGAGACGTGCTTTGGAGAGCTTGGAGCTAGGTTGAAGAGCTTGGATCATCCGTTTGGCTTCTAATCTTCGTTTCTTCTCTAGTTTTCCATATTGGATCATGATACTTTGTATTTTGAACATGATTATGAGTAGCTAAACCCTTATTTTGGGATATCTCGTAGGAGACTAGGGTTTGATCACTACACTTGTGATTTATGGATTTGCTTGCATGCTTTTGAGCTTAATTGATGATTTCTTCTCTAGTTATGTGTATTTTACGCATTTGATTTATCTTTTCTATTGGTAGACGTATTAATAGGATTGTGCTAGGTTATGAACGATAGAGGAATCTACGTTTGTTGCCCGGAAAATTGAAATACACACTAGCCGTATCTAGGGTTGAGGAATCTTGCTAGTTAGCTAAGAACAAGAGTAGAATTATCATCGTAATGCGTGTTTGAACTTGAGTAAGCTAGAGGAATCAGTTACGATAGTTTAGGCATAGTTATTGGTTGAGACATCTTCAATATAAAATTGCTCGTTTAACTAGAACAAGAACTCATCGTGTTAGTAGAACATAAATCCAACGTAGTGTGAAATACCTAGTGATCCGTAGAGATATCCTGAATTTGATCAATCTTGAGAAACATCAAAATCAACTCGTGCTTATTAATCTTGAAATAATTCATTGAATTATTGGGGGATAATTGTTATTTTAATTTTTAGTAGAAATAGAACAAAACAACTGCGCTTTGCCCACATAAAGAATAAATTTAGTAGTTAATTTACACGAAGTCCCTTGGGTTCGACAAACCGAACTTTTCCGATTATTACTACACCGACAACTGTGCACTTGCAGTTGGAGCGTGTCACAAAGCCGTGATGCTGAGATATTGCTGGAAGCAAAAAGGAGAGAGGGAAAGTCGACCCACCTGCCTCTGTTTTGCCGAAGCCAAGACCACCGACGCCTTCCCGAATTCAAGTCCGTCGGTCGATTGTCCTCAGACGGCGGCGGTTCCACCACTGCAATAACCTTCGGAGCCACCATCGGCCACCCAACCGCTTCATCATCTCAAGATCCCCATCCTCGATTCAAATCTAGATTACCCCCAAAACTAATTCGATCTCTGAGTGTGGCTGCACTGGTGGTTGGGTGTTGAAGGAGGATGAGGAGAGGAGAGTAGGGGCGGTGTGGTGGTGCTCTGCTTCTATGGATTCGGATTGAGATCGAGACAGAGATAGAGGGGAGAAAATGAGGAATGAGAGAAAAGAGAAGCGAGCGGTTGGTTTCACAGTAGGAGGGGGAGAGAGAGAAAGAGGGGGAGAGAGAGAGGATTAGGGTTAGAAATGAATGAGAGAGAGGCCGGGGTAATTTATATGGGGTAATTTTATAACATTTTCAGGGGTAAAGTGGTCTTTTTCCTCTCGCTGTTAGTCAACCGTTAGTCTCCATCTAAAAAAAGGTGCAAAGTGTCTTTTTCCAAAACACAAGGTAGCGGGATGGATTTAGCCCTAAACTCAGGGGTGGTCAGTGTCTTTTACCCAATAAATTAATATTTTCTAATTATGAGAATGTATAAATTTAATATGTGATTTCTTACTTAATAATTTTTAAGAGCTAGTATTTATATAAGTAGTGATATTTCTATGAGGAAAATAAATAAATAATACTAAATAAATAAATAAATATATAGTTGTTGTTTACGTCGCCGGTTTATTATATATATATATATTGTATACTATTAATTAATGGGGTTATGGGGAAAATGAGACTTGTTAGGATTATAACATTCCACATATCATACTTGGACTTGTGATTGATTTAGAAATTATAACTGTAGGTGACGAGTTCGTAGACGAAGGTTACGTCTACCTGTGAAAGCCGACATGATATTTGCTGTATTATCAAGGTGAGTAAACATGCCAAGTCTAGCGTGCCAAGCTCCTTCCGTGTCGAAAATATGATTTTATAATTTGTCTCAAAATGTGTTTTGTGACTCTCATGCTTTTCTTGAGATTTGGTTGTGTTTGAAATATTTGCTTTGAAATTGACATGTGAAAAAAATAAGGCTTAATAACGTAAAGTGGAAAGAGTTGTACGGGGAAAACTTATTATTGTCGTGTTGGCTTTAGCCACTCGGCCTGTGATTATTATTGTCGTGTTGGTTTCGTCCACTCGGCCTGTGATTATTATTGTCGTGTTGGCTTCGTCCACTCGGCCTGTGTATTTTAACCCGGTCGCAACCTGCCGGGTTGCTCCATGTACTCCCCTCTCTGGCCGCAGAAGTCTTAAGGGGGTGCCGGCACTTAAGGTCTTGGATGCTTGTGATGGATTATTCTTCCCCGTATCAACTAATGGATTTTATGGTTTGGATATTGGATATTAATGGGAATGGAAATATTGAAATTAAATGATTTGGATATTGGATATTAATGGGAATGGAAATATTGAGATTAAATGGTTTGGATATTGGATATGGATTTAATCATGATTGTTGGAGGTTTTTCTGAAAAGTTTACGAGAACTTGAGAATGTCTTACTATTACACTGTCTTTTACTTCCGCTGTATTTCCATTGGCAGTTAAATACTTGTGAAATAATTACTCTCATCCATTTATTATTATTACTTGAGTTAAAATATCCCGTCTCCGATTTACGTGCTTGGGTGTTACTCACTCAGTATTTCATTGCTGACTTTAGAAACTGCGGTTCTTGTTTTAATTCTCACCGGACGTCTAGATGGAGAAGGCTTGGCTTAGGACGGTGGAAAACGCGGACTCATCTAGTTTTATCAGCACGCCTAGTAAATCGAACTCTTAGACTTTTAACTTTGTGTAATAATGTTCTAAGACGATGTGTGAAACTTTTATCATATGTAATATATATCTATGGCAGCGTTTGTTCTCAATTTCCGCCATTTCATATTAAGTAGCACCCACCCGGGCTCTCCGGTCCGGAACGGAAAGTCTGGGAACCAAGGGGTGTTTACACGAGATTCCTTGAACCGACCAGGCTCGGTTTGGTGCGAGCTTGGGTGGTTTCGGGGTCAGTTAACAGGCCATAGATTTTTCATAATACCTCTAACCGACCTGTATAACCGTAACCGGGTATAATAGTTCGGTCCAGTGCAGTTTTGGGCCGGGGTCGGTTAAAACTGTTGGCAACAACTCAAAATGGTGGTAACTCCAACCGTTGAGGCCAGTTTCTAGTTAGTTAACCAGCAAACTCGGTTCGGTTACCAGCCAATTTCGGTTGTGGCCCGGATCAGTTAATACCGGACCGATTCACGGTTCGTCTGAAGGTCTATTAGCCCTAGCCCGCTAAAACTTGATTCAGTCCCGGTTCGATCCTTTCGAGCTCGTGCTCGGGTTCGGCTACTGCATAATCGGTTCACAACTGAGCTAGTTCACCCAGCCCCTTTGAGTCTTTTACAACTCTACCCTCAACCTTCTCTCCATTCTTCAACATAGTGCCAATGGCACATGTCATATTGGACTAAGATTAAAGTAGCTGATATTCATGTATCAAAACCAATATAATAGATATTCTTTCAAGGAAATAACATGTTCAAGGAAAGAACATATAGCATCCAAACAACATGTTTTAGTTTAAGAAAAGCCAAAAAGTCCAAATACGAAGATAGTCAACCTATGATAACACTAGGATAACACTGTTATTTTTAATTTTTATTAGTTTGGTACAAATCCGTCCACAAGTGATGTCTAAAAGAATTGCCTACTAATATAAATGATGTCCAGTGATCAAACCAGGAGACCATATATTTTTTAAAAGAGTAATGCTATATGGACATAATTTTAGACATAAACATAGACATAATTTTTAAATGTCGTAAAATCAACCCCTACTATAGAAATACTAAATAATTTGGAAACATTGTCACATAATCAAAAACACTAAAAGTAGAAATTATGTCTAAAATTCTGTCCAAAATTATGTTCGTTTAGAATTATTCTTTTTAAAAAGAAAAAGAAAGGAAAAGAAAATATCATACAAACAACATGTTTTTTTTTGAAATGTACAAACAACATGTTTTTTTTAGGAAAAACAACATGATTTTTAATCTAGAAAATAATCCTCAAATACGGCCCAAGAAAATAAATTCTGGGTCCGGGCCTGGCCCAAATAAAGGGGGTTCGGGGTTTATAAGACCCGAGCAATTGAGACCGGCCCATCTGAAGGTCGGTCGTCACTCTCTTCAGTTAAACGCAAATATTGATTAAACATTGTATTGATTTAGCACTCGTACAGAGAGAGAGAGCACGAAGAGGGGTTTCCATACGAGTCCCAGAGCGAGAGAGAGACACGAAGAGGGGTTTCCATACGAGTCACAGAGCGAGAGAGACGACGGAGAATTGGCGGAGGAGTGCACAGACCACATGGAGGAGGAAGAAGAATAAGAAGAAAGAGGGTTTAGGAGGCTAAGGATAGGGTTTAGGAGGCCCAAGCTATGATCTGAAGAAGTCGCCCACGAGGTTTCCTTCATAACTCTCTCTCCGTCTTTCTAATTTCATGATCCAAATTCAAGTCGCTTCTCTCTATCTGATGTCAATTTTGGAAAGCCCTCTGTGCAATTGCCATTATATTGTGTGTATGACTAAATCATATTGTTGTGGGTTTCTTAATTGATGTAAGATATAGTTGGGTTGCTGTTAGATTCAATTGGGAATATATATACTGATTTTGTAGTGAGTGAATTTGTTTCCATGTCAACACAATTAATTATTTACCAAAATTAAATAAACCCATGTTTCAATTAGAATTTCGGAAGTTCAAATCAAGGTGAAATAATAATGCAATGAAGAAATCAGATTAGTGTTTGAGTTGCTTGTTGCTGTCTGTAATTGTGTAGAGGTTAATTATGAATCTACTAGGTAAGACTGTCCAGAAATGAATCAGATTAGGGTTAAAAGTTGCGCTTTAAAAAGGATGCGATGGATGTTGTCCTGGAAGGCTGGGAGTAAGAAGACACATGGCTAGATGGATGCTTTGGTGCCTTGGTCTTTGGAGGCCAGAGGTAGAATGTTGGTTTTGGGAATCTAGAACTTCTGTTTACTTCTACTAATGATCTGGAAATCATAGCTTGTTGAGAATCTACTCCCTCTAAAGATTGATATCCACAGTTTGTGGAGAATCCATTTAAGTTACTGTGAAGGTGAGAACGTTTCTTCGTAGTTTCCTGTTGAACTTTTGAGTAATTAGAAGGATAGATACCAAGGTCTACTGTGATCCGAGACCCAATTGATGTAGAAGAGGGACACATTTTGATGCAATATATGCCCTTTATCATTCTGAATATCAAGGGTTCGATCTTTGGATCTCCAGAAATTACTTAAAAGTGAAGTACATTATGTGTTGGAACTTTTTTTCATACTTGAGATACGGAGGCGTGTATTAGGTGCTGTTCTCAAGAAAGCTGTGTTAGGTCTTTGATTCTTAGAGAAAAAATAATTAAAAGTAAGAAGTCTTTGAGAAAGAGAGGAAGCTAGAGAAGAGGACGAGTCATTTTTCACAGTGGGTTACTAGATTCTCATTATTTAGAAGAAGAGGGTCTTGTGTATTGGAGCTGGAAGAGGGAACAAATGGAAACCCAGGCTAGCTCATGGGGAGTTCCATGGAGGGAAGGCTAGAACTGATTTGCGTCTTTTGAACCATTTGGTTTTAGTTAAGACCCATTTGCTGTTGATGGTTTTGTAGAATTTACTAAAGGTCTACCCCGTTGCTTAATTAGGAGATGGTTTGGTTTATAAGAAAGAAATGATACTGAGTGTTCAACATCGCTGAATTGTTGCTTTGGTCTCATGTCAAACTTTTTATAAGGTGGGTAAGCATACAAGATAAGTGGGATGTTATCTTTTGCACATATTCAGATGTGCATGCTTGGTGTTTGGTTTTCTTTTGTGGTGTTTAAGTATGTTTGGCAGATACAGATCCACTTTGTATTTTATTGATTTAACTTGGTGGTATTGCAGGCTTTATGAATGTCGTACTACTTCGTGTCATTAGTGAAATAGTAGAAATGGTTTTATTGTAAACAAAACATTTCTTATTGTGGTTCACAATTGTGGGTGGCTCTGTATCCGACAATTGTTGCAGGTTTTAGGAAGATATTTTGATGTTTGGACATTCTGCGTGCTTAAGAGATGGGTGGAAAATTTCGGGACCTTTAGATATGTGTGTGTATACATGTTAATCATACTATCTGTAAGTATGTATGTTTTATTCAGCTGGTCTCACGCCTTTTGCTTTTTTAGAAGTAGATTGCCTCTATAAGCTAGATTAGGAATTGTCATTGAGGCCTCAGGAAAGTAGGTGTTCGGATATAGAAGCTTCAAAATATTCAAATCTAAACAACCACTACCAAATCCAAACATTATGAATTAAATTTTCCTTTGACAATTTTAACAATCCCATGGAAGATGAACTTAATAGTTCTCAGTTCTAGATGGTCCAATTTTTTTTGTCTCGAATGACCACCACAAACCTATGCCCCATCATTCTTGAAACCATATCTCAATCATAGTTATCCCATGGATAGCATCATTTCGCATTCCAGAACACCTAAATTTATAGCAACTCAATAAGTGTCTCAAGATTAAGTTTTCCTTACCAAATTAGTGCAGTCTCGTGGAGCGATACCTATATCCTTTTCCATTTAAAAATCACAATACTTCTTGAACTGAAAGAACCTCCACTACCTATGCAGACATGGTCATCCAAACTTAACAAAACCACTACGCCTTGCAGTACAATTGACATAATCCCATTGGAACGATGACCATCGTTCTAATTCCAGAAACCTCAAATCAAATAACAGACCCTTATCATTTCCAGAAGCCTCAAATAACCCTAATTTTTTTATTGGTCCCACATAACCACCACAAACGTTTGCCCCAACATTCACGAACCAATTTATCTTACTCAATTATAATTATCCCGTGGACCAGAACAACCACATTTTAGAAAACTACCTCATCATTTTGTTTTCCTCACAAAATTAGAGCAGTCTCTCATTAAATGATGACATATATCATCTTCAATTAAAGAAACCCAATTTCACCCAAATCAACGAAACCAATATGCCCTTCAATTTTAAATAATCCCATTGGGTGATACCTATATCATTCGAAGTTTGGAAGCCTCAAATATCATACCTACTACATTTTTCCACCAGCAAAATGTTAAACCGAAATTCAAACTTCTTACTTTTCCCACCCCATCAGAATAGTCCTATGGATTGATCACCTGTCTCTAATTCCGTACATCCTGTTCTCTTTTAACCACAACCACATGCATCTGTCATCCACAAAATTAATTTACCTTACCCCATTCAAACTCAAAAGACGGCTTCAACCGCATTCATCCAACCTTTTTGAAATCAATTAATGTTACCCAATTAAAATGATCACGTGGAAATGATGACCTATATTATTTCAATTCTGGATGCCCCAAATTTCGAACTCATATAACCAGCATGACAATGTTTATTCAAACTTCATGAATTTTATTATCCTTCGATTAAGACAATCTAATAGAATGATGAATGTAGTAATTTATACTAGCACGTCATTATTTTCAAAACCTAATGATGACGAAAAGCATATGCCCCAAAACCGATCACTCACCATTTTTGACTTAAGCCCCTTGACTTTTGAAACTAAGTAAAACCACCAACACTTTTGGAAATATGGATTTGATTAGTGTGGGTAAAATAGTTAGCTATCTCGATACTATAGATACTAAGAAATATGGATTTGATTAGTGTGGGTGTAGCAATATTCTTGAGGCAGTTTTGTGCAGAATAAGAATTGTTTTCTGTATTGGTGTAGGCAGAGGAGTTGAAAGGCAAGGTGGGTAAGCATACAAGATAAGTGAATGATGAATGTAGTAATTTATACTAGCACATCATTATTTTCAAAACCTAATCATGACGAAAAGCATATGCCCCAAAACCGATCACTCACCATTTTTGACTTAAGCCCCTTGACTTTTGAAACTAAGTAAAACCACCAACACTTTTGGAAATATGGATTTGATAAGTGTGGGTAAAATAGTTAGCTATCTCGATACTATAGATACTAAGAAATATTGATTTGATTAGTGTGGGTGTAGCAATATTCTTGAGGCAGTTTTGTGCAGAATAAGAATTGTTTTCTGTATTGGTGTAGGCAGAAGAGTTGAAAGGCAAGGTGGGTAAGTATACAAGATAAGTGGGATGCTATCTTTTGCACATATTCAGATGTGTATGATTGGTGTTTGGTTTTCTTTTGTGGTGTTCAGTATGTTTGGCAGATAGAGATGCACTTTGTATTTTATTGGTTTAACTTGGTGGTCTTGCAGGCTTTATGGATGTCGTACTACTTAGTGTCATTAGTGAAATAGTAGGACTGGTTTTATTGTAAACAAAACATTTCTTATTGTGGTTCAGAATTGTGGGTGGCTCTGTATCCGACAATTGTTGCAGGTTTTAGGAAGATATTTTGATGTTTGGACATTCTGCGTTGATGGAAATTTTGAGACCTTTAGATATGTGTGTATACACTGTTAATCGTACTATTTGTAACTAAGTATGTATGCTTTATTCAGCTGGTCTCACGCCTTTTGCTTTTCTAGAAGTAGATCGCCTCTATCAGTTAGACTTGGAATTGTCATTTAGGCCTCAGGAAAGTAGGTGTTAGGATCTAAAAGCCCCAAAATTTTCGAATGTAAACAACCACTACCAATTCCAAACATGATGAATTGAATTTTCCTTCGCCAATTTTTACAATCCCATGGAAGATGAACTTAATAGTTTTCAGTTTCAGATGGTCCAATTTTTATTGTCTCGAATGACCACAACAAATATATGCCCCATCATTCACAAAACCATATCTCAATCATAGTTATCCCATGGACAGCATCATTTCTCATTCTAGAACACCCAAACTTATACAAACTCAATAACTGTCTCAAGATTAAGTTTTCCTTACCAAGTTAGAGCAGTCTCGTGGAGCGATACATAGGAAAATTTAAAACCCCAAATACGTATTGAACTGAAAGAACCTCGAGAACCTCTGCAGACATGGTCATCCAAAAGTAACAAAACCACTACGCCTTGCACAATTGACATAATCCCATTGGAGCGATGACCTATATCGTTCTAATTCAGAAGCTTCAAATCAAATATCAGACCCTTGTCATTTCGAGAACCTCTGCAGACATGGTCATCCAAAAGTAACAAAACCACTACGCCTTGCACAATTGACATAATCCCATTGGAGCGATGACCTATATCGTTCTAATTCAGAAGCTTCAAATCAAATATCAGACCCTTGTCATTTCTAGAAGCCTCAAATAACCCCAATTTTTTTATTGGTCCCACATAGCCACCACAAACGTATGCCCCAATATTCACGAAACCAGTTTATCTTACTCAATTATAATTATCCCATGGACCAAAACAACCACATTTTAGAAAACTATCTCAACATTTTGTTTTCCTCACAAAGTTAGAGCAGTCTTTTATTGAATGATGACATATATCATCTTCAATTAAAGAAATCCGAATTTCCCAAATCAACGAAACCAATATGCCCTTTTCAATTGAAATAATCCCATTTGGGTGATACCTATATCATTTGAAGTTTGGAAGCCTCAAATATCATACCTACTACATTTTTCCACCAGCAAAATGTTAACCGAAATTCAATGTTTTCATTTTTCCCACCCCATCAGAATAGTCTATGGATTGATGACTTGTCTCTAATTCTCTCGTTTAACCCCAAACACATGCATCTATCATGTACAAAATTAATTTACCTTACCCCATTTACACTCAAATGGCGGCTTCAACCATATGTACCCAACCTTTTTGAAATCAATTAACGTCGCCCAATTAAAACGATCCCGTGGAAATGATGACCTATATCATTTCACTTCCGGATGCCACAAATTTTTCGAACTCATATAACCACCATGACAATGTTTATTCAAACTTCATGAATATTACTATCCTTAGCCGATTAAGACAATCTATTTGAACGATGAATATAATTCCTACTTCCAGGACGTCATTATTTTCAAACCCTAATGATGATAAAAATCATATGCCCCAAAACCGATCACTCACCATTTCGAACTTAAGCCCCTTAACTTTTGAAACTAAATAAAACCACCAACACCTTTGCCCAAACTTCAGTATTCTATTTTCTTTACCCAATCAGATCTATCTCATGGTATGGAATGATGGTCTATTTCGATCCCTATTTAATATTTTCCCAGCTTTTTAGATTGATAGAAACTCCAGAAACATATTCAAATAAAATTAACAAAACCATATACCTTAATTAAGATAATCCCATTGGAGTGATGACCTGTATCATTCTATTTCCATAAGCCTCAAAATATAGTACTCCCGTTGGAGTGATGGGCTATATCATTATAATTCCATAAGCGTCAATTTCAGATTCTATATATCCACCAATGAAAAAATTGATATGCTCATATACAATAATCCCATTGGAGTAGTGCCCGATATCATTCTGTGTCTATAAGCATATCATTTTCTTGTTCCCAACGGCAAAGTAAAATTTATGCTTCCAACAACAGCTTCCATTAGTTTTTTATACTTTGAGGGAGAGGTGGATGGTAGTTTTAACCTAGTAAATATGTCTGAATAGATTACAATATAGATAGATTTTCGTGCAGCGAGGCTAGGAAGAAGGATTTTGAATGACAATGGTCAAATCTGGATAGATGGATTCGTTTCAAAAGTTGAGAGGGTAAAATCGTTGGGTATTTCGATATTACAAATGCTAAGAAATTTTGGATTTGATTAGTGTGGGCGTAGTAATATTCTTGAGGCAGTTTTGTGCACAATAAAAATTATTTTCTGTATTGGTGTAGTTAGAGAAGTTGAAAGGCAAGGTGGGTAAGCATACAAGATAAATGGGATGTTATCTTTTGCAGATATTCAGATGTGTATGCTTTGTGTTTGGTTTTCTTTTGTGGGGTTTTAGTCTGTTTGGCATATAAAGATTCAGTCTGTATTAACTTGGTAGTATTGGAGGCTTTATGGATGCCATCTTACTTTATGTTTAATTAGTGAAATAGTAGCAACGGTTTTATTGTAAACCCGACATTTGTTGTGGTTCAGAATTGCGGGTGGCTCTGCATCCGGCAATTGTTGAAGGTTTTAGGAAGATAATTTGATGTTTGGACATTCTGCGTGCTTCGGAGGTATGTGTGTGTATAGTGTATACATGTTAATCATACTATCTGTAAGTATGTATGTTTTATTTAACTGGTCTCACGCCTTTTGCTATTCTAGAAGTAGATTGTCTCTATCCGGTAGATTAGGAATTGTCATCGAGGCCTCAGGAAAGTAGATGTTGGGATCTAGAAACCCCAAAATTTTCAACTCCAAACAACCACTACCAATTCCAAACATCATGAATTCAATTTTCTTTTGCCAGTTTTAACAATCCCATGGAAGATGAAATTATAGTTTTCAGTATCAGGGGTTTCAATTTTTATTGTCTCAAATAACCACCACAAACAAATGCCCCACCATTCATGGATTTTATCTCAATCATAGTTGTCCCATAGAAAGCATCATTTCTCATTCCAGAACACCCAAACTTTTTGAAACTAAATAAATGTCTCAAGATTAATTTTTCCTTACCCAGTTAGAGCAGTCTCATGGAACTATACCTATAGCCTTTCCTATTAAAAAATCCGAATGCTTCTTGAACCGGAAGAACCTCCAAAGACATGGTCATCCAACATTAACGAAACCACTACGTCTTGCACAATTGAAATAATCCAATTGGAGTGATGACCTATTTCGTTCTAATTCCAGAAGCCTCAAATATCAGACCATCATTCCAGAAGCCTCAAATTACCCCAATTTTTTATTGTTCCCAAATAACCACCACTAATCTATGCCAGTGTTACCACAATTCACTTCTACCCCCGCGAATTGCGAATTGGATCGCGCGTTCCGAAACGTGGAACACCAGCGATCCAGATCGCTTAATTGGGCGATCCCAGTTTTGTTCACTATTTTCACCTATAGTGTCTATGTAGAAGGGAAAATGAATTTAATTATGTTAATGTGGAAAATGGTAAAACTCCTATAAAGGTATCCAAAGAAGCCTACCCTGGCGTACCGAATTCCATAGGGTATGGCGTTCCGCGATCCCGTTCCACGAACCGGAACGATCTGCGTTCCAGGTAACTACTTAGAATTCTATGCCCCAACATTCACGAAACCAATTTATCTTAACTATAATTATCCCATGGAAAGCATGCCCTGCACCATTTCCCATTCCAGAACACCCACACTTTAGAAAACTATCTCAACATTATGTTTTTCATACAAAGTTAGAGCAATCTCATCGAATGATGACACATATCATCTTCAATTAAAAAAATCCCATAGAAAGACCCCCCCCCCCCCCCCCCCCCCAAAAAAAAAAAAAAAAAAAAAAAAAAAAACATTTCACCCAAAATCGAAGAAGCCAATACGCACTTCACACATTGGGGTGATGCCCATATCATTCTAACTTTAGGAATCTCAAATATCAGACCTACTACATTTTTCAACCAGCAAAATGTTAACCAAAATTGATGACCTGCCTCTAATTCCGCGCATTCTATTCTTTTTTAACCACAAACACATGCATCTAGCATCCAAAAAATTAATTTACCTTACCCCATTCAAAATCAAACGGCGGCTTCAACCATATTCTCCCAAGCTTTTTGAATCAATTACCTTTCCCGATTAAAATGATCCCGGGGAAATGATGACCTATATCATCTCAATAGAGATGCATCAAATTTTTCAAACTCATATAACCACCATGACAATCTTTATCCAAACCTCATGAGTTTCATTCACCTTGTCCGGTTGAGATAATCCAATGGAATGATGAATATAACTTCTACTTCCAGGAGGTCGTTATTTTCAGTCCCTAATGATGACGAAGAGCATATCCCGTTTGAGTGATGTCCTATATCATTCTAATTCCACAAACATCAATTTTAAATTATATTTATCAACCAAGAGAGACACATAAACAATCATGAAACAATCTCGTTGGAGTGATACACATAACATTCCGGTTCCAAACTCTCAAAATGTAAAAATCCTATTGGAGTGATGACCTAAATCATTCTAATTCCATGAGTCTTCATTCTCTGCATCCAACATTAAAGAAACTGATATACTCGTTCGATATAATCTTTTGGAGTGATTGACCTATATCATTTTAATTCCATAAGCCTCAATTTCTGATTATGTATATCCACGACTGAAGAAACTGATACATTCATAAACAATCTCATTGAATTGATGACCTGTCGTAACTCTCAAAATATAATAATCCTATTGGAATGATAACCATTGCCATTCTAATTCCATGAACCTCAATTCTCGTTTTATATATATATATCATACATTGAAGAAACTGATAATACTCATATGATATATTGTATTGGATTGATGACCTATGTCATTCTAGTTCCATAAGTCTCAAGTTCGATGATATATATACACACCCCAATAAAGAAACTGATACACTCATAAAACAATCCCATTGGAGTGATGACCACCAATATCATTCAAGTAATCCTATAGGAGTGATGACCTATATCATTCTTATTCCATAAACCTCAATTTTCGATTCTATATTTCCACCATAGAAGAAACTGGTATACTTATATGGTATAATCTCGTTGGCCACCGGTGAAGAAATATACACTCATAAAACAATCCCGTTGGAGTTATGACCTGTATCCCCGATAAAGAAACTGATACACTCATAAAACAATCCCATTGGATTGATGACCCATATCATTTCGACTTCATAACTCTTAAAATATCATAATCCTATAGGAGTGATGACCTATATCATTCTTATTCCATAAACCTCAATTTTCGATTCTATATTTCCACCATAGAAGAAACTGGTATACTTATATATAATCTCGTTGGCCACCGGTGAAGAAGCACACACTCATAAAACAATCCCCTTGGAGTTATGACCTGTATCTTTCCGATTCCATAAATCTTAAAATGTAAAAATCCTATTGGAGTGATGACCTATATCATTCTAATTCCATGGGCCCCAATTTTTGATTCTTTATATCAACCACTAAAGAAATTGATATTCTCATATAGTATAACCTCGTTGGAGTGATGTCCTACATCATTCTTATTCCCCAAAACTCAATTTTTGATTCTATTTATCTACCAATAAAGATACAGATACTCTCAGAAATAATCCCATTGGTGTGATGACCTATATCATTCCAATTCCATAACTCTAAATATGTAAAATCCTTTTGGAGTGATGACCTATATCATTCTAATTCTATTAGCCTCAATTTGTAATTTTTAATTCAATGTATCCACCACTGAAGAAACTGATATACTCATATAGTGAAAGTGTGAAACACGTTGGAGTGATGTCCTAAATCATTCTAATTCCAAGAACCTCTTTAGATTCAATTTATCCACCTATAAAGAAACATATACAATCATATAAAACAATACCATTGGAGTGACAGACCTATATCATTCTGCTTCCATAACTCACAAAATATAATAGTTCAATTGGAGCGGTGACCTGTTACCCATGTCATCCTAATACCATGACCCTCAAATTTCGATTTTATATATCCACCAGTGATAAACTCCTACAGTATAATTCCATTGGAGGGATGTCCTATATCATTCTGATTCCACAAACCTCAGTTTTAAATTCTATTTATCCACTAATGAAGAAACATATATACTTGTAAAATATTGGAGTTACGACTTATATCATTCCGATTACTCTTAATAATCCTATTGGATGATCTTTATCATTCTAATTCCATGAGCCTCAATTTTCGATTCTTTGTATCCAACATTGAAGAAACGGATATACTTATATGATATAACCAATTGGAGTGATGACCTATATCATTCTATTCCATGAGCCTTAATTTCCGATAATATATATACACCAATGAAGAAACTGATACACTCCTAAAACAATCCCCTTGGCGTGATGGCCTATATCATTTTGATTTCATAACTCTTAAAATATTATAATCCTATAGGAGTGATGACCTATATCATTCTAATTCCATGAGTCTTTATTTTCGATTCTATATTTCCACAACTGAAGGAACTGATATACTCTTACAGTATATCCAGTTGGAGTGATATCATATGTCATGCTAATTCCACATACTTCAACTTTAGACTCCATTTATCAACCAATGAAGAAACATATACAATCATAAAACTATCCCATTGAAGTGGCAACTTATATAATTCCCATTCCACAACTCTCAAAATATAAAAATCATACTGGAGTGATGATCTATATCATTCCAATTCCATGGGCCTCATTCTTCAACCCATATATCTGATATACTCATATAGTGTAATCCCATGGGAGGGATGTCTTATATTATTCTAATTCCACAATCACATTGGAGTGATGATATATCATTCCAATTCCATGGGCCTCAATTTTCAATTCATATATCGATCATTGAAGAAACTGATACCCTCATATATGTAATACCATGGTAAGGATGTTTAATATCGTTCTAATTCCACAAACCTCAATTTTCGTTTCTATATATCCGCGACTGAAGAAACTGATGCACTTAGAAAACAATCACATTGTTGCGATGACCTATATCACCCGAACTCCATAAATCTAAAAATGTAATACTCCTATTGGAGTGATGACCGATATCATTCTAATTCTATGACCTATATCATTCCAATTCCATAACTCTTGAAATATGATAATCCTATCGGGTTGATAGACCTATATCATTCTAATTCCATGAGCCGCAATTTTCGATTCTATATGTCCACGGCTGATGAAACTGATATACTCTTATAGTATAATCCTGGTGGAGTGATGTCCTATATCATACTAATTCCACAAACCTCAATATCAGATTCTATTTATTTACTAATGAAGAAACATATACACTCATAAAATAATCCAATTGGAGTGTGTTGACTTATATCATTCCGATTCCATAACTCTCAAAATGTGATAATCCTATTGGAGTGATGACCTGTATCATTCTAATTCCATGAGCCTCAATTTTCGATTCTATGTACCCACCACTGAAGAAACTGATATACTCATATAGAATCCTGTTGGTGTGATGTCTTATATCATTCTAGTTTCACAAACCTCAATTTTGGATTCTTTTTATCCACCAATGGAGAAACATGTATACACTCATAAAACAATCCCTCTGAAGTGATGACTTATATCATTCCGATTCCATATGACACAATCCATTGTTCGATAACATTCTTATTTCATAAGCCTCAATTTCCGATTCTGTATATCCACCTATAAAGTAACTGATACAGTCAGTCAAGATTCCCATTGGCCATTAGAATGATGACCTATGTCATTCTGATTTCATAACTCTCAGAATACAATAATCATATTGTAAGACAGATTGGGTTGCTATTGAACTGAACACAAGGGCTGAAGAACAACTAAGGATGCAGAAAACGGAAATCAAAAGAGAATCGTCGATCTATTCCTTTAACCAGAAATTACGTCCTCAATTTTCAGATCTAGCCGGCTCCCGAGTCATTGGTTAGGAGTAACCAGCGCTAACGTAGCGATTTAGAACACACAGACGGCAGTGGTGGTGGTGGTGGGTTGCTGAGAGAGAGAGAGAGACATATTTCACCAAAACAATAAATAAAGAGATACGGTGGTTGTGGATAGGGATTGTGATGGTGGGTGTGGATGAGGAGATAAAAGAGATGGCAAGACTCAAAATTGCTTCGGGTTTGGGATCTTTCGCTTGATCACTCAAAGTTGAATTTTTGGTCCAATTTTTTATTTTGATCAACAGACTCTCTCTTTCTTTCCGGTGAAGTAGCTAAGGTTTTTCTTTTTCCAATATTGTGTTTAAATCAGCGGACCCATACACAATCTCGAAGTGAATTGGTTGTGTGCTGAGTTGCTTGATCTCAGGTTGTGATTGATCAAACATAACTGGGATTGTGGGTTTCATCAATTATCGGTGGTGAACTGCAGGTGATGATGGTGGAGATCGAGGTGGGTGGAGTTTTTAAGAAGGGCATATTAGATATATCATACGTGTAACTTGCTATCCTCTTGCCTAACAGGCAAAGATTTACCTGGATGATTCATTCAGATTGACATGAGAGTGCAACTACATTACATTGCCAGAATCCGTGTTGTTGAGACTCGGATCGGGAGCACAGTTTGTTGACCCCTTTGTTCTATGGAAACCCTTCCTTTTCCAAGTGCACCAAGCCCAGCTAACTTAGGTTTTAGGCACCTCAACGGAGCTGCTGCATTAAGGTCTATTTTCATTCTCTTTTCCCAGATGAGATGTAAACTTCATTCCAGTGAGTAACGATCTGTTAGTCAAAGGGTACTTTTTGTATATAAGTTTGGCAAAAATAAGGGCGTTTCGTGATAATTTGTAAACAGTAGGGGTATTCGGTGCACATTTACGACCACAAACAGCTGTTACACAAGCTTCCTCCAGATGCGTCCTCCTACGCTTCCTCTTGATCAACTAGCATAAATGGACTACCATCAACTTCTGGTAAATGTGCACCGAATACCCCGATTGTTTGCAAATTATCACGAGACGCCCTTATTTTTTTGCCAAACTTATATACAAAAAATACCCTTTGACTATCGTGAGTCACTGGAACGAAGTTTACATCTCATCTGGAAAAGAGAATGAAAATAGACCTATTGAGGCAGAAGGAAAGTAAGCGTGTGATCGTTTACGGAAGGCGAGGAAAAATATTTGGGCATATCGGTTGTTACTTTGTAGACATTTGATGGTAAATTTTTTGACAATTGTATCTTGTTGTTGAAATACTGCTTGCACAGTTTTAGGCGGGCTCATAAGGCGATAAGGAAAAAGTGTATATTCACAAATCATGGATCTTAAGGACTTCGGGATTGCTTTAAGATAAAGTGTTGTGGTTGTTTTGCTGGTATAGATGTGATGTTGGGATTTGTGATATACTATTAATTGTGTAAAGCGATGAATTTACTAACGGAAAAAGAATAATATACTAGAATTGTGGAGAAAAATGCGATTGTTTGGTGGTATAGATGTGATGTTGGCAGTGTTTCATCTTGGTCTATCATCTATTTGGGAGTGAGGGCCCTTATGATATTACGTGGTGCAAAGGACAATGGTGTATTTGATGGTATTTCTTGTGGACATTTCAGTGAACGTGTGGGATTGTTATTTTAATGCCTTGCATTTTCCTAATAATTGGTTTCATATCCTAGAAGATCCATATTATGAGTTGGATCTTTGGAGATGGTGAAGGCGAGGAAAAAGATGTGTCGAAATGGTGTTACGTGGATAGTTTTATTGGTAGGCTCTAACATACTCGGTATTCTCCCTGAATTGATTACAACACTGATGTTTCTGAAGCGACTAAGAAGGATGATGAATGTAGGCGGTTAAATCTGAGATCCACGGACGTGTTTCTAATGTACTAATATGTTAAGAGTACTATAGATTTTCTGACCTTAGGGACGAAATGGAAGGCAAGGCGGGTAAGCATATAGAATACTGAGGACAAGAATTTTGTGAGGCTTTGAGATGTGGATATATAAACACACACACACGCACACACACACACATATATACACTAATCATATTTCTTGTCATGTGCATGCAATTTTTAGCTGGAATTCTAGCTGATAGCTGTTTTGGAAGTAGATCGTGTATCTGTTAGATTAGGTTTGTAGCATGAGTTCGAAGGAAAGTATGCGTGGAAATTTGAAACTTCCTTTGATATAGTTGGCTTATGTATTATAGTGTCGCTTATTTGTATAATATGAATGTTTCTGTGGCGGTTTAGTCGGTCTAAAATCGATGGCCCAATCTTGACTCTATATTGGACTTCTTTTGGAAGTTGACTAGGTAATCGATACTTTAGCACTATTGAGTTTAAGAAGTTCGGATTTATAGATGCAGGTTTAGTAAATATCCTTGATGCAGTTCTGTTTCATCTATGTCTATACTAGGAGAAAAAGAGTATTAACTGTCTTTTGAATTGTGGTTGGGTGAGGAATTGGAAGGTAAGGTGGCTCTGCATACAAGCTTAACTGGAGGAAAGGAAAAAGGTTTGTTTGATGTTCTCATGCAGATATTTGGATGATGATATGTGGGTTTTTGTATGTACTTGTCTTCTTCTTTTGTGTTATAGTTAGTTTGGTGGAGGATAAGACCCTATGTGTATGTTATTGGTAAGAGGAGATAGCACTTGTTGAAAATTGGTTGTATGGCAGATTTTATGACTGTCTTGCTAATGAGACGCCTTAGTGAAGATAATGGATACATTTTTATTCTGAACCAGTTTTAGGTTGATTGTGATTGGTTTTCAACTGAAGCAGCTGGCAATTTGGGTATTAGGAATTTAGCAGACTTGTGAAGATTGTTACAAGGGAGGGGAATAGCGGTGGATAGTTATATTTTCAAGCAGTTGGGTTTGTATTGAAGTTGTTATTTGAATATCCTAGGCAAAGAAGACGGAAAAGAGGGGATATACCAATTAAATGGATAAGGTTCAGAAATGAAGACCGAATGGATGTCTAGGAGTGGGGGTGTTTGATGTGTGCATTTCAAGGACCGATACGTTTGTACAGGGAATTGGAGTGTGGAGGCAAAGTGGTGTTGTCTAAGATGGATATGTGAATTACCGTGGAACTGAGGGCTAGAATGATCATGGGGACATAAAATCTTTGATTCGTCTGAGTACATATGATATGAAATTTATGAGCTTATCTGTTTCATTTGATATTAGTAGCAAAATGGTTTAGAAGTTCTTACATTTAGATTTTAGTTGCACAATGGTAGTAAATCTTACTATTTTTGCGATCTGGAATCTTACAAAATTCTCTTGGGATTAAAGAAATGACATTTGAAGGTAGGAGTTTGAATTTTTTCCTGAATTGGTGATGATACATGAATTTTAAGTTGGATCCAGTGAAGGACGAATTAACAATGAATTGAGCTATAGGAAGGGGTATGGGTAGAGGGATTAGAGAGAGTTCAAATGGATGCTGTTAGTTTCTCAGAATTGTATTGGGAGAAGGAGAATATTTTCTAATGGACGTGGAATGGGGTAGCAGACAATATGGGTAGGACAAAAGATCTAGTTGAATGATTGGTTTACTTCGTAATAACTTTGTACATGAGTTAATGAAGATTTGTGTGACTTCTGATTTAAGCGATATGGAGTTAAACTGGAGGCTGTTAGTTTCATAAAACTGTATTGGGAAAAAGAGAATATTCTCTAATAGAGGTGGAACAGGGTAGTACACAAGAAGGGTAGGAGAAAAGATCCAGTTGAATGACTGGTAATTTTGTATGAATTTTAAAGGTGAAATCTTGTATCATATCCCTTTTTGACATTTATTTTCCCGAGGTTTAACAGTAAATTTGGTTAGTTTGAATGTAGATTTTTGTGACATGTTTTCAGTGAAGTGGTAGTTTAAGGTGAACCAAGTGTCAGTGGGTGGGGTAAATACAACAACAAGCCTTCTTCCAGTTTTAGCGGGGGTTGGGTACAAGGATCAAAGTTTCTCCACTCTATTGGTGTATGTTCTCACTCTTTTCTTCCCTTGGCTGTATTATCACTACCGACATCCGTTGTGGTCTACCTCATCTACAACCATCTCAGACAAGTCTCCCTGATTTTGTCAGGTGCAATACCTAGATTCTTTCTAATTGCCTCATTGCGTATCCTATCATTTAGGTACACCACTCGTCCAACCTACCATTCTCATTTCAGCTACACTCATTTCTTTATTATGTATTTTTTCTTAATGGCCCATCACGTCGCCCCATACATGAAAGTGGTCTCACATTGCTTCTATAGAACCCTTTAACCTAGTCGGGATCCTACAGTCACACCACTCTAAATGAACTCTCCACTCCGTACACGCTACTCTTCATCCACCCTGCTTTTATATATAGCTAACATCAACATATATCTCTCTATCACTTCATAGAATGACTGTAGATATCTAAAATATTATTTCGATGGCCACTAAAATTGCACTCTATGTTTTGGCCCGACTAATCATGAAAGGTTTTTTGAAAGGTTAAGTACAAAAACATGGAGGAAGAAGAAGAACGAGGGTTGAGGAGTCTGAGAAGGGTTTATGGGACCACGCGGGGAGGTTAAGCTGAAGATGAAAGACTGCACTGCCCTGTTCCGCTACTCAACAACCGGAAGCCATGGCACCCTCCCTCTCTCCTCCTCCACCAACGACGCTAGTGAATTGCCGAGCTCACCCCATGCCCAGCGCTAAGCCCCAATCTGAAGAAGTCACCCGCGAGGTTAATCGCATATTTCTCTCTTTCAAATTTCTTGATCTAATCTCTCTGTCTGATATTAATTTTGGCAACCATCTGTGCAGTTTCGATTATTGTGTATGACTGAATTCAATTGTGGGCTTGTTAATTACTGGTAGATAGAACTGGGTTGCTGTTAGATTCAATTGGGCATTTACTGATTGTAGTGAGTGAATTTATTCCATGTCAACAGAACTAGTAGTTTACCAAAAATAAATAAAACCTATGTTTCAATTTGAATTTTGGAAGTTTAAACAAGGAGATGTATTGTAATGAAGAAATCAGATTAGTGTTTGAGTATGCTTATTGCTATCTGTAATTGTATAGAATGAGTGTGAATTCACTAGGTCCAAAACTGAATGAGAAAGGAGACATGATAAGTGAGTAATGAATGGTAGGAAGCTTAGTGTTGAGAGTTGCACATTAAAAACGATGTGATGGTCTTTGAATTTGATTGTTTTCCTGGAAGGCTGAAAATAAGTTTACATGAGTATGATGAAAAGGGAAGGCAGTGAGAATTATAGACACATGGCGAGTCGAAGAGGGAAGTAGCAAGACACATGGCTAGATAAACGCTTGGTTTCCTTGGTCTTCGGAAGTCAGAGGTAAAATTTTCGTTTTGGGAATCTAGATCTGGAACTTCTGTTTACTTTTACTAATGATCTGGAAATCATAGTTTGTGGAGACTCCACTCCAGTTGAAGTTGCTGTGAAGATTGATAATTATAGTATGTTGAGAATCCACTTCAGTTTAAGTTACTGTGAAGATTGATAACATTTCTTCGTAGTTTCATCTTAAACTTTGGAGTAATTGGAAGGAATAGATGTAAACGTGGGACATATTTTGACGCAATATCTGCCCTTTATCATTTTGAATATCAGCGGTTCAATCCTTCGATCTCCAAGTATTACTTGAAAGTGAACTACATATCGTGTTGGAACGTTTTTCGTACTTAAGATTCGAGAAGAAGTAAGAAGTCTTTGAGAAAGAGAGGAAGCTAGAGAAGAGGACGAATTTTAAGAGTGGGTATTAGGGTATTAGATTCTCATTATTCAGAAGAAGAGGGTCTTGGGCATGGGGTTGGGAGAGCGAACAGACGGAAACCCAGGCAAGCTCACGGGGTTCTGTGAAGGAAAGGGCTGGAACTGATTTGTTTCTATTGAATAATTGGGGTCTATAGACCCATTTTGTTGATGATGTTTCTGTAAAATTTACTGAAGGTATATATACTGCTGGTTAATTCTGGATTGGATTCAAATTGCGGAGATGGTTTGGGGTTTAAGAAAGAATGATACCGAGGATTGAACAGTACACACTTGTTGGTTTGGCCTCAAGTCAGACTGGCGATTAGTTAGAATGATATCGCATATGAGTTCCACTGAGGTAATACTTCAGTTTAAAGCGATGTAATCCATGATATTCATGTAACTATGGATCAGATAGACTTGTTAAAAAGTTGACTGGGTAAAATGGTTGGATATTTGGTACTATAGATTCTATGAAATTCGGATTACATGACTTCCTCAAACATATACACCCAAAGATTCTATGAAATCCCGACATTTTTGAGCCACAAACATATACACCCAACATCCACGAAACTAATTTACCTTACCCCATTCAAACTCAAATGACTTCCTCAAACATAATCAGCAAACCTTGTTGAAATCGATTTACCTTGACCAATTAAAACGATCCTCTGGAAATGATGACCTATATCATCTCAATTCCAAGTGCCCCAAGTTTTTCGAACACATATAACAACAACGAAGATATTCATCCAAACTTCATGAATTTCATTCTCCTTGGCCCATTAAGACAATCTAATGGAATGATGACATAATTTCTATTTCCAGGAGGCCAAAATTTCAATCCCAAATGATGACGGAAAACATATGCCCCAAAAATATTTGAGGGACCGGTTTATTTTACTTAAATATAATAAATTATCTACATTTCTAACTTAAGCCCCTAAACTTTTGAAACTAAATAAAAACCACCAACACTTTTGCCCAACCTTCACTATTCTTACTAACCCAATCATATCAATCTCTCGGAATGGAATGGAATGGTGACCTATTTCAATTGCTATGTAATATTCCCAAGCATTTTGGATTGAAAGAACCACCAGCAACATATTCACCTAAAAGTAACAAAGTCATATACCTTAATTAAGATAATCCTATTGTAATGATGACCTATATCATTCTAATTCCATAAGCTTCAAATATTAGATTTTGTAGATCCACCATCAACATACTAACCCAAATTAAGAGAAACCGATGTACTCGTACAAACTAATCCCATTGATGAAGACCTATATCATTCTCACTCGATAAGCCTCAAATTTTAGATTCTATATATCAATAACCTGTATTGCAAGGCCAAATTTAAAAATCGGTACACTAGTAAAAATAATCCCATTGGAGTGAGTGACCTACATGAGTCTAAAGCAATAAACCGCAAATTTTTGATCCTATATATCAGCCACCTATGTATTAACCAAAATTTGAGAAATCTGTACACTGATAAAGTAATGCCATTGGAGTGCTGACCTATATCATTCTAATTCCATAAGCTTCAAATTTTAGACACATATCCACCACCAATATATTTTCTCAAATTTCATGACTATTAACTTATCTTTACCCAATTAGAAAAGTCCCATGGAATGATGACGTATATCATTTCCTACTCGAGAAAACCCAGGCTATCCAAATTCGTATGGCCCCACTATTTATTCCCCTGTAAAAGATAGTACTGCCTTTCTTAGGATTGTTCCAACTTTCTGAAGAACCACGCACCTGTACCAAACCAAAGACATTGGGTTACACCAAGTCTTTTCCCAACGCCTATTGGGAAAATTACTTGCTTCTATTCTTACAAAATCTGTTACTAATGAGACTTCTTCCTCTTCTTAGTTACCAGGTAGTTCCAAAAGTAAGCAATAAACATGGGCACTTAAAACGTTGGGGTAGTTTGGATTGGTTGGCTTTTTAGTTTTTTGAAAAAGCTAAAAACTAGTTTAAAAACCGAGGAAAAATAAGATTTTCTAACACCAAGAAAAACCAAAGATATCAAAAAACCTCATTCACGAATCACCCTACCGAATTAAATAATCCGGTGGAATATCATTTCCACTTCCAAAGCCCCGAACTCTTTTGAATCCAGATTATCAAAATATTTACCCAAATTTCATATATTCAAGTTCCCTTGGCCAATTAGGAGTAGTCCTATGAAATGATGACCTATATTATTCATTCATTACTGTTGTCTTTCAGTCATATTAATTGATTTATTCATTCATCACCTCTCTCCGTACAACTCATATTTGCAGTTTGCATAATAGGGGTGCTGTTAGATTTTATTGAGGATATACTGATTGTAGCCAATGTATGGCATGTAAACAGAATTTACGATTTACTGACAATAAAGCTATGTATATGTTGGATTAGAAAATTGGGAGTTCAAATCACGGAGATTATCTGAAAACTGTATCGCAGAAATCATATAGTATTTGAGTTGCTTATTGTTATCTACGATGATCTTGAATTTAAATACAGATAAGAAAGTCTTGAACTGAAAAGAGAAAGGATGCATAATAATAAGTGAGTCACGAATGGCTTGGAAATCTTAAATCTCCAGCACTATTACAGTGAATCAAATAGAGTGCCGAGCCTGCCACTCGTGCAATAAGAGCACGGCGCTGACCAACCCCCATACAATGTTGCTATGTTTTGTATAACTGGATGTTATCTCCTCTTTGGTTTGCAGGAGTTTGGCTTGCTTTGGGTTGTATTGGGGCTGTGTCCTCGAGAACTCTGGCTCTCCCTTGCCCCTTTTAAAATAAATTTCTCTTCATAAAAAAAAAAGCATTGGAGTTCAAAACCAATCTAGTAGCGGTGTTTGCACTCTGTTCTCTTATATTTGTGGAAGCGGTCATGTGTTTGGGTAAGAAGAGGACATGACGGCCCTTCTTATGATAGTACATGGTGCAAAGGACAATGGTGAATTTGATGGTTTTTCTTGTGGACATTTCAGTGGAATTTTTGGATTGTGGATTTTAATGTTTTCCATTTTCCTGATAATGTTGGAAGAGGAAATAAAGGTAAGGTGGTTAAGCATATGAGATTTTTTAGGGAAGGAAGAAGGTTGTTGGATGCCTTTCTTTGCAGAAATTGTATCTATATTCTTAGGTTTTCATTATCCCCCGGCAACTTATCTCGTGTTATTGTCAGTTTGATGGAGCGTGAGTCCAGTTTGTATTACATCGAAATGAAAAGATAACGCTTTCCAAAACTTTGCAGCCCTTGCCGACTTTATGAATGTCTTATTAGTGTGTGGCTTCTAAGTGGGATGATGTCAATAGTGTTCTTGTGAACCCGGATTAGGTTAAGAGTGGTTAGAATCATGGTCCGGTGTTCAGCTTAAGCATATAGTGGCGATTGAAACTTCTTATGCTCAACTTGAGACTAATTATGTTAGTTGATCAAAGGAAGTATAGGACACATCTGGAGGAAGCGGGGATGTTTACCTCTATATGTCCTGATGATTTCTTCAAAAGATAATGGGAGCAGATAATAAGAATCGCCAAAATGTAGTTATTTCGTGGCCTGATAATCGGTTGTACATTGCTGAAACTGTGTACCAGGGTTGACTATGTAACTTACTATTGTTGAATGTCATCTTTAGATCATATCTTGGTGTGTGGTTATTCTGCATGCTTCAGAAACGGATGGAAGCAATTGAGACTTTGAGATATTTTCTCATATAGGTTTCTTATTATACTATTATGTGTGGGAAATACTTTTAGTTGGAGTAACGGTTTACTGCTCTGGTTGGTTAAGTAGTGGCATTGAGGCTGAGGGAAAGTAACTGTGGGATCCTTTGGTGAAGGAGGGGAACACTATATTTGGCGTAGTGGTTGATACTTTGTGGACCTTCAATTCTAGAGTCCTAGCCAAATTTATGTTGTTGTAGAATCAATTACCACCCATTTTCTTAGGGCGGCTCATAAAGGGATATGCATATCAGTGGATTAATCATGGATCTGAAGGACTAGTCTCAGAAGTGCACTAGATAAAATGTTGTGATTGTCTGGTAGAATTGATGTCGGGAATAATCAACAACTTCGGTGACGAAGTTGTGTTTGGCGATAAATTTACTAGCGCAGACGGAAAGAGATAGTAGAATTGTGGAGAAAAATTGGAGTAAAAACAGAAGAACAAAGAATCTCGTGGCGGTGTTCATCTCCGTCTTATCATCTTTTCAGGAGTGGTCATTTGTTGCATCTCGGTATATCATCTCGTTCTTTAGATCAGATCTTGATCTGTGGACGTCTACGTGCTTCAGAGGTCAATAGAAGCATTTGAGGCTTTGAGATGTGCGTCGACACAAAATTTCATGTAGTCACTTTTCTTACCCATGTAGAAGCAGTCTAATGGGTTGATCACCTATATGATTCTCAATTCCGGGCGCCTCACATTATCTGAACTCAAATGGTTTTCATAACCATGAACACATGTACCCGATAATCAGGAAAATAATCTGTGTTACCCAATTAAAATAGTCCCTTCATAGTTATGACCTGTATCATTTTCCATTCCAAAAGACCCATATTTTCCTAACTCAAATGACCATCACAAACACGTACACTCGACCATTACGAAATTGATTTACCTTGCCCGATGGAAATAATCCCCTGGAAATGATGACCCATTCCCAAAACTCGAAGTTTTCCGTACTCAAGTGACCACCACAAACATATGCATCCAACATTCACAACATGGATTTACCTTATGCCGTTTTAAAAGTAAATACCTTGTAAATGATGACAAATGTCATTTCCAATTCTTGAAGATTGTTATTCCCACCCCATGTTGTAGCACATTTATCAAGGACGTAGTACTAACTTAAAGAGGTTTTTGATTTTATATGGAAATAAAGAAGGTATACGCGAAGTCGTCTTTTGCGACATCTGTATCTGAATTCTTCGGTTTTGGTTTTTTTCCTGGTTACTTTTATTGTTTTCCGTGTTTAATAAGGCCCCGTTTGTATTATATTGATTAACCAAGATAGATCTTGCCGAAAATCGGTAGTCTGCAGACTTTGGGTGTCTTATTAATATTTGCCTATGTTGTTCCTTAGTGAGGTGATGTTAACGAATTGTGCACCTGGTTCAGGTTAAATGTGTGGTTACGAATTGTGGTTCCTTGTTCAACTGAAGCAAATACATTTAAAAGTGGCTAAGAATGCTATATTGCCCTCATTTTAATTTTGGATTAGTGGACTTACTGAGTTTATAGCAGTTTTGTAACTAATACCATGTATCTCACTAAGTGGTGTTACCTATCAAAAAAAGTATCTCAAAAATTGGTGTTAACTAATTAGGAGAAATCTTCTTTATTTGCAGATTGTTGTTGATGATTTATACTTTTTATGGCCGGCATGAGATTTGGTTGGAAAGAGAAAAGCAAAACAAAAAAAAAACAGGAAAAGCTAGTTTAGTGCAATTATGTTGTTTGATTGAAGGAAGGATAGGACACATTTCCAGGAAGTGGGTATGTTACCCTCAATATGTCCTGAAGCTAACTGAGGGAAGGATAAACAGAATCACAATATTTATTTATCTTCTTGGACTGAAAAGTCAATTCTGGAGCTGTGTCATGGATTGCCTATGTAATCTACTATTGTTGAATGTCGTCTGTAGTGTGGACATCTATGTCCTTCTGATATGTATGGGCATATTCTGTAGCTGCTATTTGGGAACAGATCTTTTATCAGGTAGATCAGGTATAGGCATTGAGGCAGAAGGAAAGTACGTATAGGCTCTGGGGAATTATAGGAAAAAGAGTGTTGTTGTATGAGTTGTTTTTCTGTGGATGTTTGATGGTTGAGTCTTAAACTGATGTATCTTGTCGTAAATAGATTAGTTTTTTCCTCCCTTTAGCCCATTAAAAATAGAAGTTGCAATGTTGTAAATAGCCTATAGATAGGTACAAGAAGACGAGTAACTAGGAGAAGGATTTGAAGCTATGAAATTCGTTGTTTCACTTGTGGTGTATCATTGGTGATTAAACAAAACATGCTCTGTTGCCAACCTCGGTAGCAAAAAAGTAGGCCATGTCATAAAGCTATATTACCAATTATGTTCTGTCGTATTCAGCAAAAACTAGTATAATGTTGTTCCTATTGTTTATATTCCACTCTGTCATTCATATTTTTCCTTCAGGGTGCCAAAGCACGGACACAGATAAGAGAAGCCATCATCTCCTGTGGGTGATCCCACTTATGATTTAGTCATCATGAAGTACTAGTGGCTGAGTTTAGTACAAACGGTGTTTAAACTAGTTGGAGGTCCTTGACAAAAATCGACAGTTGCCTCGGCCCTTTTGTATTTCATTTTGCTGACAGGTAAATCATATTTGCCCTACCCCACCCATATTTTCCTAACTCAAATGACCATCACAAACACATTACTGGTTGTCATGATTTGGGGGATCATGAATTTGTAGTCATATTTGAGAGATAATCGCATCCATAGACTTTATAGAAGATATGACAATGGGCCTGTTGATGAGCAGGTACAACCGCTCGTGGGCATAGAGTGAGGGCTGACTTAGCACAAATTTCTGACAAAAAGGTTTTTCTTTGCGGCCAAAGTGCATGCATTATGGCTCAACCTCCACCACAACTGCAAAATTATGGGAGGAAACTTAGTGGACCAAAGCTAATTCCGATGCTCTTTTGAGAACTGAAATGAAGATGAAGGGTTGGCTCTACTAACATTAGTACCTGATTGAACTGAAAATATACCTGACTTTTCTCTTATCAAAATCGGAGTATTGGCATTATTATGCCTAGAAATTGGGACTTTTAGAATGCCTCTGCTTCCTCCGTATGAAACTTGGTTCTTTAACGCATAAACCTTTGCTAATATGTACCCTTCTGCCTGCTAACTAATAAGCTCTGTTTTTTCATACGCACCAAGGGTCAATGCTGATAAGCTTTTTCATACGCGCCAAGGGTCAAGAATTTCATTTGAGTTCACATGAGCATGAAAAGGATTATTGCCCGTTGATTGTAGTATTTGATTCCTTTTTCAATCTTTGATTCCTATTGTTGCCATATTTGGGTTCTTTGCATCTCATGAAATGAGCTCTCTTATTTTTTCATTCCATTTTGCCATGATTTTGTTTTGGTTACCGAGCACTCAACAAGCTTTCAACAAGCTTACTGAATTCCCAATTACAGCTGTGGAGGAGCTTCTCGATGAGCTAGGGGGAGTTATTTTTTTTGCTGAACTTAGTCTGGTGTTCATTTGGTAGGATTAACATAGTTACTTCGTGTAAGCATAGATATATGATATATTTGTTTTGATAGTTAAAAAGATTGTTTGCGAAAAAGCATACGCTCCCAATTAATGTTCTTTGTCTCACATGGGCTCCTAGGAATCTATGTAATCTAGAAGGCCCTGTTTGGTTACTGGAAAATGGAAGGAAAAACCTTAAATTTTCCTTTTTTATGTTTGGAGGTGGAAGAGTATCAAGAAAGACAATAAAAAGAAATTTAAAGAAAATTCTCATTAAGAAAACGGAAAGTGATATTCCGTCCAAAAATATTCGTCGATAGTTGATCTGAACATTTTTTGAATGTTAAAAAAGTAATGTTATTGATTTTAAACAAAAATTAAGACACTCCAACCACTAGTACAATCTATTTCAACAAGGCAGGGAGCCACACGTACTGTTCCCAAACGCTCGATGTGGAACCTCATACATCTAATGGTTATAATAGATTGTACTTGCAGTTGAAAATGCTTCCTTTCCTCTTGTATTGTGGAAAATGTGGACTCAAAGGAAGCCACACGTACTGTTTCCTCTTGTATTGTTGAAAGTGCTTCAAAGAAGTGGAATTATACCCATGTTCCAAAGATTTGTATGTTCCATACCTGAGCTCTGCTGTATGTGTGTTTTTTTGGTGGTTGTGACAACTTGTTAAGATAGTGTTGATACTAGGTATATTGTTTGTCATTTCTTACTCGTGGTTTAAATTTCCAGATGTTCTCTTTCTTCCCGTATCCGGACTTACTGGTGGAAATATGAAAACAAGAGTCAAGGAAGGTATTTGTCCATGGAGGAATGGTCCCTGCCTCTTTGAAGCTCTTGATGCTATTTAACTCCCTCTTTGTGATTCTGAGTGATGATTTAGATGCGGCAGAATGCCATTTCAAGCTTATTGATTATTAATTGCTTATTTTTTGAATTGAAAAGCTTGAGCATATATATTAGTAGAGGATTTTCTGTTTTGAATAGTCTGTGTTTTTATGGCTGACATCTTTTTGCCATTAGTTATGTCCTCACTGTTGAATCTTCTCATTTACTGTTTTACTGAGTGCAAATTTAAATTGGTAGGCTTCCTATCATTGACAAATTTAAGGAAATGAGAACGGTTGTGATGGGCAAAGTAGAATCTGGCAGTGTACGGGAAGGTGATAGCTTGGTTTTGTATATCCTCCTCACAGTTAAAAACATGTTAATATTTTGCTTGATGCAACCTCTTGCAGACTCAAGGTGAAAGTTACCTGTATAGATGAAGATAAAGTGAGATATGCTGGATCTCACGAGAATCCGAGGATTAGGGTATCTGGATTGAGGACGAGGACATAGTCTCATGATGTCTTGTCTAGTGTTGGTGCATATGTAAGAATATTATTATATGCTTTTATCTTCATCCTCAACATCCTTAGTAGGCCTGCTCCAGCACCATAGTTTGGGCGGGAGGTCAGACCAGCCCGATAGTTTAAGACTTTAAGCCATGGGTTGTTGCTGGACCTTAGTTTTAGCCATAGGTATTCACTAGAAACTCCATTGCTGAATTCAACTTTTTCTATGACATGATCATGGAATGTGGGTGTTTCTAGCTGTGAGTATATCCTCCTCAGACCAATCCCATTTCCTATAACATTTTGTAGGATCGATCCCAAATGAGGTCCTTGCTCTCTGCTGAGGTGGATTACACTGATAGGGAGAAATTTCCTTTGGAAGGGCTGAATCCCATTTCCTTCACCGTACCGAACTGCTCATGACTCTGTAATAGGACCTGATGAAAATGTGTCAAAGGAGTAAAATAGAGGGACCAGGAACTCAACTTTTTGCAATTATGTTATATCCTTCTACCTATATAAAAGAGGACATCCCCCTGTACATGTCGGCGCCAACTCACCGTTTTTGCTGACGTGGTCCAATTGCAGGGGGCCATGTAATTTGTTTGGGGAAGGCTCTAAGTCCACTGACGCTAATACCCTTTATTGATTTTTATATTTACAGCTCCTTCGCTTCGGCATTCATGTAATTAATGGGGTAGGATATGTGCCCCTGTGTCCTTCAACTTCCGTTCCCAAACACAATTACGGATATACCCTTCAACTGCTTTGCCATTTACAGCTACTTCGGTTTGGTATTTTCGTAAATACGCAGGGTCAAAATACCCCCGTCCTTTCCTGACTGTGCTTGTTGTGCTACGCTGGCTCAGTGTGTGTGTGAACCTTCGTGCTTATGCTTGTTTGGCTAATTTGTCCTTTGTTTTGTTTCTAATAACTACTCTAGAGACAGAGTGGCACTGTTGTGCTAAAGTCACCATTGTTTTGGGGTTGCCCTCGGTGTTCTCCTTCACGCTTTGATGTATATAACCGCCCTTCTTTGCTTGGGGCCGAAGCGTGATATGGTGGGAGGCATGTGCGCCTTCTGCGTTTGTGAACGCCCTGATGTGATTTTCTGCAGGGCGGTGCATAGGTGGCTTCATCTCCTTCCGCGTATAAATAGTTTTGGGGTGTGGTCGACTGGTACAGTCGGCGTTTGAGCTATCCAGTGGGCTTTGGTGAGTGTTTCATGTGTTTCTTCTCTCTCTTGCCCGCGAGCCCTTCCTCGCTGTAGTTCATTGCACTGTTATCCATTGCGATGTGTTGAATTGGATTACTGTAGCCTTGGTTGGAATTAGGGTTTTGATTGGTGTGGGCTTTGGTGAGTGTTTCATGTGTTTCTTCTCTCTCTTACCCGCGAGCCCTTCCTCGCTGTAGTTCATTGCACTGTTATCCATTGCGATGTGTTGAATTGGATTACTGTAGCCTTGGTTGGAATTAGGGTTTTGATTGGTGTTGCGTGCTTAATTGGAAGCTCAGATCCCAGTAATCGTTACTTCTGATTACTTAATTACTAAACAAAAAATCGCTTCTTGCCGTCGCATTAATTAATTTCGTTGTGGGATGTTATTCAGGTTGGTGGCAATATTAGTTTGTGGGTGCTCCCCCAGAGATTTGAAGGTTCTGCTGTGTTAATAGTTATTGTCCTGTTTTTATGCTTTTGTTGAGTTGATTGTTAATGCATGTGTTGGCATGTCAAACACATGTCTTTATGTTATTATGTCAGATAGGTGCTACATTTAATTTGGAGGGGGGGGGGGGGTTTGGGAGGTATGCAGATGCCTTAAATACTTTTGGGGGTATTTCTCCCAGTTATGATCGTTGTTTATGCTTGGGTATGCCTGTTCAAGTTAATCTTTTTTGCGTAGCTGTGTGGCCTTTGGGTTGTTATGTCCTATGTATGTGTTGTTTATTTCCTTCTCCCTGGTTGCTGGTGCCTGTTAATGTGGAGCTACGCGAGTTCTGAACATAATGCTCCCCGTATGAGAGATTTCTTACGACAAGGTCTCATGCTGTTGTGTAACAGGTGTGCTCCACGTTGCGATTAGAAGAAGGATCTTCAAATTCGAGGATACAGTTTGTGTTCTTCCAATATCCTGGTACGTAGCCTTGAGCAGGGAGGCAACATCGCTACATTATGTTACGTTTCGGTTGACCTACATTATGCTTATGCTTCTTGCCTTAATTTGTTTACTGCTAGCCATAACTATTTCATGTTTCCGTATTGTGGACTGTCTCACTCTGCATCAGTTATATTACAGGTTATTTTGTATATACTGATTTCATGCCGAACACAACCACAAACCTGATCTGAGTTAGAATCCCATATTGCTTATCCAGATGAACATTAATACATCTGTGTGTGCTTGTATGTTGTTTTCTTGTGGGCTGCTCATTTGTGTGCACGTTGTTTTTAGGTGTTGGTATACCTCTTTCTCTATTTACTGTTTCCCATGCTTATTTGTGTTAATCGGTCATACTACTGGTTATTCTGTATGTACCTCTGTGTGCTGCAGTGTGTTCCCGATAATTCTTCTACGCTGTCTACAGTTGCATCGACGCTCCCGCTTTTATGTTGCTGCATTGTGGGATACTAAATTGGTATTTTTACATTTATACCATCTCAGATTTAGTCATACACCGCTGCTTCCCCTTTACATCGCAACGTGCCTGCTTACACTAAATGTGCCGGTTAATTTACAGCGTGCCTGTTAGGTGACCATGTTCTTACACTTCTTCACTTTCTCAGTTTTATGCACTGGTTGATTCTATCTAAAGGTTTTCCTGAAGAAGGTTAAATTAAATTTGTGTTCTTGAAGGAATTTGTGTTTGGGAGATAGGTATGGTTTTCTTCTGAGGGAAAGATATGACTTTGGAGAGGGTTCGACTGTTTGGATAATATACTGCACTGATTTCTCCAACCCGAATATGCTACCTGAACTCTCAAAATTTGCATACTGTGAGACACTTTACTGATGACAATTTGCAAAGGCATAGTGGAAATAGAAATCATTCATACATTCATTGATAGATTGATCGTACTCCCGCATGGAGAGAGGGGGGTGGGATACAGTTGTTTCAGATTTGTTTCTTTCCTGTGGTGTTGGAGTTAATTGCAGAGTGAGAGTACGCTGGGGACCGTTTGAGGAGCTGTGTGTGTCTGTGTTTTCAACCGTGGATATCAAATTCCGTAAAATTCAGAAGAAGGTCTGGAGGGATTCTCTCTTCTTCCGAGTGCTTCAACTCAAGGCGATTGGTCCCTTCTCCTCTAGATTCCTGGCGAGCGAGGAGGCTCCTTCCCGATAATCTTCTCTTCTGTTTCTCGTGACTTGTGATTTTCCTGTAACAGAGTTATGGATAGATTTCACTCCCTGGTTTTGGGTTTTTACGATCTGGTTCAGTAGTTTCTTCATCTTCTTCTTCCTCTTCCTCTTCCCCACTGTTGTCTCTCTGCTTGTAGTTTGTGTTTGTTCAGTTGAACTAGGGTTTGCTGGGGCTTGCTGATTTTTGCCCCCCCCCCCCCCCATTGACTTATTGCCCTTAAAAATAGTGTGCTGATATTGACTGTTTTCATTCTTTCATCGTCATTTTGTGTTACTCCTTAAATTTATGTGAATGGTATTGTAATTCTATTGTGAATCTTACCCTCAGTATTTGTCCATGGACATGATTTCCTTTGGATGTTTTGCATTTTGTTCATGATATGAATAGCAATCACATGATTGGAAAGAGATAAGAAAACTGTGTTTGGTGATTCATGTCTTTCTTTCATAAAGAAAAGATTCACGTCTTTCTTTTGAAGCCATCTTTTGACTAACTTAACCTTTTTCTCGATAGGTTGGCAGGAAAATAGAATCAATGTTTCTTCCGCTAGAGTTATTACCACAGTTCAAAGCATCATATTTCACTGACCAAGAAGAATATGAAGCATAGCAGAGGAGAAACGTGGAGGTTCTTGAAGCAGGACTCTTGTTGCATCCCTATGTTCCGTTAGAGAAGTCCAGTAGCCCTACTCAAAGGCTTCGGCAAATCATTCACGGGGCATTAGATAGACCGATAGAAACGGAGAGAAACAACGAGTCCATGCAACTCCTTCGTAGTATTGTAATGTCTCTTCGGGATCATCTGATTGATCTCTCATAGAAGTATGCCACTGGGCAGATGGATCCCCATTGAATCTCGGACTCTCTGAATCTTAGACTCCATGAAGTCCTTGTTTGATGTAAATGATAAAACATCTTTACTGGAAGACCTGGATGAGCTCATGGAACTTATAAAGAAAATATGGGGAATTCTCGGAATCAGTCAGTTGCTAAACAACATTTGCTTTCAATGGGTTTTATTATGCCAAAGCAGGAAACCCCCGAGTCTAAGCCTTGAGTCATAGAACAGGAGATGCATTTGGCTTAGCTCTAGGAGATGAATGCTTATTGGCTGGTGCTCAGTAGCCAGCTTCGGACCCTAAGTATGGTGGTGATTGGAGGAGCAACAGAAGAGGTGATTTATGGGAAAAGATTCAGTGAAAGAGATGTTCTCAGTTTACGAAAATAAAGTAGACTGGGGTTTTTCTTAGGTTTCGATTCCAGAAACAGAATTGCAGATAGCTAGAGGGCTTTGGGATCCATTTCTTTGCTTCATTTGCAGCTCTATCAAGAAAAGGTCCTGCATTGGGCTATCCGATTATCATGAACCAGTTATGGAACGAAGCAACCGTGAAAACACAAATCCAGCATTGGACCACGGCAGATTGCTCTCCACACGATCAAATTGTTCAACAATTGTTAGCAAAGCACAATGCCAAGACAGTGACTATCTTCTATATTACAAAACAGATTGGTTAAGTTCCCAAGGGAACTGAAATGTCTTTCTACCCGTCTGATTGGTGTTTTTCCTCAACCGTCAGATCACGCCATAGCTGGAGGAGATGGGTCATCTTCTATTTCAAAAGATTGCAGCCACCGACACAAGACAGGGCTTCCTCACTTTCACCTCTGCGTTCCACCCTTCCTTCTCACCTTCTCGCAACTGCAACCAGATCGAGAGAAAAAGGCGGAAGTGGTAGAGTCACTTGGAAAGCGGCATTCGCTGTGTTACCTTGTTCTCCTTCTGTTGAGCTCCATATCTTCATGCGGTATGTATTCCATTCGTATTCCCCTTCTTTGTTCTGAATTAGGGATTTGTATGAATTAGGATTGATTTCATTCAAATAGTTCGGACTACAGTTTTGACCCGTTGATTTATATATTGCTCTATTTGGGATTTTGTTGCTATAACACAAGAAATTGGGCAGAGATGGCAAGTCTCCATTGCTTTATAGCCTCACAACAATGTTGTATTGTTTTGCTTACTTTTTGTTTGAGAAAAAGTTTCAGTGCATTTTTAAGTTTATTTGATAAAAAAAGTGTTTAACCTTCACTTAATTAATCATTGTACTTCGTTTGGCCTTAGGTTTGAAGCACAGCTAACGGTGTCAGTTCTTAATATTCCTAACCTGCCAATATTGTTTGATTTGGTTAGTACCGGTAGCCAACACCTAAGTTGTAAAAACTGTTTAGTTTAAACCTGCTATTTTATGAACATCTTATTTTTTTTGGTTACATAAGATCTTATAGCCTCTCGTTTCCTTAAACTCTTCCTTTTACTCTTCTTATTTGATTGTGCTTTGTACATTCAAATGCAGAACAGATCATGGGGAAGTCGGGACACCACTTCTCCGAACTACTTGAAATAGATTATAAGTCTATCGGACCCGTATTTGGCTACATAAGAACTACGGGTGACCAAGTAATTATTCAAGGAATATGATTTTCTGATTGTCTGTTTGAGAAAACTATTCAACGAATATGAATTATTTATGTGAGATTATGCTCTTGCTTTTATGCTGTTTTTTTTGTTTGTTTTTTTTTTTTGTTTTTTTTTTGTTTTTTTTTTTTTTTTTTTGCCACGTTCTTAGCCTACCTTAAACCTAAGTTATTTCCTACAGCTGACCTTTTTGCCATCAGATCAACTTGGTTAGCTCTCTCTATTTCTTCAAGAAGAAAGTTTAAGATCTTAGAACTGGAAAAAGTGGTTCAAGAATAAAGTTAGACAAGTGTAAGGTAAGCTGGAGGACAGATTTGGAGAGGTGGGGGAGAGAGAGATACGCCTTGTCATGTTGGGAGATGTGTATATATATATATATGTATGTGTGTATATATATATATATATCTATATATATATATATAGATATATATACTTAATTTCAAATGTGACCAGTGAATGTGAGTAATCCTCTCTGTCAGTTATGTGGGCAAGATATTGAAACTACACTTCATGCTTTGAGAGATTGTGCTGCTATTTCTTGGATGTGGAAATTAATTGTGCACAAGGACTTTTTGGATTCCTTTTTTAACTCTAGTGTGACTCACTGGGTTGATCAAAATTTGAGCTGTAATTGGAGCTCCTTTGATGATATTGAGTGGCCAATATTGTTCTTGGTGGCTGCTTCTCAATTCTGGTTATGGCATAATTTAGAACTCCATAATGAGGAGGTGGTAAAGCCTCCTAATATTGGTGTCTACTTATGTGCACAAGCTAGAAGAGTGATGGCTGGTTTATCTTTGTCTTCTGCTCACTCTTCTTTGCCTCCAAAAATTGTTAAGTGGATCAGTCCCCCTTCTGGGAGAGTCAAACTCAATGTTGATTTTGCCCAGAATGTGAATGATCAAGCTGCTGTGGGTATGGTTTGCAGAGATATGCATGGTCAGTGGCTTTGGGGTTTACAAAGAAAAATTGTTGCTACTTCTGTGTTACATGGTGAGATTTGGGCCATCTTTGTTGGCCTTAATGTTAGTAAGGAGATGAACCTTTGTGATGTCATGATAGAATCTGACTCCATGGATGCAGTGGAGATGGTTCACAGTTTTGATCAATCTTCCCCCTTCAAATTTCTGCTTCAAAATATTGATACTTTGATGCAGGATCTGGGTAGCTCTCTGTCTCACATTGCTAGAGATTGCAATAGTGTGGCTGATGCTCTGGCAAAGCAAGGACTCCTCATGGCTGAGCAGGAAGTTTTTTCTTTTAATTGTCCTGATTTTTGTAATTCTCATTTTGTGTTAGATCTGTCTGGGTTAGGTCAGATTAGTTCTTTGTTTTAGAGCTTTGCTCTCCTCTTTGTACCAAAAAAAAAAAATGTGACCAGTGAATGATTTTGTTAGTGGATGAATTAACAGGTCCCCAGACTTGCATACTCTTATCAGTTTTAAGACAATTGACAGATAGACCTTGAAATTACCGATTGGTATTGGAGCTATCTGAATATTGGCGCGATTCTCATAGGAATTTGTACTCGATAAGGCGCTGCAGATGACGCTTTCTGCAACTTTATGGTCGCATGTCAATTATAAAAAAATCACACCTTCAGGTCTTGGCTCTTGAGATTGCTCAATCAGGAGTAGGAACTCGATTTGGGAAACAAATGAGCTCAGAGCAGTTTTCGTGAGCAGGTGTGCTTTTGGTGGGTTTAGTAGTGGATAGAAATGTCTATTATCAAATGAAATTAATTGCATGGTTAGATATTTCTCTGAAAAAGTGCATGGTTAGATGTAACATCCAGTCACGAGTGAATTCTTAAGGAAATGTCAAAACCACGGGCTGATTTAAAGCTAATTTATTATATATTGATTGTGTATGGTAAGCTTCTTTCTCCCACCACTTATACGTTTGAATTTCTTTTAAAAATATTTTTTAGGTTATAGGGAACGAAGAAGCCACTGTAGAGTGGGGCCTTATCGTTTGGTGTATTGATCTACCATGTTGATCCCTCAAAGGCTCTCAATAGTTTTCACAAGATAATCTGTCGTTTCACTAATACTCCGTCTCCACTTGAACGCAGATGAAGAGATGCTACTTATAGAGGTAGCATTATCATCAGCTTAATCCCAAGTTTGTTGTGAAATTTATCTATCTGTTATTCCTTTTCCTAAATTAGTTAGTTTATATAATGGCTGCATTTGATGTTTGGATGTGGAAGTCTGGTCTATGTTCTCAACACAAAATATAGCATATTCTGAAGCTTGGCTTCAAGGTTTTTTATCCTGTTGTAACATCCTTCTACAGAGTATTGGCATGTACGGTAAAAGTAATTTTTTTTTTTTTTGTCAATCACGGTAAAAGTAATTGGACTGTAGTCGCTGAGCATGTTGAAAAAAAGCCAAAAAAAAACATTTTATCGAGTATTGACCATTATAATGCAAAATGTATGAATTCACCATGCTTTCCTCTTCCCATACAGTGGATTTTACTTCACATTAGGTACCTTATAGTTGCTGTCAAACGAGGACATACCTTACCTTATACTCAATAGTTTTTTTCAATCCTCTATTCCTAAGACAGCCCGCAAAAAGTGAAAGACCATAGAGGATATCCTTGATATGGCCAAGGTGCTTGGTGAAGGAGGCTTTAGCTTCAAAAGGATTTTTGCCCAGTTAGAAGTTTCTCCTCCATAAAATTTTAGTAGCTAGCATGCTATATTCATCGTATCAATGTAATTAGTTGGCAGTTAACCAATCATGAAAAACTTCTAATCCACATTTGCATGACTGTGCAGGGCATGTCTATAGGTTTTCTGAATTCAAGTAATTGATGAGATCACATTTTTCTCTCAAGCATGTACAATTTATGTGCGTACAACAACCATGCGATGGTATTTTCACATATTATGTTGGATAACAAGTATAAAGTCATACACATTTCGAAGGCTATATGACAAACCGATTGGAAAATTTTCGTTGTTGTAAGATGGGTGTATATGAACTGAACTCTGAATTTCAGCTTTTTGCTTGTATTTCGGGAGTTTGTATGTCTAAATCAGTATGTCTCCCCTGCTGAGCTACTGCAACCAACTTTCAGGTTCCCTGGAAACAAATTTGCAGTTTAAGCAAGTTAAAAGCCTCAGAAAACAGTTTAACCGGTAAGTTCAGTATGTCTTCTCCTGTACATGAATACACGCATTCTTGAAGCTAGGAATTCCAAAATTTAGTTTGGAGTTCTTGAATTTAACAAAATCAATATGAGATTTCATAGCTTATGAACTTACGATTCTAGATTCTAGATTCTAGAAGAAAGTACACACTTGATGCAATATGTGACCGTGTATTTCTGAACTTCACAAGGATTTATTTATTTTTTCTTAATGAGCGTATTTGGAGATATTCTTGGAAATTCATTGTATAAACTATAGATCTTCTTTGAAATTCATTGTATAAACTGTAAAGTACGTTGGGTGATGGCTGATAATTTAGGATCTAAGTCAAGCGAAACCTGCTCCTTGGATAGCACCAATAATTGGTAGATCTGTATGCTTGGTAGCTAATAGGAATTGGTTTCCATGTGGGTTCATATCACATTAGGCAACTTACCTTGTCACTACTTCCACTCATAATTGTTGTAGGAAAATACTTGGCAACATTTCTAGCCACAAATAGCAGCTCATTATAATTGACAATAAAATGTGAGTACTTAGTTGTGTTTGATCGTCTACTTATCAACTGATCATCTGTATTGGTTGTTATTACTAGCGGGATACAGTAAAGAGATTTGTAGGATCTGTTACTTTTCTAACAAATGTGCTCATTAATGCAATGTAAATGGCTCGTGATTAAGGTAGCGTGGATGCTGACTTTGAAATTTTAACAGGTATGTAATTTTTGGTCTTTTCCTTCTATCGGTATCTAAACTGTTGATATCTAATAATATCTCTTCCACACAGACTTGGGTCGTGAACTTGGGAAATTGGTTACGATAATTTGTGGTACAATTTTCAGAATTTGATTGCTTGTTCTCTTTGTTCTTTGCAGGACCTCCTCATTTCAGTATTAAACCAGTAGTCAAGTAGATTTCTCACTTCTCAGCAACGTCACCAAACCCATCTTTCCCGGTAATTTTACCCTTGAAAGATTTGCCCCTCTTGAGCATGGGGGTATTGGGAAGTCGAGGCATCAAATACTTGCTATTGTGTAAGATCATACCAGATCTAATGCACCAGATTTGATTTCCTTTTTCTGTTTAGCAAAACATTTGTGGAATTGTAAAATTGGTGGGGCGAACACCCCTAATTTCAACTCAGGCATGTTCACTTACCTTAGTTCACAGCCACTAGCATGAAGGGTAAGCTAAGTGAAATCTCTTACTAAAATGCAGGGAATTGGGGATGAGGTTTGTGAAACTGATGATAAGCGTGACAAGATGCTTCTTCAGTTAGAGCAGGAATGCTTGGATGTCTACAAGAAGAAGGTTGACCTGGCTGCTACTTCTAGAGCACAACTTCTTCAAGCCCTGGCAGATGGTGGAGTTGAACTCTCCAGTCTTCTCTCTGCTCTTGGAGAAAAAATATTTGTTGGAATAGTGAGTTGCTTCTTCCGTAACGTAAAAGATTTGATTCTCAGATGTCAAGGAAATTTTTAGCATCGTAAGACGTCTGGAATGATAAAGGAACAGCTTTTCGCTATTGCTCCAGCACTAGAGCAGCTGTGCAAACAGAAAGAGGAGAGGATATAGGATTTTGCTAATGTTCAGTTACAGAAACAAAAGATATGCGGGGAAATTACCGGTACTACTGAGTGTGGTCGCGTAGTTGATGTCTGACTTGCCGATCTCCAACTCTTGGCAACTTCGCAGGTGACGGGGATCCGATGAGAGTCTCTCCGTGGATGCATTCATGTTGTTTCTCCTCTGTTACGTACAATCAGAGTTTCTATCTTGCTTGATGAGTTCTATCATCAAACTATCTTATTGTTTCTTTAGCACCCCCCCCCCCCCCCCCCCCCCAATCGGATGATATCTGAGTATGTGTATGGGTGGTTCGAATTATTTTGGTCCTCATGTTCATTTGTCTTCTCATATCCATTATTTGCACTGTTGAACACATCTATGATTCGTTGTGCTTTTTTGCTGATGCTGCAGATTTGTGCTAGCAGAGCATGAGACTATATCTTCTGGTTCTCCCTTGCCTACTACGACAAGAAGTTCCTCATGCCTGTGGAACCGCAACAGCCCAGTCAAACTTCAAATACTAACACCAATGCACCAGCTATTGCTTCTGCTTCGAAGATGCTGATTCAAGAAGATGAGGAGGATTGTAGTCAGTCTAGAACTGTGTCATCAATAAAAGAAAGTCCGAAGACGGCCCAAGAAATGATCTTCGATTACTATTTATCAACTTTCGTAGATGTTAAGAGTTGTTGCTTCATGATGTAATTGTTTCGTGCATCATGCACCTTCCTTTCTAAGTCGAAGCTATGTCAGTAACTCTCTGTATTATTACTGCAGTCAAATTTAATTGCGTTAATCTATCTATCAGTTCTGATAGCCTTGTTGTTTTTCATATCTTACAGGGATCTAGACGTGCTGCTGTGGAGGATGCCCCTATCGTTAGTAGGATCTGGTCTGAGGCCCAAGCTCTCACATTTTGCACCCTTCAAAAAGTGAATCGTGATGCAGTCAGTAGAGCTCACTCACTTGCCCGAGATGCTTGTTCGTCTGCCTCTTCTTTTGCTATCTAGCCCTAGCGACTTGTAGTATATTATGGCTTGTTGCCCTAGGACTAGTTGTTTATTTTGATGTACTCTTGTGACTTTGGTTTGTATCTTGACCTTGGGGCTTCCTCCTTTTCTATTGAAGTTCTATTTTATGATAAAAAAAAAGAGCAATTGACACTTAACTACCTTGCAGTTGCACAATACTGATATTTTGGTGCTTGCAGTTTCAAAATAGACACTTAACTACCATGCAGTTTGACATTATTGACACTTAGTGCACACAGTTTCAAAAGTGACACTTAACTGCACGCAGTATGAAAATTACTGACATCGCGCTCCAATTTTGATGATGTTTCATTGATGTCAGTTGATTTCCAAGTGATAGTCGTCATCGAAATTGGAGCGGGATGTCAGTAATTTGCATACTGCGTGCAGTTAAGTGTCACTTTTGAAACTGTGCACTAAAGTGTCAATAATATCAAACTGCATTGTAGTTAAGTGTCTATTTTAAAACCGCGAGCACCAAAATGTCAGTATTGTCAAACTGCAAGGTAGTTAAGTGTCAATTGTTCTAAAAAAAAACTCTCTGTATTATTCTTAACGTTGCACATTTAATCCCAAATCGCACCGCATCTATACACAAAGGTCGTTGCAAAGGTACCACGCGCGCAACACGCACGGGGTAGCCCTAGTTAGGCACTAAAAGCTTTTCAAGCACTGCCAAGATGATCCATGGTGCGCGCTTGATAACAGTGCATGCGCTTTTATCTGATGAATGAGGTTATCTCTACTAGTACTTGCGCTTCTGCTTCCTTTCATGTGGGCATCAACATTAAGAAGATAAATGAGTTGCTGGAGAATGCATTGTATACACATATTGATGCTAGATAGGGAAACTACATATCAAGAACTGGATCTACTAGTCATGCAACTAGTTGTTTGCATATTTAAAATAAAGTGAAGTAATTGTAAGTTATCCCTTCAGTGATGGTAATACTAATTTTGTAGGCTCAGCATGATGAACTTGAATGCTCAACCTTCTTACTGCTAGAAAATTACTCAATATGCGGACCTTTCTACATGTTTTATCTGGAATCTAGAATGGTTCATAAATCGGTCCACTTTTCTCGCATTATTATGGTGTTTAAGGATCATGGTCCTTCACTAAGTTCGTTTTGTGTTGTTTTCTGTTATATAGGATGAGAGAATCGAAGATCACGGTCACTTCTGAAAGAATTTTGAGGATGACATTTCTCTATGGAGTTTGGTTCATGGTCACTTCTGCAAGAATACACATTTATCGACGTAACGAAGATCTCATAATCTACCATTCTTTTGTTATCACTTTGTAGGTTTCTGAGCTGATCATGTATTTATAGTATATTTGTATAATATTTTTTCATTTAGGTTATCGCCTCTTTGGGATGATATGGCGGCTTTATATGTAACAAGAAGGTACACGGTCCATTGATAATTGAGGAGTTCATAAAGAAATGCCTAGTTGAAGAGGTTCACTGTGCTGATTCGAACTTTTTGGAATCTAAGAGACCCGAGGTTACATTGTGAAGTGGATTGAATTTCTACATGAAATATATTTGATGACTATAAACAGCCATTGTGCCGGCGGTTAAATAGCAGGTTATGGGCTTATCACATAATTTTTATTTCTTTTTCTTTGGAGGAAGGAAAAGTTCTAATTTGAGCCCGTAAAAGATTCACAGATGTTAAAATTTAAATTATCATTTTAGAAGTCGGGGAAATTAAGCCAAAAGAAAACCGTCATTATAGCAGAGCGGCGAATTGATAGTACTTCATGTTTTATCACTCTCTTGAAAAATCACTCAACTCGAAATTATAAACTTCTTACAATTATTTTCTAAACGTGAATAATATGTATACCATATGCATTGTGCAAACATGTCCATCGGTAATAAGGAAATATTGATGTCCAAATTTATGTATGTCAAGGGGAGCGCATCCATCCGGAAAACTCACGGTTACATCATCTACAATATCGGGACATCATCAATGACTGCCTCTACTCAACCATCAGCAACGGGTCAGGTTCTTTCTGAACTGTGCAAATTGCATCTTCAACCAAAAGTTTTCTTCTTCATATGGAAATGTGCCAACAATGCCTGCCAGTCAAAGAAGCTCTTGAACGACGACATGTTCCAATTGACAGCGCCAACTGCGCTCTATGTGAAAACCAAGTTGAATCAATCCAGCATTGTCTTTCTCAATGCACTCATGCTAGATCAATTTGGTTTGGATCTTCTCTCGGTTACAGGCCTCCGTCTGGCACGCCAATAAGTATCTCCCAAACAATCCTCCAGATGTTCCCGCAAACCAATTCCAAAGATCAACGAATTACGTTTATTGAAATTCTATGGCAAATTTGGCTCTCTAGGAATGCCTTCACTTTGAACCACAAGTTCACTAATGTTCGTCAATCCTTAGCAGCTACTTGTCTCACAGAAGCCGGTCACTACAATGGGGTACGACTCCTCCACGTAGGGCAACAATCTACATCGGTCAAATGCGCAGAAACATTCCCACTTTTACTACCGGAAGCGAAGAGCATCGAACTCAACACCGCGAGACATTCATGGTAGATGCTTCTTGGTTGAAAACACGTTCGTCGGTGGCAGCATGGCTCTGCATTGACAATGTCGAGGCCACCCACTCAAATGGATTCTTTCAAATGGGTACACGGATATTGACTTGCTCACGGATAATAAGGTATTTGTTAATGCACTTAACAACAATGACTATACGGTCGACATCTACACTCTGATTCGAGAGGTCCAAATACTAGCTAAGTCCTTCAAATACTGTTGTATCTCTTTTGTTCTACGCGAATTCGTAACCCTTGCTCATGATAAAGCAAAAGAGATAAGACGCTCTTGTAATGTCACTTTACTTTAATAAATAATACATTATTCTTTCCAACAAAAAAACCTTTATCATTATTATTATTATTATTATTATTATGTTGTTGTTGTTGTTGTTGTTGTTGTTGTTGTTGTTGTTGTTGTTGTTGTTGTTGTTGTTGTTGTTGTTGTTGTTGTTGTTGTTGTTGTGCGGCTGAGTCCAAGTGCAACTACAATAACAATTTTAGTGATTGATTTATGGTAAGAAAAAGTAGCACAATTAGATCATTGAGTAATTTAAAATAAAAATACAGTGAAAGAAAAATAGTTTATAAGAAGAATTAAATTTGGACTTGGGTTTTCAAATGATTTCATTTTGAACATTTGATACAATAATTAAGTCCTTTTAGTAGTTGTGTTAAATAAGAGTGATAAAATATTTTGTAACAAATATATTCAGATCATAGATATATCAAAATATGAAAAAGTTAACGAGAACATAAGTTCCAAACTAGTCAATGGCTCCGGGAGTGGACGGGATCCCAGCTCTTTTCTACCAAAAATGTTGGAACACAACTGGATGTAAGTAGTAGCGTTCTAAAAGTGTTAAATGGTCAATCTGGTGCTGCATCATTTAACCACATCTAAAGTAGCAAATTGGTGCTAGCTCAAGTGGTCATTTAAAAACTTCTACATGAGGTCTTGAGTTCAAACTCAGACAAACAGCTAAGTCCTAAGAAAAAAGATTCCCAAAAAACAGGCTAGAATACCAGGACACTGACGTCCCATAAGTCTTTGTACGGTCCCATGCAAGTTGGCTTCAAAGACAATGGCCAACAGTCTCAAAAGAGTCCTTTCCATCATTATTGCATAAGAGCTATGTGTTTTCGTGCCAGGGAGACTTATAACGGATTATGTGATAACGTCCTTTGAAATTCTACATACTTTGACGACGAGGAAAAAGGGGAAGGAAGAATTCTCCCCCTAAAATCGACATCTCTAAAGCTTGTAATAGGGTGGAGTGGTGATTCCTAAAAGGCATGTTAGAAAGACTGAGATTTGGCCCTAAATGGGTGAATCTGGTATCACTACCACTGAATCCTCATTTAGTTATAAAGGTAATGTTGTTGGGTGTGTATCACAGGGCGGGGGCTAAGGCAAGAGTGCCTTATTTCGCCTTATCTTTTCCTGCTTTGTGGGGAGACACTCTCGCGTGCACTTTAATTTACTGAATAATACAACATATGAACATATACGTACATAAAATGTAACAATCAGCAAACAAAATTATACGTGCGTGTAAGTCCTTTAACATTTCATGTATTTTGAATGGTAGTTTATCATGGCACATAACTAATCAAGGATATCAAGGACTTCCGGTAGCTTTTTTCTTCCAATAAGTTGCTAAATCAGTGGCTCGAATTTGATACGACTTGCTATGACAGTAAACAGCCTATATGATGAATTTGGTAAAACCCACTAGGGCATACAACAGCCTATTTGATATAAAATGATAAACTCAAGATCATATTTACACTTTATGAGAAAGGTTACTTTGGTCCGCTCGATCTATTATTTATCCTGCTACGTTTTCCCTCCTTATCTAATTCTATTATCTTTAATATTCTTTCAATATTATGTAATTAGGTGTCCCAACTATTTTTCTAGACTTCCATATATGGATTAGTTTACTCCAATAGCTCAGCTTCATACATTAAGAAAGACATCTCTAAGAGAGAAAGTGGTTAAGGCAGATGAGGTGTGGTTGAAGCGTACTTCATGATAATTTATATTTAAACAAAACCTGTTAGTAACATATATAGAAAACACTCCCACAAAAAGGAACAACAACTCCCACCGTATGGGTATCCATGCATTTTATGTGAACAATACAAAACATTTCACCTATCATGAATAAACCCCCCACATGTATAGTTACATGTCCAACAGAAAAGAAATTGTTACTACCTATGTTTCTTCGTACTTCACTGTTTGTCATTAATCACTATGTCACTTTGGTCTGATAATTTAATTAGTAAAACGATACAAAAATTTAGTAATTTAAGCATGTTCATGTAGATTAAAATCAAAATCATAAAAAATTGTCAAAAAATTACATTGTTTTGCTATTCAAATTATCGAGTCAAAGTGAACCAATCACGGGTTGAAAAGTCAAACCATGACGAAACAGAAGAAACTAAAAGAGTTCATGACCTAACCAAATCCATCAGAAGAAGAAGTGAAGAAGAAGATAACATTGTATTTCATTATACACATTTAGAAAGGGAATGAGTATATATATCTAACTAACAGTTAGTTAGACACTCTTGGTAATTACACACAGCACCAACACGGAACACCCTTCGCTAAAACTACATTGCAGTACACTTCTATATTAACTGTTATTATCTATACCCTTGTTATTGTTTCATTTAGCCTCCCTCAAGCTGAACTGTGTTTCACACAAGTGAAGCTTGGAAGAGAGATGATGAAATTGAAATCTCCCCAGTGCTTTGGTGAACTATTTGGTCAACATAAGAGACATGAGCACCACACAATTCTTTGGAAACCCCCATTTCCCTTACACAATGAAAATCAAATTCAATTCGTTTAGTCCTGGCATGGAACACGTGATTTGCTGCCAAAGAGTAGGACATGGTTTGGAGTCAAGAATATGAGCTTTGTATAGCAATTATGTGGCATATTTCTTTTGATGCAGAACCAAGCCCAAACACTGGTAATCAATTTCAATACCCACTAAATAAGACAACCTGCCAAGATCCTTAACTAATTTAGTCTTCATAGCTGCAAGAAAAGCGTGAGCAACATCTGAAGAGCTGCTAGTAAGAGTGATATCATCCACATATACAAGAACCACGGTCATATGAGCAGAGGTGTATTGAACCAACAAAGATGTATCAGCTGCAGAACACTTGAACCCTAGTTGGAGAAGAAAATGAGAGAAATTGTTATACCACACTTTAGGAGCTTGCTTCAAGCCATAAAGAGACTTGTGAAGTTATTATTTAGCAGAACACTTCTATATTAAATGTTATCATCTATACCCTTGTTATTGTTTCCTTTAGAAACGGAGTTAGTATATGTTAGAGGAAGCGTTCTTGTTAAAGAGTGGTTCATGTAATCTAAGAGAGAAACATACAATATTCAGACGGCAGGGTTCATTTTGAAAAGGAAAAACATACAAAAGATTCATAGAAGAGAAGGCAAAGCCGAAACAAATATCCATTTCACCGCGTATGAATCGCAACAAATGAAGATAATAAATGAAAACTATTGGAAAATATGAATTTTGATCCGACTTGGGACGGGTTTTCGGGAGAGCTCACACTTACGAGACCACACCCGTAAACTAGGTATGTAGCTCAAGTAAACAATGGATAAATGAGAAATAAACATTGAAGTTTCTCATTTGAGGAAAGTAAAAGAGTCTCATATCGGACATAAATAGAGAGGTTGCATGTAAGGACGGTTATGAGCGAAAAAGTTCTAGTGAGAGAAAGGGGTAGAGAGAGGTTTCTCTCTTTTTCTTTACTCTTATCTTAGATTTTGTGAAAAACAGAGTCTAGCTCTGGTTTTTTGTTGGTCAGCTACTAATCCTGCGTGTTTACAAAGGATTCTAGCTCTTTCTTTCCATCAAGTATGGCGGATGAACTCCGGCTTGAATTAGATACAGATCCAGAAATTTCACGAAAATTATATCAAACAACTCTTGTTGGGCGATTATACTATGAGAGAAAATTAGGTAAAACTACTATAAAGAAGATTGTTGAAGGTGCTTGGGATCTGAAGGGCAAAATCACAGTGGAATCATACGCACCGAATCACTTTACTTTCTGTTTTACAAACGATGAAGACTATCGGAGGATACTGGAGAAAACTCCATGGCTTGTTACAAGCCAGGTGTTACACCTAAAGCAGTGGAAGATGGGGAAAAGTCTTATGGAGATCGATTTCTCAGCTTGTCCGTTCTGGGTTCAGGTCAAAGGGGTCCCGGGGGAGAAGAGATCGAGAGGCAATGCAGAAAAAATTGCAGGGCTTATCGGTGAATATCTGGATCAGGAAGGAGTTGAACCAGGTGTATTCGGTTTGAAACCGTATTTCAGAATCCGGGTTGAAATCCCGGTCAAGAAACCTCTTCCGAGAGGGTTTAAGCTTCCAATGGCTGAAGAGGAAGATCAGTGGGTAAGCTTTCGATATGAATGGCTGGGTGATTTCTGTTATAGATGCGGAAGATTAGGCCATACAAACATTCAATGTGGTTTTCTGGGTAAGGAGGCGGATGAAAATTCGAAATATGACCCGGAGATGAGAATAGGGACACGGAGGATAACGGCGGAGGACAGAGAAAAGGAGAAACAACGGCAAAAAGAACAAGCAATACGGTGGAAGCCGGCGATGGAGAAGGCGGCGAATAAACTTGCAGAGGAATTGGAAGAGGCAAGGAACACGGCGAGTCAACTCAATGAGGCGGCCCGAGTGAACCGAGTCGAACAGGTGGTAGCTACAGATGAGGAGGAAATAGTACAAGAAATCAATATTGATTTGCAGGTACGGTGTCCGGTGATGACAGCTGGATGTGGGATGATGGAAAGGACGAACGAAGGTGCAGAGCAGAAGGACAAATTGCAGATGATGACAAAGAGAATGGGAGAGGAAGGACATGATGAAGAAACAGGGGTGGAAACAGGGTTAAACCCTAATTTGGATATGGGCTAGGAAGAAATCTTGGGCCAAGTAGGCCCAATTGGTGATTCAAATAAAAAAACGATTGCAGAAAATTTGGGCTATTATGTTGAAGAGCCCGAAAGCCCAAAAACCAATCTGATTTGGACTCCCAGAAACCCAAAAGAAAAAGGTTTTTCTCTAAAAAAGAATAGCCCAAATGAAAAGGTCATTGAAAAGTCAAATGACACAGCAGTTTTGACGATCAAATCGTTAAACGATGAAGAAGATAGAATTGGAGACCCCTTCTCAGACCTAGGTTTGGCACAAGTCTTCAACCGATTTGCGTCATTGAAGAGAGGAAGAGAAGATGATGATCTTTCTCCAACAGCAACAAAGAAAAGAAGAGAAGATGAAACAAACCCAGTGTTTGTGGAGGCAAAGAAGAAGGAAATTCTGGCAAATGCCAGATATGCGATACAAGCAAAGAAAGCTAGACACAGGAGAGGAATTTCAACAAAGGAGAGAAGCTGGAGACTTTATAAAGGGGTCACTGATGAAGGCTATGAAGTGGGGCTAAATGAGAAGCTAGTGCCAGACAGGATCAAATTTGAGGTAATGGATGCAATTCACCGTGAGCAATTTCATCTTTATAAAGACTGTATGAAACAAATTGAAATTCTGGAAGTTGAGGCTGAAAATGAACTGAAACAAGATAAGATGGTTGTGGTGGCTGGCCAGAAGCAGCCACAAATCCAATGGTAGGTCTTTGCTGGAATTGTCAGGGGTTGGGGAGCAACCTGACATTCCAGAGACTACGAGGGCTTGTGAATGCCCAGCTTCCCAATTTTATTTTCTTGTCAGAAACTAAAAATAAAAAGTCTAAATTGAGTAGACTTCAAAGACAGTTAAGGTATGCAAATGGCTACTATGTGGATCCAAGAGGTAGAGCTGGAGGTCTATTACTGTGGTGGGTAGAAAATGTCAAGATTGAAATTGCTTGGAGCTCTGAAAATGCAATTTGTGCTTTGATAGAAGACAAGCCTGGAAGATGGGAATACTGGCTTTTTATTTATGCACCTTCTGATTATAGAGAAAGAGGTAAATTCTGGAAAGAAATTTTGTGGTGGGCTAACTCTATTGATAAACCTTGGATCATGCTAGGAGATTGTAATGACTACATGGAAGAAATAGAGAAGGAAGGTGGTTCTCAAGTGCTCAGTTGGAGAATGAATAGATTTAGAACTTTTATCTCTGAATGCAACTTATTAGAACTGAATTCTCAAGGATTAGGCTTCTCTTGGTGTAATGGCAGAACTGAAGGGTGTGTGAAAGAACTTATTGATAGAGCTTTCTATTCTGTTGAATGGGGTACTAATCATCCTAATGCTATGGTAAGCAGAGAGTACATTATGGGATCTGATCACACTCCAATGGTCATTCATACAGAAGATCAAAAAAGAAGAGGTTCTTATAAGTTCAGGTTTGATCAAAGCTGGTTGGAGCATGAAGAGTGTTCTCAGATTATTATACAAGCTTGGACTGAAAGAGTTGAAGGGTCAAACATGATTGAGATTGGGAAGAAGCTCAGTAAATGTAGAGAAGCTTTGAAGAAATGGAGCAAGATCAAAGTAGGGAACAACAAAAGAAAAATTGCAGAAAAAGAAGAAGAACTCAGAGAGTTACAAAGACAAGACATTAGTGAAGATTATTGGGCAAAACAGAAGGCTATTCAAGATGAGATTGCAGATTTGTGGAATCAAGAAGAACTTTATTGGAGGCAAAAAAGCAGAATCCAGTACTTAAAAGAAGGTGATAAAAATACAAGATTCTTTTACCTCTCCACAATATTTAGAAGACAAAGAAACAGGATTAACAAGGTCAAGCTAAGTACAAATGTGTGGGTGGAAGAGGAAAAAGACATTAGTGAAGCTTTTGTCAGTTACTATAAAGACCTTTTCTCTTCAAAAGGAGATAGAGATATGGAAGAAGTTCTGTCAGTGATAGTTCCAAAAATTACAGCAGAAGACAATGATTTGTTGCTGCAAATTCCTACAGAGAAAGAGATCAAAGAGGTGGTGTTTGGTTTTGATCCAGGGAAAGCCCCTGGATATGATGGCTACACTGGGCATTTCTATCAATCTCAATGGAATATTATCAAGAAGGAGGTAACCTATGCAATTCAGCACTTTTTTCAAACAAAATCTCTTTTGAAAAGTGTCAACAAGACAATTTTAGCCATGATTCCAAAGATTTCTCATCCAGAAGAAGTTGTGCATTTTAGACCAATTGCATTATGTACTTTCTTGTATAAAGTGATTGCAAAGCTAATTGCAAACAAGCTCAAAACAGTTTTGGGGAAACTGATCTCAGAAGAACAGTCAGCTTTTATACCTAATAGACTTATACAAGACAACATTGTCATAGCACAAGAATTTATGCATTTTATAGCTCACAAGAAAGGGGGGAAAGAAGGAGTTTTAGCTCTGAAATTAGACTTGAACAAGGCTTATGATAGAGTACAGTGGGATTTTTTGAGAGCTGCTCTCACAAAATATGGTTTTGCAGAAGAATGGATCAAGCTAGTCATGCAGTGTATTACAACTGTGACAATGAGAATTAGAATTAATGGTGAAGACTCTTAAGAGTTTACACCACAGAGAGGATTAAGACAGGGTGATCCCCTTTCTCCATATTTATTTGTGATTATTATGGAAGTTTTATCTTTAATGATGAAGAAGGCTGAAGCTCAAAAGCAGATAGAGGGCATTTCAATTTCAAAAAGAAAGGTGAGTATAACTCATCTTTTATTTGCAGATGACTCCTTGATTTTTTTAAAAGCTAGAGAAAGTTTTGTGGCAAAATTCTTATCAATTCTCAAAGATTTTGGGCTAGCTTCAGGGATGGAGATAAACTTCAACAAATCAGGACTGATCTTCTCTCCAAATACTGCAACTGAAATTATGAACAACATTTCTGAGATGTGCAGAATTCCAAGCTTGGATGTCAATGCTAAGTATTTGGGACTCCCAGCTTTTTGGGGAAAATCAAAGTGTCAAGCTCTTGACTTCATTGTACAAAGAATAGTGGAGATCCTCCAAGGCTGGAGAAAGAAATGCCTCTCTTTTGCTGGAAGAGAAGTAATTCTCAAAGCAATAGCTCTAGCCATTCCCTCTTATGCAATGTCTTGTGTGGAATTCCCTACTTCTACATGCAAAAAAATAGCACAACTAATTAGAAAATTTTGGTGGGGTGCAAGTCCAGAAGAGAAAAAAATCCACTGGTTAAAATGGGAAGATGTTGAAAAGCAGAAATGCAAAGGTGGAATTGGGTTCAGAAATATTAGAGCTTTTAATTTGGCTATGCTAGCCAAACAAGGATGGAGGCTGATTCAGTTCCCAGACTCTTTGATGGCAAAAGTGTTGAAAGCAAAACACTACCCAAATGACTCTTTTATGGAGGCAAAATTGGGAGGGTGCCCTGCATGGGTATGGAGAAGCATTATAAATGCTAGAATGATTTTGAAAAAGGAAGCAAGATGGATGGTGGGTAATGGAAAGACTGTCAAAGTCTTTGCAGATTCTTGGATTCCAGGTATGCAAAACAAGAAACTTGTGTTGAAAGAAGGTATTGATCCTGATATGAAAGTGGAGAATTTGATAAATACAAATACAAAAAGATGGAAGGTGTCTCTTGTCAAAAACATGTTCTCCCAGAAGGAAGCTGAAGCAGTCTTGAATACCAATCTTCCATGGACAAAAATGGAGGACACTTTAATATGGCCTCATGAAAAATCAGGTATTTTTTCAGTTAAATCAGCCACCACAGTCATTGCTAGTATGGAGCAAGAAAATAGCATATCTGATTTAAAGAACTGTTCAAAAGCTTCTTCTTCTTTTAAATTTAGTAAAGAATACTGGAAGACTATTTGGAATTCAGAGATTCCACCTAGAATACAGGTCTTTTGGTGGAGAGTAAGCAACAATGCTTTGCCTTTAAATGCAAATATGTATAGAAGAGGCTGCTCTCAAACTCCTTTGTGTGGTATCTGTGAAGAAGAAGTTGAAGATTTGGAACATTGCTTTCTGCAATGTAATTGGGTAAAAAGCTTCTGGTTTGGTCTTGGTATAATTAACCCAGATCAGTGCAGGCATGTTGGGAATTTGAAAATTTGGCTAAGTGATATGGTGGAGAAAGTTATCAATAATGATTATCCTATTATGAATTGCTATCAGACCATTATGGGCTTATGGTGGATCTGGAAAACCAGAAATGAGGTGTTGTTCTCTCATATCAAGGTGAACCCTACTGTGGCTATCAAAAATTGTAACAAGGAGATGTGGAGGTTACAACAGAAGAATGACAAGAAGGAGAATCAGGTTGATACTGCAAAGCCAAGTAGAAACTGTTCAGATCCTAAACTCAAGCCTTGGATACCACCTCAAGGTGATCATTTGATATGTAACACTGATGCTGCCTGGTGTAAATCAACAAATCAAGCTTGGCTGGGGTGGATTATCAGAGATAAAGCAGGTCTGGTAAAGGCAAAAGGCTGGGCTTTTGAGCAAGCTAATTCAGCAACTGCTGCTGAAGCATTAGCTCTGAGACTAGCAATATGGAAATCACAAGGTGTTAGTGCTGGCACAATTCACTTTGAGACTGATAACAAGATAGTTAGTGATTCTCTAACAGGGAAGCAGAAATGCTGGGAGATCAGTAATTTGGTTGAAGACATCAAGGAAGGCCTGGCTCACATACAAGCTTCAGTGAAGTGGATATCCAGAAATGCTAACAAAGCAGCTGATGCATGGGTTAAATTAATCCGTTTTGATAGTGGTAGAATAGATGATGAAAATACTCTGTTTAGAGAAATTGTGAGAAAGGAAAGTGTAAACAGTTTGACTTGAGTTTTATAAAATTTTGCTCTCTTGGAAAAAAAAAAAAAAGAGAGGTTGCATGTGTATCTATCCCAAGTTTAAAAACAAAGGGCAAGCCCTAAATTTTGGTGTAGAAATTTTGTTCAGAAAAGACCCAGTCATGGTGTGATCCAGTCCAACACACACTTCCCGCCATACTAACCCGAGTCCATCACAGACTACAATAGGACTTGGGCACATGTTTTTAGTAACATGGATGGGCTCAAACATAAATTCTTAGCTTGAATTATAATTAGGGTCGAGTTGGGGTATGCACATTAAACAGTGGGCTAGCCCAAATTGTCCGATTTGTATATCCATACATATAAATATTATGTTTGGAGAGAATTATATAGTCCCCCTAACTGGAATTATTAGAACCCGTTTCGTATTTTTTGTTTTGTTTTTTAGAACGCTATTTTCGAATCTAAAGCAGTATTAATGTGTTTGGTAAATTTACTTTTATGTTTCTCACAGTAACTTTTGAAAAGCATGGGACATATTGATTTCCAGAACATGCGTTTTGATAAATGTATTATTTGACATTCTTATCCGTTAATGAATATCAATAATAATTTATTATAAAAACACTATTTATTATATCATGTGTGATATTGTCATTTCGAATGTAACAACAACTCTAAACACTAATTACCAAACACAAAATGTCGGAAATGCGTTCTCACAACAGCTTAAATACGAAATTTACCAAACACTTTTCGCGTAGATTTTCATAACTGTTTTCTCACGATACTTTCTACACAACAATTTTCTAAAATGTCACAGCATTATCACACTGGCCCTTAGTCTCATTTGACTTTTTTAGCATCGCTTTGATTAAAAAATTTATTAGCAAAAAGATATAAGTTTTTTGGATCTTTTTCATATAATTGTAGAGTTGTTTCTCCTCTACAACATAATGAAAAGATTAACAAAATTTCATAATTTTCTACTATTCAAATCAACGACTCAAAGAGGTTTTCATATGTCTAACGAGACTAATAATAAAAGAGGGAGAGAGTAGAATATTTAACATGGATATGCCACTATTTTTTTTGGGGAAGAAATATCATTCCAAAGAGCAAAAAGATCAACACAAATACATCATATGCTCTGTAAGAGTCAAGAAGGGAACCTGTCACTCCGTTGTTATGGAAAAAGGGCTCCTCTTGCTATATACGGTAGCAAATGTGCTCTGTCATTCACCTCCCTTGGGATCCAGCTCAACTCAAAAGATGTAAATCCGCAGAGAAGTGTTTTGATCTTATCCATAATCTCTGCTGTCCACGAGCAATCTTCAACAATCTGTCCATCTAGAGAACACTGCAAATCCTCCAGAAGCACTTTTGCATCACCTTTGAAAATGAATATTTTCAGTATCTTCTTTGCATGCTAACTTTTTTACAATTTAAAGGTGACATTTTCAATTGAACTGAAATTGAAAACTAAATTATTTTATTAAGTTCCTTCAGCTAGCCCGAATTGCCTAAACCCGACTTAATTTGTATGAATTTAGACTTCGACAAGCTGACGTTGATCCCAATTCGTGTTGGGCTGGACTCGGGCAGCCTCGACAGAATTCAGGCTTGGGTTAAGCATGGTTTCGACCCGTCCTGCCCGGCTGAGTTGCAGTCTTAGCCATAATCCATCATATCGGACTTAGGTTGTGGTGATGGGTTTGGTTTGTTGGGCGTTATTCTAATTTTTATTATTTTTGCCCAAAAACTAACTAGGTCAAATAATAATCAACTGTTGCAACATTTCAATTTAAATGAACATTGACAATTGTTCCTCAGAGATTCCTCCTCTATATAAGTAACAGCGTCCCCTCTAACTCAAATCAATCAATAACCATATGTTTACTCTATCAAACGTAATTTAAGTTTGTCTTGTATTGTGGATTGTTGTTTCATCATTAATATAGAGAAATTTTTATCATGAAAAGTGTTTTGCCCATCGTACAAATGATATAGAAGCAGCGATCGTGGGAGCAAAATCTTCTTACATGTAAGAGACTGTCTTCCAATTTGTCATTCAGTCGCATTTCCATCTGTAAGCATCGCATTTTATTTATTACAGTTTATATTTTCGAGTTACTTTTTGATTTCGGGTAAACTAGAACACCACCCACTAACAAAAGTTCGGTGAATATCATACATATAATCAACTTTCTCGTGAAATAAACTGATGCGAAATTTGGAAATGAAGTTTTGCTTATCGACTGATCTTGTACATGATCGGTCTGCACCATATCCCAAAAAGATAACTTTCAGTGTGGACAATTATGTCGTTTTTTTTGGGGTCAATACATGATCGCCCAATTCGTTGGTTTCACGTTTGGGCTAAATTGGGGTATATTCAGGGAGGAATAGAATGGGTCATATTCTCTTATTGGGCTGTCTGCTTAGCCCAAACGTCGTTAATATGATTTGTTATGTTTAGCCTAGTCTCTTTAGCTAGTCCTCTAGGTTCGCCAGTTTAATACAGTTATGTCAACTTATTTAGTGCAGATACTCAGCTGCGACGAGAACTTCGAATTATATTTGCATGTCTATTGTGAATGGCGCCAAGGGTTCAAAAGTTCAGACTGATTCTCATATAAACTATGCCTGCTACATACACTTCAAATTGTCGTGTTTTTTCTTTAAAAAAAATTGTCTTGTTTTGCCGTTTCTAGAGACACTGCACCGAGGCGGCGAATCTTCAAGAGGCCGTCAGAATAGAGAGGATTCTTTAGAGTGTACATAATATGGAACAAGAGAAAACATGCTTAAGAGGTTGTTTATTCGGCGATCTTTCAGTTTCATGATGTAAACTACATCGACTATTTTTAATTAACATAAAAAGACGCATTTGAATATTTTGATTTTGATAAAACTACAAATACAAGTTTATGTAATGTCAGTGTCATCGGGCACGGGCTATCCCCTAGTAGAAGAATACAAAGTCAGTGTCATCATCACCGTTGGGTATGTTTCGTATTCGAGTTCACACGTCTGTATCTAGAGCCAAACTTATCTTTTAAGCTACTACTATTTCGGTATAAATTCTTTAGTAAAAAAACTTGTATATGTCATCCGGAAAGACACGTTGGGTTGTCCTCAAAGAGAAAAAACAAAGAAAGACACATAGGGTGGCAGAGAAGGATTCCTGGTACATGCCTGATTTCACAGAAAATGTTTTGAAGATTATTATCTGGTCCAACCATCCAAGTACTACTTCTCCATATTTAACTTTGTGATTGTTAGGATTGTTTTAATCTTTCTTTAATTATTAGGTGCAAGCAGGGCCGGACCGAGACACTTGAGGGCCTAAAGAGGGTAATTAGATTGAGGCCCCAAAAAAGAAAAATGTACACATAAAACGGGTTTTTAAAAGAAAGAAAAATAGAATTGCAATACTTTTGTGTAATAGAATATGTTATTCATGTAGAGAATATATTATATTGATTTTAATTAATACCCAATAACCTTATAATTTTCCCTAGAAAATTATTTTTACAATTATTAATATATATTAAAATAAATCTTCACATACATAACTACGGAGATTCGAACTTGTGTCAAGTTTATGGCAAAAAAATTTAAGTTACCACCAAGCTAATGCATTATTTATGGGAACTGTACATTACAATATTTCATGCTAATACATTACAATGTGATGAACCTAACTAAAATTATAAACACGGGGCCCTGTCGGCACGGGGGCCTTAAGCGGCCGCACTGGCTGCTTGCCCATAAGGCCGGCCCTGGATGCAAGACTTATTATCATCCTTATAAACTCCATATCTGGATTAGTTTACCCAGATAGCCCAACTTTCATTCATGCATTAAGCACGGATCAGCGTTATGCTTTTTAGACTCGCTTGTCGCATGTTACTCCTTACTACGATGGAGGCTTAATCTTCTATAAGAAAAGCACACATGACAAGCGACTCGGAAACGCTGAACAATAATATCATCAGGAATACCAATTATATGGATGGATTCTCTTCAAGTAGTTGAACATCCCAGTATTTCGTTCACCCCATGCTCGTTCCTTACTCCTCTGTAAAGGTTTAAGATGCCCTCAATAACCGGATGCATTTTGAATTTATATTATGTTTTGTGCAAGAATGTCAAATTCCGTTGTAGTCTAGTTGGTTAGGATACTCGGCTCTCACCCGAGAGACCCGGGTTCAAGTCCCGGCAACGGAAAGATTTTTTGCTATTCATTTTCTTATTTTCCCACTTTCTTTCTCCTGCCGTTCGGGCCAAACTAGAGAGGGTGTTGTTACTGATTTGTGAAGTGCTTGGTGTTCTTTCTCCACAATAGCAAAAATTTGCAACTAACCCACTGTATTGCTATCTCAGACAATTGATGTCACTATGAACTCTTCCATTTTATCATGTTTCATAATTTAACGAATGGCCGAATGCAGTTCACTTGACGACGCCCACTGTCATTTCAGTTTATTGAATAATATAAGAATGTTCATAACACCATATTTTGAATGTCGTCTTATCATAACACATAACTAACTAAGAGTTTCTGAGACTTCGGATACTAAACTAGGAATGCATGGTCTTCTATCACCACACTAGGAACACAGTCATGGTATCCATTACTATATTGTCATGCTGAGGGTAATAATGTAGTTTGACATTTGTCTTCACAACCAAATTTAAATATTTTCTCGTAAATATTTCCTTACTGGAATTTATATTTTGTTCATAAACTCTAACATCATACATTGACTCTGAAGTATACAGTTCAAAAGTTGACTATGATTTATTAAATAAACAAAAAGAAAATTTGATGCAGACTAATCTCCGAAGTTTGGCACTCAGCGGTAAAGGAAGATGCTTGTTGCACACTTGTTATCTAATGTTGTAACTTTTTTTTTTCAAAATAATGTTGTAACTAGGTGCAAGCCTTATTATCCTTTTTGAACTTCCATACACTAATAATAAGGCATTAGCCCACATTTAAGAAATGCGGGGAAAAGGTCAACTCCCGTGGGGAAAAGTTTTGCCCACGGGAAAGATCCGCGGGGGAGGTCGGCCGTGACAAAAAAATTACCCGCGCTCAACTACCGTGGGAAATTTTTTGCCACATTAGTTCACGTGAGGAAAGGCGTTGTGGGCTTTTAGTCAAAATTTTGAGGTGCGAGTTGAGCACCCGTGGCAAATAGACCACCTATTGCCACAGCTAACGATCGTGGGGATTGTAATTATTTTTCAGAAAAAAAAAATGTGTTGCAAAAATCCCTATAATAATCAGAATTTAACATTTAATTTACACATTTAAATATAGGATACAGATTTGAACATACAATTACTAAAACGAAGTATTGTATGCTATGAAAACAAACTTATTTAGTCAGTGGAGGAAACATGTTTTCCATTGCAAATGTCTATTGTGCAGCCAGTGGGCCGACATGCTTTGATGAAAATCTAGTATAACAGACCTTCTAACCGCAACCAGCTACATAAGAATTGAAATATTCATGCACGCAAAAAAAAAAAAAAAAAAAAAAATCAATGAGGACTAACAATCGATCAATGATACTCGTGACGATCGATCAATGATACTCATGACAAACTCTAAATTCTGCACAAACAATATTTATACTAAGCAAGAACTATTTTTTACTGTTCATTAGAACGATGTGTTTCATTTGGAGCATTGGATTTGGGTCTGATGGATGGCTGAGATCAAGGCTGTCACTTCCTCTCTTTTGCTGCTCCCTCACCCAGCCCGCCATTAATTAACAAATGTTTTGTAACAATATAGTTACTTCCAACGTCACTCTTTCTCGCCTCATTTGATTTTTTTCCCGTAACAGGGTCACTTTGACCCGATAATTTGGATAACAAAACGGTCTAATTTTTTAGTAACTTTTTTATGATGTCTGCAACATTATAAATATATTGTCAATTCTTGCATTATTTTACTAATTAAATCACCGGATTAAAAGTGACACGGTGAATAACGATGAAAGTTAAACTGAGAAGAAAGAGAGTACGGAAGTTAAACTTTTTTAGCAAGCGTTTCATCAAATTACGTACTCTGTAAATAATTCCAACGGGACGGGTCATTCTCTAGTTGCTCTAAAGCAAGCATCGAATTATGGATTAACTAAGTAACCAACAAACAAAGATGTCAGGGAAGTGAAGTGAAAATTATTCTTAGACACTGATACCCTGTACACTTCAAAGGGATGAATGACCTGATCTAGGTACCAAGAACATAAACTGATGTGAACTTCAAAGGGATGATTGACCTTGATGTATGTAGCATTAACTACATATAAATCTGCTGCAATTCAAAAGAAAATATCCAAACCCCTGATCAAAATTATAAGTCATTGGAGACGTAAGTATTGGAATCAAGAGTTCATAGAGCTTTGTGAATTCGGGTAATCTACTATTAACATTCTCTTATTCTTCTTCCTAAATTTGGCTAGAATGGAAATAGCCACTCAGACTGGCTCTGACGCTTCATCGTTTCCAAGACATTTTGAAAGTAGAAATTGAATAACCTAAAGGTTACTACCTCCGTTTTTTCTCTTTCACCTTACTTCACTTTTTGACACTATTCACTGAGTCATTTTGACCCGGTGATTTGGTTAGTAAAACTATACATGAATTTGGTAATCTTTGCATGATCTTGTAGTGTAAACTTTACTCTAAAATACTATGAAAAAATTGCAAAAAAAATACATCGTTTGACTATCCAAATCACTGAGTCAAAGTGACGCAACTACGGGTAAAAAATTCAGTCGAAGGTGAAAGAGGAAAAACAGAAGTAGTACAACTGAGAGTAGACTTATGTGATACCACTCAGTCCCAGCTCTTTCCCACCAATTTGACTTTTACCATTATTCACTGGGTCACTTTGACTCAGTGATTTGGATAGCAGAGTAATGTAATTTTTTGATAATTTTTTCAAGGTGGTGTAGAGTATAACAAAATATCGCATCATTTTGTAATATTTTGTTGCTCTATAACACGGTGAAAAAATTATCAAAAAATCGCATCATTTTGCTATCGAAATCACCAGGTCAAATTGACCCATATACGAGTCAAATATTCAGGATGGTGGACAAGAGCTGAGACTGAGTGGTAGTAAAACAAAATATTTCGATCATTTAACTATGCAACCAAAAGGAAAAGTCACAACTACAAAGCTGATAACAATATGCAACCTAAAAATCAATAAAGACGAAAAATCCCCTCTCAACGAAATGTAACCACAAAACTGACACAACCTAACATACCCCACTCAGTCCTCACTACACTGGAACAGCCAGTACGCAACTAACACATACCACTCCGTCCCAGCTCTTTCTTTCCATCTGACTTTTTGACTCGTATCTGGGTCACTTTGACCGGGTGATTTGGATAGCAAAATGATACGATTTTTTGATAATTTTTTCACCATATTATAGAGCACCTTTGCTTCTACAACACCTTCAAAAAATTATCAAAAAATTACATCGGTTTGTTATTCAAATCACCGGGTCAAAGTGACTCAGTGAATAGTGACAAAAGTCAAATTGGGAAGAAAGAGCTGGGACAGAGTGGTAATTAACTCCAAATCATCAGTGGGATGACATGATATTTGCAAGATCTAATTGATTATGTTAACAGCCAAGATAAAAATTGTGTAAAGTTAAACCCAATTTCAATGTTGTAAATACAAATACTGACTCTAACAATAATTCAAACCCCACAAGTTTGTGAACCCCAGATTCACTACCCTATTATCAATGTATTTGAACTAATATACAGTAAGGCCTCGTTTGGGTAGAGGATATGGTATGTAGGGATAAGGCTTATGCTGGGATATGAGTAAGGATATGAATGCTGTCTGATAAGCCATGATAAGATATGTTGGCTGTCTGTGTTTGGGTGCTGTCGGATATGATGCTGGATATGAAGCTGGATATGTGCCAAAATGACTAGCATACCGTCAATGATGTTATTTTGATAAAAGATTGGATGTTTCAAATTGATGAGAAAAAATGTATACAAAATGTATCACTATTTATGTTTATATTTTAATACTCTTTTTTTTCTACACAATAGTGACATAGTCAAAATATATACAAAATGTATATTAATACGCGAAATAAACTTGTAGTAAAATGCATACATAACAAATATTCATGGATACAACATGGTCATAAGAAATTCTGAAGTATAAATTACTACCTCCGTTTCTTCTCTAAGGCACATATTCGATTTTTTGACTCGTATTTTGAGTCACTTTGACCGGGTGATTCGGATAGCAAAATGATGCATTTTTGACATTTTTTCACCGTGTTAAAGAACAACTTTTACTCTACAACACTATAAGAGATTTATCAAAAAACTGCATCATTTTGCTACCCAAATCACCGGGTCAAAGTGACCTAGTGAATAGTGGTAAAAGTCAAACCGGTGCATTAAAGAAGAACAAATGTATTACTATATAGTACTTATTGACATATTGACATGGTTTTACAAAACCTACAATAAACAATTTCCTAAAAAAAAAACGACAAAATTTCAGCAAGCACAGTAATGTCATCATATTTATCTCAACCGTACATACTCAAATATAGTTATACAACCCCAAAATAATAGTTATCAAACCCATGACACCTCCTCCAAAATAAAGGAGGGACGTGAAACGGTGTAATAGCTGACAAGGTTTGGGGACAAGGGTGGGAAATTAGATAGTTTGTGGGGGTATTTTTGTCAACATACTAGCATCATAATATGCTATATTTTCTTATCCGAGCTTATACCTACATTTTGGGGGTATAAAATTTGTTCATTAAAAGCTCCATCAGCATAAGGCAACATAACTTATCCTCTCTCTTATCCAGCACCCAAACACTTGATAAAAAAAGAGAGGGCATAACTTATCTTATGCTCCCTCCTTATCCTCTACCCAAACGAGGCCTAAGTACAAAGGGCTTTGTACGGGGTAGAATGACATTCCTTAGACGCACTACCCTATTATCTATGTATTTGAATAAAAATAAGTAGAAACTCTAAGATGGATTTACTGCGTAAAACTAAACTGATGTGAAACAATATATGTTCTGTATGTTATCCTTTCTCATCTTAGAAAGAAATTTTGTTCAAATTGACAAGAGATACATAATTTAAAGGGTAAAAGATATTTTCCACCCTCCGATTATGGGGAAAAGACATTTTACTCCCTGATTTATGGATAAATACATTTTACACCCCTGTCAGTGGATGGAGGGTGGACAGATACCACCCTTCTGTTACAATCCGTTAATGGAGGGGTGAAATTTTAGCATGCAAGTTTGCCAGAATAACTTGGTTTTCAGAGAATCAAAAGATTTTGACAGAGAATCAGAGCCACTTTTGGTAAAGCCTTCTATTAGTTGAAGATGACCTACAGTTGAGAAATGTCTAATTTTATAGGAAAGATAAAAAGAAAATAAGCAAATAACATTTTATGCATTCCTATACTAGCATGTAATATTTCACGAATACTTGCACAAATGAATATTTATTTTTTAGCCTCCTTATCAGTTTTATTAGACTAAATCATTTTGGATTTGTCGTCCTTGTCCATCCTTCTCTGTGCCACATGATGCCCATGACCTCTACACTGTCCATTGTCCATGTGTTCAAAATACACATGTATTCACAGTAATGGACCTTTTGAGTGCACCAGGACTTGACCACTTCATTGTAGCAGCACACACAACACGCGCGCGCACACACGCAGCGCATGCCAGTTTTATTCAAGTAGTGTTACACAGTCGATGTTAGCATAGCCGTTGGGGGTAATATGAGCCTAACATAAATTGCTAAACTTAAGGATGGGACTCTGGCAACCCGACATTCACTACAGAGCTGACCAACTACTTGGTTCACTACGATAGTGTTGCTTACTTTTGGTACTCCCATTTCTGAACTATCGTGGTTTTATTTAGATTTCTTGTGTGGCGTCGTGAATTAGTTATTCTTTTTAACATCACATCCCGGTCGGAGATCCACGCTCACAGTACCAGCCAATTATTGTGCTTTTGACTTGATAGATCTGCTCTTCATATAATAGGAATACCTAGCAGAAGTGTTAAGAGAGTGTGAGTTTGATTCTTAAAATACTCCTTACAAACTAATTTACCACCCAGGCCATTACCTTTGTTCACCTTTGCCAAGACAAGGTAAGAAATCCAAATACGGGGCACCTACTAGTTCGTCCTAAAAAGTAAACTATGAACATCTAACTCCAAAGACAAGTAACCATAGTAGGTTGCAATATTTTATATCAGCCAATTTATCATTCGCATCTACGTTGTAAGATATATTTCATGTCGACTGCATTCCCACTCCAAAGTTCTCGCATAATGATGCAATTCATGCAAGCTTCATTAGTGTAAACTTGATGACTCACGGGTCAGTGATATATAATAAAGAACAAAATAATTTCTTCAAAAAAATAAGCAAACGGTTCAGGTTAGTAGTGTATCGGTCCCTAAGGAGGAATAGAGTTCAGATTAAAGCTGGCTGTGACCACCTTAAGGTATGAAAAGCTCTAGAAAGCGACAACAATAGCTGGCAATAAACAACAAACTAGCCTGTAATCAGCCCTATTAGACATTCACCATCAACAATTGGGTATTTGGTCTAGTGGTATGATACTCAATTTGGATCTATACAAGAAGTCCCAAGTTCGATTCTGTTCACGGAATACCCCATAAAATGATGAATATTTTTTAATTGATAAATTGATGGCAAAGTTTTACAGGAAACATGAAAATTGAAGTGATTTTAGAATTGGCACACATATCTTCTGTATCAGAAATTTTGGGGTCAGAGTAATTAAAAGTCAACTTGCTTAATACTCGACCTCTAACTCATGTTTTTTACTTTACTCATATATAAGGTCACAGCTATCAAAAGTCAACTTGATGTTTCATGACAAAATGCTGACATATATAGTCATGACAACCTTTCAATCAAATAGGTTTAGGAATCATTGCAGGTACTCGTACTCCCTCCTTCCCACTTTAAGCGTCTTCTTTTCATATTATAATGGAAGTCCTCAATTAAGTGTCCTACCACCAACATCTATTTTTTCGCTTTACTTCACTCCATACACAAGGTGGATGGAGCCTTCAAAATTCAACCCAATATTGGATGGAGGTGTGATACCAGAATTATGTACCTTACATCGGACGCTAACAACATTCTTAAACTGTGGATTTCATCTCACGGGGACTGCTACAAGAAGCAGAATGCAAGATAAGTTGGACTAGTGATCTTGGCAAAGAAATTACACGCCGGAGTTGAGTTCTATCTTAATTATCAATACGTGTATTCATACTATCGGACCAACAAACTATATTATTATTAAATTATATTTTATATACTAGTCTTGGTCCAGCAAGGAAGCAGGCCGGCTTCATCTCTAACACTATGTTTGGGTTACACGATTTGGTGAGAAAAGAAAAGAATTGGTAACAAAATGATTTTTCATTTGCGTTTGGATAAGTTTTTAAGTAAGAATCCGTGATAATTAGTGAGGACGCATGAGAAAAGAAATCTCACATAATCCAAATTTTCTATCTCACCAAAAGTGATGAGATTTGGTAAGAAAAGAAACAAGAAGAGAGCCAATATTTTGGCAGTGACCAAATTATCCATCAAAAAAGAAAACATTACCTTCTCTTAACTTAACGCTAGCGAATGATATTTTGGTGAAAAAATTTAAAATATTTTCTTTTCCTTTCCATTAATATGCTAAACCGAACATGAGAGACGGGAAATGTAATCTTTTCTTATCATTTCTCAATGAAGTAATCCAAACAATCATGTGTGAAAACTTAATCTTTTCTTATCATTTCTTTTCTCACATAAATTAAGTTTTCTTATCTTTTCTTTCCTCACTCTATTCCCAAACATAGTGTAAAACTAAGTCCGCTTACTCTATTAATAGTGAAACTTCTAACTGAAATTACACCATTCCAGCGATGTGGGACTACTTCAACAACATTAACTACATGTACTAACTTTATAGCTGTGGTGTTTGACACCATTTTCCCACAAGCACTGCAGAACTATTATTCACTTGTGCATTATTAAGATAGCAGAGCTCGGAAGTCTGAAATTCTCATTCTCCTTTCAAGAATACTCACACTTGGGTGGATTTATCATGTTTGGGGCAATTCCAAAATTTTGGTTCAACCGTTGGACTCCTGATGACCACTGACACTGGAGCTTTATCTTGGAAGATCTCCAAGCCAATGTTTAGAGTCTTGCAAAGCTAACTTGGTTTTGCAAAAAGAAAAAAAATGAGGTTCTACCAGAGATATGGAAAAGTCCCAAAGGCCATTTACTCAGCTCTGTATGAACGGGAATTCGAAGATGAATCACCGGAGGCGAGGATCTCCAAAAGCCAAACTCCCTAGCGTCATCAGTGGCATACATGTTTGTTGATGGATACTTGTATGTTCATGGCAAGTTGGCAACTGAATACACTCTCCTCTATCCTCTACGACTACCAGTGTTGTTGAAACAAATTTAATTTAGTGAATTTCCTAGGACTATCTATCTAAACCTTGTACATCTTGGATAAGTATATTAACATAATAAAATACATTCATATCGAATATCTTCATTATCATGCCACTGATAGTCCGAACAAACAATGTCGATACAGGTTGCTGGAATTTTAATTTATTGTCATGTCAATGAAGACTCACCATGACACGAACCACTGAACAATTAAAAGCCCGACCGTATAGTTTTAAGGGGCAGTTTCTTGTTAAATGCTGATTGGTTGTGAAATAAATGGATCATAAGTGCTGGATTTTCATCTTAAATCTCAATTAAGGAATAGTATTAATTAATTAAATATACTGGTACGTGGGAGGTCGGTCATAAAGTTTGACGACTATGCTGCATCCCGCCTCTTAGATTTGGGTTGCATACTAAGAGGTCTCCAGTAATATTTAGCATTGAATCAGGGAAGGCAATACGGTTTCAAGTTAGGTCATTCAACTCGTAATAAGCTGGATCCTATTGAAATCCAGGATGAAATCAGAAAGAGTTTGCAAAATGGAGTTCCAGTGTACTATCATAGGCCTTCTGAAGGACTATTTTGAAAATTATTTCCCCTTATCTTCTTTTTTAAAAGAGTGGATAAGTTCCTCAACCACAATAATATCATAAGTCATGGATCTTCCCAGAATAACACTACTTGGGGCTATAATTCTATCAAAATCACAGGGTAATGTTGGTATGTCACACCACAAGGGTGGTTTCTGTCATTTACCCTTTTTAAATTCCCTCAAGTCTGGCAAGCATTTTCTTGTTCCTTTGAGAAATGCTGCAAAACACATCTTTCTGTTCCAAGTGTTAATTCCTTTAACAAAAACATCAATCATCCCAGACAGATCAGGTTTTTCATTAACAAAAACATTCTTAGTAAAATCTCAAAAATATCCAAGCATCAAGGAACCAAAAAGGTCGATTGCGAGGGACAAAAGAGCTCATACCTGGGGTATGTACCAGAATTTGATTGTTAATGGAATAGGTGTGAGGACGTGATCCAATCTTTCTGCTGTGTTGGAACACTAAGGGGAATACGGAATTCTCAAAAACATCTTTTGGAAAATTCCATCCTCCATCTTGGAATACTGCATGATCCAATCTTTCTGCTGTGTTGACCATTCTTTGTCTGTTGTTAGTCCAAGTCATTACGGACAGATGCAGCCCAGGTCTTAAGGTTACAATTATACAGTCTGGTCCAGAAATAGTGATAGTGTATTCCTAGCATATCGAGAAACAAAGGCAGAACAAAAATCAGAAACTTCCTGTAACAATCCATTTTCGCTGATAGAAAAAGAATCTGCCACAGAACCGACTTACTGGGATCAAAAATCTTGAGAAATTCTCAGTGCTTGGGTGGAGCGGTAGTTAATCTTGGGGCATCATTGTGTAGCAAGCAAATCAATGACTGGTAATCAACGTTTCTGATTGAAAATCGCCCATAAACAGCTTCCCTTGAAGTTTTTCCAGAAAGGCCAGGCCATAAAACCTGGAAGAAAAACACTGAGAAGGTCCCTTAAGTACGAACTTAGGCCTTATAGTTCGTACTTAAAGGGGTTTTAAGTTAAAGGATCATTTCATCTTTTCTACTTACCTTGGAAGGTCACAACCATTCGGCTTCCATTTATATTTGAGATAACTTTTATCGGGCCTCTTTGCAATCCCATCCCTCGGTAACAAGCCTTACCATGTCTCATAATCAGTCATGAGTTCCTGGTATATTTTTGGAAGGGCGTCAGCAGTACTCATACAGGTGTTTCATTTACATCAACACCGAATCAGGACATTATAACCACAACTAATTAAGAGATTTCAGGATTTCTTTAATGCGGGCAGTCAAATTTGTGACAATCTTAAAAATGAGATCAAATTAATCAACAGGCAGTCTGTTAGCTTTCCAGTAAATTGTCACAGGCTTAAACTTGAAGAAATTACAAGCTTCTAAATAGTCGGAACTGGGAACTAAGGCTTAAATCAAGCAATCCCGTAAATCAAGAATTACAGTTATGTGTGTGCAGCTAATCAAGCCCATAATCTGTCAACGAGAGCAAGCATAAGATATAATCGACAATTATGTTCTTATAAGTTGCAATTTCATCTACTATATTTCATGAAATTGACCTGAAATGTGCTGACATCTAATGATCTTACACGACATGTTAGCTATGTGCTAATCGCAGGAAATGCATACATAAAAAAATATCACACCTGAATTGGCGAATTTACTAACTGGGATAACATAAATGGAAGGAAGGGGATTTAGAACCCACAAGCACGAGTGTCTAATCACTTTGTAGGACAAAATTGAGGGAATCTGATAAGCTAAATCATGTAAATTTGGGGGGACTCTAAAGGCATTGATCAGTTATCTTTTCTTGAATCTGATGAGCTTAAATCATATAAAATTGACGAATACTTCTTGCATACTATGCAAGACCAAAGAATAGTGTGCTGAATAAGAACTTATATATGAAGCATATGCAAAATTAAGCCGCTTACACTTGCTAGTAGGCCAAGGCTAGATAAAATTACATGTTATGAGCTCCACAAGGTGATTTTGGTGAAATGTTACGAGTAGTTCTATAATTAGTAAGTATTCAATCAAACTATTAGAAGGAATCTTTGTACTTATGTACTGTAATATAGTCATATTCATATATTAACATGGCTCAAAAGATCTTTAAAATGGTTTTCTATCATTGGCTAGGCATGTCAAATGTATTGGTACCTTTTCAGCTAGATAGTGTTAGCAATTGGTGCGCCCATGTGGGGTGCCCAATGCAATTATCATAAACTTATGGGGTTAGTTGCACTAATGCACAAACTAGAGGGGTTAGTAGCTAAGGCTCAAACCCTAGGGGTTTATGTGCAAACTTAGGAGAAGTTTTGCCTATATAAGGAGGCAGCCTCCTACATATTATATTGGCTATTCCAGAGAATAAAGTTATTCTGTCTAGATTCATACTAGTTGTAGAGAACCCTAGTCTCTCTCCAACTTCATCCAAGGAGGTGGAACGTGGTGTGGAAATCAGTGTTCGTCCTCGAGATTCACACTAGATTGGTGGGAGCAAGATCAAGGAGGAGGCGTGTGAAAGCAAACAACAAACGATCATCCGCTGCATATTGCTCCAAGAGCAAATATGACGTGGTGCTCTAATCAATACATCACAGGACACGTCAGGAATATGTAGGAATCTATTTTCTTTTGTCTACCACTCATTCTCTTTCTTCCTGACGTGTCATGTGCTGTATTGATTAGAGCACCACGTGTATTTGCTCTTAGAGCAAACAAAAATTTCTCCTTAGGAAGACAAGGTAAACACATGAATCTTCCGCTATAATTCATGTTGTAGATCTGTATGTGTTAGATCCTTCCTGCCCTTTCATTGGTATCAGAGCCATTAGTTTGTTTTTCGTGCCTCGATAAGCGTTCCCGAATCTGATTTAAAAATCGAGTTTCTGAAATTTCATAACCAGTAGACGAAACCTATATGGTTAGGTAGAGTTTTTCACGAGGATTCTAGATATATAAATTTTATATTTTTTGGATTTACGATGAATTAGTTATGAATTTTCAAAGTTTCGGAACAGTATTAATCTGGACTGCTAGATCCAATCAGTAGAACACGTTTTTCAGAAACTTGTTAAAATTGGATTTTGACCACATAATCGGGATCAGGACGAAAAGACGATCACGAAAAAATTAATTTCGTCGCGAACGGAGCACGGGAAGGCGGCGCGTGGGCTTCACGCGCCACTGACGCCGCCTCCACGCGCGGCCACGCGCCGCCACCCACCGCACGCGCCTAAGGGCTGGCGGCGGCTGCTGACGTGGCCCTAGGGCTGACGTGACAGATGACGTGGCGGTGCCACGTCAGCAAGTGGATGACGTGGCGATGGCGTGGCAGCCACGTGTCGTCTGACATGGCGATGACGTGGCAGGGTGACGCGGCAGCTGACGTCAGCATAGGGGCTGATGTGGCATGCCACGTGGCATGCTGACGTGGCGCATGGGCCGACGTCGGCGCGTGGCGGAGGCGGACGCGCCCACGCGCGGCGGCGCGTGAGGGCGCGTGCGGCCTCCTCCCGCCGTCATTTTTCGTCCGGTTTTTTCCTAGGCACTCCAAATTAAATTTCCTATTTTGTGGATATTTTTTCATAATTTTTGGAGCGACGGAAAATTTTAGTAATTTCTAGATTAATTAATTAGTGTTTAGCACACTTCCCGAGGCAGTTTGACGACCTTAAACACACTGTTTTGAGCCCAAATTTTTTTTGGAGACTTAGGTCATTTTTCCCTACGTTTTTCCATAGGTGGTGAGACCCTAAGTGGTAGGGAGCAATTATCGATATTTTTAGTTGATTAGATTATTGCTTATTAATTTCCAGTTATTATTGCTTAATTCCGGAAATTTCCAAAAAATTCCAGTATGTTTATTATATTGTTATACATGTTGTTGTTGGTTGAATGGATGTGTTTGGTGCATGGATGTGGCATAGATGTTTTATATTTTGGTTTTGGTTTTGTTTTTTGAATATGTAATCAAAATACGGCCTGCGTGTCGTGCCTCTCTATACTCTAGTGTCTTCTCTTCTCATCCACTCGCCTGTATGAGGTTACTTCTTATTAGAAATAAGATAGTTAGTAGAGATTGAAGATTGAAGCTTCAAGAGAGGTGGCCAAACCAAAAGCTATGGCGCAAGGTGCATGGAGCATTTAGACGGTCTAAAGGAGCCTCAAGCTTGGAGTCCTCAAGAAGGCGAGATGGCATGAGATGGAGTTCAAGACTTGCTCAAGAAGTACTCTCAATAGTGGGAGTGCACCTTAGGGGCCACATCCATTGCATATTTATTTATGCTTGTGCTTGTTTTATGTATAACTGCGTGTGATTGGATATATATGTGTAACCTCGCATGCTAAAGAACTAAAACAAAAGAGCTCACATGATGACATGATTAAAATTGATAGGAAATCACAAGTGATGAGATTTGATTCCTAGGATATACGCTAGGTTTTGGTGGAGTCTTTGTGAGGAACTATTAAGTTTTAATCGATGTCACATGTTATTTAGGAGCTAAAACAAAGCTAGTAACTAATATCCACTATGTCTCATATTTTCAATAATGTCGAAATCATCTAGTCTCATTGCCGATTCTGCTAAAGTTGTTAAGCTTAATGGGGACAACTACGATATGTGGAGCCGTCGTGCTATGTACTACATGTTAGACATAGATTTGTCCAACCATCTCCAGACAGAAAGGGTCGAACCCGTGATGAATGAGAACCGACCGCTTATGGAACATGAGCGGGACCTAGCTGCTTTTCATAAGTGCGAAGCAGCGGATAGGAAGGCTTGTTACAATCTTCTGTGTATGATGGAAGTGTAGGGTTTTGATTCATGGATCGCGCAAACGGAAGCATAATCAAATAAACAACCATGCAAAACCCTCCAAGGATCACAAGTCTAGATGCATAACGATAGTAAAGGCAAGAAATCATAAACACACCTTTGGGTTCTCCTTGATGACTTCAAACGCGAATAGTGTCACGTTCTCTATAGTTGATCCACGCCTAGAGTTGTTCCTAGATCTCCAATCACCTTGGTGCTAGCCCGGATTGAAAGGAGGGTGAAGAAATCACGCAAAACGAGGCACCAAAAGGGGCTCGGCCCTTTGTGGCGTCGGGGACAAGGGGGCGGCGGCAAAGGGGGCGGCGTCCCTCTTTGTGGCTTGCTCTCTCTCTCCTTTGTTCTCTCCTACTCTTGTTATGTTCTCTCTAGAGCATAAGTGTGTAGGGAAGGAAGGAGGAGGGTCCTTTATATAGTCCAACAACTCCTTGTCAACTACCTAAAGGACTTATTCTAGTCCTACTAGAATTCAATTTAGTCCCTTCCTTGCAAATTAGTCCCTACTAAGTTTGCAAGGGTTTGCAAAGTGATCCTTCTAATTAATTAATCCAATTAATTAATTCCAAATCTAGTACAACTCTATATAGCGTGTGACCCCATAGGTTCTATCTAGTTGGTAGCAACTCTTTGCTAATATGGAGCGGTTTCTAGCAAAACATCCATTCTAGCCAACTAATAGAATAGTCATCTAGACAACCTTGTACAAGTAATTGTCTCATCCCTTTGCCTCCATATCCGGATTGGACACGAGACATACAAGTCACACTCGTATATCCAATCCCTAGTTTCTCGATCCATGGAATAGCCTTATTCGTGCAAATAACATCAATATCCTATATTGATTTATTTGAGTCTGGCCAGACATTCTATAAGCACTATCCTCGAGTGGCCTTGGATATTTGCTCCCGTTATGTGGGAGGGGCAAATCCTCTCTACGTCCACTACGATCTCTAAGCTTGCTTCTCATTGTATCCAGTACACGCCTTTATAACTACCCAGTTACGGTGTAGCGTTTAACGCTACCAAGATCACAATGATCCACAACTAGAATATCTAGTGACTTCAAGTCTAAGGATGACAATACCATTGTACCCGAGAAGCACTTGTGACTCAACATAACGTGTATGTAGCCTTCTCGGTAATGGGTCAATCCAGTGCAACATTCCGTAATGCACACCTATGTGTTGGATCGTGATATCTCCATATCAATCCAACCCCATACTAGTCTATAGATGATTGTCCCATTTAATCATTATACTTGACTAGGGATATTTAAGATAAACAACACAATTGTAAATCTAAGGACTTCATTATATTAAATATCCAATAAATAATAAATGAATTTCTAGCCAATTACAAATTCATACTAAACTAGATTGCCTCTAGGGCATCTATTCCAACAGTCTCCCACTTGCACTAGAGCCAATCTGGCGCATCTCGTATGCCCATACTCCTAGTGTGCCCTTCATGCTTCCACTGCGTGAGAGGTTTCGTAAGCGGGTCTGACAGATTATCATCTGTAGGAATCTTGCATATCCGAACGTCTCCTCTATCGATAATATCTCGAATCAGATGGAACTTCCTGAGCACATGCTTGGACTTCTGGTGCGATCTTGGTTCCTTCGATTGCGCGATCGCCCCAGTGTTGTCGCAGAACAACTCCACTGGATCCGCAATGCTAGGGACCACACCAAGTTCAGAAACAAACTTTCTGATCCAAACAGCCTCCTTTGCTGCGCCATTTGCAGCAATGTACTCAGCCTCTGTCGTAGAATCAGCTACCGTCTCTTGCTTGGAACTCTTCCAGCTCACCGCTGCTCCATTCAGGCAAAACACATATCCCGACTGTGATCTAAAGTCATCTCTATCGGTTTGGAAGCTTGCATCAGTGTAACCCCTTACACGCAACTCTTCCTCACCGCCAAACATCAAGAAAGCATCCTTAGTTCTTCTCAAGTACTTTAGGATGTTCTTGACAGCAATCCAGTGACTCTCACTTGGATTGGATTGGTATCTGCTTGTCATACTCAAGGCATATGACACATCTGGTCTAGTACATAACATGGCGTACATGATGGATCCTATGGCCGAGGCATAGGGAATCCTACTCATGCGTTCCTTCTCAATCTCATTGGAAGGACAACCACTCTTTGAAAGAGTGATTCCATGTGACATGGGCAAGAATCCCTTCTTGGAATCTTGCATGTTGAACCGTTTCAACACCTTGTCAATATATGTACTTTGACTTAGGCCTAGCAACCTCTTAGATCTATCTCTATAGATCTTTATACCGAGTATATAGGCTGCTTCCCCTAAGTCCTTCATTGAGAAACATTTTCCTAGCCAATCTTTCACAGATTGCAGCATGGGAATGTCGTTTCCAATGAGCAGTATGTCATCTACATACAAGACCAGAAAAGCTACAGAGCTCCCACTAACCTTCTTGTAGACACAAGACTCATCTTCGTTTCTGATGAAGCCAAACTCTTTGACCACTTCATCAAAACGTCGATTCCAACTCCTAGAAGCTTGCTTCAATCCATAAATGGATCGTTGTAGCTTACAGACTTTGTTGGCTTGCTTTGGATCCTCAAAACCCTCCGGCTGTATCATATACACATCCTCGAGGAGATTCCCATAAAGGAATGCTGTTTTGACATCCATCTGCCAAATCTCATAGTCGTAGTATGCTGCAATTGCAAGTAGGATTCGGATGGATTTGGTCATTGCGACTGGTGAAAAGGTTTCATCATAGTCAATACCATGAATCTGTCTGAATCCTTTAGCCACCAATCGGCCCTTATAGGTAATCACATTACCATCCATGTCGATCTTCTTCTTGAAGACCCACTTGCACCCTATGGGCCGCGCCCCATCAGGTGGTTCCACCAAAGTCCATACTTTGTTGGTATACATGGATTCCATCTCGGATCTCATGGCTTCAAGCCACTTCTGCGAGTCTGGGCCATTCATGGCCTCCTCATAGGTAGTAGGCTCATCATCTATGAGCATCGTGTCACCGGAATCAGTTACGAGAAGTCCGTACCTCTCGGGTTCCTGGCGCACTCTACTAGATCTACGAAGCTCTTGTGTTACCTGAACAGGTGGATCCACAACTACTTGTGATTCCTGTTCATGTTCCATAATCGGTTCTGTGATTTGTGGTTCTTGAACTTCTTCAAGTTCTACATTCCTCCCACTTGCTTCTTTAGAGACAAACTCTCTTTCTAGAAACACGCCGGTCCGAGCAACAAACACTTTGTTCTCGGTTGGATTGTAGAAGTAGTATCCCTTAGTTTCCTTAGGGTACCCCACAAATTTGCACTTATCCGATTTAGGCCCTAGCTTGTCTGATTGTAAACGTTTTACATAGACATCGCAGCCCCAAATCCTCATGAACGACAATGTGGGACGCCTCCCACTCCACATCTCATATGGTGTCTTCATGACTGATTTAGATGGAACACGGTTAATGGTAAAAGCTGCACTTAATAGAGCGTAGCCCCAAAATGATAATGGAAGATCGGTTTGACACATCATAGACCGAACCATATCCAATAGGGTTCGATTCCTCCTCTCGGACACGCCATTCCATTGTGGCGTTCCGGGTGGAGTGAGTTGGGACACGATCCCACACTCTCTAAGATAGTCGTCAAACTCTTGGCTTAAGTATTCTCCTCCACGATCCGATCGTAGAGCTTTGATACTTTTGCCAAGTTGCTTCTCTACTTCATTCTTGAATTCTTTGAACACTTCAAAGGATTCGGATTTTGCCCTCATAAGGTACACAAATCCATATCTACTGTAATCATCAGTAAACGTAATGAAGTAGACATAGCCACCCCTGGCAGGCGTGGCAAATGGCCCACACACATCAGTATGTATGAGTGCCAATTGCTCACTAGTCCTCTCACCTTTCTTATTGAAAGGGGACTTTGTCATTTTTCCCAATAAACAAGCCTCACATGTCTCATATGATTCAAAATCAAATGAGTCTAGCAATCCATCCTTATGGAGTCTAGATACACGTTTCTCATTTATGTGGCCTAAACGACAGTGCCATAAATAAGCAGGATTTAAATCATTTATTTTAATCCGCTTGGTATTAATGTTGTAGACAGGATTATTTAGATCAAGGACATAAAGTCCATTAAATAATTGCGCACTAAAATAGTGAATATTATTCAAATAAAAGGAACAACAATTGTTCTTTATTGAAATAATAAAACCTTCCTTGTCCAAACAAGAAATAGAAATAATGTTTCTGCTCATAGCAGGCACAAAATAGCAATTATTTAATTCTAAAACTAATCCTGAAGGCAGAGATAGCTCGCAAACGCCTATGGCCAACGCAGCAACCTTTGCTCCATTCCCAACGCGCAGATCTACCTCCCCTTTAGCCAATCTTTTACTTCTCTTTAGATCCTGCATATTTCGACAAATATGAGATCCACATCCAGTATCTAATACCCATGATGTAGAGACAGTTAAATTGACATCTACAACAAAAATACCTGGTGGTGGGGGAATCACTATTCCAAGCCGCTTGTCCTCCAGATATTTTGGGCAGTTCCTCCTCCAGTGTCCAGGTTGACTACAGTAGTGACATTCACCCTTAGTCACGACCTTGGCAATCCCACCAACAGGCTTAAGGGCTTGTTCCTTGGACTTAGCAACTGACTTGCCTTTGCCCTTGGAGGAAGAGGCAAACTTTTTACCCTTTCCTTTATGCACCATCATAATGGCCTTGCCCTTACCCTTGTTGATGCTCTGTTCAGCCGTCCTCAACATGTTGAGCAAATCTGGCAGTGGTTTAACGATCTCGTTCATGTTATAGTTCATAATGAACTGTCCATAACTTTCAGGCAACGATTGCAACACGAGATCGGTTGCCAACTCTTGGCCGACCGGGAACCCAAGCCGGGCGAGATTCTCCAAGTACCCGATCATTCGGAGTACATGGGGTCCCACCGGGTTCCCTTCTGCCAGATGACATTTGAACAGTGCCTTTGAGACCTCATACCTCTCTACCCTCGCCTGCTCTTGGAAGAGCTGCTTTAGATGTTCGATCATATCGACAGCATTCATGTTCTCATGTTGCTTCTGAAGCTCAGAAGTCATGGTGCAAAGCATTAGGCAGGCCGCATCATTAGCGTCATCAACACGCTTTTGATACGCTTTTAAGGCAGCAGGTGTCTGATTCTCTGGACCTTCTGGAACTTGCTCCTCTATTGCGTACAGCTTCTTTTCTTGCTTGAGAACAATTCTCAAGTTTCTGTACCAATCGAGAAAGTTGGTTCCTGAGAGCTTGTCCTTCTCAAGGACAGATCGTAGGGAATGTTGTGAACTCGATGAGTTGTTTGCCATTTGGAATTCTACAAAAGGAAAATACGCAAGTTTTAGTATTTGTGAATTTTTTTTTTTTTTTTTTTTTTTTTTGACTATATTTAATAATGGCTAGTTTATTAAATATAGCTCCCACTATTTTACTACGGATTAATAACCCTCAAGATATTAATGCGGAAAATATCCTTATATTTTCTAGTGGGCCAAGATCCATCTTTTTCTTCTCCTTATGAGCTTGCTTTGGCAAGTCACCCATAATTTGATTACTTCTTAGGTAGGAACAATTCCAATTGCATCCCATATGCAACTCTTGGTTCAATCGGGCAAATAACTCCTTATTTATCCATCCATATGGATAATCCCAATTGATTGCCTCTAGGTTTCTTAATCAAATTAATAGCCTAGTTGTGTTCAACCTCTTATCTAAACAATTGCACATTGTTACGTGCCATCGCATTCCATCATTATGAACCAAGTCGCCATGCTTTGGCACGCACGAACTTGATAAATAATGATGATAATGAGTGTTTAAATAACGAGAAGGCAAGAACACAATATTTAAAATTTGAGGGATTTTTCAATTCAATTTTAATTATTTTGTTGATCAATATCAACTAATCTATCTATTTGAGTTTGGGCACAACTCCAAATAATAGATCCGGGTTGTCTAATTATCTTATTATCCTAATTGCATGCATCATCCATACACCAACCACACAAATAATAAGACAATAAATAAACAACCACAAAACAGAAATTAAACGTGATGTGGATATGGCCTTTTCTAGACTAAGATAATTCCAAGCCAATGGAATTATCTATGAACCCTAAACAAACACATCTCCATGCGTCTTGATCTTTTGGTCCATCCTTCATAGTCATGTGGTGTACTCCATGCTCCATGCTCCATCTTTGTGGCTTCTTTGGCTTTGGGCTTCTTTTCTCCAATCTTGGCTAACAATCTACTTTATCTAGCACTAGCTAATATCTATACTAAATAAAATAAATCTCACAAGTTGAGAAAAAAAAATGGCACGCAGGCCATAAAACCCTAATTAATTATTACAATTAATTGATCAGCTCGCAGGCCGTAAAACCAAACCACAAAATTAAACATCCACATCAAACCACATCCTAAGGCCATATCCAATCACCATGCGATTTGCACATAAACAGTTAAAATCCAATTTTAACGCGCTTGGTCAATTTTAATTGATTTTAGGATTTCTAGGGTTAAAACGGTCCATGGGCCCAACAATCCAATTGCCCGGGCCCAAATAAGTGAACCATAAAGCCCTAGGGCCGGCCCGGCCCAAAACCCGCAAGCTAGGCCCGCGGGTTAGGGCCGCCCGGCCCCTTAGGGCGCCAAGCTTGGGCGGCAAGCAAGGGGGCGGCTCCCTAGGGGGGCCGAACCTCCTTGTGGAGGTTGTTTCCAAAACAACCTCCTTGCTTGGAGCCCAAGTTTGGTTGTTTCCTTGTTGTGGGAGAACTCCTTCTTCCCCAAGGATGCCCAAACCCTAGATTTTAGATCCTAAAATTTCTCAAACTCACCAATTCATGCATCCAATGCAATAATTGGGTCTTGTTATGATTAATTCTTTGACAAATTGCATCCAATGCTTGATTTGTCTTGTTTTACGCGATAAACAACAAATTAAGGTGTAAAACAACAAGAATGTAACACATAAACTACGTTTATGCTCTATGACCTGTGGCTCTGATACCACTGTAGGGTTTTGATTCATGGATCGCGCAAACGGAAGCATAATCAAATAAACAACCATGCAAAACCCTCCAAGGATCACAAGTCTAGATGCATAACGATAGTAAAGGCAAGAAATCATAAACACACCTTTGGGTTCTCCTTGATGACTTCAAACGCGAATAGTGTCACGTTCTCTATAGTTGATCCACGCCTAGAGTTGTTCCTAGATCTCCAATCACCTTGGTGCTAGCCCGGATTGAAAGGAGGGTGAAGAAATCACGCAAAACGAGGCACCAAAAGGGGCTCGGCCCTTTGTGGCGTCGGGGACAAGGGGGCGGCGGCAAAGGGGGCGGCGTCCCTCTTTGTGGCTTGCTCTCTCTCTCCTTTGTTCTCTCCTACTCTTGTTATGTTCTCTCTAGAGCATAAGTGTGTAGGGAAGGAAGGAGGAGGGTCCTTTATATAGTCCAACAACTCCTTGTCAACTACCTAAAGGACTTATTCTAGTCCTACTAGAATTCAATTTAGTCCCTTCCTTGCAAATTAGTCCCTACTAAGTTTGCAAGGGTTTGCAAAGTGATCCTTCTAATTAATTAATCCAATTAATTAATTCCAAATCTAGTACAACTCTATATAGCGTGTGACCCCATAGGTTCTATCTAGTTGGTAGCAACTCTTTGCTAATATGGAGCGGTTTCTAGCAAAACATCCATTCTAGCCAACTAATAGAATAGTCATCTAGACAACCTTGTACAAGTAATTGTCTCATCCCTTTGCCTCCATATCCGGATTGGACACGAGACATACAAGTCACACTCGTATATCCAATCCCTAGTTTCTCGATCCATGGAATAGCCTTATTCGTGCAAATAACATCAATATCCTATATTGATTTATTTGAGTCTGGCCAGACATTCTATAAGCACTATCCTCGAGTGGCCTTGGATATTTGCTCCCGTTATGTGGGAGGGGCAAATCCTCTCTACGTCCACTACGATCTCTAAGCTTGCTTCTCATTGTATCCAGTACACGCCTTTATAACTACCCAGTTACGGTGTAGCGTTTAACGCTACCAAGATCACAATGATCCACAACTGGAATATCTAGTGACTTCAAGTCTAAGGATGACAATACCATTGTACCCGAGAAGCACTTGTGACTCAACATAACGTGTATGTAGCCTTCTCGGTAATGGGTCAATCCAGTGCAACATTCCGTAATGCACACCTATGTGTTGGATCGTGATATCTCCATATCAATCCAACCCCATACTAGTCTATAGATGATTGTCCCATTTAATCATTATACTTGACTAGGGATATTTAAGATAAACAACACAATTGTAAATCTAAGGACTTCATTATATTAAATATCCAATAAATAATAAATGAATTTCTAGCCAATTACAAATTCATACTAAACTAGATTGCCTCTAGGGCATCTATTCCAACAGGAAGATGACCTCATTCGGGAGTTCGAAAATTCTGTCACAGCAAAGGAGATGTGGGAATCGATCAAGAGCAAGTATGGATCCACTTCCATCACCAAGCTGCGAGTCTTGAGAATGAGGTTCGACTCATATCGCATGAAGCCTGAGCACACAATGACTCAACATTTGAGGGCTATGGCCTTCATGATCAGAGAGCTGATTGCAGCCGGTCGTAACTTATCTGATGAAGAGCAAGTACAAGCGGTACTAAGCTCTCTGCCACGCTCATGGGATCACATGAAGCGAGACATGACCCATAACGCGGATGTCAAGACGCTTGAAGATGTCAAGCGTCACCTGTGTTGGAATCTGAGCGGATTGAGGCTGCCAAGTCCAATGGTGAGGTGATGGTGGCGGAGACTCCAAATTCTAAAGTGGAAAAGCCACGCAAGAATTGGAGGAAAGCAGATAAGAAGGACAAGGGTAAATGGAAACCCGTCGGGGGGCCCAAAACCCAAGATCAACAAAGGCGCTGGTGGGAAGAAGAGCCGAAAGGTTAGAAACATGGCAAGGGTCTTGTGCTTCAACTGCCAATAGAAGGGTCACTTTGCTCGTGATTGCACCGAGCCAAAGGTATACCATAATCCAAACTCTGACTGTTATGTTATAAGTCAAGTTTTTCACTTCTAATTCCGCTAATGAGTCGGTATTGGATTCAGGTGCAAAAGGACGCCTGAGCATGTGATTGAGACGCGTGCACGAATTATTGGCAATGACAAACGGGTAGTAGAAGGATGCACATGAAGATGAAGCTGGAGCTCATCCTACATGACGTCTTATACGCTCATAGTGCACGCAAGAACTTTAATTTCCGTTTCTAGACTTTTTAGGATTTGGATTTAGACTTGTTTTTTAGGGTGGTTTTGCCAAACTGTTTGCTGGCAACTCATGTTTTGGTACTGGTTATATTTCTCGTGGTTTATTTTATTTAGACATTGTTGGTTCTAGCATTGATGATGTTTATGATTCTCGTTCATATATTACATCTTCTAGTGATGATGATGCCACTAGATGGCATGCTAGATTGGGACATATAGGACAGGACAGAATGAACAGGCTAGCCAAGGCAGGCCTACTTGGAGATATGCCCAAGATATCATTACCTGTATGTGAGTCTTGTCTTGCAGGAAAAGCTAAACGTAAACCGTTCGGTAAAGCAGTAAGGCTACTGAGCCTTTACAACTTATTCATTCTGATGTTTGCGGTCCATTAAATGTTAGAGCTAGACATGGTGCTCGCTATTTCATCACATTCATAGATGATCACACTCGTTTTGGTTATGTGTATTTGATGGCACATAAATCTTAAGCGCTAGGGTGCTTCAGAAAATTTCTACAAGAGGTAGAGAACCAACTGGACAAAAGAGTTAAGGCTCTTAGGACAGACCGAGGACGTGAATATCTATCTGAGCAATTCAAAGAGCTCTGTGAGACTAAAGGAATAGTGAGGCAGTTGACTATTCCCTTCACACCGCAGCAAAATGGTGTAGCGGAAAGAAGGAATAGAACACTGTTAGAGATGGTTCGTAGTATGATGGCAAATGCGAATCTGCCAATCTCCTATTGGGGAGATGCATTGATGACTGCCACATACATACTAAACCGTGTGCCCACCAAGTCTGTAGCCACAACCCCTTACGAGATGTGGACCAAAAGGCAACCCGAATTGGGTCACCTTAGGCCATGGGGGTCGGCTGCCTATGTACGTAATGTCTCCCATGTCCATGGGAAATTGGGTGCTAGAGGAAAGAAGTGCATCTTCATACGATACTCTGAGCACTCTAAGGGTTACGTATTCATAGCGCAACAGCCGGATGGTAGTCTAACAGAGATGGAATCGCGAGATGTAGAATTTCTCGAGAGAGATTTTCCTAGTCAGGGAGAAGCACGTGGAGATGGTATTCTCTACGAGGAAGAGGAACCACTGGATGACTCTCAGTTCTCTACAGACCTACAGAGAACAGTGGGAGTGACTTGCCTAGTGAGCAGCCCATCATATATGATGATGAAGCTGAAGAAGAACCCTCCTTGCGTAGGAGCGCTCGTGGGAGCGTACCCCGTCGACGTTTTGACATCGAAGGGGAGGCTATGATGGTCACCACGCAAGAAGATGATGAACCTAGGACATTGTCCGAGGCTCTCTCATCCCTTGACAAGAAAGAATGGAACATTGCTTTACAAGAAGAACTGGAGTCAATGAAAACCAATCATGTTTGGGATTTAGTTGACTTGCCTCCTGGGCGTAGGGCCATTGGAAACAAATGGGTTTTCAAGGTCAAAAGGAAGGCAGACGGAAGCGTTGAGAGGCATAAGGCCCGGCTAGTGACGAAAGGCTACACCCAACAACAGGGTGTGGATTACGAGGAGACGTTCTCACCGGTTGTGAGAATTGCCTCCATTCGCCTCATACTTGCAATAGTGGCTAGCATGGACTTGGAACTACATCAAATGGATGTTAAGACTGCATTTCTCAATGGAGAACTAGATGAGGAGATCTATATGGCTCAACCGGAAGGTTTTGAGAAGAAAGGTCAAGAGCACAAAGTGTGCAAACTGATTAAGTCCATATATGGACTGAAGCAGTCCTCAAGACAGTGGTATTTGAAGTTCCATCAGGACATTGTGGCATATGGCTTCACAATGGTTGATGAGGACCACTGTGTGTATGTCAAACATTCCGGAAAGAAGTTCATGATACTGTCGTTATATGTAGATGACATACTACTAGCCAGCAATGATAAAGGAATGCTCGGAACTACCAAAGGGTGGTTATCCTCTCGTTTTTCAATGAAGGATATTGGAGAAGCGAGTTACATCCTTGGGATAAAGATCCTAAGGAACCGTTCTAAGAGACTTCTTGGCTTGTCTCAAGAGACATACATCAAGAAGATACTTGAACGGTTCCAGATGATGGACTCTAAGCCATTCGAGACTCCCATTGCACATGGTGAGAAACTCAGCCTTGAAATGTGTCCCAAGACACAACACGAGAGAGACCAGATGGCTAGAATACCCTATGCAAGTGCTGTTGGAAGTTTAATGTACGCAATGATGTGTACAAGGCCCGACATATGTCATGCTGTCGGTTTAGTTAGCAGATATCAGTCTGATCCCGGTGTTGGACACTGGAAGGCTGTTAAGAGGATTCTCCGATATCTCAAAGGTACTAAGGATTACGTGTTAAGCTACCGAGGCTCTGAGCTAAGGCTCATTGGCTACAGTGATGCTGACTGGGGCGGGGACCTAGACGCACGTAAATCGACCTCAGGCTACGTCTTCATGCTGGGTGGAGGAGCCATCACATGGCACAGTAGCAAGCAGACTTGCACTGCCTTATCAACCATGGAAGCTGAATACGTTGCCTGCTCCGCGGCAGCACAGGAGAGTGTTTGGCTGAAGAGATTTCTGGTCAGCTTAGGAGCGGTTGACGAACCAAGACCAGTAACGCTTCGTTGTGATTGTTGGGTTTTGATGTAGGTAACGCAGCGGAATAACAAAAATTAATCCTACTCAAAGCCCACCAAGGATCACAGGAAGAGACATCATAACATGATTAAGGACATAGAAGATGTGTACCTTTTGATTTGTGAGATCACACGAAGAATGATGTCCTCGTCTCTACGGTTGATCCACGTCTAGAGGTGAGATCTAGATTCTTCCTTCAATCAAGTGCTAGCTTGAGCCTTGGAGGAAGAGGGATGAAAATCAAAGCAACAAATCACCAAAGCACAAGGGAGGGGCGGCCCTCTCTTTGCCGTCGGGTAGGGGGGCGGACGGGTGGCTAGGGTTTCGGCCCTAGCACCTTGTCTTGCTCTCTCTTTTGCTCTCTCCCACTCCTTATGTGTTATGACTAATAACTCATATTGTGGGAAGGAAGCTAGAGCCTCCTTTATATACTCCAACAACTCCTTGTTGTTTCCATAAAAGAGTTTTCTTGTTCTAGTAGGACTAGAACTATTCCCTTCCTTGCAAATTAGTCCTACTAAGTTTGCAAGGTGTTGCACAATGATCCTTCTATTAATTAATCCATATTAATTAATCCCAAATCTAGCTCTACTCTATTTGACGTGTGACCCCATAGGTTTCTATATAGTTGGTAGTAACCATTACTAACATGGAGCGGTGTCTAGCAACACATCCATGCAACCCAACCAATAGAAATTGTCAGTGATCCCGACAAACCTTTGTGCCCAATATGTCATATTGCATTATCCCTTTGTCTCCATATCCGGATTGGACACGAGACATAAATAGTCACACTCGTATATCCAATCCATAGTTCCTCGATCCTGGGAATACGCTTATGCTTGCAGATAACATTAATATCTCCATATTAATTTATCTGAGTCTGGCCAGACATTCAATAAGCCTCATCCCTCGAGTGGTCGTGGATATTTACCCCCATTATGTGGGAGGGACAAATCCTATCTACATCACTACGATCTCTAAGCTTGCTTCCTATCACGCCCGATAGCCACCTTTATGATTACCCAGTTACGGTGTAACGTTTGATAACATCAAAGCGCAATATTTCACAACTAGAGTATCTAGTGACTTCAAGTCCAAGGATTGCAATAATATTAGCACTACGAAAAGCGATTGTGACTTTACATAATATAATGTATCCTTTTCGTCGTGGGTCAGTCCAGTATGCCATTACTCCTAATGCATACCCATATGTTAGACTTGATATCTCCATATCAATCTACCCATATACTAGTCTATATTTGATTGTCCTATTAATCAATATAATGGACCAGGGACATTTAAGATAAATAACACAATTTATCTAAGGACTTCATTATATTAAATATCGCCATAAATAATAAATGAATATTCTAGCCAAAACATTGTTCATACTAAATCTACGATTGCCTCTAGGGCATCTATTCCAACAGTCTCCCACTTGCACTAGAGCCAATCTGGCGCATCTCGCATGCCTATAGATCTGGCGTGCCCTTCATGCTTTCGCTGCGCAAGAGGTTTCGTGAGCGGATCCGACACGTTGTCATCTGTCGGAATCTTGCATATCTTCACATCTCCTCGATCGATCATATCACGAATGAGATGGAATCTCCTAAGTACATGCTTTGACTTTTGGTGCGATCTTGGTTCCTTCGCCTGTGCGATTGCCCCAGAGTTGTCACAGTACAACTCTACGGGATCCACTATGCTAGGGACCACACCGAGCTCAGTGATAAACTTCTTTATCCATACTGCCTCTTTTGCTGCTTCCGCAGCAGCAATGTACTCAGCTTCTGTTGTAGAATCAGCAACTGTGCCTTGCTTGGAACTCTTCCAGCTCACAGCTCCTCCATTCAGGCAAAACACGTATCCAGACTGCGATCTGTAATCATCCTTGTCGGTTTGGAAGCTTGCGTCAGTGTAACCCTTTACACTCAGCTCTTCCATTCCTCCAAATATCAAGAATACATCCTTAGTTCTTCTCAAGTACTTTAGGATGTTCTTGACAGCAATCCAGTGACTCTCACCCGGATTGGACTGATATCTGCTCACCATACTCAACGCGTATGATACGTCTGGTCTAGTACATAGCATGGCGTACATGATGGATCCTATGGCCGAAGCATAGGGTATCCTGCTCATGCGGTCCTTCTCCATCTCGTTGGAGGGACATTCATTCTTTGAAAGAGTGACTCCATGTGACATGGGCAAGAATCCCTTCGTGGAATCTTGCATGTTGAACCTCTTCAGCACCTTGTCAATATATGTACTCTGACTTAGGCCAAGCAACCTTTTAGATCTATCTCTATAGATCTTTATACCAAGTATATAGGCTGCATCTCCTAAGTCTTTCATCGCAAAGCACTTTCCTAGCCAATCTTTAACAGATTGCAGAGTAGGAATATCATTGCCAATGATTAGTATGTCATCCACATACAAGACCAGAAATACTATAGAGCTCCCACTAACCTTCTTGTAAACACAAGGCTCATCTTCGTTCTTGATGAAGCCAAACTCTTTGACCGCGTCATCAAAACGTCGATTCCAGCTCCTAGAGGCTTGCTTTAATCCATAAATGGATCTTTGCAGCTTACAGACTTTATTGGCATTCTCTGGATCCTCAAAACCCTCTGGTTGTGTCATGTACACATCCTCAAGGAGGTTCCCATAAAGGAACGCTGTTTTGACATCCATTTGCCAAATCTCATAGTCGTAGTATGCTGCAATAGCAAGTAAGATTCGAATGGATTTAGTCATGGCGACTGGTGAAAAGGTCTCATCATAGTCAATACCATGAATCTGTCTATAACCTTTGGCCACCAATCGGCCCTTATAGGCAACTACCTTGCCATCCATGTCGGTCTTCTTCTTGAAGACCCACTTGCACCCTATGGGTCGAGCCTCTTCGGGTGGTTCCACCAAAGTCCATACTTTGTTGGTGTACATGGAATCCATTTCGGATCTCATGGCTTCTAGCCACTTCTTAGAGTCTGGGCCACTCATGGCTTCTCCATAGTTTGCAGGCTCATCATCAATGAGTGGTACGTCATCGGGCTCAGTCACGAGAAGTCCATACCTCTCTGGCTCATGACGCACTCTTCCTGATCTACGGAGTTCCTGTGTTACTTGAACAGGTTCTTCCACAACTTCTTGTGGTTCCTGTTCATGTTCCATTATCGGTTCAGTGGTTTGTGGTTCATGAATTTCTTCAAGTTCTACAACCCTCCCACTTGCTTCTTTAGAGACTAGTTCTCTTTCTAGAAACACGCCGGTCCGAGCAACAAACACTTTGTTTTCGGTAGGGTTATAGAAGTAATATCCTTTAGTTTCCTTAGGATATCCCACAAACTTACACTTATCCGCTTTAGGCCCGAGCTTGTCTGTTTGTAAACGCTTTACATAAACGTCGCAGCCCCAAATCTTCATGAACGACACTATGGGACGCTTCCCAGTCCATATCTCATATGGCGTCTTCATGACTGATTTGGATGGAACACGGTTAATGGTAAAAGCTGCCGTCATTAGAGCATGTCCCCAAAAGGATATCGGAAGATCTGTTTGAGACATCATAGATCGCACCATATCTAATAGAGTGCGATTCCTCCTCTCAGATACACCATTCCATTGTGGTGTTCCGGGTGGAGTGAGCTGGGATACTATCCCACACTCTCTAAGATACTCATCAAACTCTTGGCTTAAGTATTCTCCTCCACGATCCGATCGTAGAGCTTTAATACTCTTCCCAAGTTGCTTCTCTACTTCACTCTTGAATTCCTTGAACAATTCAAAGGATTCGGATTTGGCCTTCATAAGGTATACAAATCCATATCAACTGAAATCATCAGTAAATGTGATGAAGTAGGTATAACCACCTCTGGCAGGCGTGGGGAATGGCCCGCATACATCAGTATGTATGAGTGCCAATAACTCACTAGTCCTCTCGCCTTTCTTATTGAAAGGGGACTTTGTCATTTTTCCTAATAAACAAGATTCACATGTCTCATATGATTCCAAATCAAATGAGTCTAGAAATCCATCCTTATGGAGTCTAGATATGCGTTTCTCATTTATATGGCCTAAACGACAGTGCCATAGATATGTAGGATTTAAATAATTAGTTTTAATCCTTTTAGCACTTACGTTATAGATTGGATTATTTAGATCAAGGATATACAATCCATTAGACAAATGCGCACTACAATAGTGCATACTATCAAAATAAATGGAGCAACACTTGTCCTTTATTGAAATAGAAAAACCTTTCTCGTCCAAACAAGAAACGGAAATAATGTTTCTGCTCATAGCAGGCACATAAAAGCAATTGTCTAATTCTAAAATAAGTCCAGAAGGAAAAGATAGCTCATAAACGCCTACAGCTAATGCAGCAACCCTTGCTCCATTCCCGACGCGCAAGTCTATCTCCCCTTTTCGCAATCTTCTACTTCTTTTCAAATCTTGCACATTACGACAAATGTGAGAACCACATCCGGTATCCAATACCCAGGATGACGAAATAGAGAGATTGATGTCTATAACATAAATACCTGGTGGTGGTGGAATCACTATTCCAAGCTTCTTATCCTCCAGATATTTAGGGCAATTCCTCCTCCAGTGACCCGGCTGGCTGCAGTAGTGACATTCACCTTTAGCCACACCTCCACTAGGCTTTAGGGCTTCCTTGGATTTCGCAACTTTCTTGCGTTTTCCTTTTGAAGTAGATGCAACTGACTTGCCCTTCTTCTTGTGTACCATCATTATGGCCTTGCCCTTGCCTTTATTGATGCTTTGCTCAGCTGTCTTTAGCATGTTCAATAGGTCTGGCAAAGACTTGTTGATCTCATTCATATTATAGTTCATAATGAACTGATTATAACTTTCAGGCAACGATTGCAAGACGAGATCAGTCGCCAAGTCCTGGCCGAGTGGGAACCCCAGTCTCTCAAGGTTCTCTATGTACCCGATCATTCAGAGTACATGAGGGCCTACTGGATTCCCCTCTGCAAGACTACTTTTGAACAATGCTTTAGACACTTCATAGCGCTCATGCCTTGCCTGTTCCTGAAACAATTGTTTCAAGTGTCTGATCATATCATAGGCTTCCATGTTCTCGTGTTGCTTCTGAAGCTCACCAGTCATGGTACAAAGCATGAGGCAAGTCACGTCATTAGAATCATCAATATGTTTCTGACGTGCCCTTACTTCCGCTAATAGAGACTCATCTTGTGGTGGGTCTGGAATTGGAGTGTCCAAGACGTACAACTTCTTTTCTTGCTTGAGGACAATCCTCAAGTTTCTGTACCAGTCAAGGAAATTTGTTCCAGACAATTTATCCTTCTCAAGGACAGATCGTAGGGATGAACTCGATGCGTTGTTGTTTGCCATTTGGAATTCTACAAAACGAGAAATATGCAATTTTAGTATTTTGAACAATTTAACTATATTTAACAATGGCTAGATTATTAAATATAGCTCCCACTATTTTTTTTCGGATTAATAGCCCTCACTATTAAAGCGGAAAATATCTTTATACTTTCTAGTGGGTCCAAGATCCCTTTTTCACTTCTTCTTGAGCTTGCTTTGGCAAGTCACCCAAGAATTGGTTATTTAGGTAGGAACCATTCCAATTGCATCCCATGCAACTCTTGGTCCAATTAGGTGAATAAATTCATTTTATTCTTTATCCAATTGGATAACTCCTAATTGTCATGCCTCTAAGCTCATCAATCCAATTGATTCTTGCCTAGTTGCGTCCAACCTCTTGCTTTCAACATACACGCATTACTAGCTTGCGTCGTCCGCAACACATCATGAAAAATTAAAATCGCCTTGCTTTGGCAAGCCCGAATTTTAATAGGCCACGATCATGAAGGGTGTTTTGGCAAGAGAAGGCAAAACACAATATTTAATTGAGGGATTTCTTTTAATTTGTTTGGTTGATCTTTATCAACATGGTCTACTTATTTGGATTGGGCTATCCACAATAAAAGACCAACCTTGTTTATTATTATCTTGTTATCGTTTTGCTTGTAGCGCCATACACACAAAAATAAATAACAAGGCATGAATAATAAACATCCACAAAAAAATAGAAACGTGGCATGGATATGGCCTCTAGACTAATGATATTATCAAGCCAATGATAATATCTAATTGCCCTAAAGTGCCGAGCTCATCTCCATGTGCTCCACCATAGCTGCGCGTCTAGGGATGTCTTTTGGCTCCTTTGGTTCTCCGGTCTTCTTCTCCATGCTCTTGGCTATCATCTAAATATTTCTAATTCTAGCCTAACATCTAGAATAAATAAATAATAAAGGCCTCACATGTCGAGGAGAAAAAGACGACTCGCAGGCCGTAAAACTTAATTAATTATTACATTAATTTGATCAGCTCGCAGGCCGTAAACCAAACCACAAAACAATAAACATCCACAATCCTAGGCCATATCCATCCACCATGCAATAAAGCACATAATACAGTTAAAACTAATTTTTAACGCGCTTGTTTAATTTTAATGAAATTGGGTAACTAGGGTTTCACAACGGTCCAAAGGGTTCAAGCCAACAAGTGGCCCGAACCCTAGGACCGCCGCACGCCTAGGGGGGCCGCGGCCTTGCTTGGCGCGCAAGGGAGGGGCGGGCGGCTAGGGTTTCGGCCCTAGTACCCTTCCTCCTTCCTTGTTGCCCAAGCAAGGTTGTTTCCTTATGGAATAATTCCATAATTTTATTTCCATAATTGAAAACCCCTTTTCAATCATGTGCCCATGAACCCTAATTTTTAAGAACCCAATTATTCACATCCTATGTGATTAAACTCACCAATTCTAACATCCAATGTTAAATTGGGTCTTGTTTGATTGAATCAAATTCAATATTGCATCTACTATGCCAATTTTTCAGTTTCGCGTAATAAACAATAATACGGTGTATGAACTGAAATCGTAAACACATAATATCATGTTATGCTCTACGACCTGTGGCTCTGATACCACTGTTGGGTTTTGATGTAGGTAACGCAGCGGAATAACAAAAATTAATCCTACTCAAAGCCCACCAAGGATCACAGGAAGAGACATCATAACATGATTAAGGACATAGAAGATGTGTACCTTTTGATTTGTGAGATCACACGAAGAATGATGTCCTCGTCTCTACGGTTGATCCACGTCTAGAGGTGAGATCTAGATTCTTCCTTCAATCAAGTGCTAGCTTGAGCCTTGGAGGAAGAGGGATGAAGATCAAAGCAACAAATCACCAAAGCACAAGGGAGGGGCGGCCCTCTCTTTGCCGTCGGGTAGGGGGGCGGACGGGTGGCTAGGGTTTCGGCCCTAGCACCTTGTCTTGCTCTCTCTTTTGCTCTCTCCCACTCCTTATGTGTTATGACTAATAACTCATATTGTGGGAAGGAAGCTAGAGCCTCCTTTATATACTCCAACAACTCCTTGTTGTTTCCATAAAAGAGTTTTCTTGTTCTAGTAGGACTAGAACTATTCCCTTCCTTGCAAATTAGTCCTACTAAGTTTGCAAGGTGTTGCACAATGATCCTTCTATTAATTAATCCATATTAATTAATCCCAAATCTAGCTCTACTCTATTTGACGTGTGACCCCATAGGTTTCTATATAGTTGGTAGTAACCATTACTAACATGGAGCGGTGTCTAGCAACACATCCATGCAACCCAACCAATAGAAATTGTCAGTGATCCCGACAAACCTTTGTGCCCAATATGTCATATTGCATTATCCCTTTGTCTCCATATCCGGATTGGACACGAGACATAAATAGTCACACTCGTATATCCAATCCATAGTTCCTCGATCCTGGGAATACGCTTATGCTTGCAGATAACATTAATATCTCCATATTAATTTATCTGAGTCTGGCCAGACATTCAATAAGCCTCATCCCTCGAGTGGCCGTGGATATTTACCCCCATTATGTGGGAGGGACAAATCCTATCTACATCACTACGATCTCTAAGCTTGCTTCCTATCACGCCCGATAGACACCTTTATGATTACCCAGTTACGGTGTAACGTTTGATAACATCAAAGCGCAATATTTCACAACTAGAGTATCTAGTGACTTCAAGTCCAAGGATTGCAATAATATTAGCACTACGAAAAGCGATTGTGACTTTACATAATATAATGTATCCTTTTCGTCGTGGGTCAGTCCAGTATGCCATTACTCCTAATGCATACCCATATGTTAGACTTGATATCTCCATATCAATCTACCCATATACTAGTCTATATTTGATTGTCCTATTAATCAATATAATGTACCAGGGACATTTAAGATAAATAACACAATTTATATAAGGACTTCATTATATTAAATATCGCCATAAATAATAAATGAATATTCTAGCCAAAACATTGTTCATACTAAATCTACGATTGCCTCTAGGGCATCTATTCCAACAGTGATAGTATGTCGGCCATAGCTTGTGCTAAAGATCCGAAATACCACAGCAAGGCCAAACATATTGAGATAAAGTACCACTTCATTAGGGAAGTAGTAGCTAAGGGAGATATCACTCTAGAGCATATTCCTACGAATCAGATGTTAGCTGATCCAATGACCAAGCCTCTTCTTAAGGATACTTTTGTTGGTCATACTAGGAGTATAGGGTTAGGCAAATGGAACTAGGTGTCAGACTGATTAGACGTTTTTTGAGACATTGATTGATTGGATATTAGGAATGGATTTGTTATTTATGCTGCATGTTGTTTGATACGTGTATGATATGTTACATTTCCTGTACTAGCTTAGAGCATGTCACGCAGACACTAGGTTGGCTCACTCACACGAGCAACCGCCTTCGCAATATCCTGGATATGTCTGGGTGTGGCGGAAGATGAGACAGAATCCCGATAAGCGCTGAAAGCCTGCGATATGATAAGAGATGCCTATCATACGAGCATATGGCCTATGATAAGATCTAGATGTCTATCAGTAGAGCTAGGAGCCTGTCAGACGGATCCAACTGTCGCATTGGAAATAAGTTCCAAGGTGAGGTTGGTTATGGCCAATCGAACATGGTTATTACCCCGAATCATGTATAGTCTGTGTAGAAGAGAAAGCCAGATGCGAGAGCTGATAATTGTTCACAATAGTGTGACGTCGCAGCACTCGGGCTGGTGGCCATAAGGGCTACCGGATAGACATCTGCGTAGTGGTCCTTTGTAAGGATAAGACATGCGCTCTGATCAGAGTCTAAACACTATGGCGCATATTCCCCCTTGAATAACGCGCGCTTATGAGTGACCATGAGGTGATGAGTAGAATTAGTCCCTGGGATTCCTCATCGTGTGAGCCTCGTCGATCATATAAAGATGATTGACACTGTATACCCTTTGTACTTGCATCTGTGTCATGAGGAGACGGGTCGGTGGTGCTACTTTGGCGTGACACCTTACGGCTATGGATGATTCGGCCTTCCGGACACTGCTGGAAAAGCAGCTGAGCCGAATCTGAGTGACACATGTATGTAAGGAAAGATTCTCGTTGCATCGCTCTTTATTATCTTCATTGGGCCCACCTGCAAGATCTTATGGGATCATGTAGGATATGAAAATATAAAGGAGATGTGGACTCATTGGAGCATGGCCTTCGGGACAAGGCAGGTGCTCATGATCCACGAGATGGCAATCGGAGGAATTTGGGGAATACGAGAGTTACGGAGAGCATTATTACTGATATATGTTTTAAGGGTGCCTTCCTGCGCTGGCTATACGAGTTTGGTATGTGGATCTCCCGAGAGGGTGCCTTCCCATGCTGGCTATACGAGTTTGGTGTACGGATCTCCCGAAATGAAGGTACTCTCACCGGTCACACGCCACGGCCACACAATACTCTTTTGTAGATGATAGAAAGTTGGAGATTGATAGAGACTGGATGAATTGTGTAACCCCACTGTGTGAGTGGGAGATGTTAGCAATTGGTGCGCCCATGTGGGGTGCCCAATGCAATTATCATAACCTTATGGGGTTAGTTGCACTAATGCACAAACTAGAGGGGTTAGTAGCTAAGGCTCAAACCCTAGGGGTTTATGTGCAAACTTAGGAGAAGTTTTGCCTATATAAGGAGGCAGCCTCCTACATATTATATTGGCTATTCCAGAGAATAAAGTTACTCTGTCTAGATTCATACTAGTTGTAGAGAACCCTAGTCTCTCTCCAACTTCATCCAAGGAGGTGGAACGTGGTGTGGAAATCAGTGTTCGTCCTCGAGATTCACACTAGATTGGTGGGAGCAAGATCAAGGAGGAGGCGTGTGAAAGCAAACAACAAACGATCATCCGCTGCATTAAGGAGCTTAGGAAGACAAGGTAAACACATGAATCTTCCGCTATAATTCATGTTGTAGATCTGTATGTGTTAGATCCTTCCTGCCCTTTCAGATAGTATGAGTCCTCTTCCACTCTTCAAGGCCCACTCTCGAGTCTCGCCTTAGCTGAATCTTCGTTTAGTCCAAAGATTGTCCACAATATATATATATATATATATATATATATATATATATATATATATATATATTCCGGTCACAATGCAAATCTGCATATATTGATAAAAGTCAGGTGCCTTCAGAGTAAGTGCAGTCTCCCCTGGTGTTAAAGGACATAAACCATCATTCCTCTTCAGCACGGGTCAGCATATCTGCAATGACAAGGTCAATTACATAGAGAAAATGCCTGAACTTTCCCACAATCTGGCAGACAGGATGATACAAACTCACCTCATTGTTATCAACACCCAGAAAACACCAGCATGTGCATTTCATACCTGAGATGAAATACTAACGACGGAACCAACTCTTCAATATGAGGTGGCATAAATATCTAACTTGAGAATGCCATTGTTATGCAGCTTATGCTACTTCCATGGTCCTCAAACAGAGGAAAGAATGACAGAACAAAACAAATTGTAGAAGAAGGCTACAAAAGAAAGTGCCCAAAGTAATATGGATCCTTTTTTGGTGTCTTCGCATATGCCTGCAACATAGAAAAGCAACAATAATGAGCTTAGAATATAGCAAAATATGAAACCCTAATATCAAAAGATACCACTATAAAATGGATTGACAACATAATCTACATTCTCGGAGAACATAGTGTTTGGTATCTGATCATTAACCACTTATCTGACAACATAATCCACAAGCTCAACCTTGCCATTCTCAGAAGTGGTAGAATCACTCGATGCTCTCAAGATAAGTTTCTTAAAATAAAAGGCCTTTTGGGTACAGTGCAGATAACCACAGCAAACCCCAGTTCGGTTATACACGTATGCTTCAAAGGAGAGGTTGGAGGCTACAGATAACCAAAATTGAAGGTTAACCACCGTGTAGAAAGGGTTGAAAAAATAATCGAACCAAATGAGAAATTGAAACTCAAGTATTGATCTCACCAGAAATGAAACGGAATGGAGCTGAAGGGCCCTGTTTGAAGCCATAACTGGAGGAAGAAAAGAAAAATGCCATCCTAAAATCAACAAATACACAACAAATGTTAAACACCATAAGCATAAACAATTTGAAGAAAAGAAAAACGGTTAGAGATTAAGAGGCTCACCACTTTGTTAGTCACTGACTGGTTCTCACTTCGCAGAGAGTCTACGGGCTCGGCGCATTGTCAAACAATAAAATTATTCTGACAAGGTTTGATACCATCTACCGTCGACGTCTGCCATGATTTACTCCTCTCTCTTGCAGGGCCGTCTCTAACATTTTGGTGGCCTAAAGCGAGCAATAAATTTGAGGCCCTCATATATTTTCTGGACATACTTTGTATTGCAAAGATATTGTGTGGGAACATGTTGTGCATTGTATGTGCAATGTACGTGCAACCTTCGTGCTGACTCGCACACTTAATTTTTTTTATTTTTTGATATGATTTAATTTGTTCGCATTTAATGAAATCTCAAATTTTATAAAATGCTAAAATTATTTTGTACATCTTATCAATGAAACCTACTAAATGCAAAAAGACGTTGTAATGAGACTGAAAGCACTGAGAGAACAAATTCGTACACAAGACACTGCAAGGTAGAAACTAAACAAGCATATCATAAAGAAACTGAAAGTTGTACACCCGTACCAGATACATCATGGACACACCATCTGGAGTGACCCAAAGAACGAGACGGGCGTTTCAAAATCAATTTCATGCGTACATGACCATAAAGGATAGTTTTGTGAAACATGTTGCTATCAAACCATCGAGTCAAGGACTGCTCTAACAGAACACCTCTAGAATCTATGCCTTACCAAGTCTTCAACAACAACAGCAATTGTTTTAGAGAAACATTGTACTAACTCTGTGCAATCTTCTACACCAGATACAGTTGAGGAGGTTTGATCCATGTTCCTGCGTCATCAATGCCGGGCCAATAATAGCTAGATCCACCACACGGATAGGATTTTTCATCCTCCAATGAGTAATTGTGCTTCTTGCCATCCCCCCTACAAGGTCTATAATAATATACCCGGTTGGCAAGTCAGATGTGGCTGATGAGGCTGAAACAGAAAATGAACCACGCGGACGAAGGAACAGGGCTTGATCCACCAAACTTGTTTTCTCCACCCAATCGCCTTGTTCTGAATACTCGTATACAAGGCATCGATCTCCTTTGCTCTCTCCACCGGGAAGCAGAAAATTCTTGACCCTGGGTATGTACAAGCGTACAAATAGAAGCTTCCCTTCGCAAACAAGGAGGTATGAGTGCCAATTATGCCTGTCGCCAGGAAACAAGTACTTTCTGCCAAATTCCTTAGTAGGTTGGGGATGAGCAAGAAGACGCTTCCACTGGTTAACAACAACATCGTATGCTCCAACAAGATCACTCCCCTTTCTACAACAATAGAAGTTACCATCATGATAGACCGTTATCAAAAGAAGTCGGCAGCGACATTGCATTCAGTCGAACAGTCTTCCATTCACTATCACCGTTGCGTCATGTGCTAATTGTAACATGATACTAATCGCTCTCGTAAGTTTGCAAAACAAAGTAAATAGGTTAAATTGCACCGGAGGTACCCATATTTTGCAAAATCGAGCAAGCAGGTACTTAAATTTCAAAATCGAGCACCACAGGTCCCAAATTTTGGATTTTCGAGCAAGTGGGTACCCTTCCGTTAACTTTCCGTTAACATTGGACGGAAAATTATAGAAAGACTTTGTACCCCTTATGTTCACCTCCAACTTTTTTAAATACAAGTTTTACTAAAAATCTAATAATTAGATTAAAATTTTATTTTATTTTAACTTTTTTAGATTTTGTAGTAAAACTTGTACTTTAAAAAGTATGAGGTGAAAATAAGGGGTACAAAAGTCTTTTTTATAATTTTCCGTCCAATGTTAACGGAAGGGCACTTTGCTCGAAAATCCAAAATTTAAGACCTGTGGTGCTCCATTTTGAAATTTGGGTACCTGCTTGCTTGATTTTGCAAAATATGGGTATCTCCGATGCAATTAGCCAAGTAAATACAACCATTAGGGGACAACGGTTCTCCAGAAAGCGGCCACCATTGACCTGTAGTACTCACGTTCCCCAGTTTGTCGTTTCCTAAAGCGAGTGAGAGTTCCTATCGTGCAGCGCACAGATTGTACCAGATCGGGCAAGATTATGAACTATTTAGTGAAAGGAAAAATTAAGATAAATGAGTGGGTAATGGTACCTGATGCTGTAGTTGTTGTATAATTTGCTGCTTGTCCTGCTGTTTTTCCCACGACCAAAGGAGCCAACCATGTTGGCAGACCAACAACTTCATGCCTTTGCTGGCGCCATCATCATTGGACCTACTACTACTCGGTTTCGGTTCCAATTGGCATGTGATTTCATCAACACGAGTGTAGGAACTTCACCAACCAAGGGAGTACATCGATTTCCCGACTGGTGGTATAATTGGGCATCAATGGCCGGAACTTGCTGCAACAAGCAGCGAATCAGATAAGGTCAGCGGAAGAGAGCCTTGCCATGATTTCACCGACTATATCCTCCAACTTGATCGGATTCTACTTTTGTTGTTGTGATGATGATACATCATCGCGGAGACATCCAACAGATCTTAACTCTCCATTAATTCAATTCATGTCTCACTAAAATGCACACAATATGCACGCAATATGCACTGAATTTTGATAAGATTTGGATTAATGGAGAGTCAAGATCCGTTGGATGTCATCGCGATGATATGTCATATTCACAACGAAAGTGCTACCAAAACACTATAGGAAAAACTCTATAGAGAAAACGGACACCAAATCATGATGTAAATTGGCTCTGGGACCACGAAATCTCAGGACATGCTGTTTCCTTTTCTCTAGTCTAGTCATCGATGGTTTCATTCTGAGCGACATTACCTTAGACAGCAGCGGAGCATGGATTTTTAGTTCATGGGGTTGAAAGAAACCTTAGTGGTTTCTGCTAAATCAAACCAAAATAAAGAGATAAATCCAGAGACACACAGGAAATCCAAACAGCTCGAATTGAGACCGTTGGATGAGAAGACAAAAAGAAGAAGTGCAAGATGACCACAAACATGTAACACAAGTTGCAAACAGATCTTTGTGAAATATCACAGAGACACACAGGAAATCTGAATTATAAACGGGCACAATTTCTTTTATAATCTCAGAAAAGCCCTTGAGCTTTGATAGAAACTCCAAAGACATCTTTTAGTAATTTCTTCAAGATCCTTCAACTTTGACTTTAGCTGATTTCCATCCTATAGCCTTATACTCTCCCTCAAACTCATGGTGGTGGAACAACCATGAGTTTTGAACTCAAAGAATGCAGCAGTGCCCTGATAACTCTCTATTAGAGTTACATTTCTTGCACGTTTTATATCGTTTTGTGTGATTATCGGGTTGGTAATTTTAGTTTTACACTATGATTAGAGAGAAAACGTGAAGTTTAGCTTTGCGCACGAACTCGTTAATCCTAGTGTTTCTCATATGATTTTATGTATTTTTGTCACGTTTGATCGCACAATTAGTGTTTCGTGTTGTTTGACAGGAAACGGAGCTTGCGAGATGAAGCGGAGAGGCGAAACAAGATTGAGAGATTAATGGGGAACTAGTGATGAAGAAATCATGAAGAATTTATGAAAAGACATGGTGACGGAGTTAAAGTGTCATTTAATGAAGTTTATGTAAAGACACTTTAACCCCCTCTAGAAGAGAGCCCCATACGTTGTGAAACTTCGGTGGTCATACGTGAGCAATAGGGAAGAAAACGGTTCGGTTCGGTCCGATTTCAGCACCCATCCGACCGAACCACATGTAACGGTTTTGCCAAAACCTCAACCTAATCTGAACCGTTTATGGATCCAAACCGAACCGAACCGAACCGTGAAGAACCGGTTTGGTTCGGTTTGAAACCGCGGTTCCTGGAAAGATATTATTTCATTTGAAATTTCTTAATAGTTCATTCAGCAGCTAAATATTTGCTAAAATTTATATGTCAATCAATTTAAAAATGAAGTGGCAACATTGCATCATTTCCAGAACATCCAATGGCAAAAATACAAATAATGAATGTCAATTTATCCAGAATCATTCAATGGGTTCAAAGTTCAAATAATCATTTCCTGAAACATTACGCAGTCACACACTGACTGCGCTTATTGTAAATTTCTCAAACCCTATGTGTAGAAGTTATGTAACCTAATATGATACTTAAAACGGTTCGTTTTTTACAGTTTTGAGGTAACTCAAATCTAAAACGAACCGTATTATACGGTTTGAGATTTTTGCAAACCTGGACTGAACCGTAATAGCTTCCAAACCGAACCGAACCGAACCGAACCAAACCGCCCGGTTCAGCTCGGATTGCGGTTTTCTTGGTTTGAACTTGCATCCTTAGTGAGCAACTCACTGGAAGTAGAGGATCACAAATTGTGATCACAAGATCAGCCACAAGACCAGAAACAAGATCACACTACTTTAAAAAAATGAACGGGACTCTCTACTTGGACAGAAGGAAGAGAGAGATAAAAAGACTCACGTTTGGGGAAAAAAGAATAAATAGAGGAGGCTACAGGTTCAAGAGGAGGGCTTCTCCATTGAAGATCAAGGTCTTTCTTCTTCTTCTTCTTCTTCTTCTTCTTCTTCTTCTTCTTCTTCTTCTTCTTCTTCTTCTTCTTCTTCTTCTTCTTCTTCTTCTTCTTCTTCTTCTTCTTCTTCTTCTTCTTCCTCTCTCAATCTTGTTATGGAGAAACTTTTTAACCTCGTTTTAGTTGATTACTATTAGCTAAAATCCATTGCTAGGCTTCTCTAGAGAGCCTAGGGTTATGAAGAAGATAAAGTTTTCCGAATTTTTAATCTTTGTTTCATGTTTATTGATTCCTTTTGCTGAATGAATGTTAGACTTGAATCTTGTTAAGGATCTTAGTATATTGACACGACTAACATATGAATCGATAATCAATGAACTAGGGTTTATTCGTTAGGCTTTGGAACCGACAGTTCAAGTCTCGATATCAATCTCTAAAACTGAAACTCCAAGTATCGGTTTCCAATATGTTGTTGGGAATATAAAAACCGACACTTTGAGAGTCGTTTTGAAGCTTTGAAACCGAGGCTTGAAGTGTCGGTTTGAAAGCTTAAAACCGATACTCCGTGTGTCGGTTTCTAAACAAGCCTATTTTGGTATTTGGGGCCGAATGGGGGTTATTTTCATTTTTTACGGTTGTCATAATTTTGAGTGAAAATTTCCCTGAAGGGGTAGAAGTGTTAAAACTTTTGATTAATTGTTCTCCACCAAACTTTATCATTGTCTTTGGAGAAAACATTTTAATTTTCTCCTAAATAGTTATTTTCCCAACAAAATGGTGACCAGCTAAAATATAACCCTTTCACTTAAAAAACTTTATTAAATTGCAAATTAGTTATTACCAATTTTTCGAAGACAACAACTCGTTTTTATCCCTAACCAAATCAAATGTTTACTACAGTTTATTATCTTATTCTTGAAACACAAATTCCTTATACTCATAGCTACTATATCTGTTACGGTCCCAGAACAGTTTTTTTTTTTCTTCTTTAGAACGACATTCCATTTGCGATATATCGCACGTGTATTTTCATCCATTTTTTTTTGTTCAACTGAAAATATATTAGCAACCAAAAAACAGACCCAACAAAACACTACATCAAAACTGAGCATCCGCACGGAGGAGCTTTCTAAGAGCATACGGAGGGTGATAAACCTAGTCCACTCTCAGAAGCCTACCAGCACACATTCTAGCTACACAGTCAACTACTTTGTTAGCATTTCTATCAATCCATCTGACTCTAACCTTCACCACTTCAATAAGAGAAGCTTCAACCAACTTAACTAACTTTTGGTTGTCAACTTCAAAGATCTTGACATTATTTGTAACACCCTCATAATTTGAGTCTTGATTAAATTTTTAAATAAAATTACAGAGTTTCAAAATGCCAAAAGAAACATAATTCATGTACATAAACCCAACTACGTTCTCTAAAGGGAAATATATTCTAACTTATTGAATTCGCCTAACTCCAGCAACGTGCGCATTCCAGATCCCATCCAGCTCTAACTTATGGTGGTTTTCGAAAACATAAACAATAGAACCACAGTTTCAAAATCAGTGAAAACTGAGTAAACAAGAACCTCAATATGTAAATAGAGTGGGGGCACATTTAAGAAACAAGTTGTTATTAAAGGAAGAGATTAAGTTACCAAATCATTAACAAAATCATCTTCAAGAAAATATTTCACATTATTAACAATGAAGGACCTCATTATTCCAAAATCAGATATTACCAGTGTATCGGAGGGCCAAAGTAAACAATCCATCCATACATCAAAAGGGCAATCCAGGGGGTCTATCAAACCCGCCATGCCAGGCGTTTAGGAACGACAACTTGTAATCCGCGCCCGCCTTGACCAAACCTCAGCCAACTAGACTTAAGTGACATGACATCCCCTAAGGGAGAACATCAACCCAGATGGTGAGTACTAGATGCCTTAACCCTAGCCAATGGAATGTAGGGAGAAAATAAGCCATCATGGTCAATAAAATATCCAAGGAACGATCAAGAGTTCATAACCAAAATAATTATCCCCGATACACAGTTCTTAAACTTTACGTGATTAATCGATTTAGGTTCATTATGTAATCTAGATATTTCCAGAAGACAGTTATCAAAAGGAGTATGCATTTCATTTCGATGAGAGTTCGCAAAGTCATTAAGAGAGCGACATAAAAAACAGTTGAAAGCATAAACTTGCATTCAAGAAATACATTTTGAGGCATTAAAGATTGAGCATTCAAGCTTACCTACGATAGCAAAGCAATCCAACCAAAGAGGCATACAGAGTAATCAGGTACAAAAGTCATAGTGCGTTTGGTCTACGAATTGAGAATCTACAATTGTACTAGAGATATCGAATCAATATAAATCAACTTCACATAATTATTCATGCAAATACTCCTAAATGATATGCGCGCGAATACCATGACTACATATATTCAAAATTATAATAAAATGATATAATAAGTAAAATACTTTAATGGTCGTGGAAGTTGTATTATAAAATACAATTTATACATATAATATAAAATAATAGTGTATCTAATTAAACTTTATAATAAAATAATTAATTAGACATATATTATAAGACACTTATTCGAAACAATACTTCCAATACCACACTTATAAGATAGCGTATATAAACATTTATGAATTGAAATTATCTTATAAATATTTGAATATGAAACTTGTCAAATAAACGTCATCTTTAACTACTAAATAATATATAAAATAAGTAAATAAACCTATTAATTAATAGTTACACATACAAATGCTTATGTAATAATATTTACTAAAACGTCAAATACCCAAAATTTAATTTACATATGCAATAACTTTAATGTAATATAATATATTTATACGTACATAATATACATATACACATACAATATGTAAACATATATAGATATATATATTCTAGTATACTATACTTATAGCTATCTAAATATACACCAAATATTTATATTTATATAGTATACACATAACATGTTCTTATCTATAAATATGTATACATATGAGAGAAATAAAGAGAGAGATGAAATGGACTGAGCGAGAGGCGAATTTGCGCGATTTATAAGAGAGAAATCGAGGAGGGGGGAGAGTGATTCATTCGTGGCGGAAACGGGTTCATTTCAATCTGGGGGAATCGGGGCAGCGGTGGCAGTTGGTGACGGCCTTGGTGTTTCGCCAATTTTCCGGCGAGCTCGTCTCCGGGTTTAATGGCGGCAGTGCCGCGGTTTCAGTCCGCTGAATTGGAGCTGAGAGAGAGAGAGAGAGAGAGAGAGAGAGAGAGAGAGAGAGAGAGATCGGGGCTGCGGGTGTGGGTGAGAGGAGTGCAGGTGGTGTTAGGGCATCTCCAACCCATGCCTTACCCCCCCCCCCCCCCCACCTCCCCCTCCCCCACTGGCCCACCATTTCCCCCCTCCCCCAAACTACTAATCGTCTCCAACCATGTGAAGCAAAGGGGAGGGGGAGGGGGTGCTATGGGGAGAAATTTTTCCTTGGGTGAGGGCATGTCCATGGGGATAGGGTTAGACATTAACCGTATTTTTATACGGTTTTCTCCATCCCCCTTCCCCTCCCCCATAGGGTTGGAGATGTCCCCGACGTAAAGAGAGGGTCAGAGAAATTATTAGGAAGAGATGATAAATGAGAGGAAGATAGCATTGTGTTTTATGCTATAGTGAGAGGGGATGAGGGAGTTATGGTGATGGTCATGGTGTTCGCGGTGAGAGGTATGTAGAAATGGGGAAGTGGGTTTGTTGACATGAAAGAGGGAGAACAAGTGGGGAGAAATGATTGTATGATGATGGTGTATGGTGAAAGGAGAAATGGTGGATGTATCAATTTGTGCTTTGAGTGAATGATAGTGAAGTGTACCATAAGTTGGAGAGGAAAATTTTACTTTAAATAAAATACGTAGAATATTATAAGTGTCATCATAAAATGAAAAGTCATTTTTATTAAATGAAATAAATGCATAAATATATAATTTTATCAAATAAATGCACAAAGCATTACAAAATAAATACAATAGCCCCAATATTTCTGTATATTACATTATTGCAGTCCTTCCACTTCCACACTGTTGATCTAAGAGCTAAACCTTCTGCTTGGGGGGGGGGGACAATTAGCCTTTCCTCTACAAGCACCAATGTGTACAAGGAAATCCTGAGAGAAGATCCAAGTGTACACCTGTAACAGAGAACAAGAACAAGAATGGAAAGCACAGAGAGATTGTAGGTGAGTGTAGGGGAAGAGTAAGCACTTGTTAACTGTTCTTGAGAGAGAGACAGTACAACGACTAGCAAGAGATCCGAGAGTTGCCATAGAAGGCTAACGTTCCTATATATAATAGGGAAGTGACCGTTAGGAGCGATTAATGCGCCCATGAATGGCGGCTAGATATCCGCCTCGTAACGGCACGCTCGACCAAATATATAAGGCACGTTACACGATTATCCGCATATGTAGGGACCGTTACACGATCGACCGCATTTATGGGACACGTGGTTGTTCGCGATAATTCCCAAGTACAGGATATCGTCTCAAGTAGTACCCGAGTAAGAACGGGGTCGAATCCACAAGGAGAGGAGGGTTAGACAATGACTTACTAAACTAGCAATAGAAGAAACTAACTAAGCAAGTAACAAATTCTCTCAATGGCTTTTTAGCTAGCCAAGCTATCAAATCCACCAAAACTAATTGATGGAGCGAGTTGAGATTTGAGAATTTAAAGAACAAAGTAAACAACTACTAAAACTACGATTCAAGAAAGTAGTGAAATAACAAGTAATGAGGGGCTAGGGATCATCGGTTTCTCTAGTGACCAATCCCCCTATTATATTCAAGCCCGGTTCTCATATCATATGTAGAATTCCGCAAGACAAGTGCCTCAAGAATCGATTGCTCATTGCAATCCAACTTGCCACAAATGAAGTGTCTAACTCTAACACACGATAATTAAGCACTAAAGAAGCGATTCAAATGAGATTTTCCAAATATCAAGTGCCTCAAGCATCAAACATATGTAAACACACATAGGTGTTTCCACATGAAAGATCAAGCCACAAATGAGATTCCTAAATTCTCACTCAAATCACCTAACTAGTACTCAATTTTTCAAAGTTAGGATTGACGAGTCACTTCAACGCAAGAGAAATTCCGAATCAAACATGTCAAGAACATTCGCACATCTACCTATTCAATGCATCAAATACTCCAACATGAGAAATTCAAGTATTAAACTACGTATTGAAGCTACTCAATTCAACCCATTCTTCCTTGAAGTCCAACTTGAATCAATAAGAGGATTAGGGCACTAGATAGTCCCAAATCACCCAAGCAAGTTAACTAGCTAAACATGAGAGATTCAAGTGAAGTAGAGAAAATTATCATTTCATTCATCATACTTGAATCCAACACAAGTTATCACCAATTCTTCCTCAAAACTTGGTTCAAATTACACATAACCAAGAGCACAATTGCCACAAACACAAACTAAGCTATGAAAATAAAGCAATAATCAAACTAAATCTCTGCAGCTAGCTACTGTGACTACTGCTGCTGCTGCTGCAGTGCTGAACACAGCAAGAACACAGAGCCAAAACAGTGCACAAAACACCCAAAAACGAATCAAAAACCGCAGCTCCTCTCTCCCTCTCTTCCTCTTTCTCTGTTCGAGCTCAAGAACAGCCCATAAACGAGGAGAAATCGGAGAGAGAGAGAGGAGACGACGAACCCAAAACAGAGCCGACGGGTCAGAGTAGAGAGTCCGAAATTCCTTCCATATTTGGTTTATATAGATGCTAGGGCTTGTTTCGTGACCTCCAAGGATCAATATCCACCCTTTGATTCACCTATTTCCACCTCCATCGTCGATTTTCATCTTGTCTTCATGAACCCTAGAAATTAGGGCTTTTTCATTGCTTTGTTCTTGGGCCGATTTGAGGGCATGGGTAGATAGAGGATGGGCTGGGGAGCGTTTTGGTACCGGGTTTGTGCGATTTGGTGGTGATTTGGGTCGGATTTGAGGGTGGAGGAAGCTTCGCACGAAGCTTTCATGGCTTCTGGTGGGTTCCTGCGTGAGGAACGACGGGGAAGAGAGAGAGACGCGCTGGTGTGTTTTAAGTTTAGCCGAAATTTCACTCGGCTCCCCCCTAGTTGCTGTATTCTTTTAAAACACCCCGTTCCTTCTTCAAAAGGTTTGGAAAATATCAAAAACACCCCAACTCCGTTAATAACCCTTCACTGCAGCCCTTTAGACCTTTATAAATTTGCATTTAGCTCCCTTTTTCCGTTAAATTGTCTTCAAATAAGCCCTCCGATGTAACTTTGGCTTCTAGATCTTCAATAATGGCCCCAATTCTTCTCTTGTCTTCTCAAATAGGCCCTTAAATCTTCAACTATTCTTCAAATTCATCGTCTAAGCTCCCCCTAGCTTGCCTCTTGCGTTTTAAAGCACGTCTTCACCTACAAAATTAGGGAAAAACAACCAAAACTACGAAAACAAGCATAAGTCTAGAAAGAGAGATAAAATAGATAAATTACACATATTAGCAAGTTATGAAGAGTTCGTTAACATACTAAAATGTGAAATTTACGTTCCTTAACACACACCCCAACTAGCCTTTTGCTCGTCCTCGAGCAAAGAGAGCGATATAAGTAGTAAACTTGTTAAGAACCAATCATGAGAGACACACACTCACACTAGACAAGGCTTGACTCAATTCTAAACTAGACTCAAATATTCACAAACACGCACACACTATCTATCCTAAGTGAGAACTCAAAGAAAATAAAATCCTAAAGATTTCTAGCTATTTTTTTTTTTTTTTTTGTGGGGGAAAAAATAAGAATGCACAAATGTCTCCTCAAATAAATTCTCAAAGTCCAAGAAGATAGAGAAAGAAGCCTATGGACGTCTAAGCATATACTCATACAAATGTGGGCGGTGTTTGGTAGAAGGTGACTCATGCGAACTACAAAACTTGTTAAATTAAGTCCAATTTGCGAGAAAGTATGCCTTCAAAAATAAGGATCACAAGAAACTAGACATTCTCATACTTATTCAAAAGCACCCATGTAGGATGGACTTCCAAAGCTTTGAACAAAAAATTTTTTAAGAAGGGGAGATGTGGTTGTGGGCTTTTATGATCCTTTTGTGGATTTTTGGTAGATGGTGCGATTTATCATTTTTTTTTATTTTTTTTTTTTTTTGAAATTTATAGCTTAAACAATTTATTTTTCACCTCAAATCCAAGGCTCTCCAAGACCCACAACAAAACAGAGGAATATACACGCGAGTGGGCTTTTTAAGCTAAACCAAGGGAGCTATCTAGGTGGTGACGTAACATTATCCCCGGACACCCCTCTATTTCTTAGACATCGCATGGGGTGTCATTGGTAACCACCACTCCAATGGGCTACAAGTTTCCACCGCAAAAACGAATAGAGAAAAATCTTTTTGTGAAGTTCAAATAGCTTTAGAAAATGCACCCTTTATCAAAAGTAGTAAGACGTCAAAGTTTATGTGATCAACTTAGCTTGAAGGACTTAAACATGAAAAGTAAATTAAGTGTGTCGCTTTGTGAGAACGCATGATGTCGCGGAAGGTGGGATATTGGTGTAGATGTATTGAGTATAAGCAAAGAATTCCTTTCTAAAATGAATATAAAAAGAACATGGAATAAGAAATTTCATTATTTGAAAACATCTAGCTTCCTAAAATTCCTCCTTTTCACTTTTTCTCATTTTTTTTCCATTTTTTCTAATTTTCACTTTTTTTTTTCTTTTTTTCAAAATAAGTGACTCGACTATAACTTCCTAAGACTCAATAAAGCTATCAAATAAGAAAAATAAAATCTAGACTCAAGATGAAAGGTGAAAATAAAACTACCAAAGAAAGAAGAATAAAAAATATCTATGGTTTGACACGGGGAAAGAGTGATGCTTCTCATGAAAGGTTCACACACATTTTTTTCAAATTTTTCAATTTTTTTTTTTAATTTTTATGATTTTTTCAAATGTTTCATTTTTTTTGTATTTTTCAAGTAAATCACTAATGAAGAAAAAGCATGCTAGTAACCATTTAAGCAAGAAATAAAATCTACTTCCCACCCCCCAACTAAAATGTCACATTGTCCTCAATGTGTGAGAACGATGGAAGAGCATACAAGTTCATATAAGAGATAAGGGATAGATAGACCTCATTTTAGCTTTCTTGGCCACCAAGCACAAGTCCTCCTCCAAGAGCAACCTACAAAACGGTAAAAAAAAAAATGCAAGAAAAAGAGATAAACTAATTTATTTATTTACAACTAGGGAGGTGGAACAAAGAAAATGATGCTATCCCACCCCCAATCTTGGAAACTTCTTTCCATGCCATGCCCCTACTTCATTCTTAGAAAAGTACTTCCCCTTTAAAAAGTTTGATTCATCAATTAGAATAGATAGGAGAAGTAGGGGCAAGACACAAAAGATGAATAAGAGATGCAAGCAAAATCTAACGATAAAGTTAGAGCAAGTTGTTATATCATGCATCATTTTAAGAAAAGGGTTTGAAATCCTCAAATTACATGAGTCATAGAATGTGTCTTCAAAAGTTGCCAATTTTTCACTTAAAATGACAATTTGAGAGATAGGGGCAACTTGTGAATCTTCAATCTCATCATTTACATATGAAGCACATGGATTTAGGGACGTGGATTCACAAGTAAGAGGTAAAAACATTTGAGAACATGAGATCACATCCAAACCCTTATGCTCATAAGTGGGGTCATCGACTTGGTCATCTTGAGCCACTAGTCTCTCCTCTTCATCAAAATTAAATGCACCTTCCATGAGAGGAGATGAGTAAGACACGTCACCAAAACACAAAAATTTCAATTCCTCCCAAGTAAGGTCATCTAAATCTTTGGAGTATGTAGTAAGTGAGTCTACATGAGTCGGAGTATCAATCTCAACCGGAGTACCTCCCAATAAACGTTCAATCGCATCATACTCGTGGTCATAGGAACTTCGGTGAGTATTTGACTCTTTATGAAAATAAGACATTGACCTCACAACTTTGATTATCCAAAGCAACTAGAGTGAATACTAAGAAAACTACTAACTACTACGTAAAGCAAATCAAATCTAATACCTAGCCTCTCCCCGGCAACGGCGCCAAAAAACTTGTTCGCGATAATTCCCAAGTATATGATATCGTCTCACGTAGTACCCGAGTAAGAACGGGGTCGAATCCACAAGGAGAGGAGGGTTAGACAATGACTTACTAAACTAGCAATAGAAGAAACTAACTAAGCAAGTAAAAATTCTCTCAATGGCTTTTTAGCTAGCCAAGCTATCAAATCCACCAAAACTAATTGATGGAGCGAGTTGAGATTTGAGAATTTAAAGAACAAAGTAAACAACTACTAAAACTACGATTCAAGAAAGTAGTGAAATAACAAGTAATGAGGGGCTAGGGATCATCGGTTTCTCTAGTGACCAATCCCCCTATTATATTCAAGCCCGGTTCTCATATCATATGTAGAATTCCGCAAGACAAGTGCCTCAAGAATCGATTGCTCATTGCAATCCAACTTGCCACAAATGAAGTGCCTAACTCTAACACACGATAATTAAGCACTAAAGAAGCGATTCAAATGAGATTTTCCAAATATCAAGTGCCTCAAGCATCAAACATATGTAAACACACATAGGTGTTTCCACATGAAAGATCAAGCCACAAATGAGATTCCTAAATTCTCACTCAAATCACCTAACTAGTACTCAATTTTTCAAAGTTAGGATTGACGAGTCACTTCAACGCAAGAGAAATTCCGAATCAAACATGTCAAGAACATTCGCACATCTACCTATTCAATGCATCAAATACTCCAACATGAGAAATTCAAGTATTAAACTACGTATTGAAGCTACTCAATTCAACCCATTCTTCCTTGAAGTCCAACTTGAATCAATAAGAGGATTAGGGCACTAGATAGTCCCAAATCACCCAAGCAAGTTAACTAGCTAAACATGAGAGATTCAAGTGAAGTAGAGAAAATTATCATTTCATTCATCATACTTGAATCCAACACAAGTTATCACCAATTCTTCCTCAAAACTTGGTTCAAATTACACATAACCAAGAGCACAATTGCCACAAACACAAACTAAGCTATGAAAATAAAGCAATAATCAAACTAAATCTCTGCAGCTAGCTACTGTGACTACTGCTGCTGCTGCTGCAGTGCTGAACACAGCAAGAACACAGAGCCAAAACAGTGCACAAAACACCCAAAAACGAATCAAAAACCGCAGCTCCTCTCTCCCTCTCTTCCTCTTTCTCTGTTCGAGCTCAAGAACAGCCCATAAACGAGGAGAAATCGGAGAGAGAGAGAGGAGACGACGAACCCAAAACAGAGCCGACGGGTCAGAGTAGAGAGTCCGAAATTCCTTCCATATTTGGTTTATATAGATGCTAGGGCTTGTTTCGTGACCTCCAAGGATCAATATCCACCCTTTGATTCACCTATTTCCACCTCCATCGTCGATTTTCATCTTGTCTTCATGAACCCTAGAAATTAGGGCTTTTTCATTGCTTTGTTCTTGGGCCGATTTGAGGGCATGGGTAGATAGAGGATGGGCTGGGGAGCGTTTTGGTACCGGGTTTGTGCGATTTGGTGGTGATTTGGGTCGGATTTGAGGGTGGAGGAAGCTTCGCACGAAGCTTTCATGGCTTCTGGTGGGTTCCTGCGTGAGGAACGACGGGGAAGAGAGAGAGACGCGCTGGTGTGTTTTAAGTTTAGCCGAAATTTCACTCGGCTCCCCCCCTAGTTGCTGTATCCTTTTAAAACACCCCGTTCCTTCTTCAAAAGGTTTGGAAAATATCAAAAACACCCCAACTCCGTTAATAACCCTTCACTGCAGCCCTTTAGACCTTTATAAATTTGCATTTAGCTCCCTTTTTCCGTTAAATTGTCTTCAAATAAGCCCTCCGATGTAACTTTGGCTTCTAGATCTTCAATAATGGCCCCAATTCTTCTCTTGTCTTCTCAAATAGGCCCTTAAATCTTCAACTATTCTTCAAATTCATCGTTTAAGCTCCCCCTAGCTCGCCTCTTGCGTTTTAAAGCACGTCTTCACCTACAAAATTAGGGAAAAACAACCAAAACTACGAAAACAAGCATAAGTCTAGAAAGAGAGATAAAATAGATAAATTACACATATTAGCAAGTTATGAAGAGTTCGTTAACATACTAAAATGTGAAATTTACGTTCCTTAACACACACCCCAACTAGCCTTTTGCTCGTCCTCGAGCAAAGAGAGCGATATAAGTAGTAAACTTGTTAAGAACCAATCATGAGAGACACACACTCACACTAGACAAGGCTTGACTCAATTCTAAAGTAGACTCAAATATTCACAAACACGCACACACTATCTATCCTAAGTGAGAACTCAAAGAAAATAAAATCCTAAAGATTTCTAGCTATTTTTTTTTTTTTTTGTGGGGGAAAAAATAAGAATGCACAAATGTCTCCTCAAATAAATTCTCAAAGTCCAAGAAGATAGAGAAAGAAGCCTATGGACGTCTAAGCATATACTCATACAAATGTGGGCGGTGTTTGGTAGAAGGTGACTCATGCGAACTACAAAACTTGTTAAATTAAGTTCAAAAGCACCCATGTAGGATGGACTTCCAAAGCTTTGAAGAAAAAAATTTTTAAGAAGGGGAGATGTGGTTGTGGGTTTTTCTGATCCTTTTGTGGATTTTTGGTAGATGGTGCGATTTATCATTTTTTTTTTATTTTTTTTATTTTTTTTGAAATTTATAGCTTAAACAATTTATTTTTCACCTCAAATCCAAGGCTCTCCAAGACCCACAACAAAACAGAGGAATATACACGCGAGTGGGCTTTTTAAGCTAAACCAAGGGAGCTATCTAGGTGGTGACGTAACATTATCCCCGGACACCCCTCTATTTCTTAGACATCGCATGGGGTGTCATTGGTAACCACCACTCCAATGGGCTACAAGTTTCCACCGCAAAAACGAATAGAGAAAAATCTTTTTGTGAAGTTCAAATAGCTTTAGAAAATGCACCCTTTATCAAAAGTAGTAAGACGTCAAAGTTTATGTGATCAACTTAGCTTGAAGGACTTAAACATGAAAAGTAAATTAAGTGTGTCGCTTTGTGAGAACGCATGATGTCGCGGAAGGTGGGATATTGGTGTAGATGTATTGAGTATAAGCAAAGAATTCCTTTCTAAAATGAATATAAAAAGAACATGGAATAAGAAATTTCATTATTTGAAAACATCTAGCTTCCTAAAATTCCTCCTTTTCACTTTTTCTCATTTTTTTTCCATTTTTTCTAATTTTCACTTTTTTTTTTTCTTTTTTTCAAAATAAGTGACTCGACTATAACTTCCTAAGACTCAATAAAGCTATCAAATAAGAAAAATAAAATCTAGACTCAAGATGAAAGGTGAAAATAAAACTACCAAAGAAAGAAGAATAAAAAATATCTATGGTTTGACACGGGGAAAGAGTGATGCTTCTCATGAAGGGTTCACACACATTTTTTTCAAATTTTTCAATTTTTTTTTTAATTTTTATGATTTTTTCAAATGTTTCATTTTTTTTGTATTTTTCAAGTAAATCACTAATGAAGAAAAATCATGCTAGTAACCATTTAAGCAAGAAATAAAATCTACTTCCCACCCCCCAACTAAAATGTCACATTGTCCTCAATGTGTGAGAACGATGGAAGAGCATACAAGTTCATATAAGAGATAAGGGATAGATAGACCTCATTTTAGCTTTCTTGGCCACCAAGCACAAGTCCTCCTCCAAGAGCAACCTACAAAACGGTAAAAAAAAAAAAATGCAAGAAAAAGAGATAAACTAATTTATTTATTTACAACTAGGGAGGTGGAACAAAGAAAATGATGCTATCCCACCCCCAATCTTGGAAACTTCTTTCCATGCCATGCCCCTACTTCATTCTTAGAAAAGTACTTCCCCTTTAAAAAGTTTGATTCATCAATTAGAATAGATAGGAGAAGTAGGGGCAAGACACAAAAGATGAATAAGAGATGCAAGCAAAATCTAACGATAAAGTTAGAGCAAGTTGTTATATCATGCATCATTTTAAGAAAAGGGTTTGAAATCCTCAAATTACATGAGTCATAGAATGTGTCTTCAAAAGTTGCCAATTTTTCACTTAAAATGACAATTTGAGAGATAGGGGCAACTTGTGAATCTTCAATCTCATCATTTACATATGAAGCACATGGATTTAGGGACGTGGATTCACAAGTAAGAGGTAAAAACATTTGAGAACATGAGATCACATCCAAACCCTTATGCTCATAAGTGGGGTCATCGACTTGGTCATCTTGAGCCACTAGTCTCTCCTCTTCATCAAAATTAAATGCACCTTCCATGAGAGGAGATGAGTAAGACACGTCACCAAAACACAAAAATTTCAATTCCTCCCAAGTAAGGTCATCTAAATCTTTGGAGTATGTAGTAAGTGAGTCTACATGAGTCGGAGTATCAATCTCAACCGGAGTACCTCCCAATAAACGTTCAATCGCATCATACTCGTGGTCATAGGAACTTCGGTGAGTATTTGACTCTTTATGAAAATAAGACATTGACCTCACAACTTTGATTATCCAAAGCAACTAGAGTGAATACTAAGAAAACTACTAACTACTACGTAAAGCAAATCAAATCTAATACCTAGCCTCTCCCCGGCAACGGCGCCAAAAAACTTGTTCGCGATAATTCCCAAGTATATGATATCGTCTCACGTAGTACCCGAGTAAGAACGGGGTCGAATCCACAAGGAGAGGAGGGTTAGACAATGACTTACTAAACTAGCAATAGAAGAAACTAACTAAGCAAGTAAAAATTCTCTCAATGGCTTTTTAGCTAGCCAAGCTATCAAATCCACCAAAACTAATTGATGGAGCGAGTTGAGATTTGAGAATTTAAAGAACAAAGTAAACAACTACTAAAACTACGATTCAAGAAAGTAGTGAAATAACAAGTAATGAGGGGCTAGGGATCATCGGTTTCTCTAGTGACCAATCCCCCTATTATATTCAAGCCCGGTTCTCATATCATATGTAGAATTCCGCAAGACAAGTGCCTCAAGAATCGATTGCTCATTGCAATCCAACTTGCCACAAATGAAGTGCCTAACTCTAACACACGATAATTAAGCACTAAAGAAGCGATTCAAATGAGATTTTCCAAATATCAAGTGCCTCAAGCATCAAACATATGTAAACACACATAGGTGTTTCCACATGAAAGATCAAGCCACAAATGAGATTCCTAAATTCTCACTCAAATCACCTAACTAGTACTCAATTTTTCAAAGTTAGGATTGACGAGTCACTTCAACGCAAGAGAAATTCCGAATCAAACATGTCAAGAACATTCGCACATCTACCTATTCAATGCATCAAATACTCCAACATGAGAAATTCAAGTATTAAACTACGTATTGAAGCTACTCAATTCAACCCATTCTTCCTTGAAGTCCAACTTGAATCAATAAGAGGATTAGGGCACTAGATAGTCCCAAATCACCCAAGCAAGTTAACTAGCTAAACATGAGAGATTCAAGTGAAGTAGAGAAAATTATCATTTCATTCATCATACTTGAATCCAACACAAGTTATCACCAATTCTTCCTCAAAACTTGGTTCAAATTACACATAACCAAGAGCACAATTGCCACAAACACAAACTAAGCTATGAAAATAAAGCAATAATCAAACTAAATCTCTGCAGCTAGCTACTGTGACTACTGCTGCTGCTGCTGCAGTGCTGAACACAGCAAGAACACAGAGCCAAAACAGTGCACAAAACACCCAAAAACGAATCAAAAACCGCAGCTCCTCTCTCCCTCTCTTCCTCTTTCTCTGTTCGAGCTCAAGAACAGCCCATAAACGAGGAGAAATCGGAGAGAGAGAGAGGAGACGACGAACCCAAAACAGAGCCGACGGGTCAGAGTAGAGAGTCCGAAATTCCTTCCATATTTGGTTTATATAGATGCTAGGGCTTGTTTCGTGACCTCCAAGGATCAATATCCACCCTTTGATTCACCTATTTCCACCTCCATCGTCGATTTTCATCTTGTCTTCATGAACCCTAGAAATTAGGGCTTTTTCATTGCTTTGTTCTTGGGCCGATTTGAGGGCATGGGTAGATAGAGGATGGGCTGGGGAGCGTTTTGGTACCGGGTTTGTGCGATTTGGTGGTGATTTGGGTCGGATTTGAGGGTGGAGGAAGCTTCGCACGAAGCTTTCATGGCTTCTGGTGGGTTCCTGCGTGAGGAACGACGGGGAAGAGAGAGAGACGCGCTGGTGTGTTTTAAGTTTAGCCGAAATTTCACTCGGCTCCCCCCCTAGTTGCTGTATCCTTTTAAAACACCCCGTTCCTTCTTCAAAAGGTTTGGAAAATATCAAAAACACCCCAACTCCGTTAATAACCCTTCACTGCAGCCCTTTAGACCTTTATAAATTTGCATTTAGCTCCCTTTTTCCGTTAAATTGTCTTCAAATAAGCCCTCCGATGTAACTTTGGCTTCTAGATCTTCAATAATGGCCCCAATTCTTCTCTTGTCTTCTCAAATAGGCCCTTAAATCTTCAACTATTCTTCAAATTCATCGTTTAAGCTCCCCCTAGCTCGCCTCTTGCGTTTTAAAGCACGTCTTCACCTACAAAATTAGGGAAAAACAACCAAAACTACGAAAACAAGCATAAGTCTAGAAAGAGAGATAAAATAGATAAATTACACATATTAGCAAGTTATGAAGAGTTCGTTAACATACTAAAATGTGCAATTTACGTTCCGCATTTATGGGACACGTGGTCATTAAATCTCTCAGTTAGTTACCAAGGGTCGCGCGCGAGCGTGGTTGGTGCTCTAGCGCGACGTTCCTTACTCTAACCTCCAAGCCACTATGTCCCTACAACTCCCGCGCGGTTAGTACCGCGGGCGACCCTGTCTCACGGCCCCCATATATGTAAGTGCGAATATAGATATATACGAATCATAGATATAATGATAGGGTGTGTATGGAGTACCATTAGATACGCTCAATGGCTGCCACGTGGATGATGATCAGTCTGTTCAAGATGCACTATCTACAACCACCATCAATAATAGCTCCTTCATGGTCACCCATCCATATGACATACAACCTGAGGATTTCTCCCAAGAAGCATCACAGTTGATTTTAATCACTTCCTTCTGAGTAGGCTCCCACTTTTTCTTTCTGCATTTTTTCTCACATGTAGCCTTAACAAAGCTTTTCTCCACTTCTATGCTCTTCATGTACTCCTACCTCCAGCTAGGGGTGCACATGGATCAGACCGGTCCGGATTGAGGTTGAGTTAATCCGATCCGCTGGTTTACGGATCGAAACGGATCGGATCCAATCGGATCTACGATTTTGCGGATGGACCTGATTAATCCGCGGATCGCAAATATTTCAAAATATCTTCGAATATGTTCAAATAACAAAGTAAACACTAATATACATTATCATTTAGTATAATTTTTAGTTAACGTACAAAATATCTTCCTCTTTATATCATCCAAAATCAAAATTATTCAACACAATATTGGTAAGTAATGACATTACTAAGTTCAAGTTAGCACTAGAACAAATCATATTGATGAAATTAGTAAAAATAACATAATAATAAGTAAACGGATCGAACGGATTGACAGATTGGTTCGGATTTATATTTCTTCATCCTAGTCCGATCCATGATTCGGACTCAATCCGTCACGGATCAGACGGATTTGCGGATAGGTGCGGATTGACGAATACTTGTGCACCCCTACCTCCAGCTCATAGCATTATGGACAACTTCTCTTGGGTCAATTTTGCCATCATTGAAGGAGAAGTTATTTCTTTGAGTACAGATGCACCAAGCTGCAAAAATAATTTTCTCCAAGAATTATTTTTGGATGACCCCTTCCTCAATATCCTTTGTAACACCCCCAAAATGACTAAGCCGGAAACTCGGGGGATGTCACTCTGTACCGCCCAGATACAAAGAGGTTTAAAATAGAGGATCCAACATAACATCCATAAAATCTTAAAGTAATACTTATTAAAAACAGAAAACGTTTTGCCTCAAACACGGGCATAAAACCAAACTAGATTTCTCTAATACTAGATGAAGTTCTAAAAAACTATTAATGTGAAAGTTTATAAATAATGTGATGAGTTTGTTAAGCTAAGCTCCCATATAAACATGTGGGGCAGAAAAAAGAGAGAGAGAGAGAGAGAGAGAGAGAGAGAGAGAGAGAGAGAGAGAGAGAGAGAGAGAGAGAGAGAGAGAGAGAGAGAGAAAACCACAGTTTCCAAAAGTCAGCGGAAATACTGAGTAAATAAACACCCAGACATGTAAACAGATTACGAGGCATGATTTTAAACAAGACGCAATAATATGGAAAGAAAGAGATGAAGTATGAGTATAAGTACGAAACAAGGATTCACCAAATTTCCCTTTTAGCATTTTACTTGGGGAAACATTCCCAAACTCTCTTCATTGTCCAAACAGGACTTTCAAATTTAAACAATAAAGGTCCAATCTTAGAAATCCACATTTTATCACGTTGACACGGGGAAGAACCAACCATCACAGACTACCATGACCATAAGTGTCGACACCCCCCTAAGACTTCTTGCGGCCAGAGAGATAAGTACAAGGAGCGACTCGGGGCTGTTGCGGCCGAGCAAAATAAAATGGGTCGAGAGACCGTAGTCAACATCGACCAAACCCAAAATAAAATGTTCCCCGGTATAACTATTCCACTTTACGTCATTACGTCATATTAATTTCTCATGTGATAGTCGTGATAGAATCACTTTAGTAAAATCAACAAGATGTCCAAATAAACACTTAAAGCAGATATTTTATTTTGTGGCAAGAAATCATAAAACACAGTTTGGACACGAAAGAAGGAAAGGGCGCTAGGCCTGGCACGTTTACTTACCTTAAACAAAGTAATTAGATCAAGTCATTCGTAATATTTAACGTATCCTTCACCGGAGAATTCGTTTCCTACAAGTTTACGATATTCTAATTAACATATTGCTAACACAAAGACACAAACAAAGTCCTACATGTAAATGCATACCACCCCTTACTAATTTCCCCAACGTTTACTAGAGTAAGAATACGACTTCTATTAACAAAACATGATTTATAAGAACTATCGTTTATTATCATAGAACATAGCTATAGTTATATAAATATAACTTATAAGGATATAGAACTTTTACTATTACTTTTATCATTATTTAGAATTAAAAAAATAAAATGTTTAATTAACAAAAAATGTCATTTTTACCCAAAACTTGAAAATGTAAAACATATAACCATTATAGTACCCCATCTAAAAAATAAGTAATTAATAAAGTAAATAAACAAAACATGTTTTGTCAAAAGATGGGACCAACCCCACTGGGTTCCAGAATGTTGAAGGCTGCCCTCCTTTGTTTCACATGGTGTACAATAACCCCCCTTAGTATATAAAAAAAAATATCCCCTTTATTTCCCCTTCAAATCCACTGTATTTTTCTCACCAACTCACACCAACAATGGTGTGAACCAACAAAACTCGAAAAAGGAAGAATTGAGTTGTTACCGAAAGAAGGACGGGAGGCACGACGGTGACGGGAAGGACGGCGACGACGGCGGCAGTGGTGGGAAGGTAGGCGCACAGCGGCGACGTGGGCGAGGTGGGAGGGGCTTCGGCCGGGGCTTGCTTAGATCGGGTCTGCTCGTGAAATCGAACGGGGGAGAGAGAGCGTGAGCGAGAGAGAGAGAGAGAGATGTGGTGTGGGTTCCTTCATGAGTTCCTAGGTGTTAGGATCGATCTCTGGAGCGATTCAACAACGCAACGAAAAGCAAAACGAAATCACACAAACAAGAACACGACGATTTACGTGGTTCACCAAATTGGCTACATCCACGGTCCACACCCACTTCACTATGATGAACAAATGAAGAGTACAAAAGATCTCTCAGACTATCTCTGTGATGTGACATGATGTGATGTGATACCCTGACCCTAGAGCTAGGTTAATATATATAGAGATAACTAAGGTGAAATTTCTTGTAAGCCCCTCTACTTTAAACTATGTTACAAAGGCAGTCTTCACACTTAACACTAGGTGGGTTTATATAGGCGGGGATTGTTGTTTTCCGGAGAGGATTAGGAGTGTTCTCTGGGTCAATTTTGATTTCGAATTGCGTCATGGTTTCGGACGAAATTGGCTTGCTTGATGGGAAAGAACCGAACTTTTATGAATTTGAATCGAATTGGGACTGAAATTTAGGTTGTCGTGGTGTTGTGAGGCGGTGTTGGTGTTGTGGTCGGAGTAGGAAGCCGACGGTGGTGAAACTCCCGTTGGGAGTTGGAGATGAGGAAGAAGATGATATGAACTTTAGGTAAAAGACACTTTCACCCCACAAGTTTAATTAAAATGACAACTAGCACCCCCTAAGTTAATTAAAAGACACTTTTTAAGTTAGGAAAAAGACATGAAAACCCCAAGTTGTTAATAAAAATACAAATTAACTTCTAAATAATAAAATTAACTCCCACAACTTATAATAAAGTCATAAAATACCTGTATCTACAGAACGGGGTATTTCATCCTTAATGACACTCACTGACTACCCTTTTACAGAAATGATACAACTAAGCTCTTCTCTCCTTAGAAGCCCTGTACCAAACCAAATAGTCTCTTTCCAGTGGCACCCAAACAAAACATGAGCTTTATCTTCTATAGTAGGTTCACATATTCTACATTTGGCTGATCTGCTATTCTTCCTCTTGCTCAAATTAGCATTGCAAGGGAGGGCTCCAGATAGGACTCTCCACCAAAAGATGTGATGTTTAGGAGGAAGCTGAAGAGACCAAATGAAAGCCTTCTCTTTATTATCAACCTGACTAGGACCTCTTTTGGAGCCCTCACTCCTTTTCTTTCTCTTACCTCTTTCAGCCAGCCTCATAGCTGTTCTATACCCATATTTGACTGTGTATTGACCACCACTTGTCCATTTCCAAAAAACAGTGTCTTCCTGATCAGAGAGGGAACTGGAACTTGCAAAACTGATCTAAGATCCTCTCTGGACAGCACATTCCTCAAAGGAGAAATATTCCAATATCTGAGACACTCATTAATACAAGCATTAACTTTGCAGGTTGGTGTGGAAGTGTGGGAACCTGGACTATCAATCTTGCCACTCTCTTTGGAGATCACCCATTTGTCTTTATAGAAATCCACTTCTTTGCCATTGTCAATTGCCCACCTCATGTCTTCCTCTAGAATTCTTCTAGTCTTGAATATACTATTCCACACATGAGAATTGCCTCTGCCTTTAGGAGCATTCTACAAGCTATGATGGGGGTGAAATAGAGTTTTCATGACCACGACACACAAATCTCAGGGTGTTGACCAATTCGCCAACCCTGCTTAGCCACCAGAGTCTCATTAAAGATCTTTAGATTCTTAAACCCCAATCCACCTTCATCTTTCCTTTTCATAATTTTTTCCCAAGCCACCCATGCTAGTTTTTACTCCCCTGGATCATTACCCCACCAGAAATTCCTCATGGCCTTAATCATTTTATTAAATAAGTTCACAGGGAGAAGAAGGACAGAGATCAAATAGCTAGGCAAGGCTTGTATAACAGCTTTGAGAAGAACTTCCTTTCCTCCTGGAGACATCAACATATGCTTCCACCCAAGCAAATTCTTGCTCACTTTCTTGCACATTTGATCTACCACTTCATTCCTTGCTTTACCCCCAAAATATTTGAGTACCTAGATAAATAGTATTTTCCTCAAGAGCTTGCATATGAACAACATCCCCAATTTCTTTCTTTACTTCATCCTATACACTCTTAGAGTACAAAATCCCAGACTTATTGGGATTCATAAACAGCCCAGAAGCTCTACCAAATTTGTCACAATTCTCCAGAAATTTTGTAACTTCTTCTTTGTATGCATTTAGGAACACCATTACATCATTTGTAAAGAGCAGATGAGTAATGGGGGGACATCTGACACCTAGTCTCATGCCTTGAATTGTTCCTTTTCTAACTTCTTCTATCAGTTTGGAGAACACTTCCAGGACCACTGTGAATAGATAAGGGGACATGGGCCCTCCTGTCCAAGACCACCCATAGGGTTGAATTCCACCTCAGCAACACCATCAATCTTGACCTTATACTAGACTGTGCTAACACACTACTCCACCAAAACACACAACTTATGGTTGAAACCCCTTTCTTTTAAAGTCTTGATTTGAAATTGGCAGTTCACTGAGTCAATAGCCTTGTTGAGGTCCAACTTCAATGCAAGCCGCTTCTCTGAAGAGCCTTTCCTTGTGTTTATGATGGATGAGAGCTTCAGCAATCAACACATAATCTTGTATAGCTCTACCAGGTACAAAAGTTGTTTGAGTGTTAGATATAATTCTTAGGAGCACTCCTTTCATCCTATTAGCCAAGATATTTGAAATGATATTGTATCTGAAGTTGCAGAGGCTTATGGCCTAAATTCAATAGGAAGTTTTGGGTTATTCACTTTTCGAATGAGAGTAATAGTAGCTGTTATACAAGCCTTGCCACTTTGGAAGAAGCTTTGAGTGGCATTAATAACATCATCTCCCACTAACTCCAAAATTTAAATGGTAAAAACCACCTTGAAACCCATCTGGGCCTGGAGCCTTCGAAAGGGCAAGATCAAAACAGGCCTTCTCTATCTCCTCCTTTGAAGGGATCTATGTTAGATTACTATTTAACCCATGGCTTATCATAGTAGGAATAATTGACCAATCAAAACCATTAACATCATTACCTCCTCCTTGAAAGAGTTTGTCAAAGTAGTTCTGTAATTGGCTTTTTGATACCCCTCTCATCTATGATCCACATTCCAACCGAGTCTTTGATTCTTCCTATATGATCTATCCTTCTTCTTTGAATTGTAGTACTGTGGAAGAAAGTAGTATTCCTATCTCCATTCTTTAAATATTGTGCTATTGACCTTTGCATCCAATAGCTCTCTTTGATCCATAACTGACCCATTTCAGCTTGAATAGCTCTTCTCCAGTACCCACTCTCAGCTGAATGGGGTTGAATATGGATCTGGGTTAGCTGAGCCTACAGCTCCTTGATTTTGGTAGCATTAATCCCATATTCCATCTTCTTCCATATCAATAGTTCCATCTTGCAGTTATTGAGCTTCCTATCCAGTTTGAACATTCTTGATCCCCTCACTGCAATTCTCTAGCTTTTCTTAACAGTTTGTACACCTTTCCTCTTGATGCCTATTCTTTTCATAGTAAAAAGTGGTATTTCATTTTGGATCACATGTCTAGTATGGAAAATTTAATGCACTATGATCAGAGACCACAACCACTTTTTGAATCAGCTTTGAATTTGGGTTCTTGCTCTGCCACCCAATATTGCTAACAACTCTATCAATCCTGTAATACCCCGATTTGATATAGAAAGATAATTTAATGGTTTAAAAAAAGTTTTGGGGCTTTAATTGTAGCTTACCAAAGTTATAAATTAAATAAATTAAAGAATGGGGAGGTAAATATAATTTAGATAATTATTTGTATGTATATATGTATTAGTATGTGTTTACAACTCGTATTTTATCCTACCCGACCCGTATAAAAGTATAACCCGTTATAGTTATATGTATAATACGCATAACCCATATTTTATTATCAACCCGACTCAAACCTCGTATAATCATACGTCTCATATACTTACCCGTATTTTTCTCTTTACCCTACCCGGTACCCCATTTGTTTTCCTCCCCTCCCTCTTCTTTTCCTTCACCCGTATGAAACAATCTCAACTCTCCTCTCTACCAACTATATTCATCCCCCTTGTTCTTGTTCCTCCTCCAATTCTCCTATAAACCACCCCTTCTCCATATCTTCTTCATCCCAACAACACAAACACCAACACTTTTTTCTCCTCCCCCCCCCCCCCCACATCTCTTCATCACCATCTTCGTCTTCTTCCTCTTCTCCTTCGGAAAACACAACCACCACCTCAACCACCATCGCCATCACCAACACCACCACCAGTGCCACCTCTTTTCTCCCTTCACCACCAAGACAACCTCCATGACTCTCTGCTCACCCTTCATTTCCTCCTCTTCCTCCTGATAAAACAGAGGCAGCAACAACAACACCACCACTGCCGACACCAACACCACCACCACCTCCTCCATCATCATCGGCAATTATCACAACCACTCCTTCCACCTATCCATATATTGTCTCCACCTCTGTCTCACTCTCTTCCCCCCCCCCCTCTGTGTTGCCAAGAAACAAACACAAACAGCACCATCACCGACCACCTCATTGTCGGAATCTCCAACCCAACCCGACAACACCACTAACCTCCCTCTGTCACTCTCTTCTTTGTCTCCCTCTCTCTCTTCCTCTCTAGTCGCAAAGAACAACAGGAGCAGCAACAACAACGGCGGCGAAGGCCACCGCCGTATCAGACCCGGAGGCCCGACCCGACAGGAGACACGTCGACTCCTCTCCGCCCTTCTTCTTTCTTTTCGGCGACTCACCCATACTCCTTAGGGTCCGACCGAACCCTGAGCGGTCCAATTCCGGCCACCCATCAGCCATAGCTCCATACTTTTCAGAGAGAAACATGACCCGAAACCCGGATCCGATTCTCTATCAATCGGTAACCAATTTCAGTAATTTTTTGATTAAATCGTGGCATTTCAACATGAATTTGAGCTATATTTCATCAAAATCATGTGGGTATTGTTGTACGTGAATATTTTTTGGCTAAATTTGTGGTTGAGAATATGATGTTCATGTAGGAGGAAGAGGGGGGTGATTTTGTTCAAAACAGAAAGTTTGTGTAATACCCGTTTTAATACGAAGGTTAAATTGGTAATTTATGCGAGGAATTTAATTTTATTTGCGAGTTACGAATTTGGGTAATTTTCGGATTCAAATATAGTCGGGACGCTTTATTTTTATACTCCTAGAAAACAATATTGTTATTGAACTTTTGTTTTTAGCATTTCATTATTTTATACTAAGTGATAAAATGCCCAGCGTAGTGGTGTGCCCGACACACTAGATATCTCTATCTTTTGGTGCTCTTAACACATTATAGCATAATTATAACAAAAAATGAGGAATAAAAAATTATTCCCTTCCCATTTTTCTGTAGTTTCCCTTTCCCCAACGTTTCCCTCTCTCTCTCTCTCTCTCTCTCTCTCTCTCTCTCTCTCGTAAATATCTCTCTCTCTCTCTCTCACTCGTAAATCTCTCTCTTTTCCTTTATATTTCATCTTCTTTTCTCCTTCTTCCCCGACAACACCTCACAGCCACCACCTCCCACCGCCAACACCACCACCATCAACGCCACCACCAGAACATCCACCACCTCCTCCACCATCTCCCCATCTCTCTGTCTCCCTCCCTTCTATCTGGTTAGCCGGCGAAAACCCAGCAGAAACAGCAGCGGTACAAGGCCGCTGCCGTCTCCGGCGAGCAACGCAGCCACCACCACCCACTGGTCTTTCTCTTTATCCCTCCCTTTCGACCCCGTTTGTCTCCTCCCCTCTCTGTTTCGAGCCAAGACGAAGTAACAACAGCAACAACACGCTGCAAAGAAGACCCAAAACCGCCCCTTGCCGCCGGCCGCCATTAACACCGGCGAGAAGCTCGGCCTGAGCCTTCCGATGCTACCCACTCCCTCAAAACGATCCCAGTCGACTTCTAGAGGTCCGAGGACTTCATATACGCCAACAATTGGAGCCAACAACGCCGGAATCGCCGGATTCTACCATCACTGTCGGCCACCTCGACGGTGAACTCAACCGGACCCAAATCCTGACCGTTTCTCGCAATTTTTCGCTTGGGTAACTCCTAAATCACCCTCTGATTCATTTTTTATCATCAAAATACGATTTTGTTAGCTCTAGATCAAATCAGGTTATTGGGTTGAGAAATCTATATGCTTGTTCATGTTGGGGGTAGTTTTTGTACTTTCTGAAAACTTGAGGGTATGAACTGTCACATGTGAAACTGCTATTTTTAGTGGAGGGTGATTATATGTACATTATGAGAACTTGGGGGACCACTTGTTGTGTATATAAACTGAATATAAAATATGAAATTAAAACTCCAATTTTTGTATTAGAACTAATTTCTTACATTAATAGTTATTGTTTAAATCTTGTAAAAGAAAATGTGGCTATTAAAATTTTATAGGAATTAATTAGTATGAAGAATTGTTGTTTTCTTGAAAGATAAGCAAGATAAAATATAATGTTTGATTTTTTCATTAGTGTGATTAATTAAATATTAGCAAGTACTTGTAAACTAGTATTTTGAGTCAAATAGGTAATTTAGATAATATTGGTAAAATAAACTAAGTTAAGAAGCTATTTTAGAAAATATTTAATAGTAGACTCCTTAATTAATATTTAGATAAAACTTGATTATTATTTGTAGATATTAGAAATCACTTCTTCAATATAAATTGATAATTATGTATGACTCATTACTTGTTTTCTTCAAATAAACATTTTGTGAATTTTGTTTATAAATTTAGTTATCTTATAGTATATGTATATTTACTTAATTTTTTTATGAAGTTTGTATTTATATCATTTTGAATATATTATGAAGAAAATAATTATTTTAGCAAAAATTATATAATATTGATGAACGCTAGTAATTAATGGGGTAATGGGGGGTAATTTTAAATGAGACTTGTAGCATGTTGCATATCCTACTTGCACGATTAAAACTTGTAATTAATTTAAGAATTATAAATTGTATGTGACGAGTTTGTAGACGAGGGCTACGTTTATCCGTAGAAGCGTTATCGTGTTGTTTGCTTTGCTACTCGAGGTGAGTAAACATGCCCTGCCTAGTGTCCCCGTTCTTCTTTCGTGTCTAAATATTTTTATGATTTTATGTCTCAAAATGTGACTTGTGCTATACGTGCGCGACTTGAGATTTCAAATACTTTTCTGGCTTCAGATTTCAATTACTTTTCCCGATGATCCTTTCAAGTTATCACACGGAAACTAATAATGCGTAATAACTTAAAGTGGAAACAGTTGGGCGGCGGAACCTTATTCGGATTCTTATATACAGTGTGAATATGATATTTGGGATGGCACGGCCACCCCACCCATTGTGATATTTTGCTCGAAAAACTGCGGTCTTGTTTCTCTCCCCCGCAGGTCTAAGGGCTGGGATTATGGAGTAGCGGGATTCGATACTCACCTAGTACTTGATATCACTTTTAACAAGACGTCTCATAGTACAACATCATCTTGTGTAACAGTATATTGCAGACAAATAAAAAATTGTAATATATAAATACCAGATGTGTTGTTCTTGATTTTTTCCGCTTCATTTTGAGTAGCACTCTCCTAGGCTCTCCGGTCCGGAACAGAAAGCTTGGGAAACGAGGGGTGTTACAGTTTGGGGGGAGTTAGATTACTAATCTAAAACTAATAAAGGAAGTGAGGGGCGATTGATTGTGTACTCACAAAAGTTAGGGGATCTTATTGAAGTTTAACAAATTTGAAAATTTTAATAAACTTAATTTTTAATTAAATCAGCTAAAACTAGTACAGTAAAACCTGTATAAATTAATACTCGATAAATTAATAACTTCGATAAAATTAATAATTTGTCCGGTCCCAACTTGGGACCAGTGCAAAATTGAACCCCAATCGATAAAATAATAAGATAATAATTTTTTGAAATCCCAATGTACATATATTGGTCCCAACCAAACTATAAATTTATAATTATTAAAAAAATTTCAAATTCTAAGATTGTCTAGTAAAAAATGAATCTATAGTCACTTCTTTTTTCTTGAAATTCAAATCTATACCGATTTCATCTTTAAATATCCTCATTTCATTTTCTCCACGTCTGAGTACTTTGCTGATTTATGACGCTCGGAAGATCCACTTTGTCAAATTCAGCTGATAGGAACTATGATGATCGCTTGAGAGTGTTTGATATTGTTCCTTGACTAACTTTCAAATTGAAAGTTTTGTCAACCCACTACACCAGATCTTGTTGAGTGCATCCTTGGTGATCTCTCTTATACTTGCATAACAATTTTCTTTGTTGATTGGTCATGGTTGATTTTTTAACATAGTTTATGAGCCATAGTTGATAGTTAATGTTATTTTAAAGTTTTTCAATGAACATTTTATAGTGATTAGTTTTTAACAATGTTTAATGTATTAAGTTGGTACCATGGACAACCTTTTTGGTATCATGAACTAACTTTTTTACTTATTAAAAACAATGGATTTGACAAATTCAATTAATTTGTAAATGTATATTCGTAAAATGTGCCTTGAAACTTGTTTTTTGCAATTTAGTTTTCACCTCTAACTAATATACATTGCAACTAGAACATTGGACTTGAAAATTTAAAGGTCGTACAAAGAATCTCTTTAAATCGATAAATTATTAATTTATCGATATAATAATATTTCGCTAAATTAATAAAATATCCCGCTCCCAACATTATTAATTTATACAGGTTTTACTGTATTTATAATTTCTTGCGTAAATTATACAAACACAGGCTTTGGTACAAATGATTTAATAAGTGAATATTATGTTAAGTTTGATTTCTTATGATTATTTGTGAATGAGACGTTTTGCAAGCTACTAAATAATATATTTTTTTTACAAGTGAAAACTATTGTAGTAGTATAATTGAAGAATAATATTTATATGATTTGGGTATTGACCCAAAATTAATATCTAAGTTGTTTTCTTAAATACACACACCCACCCACCCCCCCCCCCCACACACCCACCCACAAACACACACACATATAAAATAAAGATTTATTGTAAGAGGGGAATATTACTTCAAAACTTTCCTAAGTATTGAATTAATTTAATTACGAACAAAGCTAAATATTTCCTTGAAATAAATATGATTTTACTCGATTAAAGCCTACTATATGACTCTTGTGGAATACTATTATTTAGTAGAATCCATAATTTATAATCAAAAGAGTATATGGTAACTATGTATTTTTAAGAATTTGGCAAAAAATATTAGTATTTATCATTAAAATTTATATATTTGTATTATTCCCTTTAAAAATGAGAGCACTTACTACGATTTTCACAATAAACACTGAATTTGTTAAGGAACTCTATTAGCAGCTGAACGGGGAATATGGGTAGTCTTGAAATAAAATAAGGAATTCACTCAAATAATTAGAACATTCATCGCATAATTGCATTTCACATGTTAGTTGGGTTTTGAATTAATTAGAAATCATAATTTGTGGAAAACAGTTTCGTAGACGACGAGTTTGTTTGTGTACGAGTGGTAAGACTCCTCTTGTCGTAGATACATCGATCTTCTTATCACTGGTAAGTTCATATGTGCAATACTTTAACTGTCAAATGTGATTTTGTGTGCGTGAAAGATAAAATTTCTTACAACTTGTGATACTTGGAACTGGTCAAATGTTTATGAAATATGCTTGAGAATTTTTCTTTTGAATATCCCAGTTTGAAGTTATGAAAATCTTGAAAATAAAATGACAATATTGTGGAATGACAGTTCGGAAATAAATGATAATACTGCGATTTGACGGTTTTGAACCGGGTGTTATTTAAATGACGAGCGAATAATGCAATATATCATAATTGAGGCGATGTACAGAGGATGTGTGTGGAGTCGATCCTCCTAGGGTGCTAATCCTATGAGATTACATACCCTACCCCGTGGTTAGCCGACGTGCACCTGGAACTTATTTATATGTGAAAACTAGAGTACTACTTATACCAGTATGGGTCACTATGGTATAGGGGTGTCGACACTTAAGGTCTCTTAGTTATATTTACGAGTGGGGATTGATGATAACTCCATAATTGGAGTTATATTCTATTGTGATTACTTGTCGTTTCGCGTACTTTCCGATGCATTTATGTGTGTTTTAGGCCGAGTTTTGATAGTTTTGAGCATACTTGAGTATTTGGACTTCATGGTGTAATCCGGGCGTTTTATGCATGTTTTATGCTTTATTTGTCGCATTTGATCTTCCGGTATTTGTTCGTGTTGTGAATTTCAGGAACCGGAAGCGTGGAGTGCGGATTTTGGAGCGGAAGCGAACTTCGGAAAGAAAGAAACTCAAGGAATGCATGAGAGAATAGAAGAAGAGGAGAAGCTAAGAGGAGAAAAAGACTTAGCCAAATTTTCAAGAGGTGAAAAGAAGCAACACACATGGAAGATCAAGGTGATCCTACAAGACAAAATGTGATCCTATGATCACAAGATCAAGTACAAGACCACCAACGTGATCCTACAATCAAGTAAGGTGATCCTAGGATCACAAATTGTGATCCCAAGATCACATTAGTAGATCTGACGTGATTAGAAAAGGGGTAAAAAGTGTAATTTTTAAAAACTTGAAAGAAGTGACGTGATTTAACAAGGAGGAACGACCTAGGGAAGGATTATTCATCATTCTACGCCATTGGAGAGCAAGGAACATTCTTGGGAGCTTGGAGACCATCGTTTGATTCTTTATCTTTTTCCCCTCTTTAGTTTTTGTTTATGATCATTGAAACTTTGTACTTTGATCATGTGTTTTAGTAGCTAAACCCTCTATTCGGGATATCTCATAGGGAACTAGGGTTTTGAACACCATATTTTGGTGATTTATGGATTATGCTTCATGTTTATTGACTTAATTGGATTTTTATGCTTAGTTATGCTTGATTCATACGCGTAATTCTATCTTTCATATTGTTTGACGTCACAATAAGATTGATCTAGGTGATAATTATTAGAGGAATCAGTAGTTATTGCTTGAACTTGAATCTTGCACTAGTCGAATCTAGGGTTGAGGAATCTTGCTAGTTAACTAGAACTAAGAGTTGATATCAAGATCATAATGCGTATTTAAACTTGAGTAGGCTAGAGGAATCAGGTACAAGAGTTTGAATATAGGCTTTGGTTGAGGAATCTTCAAAGTGAAATTGCTCGTTTGGCTAAGTAGAAAATATCCGTGTTGCACGAACATAAATCCTAAGTGGTGTGAATTCCCTAGTGAACCCGTAGAGATATCCTGAACTTGTCCACTTGTTAAGTAACTTAAAAATCATTCTTCGTCAATCGTGAATCTTTTCACCTGATTAATTGAGATCTTTGCCTTTTAATTTCAGTAGAGTTAGTAGAACAAACCACTGCGCTTTGCCCACACAAGGTTAAGAACTAATAGCTAATTTACAAAGAAGTCTCTTGGGATTCGACAATCCGGACTTTTCCGATTATTACTGCACCGACAGCCATACACTTGTGGTTTGGACGTGTCAATTGACGTAGGGGCTCCCATAACGCTCGGGTGAATTGGGAATCGTGTTATTTCAAGAGGCACCCTATTGTGATATATTGCATCGTGACCTCTCTGTGGACATTCGTTACCGCTGGGCTCTAATACGCCTCACCTAAACTAATGATGAGAACGGAAATCAATTTATGTTGACAGCTACCGTGGATTCTTTTACTTAAACATCATGTGATAATATGTGTTTTTTTGCCAAAACTCGTTTTACATATTGCAGTATGAATTTACTCAGTTTTTACTGATTAAATATTTTTCTACGGTCGGTTTGTGCTATTTCAAAACTCGCATGTTACGCGTAAGGTGGGGGACGTTCACGCCGCGGATGGCTAGGGTATCAAGATGTTTAGAACTTCACATAGCATTATTCATTTTGTAAATTAATGTACTTGTATTTTTCAGACTATGTCGCTGGTTTAACTCGAGCGTATAATAAATTATATTTGGATTATCGATGGTTGTACTAACTGTGAACCGGCGATCCTGCTTTGTTCCCAATGGGGTTCATCACCTCAGGCGGAGACATATCTCCAAACATACGGTTTGGTCGGCCGTTTGATTTGGGGGGTGTTGCAAATCCTCTCTGTGATGTTGGAAGAAGTTCTAGTATGTGATCAGGTGTGAAAGGAGCCTTCAAAACTGTGATCTATCAGCTTAAGCTCAGAAACATAAGATGAGAATCTTCTCATTCTCCATCTGTTACGCCCTGGTCCTCCCTGTTTCTCTCTTCATCCCCAATTTCATTAAAGTCACCAATTAAACACCAATGACCTCTAATTCTTCAGGCTTCAACATACAAGAAATCCCAAAGATATCTTTTCTTTTTCCAACTTGGATCAAAGTAAGCAAAGGTCCAAATTCCATACCTTCTGTGAAAGCTAACTCTGTATGTATATATCAATCTCCCTGCTCCAAAACTGTTGTGGTTGTTCTGGGCCACCACCGCCTCATCCTTTGCCAATTTTTGATCTAGCAATTGCATCTCTGTCGCAATAATCTCACTTCCTCCTTATCCTCGTTTATCCTACTCTCTAACACCTCATTCATTTTCTTCGTGCTCTTATGTGCTAACCCGTTTCTTCGCTTCCCTTCTCTCTGTCTCGCCTTGACAACCATAATATATTCAATGTTTTTCCGGATAGCCCGTTCTCCTCCAGAAGAAAGCTTCAGCTGTATTTGATTACCTCCATTGCTATCTGGGTTGTCATCTTCCACTCTTTGCTTCTTTGAGACATTGTTTTCTGAAGTTTCATCGTCGTTCCTCCTTTCTCTTTTCAAGGAGAGAAGCCGATAAAAAACAGTTGATATTGAATATCTCTAAAAAGGGTGGACTTTCTCAATATCGTCATGACTCACTTCATTAATCTGATTAATTAGTTTATTGGGCCTGATTCCCTCATCCCTTTTATTTTCTTCACAGTGATTTGGGCTAACCTGTAATGGGCTTTCTTCATCTGGACTGTCTTCTTTGACATAAAAGTTAGTTTTTGAGCTTACGTTCATTACGGCCCATTTCTCTTTCATGGAAACAGGCGTAGCCCTAAAATTTCCTTCTATTCCTTCTCCCGCACACCTTGTCTCGTACTGAGGTGGCCTCTCACACGTGTCTCCTATGTAAGGAATACTGTTTTAATGTTATAGGACTTCTTGGCCCAAGAGATCACGATCTGGTATATATCAAATCCTACGTCTAGTCCGGGTTCAAATTTGGGACATCAAGCAAGAGTTAAAAATGCTCTACGACTGAACTAGCACCCATTGCTCCACTTGGGCATTTGAGGAAACATGCAGCTTGTATCAAATAAATTGAGTTGGCGTAAATAAATGTAGCACGTTCAAATATGACGTGCAATATTTTCCGGAATAAAATCAATAGCATTTATTTGTAGTCAAGACATTGATATTTTTCCGGAGTGTAGGGGGGGGGGGGGGGGGGGGGGAATCAAACTATTATGAGAACGCATTTATATTCTGGTATATAGTATTGATGATGTTATCTCATTTCATAGTTGTACATAATGTAGATAATGAATCACCCGTTTCTTTTCCAGGCTTTAAAGGCTGACTTGAAGGAGAGTGATTTTGCATGGTAATCAAGGAGAATAGTCACGACCTTAGCTCACTAGGCAAGTTGCTATCATCTTCTGATTGCATTACCTCTTTGCTTGATTATTTTTCTAGCTGTTACGTAAAAATATTATGATCAAGCATTAATTGTAAAGATACACTTAATCGTTTGTGGTTGTCCTGCCTGGATATAAATAATATCGCTTCATTCTTGGTTCGATAGACCAATTTCTCTACTTTTTTTCATCCACCAAGATGATGATGGTCACGAGTACTCCTACCACTACCACGATGATGTGTTTCTACTTATTCATCTTGGTGGCAGCAGTTGCAACAGCAACAAGGGCCACTGTGGCGGCTGCGAGTAAGAGTGCCCATCCACCACCACCACCAAGAAAACCCATCGAACTCCAACTCCACCACCGGATACACTTAGACAACTCAAGCTACGAATCTTATGTCGAAGCCAGATTAAAGGGGCGCCGTCAAGATTGGGTCGCAGCAGAGAGGAGGAGGACCAAGCAGCAGCAGCATCTTAAGAATAATCATAGTAGTGGTGGTTACGGCCAGGAGTTGGCATTTCCGTTGCCGTTAAGTACCCCCTTCGCGAATGGGGAATACCTGATCAGAGCGGGCATTGGCGATCCGCCAACCGAATACTATTTCCAGATCGATTCCGGAAGCCTCTTCTCGTGGCTCCAGTGCGAGCCTTGTGTAGAATGCTACCAGGAGCAACAGGACCTCCCCATATATGACCCCAATAACAGTCCTACTACCTATACCCAGGTGCTGTACGAGGACGATTTGTGCCTGTCCCTGGAGGATTTTAGGTATCCGGCCCCGGGTCCGCAAGGTCAGTGCTTTTACTTTGAGGCGTACGATGAAGGATCTCAGACAAGCGGATATTTCATAAGAGACAGATTGAAGTTAGGTCCCGGGGAGAACGACTACGTTGCCAACGTACCAATTGGATGCTCGACATCCACTAGTCCAACGTTAGGTGGAAAGTATGCAGGAATAATTGCACTGTCTAGAGGTCCGCTCTCTTTCGTCACCGCCTTGGACCTACAAACCTTTTCTTATTGCCTCGTCGACCCCATGAACCGGAACGCAGTGTCAACTCTCGTTTTGTTCGAAGACATACCCGAAGTCGCCTCCTACCAAATAAACTTGCTGACCCTGCAACCCCAAGGGGACAAAATATTTTATATCGACCTCGTTGCAATCGCCGTCAACAATGAGATTGTAGAGGGGATTCCAGAAGGCACCTTCCAACTCCAACCAAATAATGCAGACACTGGCGTCAGCCTCGACACTGGTAATGAATTCACCGAATTTACTCAGGCAGCTTACGGCCCTCTGAGGGAGGCCTTCTTGCAACTGACACAAGTTCCAGAAGTCCCACCCCCCTACAGCTCCAGGTATTTCAATTTGTGTTTTGACGTCAGCGGCATTGATCGTGCTACTCAAAACCCGTACCCGTCTCTGACTTACATCTTTGACCAACAAGTGACCGTGGACCTCCCCAAACGTGCTTATATCGAAGAGCTAGATAATGACATCGATTGCTTCGGCATCGTCCCTCGAGGCGATCTCAAGTCCGTCATTGGCATCAATCAACAGTATGGAAACAGGTTTTACTTCGATCTCGCCACTGAGTCGGTCACCGTGATAAACGACGTTTGTTAGTAACATTCAAACAAACAAATGTATTATCTTGCCTCTATGAAGACGAAGTTACTAGCCAAATAATTACATCAATTGATTCCAAAAAGTTACCCGTGTATTTTATTCTTGCAAATTATTAGCTGTTTTCAAAAAAAAATTTGGCTGTTGGGATTTGACTGGGAACAACTTGATCTTAAGTTGAGCTATACATCAATTCACACTTTACATAATAGAATCTCATGTCATGTGGAGTTGGGTCGAAATAAGTGACAGTTGATTAGTGAGCACGACGATGATAGCCCCATATCTAACTACCTAGTTGTTGAAGTAGTACCTATTGGTGATCATAGAATGGGGACGGGCTTGAGTACCCTTTACATCTATAGGGTGCTTGCCTGGTTAAAATCCGAAGGTGAGAGTTGTGCCGCGTCTTACATTCTAAATGTACTCCAGGCAGACAACTCTCTCTCTCTCTCTCTAGATCCATCCCCACGAGCACCTCCGTCATCACTGTTCTATACAGCTATACTCCTCTCTCACGCTCTGTTTCTGGGTGGCGGCGGTCGAGTCTTACAGTGAGCCCTCTGAGGTCATATGCCCCCACCAAATTTTTGTTTCCTTCTACAATTGTCCAAATTTATGAGGTGTTGTTCTTTTAGGCCCCCAAAACTTATCACAAATGGACCCCAATAGATGGGAAACTTTCACATATATCCTTAGTGAAGTTGCACTTTTTCACCTTGAGATGACAAATTCGCACTTAATATTAAGATATGTGAACTCAAAAAATCTAGTCATTTTCAATGTTATATATTCCCCCATAATACTTTATTTCTACGTCCGCGAGCATAGGTTCTGTCCTGCAGTTGCACACCGACTACAGGGACCCAGATGTGACGCATGTATAGTCCGCTGGGAAAGCTTTCAGTCTATGGAAGCAATTTCAACCACTGGCAATGGCAATGACAATGGCGTGTTTGCTACTTGGCAAAGCTATATATATATATATATATATATATATATATATATATATATATAGAGAGAGAGAGAGAGAGAGAGAGAGAAGTCTTTCCTCTGACAAAATTGGTTCAAATTACATTTCAATTACATTTTATTAAAATATTCATCCTTGCCAAAGCTAAAATTACTTTTCACAAAAGATTTAATGTTCTAAAATATTCATTACCTTACATGCACTAAGTAAGGATCACGTGTGTTGCACTAGAGCTTTACTCTTAATAAGGGTTCTTTAGAATAATATTAGACAATGAATAATGCATAATAATGCATAGTTAAAAAAAACATATTTTCACAGTGAAGGCAACATTTGCAAATGGCACCATAATTGGCGATGATATTTTCCTTGATTAAAAAGTCAACAAAGTACAAAATATCTCCAGAAGGTGAAGGAGAAGGGCCATTCATACAGTCCATCAGTTCATCTCTATTTTGATTACTCTTCTTGTCTTCGTTGCATATTTATCTTCAATATCGTTCACTTCCTCCACAACAACTCTTCCCCGTCTACCGTCTTCATCCAAATTCTTGTCCACTTTTATGAAGAAAATAAACTCTTTATTGCATATATCCTTCAAAAGTTTCCTGCTGTAGTCAATATAACAACACTACGTTTAACTATTTAAAAATCATTGTTATTAAATTATGCATAATCGATGCTTACTTGTGTTTTGTCTATTACAAACTCTTCATCACATCTTCCAATAATTTTTTGAGCCGCGTCAAATATCGTTAGGCTAACTTCGTTTTCTTTGTCCTCAACTATCACCTTCATGAATTACCTGCAATATCAAATTTAAGGATGCCGATGCACTTTAAATGTTTAAAGTTGGAGATAACATTTGTTTCTAATACTACCAAAAAAAAGAAACAAGTAAATGAAGTTGTAAAAAAGGCATTGTATGCATTACCTCAAGTGGTATACATTTTTTTATTTTATTTATTTATTTTTATTTTTTTATTTTTTGCATTTAGAACATTCTTTTGTTTTTCCTCTACTAGGTACACCCCGCGCGCGATGCGCGCGGTGTGCCTTTGAAGATAATCGTGTGCTCCGACAGCGGTTGTTTCTGCAAGTTTCACTGAAATTTTCTACACAAATTATTCAAGTGTTTATGATGTTATGCATGTTTATGCCTGAATAAATATTCACTGTATTAGATTATTGATTTAATCAATTACATGATGCATACTGATGCAGGTTGTGAACATTGTAAGTTTGTGTTTTACCAGATGACAGCCAATTTTAGTTTCAGAATATATTTGAATAGCATTGACATATTCAGGAGGGTGAGTGTTGGAAACTATTTCAATCCAGATAAAGTTTGGAGAGGTAATTGCAATGTTATGTTTACATTTAGCATGTGGTGGTGGAATAACATGTCACGATAGCGGTGATACTGAAGTCTTTATGCGGTGGATTTCTTGTACATTATTAGGAACAGGACGTCATACAAAGTAACATAGAGGTAGTAGGAAATAGTAACAGGAAAAAGTAGGATAACATAGCACTGCAAATTCAATGTCACAGATGTCGGCGATGTTATTGTGGAGGTAGATGATTGCTGATAGCATGTTCGCCTGATTCAATCTATGTCGTTTGCTTTCATGCGGGTTCGGCTTGGTGCACAACCCATCTGGTTATTCGAGCATTACCTCGCTGCGTACATTTAAGGACACGGACGTAGAATTTTTTTGATGCACTGGCCATGTTTGAGTCAGTCAGTAGAGCTTGCTGTTCCTGAGGACAGAATTGTTGAGTATGTAATTGCATCATTGTAATGTAACATAATATGAGATAAAGTGAAATTGTGCATTACCTGATCAGTCATTGTTGATAGCGATGCTGCTGTTTTGTTAAGCACTGTTTCAACTGCTTGGCCGAACATGGTTACATCCATGATCCCTGAGTCGTCCTCGAGCTGTGCATAGACACGGCACCTGCATTGGAATTATGAGTGTGTAGTAGTTATTTACATATGGATATCTGGAATGGCACTGATAGTTTTAGTTTATATATGTATGATAATAGTTCGCCTGACCTGGGGGTTGTGTTGGATTGATAGTTGCTATTCTGGGAGCAGGTGGAACAGTTTCTAATGCGATTGCAGTTATTGCAAATACTGAACCACGTGGGCTGATTTGTTGGAATGATAAGAACTGAGACCTTCATCCAGGTATCGTGGTTCAGTGGCTGCGTGAGATAAAATTTGGAATAAAATGGAGGTATTGGGTTGTGTGTGCAATATTGAGCAAGTGCTATATTGGTTTGCGATGCCAACAATCATGAGCACTGATATATGTATAGTAGACGTAATAAGAAGATAACACAATGAAATGTTACCAGTGATGATCGGACATTTGCAATGTTGGAGAGTGCCATCTTTAGGTGTTTCCTTTGTTGTTGCTGATATTGTGATGAAGTGATGTATTGATTGTAGCTGTGGGTGGTAGGTGATGTTGGTCTATTGAATGCATTTCGTGCTTTATATAGTACTATTTGTTAATGTGGATCAACTGAATGTCGATTTTTTATAATGTTTTATTGTGCTTTCCTTTGTGTATGTGGCATAGGTTGTGTGTGAAATGTTATAATTAAATTGGGATTGATAACTGTATGTTTGACTGTAGTCGATCTTGTGATTATTTGATGGGAGCTTTAATCATAATGGTTTGCACATGTAAGAATATCTGTGGTGGAGACGATCACGGCAACAGATAAAATCTCAGTTTATTCGTGATATGACCGTGGATGATTAAGTTAGTTATTATGTAATTGATACATGTATTATAACTTGGATAACAGAATCGGAGTTATGTAAAGTCCAAGTGATTGGATTATGACGGTGTAGCAGTGTATGTTGTGCTCTCTATTATTGAGAATAGCATCTGTGATTCGCAGAGGCCTTGTGCCAAATGTGCGGTTTGCATATCTTGCAATGACTGGATTGAAGGTGTGTCTACCAAGAGGTGTCCGTGAGCTTTGAAGAGTTGCAAAGTTACAAATCTGGGTGTAGTTATTGAAGTGCGTGTATCACAGTTTCCTATGGCAGTTGTGTAGCTAATGAAGCCTCCATGCCAAGTGTTTGGTATGCATGTTGTTTTTGTAAGTGGACAGTTGTATGTATGTCATGAAGCGGTTGTAGTATTGCGAAAATTGTCATGACGCATATGTGAGATTGGCGACGTGTAAGACACGAGTGTTGGATGTTAGCATTATGCGGGGATGTGTTGTCAATGTGTTATGGTATGGTACTGTCATGTATTTCGTGTCATTGTTTGTAAAGTTGAGTAGTGTCATGGATAGGGTTGGATACGTGTAGTCAAGAAGAACTGAAGGTGGGGTAAGTGTGGATGTTGTTGAATACATTCATGGGATGTGACTGAGAAGGAAGTCAATCTTAGTTTGCGTTGAAGGGATTATTGCATGGTTAATTTCAGTTTGTAATGAGGTTCGGCAGAGTAATATAGGGGTAAGAAAAAAAAAACAATTAAAAAAAAAGAAAATTTTAAAAAGAGGGGAAAAAAATGAATAATTAAATGATATAACATCGTTTGTTTCATAAGTTTCCAATGTTGAATGCAATTGATGTAGCCTGTACTTATATTATGATAAATTGATTGCTGAAAGATGAACGCAGTAAATTAAACATGCTGTCAGGAAAAAACAGGGAAATAATGTTTTTTATTTTATTTTCGGGGGAGTGATTTCAGCAGTTCTACAGGCCGCATGACGATAATTTATCTTCTAATATTAAATCATGTATTATTTCTGGAGCATCATACAATATCTTGAAGTCATCGGTTTGTTCCGATGCTATGTTAGCAAGCCTTATCGCCACGGTATTGTCTAGGTCGTAAACATGACATAGCATTATCTGCAGGTAGCGAATTAGTGTGTTGCCGTTTGTAAGTTCAATACGCATGGAAGGTGGCCCCGGTGTGAGGCCATGGAACATCTTCGTCGCTTCATAACATGAACTTTCTATTTTGATTTGAATCCAATTGTTGTCAGAAGCGAGACGAATGGCGTGGTAAATAGCCCACAATTCACTTTCAAGCTTGTTTATTCCATGAATTTTGCCAGTGAAACCACTCTGCCAATCTCCTTTGTTGTCTCGAAGAACTCCAGCAACAACAGCGCTGCTGGTGGCAGCAGGCACATATCCATGCACACTTATTTTCGTCACTCCTGTCATAAACATTATGAATTAGTAATGTTAGAAAGATGCATGATAGTTTGTAGTTATTGGTTTTATGTTATGAGCGTAAAGTGAGATAAATAGTATAGGGATGGGGGAACTTACTTCTAGTTGTAGATATTAGCTGTGGTGGTGGTGCATCCACAATAGTTGGATCGTAGTCTGTGTTAGAAGGTTGATCTGGGGTGATAGGAGGACATACAATTTGTAAGTTGCTTGTGACTTCTTCTTCAGATCCTGCTCTTCTGTGTGGTGCCATAGTTGACTGCAAGATAGGGTTGTGATGGTGGATGTGGTGTTATCTTTATAGCCGATGCATGATTTTATGTGTGGTTTGAATTGGGATTTATATTGGAGGTAGGTCCATCGGTAGAGGTTCAGACGGTGGTTTTTAACATGTGATAATGATGTCGGTAGATGTGGTTATGTAGCGGAAGATATCTATTAGACACATACAACGTAAAAGGAGAATACATTACTTTTTTTGTTATTTTTTTTAATAAATGAGCATACATTGGGGAAGAATGAAGGAACTTATATATGGTGGTGACATTAATTGTGAGTAGATGTTTTGCTAAGATTAATACGGTAATTATCATTTTGACCTTGAATCAAATTAGAGTTTCTGAAATAACAAATTTCCAACCAGATATGCACGCATGGTAGGACGAACGTAAGCAACGAACAACACTTCAGCTTGATTGTAATTCACACATTCAGCGGTAAGCAGATAGCTATAATTTATCTAGTGGCCATATATTGCCGTGTGAATGACATTGCTGTAGTGTTTTCTAGTCATAATCACTTCAATTGTTTGGTCAGAGTGTGGATGCACCATAAGCTTTATCTTCGACGTCTTGATTGCTAACCATGAACCTCCTCCGTCTTGGGTGGGAGACGTTTCGAGTGTACCATCATACCCGAGATTGTTAATGAACCCTTGGTACCCGGATTCTTCTAGACAGCTCCGTGTATCTAGAATAGCGATGGCATCGGGAAGATAGTCGTCCACCAAAGCAGTCAACTGTTGACGGAATTGTGCATTGTTTATTCCTTGGCAGTTCCAGATAAGCAACCTCATTGATGAACAGTTGGAGAAAAGTGGTATGGTCATCGTAGGATCCCATTGTAGAATGCGGCATGCATTGGCTTGATTTGTTCGTAGTGTTTTGGTGGAACATATGGCAACATGGTGTATTGGCCCTGATGGAGTACGACCGACATTGAGTTGGCTGTGGAATTTGATTTGCTCCACAATCCAATTCACCCAAACGATCTTAGGTGTTGTGTCGGTAGCTATGACTTGCAGATGAATAGGGTCAGAATGAAGGTTGTATCGGGTTGCTTCCATGGACGATGAGGCGCGCGTTCGCTGGTGCAAGGACGCGTTGACTGAGAACCTGTATACATTAATAAGGTAATTAAAATGATATGATATCAAAGTATTATGAACATGCGGTGTTTATTACCACTTCATGGATTAAATAACAAGTTGAAGAAATTTTAAAACTATACAGGTGTATGTCGGCAATATGAATAATGGATTGACACAAGCAACATTGAAGCAGTGTAACTTACTTGTTATAGTGCTGTGGGAGTGATGCTACTACGTGGGATCTGTTGGTGGAATTTATAGGTGTTCAATATGTGTGTAATAGAATCCTATGCTGCGACGGTGAGGGGCATCTATAAATGTTGTATGAGGATGAATCATATCACGGGGTTGGTTTTGCAGGTGATACATTCCTCAGTGGCTACATGTGAGCATTATTTGTATGGTATTATAAGCATCTGTAACGTTGTATCGTCATTGGTAAATGTGATAATGTACACTAATAACAAATAAAATGTCGGAGCAGTTATTCACTGCTGAAGTGTCCGAAGATTTTCACTACCCCAGGTGTAGAGATTGAGAATTAGATATTAATTAAGTTGAATGAACTTATGTGGCGACTGCAGGGAGGTCATGGGGAAATTTACTTTTTTATAGCAAACTCGGAGGTAGTTCCAATTGAACGTGTAATATATTTTCGAAATTTCCAACCAGCATCCTTCTATTATCAATTAATTAGGTCTGCAACTATAATTCATAGCTATAAATCAGAAACGAACAAACTAATACAGCATTGTTAATATCGAGAATCTAACTAAACATAGGTTACTTAAGATTAGTTACAATTGGTTCACTTACCATATACAGCGCAAACTTGGATGGGACGGTGGTTTGTTAGTATGAATTTTAATTTTAAGTGACAGCTGATGCAATATATTATCCAGTTCATGGAGCTGCATGCATTCCCAGTTAGTTCCATGCATTTTAATCATCTATTCAATGTTTTTGTTAGAGTTTTTTGTCTCTTTTTTTTTATTATTATTATTATTAGGAACATGTATCTGTTTGAAGATACATGTAGCCAAGATACACAAGGGGAGATGAATAGTTACAATGGTCTTTACAACTCCATCTCAATTTCTGGTATAAAACCATATGTTATTGACTGTAGTAATAACATAATGTGATGCCATGGATTCTGGTAGGAAAAATACGAAAGTAATGTTGCGGAAAAATGGGGATGAGGATACCAAGGAGGAGTCGAAGGATGGAAAAGAATACCAAAGCGAGGAGCAAATCACGAATTGTGAAGCAGACGAAGGATGTGCATGCAATGATGATTATGAGTCTGACCTAGACTGTAATACCCCGCTTTTATACGGGTAAATTACTAGCAGTTCGTAAAGTTTAAATGTGAATTGGGGAGTTATTTGTAATTTAAGAAAAGCTATACTAGTTAATGTAGCGGGGAGGAAGTTGTAGTTTGAAGAAAGTTAAATACCTAAAGAGTAAATACATATAAGTGAATTAACTAATAAAAAAAAAAAAAAAAAAAAAGGAGTGAAATAATAAAATAATCAAAGAAACCTTCTCCACCATTTTACACAATCTTCTGCTGAAGGATTTCACCAACAACAAGAAGACTTGTCTTCTACTTCCACTGCTCCTTCAAAACCAGCAGCCCCTCCCTCTCTTCTCACCCGCCACCACCAACACCACCACCACCTCCATCACCGGCAAGATCATCACCACCACCACATCCTCCTCCATCTCTCTGCCTCCCTCTGTCTCTCTCAGTCTCTCTCCCTCTCCCCTGTTCTGCCCGACGAAAACAGAGGAAGCAGCAGCAGCGGCTGCCTCCCCCGTCGGCGACGCCACCGCCGCCAAACCACCCAATCTCTCCCTCCCCCTCTGATTCGACCCCGAATCCCTCATCTCCTCTCTGTTTCGACAGGCAGAGAGGCAACAGCAGCAGAGGAACGCCGCTGAATCGACCCCCACCGTCGTCGCCATCAACGCCGGCAAAGTGCTCGGCCGGCGAATCAAACACCCCCACCCTCTTTTGTCAGTACCGGTTGACTCCCTGAGGTCTGACCCAACGTCAGGTGGCCTCAGCTTAAGCCAAGGAGACCGCAGTAGCTCCGTCGAGCCTCACAGTCGCCGGCGACGCCATTAACGCCGGCGAGAGCTCAAACTCTCCGAATCCGACGCACCCGCTTGCTGGAATCGGTGCCATTCGACTCCTGGAGGTCAAAGCAACCTAGAAACGCCAACAATCGGAGCTAACAACGCCGGAGTCGCCGGAATCGTTCATCACCGCCGACCCACCTCGACGGCAACCTCAATCGGACCCGAATCTCGACCGTTTTTCGCGATTTTTGGTGTGGGTAACTTCTAAATCACCCTCTAGTTTGTTTTTGATCATCAAAACATGATTTTATTAGCTCTAGATCGAATCGGGTTGTTGGATTCATGCTTGTTCATGTTGGGGGGTTGTTCTTGTATTTTCAGAAAAGTTAGGGGTGGCTAGTATAACATGTTGAAACTGTTTTTGGTTATGGGGAGGCTATTTCTTGTCATTTATGAAAAGTTGGGGATCCATTTGGTATTTACATAAACTGCAAATATAATATATAAAATTAAAAATGCATTTTTGTATTAGAATTTATTTATAATATTTCTAGTTATTGTTTTAATTATATAAAAGATGTTTTTGCTATTTAGAATTATATATATGTATTATTTATGAGATATTGTTGTTTTATTGGAAAATAAGCAAGATAAAATATCTATTTCTTTAATTATTTAATTTAGTGTGACTAAGTAAATATTTCAAGTACTTATAAATTAGTGTTTTTAGTAAAGATGTCATTTGTTCAAAATTGATAAAATAAAATAAGTTAGAAAGTTAAAAATAGGGAAATTACTTTTAAAAGAAAATTCTCTATTTATGAATAACTAAAGACTTATTATTATTAGATATTGATTTCTCCAAAATTAAGTTATAATTATGTATGACTAAACACTTATTTTCTTAGAATAGATATTTTTGGTGAATCTAATTCTTTTATAGAATGTATATTTTCCAATAAATAATTAGCTATAATTAAATTAATTAGAATTAAATCTTTGTAGTCACTTATAAATAAATGTGTTGTATAATAAATTAATATTTTCTAATTATGAGAGTGTATAAAGTTAATATGTGATTTTCTACTTAATAAATTTAAAAGAGCTAGTATCTATATAAGTAGTGATTTTCTATGAGGAAAATAAATAATAAATAAATAAATAAATAAATATGTATATAGTTGTGGTTTACGTCGCCGATTTATTATATAAATATTGTATACTATTAAATTAATGGGGTTATGGGAAAAATGAGACTTGTTAGGAATTTAGCATTTCACAAAATCATACTTGGACTTGTGATTGATTTAGAAATTATAACTGTAGGTGACGAGTTTATAGACGAAGGTTACGTCTACGTGTGAAAGCCGACGTGATATTGGCCGTATTATCAAGGTGAGTAAACATGCCAAGTCTAGCGCGCCCAGCTCCTTTCGTGTCGAAATATGATTTTATAATTTGTCTCAAAATGTGTTTTATGACATACATGCTTTACTTGAGATTTGGATTGTGTTGAGATACTTTCTTTGAAATTTGACACTTGAAAATAATAACGCGTAATAACGTAAAGTGGAAAGAGTTGTGCGGGGAAAACTTATTATTGTCGTGTTGGCTTTAGCCACTCGGCCTGTGATTATTATTGTCGTGTAACACCTGTAACACCCCTTGGTTCCCAGACTTTCCGTTCCGGACCGGAGAGCCCGGGTGGGTGCTACTATAATATGAAACGGTGGAAATCAAGAACAAACACTGCCATAGATATATATTACATATGATAAAAGTTTCGCACATCGTCTTAAAACATTATTACACAAATTTAAAAGTCTAAGAGTTCGATTTACTAGACATGCTGATAAAACTAGGTGAGACCGCGTTTTCCCCGTCCTAAGCCAAGCCTTCTCCATCTAGACCTGCGGTGGGAATTAAAACAGGAACCGCAGTTTCTAAAGTCAGCAATGAAATACTGAATGAGTAACACCCAAGCACGTAAATCGGGAACGAGGTATTTTAACTCAAGTAACAAAAATAAATGGACGAAGAGTAAATATTTCACAAGTATTTAACTTCAAATGGAAATGCAGCGGAAGTAAGAGACAGTGTAATAGTAAGACATTTCCGAGTCCTCGTAAATCTTCAGAAAATCTCCAATTATAATTAAATCCATATCCAATATCCAAACCATTAAATCTCATTATTTCCATGTCCATTAATATCCAATATCCAAACCATTAAATCTCATTATTTCCATGTCCATTAATATCCAATATCCAAACCATAAAATCCATTAGTTGATACGGGGAAGAATAATCCATCACAAGCATCCAAGACCTTAAGTGCCGGCACCCCCCTAAGACTTCTTGCGGCCAGAGAGGTGAGTACATGGAGCGACCCGGCAGGTTGCGACCGGGTTAAAGTACACAGGCCGAGTGGACAAAGCCAACACGACAATAATAATCACAGGCCGAGTGGACGAAGCCAACACGACAATAATAATCACAGGCCGAGTGGCTAAAGCCAACACGACAATAATAAGTTTTCCCCGCACAACTCTTTCCACTTTACGTTATTACGCGTTATTATTTTCAAGTGTCAAATTTCAAAGAAAGTATCTCAACACAATCCAAATCTCAAGTAAAGCATGTATGTCATAAAACACATTTTGAGACAAATTATAAAATCATATTTCGACACGAAAGGAGCTGGGCGCGCTAGACTTGGCATGTTTACTCACCTTGATAATACGGCCAATATCACGTCGGCTTTCACACGTAGACGTAACCTTCGTCTATAAACTCGTCACCTACAGTTATAATTTCTAAATCAATCACAAGTCCAAGTATGATTTTGTGAAATGCTAAATTCCTAACAAGTCTCATTTTTCCCATAACCCCATTAATTTAATAGTATACAATATTTATATAATAAATCGGCGACGTAAACCACAACTATATACATATTTATTTATTTATTTATTTATTATTTATTTTCCTCATAGAAAATCACTACTTATATAGATACTAGCTCTTTTAAATTTATTAAGTAGAAAATCACATATTAACTTTATACACTCTCATAATTAGAAAATATTAATTTATTATACAACACATTTATTTATAAGTGACTACAAAGATTTAATTCTAATTAATTTAATTATAGCTAATTATTTATTGGAAAATATACATTCTATAAAAGAATTAGATTCACCAAAAATATATATTCTAAGAAAATAAGTGTTTAGTCATACATAATTATAACTTAATTTTGGAGAAATCAATATCTAATAATAATAAGTCTTTAGTTATTCATAAATAGAGAATTTTCTTTTAAAAGTAATTTCCCTATTTTTAACTTTCTAACTTATTTTATTTTATCAATTTTGAACAAATGACATCTTTACTAAAAACACTAATTTATAAGTACTTGAAATATTTACTTAGTCACACTAAATTAAATAATTAAAGAAATAGATATTTTATCTTGCTTATTTTCCAATAAAACAACAATATCTCATAAATAATACATATATATAATTCTAAATAGCAAAAACATCTTTTATATAATTAAAACAATAACTAGAAATATTATAAATAAATTCTAATACAAAAATGCATTTCAAATGTTATATTATATATGCAGTTTATGCAAATACTAATTAGATCCCCCGACTTTTCATTAATGCCATCTAATCACCCTTCCAAACAACAAAACAGTTTTATTATGTTATACTAGCCACCCATAACTTTTCAGAAAGTACAAGAATAACCCCCCAACAAGAACAAGCTTAAATCCAACAACTCGATTCAATATAGAGCTATTAAAATCATGTTTTGATGATCACAAATGAATCAGAGGGTGATTTAGGAGTTACCCAAGCGAAAAATCGCGAGAAACGGTCAAGATTTGGGTCCGATTGAGGTTGTCGTCGAGGTGGGTCGGCGGTGATGATCGATTCCGGCGACTGAGGCGTTCTTGACTTCGAGGTGGGTCATACTTGGACTTGTGATTGATTTAGAAATTATAACTGTAGGTGACGAGTTTATAGACGAAGGTTACGTCTACGTGTGAAAGCCGACGTGATATTGGCCGTATTATCAAGGTGAGTAAACATGCCAAGTCTAGCGCGCCCAGCTCCTTTCGTGTCGAAATATGATTTTATAATTTGTCTCAAAATGTGTTTTATGACATACATGCTTTACTTGAGATTTGGATTGTGTTGAGATACTTTCTTTGAAATTTGACACTTGAAAATAATAACGCGTAATAACGTAAAGTGGAAAGAGTTGTGCGGGGAAAACTTATTATTGTCGTGTTGGCTTTAGCCACTCGGCCTGTGATTATTATTGTCGTGTTGGCTTCGTCCACTCGGCCTGTGATTATTATTGTCGTGTTGGCTTTGTCCACTCGGCCTGTGTACTTTAACCCGGTCGCAACCTGCCGGGTCGCTCCATGTACTCACCTCTCTGGCCGCAAGAAGTCTTAGGGGGGTGCCGGCACTTAAGGTCTTGGATGCTTGTGATGGATTATTCTTCCCCGTATCAACTAATGGATTTTATGGTTTGGATATTGGATATTAATGGACATGGAAATAATGAGATTTAATGGTTTGGATATTGGATATTAATGGACATGGAAATAATGAGATTTAATGGTTTGGATATTGGATATGGATTTAATTATAATTGGAGATTTTCTGAAGATTTACGAGGACTCGGAAATGTCTTACTATTACACTGTCTCTTACTTCCGCTGCATTTCCATTTGAAGTTAAATACTTGTGAAATATTTACTCTTCGTCCATTTATTTTTGTTACTTGAGTTAAAATACCTCGTTCCCGATTTACGTGCTTGGGTGTTACTCATTCAGTATTTCATTGCTGACTTTAGAAACTGCGGTTCCTGTTTTAATTCCCACCGCAGGTCTAGATGGAGAAGGCTTGGCTTAGGACGGGGAAAACGCGGTCTCACCTAGTTTTATCAGCATGTCTAGTAAATCGAACTCTTAGACTTTTAAATTTGTGTAATAATGTTTTAAGACGATGTGCGAAACTTTTATCATATGTAATATATATCTATGGCAGTGTTTGTTCTTGATTTCCACCGTTTCATATTATAGTAGCACCCACCCGGGCTCTCCGGTCCGGAACGGAAAGTCTGGGAACCAAGGGGTGTTACAGGTGGTATCAGAGCCTGGTTGTCCAAAAAAGGGAAATTAAAACCTGTAGGGCAACCCTAAAATGAAATTAGGAAAATATAATTAAAATTGGACAAGCCGATTGGGTTATGGGTAGTGTAAGTCCTACTTTTGTTAGTCCCACCCACCCACGTCCTTTTCTCTCCAGTATGAGACACGATGTATGCTTAACAGTATCTGGATTTATTGGATGTGATAGTCTTCCTTGATGTCCATTGGACAAATATTATTTCCGCAAAGGAAGATATAATTATGGATTATGGTATGGTGGTTACAATTCCAGGATTGAATTATGGAAGCCGGAATGAGGATGAATTACTATATGATGCATGCCTTGTGATAGATGATATTTTTATGTGTGATGTGTGTGTTATATGAATTGCCAAACATGTAATTTATTGGATGATTTATTTCAAGCCCGTGATAAATTAGAGAATAATACAATAGGTGATAGTGTAGGAATATGACTGATAGACCCCTGCGCTACTACACCAGGAGAGTCCGACAAGAACCGATGGCAGAAAACAACAACAACAACATGGAGCAGTTCTTTGCTCAAATGGCTCAAATGATGGGCAATGGAGCTCGGGCAGGAGTTAACTGGGCCAAGCAAGTGGCCGACATGAAGCCACCGAGTTTCACTGGAAACGAAGATCCCGTTGAGCTGGAAGATTGGATCATGGAGATGGACAAGATCCTTGAGAACGTGGAATGCCCTGAGGACCGGAAGGTCAACTGTGCGGTGTTTTATCTGAAAAGTGAGGCAAATCTGTGGTGGAGAAATGCTCGAGGGACCCTCTTGGCTCAGCCTAACTTTGGCTGGGAAGCCCTCCAAACTGCACTCAGAACCCGCTTTTATCCTCATCATGTGAAGATGACCAAGCAACAAGAATTCCACAACCTACAGCAGGGAAGCGACTCGGTGACCGAGTATTTTCGGAAGTTTACGGAGCTGATGCGGTTTGCGGGCAACACGGTTCCCGATGAAGAGTCTAAAGTTTCCAAATTCATCTCTGGACTGCAAGAGCGGCTGCAGACGTCTCTGCTAAGCAGAACTTACCCTACCCTTCACGAAGTTTATGACAGAGCCGCCGATATCTGGAGAGTACAGGCAGCCCAGGATGAAAGGCGTAAGAAACGCAAGATAGAAGAGGCAGGCGGAAGTAACAACAACTTAGCAAGGGGGAACCAGAGGTTCAGGCCCAACAATGGAGGAGGTAACCAGGGACATTACCGAGGAAATCAGCAGAACCAGGAAGCTCAGCGAGCCCGTCGCTATATATGTAAGAGGTGTCAAAGAAACCACCCCGGAGTTGATTGCATGGGGAATCCAGTTAACTGCAACAATTGTGGTAGGAGGGGACATCGAGCTTATGAATGTCGAGCACCGCCAGCAGGAAACGTGCAAGTGAATCAAGGAGGGAACTATCCCAGGCTGCAACAGAACAACTACCAGGGGAATCGCCAGCAAAATGGGAACAATTTTGGGCACAACCAGCAGTATGTGAACCAGCAACCTGCAACCCTGCAGATTGGGTATGGCAACTTTGGCAACCATCCAAACAATGGAGGTAATGGCTATGGAAGGCAGCCAAACTACAACCAGGGGAATGCCAGACAGAATGGAGGCCAAAACCGCAACAACAATGCTGGAGCTGCGGTCAACAACAATGCAGCAGGAGGAGCTGGAAACCAGAATGCCAATGTCGGAAGGATTGCTGTCATAACAAAGACCGAGGCAGAAGCTGCTCATGGAGTTGTCACTGGTACATTCCTTATCCACAAGCAACCAGCATTTATATTATTTGATTCTGGTGCATCTTACTCGTTCATATCATCATCATTTGTTGATAAACTGGGTTTGAGTAAGTCATCTACCATATCCATTCCCGTAGCAACCCCTACTGGCCAAATAACAGTATGCGACACCATATTTGAAGGAGTTGAGCTAGAAATCCTATCAAGTATCCTGCCAGCCAACCTGATAAAGTTTGACCTTGGGGGTATAGATGTTATACTAGGGATGGATTGGCTCGCGATGTATCGAGCAGTTATTGACTGCTACGATCAGAAGGTTCGGTTGAAAGGACCCAAAGGGGAGAAGATCACCTATCGTGGTATCACAAGGGAACCTCGCATCAGACTAGTGTCAGCATTGACTATAGTCAATCAAGTGAGGAAGGGGAACTCTGCTTACCTGTGCTACATCCAGGACGTATCCAAGAAGGAAATTCTACTGGAGGAAATACCTGTCGTAATGGAATTTCCTGACGTCTTTCCTGACGAGACCCCAGGGATGCCACCCAAACGAGAAGTGGAGTTTACCCTTGATTTAGTACCTGGAACCGCTCCTATCTCGAAGGCACCGTATCGGATGGCACCAGCAGAATTAAAGGAGCTCAAGGATCAGCTGCAAGAACTCCTACAAAAAGGGTACATACGACCAAGTGTGTCACCCTGGGGAGCACCAGTGCTTTTCGTGAAAAAGAAAGATGGGAGCCTGAGGCTATGCATCGACTATCGAGAATTAAACAGCGTGACCATCAAGAACAAGTATCCTCTACCCCGAATTGACGATCTGTTCGATCAACTACAAGGGGCCAGTGTCTTCTCCAGGATTGATCTGAGGTCAGGGTATCATCAGCTTCGGGTAGCCGAAAAGGATATTCCGAAGACTGCCTTTAGAACCAGATATGGCCATTATGAGTTCACAGTGATGCCATTTGGTCTGACCAATGCACCTGCAGTGTTTATGGATCTGATGAATCGGGTGATGAGACCATTTCTGGATCGATTCGTAGTGGTCTTTATCGATGACATCCTTGTGTACTCAAAAAGCAATGAGGACCACGAAGAACATCTTAGAGAAGTGCTGCAGACTCTGAGGCAAGAACAATTGTATGCCAAGCTGTCTAAATGCGAGTTCTGGTTGGATCGTGTTCCATTCTTGGGTCACATCATTTCAAAGGAGGGGATATCAGTGGACCCAGGAAAGATCTCAGCAGTTAAAGACTGGCCAACACCCAAGAACGTGTCTGAAATAAGGAGTTTCCTTGGCTTAGCAGGTTACTATCGACGCTTTGTGAAGGATTTCTCCAAGATTGCCAGACCACTGACAACGCTAACGAAGAAAGCGGTGAAGTATCAGTGGGACGACAGCTGTGAAGAAGCATTTCAGACTCTAAAGGAAAGGCTGACTACGGCACCAGTATTAGCTCTACCAAACAACTCTGGCGAGTTTGAAGTGTACAGCGATGCATCGAAGAAAGGGCTAGGGTGCGTGCTTATGCAAGACAGAAGAGTAATTGCCTACGCCTCAAGACAATTGAAGCCCCACGAGGAGAACTATGCCACACATGACTTGGAGTTAGCAGCAATAGTGTTCGCACTGAAGATCTGGAGACACCATCTGTATGGAGCTGTTTGCAAGCTCTATACGGATCATAGAAGCCTGAAGTATATCTTCACCCAGAAAGAGCTGAACAACAGACAACGAAGATGGCTAGAGATTATCAAGGACTATGACTTGCGTATTCAGTACCATGAAGGAAAGGCGAATGTGGTCGCAGATGCGTTAAGTCGGAAGTCGAGCCATGCGGTGAATACCATGTTAGCCTTGCCAAGCTGGCTATGTCACGAATTCGAGAAGCTCGAAATTGAAGTGGTAGAACAAGGAACAGTGCAGGGCCTACTTGGAAGCATGACAGTTGTGCCAGACTTCATTGAGGAAATAAGAAGCAATCAAGCCGGAGACGTAAAGCTCGAAAGGATCAGGAAGAAGATTGCAGCAGGAGAAGCCAAAGACTTCGAGATTCACGAGGATGGAAGCATTCGCTACAAGGGAAGGTGGTGCGTACCGCAAAAATGCGCAGAAACCAAGGAAAAGCTAATGCGCGAAGCACACAACACACCTTATTCTGTTCATCCTGGGGGAGACAAACTCTACAAGGATTTGAAGAAGACTTTTTGGTGGCCCAACATGAAGAAGGAAGTAGCTGAGTTTGTAGCACGATGCTTAACCTGTCAGAAGGTGAAGTTCGAGCACAAGAGAATGGGAGGCTTAGTTCAGCCATTGGACGTCCCAGTTTGGAAGTGGGATTCCATCTCTATGGATTTCGTAACTGCTTTGCCGACTTCGAAGAATGGACTCAACCAAATATGGGTAGTGGTTGACCGATTGACCAAGACAGCAAGGTTCATTCCAATGAAGGACACATGGAACATGGAGCAAAGAGCTGATGCGTATATCAAGAACATAGTGAGATACCATGGAGTTTCGAGTTCAATAATCTCAGACAGGGACCCTAACTTCCTCTCACATTTCTGGAAGGCTCTTCAAGAAGCATTGGGAACTCAACTGAGGTTCAGTACAGCGTTCCACCCAGCTACAGATGGACAAACAGAACGGACTATTCAGACACTGGAGGACATGCTAAGGGCTTGTGTCATGGATTTCCAAGGATCATGGGTTGACAAGTTGCCACTGATAGAGTTCTCTTACAACAACAGCTATCACGCCAGCATAGGCATGGCACCCCACGAAGCCTTGTATGGGAGGAAGTGTCGAACGCCTCTATGTTGGAGTGACATCAGCGAGACAGTGGTGTTAGGACCACAAATGATTGAGGAAATGACAGATCAAGTACGACTCATCCAGCAAAGAATGAAGGCAGCACAAGACAGACAGAAGTCCTACGCAGACCAGAAAAGGAGACCATTGGAGTTCAAAGTGGGTGAAAAGGCGTTTCTTAAAGTTTCGCCTACGAAGGGAGTAACGAGATTCAATCAGAAAGGGAAGCTAAGTCCAAAGTTCATCGGACCATATGACATTCTGGAAAGAATTGGAGATGTTGCGTACCGCCTAGACCTACCTTCGAATTTGGGACGAGTACACAATGTTTTTCACGTATCGCAGTTAAAGAAGTATGTACCCGATCCATCTCACGTATTGGATCCCGAACCAATTGAGTTAGACCCGTCTTTGACATATGAAGAGCATCCTATCAAGATCCTCGATACCAAGACGAGAGACACACGTACCAAGAGCGTTAAGCTAGTGAAAGTCCTATGGACTAACCATGAGACGGAAGAGGCTACTTGGGAAGCAGAGGATGAAATGAGAAAGAAGTACCCGCACCTCTTTGACGAAGTTAACTGAGTTCCGAGGACGTCACTCCTCTAAGGGGGAGAGGAATGTAACCCTTTAGTTTTCGTAACCTTAATCCTTGTGCCACATCGAACCAAATAGTAATTTAATTAATAAATTGTGTGTGTGTTGACTGTTCCTACATATCATATTATGAGGATTGGCTGTTATGATACATATAAAGTCTTATATTGGTATTATGTGGATTAGCTGGTTTGCGCTTCGAGGACGAAGCTCTATTTAAGGGGGGAAGGATGTAATACCCCGCTTTTATACGGGTAAATTACTAGCAGTTCGTAAAGTTTAAATGTGAATTGGGGAGTTATTTGTAATTTAAGAAAAGCTATACTAGTTAATGTAGCGGGGAGGAAGTTGTAGTTTGAAGAAAGTTAAATACCTAAAGAGTAAATACATATAAGTGAATTAACTAATAAAAAAAAAAAAAAAAAAAAGGAGTGAAATAATAAAATAATCAAAGAAACCTTCTCCACCATTTTACACAATCTTCTGCTGAAGGATTTCACCAACAACAAGAAGACTTGTCTTCTACTTCCACTGCTCCTTCAAAACCAGCAGCCCCTCCCTCTCTTCTCACCCGCCACCACCAACACCACCACCACCTCCATCACCGGCAAGATCATCACCACCACCACATCCTCCTCCATCTCTCTGCCTCCCTCTGTCTCTCTCAGTCTCTCTCCCTCTCCCCTGTTCTGCCCGACGAAAACAGAGGAAGCAGCAGCAGCGGCTGCCTCCCCCGTCGGCGACGCCACCGCCGCCAAACCACCCAATCTCTCCCTCCCCCTCTGATTCGACCCCGAATCCCTCATCTCCTCTCTGTTTCGACAGGCAGAGAGGCAACAGCAGCAGAGGAACGCCGCTGAATCGACCCCCACCGTCGTCGCCATCAACGCCGGCAAAGTGCTCGGCCGGCGAATCAAACACCCCCACCCTCTTTTGTCAGTACCGGTTGACTCCCTGAGGTCTGACCCAACGTCAGGTGGCCTCAGCTTAAGCCAAGGAGACCGCAGTAGCTCCGTCGAGCCTCACAGTCGCCGGCGACGCCATTAACGCCGGCGAGAGCTCAAACTCTCCGAATCCGACGCACCCGCTTGCTGGAATCGGTGCCATTCGACTCCTGGAGGTCAAAGCAACCTAGAAACGCCAACAATCGGAGCTAACAACGCCGGAGTCGCCGGAATCGTTCATCACCGCCGACCCACCTCGACGGCAACCTCAATCGGACCCGAATCTCGACCGTTTTTCGCGATTTTTGGTGTGGGTAACTTCTAAATCACCCTCTAGTTTGTTTTTGATCATCAAAACATGATTTTATTAGCTCTAGATCGAATCGGGTTGTTGGATTCATGCTTGTTCATGTTGGGGGGTTGTTCTTGTATTTTCAGAAAAGTTAGGGGTGGCTAGTATAACATGTTGAAACTGTTTTTGGTTATGGGGAGGCTATTTCTTGTCATTTATGAAAAGTTGGGGATCCATTTGGTATTTACATAAACTGCAAATATAATATATAAAATTAAAAATGCATTTTTGTATTAGAATTTATTTATAATATTTCTAGTTATTGTTTTAATTATATAAAAGATGTTTTTGCTATTTAGAATTATATATATGTATTATTTATGAGATATTGTTGTTTTATTGGAAAATAAGCAAGATAAAATATCTATTTCTTTAATTATTTAATTTAGTGTGACTAAGTAAATATTTCAAGTACTTATAAATTAGTGTTTTTAGTAAAGATGTCATTTGTTCAAAATTGATAAAATAAAATAAGTTAGAAAGTTAAAAATAGGGAAATTACTTTTAAAAGAAAATTCTCTATTTATGAATAACTAAAGACTTATTATTATTAGATATTGATTTCTCCAAAATTAAGTTATAATTATGTATGACTAAACACTTATTTTCTTAGAATAGATATTTTTGGTGAATCTAATTCTTTTATAGAATGTATATTTTCCAATAAATAATTAGCTATAATTAAATTAATTAGAATTAAATCTTTGTAGTCACTTATAAATAAATGTGTTGTATAATAAATTAATATTTTCTAATTATGAGAGTGTATAAAGTTAATATGTGATTTTCTACTTAATAAATTTAAAAGAGCTAGTATCTATATAAGTAGTGATTTTCTATGAGGAAAATAAATAATAAATAAATAAATAAATAAATATGTATATAGTTGTGGTTTACGTCGCCGATTTATTATATAAATATTGTATACTATTAAATTAATGGGGTTATGGGAAAAATGAGACTTGTTAGGAATTTAGCATTTCACAAAATCATACTTGGACTTGTGATTGATTTAGAAATTATAACTGTAGGTGACGAGTTTATAGACGAAGGTTACGTCTACGTGTGAAAGCCGACGTGATATTGGCCGTATTATCAAGGTGAGTAAACATGCCAAGTCTAGCGCGCCCAGCTCCTTTCGTGTCGAAATATGATTTTATAATTTGTCTCAAAATGTGTTTTATGACATACATGCTTTACTTGAGATTTGGATTGTGTTGAGATACTTTCTTTGAAATTTGACACTTGAAAATAATAACGCGTAATAACGTAAAGTGGAAAGAGTTGTGCGGGGAAAACTTATTATTGTCGTGTTGGCTTTAGCCACTCGGCCTGTGATTATTATTGTCGTGTTGGCTTCGTCCACTCGGCCTGTGATTATTATTGTCGTGTTGGCTTTGTCCACTCGGCCTGTGTACTTTAACCCGGTCGCAACCTGCCGGGTCGCTCCATGTACTCACCTCTCTGGCCGCAAGAAGTCTTAGGGGGGTGCCGGCACTTAAGGTCTTGGATGCTTGTGATGGATTATTCTTCCCCGTATCAACTAATGGATTTTATGGTTTGGATATTGGATATTAATGGACATGGAAATAATGAGATTTAATGGTTTGGATATTGGATATTAATGGACATGGAAATAATGAGATTTAATGGTTTGGATATTGGATATGGATTTAATTATAATTGGAGATTTTCTGAAGATTTACGAGGACTCGGAAATGTCTTACTATTACACTGTCTCTTACTTCCGCTGCATTTCCATTTGAAGTTAAATACTTGTGAAATATTTACTCTTCGTCCATTTATTTTTGTTACTTGAGTTAAAATACCTCGTTCCCGATTTACGTGCTTGGGTGTTACTCATTCAGTATTTCATTGCTGACTTTAGAAACTGCGGTTCCTGTTTTAATTCCCACCGCAGGTCTAGATGGAGAAGGCTTGGCTTAGGACGGGGAAAACGCGGTCTCACCTAGTTTTATCAGCATGTCTAGTAAATCGAACTCTTAGACTTTTAAATTTGTGTAATAATGTCTTAAGACGATGTGCGAAACTTTTATCATATGTAATATATATCTATGGCAGTGTTTGTTCTTGATTTCCACCGTTTCATATTATAGTAGCACCCACCCGGGCTCTCCGGTCCGGAACGGAAAGTCTGGGAACCAAGGGGTGTTACATAGACAGTTGGCCTGAACATGGTTATGTAGTTGGGAAAGGCTCAGAGACAACAGTGTATTCGGACGAGGAAGTTGAAGATGATGGTTGGGGGTCAGACACGGCTACGTCATTTCCGTCAAAGTGGATACGTTCTGTGTCTCGTTATTCCAGTTTGGGAGGAGTCAGGAAAATTGACGCAGGAGGCAGAAGTAGCAAATGTTCGCGCAAGAAGCAATCAACCAACCCAATGGATAGGACAGTAAATAAAAGCAGCATGAAGCGAAACCCAGAAGATGGTATTGAAGATTTGTGCAAGAAGAAACCAAGAACATAGCGTGCAAAAGATTTTTGGTATCATGGTCCGGCCTGGTTATATGTTAGGATTTATCAGCAGCATTGTTTACGTAAATTAGGTTTGTCTTTAAATCGGAGCGAATTTGTTAGCTTATTATGAACTAATGTAATGTTGGGTTTTATTGTGTATATAAATGCATTTCATAGTTCAAATTGATATGATGTTTGATTGTATCGCTATGATGTTGTTGTTGATAACGTAATTACGATTGGTGTTGTTAGTATTAGTGCTGTTGTAGTTGTTATTATTTATTTTATAATGTTATTACAACTACGGTTACTATTAATATTACTTACCCCATAGAAGAAGAAAGTGTTGTTAGTGTCGAAGGAAGTTCGATTTGAACAGAGTGGAGGATAACAATGTAATATGAAAGGCAACGTTATGTCTAAGGGAAATGTCGAACATCATTTAACATCTATATATGCACACCAACAGAGATTCAGTATACGAACGAAAGAATGACTAAATAGTACAGCACCATTTTGTAAGTTATTCATAGTATCGTATAGTACAAATTAAGATAATTAACAAAATCACATGAGATATTACATTTACGAGTATGAGTAGGAATCGTGGTATTTAGAGTGAGTCAACGTGCTGAGCATATGCGATTGGATCGTGTGTACTGTTGTTAAACAATGTGATAACCAGCAATGAGCTTGTGCTTGGAAACATCTCTCAATATATTATTCGATGTGTATGATTAATTTGATGGTGGGTTTCCAACGAAGTAGTTGTTTGTGGATACATAATATTACGACTTGTAAGTAGCAGTGTAATGATAATATGTATCGTTATGTGATTGGACCAGGTAGCGAATTGAGATTGTGCGAATATTGATAGCTGCTTAGGTTTAGTTGGATCAAGTACAGCTCCTAAACAAACGATTGTTACATAGCACTGCTTGAAATAGAAGATAGTTGCGCGTAGATGTTTTAGAGAAATCTGAGCTCTGGTACATTGATTAGTCTTGGTCATCAACTGACTCCAGTGGTGATAGCTTTCTTTTCTGACCTACAATCGATGCGTATGTGTCGCTGCTTGTGGAACGCTTGTTTTTACTCTCCCGCAACTTCACCAAAAATTCCGTCTGCACTTGAAGTTGTTGCTGCTTCAGGAATGTAACTTTGCCAATGATTTGTATTTGCCGTTCAACTCGCTCAATTTCCTTCTCGGTGTCTACCAGCATTTCATCGATGTTTTTCCCGCTGTGTAGGATCTTGCGGCAAATTGCTTCTCCTTCGGCTCGGCCTCTTGGAGCACTGGGTTTTTGTTGGGAAGGCATAGCTGTTCCAGTGCTCTTGCTCGCGTTATCCATGTTACCTTCACCTGCGAATGATGCTAACGATAAATACATTCGTAAATATTAGAGATAGATATAATTAGTCATTGTAACGATGTTATGTGTCCATCTATATAGTGATGTGCATATGGTAAACGAATCAAAATGCGAGACGGGATTGGGAAGAACTTTATATAGGTGCGGAGCGATAAGTGATGTAATTACCTGGTGTTAGAGAACAGCTGGTGTCTTTGAGTGCTGGCAGCTATAGCTTCGCTACTATTACTGGGGGAGAGAATAGGTTGTTGGTGAAGAGTTGTAATGTTAGACTGATAGCCGGGTGAGCTGAGCAAATTTATATCTGTTTTCCTATCTTGGTCCCCAAGGAATGTCATGAAGCAACTGACAAGTGTCCTTAGGTGTTGGTTAGTAGCACAATAATGGGCATAGGTGGTAGTTGGTTTCCATTGATGGTCTTCCGGTAGTGTGTATGCCTGACTCTATATGGAGTTCTGTTGGTCAACATGTGGGTTGGTCAATCAAGACCTTTATGGTAATATAATAGTGTAATACTTCATGGTAACTTTGGAGGTTGGTTCTTGAAATCATCGGACAACATATAGTAGTGTACGCACTAATATAACGTCGGAAGGTATGAAAAATGATGGCATCTAATGATATCCACACAGCCTCTGATTATGGTAAATGTACCTTTTGTGCTGTGTTGCTTACTAAATCGTTGCGGTGAAGTGATTTCGCGATTTATGTCATGGTACGAATTAATAACGTAATGGAAATTGATGCAGCATGAGTATAACAAAGCTACGTGTGATTGGTGCGCGTGTGCTTGTGTGCTCAGTGCATATGTTACATCAAAATTTCGATAATGTTGCTAAACATACCTTCGTCAACAGATGTAGTGTCAAATACATTCGTAATTGCTACCAGCTCCAGAAATTATTAAGTTGTTTTCGATTTTGGTATGGTGGTGTGACGGTATGTCCAATTAGAAGGTGGAAACCCTAATGCACACAACGGGGACGAATTAAAGTGAATGAAACGGCTGAACAGTGAATCAATCCGAATATGTCACGATACAAACCTCGAATCATGACATGTGAGGCATGGTAAAAAATATACCCCATGAAATTATTAGAATAATATTGAGTGCATGTGAGCCTATTTCAATCTAACATGAGAATATGATATGGTTCGGTGAGCTTAGATATAATCTGCTGACATCCAAACACATTCAAACACAATCATCGCATACCTCTTCGGTAGAATGTGGCATATAATACTTACTTTATGGAAGTCATATTCCAATGATATCAATCAGTACGTCTTAGTAATATGTATGCCATAACATGTGCGTGGGCGTTAACATAAGTCATAAAGGTAGAAATAGCATAACAGTAGTAGCTTACAGATGTTTAGGATATCATAATACAGAATTAAGTAGTAGGCGTACACCAGTCTACGGAGTTGAAACCCAAAATAAGTTCTTCAAGATTTTGTCTGAGCCATCAGTTACGTAGTAGTTATGCTCGATACACAATAATGCTGAACCTGGGAATGCTTGGATCAAGGAGTTCAAATACACAAGCATCACCAATTTGAATGTCAGCATATTGTGTGAAGTCATACCAGTGTATGCGACGCTTGATGTCATTCTCGGTAGAAGTCAGACAGCAACGGCATTTCCACTTGATATCTCCTGCAGCAGTCTCAATTACAGCATAGGGGGTTGCGTCCTTCAAATAATCCCTTGTAAAATATGCTGGAATATTCTGTAATGGCAGGGATGGGAAAACAAATGATTTAACATGTGCGTGTGCAGACGATGAGTAAAACACAAATACGAACTGAAGACTTACCACGCCACAACATTTAAGCAGGTGAGATTTCATAACTTTTACTGTGAAACAGGGGTTGTTGCTGTGAATTTTGTAGTTTGTTGCTTTGGTAAAGGCATGGTCAGCTGCATTGCCTGTTGAATTATCCGCAATAGGTCCACGATTGTAATTGATCTCCACTGTTTTTAAGTTGTAAATCGTCACTTTAAACTTACAATTCCCTTCATAATCAAACGTCAGCATGTAACCAAATGTTAGGGAGTAGTATTCTGCGAATTCCCTCCAGCCTGTTGTAAAGTAGATGTCATTCCCGTTGGCCTTGAGTTTCATTTCCCACATGCGGCCATCTACAACATGAAGCTCAGCAGCAGCGACCAGTTCGGACCGGTGATGGTTAACAAATTCATCTGGCAATCTCTGCAATGTTTACATTGTAGAAATTTAAGAGGATTTGCTGATAGGTATGTGTTATGCAGGTAAGCATGATAACCAAAATGTAAAGGTAGATGCAACTAACAAACTACCAATTTGTTGTTGTTTTTCTTATCCGCAGTGATGATTCGAAAGAACTTCATGGTTAGTTCCTTGGACGTCGGTAACGGAACCTTGTACCTGCAACTGTGATTGAAAAGTCATCATGATGTCAGTTGAGATCAAGTGTGATAGGAGATCACAGCAAGGACAACTTTACGGATACAAAACATTGCTTTAGGTCGAAAGACATAACACATATTACGCAGTAGAAGTTCGGAGATGTTATGATAGGGAAATATGCAGTGCGAATGTATGGAGGATAGCAAAGGATAGCACATGAACAGGTGCAAAGTGCAGTTATACATAATTCGTCGGAACAAACTAAATGGTGGTATGTAACATTCAGATAGTGTAGATTTACAAAGTCACATGATAACTTCAAAAGACAGGGTGTTTTTCGAAGGCAGGGACATTGATATTAGCACATGTTGTTATACTCAGCAACTCAAAACTAAACATTATCGTGTCAGTAATGCTTACATCAACTGAATGACTGTGACTAACATACATGGTAGAAATTGGTATCTTGCGATCACATTTTCGTAGACAACCTCACATATTTATGTTCGAATGTTTGAGGCAGATGAACATTATTTTTATACGAAATATATTCAAGTGAGCATTTTGGTACTCTAAATATCTGGAATTTTAAATGTATTAGGCCGACCAGTCAAGCATTTCGAGCAAATGCATGATATCGTTCTACTATATATTATATTCGCAACTTGTTTACATCATTTAAGCAATAGCCAGATCATCATGGCAATTAATAAATATACAAATTGTGATATCTGTCGTGGTTAATTACACATTAGGTTCATCCAAATATATTTCAGCCAATTACAACGACAATTCTGATGTGGGTTTGAATACAATATTATCATAATCAGTGGATGGTACACCATGAAGTAAAAGCAGCGTCTTATTCCATTCATGTAACCGAATCTGTAACACAAAGTACATGTGAAAGAGAGGGGAGAAGAAAAACACGGTATGTGTGATACCAACTCGTATGAACCCGGTGGGGGAAAAACATATTAAAGGAAAGTAGGGCAAAAAGAGAAGAAGATATAGTTGCTGAGTTAAAATTGCATGTCGATATCAGTTAACATAACCAAAAATTACTGTTTAATTTAACTGGTTTAAGTATCATGCCTAGCAGTACAAAGATAGCTGTATTGCAAAGTAACTCGGATGGTGAGCATAAAACTGTGGAGTTGAAGCTCTGGATTCATTCTAACATCTGAGTTTCAACGAATCTGTGGAAATTGATAGTGGGTATCTTGCGTTACATCTTGAATTGAAACAGCTGACTTAATATTGAAGCAAACGAATCAAAGATCTGTGTATAGAGATCGCAAGGTATAAACAAGTAACAAAGACTGAGTAGTACCTGGTTCAAGACGATGAACAGTGAGAGGCCGGAGGCGGTGAAACTGAAGAGCTTTGTGTGGGGTGGATTTCTTACTGCTAGGAACGGAGGAGGAAACTGAAGAGACAAAGGTAAAGTAGTTCTAGTCTTGTAAGTATCGAAATATAATATTGCATCTTAATTTAAAATATATTTAATTCATGCTGCAATTAATTCGTCCTTAATTAATTCACCTACAAAGAACAACCAATTGCATTGACTGGTGTCATGTGGCCATTGTCTTAAGGGCATTTCGGGGTTTGGGTTTTTTCTAATATTGCAAAATATTATTTGTGTACATGATACGCGAGCTGCACTGGATTATTTATATATTTTGTTCCTAATTCAATACCGATTACATTGACTAAAATATTGCATATACCACATGAAACACACCTAAATTTAAATAGAAACAATTTTAATACAATTTAGTATCGTACGGATCATTCAATAAGAGCAGATGCAACATTAAAGTATCCTGCTAACAGTGGTAAGACTTGATATCGGACAGTCGTTAGCGAGGATGCATTTTTCCTTTTTTATTTTAATTTACATTAATGTAACTAACGTCGGCAAGCGTATGGCATTACCATCGTTACATGGGTTAACATATCACTAAGTCATGTTTATGAACTTGATACTTGGTGTGGTACATGTTAATCTTAATATCTCACTTTATTGTTATACAATGTTATTTACCTGTACGCAAGTAGTGTTTTCATATGAGTGATTGAACACTACAAATTTGATAACTTGTGACCATTATGCATGTGATATGCAATACAATTTATAGTTGACGTTGTATAAACTAAAATTATCACTACGATTATATATATATATATATATATATATATATATATATATATATATATATATATATATATATATATATATATATACACACACACACACACACACACATACACACACACACACATACAAGTGATACACCCAAAACATATTGTTCGTTAAAGTGAAACCATTGCTTAACAGAAAACAGGAAACATAGACGGCAACACCATTGATGGATGATGTTACTTAAAGTAGATATACAAATGAGAATAAGGTCAAAAGCACTTATCGTAATTTGTGCTGTTATTACAAACAAAACACACGAGCGTTTATTCAAAACATTGCTAAACCAAAAGAAACGGCTGTAGCACGGAGATGGTCGGCATCGCTTAACCACGTACAATGTGACGCACTATCCAACCATTTATATGATTAATGTTTATGTTGTTGCATCGTGATAGGAGGATATGGAACTTCTTGTTTGCACTGTTCATATTAACAGTGTGAAGCACATTCACTTGTTCCTGCAAATTCATAGAGAATGGCAAATCTTAGCTAACAAATCATATGTAATACTATTCTGTGGGAAGTTGTAACCGGTACCTCGTTCGTCATTGTGGCCATCATATCTGCCGTTTTTCCTATTACAATCTCTACCTCTTGACCAAAGACTCTTGTCTCAAGTTCAGCACTGCCGTCATGTAGTTGTACTGTCAAACGTCCCCTGCATAATAACGGTGCCATACTGTTGCAAATAAGAATATTACTGTTGACATAGGCTGGAGTGGTGGCAACACCCTCAGACATGTAATGTAAAATAACAACAGTACGTACCATGGTTTGGCGGTGCAGTCATTATTCTGGCAGTAGGAGCACTGGTATTTGTTGTCGGGTGAACGATGCACGACACGATAACATATATCACATGCATAGTACCACGAACGCTGGTCTGGTGGTAATGCATGAACATTGGCCTTTATCCAAATTTCGTTTACTGTATGCTGTAAAGCCCCATTTCGGTACGATAGGGGGAAAAAAGAATGCGATAGTTAGAAAAATATGACAGATGAAGGAGTTATTGCAATAGAGAGGATAGCATCATCTAATTACGACTGAACTTTAGCATTATGTAATAGTAGCTAAGGATGTGTTCATATTGTTGCATCAGATACCCAGATTGTTGTTAAAAATGTATGAAACAGAATCGTTACCGGTAATGTAGGTAAGTCTACTATTTCAGAGAGCTTCATGTGTTGTTGATGTAGACGAATTCTAATAGATGGTGAGGCTGCAGCAATACCCTTTTACATAGATGTTGGAGAAGAGTGAGAACTGAAGGAGCATATGTATATGTGTGTGGTGTAATGTAAAACTGTGTGGAGTAAAGTATTTATAGCAAAATTGTAATAAGCATTTATTGTACCTACCAAGTGTGCATGGTGTATACTGATGGGTTTGGGATACAGCTGTTTGTTTTAAAAACGATATGATTGATATGCAGATCACGTGTAATTGTTATGTCCGATTTATATAATCTGCAGATGTAAAGCATTTGATCATTACTGAGGGGCTTACATTACATATAATATAACCATTGTATGTGGTTCGAGAATTTGTAAACCGTGCTATATATGCCAGTCGGTATAATGATAGGTGGACATATATATTTTGTAATGGTCGTAATAAGTAAACGTCGGTACAGATGGAGGTGGAGACAAAGTATCTTATTGATAAATTACATGCATAGCTATTCGCGACTGTTTTGTTGCTATTTATGTGCGATTGAATAATATTAATAGCTGCAGAATAAATTCTTAGTTAGGTAAGTAGTAACCAGAGTATCGATCACATAAACTTTACACTGTGATTGCTATAGCATAATTTGCCAATTCAGATACAAAAACGCAGTATGTTTAGTTGTGGATTTCGCAACTATTTTCATTCATGGCAGTGTATAAGTTTATATGTATAGCGGCGTGATGGTAGCATACTGTTAGGAGTTTAATCGATGCATTTATATTGGTTTGGGGGTACCGTAGGCTATTAACCTTATCGTACTCCTACTCATGTATAGATGGCTGGGAAACTTTAAATAGAGGGAAGAAGATATGCTACAACACACTGGTTTAAGGAAATATTAAACAAAACTGGAAAATACATATCACACTCGTAGTAGGATTACGCAGTTATTTGAACACAGCATACATAATGGTGAGTGAAGACACCTCAGCAGGTTCAGAGTGATGATGTTCAGATTAGTCTGCGTTCACAGTGTTTGGATGACCGTAGATTGTCTGGTAAATCCAATTAGGGTATGATTTCCGAGTGAAGATCGTTTCAATTTTTTTGACAGTGGGAGGACTTAGAATACCTCGCACTTTACTTATCTTCCAACCCAACCACATAGCGTCGTGCGGTGATTCAGGGAAAGTGTGAGTGGTTGCCATGCCGAACTCGTGAAGCATGCCAATGTTCTCGGCAATGATTAGCGGCGGTTGTGTTTCTATAATAACCAAGATGTCAGGTTTGTATTCATGATGTAAGTTCTGAAGGGTATGACCAAATTGCGCAGCATTAGCATTCTGGCAATTCCAAATCAGCATACGCATTGACGGACAACTTGAAAGAAGAGGCATTTCGATGGTAGCATCCCACTTGAGAATGCGTCGAGCGTTTTCATGGTTCCCGACAGCATCCTTGGTGGATGCAACATGGATGCAGTGCATCTCGTTACCTGCTGATGAAGGATCACATAATTTAGCTACCACCTTAACTTGCTCAACTGTCCAGTTCATCCACAAAAGCTTCGGTTTGGTATCGTTTGTTGGTATAAGGAACTCAACAGGAGCTGCATTGAGGTTGTGTCTTCTCGTATCGAGTTCTGCCATATTCCTATCAACATGGAACAACATTAGTTATCAAGTAGCTATCCATACATCACAATTTCTGTTACCTAACCATTTCATTAGATGTTTATTCAGCTGAAAACATACGATACTATACTGTAGAAACACTATTTACTTGTTGATTTGTTAAGATTGAATGAAGGATGAATACATACAAAGGATTTATCAGTTTGCCTACTTCAAACACACAACAATGGGTGGAATAATGAACGGGTTGAACGTGAAAGCAGAAGAAATATATAGACCGCTAACATGATGTGAGTTTTAGGGTGATGTGAGCGATGAATTTGTCATATATTAAATGTAAATACTACACATACATACGCGTGTTGATCAGACACACATCACACTTACCTGATTGCAGTGGCAACAAGTGGTTGTGGTCGATGCAAGAGTCAATAGATGATGAAGGATAATTCAATCTACCAACACACGATAATCAGTTGCGTGGTTTACATTGCAGTTGTTTCTGTTACCCAAAGCGAGTTTTATAGTGATAAGTGATTCTATTTGCGATATCTTAGGTAACCATGTGACACTTACGTCAAATCCTTTTGGTTGTGTATGATCTGTGTCGTGTTGATGGTCCCAGAGCATAGTTTGTTGTTTACCTCAAATATATTGTGTTTCATGTTCATTTGCAGCTATGGAACAACATGTGGCATTGCACTGTCAGTTTGTGTTTGTATGCATGGCTCATAATGTGTGGTACACCTCTCAATGTGATGGGGAATCTAATTCTGATGATCACTACATACAAATTAACGACTGAAGAGTGCCTATGCATACATAAACAAATACCTCAAAACAGATTCCTATACCAATTGTATCTAGATTAGATATTATGGGAAGGACAAATGCTACTGCTTTGTATCAACAAGCTGTGTTCAATGATCGGGGTTGAGTAATGTGAATGAGATACTTGATCAGATAGTGTACATTATTATTGTATGTACGACACATTACTTAAAGCAAAGTATTTGCCTGGGAGACATCCTCATATTTTGTATAAGTTAAAAAATGAATACGTTATCATAGAAGTGATCGTCGTCTTTCTTTCTCAGTGGCTCTGCATACATTCAGCTCATCTGATGCATTCCGAGCCAAATGTGGCCTGAAGATGTACATTTCATTGATGCACACCTGCTGTTTGAAAGGGACGAATTTATCTACTGTGCAGCACCTGAGTGAGAGCTTGTACTGTCATTTCATTCACGGGTTAATGTACCCGACCGCCACAGGAGGCACACAATTCAATGTCATTGGGAAACTACATTATATCTTATTGATGGAATCTTCATAGTGGTGTATTTACTGTTGCAATGCATTTATCTTCATCGGCAGGTGGCAGTGTTTGCAACTTGCGATGCAAATGTTTCATATGTATTCTGAAAACATGCAGAAATTTTGGCAGCCGATAAGATTTACACCGCCCATTGTATATGTTCAAACGACTGTTGATGTTTTATAAATTTATTATCGCCATTGGTGTATTAGACAATATATGGTATATGGGTTGGCGAAATGACTTGTGGGAAAGACGTTATCATGACTGATATAGTGCGCATCATGAAATTGATACATAACGAACGCTACAGTGCAGAGGCCAAATCAATATTACATGTAATCACTATATTCGTTAGTAATGTTTTGAATGTGAACCAGATATGATTAACACTTTCCACACCAGTAATGGTGGTTGCTAAATTACTGTTTGATTTTTCGTGAGGCTAGCTATGTGTGGTAGTTCTAACGAAAAGGTGTCAGCAACTTGGAGTAAGGAAGTAGGTGTTCCGTACCTTCGTAGCCCCAGTTACATTGACATACCGATAACTCGTGAATGTAAAATCGGTCGATGATGATCCTATTCACATCGTAGTAGGCACAAGTATTTGATAATATCCATAATTGTAGAAACTGAAAGTTGCCCATTTATGCATATTGCAAGATTGTGCGTATTTTAGTGTATTTTATTTTTTATTTAAGTGAATCCAATTTTTCCTAATTTTACACTAACTGCGGAAAAAACCCCTGATTAATAAGACACAAAATAAGAAATGAACTATATGAAATAATAGCAACAAAATAACGAAAGATTGATTTTATTGAGTTGATGGGTTTTATACCCAAAAGATACAACTGATCTGAGATAGGACCACATTTAATTTCATATATAGAAAGAGATACGAAGCATAGTGTCAAGGAGATAGGGATTTTGGGTTTGTGGGACCGTTAACCAATTGGATGCCGTGGTCGTTTGTCGGACTTTACCAATTGGAACCCCGAGTTCAGCAGATCGCTTTTATACACGAGCCTATTCTTTGGTATCCGTTTTCATGTTCGCTGCGTATATAACCAAACTCAACCATATGCGTAATTTGGGTAAAATTGTTACATTGATTTACCAATTACAGCATAACAGAAATTCTAACGCATCGTTGCAATCGCATAGCTTGCAGTAGGTATAAGTTAAACCGATCCAACATTTGTTCTTAACCTTCAGTAGCGGTACTTTATTGAAAGTAATTATTAAATGCCATATTTAATATGCTTGGTAGCAGAACATATTAGGGAGCTGGCAAATCCCATTAATGATGTCGTTGATACAATTTCCCTTTTTTCTCCGCGTCAATAATATCTTGAACATTTAAAGGGAGGTTGTACGTGTTGAAGATATGCTCACCATGCTGATATTTCACAGCATCACATAATGCATCTGCTGCTGAGTTTCCTTCACGATGAATGAATGTAATTGAGCATGAATGAAATTGTGCTTGCAATTGTTTAATTTCTGCAATCTCGGTACAGACATCACTCGAGAAGTCATGTGAGGTGAGACCTGTGATGTTGTCAATGATGTTTTTGGCGTCTCCTTCCGCCCACAGGTGCAGCCAGTTCTGATTCAATGCATATAGTAATCCATGCTTTAGAGCTGAGGCTTCTGCAAAGTCTGAGTTTTTCTGAGGGATCGTGTCAGCAAAGGCATGGAGAAACATGCCTCTGTGATTGCGAAACAGCCCAGCACGAACACTTGATGGACAACGGTGAGGCCGGAAATCACAGAAGAAGCCTCCATCAAAATTCAACTTAACTATGTTTCGTGGCGGTGGTGACCATTGGATGACCGGTTCACGTGTGAATGAGTTGTGTTTATGACGACGTGTGTGGACGTATAATGGCACGTCGTCTGTGCCATTATAAGAGAGTGTATTGGTCATAATGACTGGGTAGTCTATGTGTTGAGTGGCATGTGTGGGAGGTACAGAATATTCGTCATGCACAGGCAACAGGTGGTTGGATGTGAACGTATCTGTGTACGGTTGGTTTATTAGCCAACCATTGGAAGCACTTGGTGAAGATGAACCATATGCTATTCTAGGTTCAGTAGCCTGGTCGATGTGTAGGTGGGAACGGTGGTCTAGTGGAGAAGGTGGGAACAGTTGTGGGTCATGACAAACGTTAGAGAGATGTAGTGGGTAGCTTAGTTCAGGTACAAATGGTCGGTTGCTCGGCATTTGATGAGTGGGGGAGGTAGCCATCGCAGCACCAACCTCATACATTGGGTAGCTGCACCTATAGTTGCTTCCTTCTTCATGGTAACCATCGGCTGCTGATGTTGGATATGAAGTATGATACATTCGGTTGCTTGTGCTGTAGAGACTGGATGGTGATAATTGGGATCGAGGTGACAGGTTGGGAGGCGGCATTTGTTGCATAGAGGATCCTGGGTCTAGGGATGGATGATAAGGACTGCGCAGATGGAGTGAAGGGAGGTTCGTAAACAACGTTGTCAAGCTCCATGATGAATCATGAGGTTGGTCAGGGTTCGTAGGCATGGTAGGTGATTGCAGTTATAAGATACTGAATTTCCTCACAAGGTTCGGTGCGTTTTATAATGATCTGGATGAAAATTAATGTGACAAGTGTTTGTTTCGTGAGCCGATTCCAGAGGTAGTATGCATGATCGGTGGACAGCAACACAAGGGTTTGGTGGTAGGGTCTATACTCTGGACGTCTGTTCTAAATAATATAATCGTATATTCTTGTGCACATAAAGCAATGTTGGTACATAAATGTATTCTGGTTTAGCGTGCATATCAATCAAGGTAACCGCTTCCTAACATCATGCATGATAGGAAGCACAATTGACATAGTTATGCACAACTGAGAATACACACAAGGAGAATGCTACATTCTCATTAAGCAGCTACACACAAGAAAGTTTATAAGATGCATATCGTGGACAGATGTGGACACGAATTGGGATGAACTATGTCTATGGATGCAATGCGTCCACCCGGCAGGAAGTTTAATCATAACATATGATTCCCATATTGAGGTTACTTTAAGTGAGCTTGGTACTATGCTGATCTTAATTATGATTATCAGTAGAGAGATATAGCCCTTTATTTTTTCCTCTATGATATATGTTAAATCTTCCTTTATTTCTAAGTAATATTGATGATTGTAGTAAAATATCATAAAAGGTTAGTAAAGAGTTAAAGATTATACAAAACTTCATCTGTCCACGAATTGGGATAAACTGTGTATATGGATGCAATGCGTCCACCCGGCAGGAGCCTCCACCCACACCACGTAGGGGTCTCGCGTGCACAAATAAATTGCAAATTATGCAATGACAGACAGCAACGACATAAGTAATATTGATGATTGTAGTAAAATATCATAAAAGGTTAGTAAAGAGTTAAAGATTATACAAAACTTCATCTGTCCACGAATTGGGATGAACTGTGTATATGGATGCAATGCGTCCACCCGGCAGGAGCCTCCACCCACACCACGCAGGGGTCTCGCGTGCACAAATAAATTGCAAATTATGCAATGACAGACAGAAACATATGATGTGCTTCCACCCGGCAGGAGCCTCCACCCACACCACGCAGGGGTCTCGAATGCACAAATCAAGTTAATATTATGCAGCAGATTAAAAGTAAAGATGTGTATATATTTATATCGTAGTGTCTGCATATATATATATATATATTTATATATATAGGGGGTTAGGGTACAATATTACACCAAAAAAACGCAGGGCTGTGGATAGGACAGAATTTATAAACTGCACCTGCGCATATGTCGTTCCAGGCCTAAACATAGTTCGCTAACCCTATGCAAACGTCGTATAGTGCGCCATATATATCCGGTAGCATATGCATGATGACTTCACAACATTGATGCTTCCTCCACCTGGCGAACACTCCATTTTTTGGCCCACCGCCTGTTCTGGTTAGTCGATGGAGCAATCTTAAAGTAGAATCTTTTCTTGCTGCTGGTTTCGTTAGCCTTAGTTAGGACATCTTGCTGTTCCTGTAATACAATTCTGAAGTTAATATTCAACAAATGAAATAATGAAAACAGTTGTAAACAACAGTAGTTAAGTACGCATGCAAACAGGTGCAACGGGCACTCACATACCTCAGGTAGCATTGCAGACAGAGTAACTGCGCTTTTCTTCAAGATTGTCTCCACTGCGTGGCCGAAGATGGTGACGTTCAGTTCACCAGTAGCATCACTGATCTGTAGGCTTAGACGGCCCCTGGGCAAAAGTCAGCCACGGTAAGTAACTTTATTGTATTAAAAATATTTGCAAAGCTCAAGCTGCTGTTATGCATATGTCGTTGATGTTCTGAAGGACAATATCTTACCACGGCACCACAGTGCATTCAACGTTGGCACAGAACGGACAAGTGAAGCTGTCACCTACGATATGACTTGATGCACGACCGCAATGATTGCACGCGAGGTACCACGGACGCTGATCAGTAGGTAGCGCAAGCACGGAGACTTTCAACCAGAATTCAACACCTACTGTCTGCATATCCATATGTCAGAAAGGTATGAGGCAACAGTGACGAAGCTTTCGGCGAACAATGAACGCGGATAACTGTTTCCATAGATTTGTTATGATACACATAATATACATTTAAATAAAGCAATGAATACAATTGCTATACCGGGTTCGTTGGTAAATCTTCAATTTTGGACAGTTTGAACTCTGGTTTAGGCGTCTTCGAGACCTTTTTTGATAGCAAAATATGAGGGTCCCTTAGTGCATCGACCTTTTCGTAGTTTGCATCACGCCTGTAAGTTAATCCACATATCAGTTTAGATTCATATCAAAACGAAACAATGCAATAATGTCCAGGTGTGTACAAGAGATTCCGGCAGGGAGACCTCCGTGTACACCGTACGTAGTGGATCAGGGATCGCACAGGAAGAATAGGGGTGTGTGTAGGGAGAGAGTAAGTCAGTAGCAATGTCTGAGAGAGAGACAGAGGTTTGGCAGAGCTTCCGCGTATGGCAGTGTTGTTCTCCTTGTATGGAAAGAGTAACGATATATATATACTGGAGAACGTGACCGTTGTAGTGTGGTTAATGCGCCCATTAATGGCGGCTTAATTAGCTTAACCATAACGGCACGTTCGTCCGAGTATATAGGAACCGTTATAGCACGTGGTGCGCGAGTACCGGAACCGTTACGAGGTTGACCGGGTTTGACCGGATTGACCGGGTCTAGGGAGCTCGTGCCATAGATCTCTCAAAACAGTTACTAAAGGTCGCGCGCGGGCTTGGCTCGCACGCGACAGGGCTTACCCTAGCCTCCAAACCACAAGTCCCTACAAGTCCCGTGCAGTGGTATGCGAGGGCTCTGTCTCGCAGCCCCCACATGGATCAGCTCGGCTGGTGATCCTGTGTGTGTGGAGCACAATATGGTGTGCTGGATGATCGCCACGTGGCCTAGATCTGCCATGTCATAAAGCAGTATCTACATTAGCCCCCTTTCTGCGCGTGAAGGCTCGTAGCTGTATAGGCTTCCATGCGCGGAAACCAACATGCGCGTCGTCGCCACGCACCAATTCAAATACGGGTAAGTTCAGCCCCCGTGCGTGTCATTATGACCTAAAACCCCTAGAGTCGTGCCGTCTGACCTTTAGGGTTTTAGGCGTGACGTCAGCCCGTCCTGTGATTGCGCGATACGACGGTGACGGTTGCGATTCGACTACTGAAGGGACGCAACCTCTCATTCTTTTGGATAAATACCTTGTATCCCATTATTGCAGAGCATCACTTCTTTCTCTTAAAGTGAATGGTACCCGGAGATCTTCGAGAGCAGATCCAGATAATCAATCATCAGTTCAGAACTGCAAATCGTATTCTCCAATTGTGCATATCCAAGCAAGCTTCAAGGAAACAAGGTTGGCCTCGTTTACTTTTGATTTAAAATACCGGCGTTTGCCTTGAACTGCGTTGAATCTGTAAACCCATGAAATCTTGTGAAGAGGCTTTGATCTTTGAACCTGCTTCGTTTTTAATCTTTCAATCGATATTGGATCTTGCAACTCCCCAATTTCTGGAATCGGCACCGGAACTGTTTGCTTCCCTTTGCATAGATCTCGAATTCCAAAATTCAAACTGACTGGTGTGGTATTTCTCCCCCCCCTTTTTTTTTTGCCCTTTCGCAGGAATGGCCAAAACAAGAGTGACCAGACCCGTCAAGGAAGACGAAGAGATGCCGGAGCTTCCGCAGGCTCTGTGGCGAAAAGCCCCCTTTCTGGGTGGGAAGGATTTTTATCACGCAAGGGTGAAGGCGAAGAGGATGCCTGATCCTATTCCAGTTGAGCGGTTGTTGACGCTGACTCGCCCAGTTAACTCAGTCTTGCTCGAGTTGGTTGGCTCCGAGGATGTGGTTCGATTGGGGATCGAGAATGGGCACTTCCCATACACTGCGATTTCTACTCAGGCGTTTGTCCAGAAGTTGGACTATATGGATGAGTGGACTGACCACGTGTTAGATAATTACGCCGAAACTCTTGATGAAGCCGGCATTTTCTTTGCTGTTCGTGCTATGAAGGGTGCTGCCGTGAAGTTGGATCAATCCATGCTTCTAGACCTTCTGTCCCGCTATTCGCCTGCGACTCACACGTTTCACTTTGCTGAGTTCGAGGCTGCCCCCACGCTCGAGGACGTTCAAATGTTGTATGAGCTTTCCCCCATGGGCGAGGTGGACCCCTTGAGTCACTTAAGGACATCTGCGGAATTGGCCTTGTACGCGCAGATGGAGGAGTGCCTAGCAGAGGTGAAGAAAATCTCCACTCGGTGGACCAGTACAAAACCTCTTCCGAACTGGCAGCTGGTTGATACGTCTGCGAAGAATACCTGGAACAAGTGGTTGCAGTACTTCTTCCGAGACTATGCGAGCAGCAGCATTACTAAGAAGCTTTTGAGCGAGAACCCGGAGGCCGAGAATTACGTAGAGGGCAAGGGTTATCACCTGACCCTTTGTGCCTTTCTTTGTGCTTGGCTATCGAGATATCTGATTGATGGTCACCCCCATGACGGGGTCTTCTACCATGTACTGCCACTTTCCGTGAGGCTCGCTCTTGGCCAGAGAGTCGCACTTGGACCCTTGGTCTTGGGCACGCTATATTACAGGCTGGATCAGCTGGTTCTGGCAATGAGGGAATCGCGTGGCCGCCTCGATGTTCTGACCTTTGTCAATATCAGCTTTTTGACAATGTGGGTTTTCGAGCGTTGGCCGTCTTATGCTCCAACTCCCCTCCCACTCGAGAAGTGGTGTCCCCCAGGCGAGACAGAGGCGCGCAACAGCGGAAGAGCTGCGAGATGGTTTGGAGCAGGCAACACCAAGTGTACTTGGAGTTTGATATGCGACAAGCGAAAGGAGTTTACTGCCAGGCCTTATGCCATACGTATCGAGAATGTGCGGTGGTTTCCAAAGCTATACCCCGCCAAGGGTATGGTCCTGTCAGAAGACCTTTTGTTTGAAAAGGGCTCGCATTTCCATGAGCGCTATCGTGAGTTCTTCTGTTGGTGTCTGCGAGGTTCTCTTCCTGCACTTACAGAGCATATTCGTGAGCTCGCGCCACGATATGAAAGGCTTACAGTGGATGTTGACCCCACTCGGGTCTCTCCTCAGTTTGGTTTCGATGCAGTGGCCCCATCGATCTGGCCCCAGTCTATTATCAGAGGGTGCTACAAGCGCTTACTGACAAAGGAGTGCAGGACGGTCCTCATGAGTAATCTTCCCTTCGAGCAGCCTGCGGGAACTCGCAAGGGTGGTTGTTCCCAGAACTGGATCGCATACTGGATTGCCCAGCAAACGAGGATGGAGACAGAGGCGGCGGCACAGCCAGGAAGGGCCCCCTTGATCAAGAGAAACTCTTTTCCGTTTCGTCCCAATTGCAGTTTGAGCGAGTCTGAATACGGTTGCTACTCGTTGTTGGACCGCGAGAACCATTTGTGCCCCGATTTCATTCTGAAGGAGCAAGTCGATGCCATCAAGAAAGGTGACACGCAGGTCATCAAATATAGCAAGGCGTTTGCTGAGGTAAGCAATTTCCTTGTGCTTTAAGCTTTTTTGATTTCCTTGAACTGATGCTTTCATTCCGTATTGTTCAGTGTCATGTGCGGAGGTTCGCAGCTGGTGATCGCTCCAAATCGCTGGTGGACACTATTGTTGCCACCAGAAGGAAGGGGGAGGCGTACCGGTTAGCTTGGAGGATGGATGCCGAGGTCGAAACAAAGGTTCGCGCAGCCATGAATACTTTTGCTGACTCGCTGATAGACAACCCTCCGGCTCCGTCTCCTCCTAGAGATGACCCGTCCCCTCCAGCGACTGCGGCGCCGAGAGTGAAAAGACCTAGGCAAAAGGGAATTACGATTTCTTCCCCTAGGAGCGCTCCAGCTTCTCCCCCAGTGAAGTCCCTTTCTGTCAAGGACAAAGGCAAGGGTCGCATGCCCAGCAAAGTGCGAAAAGATCTCGCAGTTGAGACTTTTGTCCCATTCAACCAAGAGGAAGAGGAAGAGAGGCAGGAGCCTCAGGCGAGTATTGGAGAAGAAGAAGGAACAGTTGTGATGCGCGAGGAAGAGTCAGGAGGTACTTCCGCCGCATCTCCTTGTCTTTTATCATGACTTCTATGCAGTCCTTTTCTTTGAACCAAATATGTATTCGCAGATGATGACGATGAAGCCGTTGGTGGCCTCGTGGCCAAGAGGCAAAAGAGAGATGCCCATTCTGGCGTTTCAGATGATCCGATAAGCGAGGATGTTCTTGCTGAGTCCCGGAGGACAGCCGCGGAGGCTGCTGAAAGAAGAAGGCAGCGAGAGGAAGAGGAGCTCGAGCGTGTGAAGCAGCGGAGCCTCGAAGAGCAGCATGTCGACGACTAAGTGCGTCCAGTCGGCGAGGAAGACGAGCTTCCCGAAGAAGTGGCTCCCCATGTGGAGGAGGAAGATGAGGTTCCCGGAGGGGATGCAGCAGAGCTAGAGCAAGTCCAAGCGGACTTCGCAGAGATCGCAGGTGGCGACAAAGGTGAGATCTTCAATCTCGCAGTTACTTATAGAGATGTAATTGTGGGTGCATTAAAGCACGGTGTGCCAAAACCTGACATTCGCCGTTGGTTGGTAAGCAAATGCGGAGAACCCTCAGGTAATTATTTTGAGTGATATGCGCATGCTAGGCTGTAGCCACTTGAGGCAAGATCATGACTGGTTTACTCGCATCCCAGGTCACGCCTCTCTTAAAGATTTGCTTAGTGAAGACACACTGATAGGGCACGGTTCCACGTCCCTAGTGTATGATGAGGATACCTCTATCCCACCTTCGCGTGGAGGTGCTTATTCTTGGCTTTAGTAAAGATAGCGAAATAACTTTTAACACAAGTTACCTCATATTATCGCATTCGGTATCGCAGGTCATGCTGAGGAACCTGAGCTGGAGCAGAGAAGCCAGACTTCTGCATCCCATGTTCCAATTTCGAGCTCCCATACTGAGAAGCCCGTCGCAGCTGCTGGGCGCGCAAGTGAGCATTTCGAGGATGTCATTGAACTCTCCGATGATGTCGAAGCTGATGCTGTGCCGATGGACGAAGGTGTCCGTACCGGTGGTGGGGAAGAAAGGACGAGTGATGCTAATGTTTTCGCATCTGAGAATGTCCTTCGCCCAGCAACTTCGGCTGTCCCTGCGCCTCCGGCGATGACTGAGCCAGAAGCAGCTATTCCTGCGTGGAGCATTTGGGGCTCGCAGGTTGGGAATGTAGTCGCGGCTGGTGCAGCCTACACTCTTCCTCCTGACTACGAGAGGTTGGAGCTCACAGCTGATAGGAGAGCCATGGAGCGAGGGCAGTCTTCGAACAACCCGGTGGCTCGCATTCCCTCTATTCATGAAATTCTGGAAGGCACTGGTAAGTAGAGATTTACAGTTCGCACGTCGCATTATTTGCTTGTGAGTTCTGACATTACAACTCGTTTTTGATGTCTCAGGTTTGAAGCAAACCGATGTAGACTGGGTGGTTCGAATGCGCCTCAGATACCCCCGCTCGTTCGTGAGGTGTCTGGAGATCGTTCCTTTTGACAGGAGGCTATTCCTTACTGAAGCCATTTGGATACTGGAACAGCTGTGTGCGGCTACACCTGCGACCATTTCGGCCCAGAGTGCTGAATTGCTGTGTGGCTTGTGCCAAAATCTCGTGCTCAAAGTCCAAGGCAGACTTGGTTTGAAATTCCTCAAGGACAGAGTTACACTGATTCGCGCAGCTGTAACCTTGAATCTCGGGCACCAGAATCTCGCAGCTGAGATGCAGAAGGTGGAGCAGCAGAAGCAAAAGGTTGATGAAGCTTTGAAGCTGTATCACGAAATGAATGCCAAGTGCGAGCAACTAAAGCAAGAAGTGCAACAAGTGGAGAGGCTGATCGAGCAGTTCGAGCCCCAGGACTCCTTAGTCAAAAATTTGTTTTGACTTTTCAAATTTTGAAAAGAAAACAAGAAAATGGCTGAGACATTAATGTAATGTTTTGAAACATTAATGTAATGTTGCTAGGGTTTCTCCCCCCTTTTTTTTAACAACAAACAATGAGTTTGCCCGTTTTGCCCCTTTCGGGATTTGATTGGACATTTCTGTGCATATCCAATTATGACATCAGCAATTGATTCTTTGCTTGATTTTCGCGCTAATTTCTCGGCAGATAAGCACGCTTCCGTTGGGAAGTCCATCCGAATCATGACTATCCGTCATTTATTAGGATACGCAACCGAATCGTCGTAGCCTTTAGTAGGGTAATTGATTGTTACCGCTTTTCAAGGCGTAAGTGATTGAACTTACCCTCTTTTTGAATTTTGCTGACTCATCTTAAGCAACCGAAGAGTCTCCACAGGGCCTATATAAACCCCGTCTTTGCCATTTGGGTTCTTCATCCCAAACATGTGCTTTGCCGTGAGTCCTTACGACTGCTGGCTTCAACGCTTGCTTTTCGTTGATTCATGGCAACTTCAAGTTTTGAATCCTGAGTTTGCGCTTTGTGCTATAGAAATAGTTTCCAAGATCCACTTTATGAGGCTTATTGCTGTTTATAACCATCATAAAGAGGATGCAGATAATACCTCATGTGTGTTCGAAGAAATTTCTTCGTGTATTATGTGTGCAGGTCATGTTTCCGGCCGCCTCGTGGCGAGGTGCAGCGCCGAAGTGACCGTGCTACCGTCTCGTAATGAACGGCGGGATCCTCCTTCCAGTATCCGGGTAGGAGGATTTCTTGCCTCTTCGTTCTTGAACTCAGGGTTACGAACCGCTGTGTTCATCCCCGTCTACAAGGAGCCCTTGCCCTCGATCGCCGGAACCGGTGGTTCCTTGGGCAAATGTAATGGGGAGCATATCTGACAATGGTCTTGTCAGGTAGCAGGATGTCGAGCGTATGGCTTCATGTGGCTCTCTTTAGAGCAAGATTCCCCTTGCTACAGATGTTCACCCGCAGATCTGGGCATCGTGTAGCCGGCGTTTGAAGCCAGGGTGGTTCATTCTTTGCAGTCCGGGTTTCCGTACCGTATCTCTGCTGGCTGATCAGCCATTTTTCGAATGTATTGTAAGCCATGTTGGCTGTGTAGTTAGATGCGAGCTTTTTGCTTGTAAGCTGCTATCTAGATAGATAAATTGTAAGTCATTTGACTCATAATGATAAATAGCTTTTGTATTATCTGTTCTTTGCAACAAAATACAATTTCGCATGCGTTTCGGCTTGTTTTGCCTTGCATGATGCCATGTAATGATTTCTCATATGCGATGTCAATTCGCAGATATTTCGCTAGATCATTCGAAATCGTAATTTCGCAGCTGTGCCATCTTGACGGATGGGCTTGTAGTTGGTCGTTGTAAATCGTATGAGATCACATTCACAACTTTGCTATCGTTTCGGATAATTTTTCACATATCAATTAAGATCATTGAGCGGTGCGAATTGCTATCATAGAAGATAGGCTTTATTAGAGAATTGTTTGAGATCGTTTCTCGCATAAACTGCTATCACAGCAGATAGATCTTTAGAAGATCTGATAAGATGATTCTGCACTTACGTTGCCGTCATAACAGACGGGCTTGGGTGATTAACCAAAATTACTTTGCGTATAAATTGCTATCGTAACAGATAGGCTTGAGAAGATCATTATAAGATCGCATCTGTAGAACCTGCTATCTTCGAGAGATAGGCTTTAGATGATCGATTGAGATCATTTTTGTATTTCGCTGCTATCGCAAAAGATAGGCTTTGGATGATCATTTAAGATCGCATTTACGTTTGGCTGCTATCGTAGGAGACAGGCTTCAGATGATCATTTAAGATCGTATTCGTGTGGACTGCTATCGCGAAAGATAGGCTTCAACAGTCATTCAAGATCGCATTTGCGCTTGGCTGCTATCGTAAAAGATAGACTTTGCATGATCACTTAAGATCGCATTTGCATTTGATTGCTACCGTAAGAAGTAGGCTTTAGGTGATCAATTGAGATTACATTCGCATTGGCTGCTATCGTAAAAGATAGGCTCTGATGATCAACTAGGATCGCATTTGTATTTGGCTGCTATCGTAAGAGATAGGCTTTAGTGATCAATTAAGATCGCATTTGTATTTGGCTGCTATCGTAAGCGATAGGCTTTAGTGATCAATTAAGATCGCATTTGTATTTGGCTGCTATCGTAAGAGATAGGCTTTGATGATCAATTAAGATCGCGGTTGTATTTGTTGCTATCGTAAGAGATAGGCTTTGATGATCAATTAAGATCGCATTTGTGTTTGCTGCTATCGTAGAGATAGGCTTTAGTGATCAATTAAGATCGCATTTGTATTTGGCTGCTATCGTAAGAGATAGCCTTTGATGATCAATTAAGATCGCGGTTGTATTTGTTGCTATCGTAAGAGATAGGCTTTGATGATCAATTAAGATCGCATTTGTGTTTGCTGCTATCGTAGAGATAGGCTTTGATGATCAGCTAAGATCGCGTTTGTATTTGTTGCTATCGTAAGAGATAGGCTTTGATGATCAATTAAGATCGCGGTTGTATTTGTTGCTATCGTAAGAGATAGGCTTTGATGATCAATTAAGATCGCATTTGTGTTTGCTGCTATCGTAGAGATAGGCTTTGATGATCAGCTAAGATCGCGTTTGTATTTGTTGCTATCGTAAGAGATAGGCTTTGATGATCAATTAAGATCGCGGTTGTATTTGTTGCTATCGTAAGAGATAGGCTTTGATGATCAATTAAGATCGCATTTGTGTTTGCTGCTATCGTAGAGATAGGCTTTGATGATCAGCTAAGATCGCGTTTGTATTAATTGCTATTGCAGCGAATAAATCATTGTTAACAGGAATACCAAATAAAATAGAGCAATATAAGCGGCTAGAAATATGAACTTCTCATTTGGGAGAATTCTTTTATTATAACGCTCTCATATGGGAGAGAGATAGAATTACAATCCTCTCATATGGGAGAGGAGATTGCGTCAATCGTAGCCACATGAGATATTAAGCAACGTTATCATAAAACGTATGAAATAAGAGAAGTCAGGGATAGTACTTCTTGATCCAGCGCATGTTGACTGAGCTTGGAGTTGAGGTTGTGCCGTGCAACCTTCGTATGCTGCAGTAGCCACTATCGAAGACTTCTGTGACTTCGAAGGGTCCTTCCCAATTAGCTGCGAACTTCGGATGAGTCGCTTCTCGCATGCAGTGGTCAGATGCGCGCAAGACCAGGTCGCCAACTGCGAAATCCCGCCGCTGAACTGTCTTGTTGTAGGCTCGAGCGATTCTTTCTTGGTATCGCTTGTTAGTCCTTTTGGCTTGTTCTCGCTTTTCTTCCAGCAAGACTAAATCATGATCGCGTTGGTTTTCGTAGAGTGCGTGGAAGGCCAGCCTCGCCGAATTGACTCTGACCTCCGCAGGTACTACAGCTTCGGCCCCATAACATAATAGAAATGGCGAGGCCCCTGTGGGTGTTCTTGGAGAAGTCCTGTAGGCCCACAGAGCTATGTTAAGAGAGTCGGCCCACTTCTTGTGGTCATCTGCGACCATCTTGCTCAGAATTCTCAGCAGCGTTTTGTTAGTCGCCTCGGCTTGTCCGTTTCCCTTTGGATAATAGGGGGTAGAGCATATCTGCCTGATATTGTACTCCGCAAGTTTCGTAGCTACCTGACGATTAACAAAAGGAGTACCGTTATCTGAAAGAATAGTATTCGGGATTCCGAACCTGCATACGATGTTTTCCTGGATGAAGTTGACCACAGCCAGCGCGTTTGCCGTCTTCAGTGGTATTGCTTCCACCCATTTGGTGAACAGCTCAGTTGCGGTGAGAATGAAATGGTTCCCATGTGACGTTGGTCGGATGGGGCCAATGAAGTCCAAAGCCCATGTGTGAAATGGCCATGGCGTTCCTAATGCATGTAGATCCACGGCAGGAGCGTGCACTAGGTTCCCTTTGAATTGACATTCTTGGCAGCGTCGCACCTTGGTGCGGCAATCGACTTCCATCGTGGGCCAGAAGTATCCGATTGAGAGGAGCTGTCTGCATAATTTCGCACCTCCTTGGTGTTCCACCTGATGAGAGAGGTCCATGACTTCTTGTGCTTCCCTATCGTCTAGGCATCGCAGCAAGTTGTCCTCGTGACCTTTTCGCCAAAGCAGGTTTTCCTGAACCACGTATCGAGAAGCTTTCCTTTTCAATTTGTCGGCCTCTTTTCTCGATTCGGGGACGGTGCCCTGGGTGAGGAATTCGAACAATGGCTTTCTCCAGTCTGTGTCGTCATCAATTAGAGCGACAAGTAGAGAATCTTTGATCAGTGCGCAACTTTCGCACTTCCCTTGTATCAGGGCTGCGGCTGTAGACATGTCTGGCCAATGAATGCCATATCTCTGAGCTTTCCTGTAGATTGACACCTCGCTTTCTCCGCAAGCGTGTTGGTGAATCTTTTCTAACAGCTGTTGTCCCTCTTGCTCGGAGACACATCGCATGAGTATTCCTCCAGGACCCTTGTAGTAAAGGGTGTTGTCATGGATGCAGTATCCTTTCGTGAGTGCCCAGCTTTCGCTGCTGGTGCCTTTCGCAATAGCTTGTAGGATTGCTTTTCGCCAGTCTACGTCGTCTATGTATTCGTCGTCGCACGCATCTTCTGTTAATGCCGACGATGTTCGCACTTCAATGGAAATCCTCGCGGGGCATTTGTCTATGCTGACCTTAGATCCTAGAGTTGCTAAGGCGTCTGCATGCCTGTTGTCCGCTCGGGGCTTGTGCTCGTACTTCACGTCGCAGAATTGCTGCATCAGCTTTTGCACTAGAGTGCGGTATGACAGGAGGTTGATTTCCTTTAAACCATATTCGCCCGAGGCTTGCTTAACAATCAGTTTGGAATCTCCCATGACCGTTAAGTTGCTTACTTCCAAAGCTTTCGCTGCACGAAGTCCCGCGATAAGAGCCTCGTATTCCGCCTCGTTGTTCGTGACTGCGAAGTTGAGTTTTGCGGACATCTGTATGACTTCCCCGTCGGGCTTTGTCAAGACTATCCCAATGCCTCCACCTTTTCTGGTTGACGAACCGTCGAAGTGGAGGGTCCAATAGGGCACGTCGATCGCGTAGATTTCAGGGCCTTCGAGCTCTTCTTCGATCACAGGTTCGTGGCTGTTGTCGGGAAACTGTGCCAGCAGATCTGCTACCGCCTGCGACTTGATCGCCCTTGGCTTCACGCATGTGATATCGTATTGAGAGATGGTCATGTACCATTTCGCCAATCTCCCGCCCGGAGTAGTGTGAGTTAGCAAGTATCTTATGGGGTCGCTTTTGGTGACCACCACTACTTTGTGCGATGCAAAATAGTGTCTCAACTTCTCTATCACAAAGAATAAGGCAAGGCAATGACGTTCGATGTCTGTGTACCTTGACTCAGCAGGCTGCACGATGCGAGAGATGTAATAGATAGGCCTCTCTTGGCCCTCATACACCTGAGCCAAGAGTGCTCCTATAGATCTCCTTGTTGATGTAAGATATAGCAGCAGCGGTGATCCCAGTTGAGGCGCGATCATAATCTTTGGGGATGTAAGTATCTCCTTTAGCTTTTCGAATGCGGCTTCGTGGTCAGGAGCCCAGTTGTACGCGGCGTCCTTCTTGAGAAGAGTGCTGAAACAGCATGTGATTTCGGCGATTGCTGGGATGAATCTCCGCAGATATGACAATTTTCCCAAGAATGTTTTCAAGGCGCTTTGGTTGTGAGGTGGCGTCATGCTGGTGATGGCTGACACTTTCGCAGGGTCAGGTTCGATCCCTTGGCGATGAACCACGCATCCCAAAAACTTCCCCGAGGTCACGCCGAATGCGCATTTCATGGGGTTCATTTTCAGTTGAAAGCTTCTGCATCTGTTGAACACCTTTCGCAGGTCTGCAAGGTGATCTGCTTCGTGCTTGGATTTGACTACCAGGTCATCCACATAGAATTCCACCTCTTTGTGCATCATGTCGTGGAATAGAGCCATCATGGCCCGTTGATAGGTTGCACCTGCGTTCTTAAGTCCGAATGGCATTACCGTGTAGTTGAATACCCCCACGGGAGTGATGAATGCAGTTTTCCTCGCATCTTCGGGATCCATTTTGATTTGATTGTATCCGCTGAAACCGTCCATGAAACTGAACATGCGATGGCCCGCCGTCGAATCGATGAGTAAGTCGATGTTAGGCAGTGGGAAATCGTCCTTAGGGCAGAAGCGATTGAGATCGCGGAAGTCCACGCAGATGCGGAGCTGTCCGTTCTTCTTCACCACCGGCACGATGTTGGCCAACCATGTGGGATGGTGATTTGGCTCTATGAACTTGGCGTCTAGGAGTTTAACGATCTCCTGCTTGATCTTGACGTTGAGCTCTGGCCTGAAACTTCTGGTGCTTTGCTTGACCGGTTTAGACCCTGGGATGATGTCTAAACGGTGCATGGTAATGCTCGTGTCCAGACCTGGCATTTCATCGTATTCCCATGCGAATACGTCCTTATATTCAGTTAGAAGCTGCAGCAGCCCTTGTTCCTCTTCGCTTGTGAGGTCCGCACTCAGGAAGACTGGCCTTTTCTTTTCCTCGTTCGGGCTGAGGAACACCTCCTTTAGCTCTTGCTTTTGTGGTCGCGGCCTGTCTTCCATGCATTCGGGCGCTTCTTTGAGTTTCTCATCCGAAACGATTTGTGTTGGCTCTTCTGTGAGCGCAACTTGCTCGATTTGATTGATTTGCCCAGGGACATCCTCATGCCCGTGTGAGGACGTCCCCGCGCACCTTCATATGCGATAGCATTTCTTCCCGTTGGCGTAGAAGCTCTCTATCTCCTTACCCTCGGGGTCACGCTTTGCAATCCTCTTCAGAGTGTACACATTCTTCCGATGATATGCGATACGCGGCGCCTCTTCGTGTGTAGGCGGCTTTTCCTTGGCATCTCCCCTTGTTACCATCACGCCCGCAGGTGACTGGTCCTTGATGTCCTCCCAGAGAGGTAAAGGAGTAGGGTTGAATGGTCCGGGTGTTTGCTCGTCCGCCATCTCGGTGAACCACACCGCCTCGCTGAGATGTGCTTCGTCCAAGTTGAACGGGTTAGTTGAGGCCGGTATTTCGACAATCCTGTCGTTCCAGATAGCTTTCATCACCTGGTGAGCCGTCGAAGGGATTGCGTCGAAGCGATGAATCCAGGCTCGACCGATGATCATGTGATATGTGGTGTTCGCATCTATGACATAGAACTTCGCCGAACACTTGATCTTACCAATCTGAACGCCTAGGCGGATCCATCCGATCGTCATTCTAGAGTCGCTTCCGAATCCCACCAGCGGGGATGGACGTTTGACCACTTTGTGCTCGGGGATCCCTGCTAGCTTCAGTGTGTGGAGTGGAACAACATTGACCGCTGCTCCTCCATCGACGAATGCTCGCTTGAATTCGACGCCGTTGATGATGGCGGTCACGTACAGGGGCCTCTGGTGGCTCGCATCTGTCTTCTTGTCGCTGGCAGAAAAGGTCATAATCTTTTCTGTGGAACGGGACGCCCTGATGACCTTCCCGTTGGAGACCACAAGTTCCTCTTCGTAGTCCTCCGCTATCCTTAAGATTGCCTTTGTCATATCCGATCGGCATTTTTCGGAGAAGTTCATCTCGTCGAAGAATTTGTTGAAGCCGTGCGACCCTTTCATGCGGTCGGCACGCTCATCCTCCGTGTCCATGCTGTAGTCTTCCTCTTCATGGACTTCAGCAATGATGGGTAGACCATCCTCTGCGACTTCTTCCAAGTCCACTATTGAGATCATGGCGACCTCCTTGCCCTTTGAGCCCGAATCTGTATGGGCAGGCAGTGGGTTGTTGCGCACATCCTTCCGGTGGTCGCTGACGATGAGTTCGCCGTTCTTCATCTTCTGGTCGAACGCGAATCTGAGCTTCTTGCACTCGGCCGTGGGGTGCATGACCTTGCTGTGGTATTCGCACCACTTGGGGTCCCTCGTCATCTCCTTGGAGGGTGTTTTCTCTAGCGGTGGCAGAATGCCGTCCTTACGCCACTGTCTACAGAGATCGCTTGCTTCCTCCACCGAGCATGGCAGAGGCGGTGCATCGAAGTTTGCGACTTTTGCTTGCTTCTGAGGCGAAACCGCGTTGACCTCAGCTTCGCGTCCTCGCTTGTAGCCGAATCTGCCGATCTTGTAGGTGGTGCCGCTCGCAGGTCGTTCTGGAGCGCTCTTCTTTCTCTGTCTCTCGACGATGGGCTCGATGTTCATCGTGCACTCGATGAGCTTTGAGAACGTGGGTGTTTGCAAATTGATTAGCATGCTCTTGTACTCATCTCGCATGCACTGCAGGCATATCTCTACGAGTCGGCTTTCGAGCATGGGATCCTTGCACTCCAAGGATTTCGCTCTGAATTTCTTGATGAAAGTGATCCCATCCTCCTCGCGTTTCTGATACATCCGCGAGAGATGGATCATCGTCACCTTCTCTTCCATCTGGAAGAACTTGGTGTAGAACTTCTGGACCATGTCGTCCCAGGTCTTCACGGATCCGGCCTCCAATGTTCGGTACCATTTGTATGCTACATTCCCAAGAGTCTTTGGGAATTCTCGCATCAGCAGCTTGGGATCAGCTCCATACGGACCCATGACATCAATGAAACGCATGACATGCTCATGAGCGTTTCCATTGACGTCCTCGAACTTATCCCATTTGGGAGCCTTGTACCCCGCCGGGTTAGGCATGAGATAGATCTCTCGTGGAATGGGCGGGTCGTTGTCTAGCTTCGGGATGATGGTATCCGCGAGCGACTGATGAGCCAAGATGGAGTCCACGCGCTTCTGCAAAGACGTCATGCATTCTGGAATGCTCCCCTCGGTAGCTGGCGAAGGGGTTGCCGTAGGCGGTGGCGACACATATGCCGCCGGAGGATTGGGAGTGTATTGACTGCCCGCGTTTCCCCAGATCGTCGCTGGTGGAGGCAGAGTGTACTGCAAAGTTGGGTTGGACGCCAAAGCCGTGGGCTGAGAGGCGTGAGCAACAGGGGGTAGCATTTGCGCCGTTGACCCTTGGACCGAAGGCAGCTGCGTGGCTGACGGTGGAGTCTGCAGGTGAGGGTTGGGAGGCGTGGCCGACACTCCCAATCCTGGAGCGGTAGGGGTACCTCCTCCCTGAGGGATAGCGGTAACTGGTGGGGGATTTGGTGCAAGGGTGTTCAGAACGGCCAAAATCCGTTCCAATTGCGCAGATTGAGACTTGAGAGCTTTTGCCTGACTTTGGACAGTGGCGTCCAAAGACTCTAAAGTTGGTGCCTCGCCGGGAGTCGTCGGAGTACGGCGAACTTCTTCTCCTGAGGGAGTTTCGGTGGAAGGCGATCGGTTGCTAACATCGTCCTCCTGAGACATGGTTGCTTTTGCTGGTAAGTTCACGTCGGGTTCACCAAAATGTGTACAAGAGATTCCGGCAGGGAGACCTCCGTGTACACCGTACGTAGTGGATCAGGGATCGCACAGGAAGAATAGGGGTGTGTGTAGGGAGAGAGTAAGTCAGTAGCAATGTCTGAGAGAGAGACAGAGGTTTGGCAGAGCTTCCGCGTATGGCAGTGTTGTTCTCCTTGTATGGAAAGAGTAACGATATATATATATTGGAGAACGTGACCGTTGTAGTGTGGTTAATGCGCCCATTAATGGCGGCTTAATTAGCTTAACCATAACGGCACGTTCGTCCGAGTATATAGGAACCGTTATAGCACGTGGTGCGCGAGTACCGGAACCGTTACGAGGTTGACCGGGTTTGACCGGATTGACCGGGTCTAGGGAGCTCGTGCCATAGATCTCTCAAAACAGTTACTAAAGGTCGCGCGCGGTTTTGGCTCGCTCGCGACAGGGCTTACCCTAGCCTCCAAACCACAAGTCCCTACAAGTCCCGTGCAGTGGTATGCGAGGGCTCTGTCTCGCAGCCCCCACATGGATCAGCTCGGCTGGTGATCCTGTGTGTGTGGAGCACAATATGGTGTGCTGGATGATCGCCACGTGGCCTAGATCTGCCATGTCATAAAGCAGTATCTACACCAGGCAAGCATACCATTCAATTAATTCTTCAGCACGTGCATCGTTTGCATCATATAAGAAGCTCGTAGATGCAGTTGTCTTCAGTGAAAACTCTGCGACAGGAAATCAGTAGTGTGATTGGATTTCAATGGGAACAGTACTATGGGCTTCAGCTAAGTTACCACAATTGCAATTTCAACTGGTTATCAGGATTAAATTGTGTTACCCAAATATTTCGTAGCACCGACATTCGTCACGATCACCACAGGGGTGGCACTTGCTAGAATTGATAGCTTCTCCCCATCAGTCGTGGCTGCTTCATCCCATGCCGAGAGACAAACTGGGGTTAGCCTGGAATATGTTATACACGCAAGTTTTGACTTTATTAATCAAATAACAATTCATCAAATCATAAGCTGGCATGAAATGCACTTCTAACATGTGATAGTGGTAAGCTACTTACGATTCATCGACTACCAGTATATCACGTACACGTGCCCGGCCAGATGCATCTTTCCGAGAGACAGTTTTGGTGGACATCACCCCGCAAGTACAATCACAACAACATCTGTTATCAATATGCAATATTAGCTGAGAGTGACATACCAAAGGCAGAACGCGTCATACACAATTTGCGTAGCTCCGTTGACCGTATCAAACTTGACACCGGCTACGGGCGTACGAAGGTAGTAAAGTGATGATGTTATTTACACCGTGAGAGGTGTGGGGAAACCGAGAAGTAAATAAATCTAGATCAACAATCACCTGAACATTATTTTTATCTATTGTAGCCATAACAAACAAAATTAAAGTGCACACGCATATGGAACGCGGTATCGTTACCAAATTTCTCACGCGTGTCGATGAAACTTCAAGCCTCTTCCAAAGTCTTTAGTGTGTAGTTGCTATAACAGCTGCTGTCCTCTACTTCCTCCACTGCCTCGACCTTCATACGGTCATTCAGAATCAGCTGGAAATCATGGTCAATGTACCGGTATTGTGGAGGCATCCGCTGTACGTCACCTCCACTGAACCAGTAGGAGTTATATGGATGTAGTTTCTTGTCAAAGGATAAGATGTCATCTTGGAATGCAGTAGCCGGTATTTTTTTCCCATGCATCGATGTCAGTTTATATTGATTAACACAACATATCCTCAACAATAACGTTGTAAGCATAGCACACATTAACTATGTAACGTGGTTAATACAACCTCATTATCTGCTAAAATGAATCGTTGGTACTTTGTGTGTCCAGCTTTTGCCGTCATAATTCGGAATTTCTCAGCAACTCGGAGACGAAGCCTCCAGTCCTTTGTCTGATCTGTAAGTGCGGATAGCTTTAGCTGCTTGTTTTCCATTGCATCAATGCTCCCCTGGAAATAATAATATATCTAAGTTCATGAGCTGTCATACATAAAAAAGAGGATAACACATTTGTAAATATAGTTGCAAGTCCCAAATTAAATCAATGCAATGAGTATAACATGTAAAGTAAGTGATGTCAAAGCGAAACAGTAGCAGTAATCATCAATAATTTACCTAAACAAATACATAACACCTGTTGCGACATCAGCTGTCCCAGCACAGTATGTTAAACTCGTGGACAAGCAGACTTACGCAAGAATTCTCTGTACACGACATTTCGCGTGGTATACTGTGTTTGTATACGCGGCAGCGGGTGTATTAGAACTTTCACAGAAGTTGAACGTTGTGCTCTAGAGAGAGCAACATACAGCTGGCCGTGCGAGAATACTGGTTGTGGCAAATAATCCCCTACGTTGTGCAAAGTCTGACCCTGCGATTTGTTGATTGTCATTGCAAAGCATGGTCTGACAGGGAACTGCTTCCTCTCAAACTCTATTGGAAAATTCTCGGTTTGTGATGGTCGAAGTGGTATCCTGGGTATGAACACTGACTTCCCCACATAGTGGCCTACTGCAATTTCAGCGTGTATCAGATTAGGTAACAAATCTCTACAGATAAGCTTCACACCATTGCAGAGGCCCGCAGATGGATCTATGTTGCGAAGTAACATTAGTGGACAACCACGTTTTAGAACTAATTGGTGAGGTGGTAAACCATTGGGAGTTAACGTATGCAAGAATTCTAACGGGTGGTTGTCACGGCTGTCCGGGAGGGAGCTGTCGTAACTTCTATAGGTGCATGACTCAGTTGGGAATCGATCCATTAATATTTGATTCAACATATCAACACAATCATTTCTGGGCGTTAGGATAGCGCGGCATGTCAGATACTCGGAACCTAGGCATTCGGTTTCAAACTCAGGATATACACAATTCAAGAATGTATTAATAGATGTTGCCTCGTCCGTAAATGGGACGATCATTGCATGCGGTAGTTCTATCAACGCTTCATCACAATCTTGCTTACTACCATCTCCAACTGACAATAGGAATTCACAAAATGTTGGATCATGAATAGCTCGCATATTCTCCGTCAACCGCAGTACTCGCATTTTTGACCACAGATGGGACTCGACAACGCTATTTGAGATACTCTCCTCTTTGTTGGCACGGACTGTAACTGGCAGTACTTGCCGGAAATCTCCGCCGAAAACTACAACCTTACCCCCGAAAGGAGCATTGCTGGAGCATAAATCCCGAAGCATACGTTCGAATGCCTCTATGTTCTGCCTCTTGGCCATGGTTACCTCGTCCCAAATTATCACTTTTGCCTCTCGGATGAGGTGTGCAAGCGCAGTCTGTTTCCCGATGTTACACGTACTATTCTCCGTGATGTCCAAAGGAAGCTTAAATCGTGAGTGTGCTGTCCGACCCCCTGGTAAATTGGAAGCAGCGATTCCGGTGCTGGCTGTGGCAAGGGCAATACCGCCGTGCACTCGTACATGAGCGAGGATGGCCCTGTAAAGGAACGTTTTACCGGTTCCGCCTGGACCGTCAACAAAGAAACACCCACCATTCATCGCTGAAACATGCTGTGTTATGACACTAAACGCAACCAACTGCGTGGCGTTTAATTTGTTTACAGCATCAATATCCTCAGGCGGAATCGGAACCGACAGCTCGTCCGATATCTCACGATTTGCAGCTGCTGAGTTCTCCGGAGGTGCTGTCACAACTGGCAAATCAAATTCACCCAGTCGTCTACCCATAGACTCGAGGAATATGCCCACACCCTGTGTAGTTCTGTACAAGATTTCCTGCTCATTCATCTTACCTCTTTTACGGAAGTCCTCTGAAAGCATAGGGTAGAAGCGATCCCAGAGCGAGCGCGGGTTAAGAGGCTGGCAAAAAGCTAAGATGGTTGCAAACAAACGCCGCATAGTGTACGGCATTTGGAAGCTTCCAGCTTCCTCTAAGCAGTCTTCAATTGCTGTATCTTTCTCTAACAGACCAAGACGTTGGCAAGTTTCCCGGTATGTCTGACACTTGCACCATGCCACGACTCGCAGGTCATCATATGATTCTGCTCCACGAACATTGCTTAACAATACACATAAGAAGAATCGTTCACCCTCCGCAGGATTCGCAGCCACAATGCGGCCTATAGTTCGACCCTTCTTCCGTGGATTCCATTGCAATGCTTTTGGATCCCAAGTATAGTGCTCCGGAAATTCACTGTAAAGCCAACGCTTTGCGCTTTTGTCGCGTCTGTTGGTTTCAAAATACTCTGTCAGCATTGTCCTCTCTGATTTATCAGCAGATGCAATCTCTAACAAGTTGGAATGCTTGTTGAATGAGACAGACTGCATACCTGGCAAGTGAAGTTGCAGCGACATAACATGGGGGTACATTTCGTTCATCGGGAATTTGAATATTCTCCAAGCAGCCTCGGGAGGAGATATCCACCTAGCAGACTGGAACGCTGCGATTTCGTCCACACCAGATGTTTGGGCAGATACCACCTGGAACGCAACTTTGTCATGACCTTTGTAGATGTACTTGTACAAGTACTTGACAGCTTTGACCGTCGAGCATATCTCAACATTCAGACAATCATATTTCGCAAGCAAATAAGGATTGTAAGGAACAACCCATCTATTGTCAAGGGTCCGCCGTCTAACCTCAACTGTACGCCCATTGTTCGGACGCCGGTACATTGGGAAAGCATCATCTCCGGTTTTAGTTACTTCGGAGAAGGCCCGCGGATACTTGTTCTTGCACCCGCGATTAGGTCGCATGCATACATTCGCTGGATTCAACATGCCACACGGGCCATGCATCATGTGCTTGACGACAGCACGGTGTAGATGAGGGTTTGCAGCTTCATCTGGGATCTCGGCAGAGATATATCGATCATACTGGTCGGGCTGGAACAGTTTAGCAAACTTCTGCAGGATTATCAGGAAATGAACATGCGGGAGACCACGCTTCTGGTATTCTACCACGTACGTATATGCAGCAACCGGACCTAAGATCTCCCGGTCAATCAGATCACGCTTCAACTCTATAAGCTTCGCACGAAATATACGTGCAACTAAATCAGGCCTGTTCTGAGCATCCTCATGCGGCAGCAACTCCGCCTGTATCTCAGCCCATTTAGGGTTGCACGTCATAGTAATGAAATAATCTGGTTTACCAAAATGGCGCACTAAGGCCATAGCATCCTGATACCTACGCTTCATATCTCGAGAGCCACCCACAAATGAAGGGGGCAACACTACAGTCCGACCTATGTTATCAGGGTTCACTTCCCCGATAGCAATACTATCCATTACGCCTTGATACAATTCTGCACGTATGTCCGATTGGTTGTAGCGAATGAAGTCAAGCCGGCTTGCTTCCAACTTTATATACATATCAACTATATACTGCTGCAGCAATCAACCATAGAGCAAAATCATCGAATGTGGGAGGCTTCTGATTTGCAACCGATAGCAGTAGTATTGCCTGCACGTCACAGTCACGCTGGTTGACTCCGCGTCTTTGTTTCCTGGTGACAGTAACAACTGGTTAACAATACAATATGGTTCAACAGAAGTAGTAATAGAGCAGATTACAATGATTTGGTTTAAAACAAACCTTTACGACGCTTTTTCGGTACGGATGAACTCCCAGGCGTATCTGTGGCCGACCTCTTCTTAATGTCCGGGTGCCACCCAGTCTGACCCTCAGGGAAAACAATCGGATATTGTAGTGGATCATAACATCCCGCATGATATTTGACTTTATGACTCTCGCCACCGCGCTGAGTTACTATGATATCGCGCGAGTATCCACCACCACGCCGACCATCATCGATCCATATCGCCGCTACTTGATCAGATGTTGGCAAATTGTGCGTACGCTGATCGAGACTCGGGTCATTTTTTATCACAACATCAAATTCAGCTACCCCGAACATTTCATGCATGGACTGAAAGCTTTTCCTGTATGGATTCACCTCCAAAATATCGGACAGCTGAGCAACAATATCGGAGTTGAGATTGTCAAATATATTTTGTCGACAATGCAACTGGTATGCTGGGTCATAAAAATAAAGCTGCAAATATCGTGGATCTTCGGACCCGAGATCTAAATCGCTAATGTAATGGTAGATCTGACCTTGCACACGAAATGTGTATATCCCCTTAAATTTATTTTGTGTCTCTGCATCGGTCTTGACACCCATGGAGGTGAAAGCGAAAATACTGTTGTAGGCGCGAATTGCAGTCCTAAATTCGTCGCCGACCTCATCAGAGCGCAACAACAACTTGGAAAGAGCGTCTAGTATCTTATGTGGGGCAAGCACAACTTCACCTTCGCTGCAGCAAAACCCGTCCGGCTCATATGCAAACAGCTTTGCGGTACAATGGCGGCATCTCCTCGGAGCGGGAAGTACATGCGGCTCCATAGGTGGCGGGGGAGGATCCCTTTCCCAACGTCTAACACGCCTATGGCCTGCACCAAATATGCATTTGCATTAGATACATACCAGGGATGCTGTACGTCGAAAGCGGCACAACAATGTGGTGGGAACGCACGCTTACCTTTTGTTGTATCGGCTGCGGGAGAACTGGCACCGCGGCTGCTGGGTCCGGGTAAATGAACTGGCGCACCAACACTACTTGTTGTCCCGCATCTGCTGCTGTAATCTGTTGCGGATGCATCGGGGAACACGCCCGCCGCAGGACTTGGTTCGGCAGCATAGTATGAGCAACTGCCTGGTTTAATGGAGGGCACAGGCGAACGACGGCTGCAACTGGTGGACCCTGTGGGCAACGCTGGCATGCCGACACTCGCAGGAATGATACTACTGCTGATGCTATCCGGCCTAGATACACAGGCGGTCACACCACCTGCGGTACCTAGCGCGGCGGCAGCAACACCACAACAATTTGTAGGGGTGCTGGGTGGTAGTTCTGCAGGCGGAGCAGCGGCAGTTACAACAGTGTTTGCAGACATGACTGGGCTGTACCATGTGCACATATTTGACAAACCGACACAATTGCTGGGGCCGCTGGGGTACGATTCTGACGACCTGGGACACGCGATGCGGGCGCCAACGACAAAGGGAACACCTGCTGATGTTGGTCCAGGCACATAAACTACCGACGGGGCCGACGTATGCACACCTCCTGTGTAAAACAGAGTTGGCTGGATCAGTGAATCAGGGGGTGGGGGGAAACTGTACGCTACATGTGGGGCGATTGAATCAATTGCACCTGGCCGCGCAACATCGGTCAGCACGCTCTTCCTGGCATTGGCTCCCGAGGCTTCTGCACCGGTTGCATGTACACCGGCCTTGCGACCAAGACGTGTGAAGGCGGGTTCCCCAGTCCCTCGGTACTGGCACTGCTGGTTACCAGTACTGTTGGCAGTACATTTACGGGGAGCGTCTGCATTTAAATTGCGACTACTCGCACCAGCATCAAGACAATCCTCCTGAGCAGCATCAGCCCCACTCTCATTCTGGTCGGCGGGCAACACGGAAGAACGCCGAAGCTGCTCGAGGAAAAAAACATTCTCACCTGCCTTACGCTTTCGATTTTTTTTGACCGACATGTCTTCATCACGAGACACAATTGGACGCATCGTGAAATAATATTAGAGCTCCTGTCTACCAGTTGCAACACAAAACTACAAACCAGCTGCAACATAGGTAGCAAACACATAATTGTAGATACAATCACATGCATCCAATCACAAATGGAAAACCCTAGTGTACACAACGGAAACTAATTCAAGGGAATGGAACGACCGAACAGTGAATCAATCTGGATATGTCAGCATTCAAACCTTGAATCATGGCATATGAGTCGTGGTCGAAAATATAACCAATGAAATTATTACGATAGTATCGAGTACTTATGAACTTCTTTCAATCTGACACGAGAGTATGGCATGTTTCGATGAGCCTAAATACAAACTGCTGACATCCAAACACATCCAAAAACACTCATCACATACCTTTTAGTTAGAACGTGGCACATAATACTTACTTTATGGAAGCCATATTCAAATGCCATTAACCAGTTTGGTTACTGTAAGGCCTTCCAAAATGGTTTATCTGAGTTTGGTAGATACAGTGCAAGAAAGTAATCTGTCGTGACCAGGACCCCATGCCGATCTATTTTTAGGATCACATAAACAAACCATCGTAGCCTACGGTCTGGGCGTCTGGGGGTGGTTCACAACAATTGTTTTTCAACATTTACTAACATGAAATGAAACAACATCACGGGCTGGCACGACCCGAATCCTTGTAGACACCAAGAATAAACCCGTGTTGCACATGGATAACGGTCGGGAGTAAATAAGACACAGCCATGCATGCACCATCGGTAACATATAATACAACAATGCAATGGGAAGTTGTGGTACATAACATATGTTGCGGCATTACCAACCAGGTAAGGGATACTAATTCATGAGGACAGAATGTATTTTGTAAAAGAAACCAGAACATCGCCATGGGGGCGTACCTGGAAAGCAGAGTGTAGACACTACTTCGAACTGACGGCTAACTCCTACCTCAGAAGCAACGAACAAGATACCTGCAATGCGAAAATATAGCGCCCTGAAATGAGACTACAAATATGAATGCAAACAACAACATCTACCAATACAGTTCGCAACACAAAACTACAAACCAGCTGCACCGTAGGTAGCAAACACATAATTGTCGATACAATCACATGCATCCAATCAGAAGGGGAAAACCCTAGTGCACACAAAGGAAACTAATTTAAGGGAATGAAACGGCCGAACAGTGAATCAATCTAGATATGTCGGCATCCAAACCTTGAATCATGACATATGAGGCGTGGTCGAAAATATAACCGGTGAAATTATTATGATAATATCGAGTACTTGTGAATTTCTTTCAACCTAACACGAGAATATGACATGTTTCGATGAGCCTAAATACAAACCGCTGACATCCAAACACATCCACAAACACTCATCACATACCTTTTCGCTAGGACGTGGCACGTAATACTTACCTTATGGAAGCCATATTCAAACGCCATTAACCAGTTTGGTTGCTGTAAGACCTTGCAAAATGGTTTATCTGAGTTTGGTAGATAAGGTGCAAGAAATTAATCCATGCCGATCTATTTTTAGGATCACATAAACAAACCATCGTAGCCTAGGGTCTCGGCTTCTGGGGGTGGTTCACAACATTTGTTTTTCAGCATCTACTAACATGAAATGAAACAACATCACAGGTTGACACGACCCGAATCCTTGTAGACACCAAGAAAAATCCCGTATTGCACATGGGTAACGGTCGGGAGTAAATAAGACACAGTCATGCATGCGCCATCAGTAACATACAATACGACAATGCAATGGGAAGTTGGGGTACATAACATATATTGCGGCATTAACAACCAGGTAAGGGATACTAATTTATGAGGACAGAATGTATTTTGTAAAAGAAAACAGAACATCGCCATAGAGGCATACCTGCAAACCAGAGTGTGGACACTACTTCGAACTGACGGGTAACTCCTACCTCACAAGCAACGAACAAGGTTCCTGCAATACAAAAATATAGAACCCTGAAATGAGACTACAAATATAAATGCAAACAACAACATCAACCAATACAGTTTGCAATTACGACTAATATTGAACACAACCCCCACCCAACCTCCAACATCCCCACCAACACCTAACCACCCACACATCCCCCTCCCCACCCAATCAAACCCCAATCCATTGACCCCATGAAGTTCAAACAACTCACTGATACTACCATATGTATTTGGTCCTGTTAGCCCTCCGGCCGTATAAGGCCAGTAAGTCTATGCATACATCATCAACAGCCCAATAACAGCATACACTCAATAAAAAACATTGACACATATACATTGGAATCACCGATACCCCCAGTACGGGGTTGTAATCCGACATTTCAAAACTACCCCTAGGCGCAACTGAATATCAATCAGAGGGCTGAATGGCTGACACACAACATATGCAGCAGCTAGGTGGAAACCCCCAAATTTCGGGAGAGGGGCACAATGAAATACGATTACACCGACCACCGACATTCGACACTACGACCAGAACACGGAGTGGAACCCGCGACAGCCAGATTTACCGGAATGATTGCGGGTGAGCAAACACCAAACCCGCACGGCGAGGCACCAGAAGCCATAGTACGGAGGGGTGTCGAAATAACTAAATTCAAAACACGATAGAGAAATGCATGACAATAGAACACAATTCAAACAACACATGGCTCAGATGGGAGTGAAAGCCTGAAGGAACTCACCGTAGACAACCAAGAATTACGACGGCGCAATGGTGCACTGAACCACACCAGATGTAGATTTATACAGGGGAGGAGGTTCAGCCACGTATGCACCGCCCTCAGACATGCGAAGCAACTGTAATCATAGATCTGACCAGAACACATGGTGGCCACCATCTCCCGCTTCCGCCCCAAGCAACCGAAGGCGGTTCCCCCAAATTTCTGAAATCAACTCAGAAGGGCATATGAGACCAGGGCGGCAGGAGACAAATAAATGCCACTGTCTGTCTCTACCTTGGTAATTTAAACCCCCACCGAAGGACAATACTGTAATTACACAACTACATCAATACAGCTCCAGCAAGTCCTCAGCCATTGGTCCAGCACATCAGTCCAGCGTACGTGGCGCACATGTGGCGCTGACATGGCATAGGAATGTTCTCTTTTATTATAGGTAGAAGGATTGACAATTTTCTTGTCGCATTTGTTGCACGCATCATACCAAGATTCTTCCACATTAGCAACACGTACATTCTTTGCTTTTAAAGAGCAATATGCATCTTGCTAACGTAGCAATACCATAGTTATGATTAAATCTTTTTGGATAATAATCTACACTGTGAATACATATACATATACATATACATATACATATACATATACATATACATATACATATACATATACATATACATATACATATACATATACATACATTAACTAAGAATATGATCTTACATTGAAATCATATGAAGGACCCTCCATTAGTTCTCTCAGCATTACCCTCTCAGCATCTTCCTGTTTTTTTCTTAGCGAAAGCCTTTCAGCATCTTCCCTTAATGATTTCTCGCATGCTTTTGAGTCGATTCTGCTATCCTTCATCATACCACCAGATAAATATATTTCAGTTTAGTATAACATAGTACAAAGCATGAGCAGGTATGATAGATAAACATGAAGAATTATGGTGACTAACAAATTTTTAATTTCACAAACTTCTTTTTTAGTAGGGTTGCCAATAAAAAATTAAGCCATCCTTTCCCTATCATTCTGAAAAATCGCACCGTTGATTTCTATTATGTGATGTTAAAAGAGCAATATGCAGCCTGCTAACGTAGCAATATCATAGTTCTGATTAAATATTTTTGGATAATAATCTACACTGTGGATACACAGACACACACATACATATACATATATACATACATTAACTAAGAATATGATCTTACATTGAAATCATATAAAGGACCCTCCATTAGTTCTCTCAGCATTATCCTCTCAGCATCTTCCTGTTTTTTTCTTAGCGAAAGCCTTTCAGCATCTTCCCTTAATGATTTCTCGCATGCTTTTGAGTCGACTTTGCTATCCTTCATCATACCACCAGGTAAATTATTTCAGTTTAGTATAACATAGTACAAATCATGAGCAGGTACGATAGATAAACTTGAACAATTATGGTGACTAACAAATTTTTAATTTCACAAACTTCTTTTTTAGTAGGGTTGCCAATAAAAAATTAAGACATCGTTTCCCTATAGTTCTGAAAAATCGCACTGTTGATTTCTATTATGTGATGTCCGGGTGCAGTACATATTTGATTTTCAGTTCTATTTTCTATATGTGGTCATATGTATATAAACATGCCTGATGTTGAAATCTTTCTTTTATCTATCAAAACCGGGATACACTCCATTACGAACGTTTCGTAGTCACGAGTCATTGCATTTCATCGTTACAATCCGACTACAGTCATTGATCCATGTCTGAGTGTACATGAACGGGCGCAATGAAATCACCTCAGAATTTCGACCATATAAATTAGTGAGGAACTGTCTCTGTAGCGAAGATTTCTCAAAGCCATTGCAACTTAGGAAGAACATCACAAAAACCTAACACCCCAAAAGGACCACTGGTTTACTCTACGAACAAACTTCAATTAGCCATAAGATCTTAACATTGGAATTTGCCAAAAGCAGAGCCTACTTTGCCCAAAACAATTTCAAACCATCTAATCAAAATATAATACAACCCATGTTTATCTAATACAACTATGCTACAGAGCTAGAGCTAGATACATTTTGACACCATAATAGTATCCAATCATGATTCTTCGGCATTCTAGCCACTTCACCATCTGAAGTATTGCTCACATTCATATAGAATGTTGAAATTTCCAAAGGCTTTATACAGAATATGATTCTGGATATGCAAAAGATATCACTAAAAGAGATGCCTCCAAGATCAGCTGGAAGAGACCTGGGCCTAGCTGCATAAAAGTTAATTGTGATGCTAGTGTTCAAAAAGGTGAGATTGGTGTCTGCTATTGCTAAAAATGATAAGAGGGAGGTGGTCAAGTGGCAAACTGTCTTCTTTGAAGCCCCCTACATGACTGTGGTGGAAGCTGAATTTCATGCTCTGGAGATGGCTATACAGATGATGAGATTGAATCTGACTGCCTAGAAGCTGTGACCAGTGCAAATGATCCTACTAGAGGAAGATGGTTTCTAAAAAGTAGAAGTCTTTGTTTGAAAAAGTGCTTGTTGGATTGCAGGTTAAATGACTTCAGTTTTGTCCCTAGATCAGCAAATTTTGTAGCACATAGTTTAGCTTTTTGGTGCAGAGAGAACAAGGGAGAAGAGAGTAATAGTCTTCCTTGTGCTGTCAATTTAGCTATTGTAGAGGATGAGAAAGTTTTACTGTAATAGTTTGTTGGGTTTTTGAATAAAAGATCTATCCACCAAAAAAAATCTGCAGAACAAGGTTGATAATCCACTTTCTCCCTTAATCTTGAACGTACAACCTTTCGGCATCTCTGATGATGGGGCTCCACAGCCTAACTTATGAACCGATGCCAACATTTCTCATAATCACAAAGCATCATGTGCTAGTTAACGCTTGTACCTTCTTCCCAGTTTAGAGACCTTCTTACTCAATGCTCCCGGTTGTCTGGTGGCCCAACCAAGAGAATAAGCTGCACCACAGTGAAGAAGCTTCATTCCTTCTCCACTGAAAAACATTCTATATGAAGAAAACATTCCAAAAACCATGTATTCAAAATGATATGGTTCAACATTTACGACCAAAAAAATCCGCAAATTCAGACAGTACAAGACCCCAAGGTAAAGGAAAAACAAGAAAGAGAAGCACTTACTGTTCGAATTATTGAAGGAGATCAAATAAATAAAGCTGTATGCAAACCCCGTCTAGTGACGTATTCATTGATATATGTAATTATAGACCAAGAATTACATCGTTTGAGCACTTGTCCTCTTGCTTTATAGTATCTACATTCGGGTATTGTTTATATTGTCTGCTGATGTTTTCATTTTTCAGTTGTCAACTTGAATGTCTTCAGTTGTTTCTGCCCCCACCGAGAGTTACCGTATTATAGCTCTTTCACCTGCGAAGTCGAAAAGAACACAGATTAAATGGTAAGCATCAGTTTTATCCAGTGTTTCTCATGAGTTAACCTGGGATGGTTATTACCTCTGATGGTTACAATTTGTCAAGCATTAGCTAGCAAATAGAAACCAAGGAATCACAAAGTAGACCCAAAAAAAAACAATAATATGATAGTTATCATCATGGGGAACTAATCCTAATGTTTATTATAGAACCTACACAAAACCCCAAAACCCTTCAGATAAAAGCCTGAGTGATGGATGGTATTCACTGTACAACATGAAAAAATAGTTGAAAATTCCATAGTAAATTTTATTGAATTAGAATCTGAAGTTGCTAGTCTACAGATGAGGGTGAAGATCAGCAAATCAGGTGATCCCAAACTATAAGTTATACTCGTTTAAAATAGCTAAAGATGCTGCCATTCTATTTCCCTTTATTGTGTCCATGGGTTTCCATTGGCTTATCTGTTTTCACTATCCTTATCTGTTTTCACTTTCCTTTTCCCATCAGATATTTCTTCTGATCCAAGCTATGCAACTGAACTTCTTCATGTTTTCTATTCCTGAATGGATTGTTCTCAGCCACTTTAACTACAACAATGTTGGCAGGCGTTCTGAACTCTTATTCAGTAGCTTCAGATTTCAAAGGACATAGCAGCTTCTATGGCACTGCGGCTTCGGAAAAGTACTTGGGTTCCTCTTTCACAGGTTTCTGCTTCATCACTGAATTTTCAAACAAAACATCAACACTTCAACAGAATGAGCAAACACTTTATTACCCCGCATGCACGAATGCTGTAAATATTTAGAGATCCCATAGGTTTGCAATTAATGTCAGCAGTGGTTATTAGAGATAACATACGACGGCGTTTTCTTTTTCTTATATATGTTAATTACCTAGAATAATTCATTTAATTACTGTTAAACACTCAGTTTATATAAGCCATTATAAAGGCTTTTGTACCTTCATCTTTTCGAGAATAAGAAAAGATGTAGTCCAGATCCCCTCTCTCACCATTTTCCTACATCTTTCTTCTCTCGATTTTCTTCGATTACTTCTATTGATCATACCTGTTTGTGAAATTTCAATACTGGTGTTACATTATAGAGGAAGCAAATTACATTAAATGGTACTTTGGTTTGTTGATTCAATGAGAGGAAAACGGGGCACCCAAAAAAGGCATTGAAAGATATATTTTCTCTTTTCTTTCAAAGAAACCAGGATGTGTGTGTCTGTTGAAATAGACAACTGAACAGTTGTGAAAAAAAGAATTTGCAAATAAGCAAAAACCCCATTATGTCTTTATTTTTTTCATTAACTCATACAAGAATAACAATCGCAAGATTTTCAATCTGCACAAAACCAGGAAAGAAAGCTAAAGATGAATTAAACTGCTAATACACAAGTCTAAATCCAATAACAACATTGTTCAGCGGTTAACTATGATCCTATATGTTTTCTCCACAGCACAAACTTCCTAGTCTGTTTGATGGGATAATACTGGCCTTTCAGCTGTACAAAAGTGTAGAGACAACCGAAGGGTGACAACTAAAACAACCCGACGATTTCACATTTTGAGTAAAATGTAACAGTGAAGCAATAAGGTTGAGATTCTAACACGAATCACACAAGGCAAAACATATCAAAAACTCTGTAAAACAAAAAAAGACGATGCAAATAATTTGTTGGAACACGTGTACAGAACATATAGTAATGTGAATTTGCCAAATTCGGACATAAAACTTACGAATTCGAATTTCTTGAACAGAATTCCAATCAGAAACGTTACAATCTGACTGTCGCTCCTCTTCCCGGCAATCTGAATGTCCTCTCCCTCGTAATCAGAAATCAGGGCGTTTACGGTTTCAACGGGAGAAATAGAACTCCGGTGAAAGAAGAATCGAGGGTTGTTGACAGAGGGTCGGAAACAGAATCGGATTTGGAATCAGGGCGTTTGCTCATCCACAGAAGAAATTGAAATCAGGGGAAAGAAGAGGGTTGTGGACAAAGGATTGGAAACAGGATCGCGTTTGGAGGGCCTGAACATGTCGACGAGTTTCCAAATAGGTTCCTGAGGGAGTAACAGTTGGAAGGAGGCATCGCTTCGTGGAAGAGAGATGTCGTTTGGTGTGCACCAATGATGAACCCGTGAGAATAGATTCTGAGGGGTGTTGGTAAAAGATTGTCTTGAATGTGGGGTAATTTTTATAAAATTAAACTTATGTGGGATATTTTATAATTAAATATTTTAGGAACACTTTTCTTGATTATTCCTCCTTTTATAAGAGTAAGGATTGACAAAACTGTATATATGTTGACATTCCAAAGGCTTTTCTCGCTACTAAAGGTGGCTCATTCCATGTACTCTCCTTACCTCTGTACCTAGCACGATAATGAAGGAAGCTTGATCAATAAAATTATCTGACACGTAGTCCCATTTACATATAATGAAAGCTTAGAAACCAATAAACTGATCTCAGTACATTAACAATGTATGCCACTTGCATATAATGAATGCTTAGAAACCAATAAACTGATCTTAGTGCATTAAAAATGTATGCCATTTACATATAATGATCTTAGACTCTTAGTGCATTGACAATGTATGTGGCCATCAGATGGTCGGTTTACCATCTTGTTTTCACCAGAAATTTACATACAGGGGAATAAACAACATACTACCACCAGCGACATCAATTGATCTTAGAACTCATATACCTTATGTGAACAATACCATAACAGCTTCATAACATGTCAGATCTTAATCCTATATCAAAGTATTGGTCAGTCATCGAAAATTGAATGATGTGCTAAAGTTATAACTTCTAGATGGCACAAGAATAGAAACAGGATATCACATTAGGCAAACATTTTCTCAAATAGCTTCACATATTGTTGGAACACTACAACACCGGTACGTGCAATAATCTCTGATCCTTCTCGTTTAACTCATGTAATGTCCGTAACTCCAAGTAGTGACAATTACCACCCCATTTTAAAATATGGCTCTGCACAACTTCTAAGATCTCCGTTAGTACCTCTTCATGGTTATGTGAAATCCCTTAGTGTTCATTTGAATCAAATCTTTTACCTTTGTACATAATTATAGTTTGCACTTCCTGTAAATATGGCACTCTCTGCATATAAAGAACCCATTAGGGTATGCAATGGTTTATTTTCAAATGCTAAATATTTTTTTACGGAGATTACCAAATTTGCGTCTGCCTCTACTTCGATGGAACTCAAGGCCAAAATCGAACCATAAGCATATTCTCAAGTGAACCTAAGTTGAACTACTCCAGCAATATGCCAAATTCCAACCAAATCTTCAACCCTAATCAAATCAAAATTCTACCAGTATCATCAATTCGGAACAGACCCAGAACCTAAAATAAAACACCCATAAATCGAACAACATCAAACCCAACAAATATCAAATCAAATCAGGTGAAACGAGGGGGAGGGACCCAGAAATGGGGGTTGACTGAACCAGCATAAATCGAATCCAGACACGAGGGTTGACCGAGCCGGCAACGACGAGGGCCGTGGTGGCCGCTGTCTCCGAAGTCGAACCCCCTCCTCGCAATCAAAGGGGCTGCAGTAGAGGCGCGGAGTCCGCGACGGCGGCCAAAGAAGCTGTGGCACATGCGCTCCGGTAGGCGGTGACGCGGAAGAGGCCACCTCCTTCATCTTCATGTTCTTCATTCTACTTCTTCTTCTTCATTCTACTCACTTTCATTTTTTTTAATTTAATTTTTTAAAATCTTTTTCGGAGTTGTATTTTTTGGCAATACTTTCAGTAGAATGGGTATACTTGTCATTTCAAGCGTGGTTTTTGACGGATTCTGTTAATCTTAACATAATCGCACAAAAACTAAACCACATGGGGTATTATGCATCATTTAGAACCTCAAGAGAGGTTTTCGCACAAACCTACAACCACAGGGGGATATTTTCCAATTAACCCTTTAATTTAAAGACAAAAGGATGTCAACTGAGAAGTAGGGTACCTGATAAACTGATACAGTGAGTTGTTCTTAGTTCACGCCCTCATTTAGCTGATCAATTGCTGCACCTCCAATGAAACCAGGCTTACAATGCAAACATCACTATGGTCGGTACGTTCAATCCCAAAATACCAAGGTGTCTTTACATACAAGCCAATGTCCGGAAAGAAAGGAGGGGCGTACCCACGGGCCAGAGCACCATTGCCATTAGTAGCATTCAAAGTAGTTTTAGTGAACCCTCCTGGATAAGAAATAAAATCTTCAAGTTGCAAGGTTCGTCTCGTCCATGACTCATCAACCCCATGATCTCCCATCACCCATATTTCAAACCCAACCAGTAAATATGAGTAAATTAAGCAGAGCGATCCATTTAGGGTACCTAGCCTTGAGTAAAACTCAGGATTTTGACATATGGGTTGCGAAAACATTCGGTATTCCTCCGTCTCGAGATCAAATGCCAAAATAAAATCACGTTCTTCATGATCCAACTCAGATTTTACCTTCACCGGCCAATGTAATGTCTCACAAACAAGCACACCCGGTTGTCTCTCGCATTTCATATTCCGAGGGAAACTTTTAGCTTGCCTCCAGGAATTTGATTGCAGTCGATAAACCCACACTTGATATTGTAAGTCACTTTCGGGATACCTTGTCGGATCTTCATAATTCAAAATCTTGACAACCTTATAATCATCACAAGCACTGTCATATCCAAATCCATACAGATGACGAGGGCGTCTGAGCGACGATGGGAGAACCTCTAATATCGGTAAGCTGATGTGTTTTCGAGTTGACGGGTTCCACACACAAGTAATAGAAGAGGGGCTTGACATTAGAACCAAACCGTTACAGGTACCCCAAACTAGAATCATGCCTTCCTGGGACTTGAATCGTAGCCACCGTGGAATTATAATCTGCTGTCGCTCTGGTAAATGTTGGTATTTATTCACAAACATCCCGCCCAGACGAAAGCGTTTAAGCAGCGGCTGGTGATGGAGAGGAGTGTGTAGATCAACAGGATTTTCAAGAAATTCAAGATCTACAGACTCCATATCATCTGAGAGAACTTTGCTTACGATAAGGAATGGGTTTCTTCTTGACAGACTTAGGTGAGCTTTGATGAAGGCTTGGCTGTCAATCAATGTGCGCCATTTTTTTGAGACGCACCTTATCTGGAGGAGGACTTTCACTGGAAGCCTACAGAATATATCAACTATCAACTCCGGCAATAGCTCATCCACCGACATGTTCCAGTCAGATAGTAGGCACAATTCCTTCAAAGAAAATAATTAAGTGCGGTCAGAAAAATCATATGACTGAAGGGGCACACACAAGGTGAGAACAATCTTAAGCAATAGTACTGACAAGAGTACAAGCATCTTCATATAAATCATATGACTGCAGGAGAAGATCAATAGAATAGAAGCTCAAAACCAACCTCGAAAATCAATGCAAGGATCGAATTCTAACTCCGGCCGGCGAGAATGATTTACACTTGCTTCTTCTTCTTCTTCCGTATGAACCCTAGCTAAGCTATTTTAAGTAAAGATCGATCGATCCATCGATCGCTGTTTTCTTTTACAAGTCAGTTTCGTTCAGAGTCCAAGGATCGTCGCTGCTCAAGCCCCTGATGCCAAACCCTTTCCACCATTTTTTTTTTTTAAGAATAGGCAATTTTATAAAGCTAGAACCAAGAAAGGAAGCAAGTTACATCTTTTTTTGTTAAATGGTTCAGCCAAACGGACTTCGTAGCTTCCCAGGCGTTGTCATCGGGAAGTGAAGCCGCGTGCTCTGCTAATAAGTGTGCCACGTTGTTCTTATCTCGGCCACATATTCTTATCTCGAGATTTTCTAAATTTCTTGCTATCTGAACCATTTCTCTCTTCATCTCCTTTAGGCCACTTAGATCACTGCTTCCACCTCCCTTTCTCTCTCTCTTGAACTCTTTCAGCAGAAGCTTTGCATCGCCAACAATGGCGATCGTTTTATCTGTAGCTGTGGCGCCATATCTTAGGGCTTCAATACAGGCCATAGCCTCGGCTTCTTTGGCGTTATCGCTTCTTCCAGTTCGTTTGGCCATCCCATACAAGCAAATGCCTTCTCTGTTTCGGGCTATCACACCAGTTGTGCCCTCTCTGGTTTGGGGGTTCCATCCACCATCAAAATTGATGATGACTTCGGCTTCAGACGCGTTGCCCGTTGGATCTTCCATGGTAACCTCGCCTCTCTTTCTAATCTCTTGGTCCTCCGTCTTTTTTTGGATCAGATCCAGAGCATGCTCCTTTGAATCGAGGGGATTTGAGAATAATTTTTTGTTTCTAAATTGCCAAATCCCCCATAAAATAATACAGATCCGAACAACTTCATCTTCTTTAACCTGGTTTAGTTTTTTATGCACTAGATCTGAGATGTTGATTTTCTCTTTTTCCAGGAATTCATTACCCATCGTTCGTCTCCATATCGTCTGTGCTACCTGGCAATTCAAGAACAGATGGTCTCTGGTCTCTTCTCCTCTTTGACACAACTTGCATCTCGGATCGATTTTCATACCCATTTTCCTAAGCTCAAATGCAGTTGGAAGCGCACCTTTGGCCACTCTCCACACAAGATGAGTGATTTTCTTCTCCATTTTAAGCTTCCATAATCTTTTATAGACATTTTCAGTGTTCTCTGAGCTCTCTCCCCTGTTCTCATTCTCCCTTTTCTTTTCGCACGCAGCTTTATAACCAGATTTGACCGTGTCTTCGCCAGACTCCGTGAAATGCCATCTCCATCGGTCATCTGTCTCAGCCGGGGAGATTCTGATGCCCATTATTTCTGATACATCCATCTCATTCAGGTACTGTCGCAGCTTCTCTAAGTTCCAGCTTCTGTTTTCACTAATTATAAAATCAGCTACTACGAGGGAATTAAGATTTGGTCTTGTTGTTATCAGTTTGAAGGTGGATTCTCTTGGAAGCCACAGATCGGTAAGCTTGATATCTCTTCCGTTACCGACCTTCCACCTCATACCGTCCTGGAGCAGTTTCCGTCCATGGAGTATGCTTCTCCATACAAAGCTTGGTGCGTTACCTTCTTTCGCTTTCCATAATTCTTTATTTGCAAAATACTTGGCTTTTACTACTCTGGCCATAAGAGAGGATGGGTTCTGGTATATCCGCCAGGCCTGTTTTGCCAACATAGCCTGATTAAAAACTTTAAAATCTCTCATTGCAAGTCCCCCCTGTTCAACAGGGTCTTGAATCTTTTCCCACTTAACCCACGCAATTCCCCTTTCCTTCTGATTGTTACTCCACCAAAACTGTCGAATCTTCTCCTCTATTTTATTTTAAATGTTATCCGGTAGCTTAAAACAAGACATAGCATAACATGGCACCGCATTTGCCACCGCTTTGATGAGAACTCCGCGGCCTCTGATTGAGAGTATTTTTTCTTTCCATCCCTTTAGTTTGCTAATAATTTTGTCAATTATTTTTGCAAAGGTAATTGATTTATGCTTACCAATTGTGGTTGGAAAACCCAGGTATTGATCGTGCTTTTCACATTCGGGGACGCCACATAAGCTTTTTATCTCCTCCTTCACTTCAGCGGGTACATTCGGGGAAAAGACGACCGCGGTTTTGGCTGCGTTGATGGCCTGACCGGAAGCTCTTCCATAATTTTATATCACTTGTTGTAAAGCTGTAATATCTTTTGTTGTAGCCTGTAGAAAAAATATAGAATCGTCAGCGAAAAAAGGTGGGAGACCACTGGTCCTCCCCTCGAGGCTGTCACGGCCTTAATATCTCCTTTTTCCACCGCCGCCGTGACAGCCCTCGATAGCATCTCACCACAAACTACAAACAAATATGGGGATAGAGGGCACCATTGCCTCAAGCCCCTCTCCGGGACAACTCTCCCGGTTATTTCACCCTCACGACGAACTCATAACTGACCGATGAAACACACCGTCTAATCAAACTTATAAACTTAGGGCCAAAACCCAATTGCTCAAAAGTGGACAATATAAAGTCCCATTCAACTCTATTGTAGGCTTTAGCCATATCGATTTTTAAGTTCCATCGCACCTTTCCTCCCCTTCTTTCTAGTTTTAATAGAATGGATTACCTCAAACGCCGTAATGATGTTGTCAGTGATAAGCCTTCCCGGGACGAAGGCGCTTTGGTTATCACTAATCAGACTTCCCAAGACCGTTTTCAAACGATTAGCCATTGTCTTGGCTACTATTTTATATATGACCGAACAAAGGCTAATGGGCCTAAAGTCGGCTGGCTTTCGAGGTTGTTTTGTTTTGGGGATTTAAGCCAGCAGAGTTCTGTTGAATTCCCCCAACTCCTCCCCCTCATTTAGGATTTTCAAGCACGCCATTGTAGTTAAACCACCGACTGTCCCCCAATTTTGTTGGTAAAACCCTGCTGTAAACCCATCTATACATGAAGGCCCCATTTGGAAAAGTGCACATCTGACTTCCTCTGCTGTGTAGTTTTGATCCAAATGTATCGCTTCCTCCCCTGAAAGCTTAGCTTGCTGTTCTCCTAGGAAGTCTTCGATTTCAGATCTGGTTGGTCGTTGGGAAGTGTAAATTTTCTGGAAGTGATTCTCGAGACACTCGAAAATCTCTTCTTCTTTGATTGTCCACGTACCATCTTCCTTCTCTATGCCCCTGCTGCAGTTCCTAGCTCTGCAGACTGTAGCTCTTCTATGGAAAAATCTTGTATTACTATCCCCTTGTTTCAACCACTCTACCCGGGCCCTCTGCTTCCACATTAGCTCCTCTCTCTGAAGCACCTTGTCATACCTCCTACTTATCACTTTCAATCTCTCCAGCACCCCGCTAGTCTGTCTCACCCCCTCCAGTTGAGCTTTTTCCTCCCTCAGCTCCTTGATCTGCTTTGTAACCGACCCGAACTTCTTCTTGCTCCAAGTTAGGCATTTTCGAGCCAGTGAATGCAGTTTATGCCCCAACTCTTGTTCCTCATCTCTGTTCCAGGCCTCCTGGACTATCTCTTGGAATTGTTCGTGAGTTTTCCACATGTTCTCATAGTTGAAACGTCTTCTCCTTCTTTTATTTTCCTGTAAATCCCACTCGATTAGTATAGGTCGGTAGTCACACCTAATACTGACCTGGTGTGTTACCTTTGCACCCCTAAACTTATCCATCCATTCCACATTTGCTAGTACCCTATCCAACCTTTCTTTAATATTATCTTCATGCTCTTGATTATTTGTCCATGTATACTTTGGTCCTGCAAATCCCAAATCCAGCAGTTCTAGTTCTTGGATGACATCATTAAAGGCGTTCAATTGACTGTAACTTGCAAGGCGACCGCCCTCCTTTTCATAACTGCCTCTGGTGCTATTTTCCGCAATAACTCCCACGAATTGTGTCTCTTTTCTTTATTCCGGTCGCCATAGAAGCCTGTGAGCTTCCACATATACCCATCTTCTTCCTCCACCGTGGCATCTATATGGAACTGTGAGAACTTTTTGAATTCAACTTTAACTCTATCATCCCAGAGTAAAGATAAACCACCTCTTCTCTCAATTGCCCCTCTATAAATCCCATTTGCATACCCCACCTTATTTCTGACTTTATCCATCTCAAACTGCGTGAGTTTCGTCTCCATGAGGAAGACAATATTTGGGGATAGGAGCCTCACCTGCTCCTTCAAAGCTCGGACCGCACGAGGTTTCCCCAACCCTCGTACATTCCAAATTAATAGAATCATTGTGCTCGGCGGCCCTGAATCTCAGGCGCCGCCGTTGTTGCTTTTGGGTTGTGAGTGGAGGTTCCATCCTCTCTGGTTTTTGTGGCTGTAGCTTGTATCATTCTCTGTTCTAGGTTGACTGCTCTGCTCTTGTTTCCGTCTTTTGAGCTAACAGCTTGGTCGGGGGGTGGGCTAAAATTGAAGCCTTGCCCTACTTTGCGTTTAGGCGATGGTGGCGCCTTGGTTGTGCCAGCAGTACTGCCTTTCCTCGCAGCGTCTTTCCAGTTCATCTTCGGGATCGGTGGTATTGCACTGTTCCCTTCCCCTATTACCTTCTTCCCGTTGTGTCCTTTCTCTAACGAGTTGATTAAGGCAGCAACCCCCTTTTCAGTTGCTGTGTTGTTTACCCCCCCCCCCCCTGTCTGGTCATCACCGGTTTCTTCATGGATAGTTCTTCCCTTTTCACTGCTTGTTCCTGACTTTCCCTTGTCTGCGTTCGTGTTCTCCTCCTTATCTCTCTACTTCCCACCATTACCCGTTGCATCTCTCACCTCATTGTTATTACCTTCCCCTTCCCCTTGCTGGCCTTCCCTCGAGTCTGCTTCGAACTGTGGGTTGCTTCTCATCACCACTTCTGCCGGTGCTGTCTCCTCTCCTTTTTTATTGCTTGGTTCCTCTTCCATGACGTTAGCTTCTTTGTTAAGGTCAAAATTGCCTTCATTCCTGCCTACATCTTCTTTATTTGTTCCCTGCTCAGCCATCTTCCTTGTCTTCCTCTCCATGTCCCCTTGTACCATCCTTTTCTTCTTTGTGTAGGGTTTTGATTCATGGATGCGCAACGGAAACAATAATTAACCATGCAAAACCCTCCAAGGATCACAAGTCAAGAGACATAACAATGGTAAAGGAAGAAATCAATAACACACCTTAGGGTTCTCCTTTGATGACTTCAAACGCGAATTGTGTCACGTTCTCTATAGTTGATCCACGCCTAGAGTTGATTTCTAGATCTCCCACTCCTTGGTTCTAGCCCGGAAAGAGGAAGAGGAAGAAGAATCACGCAAAACGAGACGAACCAAAGGAGGTTCGGCCTCCTTTGGGGCCGACGGGGACGGGCGGCGGCAAGAGGGCGACGTGCTCCTCTTTGCTTCCTTGCTCTCTCCTTTTTTTCTCTCCCACTCAAGTTATGATCAATTATGAGCATAAGTGTGGGAAGGAAGGAAGGTCATTTATATAGTCCAACTACTCCTTGCCAACTACCTAAAGGACTTATTCTAGTCCTACTAGAATTCAATTTAGTCCCTTCCTTGCAAATTAGTCCCTACTAAGTTTGCAAGATTTTGCAAATTGATCCTTATAATTAATTAATCCAATTAATTAATTCCCAAATCTAGTTAAACTCTATCTAGAGTGTGACCCCATAGGTTCTATCTAGTTGGTAGCAACAATTTGCTAACATGGAGCTGTTTCTAGCAAAACATCCATTCTAGCCAATTAATAGAATAGTCATCTTTACAACCTTTGTACAAGTAATTGTCTCATCCCTTTGTCTCTATATCTGGATTGGACACGAGACATACAAGTCACACTCGCATATCCAATCCATAGTTTCTTGATCCATGGGAATAGCCTTATTCGTGCAAATAACATCAATATCTCATATTGATTTATTTGAGTCTGTCCAGACATTCTATAAGCACTATCCCTTGAGTGGCCTAGGATTTGCTCCCGTTATGTGGGAGGGACAAATTCTATCTACGTCCACTACGATCTCTAAGCTTGCTTCTTATGTATCCAGTACACGCCTTTATAACTACCCAGTTACGGTGTAGCGTTTGACGCTACCAAAATCACAATAATCCACAACTAGAATATCTAGTGACTTCAAGTCTAAGGATGACAATACCATTGCATCGCGAGAAGCCTTGTGACTCAACATAACGTGTATGTAGCCTTCTCGGAGATGGGTCAATCCAGTGCGTCATTACCCCTAATGCACACCTATGTGTTGGATCACGATATCTCCATATCAATCCAACCCCATATACTAGTCTATAGATGATTGTCCCATTAATCATTATACTGGACTAGGGATATTTAAGATAAACAACACAATTGTAAATCTAAGGACTTCATTATATTAAATATCCAATAAATAATAAAATAATCTCTACCCACAAATAAATTCATACTAAACTAGATTGCCTCTAGGGCATCTATTCCAACAGTCTCCCACTTGCACTAGAGCCAATCTGGCGCATCTCGTATGCCCATACTCCTAGTGTTCCCTTCATGCTTTCACTGCGTGAGCGGCTTTGTAAGCGGGTCTGACAGATTCTCATGTGTAGGAATCTTGCATATCCGAACGTCTCCTCTATCGATAATATCTCAAATCAGATGAAACTTCCTGAGCATGTGCTTGGATTTCTGGTGCGACATGGGCTCCTTTGATTGCGCGATCGCCCCAGTGTTGTCACAGTACAACTCAACTGGATCCACAATGCTAGGAACCACACCAAGTTCAGAAACAAACTTTCTGATCCAAACAGCTTCCTTTGCTGCGCCATTCGCGGCAATGTACTCAGCCTCTGTTGTAGAATCAGCCACCGTCTCTTGCTTGGAACTCTTCCAGCTCACCGCTGCTCCATTCAGGCAACACACATATCCCGACTGTGATCTAAAGTCATCTATGTCGGTTTGGAAGCTTGCATCAGTGTAACCCTCACACGCAACTCTTCCTCACCGCCAAATATCAAGAAAGCATCCTTAGTTCTTCTCAAGTACTTTAGGATGTTCTTGACTGAAATCCAGTGACTCTCACCTGGATTGGATTGGTATCTGCTTGTCATACTCAAGGCATATGACACATCTGGTCTAGTGCATAACATGGCGTACATGATAGATCCTATGGCCGAGGCATAGGGAATTCTACTCATGCGTTCCTTCTAAATCTCATTGGAAGGACAACCACTCTTCGAAAGAGTGATTCCATGTGACATGGGCAAGAATCCCTTCTTGGAATCTTGCATGTTGAACCGTTTCAACACCTTGTCAATCTATGTACTTTGACTTAGGCCTAGCTGTCTCTTATATCTATCTCTATAGATCTTTATACCAAGTATATAGGCTGCTTCCCCTAAGTCTTTCATTGAGAAACACTTTCCTAGCCAATCTTTAACAGATTGCAGCATGGGAACGTCGTTTCCAATGAGTAGTATGTCATCCACATACAAGACCAGAAAAGCTACAGAGCTCCCACTAACCTGATTGTAGACACAAGACTCATCTTCGTTTCTGATGAAGCCAAACTCTTTGAATACTTCATCAAAACGTCGATTCCAACTCCTATAAGCTTTCTTCAATCCATAAATGGATCGTTGCAGCTTACAGACTTTGTTGGCTTGATTTGGATCCTCAAAACCCTCCGGCTGTATCATATACACGTCCTCGAGGAGATTCCGATAAAGGAATGCTGTTTTGACATCCATCTGCCAAATCTCATAGTCGTGGTATGCCGCAATCGCAAGTAGGATTCGGATGGATTTGGTCATAGCGACTGGTGAAAAGGTTTCATCATAGTCAATACCATGAATCTGTCTGAATCCTTTAGCCACCAATCGGCCCTTGTAGGTAATCACATTACCATCCATGTCGATCTTCTTCTTGAAGACCCACTTGCACCCTATGGGTCGCGCCCCTTCGGGTGGTTCCACCAAAGTCCATACTTTGTTGGTATACATGGATTCCATCTCGGATCTCATGTCTTCTAGCCACTTCTGAGAGTCTGCGCCCTTCATGGCCTCTTCATAGGTAGTAGGCTCATCATCTATGAGCATCGTGTCACCGGAATCAGTCACGAGAAGTCCATACCTCTCAGGTTCCTTGCGCACTCTACTAGATCTACGAAGCTCTTGTGTTACCTGAACAGGTTGCTCCACAGCTGCTTGTGGTTCCTGTTCATGTTCCATAATCGGTTCAGTGATTTGTGGTTCTTGAACCTCTTCAAGATCTACAATCCTCCCACTTGCTTCTTTAGAGACAAACTCTCTTTCTAGAAACACACCGGTCCGAGCAACAAACACTTTGTTCTCGGTTGGATTGTAGAAGTAGTAACCCTTAGTTTCCTTAGAGTACCCCACAAATTTACACTTATCCGATTTCGGCCCTAGCTTGTCTGATTGTAAACATTTTACACAGACATCACAGCCCCAAATCCTCATGAACGACAGTGTGGGACGCCTCCAACTCCACATCTCATATGGTGTCTTCATGACTGATTTAGATGGAACACGGTTAATGGTGAAAGTTGCACTTAATAGAGCGTGGCCCCAAAATGATAATGGAAGATCGGTTTGACACATCATAGATCGAACCATATCCAATAGGGTTCGATTCCTCCTCTCAGACACGCCATTCCATTGTGGCGTTCCGGGTGGAGTGAGTTGGGACACGATCCCAGACTCTCTAAGATAGTCGTCAAACTCTTGGCTCAAGTATTCTCCTCCACGATCCGATCGTAGAGCCTTGATACTTTTGCCAAGTTGCTTCTCTACTTCATTCTTGACTTCTTTGAACACTTCAAAGGATTCGGATTTTTCCCTCATGAGGTACACAAATCCATATCTACTGTAATCATTAGTAAATGTAATGAAGTAGACATAACCACCCCTGGCAGGCGTGGCAAATGGCCCACATACATCAGTATGTATGAGCGCCAATTGCTCACTAGTCCTCTCACCTTTCTTATTGAAAGGGGACTTTGTCATTTTTCCCAATAAACAAGCCTCACATGTCTCATATGATTCAAAATCAAATGAGTCTAGTATTCCATCCTTATGGAGTCTAGATACACGTTTCTCGTTTATGTGACCTAAACGACAGTGCCATAAATAAGCAGGATTTAAATCATTTATTTTAATCCGCTTGGTATTAATGTTGTAGACTGGATTGCTTAGATCAAGGACATACAGTCCATTAAATAATTGCACACTAAAATAGTGAATATTATTCAAATAAAAGGAACAACAATTGTTCTTTATTGAAATAATAAAACCATCCTTGTCCAAACAAGAAATAGAAATAATGTTTCTGTTCATAGCAGGCACAAAATAGCAATTATTTAATTCTAAAACTAATCCTGAAGGCAGAGATAGCTCGCACACGCCTATGGCCAACGCAGCAACCTTTGCTCCATTCCCAACGCGCAGATCTACCTCCCCTTTAGCCAATCTTTTACTTCTCTTTAGATCCTGCACATTTCGACAAATGTGAGATCCACATCCAGTATCTAATACCCATGATGTAGAGACAGTTAAATTGACATCTACAACAAAAATACCTGGTGGTGGTGGAATCACTATTCCAAGCCTCTTGTCCTCCAGATATTTTGGCCAGTTCCTCCTCCAGTGTCCAGGCTGACTGCAGTAGTGACACTCACATTTAGTCACACCTTTGGCAATGCCACCAACAGGCTTAAGGGCAGGTTCCTTGGACTTGGCAACTGACTTGCCTTTTCCCTTGGAAGATGAGGCAAACCTTTTGCCCTTTTCTTTCTGTACCATCATAATGGCCTTGCCCTTACCCTTGTTGATGCTCTGTTCGCTGTCCTCAACATATTGAGTAAATCTGGCATTGGTTTCACGATTTCGTTCATGTTATAGTTCATGATGAACTGTCCATAACTCTCGGGCAACGATTGCAACACGAGATCGGTTGCCAACTCTTGGCCGACCGGGAACCCTAGCCGGGCGAGATTCTCCAAGTACCCGATCATACGGAGTACATGGGGTCCCACTGGGTTCCCTTATGCCAGATGACACTTGAACAGTGCCTTAGAGACCTCATACCTCTCTACCCTTGCCTGCTCTTGGAAGAGATGCTTCAGATGCTTGATCATATCAACAACATTCATGTGTTCGTGTTGCTTCTGAAGCTCAGGAGTCATGGTGCATAGCATAAGGCAGGTCGCATCATTAGCGTCATCTACACGCTTTTGATACGCCTTTAGGGCAGCAGGTGTTTGGTTCTCTGAACCTTCTGGAACATGCTCCTCTATTGCGTAAAGTTTCTTCTCTTGCTTGAGAACAATTCTCAAGTTTCTGTACCAATCAAGGAAGTTGGTTCCAGAGAGCTTGTCCTTCTCAAGGACAGATCGTAGGGAATGTTGTGAACTCGATGAGTTGTTTGCCATTTGGAATTCTACAAAAGGAAAATACGCAAGTTTTAGTATTTGTGAATTTTTTTGACTATATTCAATAATGGCTAGTTTATCAAATATAGCTCCCACTATTTTTCTACGGATTAATAACCCTCAAGATATTAATGCGGAAAATATCCTTATATTTTCTAGTGGGCCAAGATCCATGTTTCATCTCCTTATGAGCTTGCTTTGGCAACTCACCCATAATTTGACTACTTTAGGTAGGAACAATTCCAATTGCATCCCTTATGCAACTCTTGGTTCAATTGGGCAAATAACTCCTTATTTATCCATCCATTTGGATAATCCCAATTTATTGCCTCTAGGTTTCTTAATCATATTAATGGTCTAGTTGTGTTCAACCTCTTATTTAAACAATTGCACATTACTAGCTTGTGCCATCGCATTCCATCATTATGAACCAAGTCGCCATGCTTTGGCACGCACGAACTTGATAAATAATGATGATAATGAGTGTTTAAATAACGAGAAGGCAAGAACACAATATTTGAATTTTGAGGGATTTTAAATTCAATTTTAATCGTTTTGTTGATCAATATCAACTAATCTATCTATTTGAGTTTGGGCACAACTCAAAATAGATTCGGGTTGTCTAATTATCTTATTATCCTAATTGCATGCATCATCCATACACCAACCACAAAATAATAAGACAATAAAGTAAACAACTGCAAAACATAAATAAAACGTGATGTGGATATGGTTTTTTCTAGACTAAGATAATTCCAAGCCAATGGAATTATCTATGAACCCTAAAAGCAAACACATCTCCATACGTCTTGATCTTTTGGTCCATCCTTCATAGTCATGTGGAATGCTCCATGCTCCATCTTTTGTGGCTCCTTTTGGCTTTGGGCTTCTTTCTCTTCAATCTTGGCTAACAATCTACTTTATCTAGCACTAGCTAACTTCTATATTAAATAAAATAAATCTCACAAGTTGAGAAAAAAAATGGCACGCATGCCATAAAACCCTAATTAATTATTACAATTAATTGATCAGCTCGCAGGCCGTAAACCAAACCACAAAATTAAACATCCACATCAACCCACATCCTAAGGCCATATCCAATCACCATGCAAATTGCACATAAACAGTTAAAATCCAATTTTAACGCGTTTGGTCAATTTTAATTGATTTTAGGATGTTCTAGGGTTAAAACGGTCCATAGGCCCAACAATCCAATTGTCCGGGCCCAAAAAGGTGAACCGCAAGGCCCTAGGCCCGGCCCGGAACCTAGGCCGCTTGCTAGGGCTGCCCCAGCCCCTAGGGAAGCCTAGCTTGGGCGGCAAGTAAGAGGCGCGGTCCCTTTAGAGGGGCCGAACCTCCTAGGGAGTTGTTTCCAAAAACAACTCCCTTGCTTGGTGCCCAAGTTTGGTTGTTTCCTTGTTTTGGAAGAACTCCTTCTTCCCCAAGGATGCCCAAACCCTAGATCTAAGATCCTAAAATTTTTATAACTCACTAATTCATGAATCTAATGCAAAAACTAGGTCTTGTTTTGATTGATTATTGACAAATTGCATCCCATGCTTGATTTGTCTTAGTTTTACGCGATAAACAATCAATTTAAGGTGTAAAACTATCAAAACGTAACACATAAACCACGTTTATGCTCTACAACCTGGCTCTGAGACCACTGTAGGATTTTGATTCATGGATGCGCAACGGAAACAATAATTAACCATGCAAAACCCTCCAAGGATCACAAGTCAAGAGACATAACGATGGTAAAGGAAGAAATCAATAACACACCTTAGGGTTCTCCTTTGATGACTTCAAACGCGAATTGTGTCACGTTCTCTGTAGTTGATCCATGCCTAGAGTTGATTTCTAAAACTCCCACTCCTTGGTGCTAGCCCGGAAATAGGAAGAGGAAGAAGAATCACGCAAAACGAGACGAACCAAAGGAGGTTCGGCCTCCTTTGGGGCCGACGGGGCGGGCGGCGGCAAGAGGGCGGCGTGCTCCTCTTTGCTTCATTGCTCTCTCCTTTTTTTCTCTCCCACTCAAGTTATGATCAATTATGAGCATAAGTGTGGGAAGGAAGGAAGGAAGGTCTTTTATATAGTCCAACTACTCCTTGCCAACTACCTAAAGGACTTATTCTAGTCCTACTAGAATTCAATTTAGTCCCTTCCTTGCAAATTAGTCCCTACTAAGTTTGCAAGGTTTTGCAAAGTGATCCTTCTAATTAATTAATCCAATTAATTAATTCCCAAATCTAGTTCAACTTTATCTAGCGTGTGACCCCACTATCTAGTTGGTAGCAACAATTTGCTAACATGGAGCGGTTTCTAGCAAAACATCCATTCTAGCCAACTAATAGAATAGTCATCTTGACAACCTTTGTGCAAGCAATTGTCTCATCCCTTTGTCTCTATATCCGGATTGGACACGAGACATACAAGTCACACTCGTATATCCAATCCATAGTTTCTCGATCCATGGGAATAGCCTTATTCGTGCAAATAACATCAATATCCCATATTGATTTATTTGAGTCTGGCCAGACATTCTATAAGCACTATCCCTCGAGTGGCCTAGGATATTTGCTCCCGTTATGTGGGCGGGACAAATTCTATCTACGTCCACTACGATCTCTAAGCTTGCTTCTTATTGTATCCAGTACACGCCTTTATAACTACCCAGTTACGGTGTAGCGTTTGACGCTACCAAAATCACAATAATCCACAACTAGAATATCTAGTGACTTCAAGTCTAAGGATGAAAATACCATTGCACCGCGAGAAGCGCTTGTGACTCAACATAACGTGTATGTAGCCTTCTTGGAGATGGGTCAATCCAGTGCGTCATTACCCCTAATGCACACCTATGTGTTGGATCATGATATCTCCATATCAATCCAACCCCATACTAGTCTATAGATGATTGTCCCATTAATCATTATACTGGATTATGGATATTTAATATAAATAGCACAATTGTAAATCTAAGGACTTCATTATACTAAATATTCAATAAATAATAAATGAATCTCTAGCCACAAATAAATTCATACTAAACTAGATTTCCTCTAGGGCTTCTATTCCAACACTTTGGGGGTTGATAAAGCATCCAATCCCCATACCCTTCCTCCTTCGGGTCATCAACTCTTTCCATCTTCTTGTCGCAATCTCGGCTATAGTGATCTAGAAATCCGCACCACCTGCACACGTTTGGTAGCCTCTCATACTTGAAGTCCAACCAAACTTGTTTCTTATGGATTATAACATACACTCCACGTGGTAATGGCTCAAAGATCGGAATCCTCATTCGGACACGAACATAGTTTTGGAGCCCTTCGCTATCGACTTTTGGATCTGATTGGAGTATGTCTCCAATATTTTGCACGGCTCTTCTTCCTGCTTGCTCCGTAACCAAGTGGACTGGTAGGTTGTGAACCTGCACCCATACGTCCATTGTCTCGAACGTAGGGTTGTCCGTGTTGTCTCCGAGTGTAACACCCCCAAATTGGCTAAGCCGGAAACCCAGGGGTGTCACTTCGTACCCGGGGTTAAACCCGAATACAAGGAGGTTTTACAACAGAAATTCCAAACCAAATCCATAAAAATATTTAATTAAAACTTAAAACTTGTCTTGCCACAAATATGGGCATCATTCCAAATCTAATAAAATTCAAACTACTAACAAATGTTTAAATAAAAATAAATTTAAATGATACTACTAGCGTGAGTCGCGTTTTCCCCTCGGACCAAGCTCCCATCTAACCTGTGGTGCAGAAAACAAAAAGAGAACACCACAGTTCCAAAAGTCAGCGGAAATACCGAGTAAGCAACACCCAAGCATGTAAAACGATTATGAAGTAATTTACAAATCGAAGTATTTCGTAGTAGTTTTTCCAAAACCAGGTGATAACAAAATTTTTGACACTCATAAGAAAACGAGGAAGATTCCAATTCCATTATTTGAATTTAAGAGTTCCAAAATCTCATATTCAACCATTCTTTCCATTAATTCCAAAACTACATTGTTGATTTGTTGTGACGGGGAAAAAGAACTAACCATCTCGCAAGCATCCAAGACCTTAAGTGTCGACACCCCCCAAAGAATCTAGCGTCCAGAGGAGTGAGTACAGGGAGCTATCCGGGGCCTTGCAACCGGATTAAATAAAATAAATCGAACGGAAGACCGAAGTCAACACGCCCAATGCCAATAGTATCCAATAACAAACCCCGCACAACTCTTCCACTTTACGTTATCGTCGATTAATAGATTACAGTGATATTTTTCAGAAGACAAGTTAACAATTTGAAACAAGCATTCAAGTAGCACATATTTCATGTAAAACCATTTTGAGACAAATATGAATGAAAAACTTTTGACACGAAAAGAGGAATGGGCGCTAGGCCTGGCATGTTTACTTACCTCAACAAATAGCAATCACAGCAAATCAATCGTAGTATTCGACGTATCCTTCGTCGGAGAATTCGTTTCCTACAATTCGATAATATTCTAATTAATTATCGCTAACACACAAATACAAACAAGTCCTATATGCAATGCAAGCGTAATCCCCCTTATTATATCCCCAAACTTTAATAATAATATTTCTATTGTTAAAACGTGATTTATAGGACTATTGTTTACTATCATAAAACATAGCTTATAATATTATCTAATTTAAATTCTTCTTTTATTACTATAAAACACAACCCAATAATATTATTCTTTTTTGAAATATTAACTTTTAAACAAGAAAATAAACTTCCTAAATAAATAATTCTCAAGTGTTTTAATAAGGCTTTCAAACCCTCCAAACCTCTCTTTCAAATTTTGAGTGTAGAGTAGTAAAAAATATAGTTGCTAACTATGAGACTCGAACCCCAGACCAACACAATTCTAACAGTCAACTTTAACCACTGGGCCACTGCCCAATCTTGTTGTTCTTACCCAGATAATAATAATATAGCTTTAACAGTTAACTAAGGCTTATAAAAAAAATAAAAGAAAGAAACAGAATAAGAGAGAGGGACTGACGGGTTCTTACCCGACCAGAGAAGAGGACGACGACGATGGTGAAGACCAGAGGGGCTCGCGGTGGTGGCGAAGGAGGAAGCGGCCGACGGCAAGGGCGGCGGCGACGGCGACGGGTGAAGACGCCGGAGACAACGGCGGCGTCGGACAGGGCGGTCGCGGTCGGGTTCGGTTCTCCGGACCCGGCGGCGGCTAGGTTTTTGGTTGATGATTCGAACGGGAGAGAGAGGGCGAGAGAGGGAGATTTGGGTGTGGTTTTGATGTGGGTTTCGTTTCTGATTTCGCAAGCTATTTATAGGCTTCAATTCGAAGAATCAGGCGAAGAGGAGGATTCCTCCGGGTTGATTTTTGATTCCGAATTGGTTCACTATTTTGGGCGAAATTGGTTTCTTGGTGCTAAAGAATCGATCTTTGTCGAATAGGGAGTGTATTGGGACGGAAATTGGAAGATTTGGAGTCGAATTTGGTGTTGGTGGGTGTTTGGGTCGAAGAAGGAGAAGAGCACATCTCCTGTTACTACCAGGAGAGGAAGAAGATGACCAGTTTGGCTAAAAGACACTTTCACCCCCCTTAGTTAGTTAAAAAACACTTTTTACCCACCAGAATTATATTAACTGCACTATTTAAGTTACGAAAAAGACACTAAAGCCCCCTAAAGCTTAAAACAATAGAAATTAACTTTTAAATAATTAAACTAATAACCAAAGCTTATACTAATATTATTTTAACACCTAATATGGTTATAAAATACCTGTTTTAATAAACTAAAACTTAATATTTTTTAAAAATACCCGTTTCTAAATAACGGGATATTTCATCCTTCCCCCCTTAAAGAAAACTTCGTCCTCGAAGTTTAAAACAAATTCTAAACAACATTAAGGTATGAGTCTCCACTCTAGGGTATAACTACTAATGACTACTAAATGCAAAACTAATGTCATGTACGATATGCAATATGCTATAAGGGTAACTTAAAATAACGTATCTAAAAATCCAAGATTACATCCTCTCCCCCTTAGAGGAGTGACGTCATCGGAACTCAAAATACCTCGTCAAAAAGGTGGGGATACTTCTTCTTCATGTCATCCTCCGCTTCCCACGTTGCCTCTTCTGTGAGGTGATTCGTCCACAAAACCTTTACTAGCTTGACACTCTTGTTGCGGGTTTCCCTTGTCTTGGTGTCTAGAATCTTTACAGGATGTTCTTCATAACTCAACGAAGGATCTAATTCTACCGGTTCCAGATCTAATACATGAGACGGGTCTGGCACGTACTTCTTCAATTGAGATACGTGGAATACATTATGAACACGACCCAAATTTGACGGTAGATCCAATCGATAGGCAACTTCTCCAATCTTCTCTATGACTTCATACGGTCCAATGAATTTCGGGCTCAACTTCCCTTTATGATTGAACCTCATGACTCCCTTAGTTGGAGAAACCTTAAGAAAAGCTTTTTCTCCAATTTGAAACTCCAGTGGTCTTCTTTCCTGATCAGCGTAGGACTTCTGCCTATCCTGAGCTGCTTTCATTCGCTGCTGGATAAGCCTAACCTGATCTGTCATTTCTTCGATTGACTATGGACCAATCACTATTGTCTCGCTTATGTCGCTCCAACACAACGGTGTTCGACACTTTCTTCCATACAACGCTTCATGTGGTGCCATGCCAATGCTGGCGTGATAACTGTTGTTGTAGGAAAACTCTATCAGAGGTAATCTGTCAACCCATGAACCTTGAAAGTCCATAACACATGACCTTAACATATCCTCCAATGTCTGAATGGTTCTCTCAGTCTGTCCATCCGTTGCAGGGAAGAATGTTGTACTGAATTTCAGCTGGGTTCCCAATGCCTCCTGGAGTGCTTTCCAGAAGTGAGAGAGAAAGTTGGGATCCCTGTCGGAAACTATAGAGCTCGGGACTCCATGGTATCTCACAATGTTCTTCATATACGCATCAGCCCTTTGCTCCATATTCCATGTATCCTTCATTGGAATGAACCTTGCTGTCTTGGTCAATCTGTCAACCACGACCCATATCTGATTCAATCCATTCTTTGATGTTGGTAAGGCAGTCACAAAATCCATCGAAATTGAATCCCATTTCCAAAGTGGAACATCCAATGGTTGAACTAAGCCTCCCATTCTCTTATGCTCGAACTTCACCTTCTGACAGGTTAAACATCTTGCTACAAACTCTGCTACTTCCTTCTTCATGTTAGGCCACCAAAATGTCTTCTTCATATCTTTATAAAGTTTGTCTCCTCCTGGATGTACTGAATAGGGTGTGTTGTGCGCTTCACGCATCAACTTCTCCTTGGTTTCTGCACACTTATGTGGTACACACCATATTCCTTTGTAGCGGATACTTCCATCTTCATGGATCTTGAAATCCGTTGTTTGCCCTTCTTCAATCTTCTTCTTTATCCTTTCCAGCTTCACATCTCCTGACTGGCTACTCCTTATTTCTTCTAAAACATCGGGCACAACTGTCATATTCCCAAGAATATTCTTTACATCCCCTTGTTCTACCACTTCAATCTCGAGCTTTCGAAACTCATTGCATAGCCAGTCTGGCAAAACTAGCATAGCGTCTAAAGTATGGCTCGATTTTCGGCTTAACACATCAGCTACCACATTTGCTTTCCCTTCGTGATACTGGATACGCAAGTCATAATCCTTTATGATCTCCAACCAACGTCTTTGCCTATTGTTTAACTCCTTCTGCGTGAAGATGTACTTGAGACTACTATGGTCCGTATACAATCTACACACTGCACCATATAGATGATGTCTCCATATCTTCAAATCAAATACTATTGCTGCAAGCTCTAAATCATGCGTAGCGTAGTTCTCTTCATGAACTTTCAGTTGTCTTGAGGCATAGGCAATAAATCTTCTTTCTTGCATAAGCACACATCCTAGTCCCTTCTCTGATGCGTCACTGTAAACATCAAATTCACCAGAATCGTTAGGTAAAGCTAACACAGGTGCTGTAGTCAACTTTTCCTTCAATGTCTGGAATGATTCTTCACAATCTTCGCTCCACTGATACTTTACCGCTTTCTTGGTTAACGTAGTCAGCGGTCTAGCGATCTTTGAGAAGTCCTTCACAAAACGTCGATAATAACCTGCTAATCCCAGAAAACTTCTTATTTCTGACACATTCTTCGGAGTAGGCCAATCCTTAACTGCAGAAATCTTTCCTGGATCTACTGATATCCCTTCCTTCGAGATTATGTGACCCAGAAATGGAACATGATTTAGCCAAATCTCACACTTCGAGAGCTTAGCATACAGCTTCTCATGTCTCAAGGTCTCTAATACTTCCCTGAGGTGTTCTTGATGGTCTTCCTCGCTCTTTGAGTAAACGAGGATGTCATCAATAAAGACGACTACAAAACGATCTAGAAACGTTCTCATGACACGATTCATTAGATCCATAAATACTGCAAGAGCGTTAGTTAAACCAAAAGGCATAACTGTAAACTCGTAATGACCATACCTTGTTCTAAAGGCTGTCTTCGGGATGTCCTTCTCGGTTACCCGAAGCTGGTGATACCCTGATCTCAAGTCTATCTTTGAGAAAACACTCGCCCCTTGCAACTGATCGAACAAGTCGTCGATTCGGGGTAAAGGGTATTTGTTCTTGATCGTTGCGCTGTTCAACTCTCTATAGTCAATGCACAACCTCAGACTTCCATCCTTCTTCTTCACAAATAACACTGGGGCTCCCCAAGGCGATACACTTGGTCTTATGTACCCTTTCTAGAGGAGTTGTTGTAACTGATCCTTTAGTTCCTTCAATTCCGCCGGTGCCATACGGTACGGCGCCTTCGAAATTGGAGCTGTCCCAGGTGCTAAGTCCAAAGTGAACTCAACCTCCCTTCTAGGTGGCATTCCCGGAATCTCATCTGGGAATACATCTGGAAATTCCTTAACTATCGGTATTTCTTCTAGCACATTCTCCTTCTTAGACACGTCTTGGACATAACACAAATAAGCCTAATTCCCCTTCTTCACTTGGTTGACTATGGTCAAAGCTGACACTAGTTGAATATTTGGTTCCCTAGTGATTCCACGGTAAGAAACTTTTTCTCCCTTTGGACCCTTAAGTCCGATTTTCTGATCGTGACAGTCTATGAGTGCTCGATATTTGCTCATCCAATCCATTCCCAAGATAACATCTATCCCTCCAAGGTTAAATTGTATGAGGTTGGATGGCAAGGTGCTAGCCGAAATCTTAACTTCTACCCCTTCGAAAATGATGTCACACACTGTTACGTGTCCGGTTGGGGTAGCTACAGGGATGGATATTCTAGACGGCTTATTGAGACTCAATTTATCCACAAATGATGATGCAATAAACGAATATGATGCTCCAGAATCAAATAGAGTAAATGCTAGTTGATCATGAACAAGAAATGTACCAATGACTACTCCGCCTGCTGCTTCTGCCTCGGACCTGCTCATCACAGCAATCCGTGCAACATTCCCATTCTGTGCTGCGGTTGCCGCTGTACCAGCTCCATTGTTGTTGTTGGCATTAGCTGGAGTATTGCCGGCATTCCTGTTCTGACCTCCATTGCCTCCATTTCCTTGGTAGTTCCTCTGCTGTCCTCCATAGTTGTTGTTCCCATTATAATTGTTGCGCCCATAGTTCCTGTTGCCAAACTGTTGGTTTCCGTTCCTGTTGTTGCCATTGAACTGTCGGTTCCCTTGATAATTTCCTCCCTGATTTACTTGATGGTTCCCATTTGGTCGCGCTCGACACTCAAAAGCACGGTGACCCTTCTTGCCGCAATTGTGGCAAATGACAAGGTTCCCTTGACAGTCAGCTCCCGGGTGGTTCTGCTGGCACTTTTTGCAGATATAACGACGAGGTGGCTCATCCCCATTGTTCTGTTTGTTTCCACGGTACTGGTCTTGGTTAGCTCCTCCATTGTTCGTCTTGAACTTCTTGTCCTGTCCACCATTGTGGTTTCGACTCTGGTTGCTACCATTTCCTCCAGCATTCTCAATCTTGCGCTTTCCGCGATTCTCATCTTGCATCTCCTGGATACGCCAAACAGATGCAGCTCTATCATACACCTCTTGAAGAGTATCATAGGTTCTGCACATTAAGTCCTTCTACAGATGGAGTTGCAGTCCTGCCATGAACTTCCTAACCTTAGTTGCCTCATCAGGCATTAGGTGTCCTGAGAATCGGGATAACTCCATAAACTTCTTGAAGTATTCCGTCACGGAATCACTTCCCTGCTTCAGGTTCACAAACTCTATGTATTTCTGATCCTGGATATGAGATGGATAGAAGCGAGTGCGAAGAGCAGCCTGAAGAGCTTCCCAATTGAAGTTGGGTTGAGCCAAGAAAGCTTGACGTGAGTTCCTCCACCATATGTTTGCCTCGTTCTTCAGGTAGAACGCTGCGCAAACTACCTTGCGGTTGTCAGGGCATTCAACCAGTTCAAGGATTTTGTCCATCTCATCGATCCAATCTTCAAGTTCCACTGGATCCTCATTGCCTGTGAAACTTCCAGGCTTCATGTCAGACACGTTCTTTGCCCAGTTGGCTGCATTATGATCTCCATTGTTCATATTCTGAGCCATCTGAGTGAATTGGGCAAATAATTGCTCCATGTTGTTGTTGTTGTTGTTGTTTTGGGCGACCATTTGCTCTTGACGGATTCTCCTGGTATAGTATCGTAGTGGTCTATCAGCCATAATCCTACACTATAACCTATTGTATCATTCATACAATAACCTAAGGTACATGTAAATATAAAATGAACGACATGTAAATAGCATTTAGGCATGTAATGTCACACGTTGATCATCAAATAAACAGTTACACATGTATTTGCACGTAGGCTAAACACATCTTATTTCTTGTGCTTCTTAGAAAATTATAAAAGTGATCTATAAGGCAAGAAAAAATTATAATTTTTGGTGTGAAGCATCCTTTCCGAGTCTACTTTAATATTCAAGAAGATTCAACTCAAAATAATTCATATAATTCAAATTACACAAAGAATGGCATACTGTCCCATATCGCCAGAATAGAAATTTCAACTTCTTCAAGTCATATACCAACTTTAACTTCCTCAAAATAGGCTAGGGCTTCACCCAGATTTAGCCTTATGTGTCTAATAATCACCATAAAAATTTGAGGTTCATCCAAGATATGGAAGATAGGTATAAATCAAAGATACCACAGACGGTCACTGTGAAATTCTGGTACTGAACCACGTACTTTGAAAATTCGTATCTAAGTCTCCAGAACTCATTTGGGTCTGAAATTTTTATGGAATGTTCCTGAGCATGTCTATTTTCTGGGAAAAATTCAGGAGAAAATAACTCCAAGTTTAAACCCGTCTGCTACAACGAATACTAACTGCTGCGCAAATTTGAACGTCACAACACAATGCAACAAAATTTGAATTCATACTCCAATTAAATAAAAATGCAATTTATTCAAATCCCAAAACGAATTCTTGAAACACAAATATCATCCTAGAATCAAATCATCCTACCAAATCAAACTAACTTAAAGGAATAATGTCTTAAAATAAAACTAACATAAATCCTAAACGTTCCTACTTGCGCAAAGATATTCTAATGTCTTTGGTGATGATGGTGGGGTAGGAGTATGAGGAGTGTATTGTAGTGATTCGGGTGGATCCATATCTTCGTCCTTCTCGATCTTTCCCCATGCTTTTCGCACCTTCATAGCTATCTCTTCCTTTTCCATCCTCTCAAGCTTCCTTAGGATTTGTCCTGCTTCATGCGTAGTCTCCGCATCCATAGTGGCTATATTTTCTAAGCGTTCCAAAAGAGTGGGTGGGTCTAATAGGTATTCTCCAAACTCATGATGTACGTATTTTGAGCAATTAGGCACTTATTCTCCCCAAACGTTATTGGTTAATAAGTCGCTGAACTCGTCTTTTATCCCCTTCCAAGGTGTCATCCTTGGCAATCCATTGAGCATGTAGTGACACATGGTCAACGGGTCCTTGAAAGATCCTTAGCGCCTTTTGCTCCAAGCGATGCACAAATTCTGGATGTAGGTGCATTACTCCTTTAGAGTTTCTAAACCTGGATGGTAGATCACGCCACGTGGATGGTCGGCTTCAGTAAGATTGCCAGGAGTAGGTATGGGCGGTCTAAATCTTGTATGTAGAGTTGGAGTTGGAACGGGTTCTTCTTCTTCAATTGGATTTTCTTCTATCGGATCTTCTTCTGGATCTTCTTCTATTGGATCTTCTTCGGGCTTGTACTTCGGGCCTTCCTGCATCCTTTGGGCAAGTTCTTCGTACTTCTTGAGTTTCCTGCGCAGGAGTCCAACCAAATCGCTATCCTTATTGTACTTTTCCTCGTTGGGCCTCCATCGTTCTTCTTTAGCGATGACTAAGTCGGTGTGATCCTGCTTTACTTCGTTCCATGGGCATGTGTATGGTAGTCCATTGACTATCACGTCACACACCATTATTGGGTTTCGGAAATGTGGGGCTCTATTAGTATCGCTCCATTGGTAGCATCGATCCCTGACACGTGTGCAATAGCTATCGATGCTTTCCCATCCTTCCAGGAACTTTAGGTGATAGGGTGAGGCTCCAATACTAGATGAAACGGATTCAGATTGAGCAGCCATCTGAAAGAAGTAAGAAAGAGAAAGAGTCTCAGCATTGTTCTATACCACGCATATATTCTTAAAATCTTAAGCATTCTAAAATAACTAAGCAGTAAATCTTAGATATTGGGTTCTAAGCATATAGCACAAAAATCAAGCAAAACTTTTAAATGCTAAACTATCCCACAACCCCGGCTTATTCAAATTTTTTATTCTTTTTCCTATGTCCATTTTAAAAATTTCTTTTAGTAAAAATTATTATTTTTTTTTGGATTGCCGGGCTCTGATACCACCTGTAACACCCCCAAATTGGCTAAGCCGGAAACCCAGGGGTGTCACTCCGTACCCGGGGTTAAACCCGAATACAAGGAGGTTTTACAACAGAAATTTCAAACCAAATCCATAAAAATATTTAATTAAAACTTAAAACTTGTCTTGCCACAAATATGGGCATCATTCCAAATCTAATAAAATTCAAACTACTAACAAATGTTTAAATAAAACTAAATTTAAATGATACTACTAGCGTGAGTCGCGTTTTCCCCTCGGACCAAGCTCCCATCTAACCTGTGGTGCAGAAAACAAAAAGAGAACACCACAGTTCCAAAAGTCAGCGGAAATACTGAGTAAGCAACACCCAAGCATGTAAAACGATTATGAAGTAATTTACAAATCGAAGTATTTCGTAGTAGTTTTTCCAAAACCAGGTGATAACAAAAGTTTTGACACTCATAAGAAAACGAGGAAGATTCCAATTCCATTACTTGAATTTAAGAGTTCCAAAATCTCATATTCAACCATTCTTTCCATTAATTCCAAAACTACATTGTTGATTTGTTGTGACGGGGAAAAAGAACCAACCATCTCGCAAGCATCCAAGACCTTAAGTGTCGACACCCCCCAAAGAATCTAGCGTCCAGAGGAGTGAGTACAGGGAGCTATCCGGGGACTTGCAACCGGATTAAATAAAATAAATCGAACGGAAGACCGAAGTCAACACGCCCAATGCCAATAGTATCCAATAACAAACCCCGCACAACTCTTCCACTTTACGTTATCGTCGATTAATAGATTACAGTGATATTTTTTAGAAGACAAGTTAACAATTTGAAACAAGCATTCAAGTAGCACATATTTCATGTAAAACCATTTTGAGACAAATATGAATGAAAAACTTTTGACACGAAAAGAGGAATGGGCGCTAGGCCTGGCATGTTTACTTACCTCAACAAATAGCAATCATAGCAAATCAATCGTAGTATTCGACGTATCCTTAGTCGGAGAATTCGTTTCCTACAATTCGATAATATTCTAATCAATTATCGCTAACACACAAATACAAACAAGTCCTATATGCAAATCAAGCGTAATCCCCCTTATTATATCCCCAAACTTTAATAATAATATTTCTATTGTTAAAACGTGATTTATAGGACTATTGTTTACTATCATAAAACATAGCTTATAATATTATCTAATTTAAATGCTTCTTTTATTACTATGAAACACAACTCAATAATATTATTCTTTTTTGAAATATTAACTTTTAAACAAGTAAATAAACTTCCTAAATAAATAATTCTCAAGTGTTTTAATAAGGCTTTCAAACCCTCCAAACCTCTCTTTCAAATTTTGAGTGTAGAGTAGTAAAAAATATAGTTGCTAACTATGAGACTCGAACCCCAGACCAACACAATTCTAACAGTCAACTTTAACCACTGGGCCACTGCCCAATCTTGTTGTTCTTACCCAGATAATAATAATATAGCTTTAACAGTTAACTAAGGCTTATAAAAAAAATAAAAGAAAGAAACAGAATAAGAGAGAGGGACTGACGGGTTCTTACCCGACCAGAGAAGAGGACGACGACGATGGTGAAGACCAGAGGGGCTCGCGGTGGTGGCGAAGGAGGAAGCGGCCGACGGCAAGGGCGGCGGCGACGGCGACGGGTGAAGACGCCGGAGACAACGGCGGCGTCGGACAGGGCGGTCGCGGTCGGGTTCGGTTCTCCGGACCCGGCGGCGGCTAGGTTTTTGGTTGATGATTCGAACGGGAGAGAGAGGGCGAGAGAGGGAGATTTGGGTGTGGTTTTGATGTGGGTTTCGTTTCTGATTTCGCAAGCTATTTATAGGCTTCAATTCGAAGAATCAGGCGAAGAGGAGGATTCCTCCGGGTTGATTTTTGATTCCGAATTGGTTCACTATTTTGGGCGAAATTGGTTTATTGGTGCTAAAGAATCGATCTTTGTCGAATAGGGTGTGTATTGGGACGGAAATTGGAAGATTTGGAGTCGAATTTGGTGTTGGTGGGTGTTTGGGTCGAAGAAGGAGAAGAGCACATCTCCTGTTACTACCAGGAGAGGAAGAAGATGACCAGTTTGGCTAAAAGACACTTTCACCCCCCTTAGTTAGTTAAAAAACACTTTTTACCCACCAGAATTATATTAACTGCACTATTTAAGTTACGAAAAAGACACTAAAGCCCCCTAAAGCTTAAAAAAATAGAAATTAACTTTTAAATAATTAAACTGTAACACCCCCAAATTGACCAAACCGGAAACCCGGGGATGTCACTCCGTACCCGAGAGGAGCCCGGATACAAGGAGATTTTATAACATGGTTCGCAAGCACAAAACATCCACAATAATAATTAAATCCAATTGAAAATATTGCATTATTAAAAATCCAACATCCTAGCCACAAACCGGCATAACAAACTAAAGTGTTTAAACTAATAAGGAATTCAAATTCAAATGAAATACTACTTCTATTATTCAATGTGATGCGCGTCCCCTTCTACGCCAAATAACCATCTTCTAAACCTGTGGTGCGGAATGAAAAAGAAACACCACAGTACAAAATCAGCATGAAATACTGGTAAATAAACATCCAAACATGTAAAACGATGATGAGGTAGTTATAAGACAATGACTCATTTGTAAGTAAGAGTTTTTCGCAAACACAGCGGTAATAAAGTTGACTCTTGTATTAAAACATAAGAGTTCCCAATTCCAAATCATTTTAAACCAATTTCCATAATCATTAGGAAAATCCAAAATCCATCGTTAACTTCTTTCCGTTAACAAAACCAAAAATCCATTATTAATTCGTTGTGACGGGGGAAACCAACCAACCACTTCGCAAGCATCCAAGACCTTAAGTGTCGACACCCCCTTACAGACTTCTTGCGGCCAGAAGAGTGAGTACAAGGAGCTATCCGGGGACTTGCAACCGGATTAAAATAAAAATAAATTGAAACGGAAGACCGAGATCAAACCGTCCAATGCCAATGGTAACCATACCACAATAATCATAAATGTCCCCGCACAACTATTCCACTTTACGTATTAATGCATTATCATTATCATGGTGATATTTCCGAGAAAAACATTTATCAAGTAGAAATCACATATTGCATGTCACATCACATAAACACATTTTGAGACGTAAAGAAATACAAGATTTCGTTTTGACACGAAAGAGATAAGCACAACTAGGCTTGGCATATTTACTTACCTTTAATCTCAAGCAAATCAAATCACTTCCTAGTAATACTCGACGTGTCCTTCCTCAATGAAATTGTCGCCTACAAATTAAATAGTATCCTAATTAACACATTGCACACGAAGTCCTATAGGTAAACGAAATAATTCCCTTACTAACTCTCCCCAACCTTTACTAAGGCGAACAACCTCTTTTATAGAAAAAATACACTTTATATAATTAACGTTTATTATTGTAAAACATAGCTATAGTTATAAAAATATAACTTATAAGATTGAATAAAAATATCATTTTTATTATTTAGAGTAGAGAAGCATATTATTTTACCTCAAAAACACTTTTAATTCAAATATTAATTTCTCCCAACCAAACAAGCCTTAGTAGAGAATATAAGTTATAAACTAACTAACTTTATTTAAAAGAAATAACAATTTATTTGAGGAAAATAGCTTATTCTAATTTGTTATAAACTTATAAAAATAAATTAGAAATATATATTTCATCACCCTCATATTATATTTTTATTTTTGAGTAAAGATGAGTACCAAAAGATCATTCTAAGCTTGTGCAAAAAGAATTGTCCCTTATAAGGTTTGAACCTATGACCTTCTTCTCAAACTTCACCAAAGCTTTAAGTGTTAGCTTTTAACCACTGGGCGAACAGCCCACTTGTTCTCTTTCTCAACTAACATTTAACTTAATATGATACTAATAATAATAAACAAAAAGAATAAAATAAAAAGAGAAAATAAGAGAAGCAACAGACGGGTTTACCCGAACTGAAAAGTGACGGGATGGTGGTGGCGAGGCCGGCGGCTGGGCGCGGTGACGCCGGCGGCGAGGGGCGAGGACGCCGGCGGCGTCGACGGCGAGGCGGGACGCGGCGGCGACGGCGATGGGCAGCCCATCGGTGAGAGAGAGAGAGGGATTTGAACGGGAGAGAGAGAGATCGAAGGAGAGATTGAGAGGTTAGAGGGATTGGTGGGAGAGATTGAGTTTGGTAGCTTGAATGGGTGTGAGAAATTTCTGAGATTGATGAGTTTATATAGGTAGAGAGGTGAAGAATTCAACCTCCATGAGGAAACCCACTTTGAAAATTTTGGTTTTGAATCGGGACCAAAAATTGGCGAAATTGGGTTGGTTGATGCCAAATTATCGAGCCTTGATGAGTTTAAATCGAATAGGGAGTGATTTGGGACAAACATCAACGAATTTGGTGAAGATTCGGAGTGGTAATGGTGGTGTTTGGGTTGGAGATGGAGTTCTTCCTCCATGGGAGAGTTTGAGGAAGAAGATAAACTATTTTTAGGGTTAAAGACACTTTCACCCCCACTGTTTTAGATAAAAGTCACTAGCATCCCCCTGAATTAAATAAAAGGCTCTTTATAAAGTTGAGAAAATACATAATAACCCCAAATATTTACTAGTAATAAAAATTAACTTCCTATCAATAAGATTAGCTCCCAACACTTATACTAATGTAATATTGACACCAAATAATATCTTAAAATATAATAGTAGCATATTAACACCCCAATACTTATAATAATATTATATTAACACCTAAAAGTTATAGTAATATCATAAATACCCATTTTCACAAAACGGGGTATATCATCCTTCCCCCCTTAAAGAGAGCTTCGTCCTCGAAGCTTAAACCAACATCTTAACAACCACTAAGGTATGGGTCTCCACTTTAAGTTATAATAACTAAGTGCAAACATAAGGCTTCAAAAATGACGTTCTTCAAAACCAAAGGCTTCAAAACCGAAGGATTACATTAAACTAATACCCAAAGCTTATACTAATATTATTTTAACACCTAATATGGTTATAAAATACCTGTTTTAATAAACTAAAACTTAATATTTGTTAAAAATACCCGTTTCTAAATAACGGGGTATTTCACCGAGAACCCAGGGTTTCATCCTGATCATTGCACCATCAAAACCCCAAGGCCCCCCTGATGAGATCCGATCGAGAAGGGCTTTGTTCGGAAACTTAAACAGGAACGTGTTTCTACTAACATGGTAGAAGTTGACTTGCTAACCTTTGTTCCATACTCTTCGAAAGAAGGTCTTCATAGCTCTCGGATCGAATTCTTTCCCGGAGAGAAATCTCCCGACCAGGAACCATTCGAACCCTTTCTCCGCTTGTGTGCAGAAATCATCGTCAAACTCGATTGCTGTAGCTTCTTTCTCTGTAAGTTTGAAGGGATCATACGCTTCTTCTGCCGCCTCCATACTAGGGTATTTTTGCCTCTCTCCGATTCTCACGGAGCCTATGAGAATATCTTGGACCATTTCGGTTACACAAACGCAAGCTCAAATGGCACTAGGGTTTTTGCTAGGGCTGTAAAATAGGGCAGGCCATGGGCCGGGCTGGACTGGGCCGGTGTTTTGAAAATGTGAACCCAAGCCCAACCCATCGTATGGGCCAACACTCGAACCCAAGCCCGACCCATTTGAAAAAACTCTAAACCCAACCCAACCCGTGTGTCAAAATAATTTCAATACTTAAAATAATAATATAAAAAGTTTACTTAGTAGTACTTTAAAAACAAATCTGATTGAAATTAATCATGCATTTAATCATTTTTTGGATAATTTTTTTCTATTTCACGTTAGTCGGTCAATGACGTAAAAAAAAACCGTTCAGTCGGTCCGTAGGTGCTCTATTGAAATTTTGTTTTCACGTTTTGAGAGATATTGATGTGAACATAAACATCAAGTAATTAGATTTTAATTGGTAACTGTGACGATTGAAAGTGCGACAAGGATGAAGAGATGTCAAGGGTCTTACTTGATAACTGCGACGAGGAAGGTTAAACGTCGTTGACTTACAATTTGATTATGAGAAACGTTCGCTAGAGAAGATGAATTCGGCTTGAATTTTTTGATAGGAATGATAATATTTTATTAAAGGAAACCAGAATTGTCCAACCTCAAAACATTACAAATTTCAACTGGTATTTTTTCTAAACAGAGATCCCCCTTACTACTTGTAACCCTAGCCCAATTAGCAAAGCTATGAGCTATAATATTTCCATCTCTACTAACATAAGAAATAACCCAGCCATTTTTCTCAAAAATATCAAATAAGCTTCTAGCTCTGGTCTTCCACCTCCAGCTGGCCTTATCTGGGTTTTTTCAAGCAATTGTCACCATAAGAGAGTCAGTTTCTAAGCACACCTTTTGCAGCTTCAGCATAATACTTGTTTCTACCCCTAGCTCCACTGCTTGAAATTCTGCCTCATGAATATCTACTTCTTCTTTGGAGTCCACCATGATTTTAAGGACTTCCCTATTTTCATACCAACTTTTGTACCTTTCAGACTTGCATCACTGTTTACTTTACAAACCCCTCTGCTTGGAGGGTGCCAAAGTTCTGCATTCATGGACTCCTGGTTGTTCTCCATAACTTCTGCTGTCTTACTATTTCTGTTGTAATGATCATCGTAATATTCAATAATCTTTAGTCTCAATCTTTCCACATAGTTTCTGCTTCTTACCTCATCTGGGTTAAACCAAGTCTTATTTATGTGCCTCCATCATTCTTCATATCCCTAAATAATAAGATCAACCACTCCTTCAAGTTTAGAGAACTCAGCATATAAGCTCTAATACCCAGGATCATGAACCAATGTGCTCTGGGTAGACTGCAGTGATACAGAGAGTGGATAGCATCTTCTTTATGAATAAAATAAGATGGGCAGGGATCATTACAGTATTCATTCTGTTGTTGATGTTGTCTCTGGTGGGAAGAGATTTGGATCCCACTCTCCATAGAAACATTTTGAGTCTGTTATGAATTTTCAGATTCCAAATACATCTCCACATTTCCTTATTTTCTTCACTACTACTGAACTTATCTTTCATCAACTTCTGGTAGACACTCTTAGCAGTGATTTCACCATCCTTACTGTTTAAGCGAACCCATTGATCTCCAGTTTGCTTTAATGGAATTTCAATTCTTTCAATCATACCTTTTTCTTCAGGGGTGAACCGCCTTTCTAGCAGCTCTCTCTTCCATGTTCTTTGCTCCCAATTAATCAGCTCACAAAACAATTTTGGGGCTCTTCCTAAATCATATGGTGGTTTTGGCTTGTTGGCTTACAGGTTTGAAACCCAGGGGTCAAGCCAGATGTTGATGTTATCACCTTTACCAATCACCCTTAGATCTATTTCTTCAATAATATCTCTGCATTTTAACAGCCATTTCCAAAAGTAAGAGTCTCCTGTTTTTGCTTCTACTCTATCAAAATTCAACACTCTGCAGTATTTTTTCTTTAATGTTTGCACCCATAACACCTCATCATTCTTCCACATTTGCCAAGCTAGTGTAGAGACAAGAGCTTTGTTATAACTCTCAGCATCTCTAAACCCTAAACCACCACAATCCTTTGTTTGACAAAGAGAACCCCAACTTTTACAATAAATTTTCCTTTTCTCAGGTGTATCACCCCACCAAAAATTTGCAGATTTGGAATCAAACACTTGTAAGACATTTTTGGGGAGAATGAATGTTGACATAACATAAGTAGGAATAGTACTTACAGTGTTCTTGATCAAGATTACTTTACTGACAAAAGCTAGCATTTTTCCATCAGCCTTCCACTCTTTTAGAGAACTTTTCATTGGGTTGACTAAACTGCTCTTTCTTTGATTTGTGTTGTACTACAGGCAAGCCCAAATACATAGAATCTTTAGTCCATTTTTTAACGTTCAGCTGAGACTTAGCTGAGACTTAACTTTCCTTCTGAGCTCTCCACCAACATTATCATTGAAGCACACTGTAGATTTAGCTTTATTCACTTTCTGACCAGAGATCTGTATATAAATGTAGACAGAGATTAAGATAAATTACTGAGCTTCCTCAACATTTGCCTTTCCCATAAGCAGGAGATCATCTCCAAAAATTAGATGCGTGATGAGCAGACAATTTCTTGCTACTTTGATACATGTGATCCATTTTTCTGCAACTGCAAATTGAATGATTCTTGAAAGCACTTCAGAACAGAGTATGGACAAATAGGGGGATAGAGGATCTCCTTGTCTGATCCCCCTACTAGCTGAAAAATTTCCATATTTTCTCCATTAACCAAGATTGAAAACTTGATAGTACTTATACATTCCCAAATCCAATTGCAGAAACTCTGAGGGAAACCATACCACTCCAAAACTTTCATTATAAAGTTTCATTCAAGCCTATCATAGGATTTTTCAATGTCATATTTTACCACCATGAGTCCACCTCTTCCCTTCTTCTTCTTCTTCTTCTTAATTGTGTGCATGATCTCATGTAGGATGATTGTATTCTCATGGATATTTTTTTTGGCACAAAAGCATTTTGGAAAGGGCTAATGAGTCTTTCAAGGAGATGTTTAATTTTGTTAGCTATAACTTTATAACAGACATTGCATAAAGCTATGGGTCTGAAATGTTGGACTTCATAGGCATGCATATTCTTAATAACAAAGTAATGAGGGAATCATTTAACTCACATGGAATTCTCCCATTTACAAAAAACTTGATGATGATGTTGCTGAAGTCCTCCCCAACTGTGTGTCAATAACTCTTGAAAAATAACACAGAGAACCCATCTGGCCCAGGAGCTTTAGTGCTAACCATTTGACACAAAACTTCAAAGATCTCCTTCTTATCCGAGATTTTGCAAATCTTTGCTTTTTCCCCCCTCAGTGATATTGTTGTTGAATAGTTCTTGTAGCCAACTAGGGATTTCAGTATTCCCGGTTTTGAATAAATGAGAGAAAAAAGAAACAAGTTTGCTCTCCCAACTCTAGTTTTGAAGAATGTCGTATTCCTTTATCATCCTGGATGGCCTCCACTATGTTATTTCTACCTCTGATTGCAGCAAATTTATGAAATAACTTTGTATTAGAATCACCCTCTTGCAGCCATTGAATTCTAGAGTTATTTTTCCAAAGAATTTCTTTTCTCAATCTGAGTTCATTCAACCAAACTTTGGTATCCTTCTCTTGGTTGTAAATGTTAGGATCAACTTTACATTGAATCTCCAATAGTCTATTTTCTGCCACTTTAATTTGATGATCTACTTGACCAAAACATTTCTTTCTCCAGAAGATCAAAGCAGTTCTTATTCTCCTCAACTGTACTTTCCACACTCCATCATTCGTAACACCCCTATTCAACCCCAAGCCTTCTTCACCACCTCTTTACTCCTGTTATCTCTAAATCACATTGGTTCAAACCTAAAGGGTCTTTTGGTCTTTTCATCAGTAGGGCTGAGATCCAAAATTAGGGGGATATGATCTGAAGTACTAGCTGTCTTGTGGAAAATAATGGAATTACTAAACACTCTCCTCCATTCTGAATCAACAAAACATTTGTCTCTCCTCTCTTCGACATGTCTTAGCTTCTCCCAACCATTACACCAAGTAAATGGAGCACCATGAAATCCAGCATCAATCTAACCTCTTTCATTTACCAGATTCATGAGACTACCTTTAGAGCTCTGACCCACTGGTTTGCCCTCTTTCGTCTCACTTGTATAACACACATCATTCATATCCCCAATGATTGATGTGGGAATAGGGCAAAGATTATTCAGTCTCCTGATTAGATTCCACACTTCTTCTCTTTTTCTCTTACAGCAAGGTGCATAAACACAGAGCAGCATCCACATTGGTTTATCTTGGTTTACGTGAAATAAGACTGTAAACACATATCTAGAACCGAAAACAACCTCACAATCAATGTTATCCTTCCAAGCAAAACACATACCCCCACTACTTCCTACGGGGTTAACTGTTACCACATTGTTAAATCCCCAACTTACTACTTTATTTTTGTATTTTTCCTCTTTTATTTTTGTTTCAGCAAGACAAAAACAGTCAAGTCTTTCTTGCTTTATTAAGGCCTTAAATTTAAGAATTGCAGAGGTATGGCCTAACCCCCTGCAATTCCACCACATACCTCTCATTTGGAAATTGGGGGCGTGATTAGGCTCGCCTCCTCAGCCACAGTTTTCTTCTCTTCTTCGAAATCACTATTTGGCTTCTCCAAGAAGTCTTCCTTGCTCACCACTGCTCTTTTGAACTTACCATCACTGCCTCTAATAAAGAACTTTCTGGCATCAATCTTAAGGGTTATGATTGTTTGTATCTGTGTCTAGCACTTCCTCTTCAATCATCTCAACCATCTTGTCCGGGACATAGTTCCGAACTTTTCCATCAGCAGTTCTTATTTTGGCTCTTGGTATGTAAGGTATCATTACCTTGGAAAATTCCATCTTCAGCTGATTTTGCGTTCCAAGTCATGTGCAAGAAATTTGTTGATGATCAATTGTTGAGTGTCTTTTTTAAATTCCTCTTCAGTAAAGAATTGTGTGCTTTTACCTTTACTGCACCTTTCCTCCTCCTTCTGAGTAGCATTCCTTTTTGAGAGCCAACATCAGTTTAGTCTTCGCCATCAGACGCCTTCGTTTTCACAGCAATTGTGTTTTGGTTAGGGTTTGAAACCCTAATTTCATCCCCAATTCCTCTTATATCTCTCACATTATTCTCCGGGTTTAACAAACCATCCCGGTAATGGGTTATGATTCAATTCGGTTAGTGGGTCTCTGCTAATAGTGATTGACTCCGGGTAGCCCAGCTGATAAGAGAGTTGGGCGATATTGTTGTTATGATCCATACCAAATAAATCAGGGTAAATACCTGAGTCTATACCAAGTAATTTTTCTTTCCAATTTTCCCCTGCACGGGCTCTTCTGCCAGCTCATCATCATTGATTACGAAGATTTGTTTCTTTGTGATTTTTCGCCTTTCTCGTGCAGACCAGGTGTCCACCGTATCACTGGTTTTTATGGATCCGTTATTTTCCAGCTCACCTTCGTACTGCGATATACAATGTTCATTGCCACACGCTTGTCCTTCGTCTTTTCCATCAAGAATCGCGTGGATCTCCCTCATTTGTCCTCTGTTCCTTTTCGGCGTCTTCTCCGGCGACATCTGCGTTTTCTATGCCGTGTTCATCCGCCTGTCTTGTTCATTGTTTTCTCTCCCGTTCGGATACATCCACCATTGCTCTTTTGCTTTCAGATGACTTCCATACCCTGATTCCATACCCTTCTTCTGAGACACCGTCTAGCATTCGAACTTTTCATGTCCGATAATACCACACCAGTGACAATAGTCCCCAAGCTTTTCGAATCTGAATCTTACCCATATTGCACCCTCCTCCTTTATATTGATGTAAAAAGATGAATTAGGCTTGCATGATTTGTAACTTGTAAGTATATTAGATTCACATGTTAATACATATCATTTTAAGACAATTCAATACACCATATGTATTAGTGAGAACTACAAAATTACACATTTGCAAAATAAAACAATTCAAAGCATGTATAACTTCTATGTACAGTTATTAAATGTTTAATTATTTATTACGTATCCGGGCCGGGATGGGTTGGGCCTGGGCTGAGTAGGTCGAACCCAAGCCGAACCCGTTCATGGTTCTGGCTCGTTTTGTTGGCCCAAGCCCGTACCGTGCTGAAATTTCCCGAACCCGGACCCACCCACACTGGGCTGGGTTGGGCGGGTTGGTCGGGCCACTGAGCCGATGGCCAGGCCTAGCTGTAAACGAGCTGAACCGAACCGATTATCACTTGTTTGAGTTTGGCTCGTTTAACTTGGCTGCTAAGCGAGTCGAGCACGAACTCGAGCCGAACAAAAAAATCTTGTTTGAGTTCGGTTCGTATAGGGCTCAAGTTGTTCGTTGTTCGGCCCAGGACTCGTTTAACTAGCTTGTTTACGGGCTCGAATTCGGTTCGACGAACTTGTATTTCTCTTGGATGGATATGATAATATATAATTCTTGGATATAAATATCACATTTTATTACTTAATAGAAAATGCTTAAATGAAACAAATAACATAAAAATGTATTAGTACATAAATATGATTTATTTGTGCAGCTAGGGTGGTAGCTCGAGTGGTAGACCATTGGAAGCCCCTGCATGAGGTTCCAGATTCAAACCCGGTTGATGATAAAAATAATTTCTCAAAGAAAATATGATTTATTTATGCTAATGATAGATTCAAAGCATTCTATTAATTCTCCTATGCTAAATATTATAAGTTATAGAATTACCTTTTGAAATCCTAATTAAGACGTCAAACTCCTATTAAATAGAGATTCCACACTAATATGTTCGATTTTAAAAATTACTCGTAAAGGAGACAAAATAATAAAAAAAAAAATCGAACTATATATACATATATATTATATGTATACTACTATAATTTGTTCGCGAACAGTAACGAACGAGCTCCTTGTTCGGCTCGTGTTCGGCTCGTTTAGCAAACAAACACATTTTCATGTTTGAGTTTGTTTGATTAGTAAGTCGAATCAAACACGAACGAACTTTTTGCTTCTTCTCCGAGAAGGAATTCTAACGATTCCGATTCCAGTGCCGCTGGAATCGAATTCTACTCCGCCGATTCAATCTATTCCGACTTCAACCTCACGATGTAAAACAGATTTTTTATGGCAATTTTTTTTTGGTGACATGTTACTGTTACGACTTGTTTGTTTTCTCTACAGAAGATTGCTAAATCATAGTGGAGTTAAATAACACATTAACAATTGCAGAGTGCAGACAAAACATCTATTCTATAATATAGAACGGTTGACTTATTTTTCACCCATAGATTAAAACACCTCCGGCCCTTAAATCTTACCTACCACCAATTTATAGTTAAAATTCCTTAAAAATTGAAGATGGGGGCAACCACCACTTTTGTAACTTCTCCCCCACTTCCTCCACACATATTTAACTTTCTCAAATTTTACTCTTTTTCAACCGAACTTCTCACATGGTGGCTCGAAAAAGTTTCCGGTTTCTACTAATTTCATCCTCTTTGCGTTGTCATTCACTTTTTACATCGCAAGTGCAACGAATTTCTCAGTGTTTTTGGGGTAGTGCCCTCGGACACGGGCAATCCTCTAATTCTCTATAACAAGGAGCTAAGAAGAATAAGTTATCCCAACACATACTACCAAACAACATTTAACCTACCAACCAATCATAGAGTGAGATATCAGGTGTGGATAAGGCCACCTGTTAGTTGATATATGTTTAGTTACTAAAACAAAAACGATTCGAGTTTCGAAGTCCTCACTCTGCAATCTGTCTCACCGGACCCTCTGCGCTACCGCTTATCAACCGTTAGCGAGCCTTCTTTTTTCTCTCAAAGCCTTCTGGTTGTCTCTTTCTCTCAGGATTCTTTCTGTTGTAGTTATTGGTCTCGGTGATACTTTTACGTATTGAATTTTGGGATTTTTTCCCTATCTATTAATTTATGAACCTTTGAGCATCTCCAACAATAAAATTACTATTTAGCTAAATTTTAACTAGTATGAACTCATGTTAATATCGTTTATTATTGTTTGCTCCAATGGTGTTATGTATTTTACATAAGTTTGTGGGTATTGAATTATAAATAAAATATTTTATTAAATTAAAGTAGGAGAGAGATAGACACAAAAAATTTAACTACCTGCATTTTAGCTAGCTACTTCTATTGAGTGAGATACATAATATGTAAAATATTGAGTCATTTAGCTAGCTCATTGGAGCTCATTATTTCTTCTAGTTATGTAAATTATAACTAAACTAATTTTTTTACATAACCATTGGAGATGTTAGAAGTATGTTTAGGACGAGGGCATTTGCCATGTCTGCCGAGGTTTTCTGATGCCACTCTAAGGCTCCGTTTGGTTGGTGTTAAAATATTTTCCTGTAAAATGTTTTCTCTTGTTTTGGTGTTGTTGTTGTTTTTTTTTTTTTTTTTTTTTTTTTTTGAAAGAGGAAGCTTCATTCAAGTGAAAAGGCTATCACAGCCAACGGTACAACAGCAGAGCAACAAGACTCAAGCTGAAAGAGACAAATACACAGAGCTCCTAGCACAGTTATGAGCTAAGACATTGTGCTCTCTTCTGACAAAACGAAAAACACAAAGAGAAAAGTTCTTCTTCAAAAGCTTACAATCTGAGACAATAGAGGAAACTGAAGTGGCAGAGGATTGCAGCTTAGCATTGAGATAATCCACCATGATCTTTGAGTCTGAGTGAATAGATATTCTTTTGTAATTCATGTTGAAAGCCCAGATCATCACATTTCTGATAGCTAAACCTTCCAGCACAAGGGGCTCTGAAATAAATTCAACCACATTGGAACACTTCAACAGAACCTCTTCCTTGGGGTTCTTCATCACAAAAGTTGTTCCCCCCTTTCTTGTTGAAGCATTATAAGCAGCATCTGTAAAGAAACATGCCTCAAACTCTTCTGACAGAACTGGAGCAGAGAAAGATTCAAGGGAGTGAGAAGGAGGGGAAGACCTTCCCAAATCAAAAAATTCATAAAATTTTGAAATAGCCTTCAAAGCCACTTGCTGGGGAGACCGAGAGATGTTATGAAAGATCAAATCATTCCTGCTCTTCCAAATTTCCCAACAAGTATAGAAAAATATACCAATAACAATGTCTTTTTCATGATGATTTTCAGCACTTCTAACCACAGCATCCCACCAAAAAGTGGGATCATGATTTCCAGAAATATTGGACATGAATCTCAATGGTGAAAACTTCCAAACAAGTTTTGAAAAGGAGCAGCCAAAAAGAAGATGAGATTCAGTCTCAGGAAGCTCACCACAAAGCCTGCACCCCAAATCAATCTCCTTTAGACCTCTTTTTCCAAGAGCAGCTTTAACTTGTAGACAGCCTTTGAGGACTCTCCACATAAACATCTTGACTTTGGGCTGAATTTTTGCTTTCCAAATCAATTTCCAGTGAGCATCAAAACTTGAACTGCCAACACAACCAGCAGCCACACTTCTTTTTCTAAGAAGAAATTCATAAACTGATTTGACAGTCAGTTCACCATTTGTGGAATGATTCCAGACCTTCTTGTCTTCAACTTTATCTGAGCCTACCACCAAAGAGAGAATGTTAGAAACATCAGCTTCATTAAAGACCTCTTTGATCAGGTCCATTTTCCAGTTTCTTGAGCTGTGGTCAATCAGCTCACTAACTTGCATCAGAGGTAAGCTCTCATCCTTCAAAGTTGTGATTTTTCTGTTTTCAGAGGATGGTAACCATGGATCCCTCCAAAATATTTTCCTGTAAAATGTTTTCCCTTAAATAATGTAAAATGATTTACACATTTCAAATCCGTAAGCCATTTTCGTCACGGCCTACTGTTTTGACAAGAGTCAACCAAACACGAGAAAATAATTGCAGGAAAGACTTTTCACACAAGACATTTTACGCGTAAAATATTTTCGCTGGTAAAACATTTTACTGCGAACCAAAGAGAGCCTAAATGTGGGTGTATTGACTAGATTTTTTTATCATATTTTTCCACGCATGTTTTTTTCACTGGATTCAAAATCATGGAAACACTTTCACGTACTTCATTAATTATTCTCTTTAGAGTTGGCATGATGATTTAACTTCAGTTCCAGGTAACAGAGTGACTATTTTGCTGGGTTTTTTCTTCTCATTATCTTTGCGGTGCCATTGTTTTCATGCCATGTAAAGTTCAGATGATTGTCTAACAGCATAACACCAAATATTCCTCTTGAGACCGAAGTTGTAGCATTAGTGATGACATCTATAAATAAAAGAAGAAGGTTTATTTTATTATTATTTTTTTTTTGACGGAATAACGTAATAATTTTTTAAAGTTCAAACGACAATACAAGCAAAAGGAAACACAAAGTCACTGGGCAGATACAGATGCCGTGCAACAATCATACAAGTTTTACAAGCAAATAAACAGTGCAGGCTAGTAAACAAAAGCTGAAAGTGAGATTGATCACACCCAGATGACTTCCCAATCCATTGCAATTCTTAGTACCCAAACATGAGATGTTAACTTCGGTGCTGGAGAGGTTCACTGCGAGGAGGTAGGGAGTTGGAGGAGGGAGGGGGGAGGAGAGGTCTCGACAATCTTTGTATCGAGTAGAGGCTTTATGTGAGTCAACTCGTTGGATGAGGACATCCGAAAGAGTTGAAATCGGCGAAAGCCAAGATTGCCATAAGGCAAACAAGAAGCTATCAGAAGCTTCGTTTGGGGGGTTTGTAGTTGCACATCTGCTTATGAGAAGAAGAGTGAGCACAAACAAACAAGAACCAGAAAAGGAAACCTTACTCCATAAAACTTCCATGAGGCCAACGCGGCCTTGATCACAGCAGAAAGCAGAAGCAACGAGAGTTGAAGAGGGCACAAGGCATGACCATCTTTCCTTAACATATCTGGAGATAAAAGACCTTAGATTATTATAGCAGGACCCTGAACAGGCTGCACGAACTGCAGGATATGGGCCCAAGCCTCCGCAGTTCCAGCTGAGAGTTATCATGGATGCAGCGGAGATTGTTTTGGAACAATCTCCGAAATCCTAGCTTCAGTTAGCAAATTGTGGGAGGGATCAAGAGCAAAGCTGGAATCAACCCACTGGTCTTCTACCTTTGGAACCTTCAATGCAGGGCCTTTTTCATCCATAAAATACTTCCTTTTAACCGAGGAGTTAATCCTTGGAGAGAACTTGCGGTGAGCAAGGAACCTGACCAAGTAGTTACCACTAGTAGTCTTAACTTCATAACAAAGACGCTTGGAAGTCTGAAGCTGATGCTTGAAGAGTCATGTTCGAGATCTTTTCTTCAGGGTAAACTGACTGTTTGAAGAAGGACACAAACTATGTCGCTTTGTTCCGCGGTGGTTCCGTGGTGGTGACCGCGGGAGGTATTACACATCTGATCTTCTAGCCATTCAGAAAACAAAGCTGCAGAATTGCTTTGCTTGTGGTTGTTGTCTCACAGTTGCGTCGGTGCATGGCTGAGATGATTGAAGATCGCTTTAGATATCCGACTTGACCTGTCCTTTTATTGATGTAAGGAACGAGATTCGCAGAGGGAGGCATAAGTTCTTCAGGGGTTTGGCATGAACAAGGAGAACTTGATTCCAAGTTTACTTCAGTACATATAGTCCTCAAGACCTTCGAAGTAGATGAACGGAACCTCAAAGCCAATAGCTCGTTGTTGCTATATTTTTTGTGACTTGCTGATTTCGAGTCTTCAATCGCATTAGCATACCGTGGAGCAATTGGGGGTGAAGGTTATTGACTGGCATTGCAATAGGTTCCTGAAAATCCATGTTATTATGGGATGCTTTAAGCTTGCTGCACTCTAGCTTGTTTCGAAATCTTTTGATTGAGGACGGCGTAGCAGGTTGGCGCATCGCCGTGGAAAGGGCCGAGAAGGCCTTTTGAGTTCTTCTTATTGGCTGCATCATCAATCTTCAAGATTTGGATTGATGTCGCTTGATGGCCGCTCAGAAGACGGTCCCGTGATGCCGGTGGAGAGGAGTTGCAGTTTCGCCGGAGAGGCGCCGACGTTGGAGAAGTGGATGAGTAAGGGTTTCTTTCCTCTAGTTCTTTGGGAGAGGTGTAGATCCAGATGAAAAGGATCGGTTTTGTCAACTTTTGGCGTGAAAGGGGCTGGTCGAATGTTGGTCGTTGTTTCGCCGCCAGTACGCTGGGAATTGCCCCAGCTTTCTCTCTCAACCATTTTTTCCTCCCCTTGAAAATCCGCTCTATTAGAGTTGTTTCACCACTTAAGAAGGTTTATTTTAAAACCTTCATACTTCATATCTCAAAAAATTAAATGACACGTCCTGTCACAGTTTTTTCAGATATTTTGGGTAATTTACACTATGTACCCCTGTGTTTTTGTATATAGATAAAGTGTACCCTTACTGTTGATGAATTATCATTAAACACCTTAATTTTTTGTCAAAATATTTACAATTGATACCCTTCGTGACTTGCCGTTAAATGGGGTTGATGTGGCAGTGGGGTACACATGTTTGTGCACTTTTCATGTCCCTTATGCCCTTCAAGGGGTTGTTTGCCTAACTATCAGAACCTACAAATATGACTGACTTATGCCATAAAATTTATGACAATTTTTCAATGCACGTCAATAAAAACCTAACGTAAATATGATTTTGAGGATTTAAAAAAAAAAATAAAAAAAAGTTGACTTATGGGAGAGTCAGTAGAAGAAAGTAATTAAACCTTTTTTTAGAAAGAAAAAAGTAATTAAAATTTTGAATGCCCTATTAAACGGTTTGTTTTTTTGTTACAAGAGTCTGCCTGGTAACTCCCATGGCTGCTTGTACAATTACACCAACTAATTACTCCCTCCGTCGAGTAAAAATGTGAACTTTATTTGGGATGTTTCAAATAATTGCCCAGTTTTTTTTTTTTTTTTTTTTTTAATTGGAATAATTGACAACAATGTCTAATAAAAAGTAATTATGCTCGTGTTGGAAATGGAGAAGTGAGAGACAATCGTGTCAGTATTATAACAAGATGTAATCATGACTGTTATTAATGCATGTCCGTTAAAAAATTGGAGTTTTAGTTAGTGACAATTTTTGTGACACGGAGTGACTAGTGAGTAGTACTTGTCTAGAGACTTATCATAATATAAAGGGCATACTTTCTAATAATTATGTAGTTATCATATAAATAATTTCACATGCATATTATATGTTTCACACATTTTCTTAGTACATAATTCTCTAATTATCAAATATTTTTCCGGTTGTATATTTACAAGGTTATAATTATGTTATTTTCCAGCCTCCAAATCTATTAAATATTAATATCACCGACAATAAAAAATTGTTCTTTAGTGCAAATGGGTACTAGCTCAATGGTAGAGCATTTGAACACTTTGCATGGTGTCCCGAGTTCGAACCCAGCTAGACATATGGGTTGATGTAATTATCAAAAACAACTGTTCTTTTGTTAACAAAATCAAGTTCTTCAACTTTCTCAAAAAATAAGTAATTTTGTTATGTATATTTTGTTTTTACACAGAGGTCTTCAGACCTCCAAATTACACTAAAGTTTGAGACAACTATGACAACTATGTTTCTAAACAAATTTGCTTAACAATATTCTCATTTTATATCATTTCCTACCAGTTTGTTTAAGAACATCTCCAAATCCTTCGACAGCGTCATTTCTTAACTAAAATGTTTTTGGGATGGGGGTGGGGGACTTTCTTTCTCCGTCTCCGTCTTCGATTTCAAGAACTGAATTTAGTTGTAGCTAAAGATTCCAGAGAGGGAAGTGTTTGCGGTAAAGGAGTTTGTAAAAGTGGAACAACTATGATTCCTGGTCTTAGTTATGACTTATGAGAGGGAAGTGAGGGCAAAAGGTAAAATTAATATATTCAAAGAGGGATTAACATAAGGGAGAGAGATATTTAGACATTAGTTAGTATCAGCAAGTGAAGGGATACATATTGAATAAAGTTGATGGGCAAAATAGTCATTTCAAATTTTCCGTCAACTTCTGTCACATATCATCTAAAATAGGCTTGGCTCGTGTCAATTCATGAACAGTGAGTGTAGTCTTTACCTATTTACCATGACACTGGGGTGCAAAGTATAAATTATCCAGATATTTTTAGTTGATATTGTGATTCGATGATTATTTCTCCACTAATCTGTTTGGAGATGATATTTCTTCCAAAGTCTCTTAATCCCGCCCCTCATTTACAAGTATACCATTATTCTTTCTACTTGGCTTGGTAGGTCAATGTGATGATTTTTTTTCATGTAGCATATTAACAATTTTCCCTTGTATAGTTTTGCATAATTCAAATACCATTTTAAATATACTGTGCCTGACACAGTACAATGTGAACCTTCTTCTCTTATTTATTTTCACCGAATAATGTAAATTAGTTCAATTATGGAGCATCGAGAGGCGGGATCAGCAATTTTTAATTTCTAACAGAATTGTTGCTGAGTCTGCAAAGTTTATATACCTTATGAAAGTGAAACTTGATCATTGAGTTCAACTTGCATAGTGGTGTTGCTTCTCGCTGCATTGAGTGAAAATAATTATTCAGATTCATTAGCCCTTTCATGGCAATTCACCTCTCAATTAGTCTCTAATCTCTAATTTCCCCAGCCAGCTGCCAACACATTGCATTGCAGGGAAAAATTAGGTAATTAGGTAATTCCAATTCTGGTGGTTTTACAAATATCTTGCCCCTAATCATATTATTAGCTGGCTACATCATTTCTTGCATCGTTGATTTGATTCATCATTCATGACCTATTTTGCTTTTAGTTTTCCCTTTCTTTACAAAGTCTTGGGTCTTCTTACGCTTCCAAACCTTATGAACAAAGCATAGGAGTAGTATTGCCATTGTTGGTACCTGGACATCTATGGGAAAATTCGACCAGGACCATCATCACCGAGTAGAGCAAAGTCTATTTAAGTCATATTTAGTTCATCGTTTGACACTGTTTTGCTTGCAACAAATACAGTGTAAACTTTTGGTGCCCTCATATACATGAGAGGAGGTGAGTGAACTATAAAAACTTTTAACTGTCAGATAAAATGGAAGTTGGGATGCCACGGAGTCTGCACATCTAGCCACTTTCCCAGAAGACGAAGCCATCAAGAGGGAGGGAAGAATATACAGAAAGAGGGACCCGATTCAATATCTACTCGCGGTTAGACTGGTGCAGAGATGCCGCCTGCGTAGTTCTTAAGCGTTGGCGACGACACCAGCGAGGCAACCCCGCCACTTCTTCTCTTCTTTCCCACTCCGCAATTGAGTTCATTTTCTTTTCAATTTTCTTAAAATATATTTACAAGAACAATAACAAAGTTAACGACATTTCACCCCGCGCGCAACTGCGAGGGGCTGGAGATGTGGCGGTGTGGCATGAGACTGGGTGACATTACACGTTTTTGCTGCAGATGTGTACGCTATGGCTCTAGTTCTTATACAATATTAGCTAACTGTGTGGGAGTTCATATGTGCAGCCGATAGTTTGGGATGATATCCTGCTGCTATAGTCTAAATAGGGAGCATGTGCGGTGGATTTTGGATCAGCTATGGCAGCGTCTGTAGTTAGATTTGCTCTGGTGGATGCGGTGAAGGAATTGGCCTGCAGCTTTAGCAGAACACGAAACAATTGCATAGTTTAGCGGATAGTTATTACAGGAAATGACTGGCATATTTGCTGAGCTAAGCAACCAGGAAATGGCAAGTACCTGCTGACTGAATCCTCATCAGCTTAGTAAGACCCAAATCGTTCAAAATGTATAGACCGTAAGCAAAGCTGCCAGAAGTCGTCATCACGCTGCTTTGCCTTCGTCATGCATCAACACCTGAAGACATTCATGAACAACATATAAGATTTCTGCTAAGAATGAAGGAGTATGCTAAGCCAATGGGAGTAAACCCAAATCAGTTTGTGAGCTGTTTTGAATTAGTGGATTACACAAAAGTGATGGGTTATAGCTACTGGGATTTATCCGGGATTGATTTTAATGCAAACCATATTTGATTAATGTTAGGCCTCGGCTTTGTCTGTAATAGCAAGATGAAATAAGTTTCTATTATTGGATTTATCTCTGAGTTATGTAGCATGATAATTTTTCTTTCAGGTATACTCGGTGTAATTTTCTGTTGAAGTGAAAAGAATCAGGGGGGAGTGGTCACATGAGGGCTGTTAGCAGCAGTTGGTGCTTTCCAAGACCACGACAAAAGGGGATGAGATAAATACTAAATATGGAGAATCCCAGTGTCTTCGCACGAAACGAAGGCAAGTGTATGGAATAAAGGGTAAATAGACTTTTCCCGCAGCACCACCATCACCAACACAACACCGTTGTCTACTCTATCAATCTCTCTCTACCTTCACCTTCTCCAACCACTACCATCACCAACGACAAACTCAAAGCCTACATATTTATCCAAATCAAAGAAACCCACATGGACTCACACTCCAAATCAATGAAACCAATACCAGCATCACCGTTGTCTCCTTCAACCCATCAGCGCCACCAGTCATCTCTTTTCTTCTCTCAAACCCAAAACCACACCCGAATAGATGCCCAAATCACGGCCCCCAAATTGATACTTCAAAGTTAAACCCCATTACTGTGTTGCTTGTCAAATCTAGGTTATCACATGTGAGAGAGATGGATCAGAAGGCCAGAATTAAAGAGACAGACAGATTGTAGAGTTTGTTGCTGACCACAAGTAAACAACCAGGGAGAATAAGGACAACGAAGGGGAGACTTCCAAGACCATCACTCTACATCTCACTATATTGATTTCATTTCTCAGGTATACTCGGTCGACTGTGATAGAGATTGTTTTGAGTATCTTCTAAATATGGAGAATCCCAGTTTCTTTCAGGTATACTCGGTGTAATTTTCTGTTGAAGTGAAAAGAATCAGGGGGGAGTGGTCACATGAGGGTTGTTGTATGCAGCATATAAGTGCTACAATCTTGAATCCCAGCTTCTAGAGGTGGCCATGGCCCCTATTTAAGTAAACACAGGTAAGTTTCTGTAAGAACTAATAATTTGTTGATCTACTGCCTTAGTGCTACTATCTAACACATGAAGAATCACAATTATAAGCAGCCAAGGGTTTAGGAGCTCCAATAAAAAAGAAAAACAGTAAGACCTAACTTCGACAAAGTGGTGCCCGTACGTAATATCATATACTATTATATGTGTGTGTGTCCCTTAAGGGAAGCATATTCCTTCAAGTTACGAATTTGCTTCACCTTGCACCTCTTCCGCCCCTTCAGCGCTCTTCCCTTTCAGGGAGGAAGAACTGCCTAACCTTACCGGTAGAGTGGGTTTACAGGGTCCCAAGACTTTGCTGCAGCCCTCTTCGCCATCGCTCAGAAGCGAAGTCTATAGGCGTCTGCTTTGCTTGGGTAGACCTTTCCTTAATCCCAATCCATATTCTACATGCCCACTGGGTGGAATAGAAAAGGCCTGGTTTTACTTTCGAAGGTCACAAGCATATATACAAACATGAAAATAATAACAATCTTTGCAATCAGTTCAATAACAAATTGTTGTTAGCTGCTTCAAGTACTATTTCCTCAATAGCTTTTCTGTTAGTTACTTTTAGTAGTTCCAATTAATTTAAGGTAAAAAAAAAAAAAAAAAAAAAAATGAACATACATGAACATAAAACAGATATCAAATATATTTAGAAGTATGCAAGGTGCAAGATTGTAGTCTCAAAAAATGTTGTCGCTAACCACTTAAGCTTACCTTGGAGCACGGGGTATGCCATATAGATCAACTTTTTCAAGATCATTCAAATTATTACTTAATCTTCTACATCTTCGTAAACCTGAAATGTTTCATGAAATAATTTAGGAGTTGAGTGAAGAATAAAAGATTTGAACATTTTCAATTACATGTATTTTCTGCATAACATCATGGACACTACTTTGTCAAAGCCATCGGAGGCCAATTAAAAGCTCAGTGAAACCCTATGAAGTTTCTGCCACAGAGCAATTCAATCGAACAAGAAAAATTCAAAACACATTTTGCAACGAGCAAATTAACATCAGGCTATGCAGAACGCACTAACTAAATTATCCACAACATAAGGTAGTCTGGGCTTCGGCTTATTGTTTTCATACTTTTCTTTCAATAATTTTTAAGCCTGCTACATGGTTCAAAATCCAGAGACATAGGTTAGTCGCTTCTGCTTTGCCAACGTGTAACACTGCTCTTGGTCGCCCTCCGGACCACTGTATTTGATGTTCTGTTTGCTCTGTAGTTTTGTCTAGCCTCTCATTACAACAGAGTAACCAACTGTACAGGTCTAATTCGGTAAATTAGGGATTTTCACTGTACATAGAATTCACTGTTCATTTTGCAGTCCTCTTAACACCGCTGTTAGAGATGACATGTACGTTGAGTTCAGTTATGTTCTTGGCAGTCTACATCAAATTCATTTTGAAGAATATTCTCCACATGGTATTATTTCTTCTAATATTAAAGAGCTATAAGTGATAGAGGAAAGATAATAACAACCCAGCCAACAAAGTTTCAGGAAAGGCAAAATTGCAATTAGCATAATGAAGCTATGGTAGCATCACCATTCACCAGTTAACACAAACAGTATATTGCAATTATTAGTGCATATGTATGGTATAGCGAACGTTTAGTGTGTGCGATGAATGCAGTGCTTCCACCAGGCAGGAGCCTCCACCCACACCGCGCAGGGGTCTCATTGTGAATGATGTGTATATTGTAGCGATAATTTAGTGTGTGGGATGAATGCATTGCTTCCACCCGGCAGGAGCCTCCACCCGCACCACGCAGGGGTCTCGATGTGATGTTATAACAATGAAGTGCGAGTACGAAGTAGGTGACAATACCTGCTCTGAAGTGTCTCTGGGGTATGAACTTTTATCGGCTGGCGTATTTGGCCTTCTTTAGTGGTGTGCTGTTTGCAAACCAAACACTTTGAGGTCACTTAGCTTCTTAGTAGTGCTTTCGAAAGAAACATTTCCTTAAGTAGTAGCAGGTAAAGACTCTCCTGGATGTATAATAATTGGAAATTTGCTAAGTAGTTGATGCTAGGAGATGCAGAGTAGCAAAAATCAAAAGAGAGCAAAGACCCCCATAATCCAACAATTATGTAGGACAATGCGGTTTTATCAAAAGAGCTGGACACAACAGCATTAATTTCTTTTGATCAGTAAAGAAAATTTTATTCACCAAAAAAACAGGGCAAACAAAACCAAGATCAACTTAAGTGTTGATCACATCTAGAAAGCCTAATAGTGCATAGGGAGAGTTGGAATAAGTTTTTTTTTTGTGAGCAACGAGTTGGAATAAGTTCCGCTGAACCAAAATCTTAAAGTCCGAGATAAGTTCCGTTCGAATATACAAAAGCATTATGTATATACAGCGTATGAGATGAATAGTGGGATTCAGTAAAGGCGATGCAAAAGCATCGAAGCTACTACATTGCAAATGGGGAATCATGCAGTTTCACTAAACCGTAATACATGTAATCAAGTAGAGATGCAGGGGGCGAAATACAATGCAAGCTGGGAAACAATAACAGGAAATCTGTGCAATAGTTCCAGGTAAGGATGAACATGCAAGATCCGCCAACCTCTAACCGATAAATCAGAGCCCCTCGAAGGTTTATTGATTCTTCAGTTCTATACATAATCCATAGTCCATAGTCCAGACCCATCCTTCTCTCTTTCTCAAACCCGCGGGTTGACCCGCGGGTTTAACGAGTTTACGAGTCTACATAGGCAATCGGGTTGACCCGCTCGAAAACCCGGCGGCTGACAAACCCGCAGCAAACCCGTCAAACTCGTAGACCCGCGAGTAAACCCGCGGTTTACCGAGTCAAGTCATTGTCAAAATAGTGTAGTTTATAAGGTTTTTGATCTTTTAGTACACGAAAAATGGGGTATATAGTCACCCACCTTCAAACAACAATTGGAATTATCACAAGATTAAGAGATAAACTATAACGACCAATATCCAATCAACCACACCGACGACACTGTAAATATCAACGGACCACACTGATTAAGATTATATGCAAGTTTCATTTTTCATTTTTTGAGGAATTTATATTTAAGAGATCGTACATAGAATTTAACTTGGTAAATTTTAGTTACACCCTTCAAATAAGTGGCTCCATGCAAGAAGAAATATAAATGAATAAATAAATAAACATATTGGGCTTAATTCTTAAACGGGAAAAAGACATTTTCCACCCTCCGACTATGGAGAAAAGACATTTTGCCCCCTGATTTACGGAAAAATACATTTTGCACCCTCGTCAAAGTTAAAAACTAATGGTGGACTAACGGATGGACGAAAAGACAAAAATAGCCTTGCAATGTTGAGAAATTACTCCGCTATAAATGCCCTTTCCTTCCTTCTCCTCCTCATTTTCAAACCCTAATCGTATCTCTTCCCCCCTCTCTCTTCCGCCTCTCTTACTCATCTCTATCCCTCTGTCTCTCTCACCTCCACACCAACAGCCCCCTCACCCACCCTCTCACTCACCTCCATCCCTCTGTCTCTCTCTCCAACACCAACAGTCCAATATGTTCCTCATCCACAAAACACATGTCCAGACACTCCAAAACTGGACAGCCAGCGAGCATCACCACTGCAATTGCAATCAACAATGACAGACCAATGAATTCAAGCCAACGACGACGCCGGTTGGATCAACCGAGAAATAGGACATCTTCAGTTTTCTCAGCGACGGACTTGTGTAGAGCCGTTCCGGCAGCGACGGCAAAGGATCGTTGACGACTTTAGCGAACAGGCTGAGATCGAGAGAATCGGCGTTGCAGGCCGCAGCGAGATCCAACCATTGATCAACAAAAGAGAAGTCGCCTTTGATTTTCACATCGAAGAGGAGATAGTGGATCTTGGAGCCGCGAGGACGAAGAGCAAGGGTTTGGGTGAAGAATTCGATGTGGTTTTGGTTTGTGACTTGGTCGAAGATTCGGGGGACGAGGGAATCTCTTGGCGGTTGCGTCGATCCTCGGCAAGAGAGCAACCGGCGATGGTGGTGTTCTGCGTACTGGCTCCGGCTATGGTGGACGCTATGCTCAGCGTACCGGCTCCGGTGCTCCGATGTACCTCGCCGCCGTCCTCGAGTATCTCGCCGCTGAGGTAAAAATTCAATCGCTCTGTACCTCTCTCGTGTTTCCAGATCTGGTGTTGAGACAACAAGAAGAAGAGGATAAACCCTAGGCACCTGCTGTTGGGTGTGTTGTTGCCGAAGAAGAGCAGTGCTGTTGAAGGAGAGAAGGCGTCTCAGGCTAAAGGATCCAAATCCCCCAGGAAGTCACCCAAGAAGGCTTAGATGATTTGATTTTTGTTCAATTATAGTAGTGACTGTAATTACATATGTTGCCTGGTTTGAGCAGTTTCTTCATCTTGCACTGTAGTTTATTGTCATTTTGATCAATGAAAATGATGGTTTCAATTATCCCAAGCATTGGAGTTTCTAATCAGTTTCTGATTTCAAGCCCTGAATTCGACATTGCAATGGATTGCTAGGAGTAGATGAAGTAAATTCTTGTTCTGATAGGGGGTTTGGCTTTATGCTGCAAGTGAACTAAGCATCCATTATTCTGGTATTTTGCTAGCATGAAATGGGGGGGTTTAAATCTTGCTTGTGGTGTTTCAATAGCTGGGTGTGTCTTTGGGTTGCAAAAATTCACTGAATCATGTTCAAGGGGGCATAAATAGCTAGTGACTGAGTCTAGTGGTGGTGTACCTCCCAGTGCTGTTGCTGAAGAAGAGCAGTGCTGCTGAAGGAGACAAGGCTTCTCAGGCCAAAGGTTCCAAATCCCCCAGGAAGTCACCCAAGAAAGCTTAGATGATGATAATGAAGAAGAAGAAGACCCTTCTGCTGCTGATGCTGCTTTTGATGATTACAGTAATTAGTGATTACATCTTTTGGTTTCTAGCTAGTGTTTGCTTTTCTCTTTTCCATCCATTATATTAATGGAGTTTGATTTCATAGTGATCAATGAAAATGATGCTTTATTATCCTCTTGTTTCCTCTCTCTCACTATCTATGCTGGTGTTCATTTTCTTGTTGTGGTGGTTTAGGTCAGGTGGTGAAGTTGGTAGCAGTGGTGTGTTGGGTGTTAATGGTGATTTAGGTTTAATGGTGGAGGTTGTGGCGGTGTACTGTTGTTGTTAAGGATTTGGTAGTGGTGGAGGTGTTTCAAGAACACCAAGAACATGATAAACACTATAATAAACAAAAAAATGGTGGTATTTGTCCACAATCAATAAGGGTAAATGGTCACAAAAAGTTAGTTTGCACCCCTCCACTAACGGATTGTAACAGAAGGGTGGTATCTGTCCACCCTCCATCCGTTAACAAGGGTGCAAAATGTATTTTTCTATAAATCAGGGGGCAAAATGTCTTTTCTCCATAGTTGGAGGGTGGAAAATGTCTTTTACCCTTCTTAAACTTTTACATTTAAAGCGCGTAGCATTGAAACAAGTTTATATACATAAAGACAAATGTAGCATTTAATCATCAAAAATTAAAAAAAATGCAACTTGGCATAGGTGAAAGTCATGTATGCGTAAAAAAATTGAAGATTTGAACTAAAATGTGACCCGGACGAGTCTCGGGTCAAGGGTCACGAGTCGGGTCTACCCACCCCCTACGGGTTTATGCTGACCCACGGGTTTGAAAACCTTGGCAAAAAGTTATACTGCACCATGTGAATGTGAAACAAAGTAATAAGGAAGCGACACATAAGCTGCTGCAGTTAAAAAGTTGGGTAAAAAGACACTCGCACCCCCTTCTAGTTCAGGCAATTACGCTTTTACCCCTTTAGTGTGCCAATACATGATTACACTGTTTTTGGAAAACTAATAACAGATGGAACAATGTGAGGGTATTCGGATTCTTGTAATGGAGGTTGTGCATCTAAGAAGCACATGTATGGATATGGTTATCAAAAATCATAGTCCCCCCCCCCCCAATTTAGCCGAGCTTAGATCATCAATCAATGAAATCAAACAATCATATAGTACCTGATTTACTCTCAGTTTTCACATGGTTTGATAAACAAAACGCCCAACTTCAAGAACGTTCAAATTAAACTGGCTAAAGACCTTACTGGGACTTACAAATCACAAAAGAATCGGCTGAAACAAGTCGGATACTGGGCGATACTCACCTCAAATTGGGAAACTGCGGTTGCGGTCATCCAGTTCCGATCAGGAGCTTAACGCAAGGCCACCCCTTTCACATGCATAGATATTTTTGAAGCAAATCAACCACAAATCAGAGATAGACGGAGAATAGGAAGTATTCCTCTCTTGTACAAGCTAATAAGTTCTAAATTTTAAGATGGAAAATCTCAACCAGACGGACTTACATACTCAAACTGTGAATATTGGCATTTGAAGCAGCTTCACTGGGCAAATCCTCCACTCATTCGACTTTGGGCGGAGTTATAGACCTTGCTCGTGGATTCAAAAATATTCCCCTGCACAGTTGGACAAAACAGGAAACATAGATTGTCAAGCAAAATGTTCAATTTTGATATATGCCTGAGATTGCATGTCACTTGTTCATTAGAGAGCAACACGGTCAAGAACTGACGATTCGGGTACTTTTTATAAGAAAAGGATGAGAAGAGGGATGAAAGAATGCAATACCGCCCATGCTGTGTACTGCATTGTTGGATACTCCTTTTTCTATTTTAGATTTCACTTGAAACCAGGGCTTAGCTGCACATTTGATCAGGGCATAATCAGATAAGATGTTTTTGCCTAATTACCGCTAAAGAAGCATTAGAAAGATTAGACACCATTGGAGTAGTAGAAGCATACAACTCTGAGTTAATATCTCAGCGCCACTCTCTGTACTTAAAATTGTGAGCTCAAACTGAGTTGATATACTTCCATCCTCAGTGACTATTGTCCAATCATCATCCGTATAATTGGTTTTATGCTTCCCATTGTCAGCATTAGCTCTGCGTAAGTCAAATGTGGTAATAAGAAACAATAATCCGATTACCTAGTGCTGTAACTCAATACTCCAGAAGCTACAGCTAGAGACTTAAAATAACAATATACTACATTTTCATTATCTCGGGTTTAAGAGGGAACTATAGAGTCTGTTATGAGAGTCGACAAGCATGCCAACTTTGCAACATGTTTCCAGAAAATTGACAAGAAAAAAAAAAAAACATCAGATAAGAAATGTGTTCTTTTTGGATGTGAGAAATATAAACGAAAATCCGACAGGAGAGAGCAAATCCTGATCAATAAATTTAAGGGTAAAAGACAAAAACCACCCCTCGAGTATGGGGTATATAGAAAAAAACCCCTCGTGTTCGGGGATATACAAAAACCACCCCTGTCACTAACGGACGTTGGACAAATAGCACCCTTCTGTTAATGTTGTTTAAGAGAGGGGTGCAATCTGACTTTTTTATGACCATTTTGCCCTCATTTGTGTTTTTTGTGTTTATTGTTCTTGGTGTTCTTGACCACCACCACCTCCTCCTCCTCCTCCTCCTCCACCACCACCACCACCACCACCCTACCAGCAACACCACCACCAAATCCCCACTACCACCAACACCAACACAACAACGTCAACAAAAACAACATGAATTGTGCTCATTCAATCTCATATCCTCAAAATTGGGAAAACCCCCAATTCGAACCACCAACACCACCAGAATTTCTCAAATGTTGTTCGGGAAAATTCTTTCTTTCAAATTCTTAGTTGTTGTTGATAACTTAATTGTGAAAACAGAAATTATGAAGGTGCCCAGAAGCCAGAAATCAGAAAGAGAGTGTGATATTTAAAATTAAAGAACTTGGGATGCAAAATGGACTTGAAGCTCTCAAACCCAGAAATCATCAAAACCCCCAACATTCAATAGCTACTGGACGGTAGGTGGGAGTGCGACGTAGCACAAATCAGACCATTCAATCCACCTACCATCACCGCCTGAAGCCACCATCCCGTTATCCACCATCACCACCACAATAACAACAACAACAACAAATAACCACCACCACAACCAACATCGAATCACCACCATCACCAACACCTCCTCGCCGGTGCAATTACAGCCAGTGTATCAGATTTACAACCCAAATCGCAGAAACCCCCCAATTGACGAACACAACTATAGAAGTATAGATCGGGGCAAAAAGCAAGAGGGCCATTAACAATCAACACCAAACAATGCTCCGACGGAGCTGTGTAACAGATCGAGAAAACCGGGGCACTAGTCTCCAAAGGATCGAGACCCACCACGGATCAGAACCCAATAGTGAGAGATTACCGTATCATCCTCGGCATCAGAATCCTCGAGCCCCGTCGCTGCGAGTGCACCCTGAGCATTTTCTTCCCCTTCATAGCTTTATCGAACAATCTCACCGGAGAAAGAATTCTCGGATTCTCCATGAAGAAGGAAGAAGAAGAGGAGGAAGAAGACGAAGAATCGCCGCCGAAGGGCCGGTGGCCGCCACCGGCGACAGCGACGTCGTCCTACCCTGCCCCTCCTCATCGTCCTTCCTCTTCCGGCGAACAGGATGTCTGCGGCGGTGGTGGCGTCTGGCTGGAGCTTCCGGCAGACGTCGTGGGCGGTACACCCCTATTGTTGCCGCTCGGGCTGAGAGAGAGAGAGGGAAAGAGAGGTGGGGAAGGGGAAGTAACAGCTAGGGTTACAAAGTGAGGAAGGAAGAAAGAAAAAAATCTATTTATAGAGTGGCATTTTTTGTCAAAATGAGGGTAAATATGTCTTATTACCACTCTGTTAGTGTAGTGTTAGTGACAAGGGTGGTTTTTGTATATCCCCGAACACGAGGGGTTTTTTTGTATATACCCCATACTCGAGGGGTGGTTTTTGTCTTTTACCCTAAATTTAAAGAGCAGATAAGAAAGGCGTTACTTTGGAAGAGGGAAATATAAACAAAAAACCGTACAAGACAGAGCAAATCTGATCAATAACTAATTAAACATCACAGCACTCGAATCTACTTGGAGCACATTGTAGAGGCTAATATTCTTGTTCGCGGTTTTAAGATACTTGAACATGAGTAATCGAGATGGAATTCCTATTACTGAAAGTACTGAAAACACTTGCCAAGGAAATCAGCCATATGAAAGCTCGGGTGGATAAATATTTGAGGGCGTGTATTGTAAATTTGTTTTCCTTCTATATGTTCTTGCAGCTAATTGGGAAACACAATGTTCCCAGCCACTTCTAGGGAAGCAGATGGAGACACGTGTTCATTGGTCCGTACTGTAGACTACCTACCCGATATAAACAAACCACTGCATTAAAATTTAAGTCGTCACTATTTTAAACAAGCTAAGTCCTTATTGTTTGAAAGATGCCCTAGGATTTCACTCTGTGACGGAAGTTCCAATTTTCCGTCGATTCCAGCAAAACTATAATTCAAAAGTGTACTTCAAATTATTGATGATAATCGATCCAGCTCCAAAGAAAATGTTCTTGGCATTGACCCATAAATGCTTATCCCGAGAAGTAAATTCTTTCTTATTTTTGCAACTGAAAGATAGCAATCTACACAGAGTCACCCTTAAACATGTTAAAGCATGTTGCAGTTTACATCTACTACATCAGTGAATTTAAGCTTGTGAATATCATAGTTCGGAATAATATAGAAAACCAACAGATGCACTGTGAAAGCCAATCTCAGAACATCCTTAATGGAGCAGTGGTATATGAAACTGAAGGTGCGGTGAGGATAAGCATAAGTCTATTATGCTGAACACCGGGGAAAAAAACGAAAAAGTCAAACTTGTGTCTGGGGGTTCTAAAATCCAGAGAGGGTTACTTATCTGCATCAGATCACGTGCTCGGGTCTTGAATATCCTGCAGCCTTTGATAGTTGAGATTAGAGTTAATATGAAACTGTAGGTGAACCTAGTTTGTATAGGAAGCATTGGCTGCGTAGCGCTGAGGAAGTAAGAGAATGGGAAACCAGATTTGAATGAAGCGGTCTGCATACATACAAATCACTGTAACCATAATATCAGAGTGTGTCATCATCTGAAGCATGTATTTTCAACCCCTTGCTTGGTGTTGGACACGGTAAATAGGTTGGTAAATTGAAGTTGTAGGAAGCTATAAACTGAAGTTGTAGGGAGAATATGTGCTCATACCCACCCCAGGTGAGACAATTTTGAACTTTGGATCAAGTACATCAACGCATGAAGAACACAACACAGCCCTAGAAGAGTGAACAATGTGAGGCTCCCATACTACCCTAAAAGATTTTTGCTGAGAGAGAACAATCACTTCAGCAACTATACTACTAAACAATGTATTAGCTTAATCTGAGGAGCACTCCTTAAATTACCCTCGCATTCGACATATTTTAAGATTTATGCACTTCACATAGGTTCTTTTGGGTACGTCTGTATCTTTTTTTATCTAATGGAAGCGAAGAACCGAAGTCTTTTTACCACAGTCTTATATACTATATAGTTCACAAACAAAGAAAGAACAAGGGTCTATTTCCACTAGACCTCCATAATATCTAACATGTCGAGATTTGATTTTGAAACAACAGTTACAGGATTGGTTCGCCTATCTTCTCGCCTATTGAAGTTCTGTTCAAAAACCTTGTCTGGCCGAGAGTGAAAGACTTGACCAAAGGGAGAGGGCCCTGGGACAAGCTCCCAACCAAACTATAAAGAAAAGAGTTCTCTTGCCACTTGAAAGAAAATTAACTCTTTGGATGATAACGAGCTCTTCACTGATTTGGTTTTACTAATATCGATTACCAAAAAAAGCAAAGCAATATAGTTCAGAATAATATAGAAAACCAACAAATGCACGGACCCGTCTAACCAGCCCGAATCGCCCGGTCCGAATCGAATCGGCCGTCAAAAATAGTCAAATTTGGGTATTATGATTGATTATGGGTATGTTAAACCCAAACCTGTCAAATCCGGGTGGGGCATGGGTACCACCGTAAGAAAACCGAATAAAACCGACCAGACCCGCAGAGTGCAAAGCCGGGTGAGGCATGGGTGCCGCTTCTGTCTCTCTCTTCATTCAGACTCACAGGCGCACAGGAGGCACATGAGCGATGGAGGGAGATTCACGAACTCCCACCCCGACACCGCACTAGCCATCAATCGTTCAGAGCATCTCCGCCATCAAGTCATTAGCGATTCAGCGGCTTCATCAATTCATCCCTCAGGCTAGGGTTTCGAGATGAATCGACATTTAGAACCCAGACTTCGTACTCCGTTGATTCAGCATGTCGTGGTTCTTCTTCATTCCTACGGGCTACGGGTACCATCTACCGGTCTGAATAATTGACATGGTATGTTACAGTTCACCAAGTCCTGAGATTTATGGTTCCTCTCTTCCATCGTTGTTGTTCTGAGCATGATTGTCGAAATTAAGTCCTCATATGATGAGGCTCTCGATGGGTTTCTAATTTCTACTGAAAATTGAGCAAAATTTCAGAACAAACATGGCTTATATATTCCCAGCTTACTGATTAATGTACACAAACACTTCTTGAGCAACCAGAACTACACAAACACTGAACACCAAATCCAAAACCAAATAATTGTACCAAGTAGATCCTCTGTTCATGAATATTTACTAGAATCCAATAATAATGGTTGATATATTCAAGTGAATGATGTGTAAATGTGTAATTTCTTATAGAACAATGGACACTTAACTACAATGCAGTTTAACATTATCGACACTCTGGTGCAAACAGTTTCAGAATTGACACTTGGGAGCACACAGTATGCAAATTACCGACATCGCGCTCCAAATTCGATGACGGCGTCATTGCGGTCCAACCGTTGCTGACATGGCAGTTAAGCAGGGTTATTGATGTCTTTTCCTTCAATTAATGAAGGGTAAATTCGTAGTTTTCCTGTTTGAAAAGAAAAAATCTCAATTGAAAATTTACTTCTGCTCTTCTCCGTCCATCAAAAAAAAAGTTCCTCAATTTCATCTTTCATATTTGAAAAGAAAAAGTTCTCAATTGAAAATTTACTCCTGGTCTTTTCTCCATCATGTTCCTCAATTTCATTTTCAACTCCACACTACCACCAACACTGCAAACCCTCACCACCACACCCTCCTCCACTTCCTACACCACCATTATTGGTTTTTCAGAGCTTGATGTACTCACCCCCTCCACATCGTCTGGGTCTCATAAAACTCTAATCCAATCACATAAACCTATCAAATCGGCTTAAATTTTAAAGCTTCGAGAAAAGACAATACATATTGATGATGAAAAAAGAACCCAGAGTAACGAATTTTGGGTTGGAGAATTTGAGAGAGAGATAAACAGACCAACCAAAGGAGTTTGAGAATGAGGCTGTGAACGAATCGACGGGGAGGGCAACAAACCGAGCTACGCAAAGAACAAATCGGCTAACGGGATGCACAGAATGGGGGTCACAAAAACCTAATTGGTGACGGGAATAACAAAATTGGTTGATGAGAAGGACTAATCGGAACGGGAAGCAGAAGGGAACTGGATCTGGGTGATGTGTCAAAGATGCACGTGGTTGGATGCCCTGCTGCTGTTGTCGGAGTTGGAGCAGGAGGTGGTGGTGTTGGGTTGGGTTGGGGTCTGCGGTGGTGGTGTCGGAGTTTGATGAGGAGGAAGAGGTGGTCGTGATGGGTTGGGGACTGTGGAGATGGTAGCAGCAGGGAGTTTTTTTGGGGGGTCAGAGTGAATACTCATGGTAAATAGAAGATGAATAAATTTGTAATTTTAATGTTTATTTTCATTAAAAGAAAATGTGTGACGAAAGGTTACTATTAAACTGCCACGTCACTAACGCCTATCAATTAAGGGTAAAAGACAAAAACCACCCCTCGAGTATGGGGTATATACAAAAAAACCCCTCGTGTTCGGGGATATACAAAGACCACCCCTGTCACTAACGGACGTTGGACAAATACCACCCTTTTGTTAATGTCAGTTAGGAGGGGGGTGCAAACTGGTTTTTTTATGACCATTTTGCCCCTATTTATATTTTTGTTTATTTTGTTAATGTTCTTGTTTGTTCTTGAACACCACCACCACCAACAACAACAACACAACCACCACCACTACCAACAACAACAACACAACCACCACCACCACCACCACCACCAACAACAACAACACCACCACCACCACCACCACCACCAACAACAACAAACAAGGGTACCCAAAACACAAATCTTAACAAGATGAACCAAATGAACAATTAACAATTTAACACCATTGACCTCCTAAACCCACCTGAAACTTCAACCTCCAACAACACCAACCTGCCTTCATCCTCAACCAAACACAACACCTGAAACCATCACTATCTCCTTCCCCACAACCACCAAACTCAATCAACTACCTCCAAAATCCAAGTCCACAGTTCCTCCTTCACCTGCAAAACCATCACAGCCACTGTGAAGTACCCCCAGTATTGATGGATTTACGAATTAGAACTTCAAAAACATCAATCTGGTAAGTTTTGATCATCCTGGTAAACTTTATCATAATAAAAAAAAAAAAAAAAAAAAAGTCAACAGTTGAATGTTTGACCGGAGAAGAAGAAGGAGAACCGACATCGAGGCGGCGATGGCTACTGTTGCGTTGCGTTGACCTCTGGAGCAGTGCCGGACCAAGGGGTGGAATTCGATCAGACCTATTCCAGCCATAGATCAGGACCCGGTCCGGTTCCAGTGAGGTAGAAAGAGGCGGCTAGGTTGGTCGCCGCTTCTGAGGAATCCGACCAAGTTGTGGTCCGATTTCCAGAGCCACTGTCGGTGGTGTGGACGGCGCACGATTGGCCGCGTTGGAGGACGAACGGAGGTTGGCTGCGACTGGGATTCGTCGGAGGAGGAGGAGCTGAGAGAATAGAAATTGCTGCCGGGGGGGGGGGGGGGGGGGGGCGATTCCGAAACCGACCCTCGACGGCGCGTATGTCTTCTCATCGACCCAACCCTTGAACACCCTCCCGAACCCGCCTTCACCCAACACCGTGTCCGGCCTGAACTCCCGAGTCGCGCTTCTCATAGCGTAACTGAACAGCTTCAAGTTCGGCATTATGATTTGACCGATCGGAGCCACTACCTCCGTCGCCGCCCAAGAGCCGTCGTCTGTTCCTCCAAATAAACAACCACAACATTTGTTATCATGGGTGAGGCATTTGTGTGGTCTAGGTTTGATTAGAGAGAGAGAACGGCAGAGAAGAATGTGGGATGAGGATAAGAAGGAGCATTTATACGAGGGCATATTTGTATTTTCGCCCCCTCCATTAACTCCATCTACTGACTTAACTCTGACAGGGGTGGTCTTTGTATATCCCCGAACACGAGGGGTTTTTTTGTATATACCCCATACTCGAGGGGTGATTTTTGTCTTTTACCCATCAATTAATGTTTTTTTTGGGGGGTCAGTGTTACCTTCCACTTGTTTATTTTCATTATTTTCATCTATCAATTATTGAAGGAAAAGACAGCAATACCCCTATTAAACTGCCACGTCACCAACGCCAACTTGAAAAAGTAACGCTGGCATCAAAGTTGGAGCGCTATGTCAATAATTTACATACTGCGTGCACTTAAGTGTCAATTATGAAACTGTGTTCACCAGAGTGTCAGTAATGTCAAACTGCATGGTAGTTAAGTGTCAATTGTTATTTCTTATATAAACAACTTTAAGCTGTTTTTCCCTTTACAAAATGGCTAAATTTAGAATTAGTGTGACAAAATCATAATGTAAACATGTTTTGGACAACCCTAGAGATTATATGATAATAATTATTGACCTGTATGTGCTTTCTGCATTATTTTTGTGATATTTTGTGTTAATTGATTGACGTTAATTGCTTCGTAGTTGTTATATGCACTGTTACACTGATTGAAACACTTGTTTGAGTTGCTAACAGGATAATATCACGGATCTCAATATTGATGACGGGAATTTCGAGGAAAATGACCCAGTTGTGAAAGAGTGGGGCTGCTCCAGACCTGGCTTCTAAGAGGAATACTCGTGAACAAGTAGAAGGTAACACTAAACCACCCCCTGGTCCTCCTAAAAGAAGAACCAAAAATGTAGCGAAACTACAAAATCCTACCATTCCTAAGTCTTTATTACAAATCTGTGATCATTTCACTAGAATTGAGGGTACAATTAGGTGTAGATGTAACTATTGTCCCGATAAAACATACATTACTGATCTGAAGTAACATGGAACGAGCAGCTTGTGGTCTCACTACAATAATTGTAAGAACAAACCTCAAAGTTTTGAAGAAACAAAACAAAAGACTTTGGCTTTCACGGCTGGTGTTGTGAATGAGAAGGGCCTACTTGTCGGTAGCTTAAAATCTGTGATATTTAATGCTGATGGTATCAGGAAAGATCTTGCCAAAATGGTGATGATTGATGAGCTACCCTTTAGATTTGTTGAGGGTGTAGGTTTCAAGTTATTTTGCCAAGGGATGCAACCGCGGTTCATCATTCCTTCTAGATGGACAGTGGCACGTGACTGAAGAGAAATCAAAACTGAAATTAATGTTGAAGAACCAACGAGTGTGTCTTACCACAGATACTTGGACATCAATTCAGAATTTCAATTGCATGTGTACCAATGTGTCATTGGATAGATGATTTGTGGAGACATCAAAAGCGTATTTTGAGCTTCGGCCAAGTACCTAATCACAAAGGTGAGACCAATGGTAAGGTTATTGAGGCTTGTTTCAAGGAGTGGGGCATAGGAAACTTATTAACTATAACCGTCGATAATGCAAGCTCAAATGATGGAGCTATTCGTCACTTGAAAATGAGAACTAAAGATTGGAGGGGTACCATACTTGGACACGATTTTCTCGATGTGTGTTGTTGTGCTCGCATTCTTAACCTGATTGTGAAAGTCTAGAAGAGATTGAGGATACAGTCGTTAAAATCAGAAATGTTGTCCGTTATTTGATATCTTCTCCAAGTAGGTTGGAAAGTTTTAAGAAATGTGTTGAAGAAGAATACATTCAAAGTAAAAAGTTACTGAGATTAGATGTTAGAAACAAGATGGAATTCCACCTATATAATGCTTGAAGCAGCTGAAAAGTTCGAGCAAACTTTTGTTCGCCTTGAGGAGGAAGATTTGAAGTATTCCCCACACTTCAGCATCGAAGAAATTGAAGAAACCAGTGTTAGAAAGGCAAGCGGGAGGGGTAACAAGATACTTGGTGCTCCGAACAAGGATGATTGGAAAAAGGCAAGGTTCTTTAATAATTTTACTTGGAAGTCTTTTATCGTGCAACCTTGCAGTTTTCCGGTTCATATGTGACATCAAATCAGTTTTTTGATGGACTTGTTATAATTCTGTCCACTTTATCCAAGATGCTTGACACTGATGATGTTGCTTTTATAGCAATGGTCGAGAGAATGAAATATAAGTTTGATAAGTATTGGGATAACCTCGACAATATCAACTTCTTGCTTTATATTGATGTCGTCTTGGATCCTCGAAGCAAAATGAAAGACGTGAAGTTTTGCTTTGATAAGGTTCATGATAGTGCTAAAGCGCTAGATATAACAAAGAGAGTGGAGACTACCATGACCAGATTGTTCGATTACTATGTCCAATGTGAGAATAGTACTAGTAGTACTAGTCAAACGTTCAGGGCAAAAGATAATGTTGAACCAGTTGTTGCTAAAAGGATATCTAATTTGCATTTCGAGTTTGTGAAACAAATGGATGATGATGAGTGCATGGAAACTAAGAATGAATTGGGTAGATACTTAAAGGAAAGGTGTGTACCAGATGGAGATTCTATGTGTTGACAATTCCGGTTTCTACTGTAGCTTCTGAATCTGCATTCAGCACCAGTGGGAGGATACTTGATGCATTTAGGAGTTCTTTGTCACCTAAAATGGTGGAGGCTCTTATATGTGGTCAAAACTGGTTGAGGGCAGGGATGGAACAAAAATTGATCTGCGTGACTCCATGGATTTTGTGGCATTGTATGACGAGTTTGCACCTGGTTCAAGTATATATTTTTAGTTCTTACTTGTTTTGGGTTGTTTTTCGCTATCATGCATATTAATTATGTACTTCAATTTTCTTCTTGCAGAGTTGGATGGTCCCATCTCTATCGTTATCGATGAATGAACGCAGGTATATATTTATGCATACTTTATATATTAGCGTTTAAATTGGTCCAAGATCCATTGTTTCTTGATAATCTCCAAGCAAATTGGTAACTCCTTTTGTGAATAATCAAAGCTCAGCTTCTTAGCATTTTTGAGATGTATTTTGGTGATCTTGCCAGTTGAACAAGTTCCTTTATCTATATGGTATCTTTCTAATCTTTTTATACTCTTTAGATGAGTTTAAACCTGGTTCCGGTAATAATTGTGTTGATAATCCTTGCAGGTTGCTTACTCTTTTTGAGAATTAAGATAACTATGCTATTAAAATGTTGGATGTGGAACTTGTAGTATTATAAGTTCACTTTGTTTACATAATTTGGATTTCGGAGTGATGATAGAATGACCAAGTAGTTAATATGTCTGCTTGTGCTTTTGCTTGTTCTTAACAGTATACTTGCACTTGCACTGTATGGGTATTACTTACTTTGAGGCGAATCTGACAGCCTGACATAGTAATACTTTGGTGTTGAACAATCAATGGTAATTCTCTTTTCGTAATACTTGATATGACGAAACATTGACTGTTGGCTATTGATTCATATACTTTACTATTTGATTTAGGTTTTTGATGCGATACTGGAGTACATGTACTCAAGGAACCGACTTTTGACAAATCTGATGCCGTTTTGGTGGCTAATGTCCCATGTCTATATGGTAATTCTTTTGACAAATCTGATGGCTTTTTAATGAGTACTTTAATTAGGATTTCTATAAGAAGCAGTTACGATTATCAAATGCTGCTAAGATGACACATTCCAATGGTGAGATAACTAGCTATGTTACTGTGGATGCTTACAAAATCGGAGAGTTTCCTTTTTGGTTCCATCAGACTTGGACAACATGCCTACAATTATGCTTTGCCTTAATTATCTTATGCCATGCGGTAGGGCTTGCTACTATTACAGTTGTGGGGGTCATAATTCTTACTGCATAAGTACCAGATAAAGCTTATGGTTACCCAAGATGAGAGGCTGAAGGCTACCACAGAGGCTCTTGTGAACATAAAGGTGTTGAAGTTGTATGCATGGAAAGCCATTTCAAGAATGCCATAGAAAAGTTGAGGAGTGCTGAATACAAATGGCTATCAGGTTTCCAGATGCGCAAAGGGTCCAACGGGTTTTTATTTTGGACATCTCCTGTGTTGGTCTCCACAGCCACCTTTGGGGCTTGCTACTTTCTGGAGATACCTATGTATGCCTGTAATGTTTTTACATTTTTGGCAACTGTACGACGTGCAGGATCCTATTAGATCTCTTCCTGATGTAATTGGAGTGTTCATTCAGGCAAACGTTGCATTCTCTAGGATTGCAAAGTTTCTTGAGGCACCTGAGTTGGAGAATGCAAACAATCGGAAGAAAGCCAAACTGGAAATGAATAGACACACCGTTGTCACTAAATCTGCCAACTTTTCATGGGAGGAGAATTTGTCAAAACCAACACTTAGAAATATCAATCTGGAGGTGATACCAGGTGAAAAGGTAGCTATAACCTATATGTGGTGAGGTTGGTTCAGGAAAATCCACACTTCTCACCGCAATCTTTGGTGAGGTGCCAATACCCAGGGGAAGGTAAGTTCTGACATTCCCTGTCCTTCCTATGTATAGAAAATACTTAAATTCTACTCTCATGTGTTATTTTTGCTTCTGAGTTTGGTAATTTTATCTATTTTCTACAGATTCAAGTATTATAAGAAGTGTTCCAGTAAGTCTCAGTGGTGGCCAGAAGCAGCGAATTGCTGCACTACGCCGTACATAATTGTATTCGAACGAGCAAGCTGCTAGGTAATTAAATCATATTTTCCACATATATTTTGTTTATTATTCTCTATGATATCTTACTATGAAGTATTTCAGGGTAATTACAAAAGAACTGCAAATTTGCTCTTCTAACTAGTTACTATGATCCTCCTGCTGGTGTTTCAGTAAGTCCTGATCTGTATAATCATCTCCATATGTTCTTAAGTTGCATTGGTTTGCTATGTTCTTTTTAGAGAAATATTCTGCACTCAGACTGGAGCATAATCTCATCTGTCCCATCTTGATCTTATTTTATCCTGAATCCCAGTATATTCCACCTGAAGTTGCATACTTTTGAGCAACTTACCATGTCTGGATAGTTCAAATTTGCAGAGTTGTGCTATGGCCAACATGAATATTTTCAATTTCCATGTCTGGATATGGTGCAAGTTATGTACAATTGGATTCTCTTACAAACTTTAATGTGGGCTTTACTGAATGCAGGTGCAAATTAGTAGCTCTTGCTTTTGATATACCGTGGCAGGCTGGCAGCTTAGGCGATAAAGATGGAACTGGACTCGGTTCAGATGCAAACTTAATTTTTTGATGCAGAATGTGTAGTGTGTGGTTCTGTATAAGATTGTATGATAAAGAATGTTTACTTTTAACTGCTGGATGTCGTGATCAGATTTGACCCAGCAAAGGTATTGTTAATGTACTCGGCCGATTGTAATTCGGTTGTTATTTGCTTGTTTGAGCTAGTCTTCTTCAATTTACTATGCAAGTTGTGCTTACAGTTAGTATTTTTTTCAACCCGTAAAAACCGAGCCGAACCGGTCCGAGTTGAAAGATTCGATTGGGTTTGGGTACGGCGGTTACTTGATTGGGTATGGGTTGTGAAACGGCCAACCCGTGACCATTGGGTTGGGGCAGAAAGAGAGCGTTCACCCGGTCAACCCGGTCCGTGCTCAGCCCTAATATTCATTATTATGTTAGTTTTGGTCAGCAACATAAGGTAGTCTGGGTTTTGGCTTACTGTTTTCATACTTTTCTTTCAATAATTTTTAAGCCTGCTCACATGGTTCCAAATCCAGAGACATAGGTTAGTCGCTTCTGCTTTGCCAATGTATAACACTGCTCTTGGTCGCCCTCCGGACCACTGTATTTGATGTTCTGTTTGCTCTGTAGTTTTGTCTAGCCTCTCATTACAACAGAGTAACCAACTGTACAGGTCTAATTCGGTAAATTAGGGATTTTCACTGTACATAGAATTTCTGTATAAATTAGAATATGGGCTGTCATGTTACCTTCTCCATTTTTAGGTGACAGACCTAGGAGAAACTGCTTAGGTCCGTTTCTTTCGACTTCCTCTACATATAACTATGGCATGATGTCCCATTACTTTCATTGTTACTCTCTGTGGTGATAAAAGGCGTATTATAGTCAATTTTCACTACGACCCGACATTCTGGTCCTCGGCAGAAGAGCAAATCCTCAACCTCTCGGACCTAGGGATGGCCTGCACGTCAGCTTTACTCGCCCAGGAAAAGCTTTTAGTTTGTTGCTGTTGTCTGGGTAAATTTTTGTAAGAAAGTATAGGGTCCTTAAATTATATAAATTATTCGGGCAATATTACTTTGACCAATACTTTTAGAACCCAATTTAGAGTCACTGCTGATTCCAAAACTCTGCAATGGCTACAGAAACAATAACTGGTCTAGCCTACTGTATTTGTTCACCTTCACAAAATTCTTGTTATCCTCTGAACATACTATGCCGCTATTAATTTCTGGATTGTGGTTACATTGACCCTTTTTACAAATTAACAGATACTTTATACAACAATCATAAGATAATGTACGTTCTTTTTCAAATAAGTTACACTTGGTATCATTCAAATTAAGTCACTACGTAGTTCTCCTCTTGCACATAACACTGAAACACGGGAGGATAAGAAAATTTGAAACCTGTAGACTGATGGGATGGTCATACAATCACTGAAGAAGGGTGGATGTTGGGACACATTATTCCCTTCTGTGAATTTGCAGTCTCTTAACACCGCTGTTAGAGATGACATGTACATTGAGTTCAGTTATGTTCTTGGCAGTCTAGATCAAATTCATTTTGAAGAATATTCTCCACATATAGTATTATTTTTCCTAATATTAAAGAGCTATAAGTGATAGAGGAAAGATAATACCAACCCAGCCGACAAAGTTTCAGGAAAGGAAAAATTGCAATTAGCATAATGAAGCTATGGTAGCATCACCAGTTAACACAAACAGTATATTAATTTTATGTTTTACTAAGCCTAATTATTTAGTGACTATATGAGACTAATTGAAACTGGGCCTACTCAAACCAACAAAATCCGAGCTTATAATGCCATTTGTTAGACTGCAGCTGCTCTTTCAACAAATCTTTCAACTTTTTCCTCAGTTGTTTGGACAAGTACTTGTAGCCAAACACAGACAATTTTATAAATAAAAAACATCTTTACCTCAAATTTGGGGTTATTTTTATTGGAAATTACGCTCAAGTGAGCTGAAATTTATTGGAAAGTTAATCGTTAAGTAGGTATATAGTCTATAGTAGACCTACATAGATCTAAGATCATTTTTAACTAACATTACACTTCAGTCAGGCTTCAAATGAAAGGTAGGCAAATGTTAGGATTCTCTAACCAGACTAAAGCCACGTCTACTCCAACTAAGCTCCATAGAATGCTTCTACATGTCATAAAATTACTGCCCAGCAGAATGCTCCTGCGTGTCATCTACTTAAGTCCGAACATTACTCGCGTATACACCGGTCACTCCTTCATCATTGGTCCATCCGAAAAGCATATTCAATGTCAAACACCTCTAAATAACTTTTCAGTTATGTTCTTTCATTTTTACTGATTTTGTTTCAATTTAATTGTTTTAATTCTGACACAACTGTTACAACAAAAACGTTGACCCCCACCTCCACCCCACAAAAAAGACCGAGCGCACACACTCTTAAAACTATGACATTGTCTGTATTCCGAAATGCATGATGCCAAGAAAAAAATGGCACAACAAACACATAGAAACATGGTTCCCAGCAGGGGGGATCTACAAACTCATATTCCCACCACGCAGGGAGACTCTTTGGTCTCCTATTCCCACCAAGTAGAGAAACTCTCTAATATGCACAATTGAAGTTGTTTAATTGCGTGTTAAGAAATGGCAGTGGTGTAACCAAGACTAAAATGAATGCAATGTGACTGTTATAAGATAATTAACACATGAACAAATAACCAATGCGCATTGACAGCTAACAAAATAAAATGGCACATAAAAATGAAATATAATGACAACAGCAGAAGATACGTGGACTTGCCTTTGAAGCAATGCGGAAAGGTACGCGCTTTTGTAGAGTTTGTATGCTGTCTCACTACTGTGATTCCATTAGAGACAAAAGGCAACCCTGAAACTGCCCACCATCACCAAAATTTATTAGCTGGATGACGACAGTGGTGACCTTTAGAGGCTAAATTGGATGCCAATTGACAGCAACACATTGAAAAGGCGAATATATATTTTTTTGTTCTTAATTACCTCTGAAAGACCTTGGCCAGAGTCATCAACTGAGACAGTTGCAAACCACTGCTCCCTCCCAGCTCATAGATTAATCTCGTCGCATCATCGAAGTCTAGAAGAAAGCGGGAAGGAGAAAAGGGTAAAACCGCAATTGGAATTTGAAACCAGTGTATTAGCTTAACCCTGGCAGTTGAATTTTCCTAGTGAACATTCTCGTCATGCCTTGGCTTCTTCTTCAACTTATCAACCTGCAAAAATTTAGGAATACATCAGATTCATCAAATCAATCACAACCAGAAATTGAGAGATAAGCCACCACTGCTCGAAATCAAACCTATACATGGCCGATGGGACTCTACAAATGAAGCCAATCTTTATGGTGAGATTTCATGCGGAATTCATTAGACACAATGCCATACGTGTGAACAATCTCTGGAGTGCATGGGTTGAAAAGAGAACATGTCTACTCCATCCGACACAATTTGCTGTAATTGTTTCACTCTGGAGTGCATGAGTTGAATAGATGATCACATGCACCGCCTTCTCATTGACTAACAAAACTCTACTCTATCTTTAAAGGGAGTGGACCGTAGAGATCCATTTCTCATTGACAAACAGAACTTCAAAGGAGGAGGAAGTCATAGTTGTGGGATGGTGAATGTCGTCAAGCAATGCCATTGCAGCCTCATCATGGGAAATTAGTTCTGCCACCAAGTAGACCACGTTAGTGAAAGAGAACAATGTCAAAGAAAAAAAGTAATGAAAGAGACCATCCAAACTGCAAGCACATACTCAACATAGAAAATATTCGTATTAAACTTGCAATGGAGAGAAATTTTATTTTACCAAACAACACTAAATATTTTTCTTCGACTTTCTTGTCACAGCCTTTATTGTACACCAAATCTGATTTAAAAGTTCGACAGTTGACACCAAACTTAAATTATCCCTCAGAAGGCCTAATAATCTAATATATGCTTAGCACAGAATAAAATGGTGCCTCAACCATTTGCAGCAGTATGAACTGCCAAAGGGAGCACAAATGTTTTTGATTCATAAAGTTCCATGCACAAATTCATATTACTAGACATTGATATATCATTTTATTGGGATATATCATAGATTCCCGTGTTTAGACAATTTAATTGAGTAAACTAATTAGTTTTTTCCTCGTCAAATATCACATTCATTATTAAGTTTATGACTTCTATCAGACCCTGGCCATAACTCCTCAAAAACCTCTTTACTGCTACGTCCTGACCGGCCGATAAGGTTCCCTGACTCATTTAGCAATCGCTAAATTTAGAGGTAACTTGGATTTATTTAACGAAATTTGTTAGTATAATGCTCAGCTAAGAATGTCATAAACAAGACCAAACTCTCCATCCCTGGGCTTATTTTCATAGGAGAAGTTATTTGCAGCTGCTGCTCTTCCACTGAAAGATAATCATAAGCGCTGTGAAATCGAAACCTTAACTATTACCTAACTAAGTATACAGCAGATCTATTGTTATCTAACGACGTACAGACAACGTATTCAAATTTGAATCTTTTTTTCAAACAAGAGAGCAATATGCAAGCCGAATATGAACTAGTACAACGACAGAAACCCAAGTGATTAATTAAGCAGTTAGCAATGTGGCTTGTTCATTAGAGGAATAAAAAATTCTATAGTACTATAACCCTCAAATTTAGTTGGACTGCCAGATGGACAGGTTTGCAAGCTACCACCAGCCTCTACTATGTCGAGAAGAACCTTTCTTTCACATACTTTTTGGAAAGTAATGGTTGCTAGGTTGGGTACTTGGGTTTGAGGGGTAGGTTTTGACATGATCTACATCCGTAGTTAGTTTTCCATCGGCGATAGATGGTATAGTAGGAATCATATATATATATGTGTGTGTGTGTGTGTGTGTGTGTGTGAGTGTGTGTGTGTGTGTATGTATATATATTCTAGAGAAGATTAGGGTGAGGATTGAGGTGATTTATTTGGAGTTCTCTTCTGAAGGAAGTTAGAAGCATGGGTTTGTCACTTGTTCGTTCTTTGCACTTGGGGTTTAGAGTAAGTCATAATTGGCCGCCATTATGGGGAATTATAGTGACTTGTCGCCGGAACTGCTGGTTTTCTGACACAATTGCTATTAGTATTTACCAATTTTCTGTAGAGCCGTCAAATAGGTACGCTTGGGACCGCTAAGAGGAAGACAGCCGTGCTGGGGGTCAACCCCTGACCGGTCTTGTCATCAAACTGCTGGTCCACTGGGCTGGAAACCCAGGCCCGGCGCACCAAACCGGACCTCCTCTAGCCCGGCGGGACCGTCTTATTTTTAAAATACCTACCTAGTATGTAATACCTTCAAAATAAACTGTGTAGTATTATTCAAAATCATATATATTGTCAATTGATAAGTGTGAATTATAGGAAAAAATGCATCAGCATAATTTAGTACATCACAATCTATATCATCCGCGGCATCTTTCCTAGCCTGGAATCTTACATGTCTAGATGGAAGTGTAAAAAATGCAACTTCTAATTTATTCAATTCATCACCAATGTATCAAAGCTTGACCTTGAGGATGACGACTTCAGCAGCAGTGGGAACTTCCAAAGTATGAGTATTTCGGGTGAAAGGGCCCGGACCATTGCGTCTTACACCTATGCCCACCACCAAATATCATGGTCTGATTTTTTACTATAACCTACATGGGTTGTAGTGAACCCTAGTGGGCGTAGGTGTCAGTTAATCAATGGTGCAGCGCACCACGTGCCATGCTGACGTGGTGCTCTTGGAGCAACTAAAAATTTCTCCTCCCAAGCGTTAATTAAGAGAAAACATAAGGACATAAACGTAATTCACCAACCATCACCGTTGTCTTAGGCAGTGGCGGAGCCAAGAATTCGTCAAAGGGGGGCACAATTTCAGTATTTGAACTTCTATTTAAAGATATTTCTACATTAAATATCGACAAATTTTGAATTGGGCTTCTAGCCTAGTTGGTTAAGCGCTTCCTTATTGACTCTGGCTACCAGGGTTCGAGTCGCGGGAATGTTTATCAGCTTTGTTGAAATTTTTGTGCAAAAATAATTTAAAGCGTGCGTGAGGAGGATCGAAAACGCAACGTCAAGATTTTATGCAGAGGATTTTGCCATCTGCGCTATGTGCGCTTTAGAAACAAGGGGGGCACTTTTATTATTTTATAGATAAAATGTTAATATTTTTTAAAAAGTAGGGGATATCTAGCGTTTTCGGAAAATTTTGGGGGGGCACGTGCCCCCCCGTGCCCCTACATGGCTCCGCCCCTGGTCTTAGGCAAAGCCGGTTTGTAAAAGCTATTAAAAGAAGCTGAGCTGGCACCTACAAGTACGTTGCTTAACTTCTTTTACTATAGGTAGATGGATGTAGTGTGGATATGACAAAAATACCCCCATGGATTTTTTTTGCCAACAACAATAATCACAGGCAAGTAAAATCTAAGTAACATATTTGTTAGTTAACTGAAGAATGGACGAAAAAGTCATCACAAACACCGAAAAATCAACCATTTCAACGATGGGTCAGTTATGACTAATGAGAAACGAGCCCAAACCACCGATTTGTAATTTACCCTTTATTATTTGACACATTAGCGCGAAAGGTTATGAAAACCATTTGTGTAGGAAAGAAAATTTTAGCATCTATCTCCCACCCACTCCACTTTTGTGAGATATGTTCAAGCGTGGGTGTTACATAATAGAACGTGTAGTTGCTCTGAGAGAACCTAAAAATCATTTAACAATACTGTAAGAGCATCTCCAAGAAATCTTGCAAAATGCTGGTGAAATATTGAGGTCCAACACGCTATGCAAATCAACATGCATTTTACAAAACATGCATCTTCCTTGTTATGTTGAGAGAACTAGAAAGTGGGAATGCAAAAAAGATTGTCTCTCTGTCTCCTCCATGCATTTCAGAATTGCATAATTTAACTAGGTAACTCACAAAATGAATTTTACTGTTGGACAGAACCCTTAAAAAATTTGTCATGCAAATATTAAAACATGTAGATTTTACATTTTTTCACCTCGTACTGCTGAGATGCTCTAACACGTGTAGTTGCTCTAAGAGCACCTAAAAATCACTCAACAATAATGCGCATGTGGATGTATTTGCATAATTTAAGGTAAGGTAATGGAGAAAAGGGATACAAAGTTGAATTATGAATCTTATCTAATGTAATGTCAAAAACTCTAAAAACACCATTGTCGTTTCGACTCTGTTACAAAATTCGTAAAAAAATCATTCAACTCGTGTCGTGTTGCTAAGTATCTTCTTGCACCCACTCTTGCAAATGAGTGTCTAATGATTATGCTATAAGATTGTGTGAAAACAATCCGAACCACAAATATCCGTACATCATGATTTTCGATCGAGAACTTGAATATGAGCACGATATTAGCAGACAATATTGCAGCTAAGTATTTTTCGTGGTGGTTAAAGATCGTGTCATTTCTACTTCCGCCACACATATCTTAATGAGCTTAGAAACATGGACCGTCTTAAAACAAACAACCATCCTACATGTGAACAAAACTTAACAATCGGGTTGAAGAGTTGAATGTTGGAGGCCCCAAAATTTAGCCACCCTTTTAGGAAAAGACTGAGGGAATTAAAATATGGCAAACTGATTTCAAATGGTGAATGGCATCAACAACTACTGAGGAATTACTTTTAGGATGAAGAATATGTGGAGGAAATTTTGAAGCTGAGAATTCCGACTGATCAACGCGAAGATAGATGGTATTTGGGGGCATTTACGGAGCACGGAGTTTATTCCGTGGTCACTGGATACAAGTTACAGAACTCATTAGAAGAGGACCAAATAGAGACTTCTGCTGATATTATCAAATTTAGGTTAAAAAATTTGTGGAGGTTGAAGTTACCTAAGACGGTGACCAAGGCAATAGAATCTTGTCAACTGAAACCGTAATTGTTGGAAGGGTAAATGACTACTTCTCTGTGTTTGCGAACAATCGTTGGATCGCTACCCAAGCACTTGGGAGTCTACGGAGATGATCACTCATTGGGCTCGGGCGCTGGATAACTGGGTAAAAGCTAATCGCGATGCCACTTTGTAACTTGGATCTAGGAGTTGTCGGCGTCGGCTACATCTTGAGGAATGTACCAGATTGCTGATTGAATCGGACTCTCACTTGCCGATCTACAGATATGGAGAGGAGGAAGACGAGAAGACCAAGTTTGTGATACGATCGGTGAAACATTCAGAGGCGATGGCGGGGCACGTGGCAAGTCAAGAAGTGGAAATGAAGCTGCACACCTTTTTGCACAAATGTCCCTGCAAACTCCCTTATTTAGCCTGCCTGTACACCTACAAGCCTCCATGCGCTAATGTTATACTACTAGCTTCTGATTTGGACCTATGAATAAATAGTCCAAGTCCTCCAACAAAACATATGACAAATTCAAAACGACACTTTCTCCCCGTTACTACTATATAATGTTCAGGGAGAGGCATTGCTCCCGCTTCCAATCCTCGCTCCGGCGCTCGAATTCACTTATAATTCACACTCCCAAAATTCTAGAGCGCGTTTTAATCAACGTTCTATACTTTACCATCAATTAGCCTCAGTACCAAATTGCCAAATCTATTTGAACTAAGTTAAACGAAAATCTAAACAAAAATGACATAGCCAGTCCCTTACTAAGGTACCCCTACTTCACTGTATGTCAAGTTCTCATTGCCAACACTTAGTCACGTTGAACATCCATTGAATTCTGTAATATGGGAGGTTCTAGTTTCAAAGAACCAACTGCTCTCAAATTTTGAAATTGCAAACACACCCTCATTTTAACTTTTTGCAAAACTCATCACTTTTTAACAGCCGGCTATGTGTAGTTACCGAACCCAATCACCTCAATCACGATCCTCGCCACAGCGCCGATTTAATGTGCCGACGCAAAGCCCGCTCTATTTAAACCATAGTTGTCAGAATCTCGATTCTGTTCACCCATGAAACGATGCAAATTAGATGGTGATTTCTAAATGGATCAAAATTTATCTTAATCCCAGATGGAATCTTACGATTCATCTCGATTCAGCTAGAGTCCGATTGAGTTAGAAACAGTTCCAAAAACAATACTTGCCACAATTTTTGCCTTGTTTTTCGTCTGTTTAGCAAATATCTTTGTTTGGTAATACATTTTTCTTAAGTCACGGCTAATAGCTTCACGAGATTTTCGATTCTATTCGTATCTTATTGTTCCATAAACTCCCACCAGCTCCAATACCAGTTGTAGCTTTCCAGTATGCACTGATGATACAGGACAGTATTCAGCGAGTTCATATTATAAGCTCCAAGGTGAGCAATAATCAGTCTCCACAGCAGAAACGTCGAATGGCTTACCTAGTAAAAAGTGGGTCGAGAAGATCTGGAAACAAAAGATTCCGTCTACTGTGTTTGGAATAATTCCCTCTCAATAGCAGCCAAGCTCATAAACATAGGGATTCAGTTCCCCCTTCCTTCGTGTCCTCAGTGTCGAGAAGAATTGAAAGACAAGTAATCTTGAAGTCGAAGTCGGATTCGATTTTGGGAGTGAGATTACGAGGATGAACCTCCGCTGAATCAAAAAAGAAGAACAACTGGGAATTGAGGGTTTAGGTGCACCTACCTTGGGACAATTGGTCATCTAACCTCGTCCGAATTCGGAATTGGAAATCTAACCTCCGAGGACAAAGACAAACAACTTTTTCCTCTCACAAATAGAGATTAGATGCCCAATTCTGAATTGTGGCAAAGTTATAAAACAAATAGAGATTTATGGGAAGGTTTTAGTACAAATTGTATAACCTACCTAGCCACTTACACCGTCAAAACATCGGGGCCACTTGTTTGCAAGCAGGTCCCGGGAGGGGCTCTTTTTAACCCCAAATTCCCTGTTGGGCCATTGATGTAATGGACTCAGAGTTCGTGGGTTGATAGGCTCATTTATTTTGTTTTTGATGAATATTGGCCCTTTTGTTTTGGTTCTAATAAAAAAAAAAAATCATATTATATATTATAATAGAATTATCTTACATGTTTAATTTAACATTTTTTTGTTAGAAGTAAGTTTTATCGAGAAAAGAAACGAAAAAAACTCATAATTACAAAAAAGATCGCCAGAGAAAAAAACAAAGAAACACAAACTAAATAGTCTAACTTAACAAAAACTTTAAGCTCCTTCTTCTAGCTGCTTTCGTGACCCAATCTGCAGCTGTGTTATCTGATCTTGGAATACAATTTATTTTCAAAGGGAGATCCTTGGCCAAGCTTTTGATGTCTTGCACTAAATTGAGACACTCTTTAGCAAAAATATCATTAACTATTTTGCATAATAACTGATCGTCACATTCAGCTGTGGTGATCCCATGACGCAGTGTAGCCATTAAACACCCTTCCCCTGGGGCTTTAGCTTCAGCAACCGAAGTGTTGTACACCTTCGGTTTCGCCAGGTTCTTTAAAAAATTATATGGGTATTAAATGGGCCTAGCGATTTAGTTAGCGAAACGATGCAAGAATATGATAATCTTTTTATGGTGTCGTAGAGTAAACTTTGCTTTACAATAACACAAAAAATTATCAAATTCTTACTTTGTTTTGTTAATCAAATCGCTAAGCCCATTTAATACCCGTATAATTTTTTGAAAAAACCTAGCGAAACGGAGGGAGTATGTTATATCTCTTTTCAAGCAGCCATCCACCAATGAGTCTTTCTTTGTATTATGTGTGGGGTCGTCTAGACTTTAAACTTAAACATGTCATTTGTGCTTGAACTCACTTCTCCACAAACACAGTTTTACTAAGACTCGTCATTGTCACCATATATTTAAATAGAAGATTAAGATAATACAACATATAAAAATACGATGGCTGACACGTTGAGTCCGACCGACTATAGCGGGTCCGGCGGAACTGACCTATGGCTCGATCTATATTCTTGCCTCTGGGACCGGCCCGCAGCTTGTCCCTGCTGGCCGGTTCAGTATGTATGACAATTTTAGATAAAACAATGAAGAATCAGATGTCCAATATCTCAAAAAATATGTTTCTGATTTATGATGTTACATTCCATGTTGTCTATTTACCTATCCATATTAGCAAATTAAGACCAAAAAAAAATGACCTTGATTGCAAGAAGGGCTTCCAAGACTAATACGCCAAACTACTCGCCACATGAATTGCCAATTCTCTCGCGCTTATCATGTAATATGTCTTGCTCCTTAATTTGTCTAACAAGAACATCTGCACATCCATTTTTATGTAAAGAGAAAAATAGGCACCTGTACTGATGTGAAGTTGCATTGGAACCCTTATCCACCTAATGACTGGTAAGTATGAGTACATAGCTAAAGAATCTGTTTCCAAGACCGTACAAACAGAAACTGCATAACTATATCTGGCAAGGATTTCGTCACTATCTGGTGGGATGAATTTCTCCCATAAAGCGTCTTAATCAGCTGCGCCCTGGGACATTGTGGATACAGTCACATACCACCAATGGCAGATTGAAGAATTTATTATGGTAGGTGCCTTAGTCACCTAAAACCTCTCGAAGGGACATCGCTCCCGCTCCCAAACCTCGCTCTGGCGCTTTCAAGACCAAACATCGCTCTAAAGGCGCTCCAGAGAATAGAGAACTCGCTTTCATAAGCGAATTACTTTTTAAAGTCATTTTACTATTAGTTCGGACTATATTTGATGATTAAGCTCAATTTATTACGTGTCAGTCTGATAATTCAGCTATTTAAACATTATTCTTCCTTATTGAAGCAACCTATTTTGACAAATGAATAATTACAAAACCTTTAATAAAAATTTTTCTCATGTGTAAATCACTTTATCATATGAAAATATTAGTTTTCTTCATAAAATTATATTAAATAAATATTATATATAGACGCTCTCGCGACGCTCTCAAATCCAATCCTTCTGAAATTAGACGTTTTCCTGCTTCCGCTCCAGTTCGCGCTCCCGCTTCGCTCCCCCTCTAGGTTACTTAGGTAGGTGCCAAATAAGAAAATTCAAACAAAATAAGGGTAAATTTGAATGTGGATTATAGTACAATATTATAGAAGTAGAAATGATCAATCTATCACCCCCGATTTCAAAATCCTCTTATTACCACTTATATTTTATGATTGTTAACAATTAACAATGGGAATAAATTATGTTTAAAAAACATAACTCTATTAGGGGCATATTTTCCAATATTTTTATATTATAAAAAATAATGAAAAAATCGAAGAAAGGAAAGAAGAACAGATTCCCTAGGCTCCGTACAGTTGCCAGGAAAAAAAATGATTTTGATGGAAAACAGTTTTGTTTTGATATTTTAGCCGTTCAGTTTGAAGGAAAATTGTGAGTTCCACATAATTTGACTTTCCTGGTAATACTCAAGTTCTCTTAAAACACAACCCACAAATATGAGACGTGAAAAGTTAATTGTAAAACAGATCTAACTGATCATTACCCCCAAACCCAGAACCATCGACACAACCAGATCTAACTGTTGGAATGTCTTTCACGTCTCTTATCACACTATGAGACGTGAAAGACAAATTGTGAGATAAACAATCGCTTGGGGTTGGTGATATACCTTCACCTCTTCACCTCCGTCCATGCATTTTTATTGGATAAAACACAAAATACACCCTCCTTAGATGGGTTATATGCAAAAACAACCCTGTTGTTTGGAAATATACAAAAACCATCCCTGTCTCCGTTAGCATCTAACGGCAAACTAACGGCAGGGCTAAAAGACATATACCCTCGTTTTAAAACAAAATTCCACAATATAAGTGGTCTTCTACCATCACTTATACTCCACCGGGTAGATTGGAAGGACTCCACCATCACTTATACCCCACCATAAATTGTGTTCTTCTACCATCCCTCACATTTCTAACCCTAGCTTCCTTCTCTCTCTTATCTTTCACTCTTCCTTCACCCACAACTACCATCTCCGTTCGAATCACAGGAGGCGCCGACACCTTCTTCTTATCCTCTCTCCCCACTCTCTCTCTCTCGATCTCAACCCATCTGCAAAACCGAAAACCCCGCAAACCACACTACCAGACGTCTCTCCCTTCTCTCGATTCCTCCTCATTCCAGTCCGCCCCGAGAAAGGTCGCCGACGCAGAAATCGCAAACCGAGAAAGGTCTAAGAAACGAATTGAAGTCGAAGACGATGAATTGAGTGGCGACGAGGACGAGATTGAGGGAAATTCGGAGTTCGATTATAGGAAATTTGAGTTATTCGAGGTCAATTTGGATGATGAAGGCCAACATGATAGTGATGAGGAGAAGCTAGGGTTTGAGCTACCTTCTTACAGGTCTCATGACCTCCATTTATTCTTCAGCTCTGTATCTCCTCCATGGGTTCTTAAACCCACCACTTCTCGTCCTCTGCTGAACCTAAAACCCTTCAATTACGCTCTCAAACTCAACCCAACAACTCGGGTTTCACTTCAAGACGCAATTACTGAGGAAACCCAGAACCCAAACTCGTCTGAAGCTTCGAAAATTCGCAGCACCCAGATGGGAATTCCAGTTTTCCATCAAAATGCTACATTTGGGTCAATCCCAACAGCCCCAGAGCTTCACGATGGCTATGAAGGTAGGAAGGAGAGAGAGAGGTATGGTGGTGTGACCCTATCTCTAAACCTCCTGCAACCTGTCTCTCTCTCAAACTCTGCTTTTGAATTCAACTGTTCAAGATTTTGGTATTTTGCCACTACTGTACAGATCTACTCCAGTGGTTCAACCAAGAATTCAAAAAATTTGGTCCAGGTTGAATGTTGTGGTGATAGTTGTGGGTTTCAGAGTTGGGTTGTGGTCTTTGTGATGTTGGGAGCATCAGAAATGAAGTTGTGTGGATGTGTTAGGCTGATCATGTTGGGGGCATTTGTGGGTGTTTTGAGGAGTTTTGATCAGTGGTGGTTGTTTGGGTTTTAGTTAGGCTTAGGTTGTTGGTTGTTGTTGTTGTTGTTGTGGTTGTGGCGGCAGCGGCGAAGAACACCAAGCAAGAACAATCAAGAACATGAACAAAATAGACAAAAAATACAAATAGGGGTAAAATAGTCATTAAAAAGACAGATTGCACCCCATACCAACTGATTGTAACAGAAGGGTGCTATTTGTCTAACGTCCATCCACTGAGAAGGGTGCTTTTTGTCTCGACAGAGGTGTTTTTTTATATCCCCGAACAACAGGGGGGGTTTTGTATATAATCCTAAACACGAGGATGCAAATTGTCTTTTACCCATTTTTATTTTACAGGTGGAACTGAAAGTTTGAGCTACCAACAAGGAGGCAGGATAGGGTCAGAAAAGACAACATGTAAGGATAGTAAAAAGCGCAAGTTCAGTATAAATTATTTTTTCATAATTTAATCTACTTTGAACTTTTAATATATTTTAAAATTTTCGTATTCTAGTGTAGAACTGGATTTTGAAAGAAGTTTGGCTTTACCGACTTTTCATGAACTTATTTCTTCGCAAAAAGCAACACACCCGTGCTCTTCTTTTACATTTACATATTACCACAATTTCTTCGCTTTTTTAATCAAAAAAAATTGACACACCATGGTTCAGTAGCAAATATAAAAAAGCGTAATTACTTAATGTACAACTCCAGTTTGGGGAAGCTATCACATTACAATGTCCAATATTAATGCACTTCGTTTGTAGCAAAGGCTAATGTGAAATTGAGAATCTTTTTCGTCCACCACTTAACAGAATAAGCTGTTAGTTTACTTTCATGTCCTTTTGTTCAAGGGTAGGAGTGACCATTCCCTTCTTTCTATCTCCAACTGATCATGCAAAATACATTATTATAAAAAATAGGGTAAAAGACACTTACCACCCCTGGGTTTAGGGAAAAACCCACAGACCACCCCTGAGTTTTGGATAAAGACACTCCGCACCCATTTTTGGATGGAGACTAACGGTTGTCTAACAGCATGAAGAAAAATACCATTTTGCCCCTGGAATTTTATGAAACTACCCCCTATATAATATCCTTAACTCCTATATCCCTCATTTGTAACCCTAATTTCTCTTTCTCTCTCCCCCTTCTCTCCCTCATCGGAAACACAGCTGCCTCCTCTCTTCCATCTCCTTCTCTCCTTCTTCTTCTTCTTGAACTTGTTGGGTTTCAATCTTGGGTTCAAATCGAAGCCAAGCATGATGAGCCAAACAATGTGCATCAGCAAGAACGCCTGACTGGAGAGCGAACCACTGCGCCGTTCCCCGCCTCGCAAAACCCCATCTTCACCACGTGGGTCCTGGGGCAGTGCGCGTCCGAGCAACCGCACCAGTAAGTCACCCCATCGGCGCCGCAAACTGGGTCGTCCCTGAAACAGTTAATCTGGAAAGATGACGAATCGGGTCTCGCCGTCCCGGCCGGGCAGAGATCTCCGCGGATGGCAAATCGAGGACCTTCGGATTCCGACGAACAGAGGCGGAAGAGAGGGTGAAGACGAGAAGGGTGATGTTCTTTCGACTTGAACATCGATTCAGGATCTGCTCTTCCTTGCCGCTGAATTTCTCTTCTTCCTCTGCTCTGTTTTGCGCCTTTTTCTTCTCTGTTCTAGGTTTCTTGTTCGCTGATTCTTCTTGATTTTTGGGTTCTTCTCCTTTCTCTGTTGCGTTGGTTTTGGTCGGAGATTGAGCTCTGTTTCTGTGTTCGCTGCTTCTTTGGCTTGCGTTGCTCTGCTTTGCTGCTGGATTGGGTCTGGTTGATTAGGTGGTTTTAGGTCACGATTATGGTGGAATCGGGTGGTGATTGAACATAGCTGATGGTGATGGTAAAAGGTAGCAGGGAGTTTTGGGTTTTGATTAAAGGTTATTGTTGTGAGGTTTAGTTGGTAATTGAAGGGGAACTCTGGAATGGTGGGCTGTGGTGGTACTGGGTATTGTATCTGGTTAAGGAGAAAGGAGGTAGGTTAGGTTATGGAGGTTGAAATGGTGATGATGAGGCAGTGGAGTAGGTTCGGGTAGGGGCTGGTTATTGCATAGAGGTTTTGTTGTGATGATTTGCTAGGTAAAGTCAGGGTGTTTGGTGATGGCTTGTGGTGATTGTGATGTTGTGAAGTAATGGAGAAGGTCCATGGCTTTCAGGCTCTGTTGTCAAGGGGATGGCTGGATTATGTTGGTGAAATTGGTGAAAGAGGTGGTCTGATGGTGAAGGGGGTACTGTGTTGGTGTTTGGAAATAGGTCTAGAGATGGTGTTAGCAATGGTGGGCAGTGGTGAATGAGGTGTAAGGAGGTAGAGGTGATGGTCGATAAGTTCAAGTCGGAGGTACAAATTATCGATCGATGTACCTCCGACTTGAACTTATCGATCGATGTTCGTCCCCTGGGGCTGGTTTTGATGTATTCCTGGATCAGACTGTAGCCATTAATGTCGTGCTTGAGCTTGTAATTGGAGAGATGTTTGCAGAGTTTTGGGTTTTTGTTGGAGGAGATCTTCTTCAAGTTTCTGGTTTCAATCGAGGGTTCAAATTGAAGGTGGTGGAGGTCTTCAAGTTTCTTGGTGTTCTTGGTGTGTTCTTGGGGTCCTTGATGATAAACAAGGGCAAAAAGGTCCAGAAAATACACAAGGTCAATATGTTCCAAAAAAATTGAAAACCCACTTTTTTAACGGAACATAACAGATGGTGGTTTCTGTCCATGGAATATTCCGTTAAATGGGTGCGGAGTGTCTTTATCCAAAACCCAAGGGTGGACTGTGGGTTTTTCCCTAAACCCAGGGGTGGGAAGTGTCTTTTACCCTAAAAAATATGAAGAAGTTTGTGAAATATTGAGCTCCAAGCGGTGATGCATATCAGCATGTATTTTACAAAACATGCATCTACCTTGTTATATTTAGAGAGCCATAAAGTAGGAAGACAAAAAAAATTGTCTATATCTCTCGTCCCATGCATTTTAGAATTGCGTAATTTAACTAGTTAACTCACAAAATTACAGTATATTGTTGGAGTGAACTCTTTAAATGTATATCCTGCAAAATTTAAAACATGTAAAAGTTAAATGTTTTCGCCTCCTACAGTTGGAGATCCTCTAAGAACAACCTAACAATCATCACCATCACCGCGACTCAGCCACCGCTACCGCCATTTGATCCACCACTATTACCAAAGCAATCCACAACCCATGATATTTATGTCTTTCCCTCATCCCAACCCACAACCCATTCAACCTACAAACCACCGCCCGACACAAACCAAAAAAAAAATCGAAGGGGAAAACCGCCAAATCGGGTGAAAATCCCTCAACTTGAACCAAAAAATTGAACCCCAACTAGACCTCGATCCCTCACCCTCTTGTACAACTTCGTCCAAAGAAAACTACGTCCGAATAGCCATCCTCCAACGCCACCAGGTGATCCCCAAATCTCTCGCTGATAGAACCCTAGCAGACACAGAACGCGGCCAAGCAGTACACAAGCTAATTGGGTGATACTCACTCGGCTTTTGGGCTGTTTTATTTTTTGAATTAGAGCGATGAGTGTGTGATTAACTCTTTAACTGAGCCTCCCTCGTTAAGAATCTTCATAATCTTCGCTGTAATGTTATTCCCCACGACGCTCCAGTGTTTTTGAAAGAACCCGGCGTTGTACCCGTCACTACCTGAAGCCTTATCCGGTGCCATTTGGAAGAGGGCGTCCCGGACTTTGGCTGCCGAATAGGGACTGTCCAACCGCACACTATCCTCAGCCGAGACATACTCTGCAAACGGGGACAATAAAGGGGCTATTGCCTCCATATCCAAATTAGTAGTACTGAATATCTCTTTGTAATAGTGCTGGAAAACATTATTTACCTGACTCTCCTCAGTGATCCAGTGCCCTTGGTTATCCTCGATCTGTTGAAAGTTGTTTCTGGCTCTTCTAATTGTTGCTTTGAAGTGAAAAAACCTTGTGTTCTTATCCCCATCTTTAAGCCAATCGATTCTCGAGTGCAGCTTCCACTTGATCTATTATTTTTGTTGGTCCTTCGTGAGTTCTCTCTTCTCTGCGATCACCTCGTCATCTTGGACCATGCCATCTAGAATTCTTCCTCGTTCCCTATCAAATTACATATTCTTGAAATCATTCAAAAAGCGTCCCGATTCCATCTTGTTCACTCCGAGCTGAGCATTTTGAGTCTATCAATGATGCAGCCCCCCCACACCATTCCACACCTCGGCAATGAGAGATCCAAACTCCTCATGTGTTTCCCACTTTTTTTTGTATTGGACCGCCATTTCCTTCTCCACTCTTGGCCTTGTTGTTTCCACTCCATAAGAATGAGTACATGATCAGAGTTGGGCCACCATAAGTGTGTGACCTTAGCTCTGTGATTAGTGTCCATCCATGGTATATTTGTGACCACACGGTCTAATCGCTCGCGAATAATCCCTTCATTACTCTGATTGTTACTCCATGTGTATGGATTTCCATGCAACCCGAGATTAACCAACCCTACGTCATTGAGTGCTTCCTTGAATTGGTAAAGTTGATTGAAATTTATACCTGCCCTAGTTAGTAAATACTCCGAATTTTTCCGTTTAATACCCGTCCGTACGTATAAATAAAAAATACTTCCGTATTTCCTACTATTGATGGACCTAATGAAAAATACTCGAATTTTTAAAAAAATTTAATACCCGTATTTCACGTTTTAACGTACAATACTTTCGAATAAAACTTCTTAAAACCAATATTGCAGTGAATAAATCATCATACAAAATAGTATAAGTAATAGTAATTAGTTATTATTAAATATTTTCTTACTATTTGTCTATTTTAAATTTTTATTGTTATAAATATTTACTAGTACTATTATAAAATTTTGAAAATATTAAGTTAAAATAACTATAATTATGTATATGTGTGTGTACATGCATTTTGAGTCTTATATGTTATATTATTAAGTTATAAAATAATACATGTTTAAGATTAGGGAATGCGTAGTAACCTGTTTTTACAAAATTAGTTTGAATAGTATGATATTATTGTACATAAGTAATTAGTTACGAGTAAATAATGTAAATATCAGAAATGATAAACAATTGAGTACATGCTTTACAAATTATTTTTAAATTTTTGATAAAAATATGAAAAGATGGCAATGTGTGACACAAATAACTCATTGTATATGCTAAAATATTAAGAAATGCACCCGTATTTTTAATTCCTAATGAATATATAGTATACGAACTATATACGTACGTATAGAAAACTCGAATTAATCAAATTGCGTATATTTAAGCCGGATTTTTACTAACGTGTTTTTAACCTAAAATCGTATAATACACGTACGTACCGTATCACGTTTTATTTTCGTCTCGTATTTTACTAACTATGATACCTGCTCCTTCATCCTTCTTGGCGTTTGACGTAATGGCATTAAAGTCACCCGCGACGGACCACAGAATTTCCCGTTGAGGCTTCAATCTTCTAATCAACTCTCACGATAGGAATCGCTCATCTCTATTAGGACACCATACAACCTTGTAAACTTCCACCATTGAACATCGTCTTCCCTTTTAACAAGAGAGTAAATGTAATAGAAATTATGACTCGATACCTGGACTTGCATATTATTACCCCACAAAATATCCAGACCTCAGCTTCTTCCTCTGGAATCAACAGCGAAACCATCTTAAAAGCCCAGTCTGGCCATGTTCTGCTGCATTTATGCCCGTGATAATTTGGTCTCCAGCAGAAAGACCAAATCAAGGTATTTTTGCCTCACTAAATCGCAAAGCGATACGAACGTGGTGGGATTCCCTAACCCTCGTACGTTCCAACTCAAAAGACTCATTGATTCTGAGCAGCGCCGCCAAATCAGTAGTCGATTGCTTCATTCGCCTTATCAGGAGATTTTTGCCTCACTATGTCGATTGCGATGCTCGTCTTTTGATAATATTTTAGATGTGTCATAACACTATAATATTATAAAGAATAAAAGAATTGTATCATATCGGTAGTTACATAAGTCGGACAAAGTGATTTTCTTTCAGTCAATGGAGAACTTTTTGGCGAAAAAGAGGAAGCATAAGGGTAAAACAAACATCATATATAGGTTATAATAAAAACAGAAACATTCCAATAAATAAAATTGAAACACATGAATGAAAACAAAATATTGGGTTACATGGGGTTCACTCGCCTTTCCATCCCCGCCCATTTAAGTACATATTTAAACGGGTTGGGCAGCATCCACCTATTTTATAACAGCTGGCACATGTAGGTAAATGGGTTGATCTGTTTTTGACAACTCTAATCGTGCTACTTTAATTAAACGGTTTGGTTTTGTTTGAGGTCAAATATAGTTTACGGTGAAATTAAGCCATTAACGATGGTTTATATGACCTATATCTATAGATATTTATAGGTTGGAAGTTGAGCTAAAACTCACTTTTCAAATTCCACTTGTTAATTATAATTTGCATAAATGTCACGCGTGGACGAATCAAACCTTTCCACATGGATTTGAAATGTTCGATCGTCTGGCTGGGCTTTGAGTGCAGAATTCACAAGTGTGTCACTTTAAGGAGAAAATTATATTAAATGTTGAATAAATAAGCAAGTTCTTGGAAGAAACAAATTTCCCGCGCCTTTACATTTCACGGATGGAAAAAGCTGGAACAGTTCTCCCTCTTTATTAGTTAAGTCTCTATGTTTGTCCCCCCTTTTTTTTTGTTTCTCACCGTTGCGTGAAGAAGACAAAAACTACAGATGGAAGTAAATTTGGTTCGGCAGTCAGCATGACATCTGCATATTCAGTCCCTCTTAGAGGAAAAATGTTAATAAATAATATACTTGAATTGTGTAGAGATTGTTGGAGTAAGCAATCAGCTCCCCTAATATGGAGTTCTGAGCTATATGTCCGGTAGGAAGTTGTATGCTTATTCTATGAAATGTATGAATAATATTTAAAAATTAAAGTCGAATTGGCACATATATGAGTTATATGAATTCTTGATAAATTATGGGGATACTACATCTATGATATGGGACGGGTCTTCAATATAATACGGATCTGTGGTCTGAGGGTAGAGACTCTGCATGTTTCCCCACCCCCACTATTTAGCTTGAGTATCTTATTGTACTCAGCTATAGGCAACTAATACTATTTGATCATCCAGTAGGGGGTGTAGACACTTAAGGTATATTTTGTCTTGGTGGATTGATTAAGTCATCCTTGTTAGAACTTAATTTGATCTTCACAACTCTCTGGATAGTGTGATTTAGAATCCTCTGTATAAGGCTGGTAAGGTTGCAGATTCTCTGAGCTATGTGTAACAATTAACTATATGTAACACCCGACGGATTATTTTCCCAGCAACTTCTTTATCTAGACCACCGGATAAAAATGCTTGAGCCTCGAAGGTGCTATTAGTAATCCACAAGGTTTACCATATACCATATGTCAAACTCACAAATATCGAATGTGGGACATAATATCACAATCATCCACCCATATATACATCTAATCCACAATATCTCGATGTGGATCGGGATATTACAATCCCCCACCTTATATACTCAACGTCCTTGTCGAGTTTGCCTAGTCACGTATTCTCTTAGCTGGCGACAAACTGCCACAGAGCCCTTGCGGGACCAACCTGACTCTGATACCATTTGTAACACCCGGCGGATTACTGTCCCACCAACTTCTTTATCTGTACCACCTAATAAAAATGCTTAAGCCTTGAAGGTGCTAGTAGTAATGCACAAGGTTTACCATATACCAGATGTCAAACTCACAAATCTCCAATGTGGGATATAATATCACAATCACTCACCCATATATAAATCTAATCAACAATATATCATTTTGGGACGGGACATTACAATATATCTATCTGTTTTGTGATATTATATCAGTATAATGGCTTAAGAGTCTATAAGTGTCAAGTTAAACTTTTCAAATTCTATATAAAATATTTTCATTGTAAGTTATACAATTTACTTAGACTTTTCTGATGTCATTTCTCGTCTGTCTGTTTCTATAACTCCGCATGTGAGCCAAGAAACCGGGAAGTATAGTCAATTACCTAGTTGTCAATATCACATAATTGGTGTAATACTTATAATATAATAGTAATTTTTTTTACTTTGACTTTTAAATTGTCAGTTACTTTAATTATGTCTCGTAACGGAGTCGTTGTTAATTAACTCCTTGTTGGCCCATTCCCATGCCTTATCGCGGGACACTCACGTGGGTCCATGAATCTTCCGTTAGATTAGTTGGCTCAGAGGGTGGGTGTTACACCAATGACTTTGTAATTATTTCTACCCAAACTATTCAATAGATAAACACTGTCCTTCCCAGAACAAACGTCTCCAAATATGAGGATTAAGTACTTAGGATAAGTTACGACGTTGGAAATTTGGATCAACGGACCATAAACCTAAGGAACTTATCTATCGGCTAGAGTTAAGTGATGGTCAAGGAAAATACTTCTTTTTTAGATTAGAATTAAATGTTTGTCGTCTACTAGTTTGAACCCATGACCTCATGCAGGGGCTTTTAAACGCCCCACCACTTGAGCCAGAACCCATTTGCAAAGAATTTCGAACGAGTAGAAGTTTTGAAAAATAAAATTCCTTAGAGAATTTAATTATATTAAATAACAATAGTAGTTGGAAGATGATATTGTTCTCTACTAAAAAGATAGGAAGAGTTAAACATAGTAGCGAAACACAATTAAAATTTTCCAAGTAAAATAATTATATTTGGAGAATGATCCAGTCTAAATGAGAAATCTAGTCCTTATAATGAAATATATTATATGATATAATAATCATAGAGAATATATATATATACACTTATTTTTAATTTAAATTTCAAAAAACTAATTGGGCATCATGTGCATTTATCGTGCACAAGTCGTGTGATAAAAGGATATAACATAAAAAAGTGATGATGTTGTTTCTGTCTTAAAAAATAATGTTGAAAACTCTCAAAGTGAGACGACTCAACAATAATTTTCAGAGGGGAGAGTACATTTTGGGCATCCGAGCCATAATCAAATTGAAGATCTCGATTCTCTACCAAACTTCTGACATCTCCCATTGAACATCCGATTCATAATCAAATTGTAGACCTCGATTGTCCCATCATAGATCCCGAACCCCTATTCAATTTTTGGGTACTTGCAATGGTTTCATTTGTTTGATAGTAACTAAGTCCTACATAAATTACTTTATTATCTTCAGACCATTTACGGGAAACTTAAAGCACTTCCCGCCTGTGCCCGATCCAATGCTTATGGAGGTCGGGATGGGTCTTCGGATTGATGATGATTTAATCGGTGGGTTTACTTTTGATCCATCTATAGATGACTATAATGTTGTTTGAATATGCCAAAAACTTAATTATTCTTCTCCAAAGCAGTTATGGTACTTCAAACAGTAGTAGTTGGAGAATTACTGGCTTGTACAGTGACGGGTTCTTTGGGAATTCCAGCTCTTTTCTTCTTATTGATAAAACACCATGCGGAGCCTTCTTAAATTGAGCTCTTCACTGGGTTGGAGGAAATCGCGATCCTAGAGGTCCGGTAGGGAGGTTATTGTTTGTTTCCAATTGGCTGAAGAGGTTGTTAACAAGATAGAACTGCCGGATGAAATTTTTCACCCACACGGTTAGGGTTTTTGAAGGATACCTTTGTGTATATTGTTCCAGCCAAACTTCTTCGGATATATGGACCATGCAGGAGTACGGTGTGAAGGCATCTTGGGCAAAATTATACGACCTACATCATGATTTTATTGAAAAGACACCACCTCTTCGTTGTGGCTACTTGGTGCTTGTGTGCTTTCTTAGGAGTGGTGAAGTTCTCATAGTCGTGAATTGCCGAAGAAGCCGCATATCTGGGGGGTGAGTCACCAGATTCGTACCGAAGCGAGCGGGACAATGTTAGTAGCTTACATCATTGGAATGGTATGCTTCAAAGCCATGTTAGTGATGGTCATCATGACATGCGTGTAGCTGTTTTAGATGCATAGGATCTGGTTCCACCCAACGGTCATTCAGAAAGTGTGTTTCTGAGCTTGCACCATTATAGAGCACATTAGCAAATTTTAAGCACTCAAGTTCCATTTTCTTGTAGACCATATTAGAATGATTTGATATTTTTATCTAGGATGAAAAAGAGTTACATTATTTTTTGTTGCTTTTGTTGGTGGATAAACTTCAAAAATTCCAATTCTTATCTTCCACTCTCCCAGAAAGTGGAATGTTTTCTGTCGATCCGTACGAAATTAAAATGTGAGTAAGTCCATGTTTTGTAACTTGATAAACAACACATCACCTGAAACCACCTCCTCCAAATTTTGTTATATTGTATTGTCTGATATATTTTTATTGCACGATTTATGCACGATAAATGTACGAGATGTAAATTTGTTTCTTTTTTCTTTAATTTAAAATAAAAATACCCCGTCATATCTGTGTTGGCCCTAATTGATAGTCTACGTCCGCCACTTACCATAGTAACTTCTTTCGAAGAAGAAGCAATAAGCTTTCAGGCCATTAAAAAAACATTATAGTCACCTACATATGGATAAAAGGAAAAACATAAATTAATCGATGTCATTCAAAGGAAAAACATTCCGATCTCCAAACACATTGGTTCAGGCACAGTCGGGAAGTGCTTGAAATTTCATGTAGATGGGCTAAAGATAAGAAAAGTACAATCTAAAGGATTTGGAGACTATCAAACAAACAAAAGTTTCGGAAGTGCCCGAAACTTGATCGTAGTGTTTGAAGGAGAGATGTGATTGAGCAAACTAGGGGGAGATCAAGGAAATTCAGAGCTTGCATACACTACGGAATCGCAACAACCATTTGATGGGTACGCACCAGAGTACGTTGGAATTATATGTTTGGGGAAGACATAGCCCCCCATCAGCGGGGGTTGATACGACAAATCAGAGGAACAAAACTGAGACCTCCAAAAAAAATGTTAGACAAAATTAAGTTAATTCAAACAAATTATAAGGGATGAAATGTTAAAAAATTTAGTCATCTTCTGCAAAAAGTTAATGTCATATCCACTTTATAAACGGTAAAAACTGAAAAACTTATTTATAAATGTAAATGACAGCAAACTAAGACAAATCATACAACACTTCTCCGGAATTAACAGATTATAGAAGAAAGAGCTCCAATCTCCATCGCTCAAGTTTCTGCAAGCTTCTAACATTTTACCCAATTTACAAAACTCTTGATTTGAGATGTAGAGAGACAGAACAATAATGGTACTAAAGGGGGACTAATTATTTTTGTTATTTGGTATTGTTTTTATATCTTTATTGTACGATTTTAAGTATTGGGTGTATATTTAATTTTTTTATTTAACATAAAAAGAAATCATTTCAATGTTTGCCGCGACGTAGTTGATAGTCTGCGCCTGGCACTGAACCATAATAACTCTTTTCGAAGAAGTAGCAACAAAATTCCGGGCTATTAAAACGAACTTATAGTCATCTATAGCCGGTGTTAGATACATTAGATGTTGCGCCCAAAGGGGCTGCACTGTAATTTTGAGAAACTCAAGGGGGTTAAAATCGCAAATCCTATGTGGGTTTATGCTGTAAATAGCTAGAAACTTAGTCTAAATATAAAGACAATCCCACACAGATTAGCACGTCTCTACACAGATCATAAAACAGTTCTCTCTACATTATGTCTCTCTCACACATTCAAGGAGTGGAACGTGTTGTGGATATCAACATTCGCCTAAGAGGATCTCATTTATGTTGTGAGCTAAAGCACGTGAACATTAACGCCATAGATCCGTCCGAGAACGATCACGCTACAAGAGGTAAACATTTTTCTTCCGCTATGATATTGATATAGGGTTTACCTGTAGATATTCCAACATTGGTATCAGATCCTATAGTTGTTGTTTCGTACCTCGTAATGCATGAAACCCGTACCTGTTTCTACTGCCTTGTTTTTCATGCTCAGATTTTCATCTTTCAAACTATATACCCGTGCATAGATATTTACGTCGCGATTCCGGAAATATAAGACTAGTCTTTTTTGGAAAAATGAGTAAAAATTTATGAGCGAAAACGAATATGTCTTCATTGGCTGGTAAATCTGATCTGTAATTTAATTGAAGTGTTTTCAAACTTGTCAAAAACATTATTTGTGTGTCGTTCGTCGTGTTCGTGATCGTTCGTCTACATTATGATCTATCATCAAACTCGTAGGTAGCAAAATCGCAAGTTAAATTATGTTTCTTTTCTTCTTCTTCATTATATTCATATCGATCTTGGGTTCATCGAACCGTTGGCCATTCGTTCATAACATTTTTATTCTTGAAACCCTTGGTAAAACCTAATATGGAAAGGGAATAGAAATCAATTAGTAACAATAGGATAATTAGATATATCATACTTAGTGATTTGGAAAATTTAATGCAAATTTTAATCGGTGGACATTAGATAAAATCGAAATTGAAACCCTAAATCGAGTTATTATATGCATAAGACTATGTGCATTAAAGAGTTGTCGCAATAGGTGCTGAAAGTGTCGTTATAGCTCTGAAATTTGTCACTGAATCTTCTAAACATACTAGTAAGGACTTTGTAATTCTATGAGGCAATTCTAAATTACTTCTTTTCGTTAATACACTATTACATATTATGGTATAACATTTTATCAACTCTCACAAGGTTAATCCGTTGAACCGTTGAGAATTTGTTAGGGCGTCACAATCATGATGTTAAACTAAAACAAACCCTCGGGCGAGTGGCAAGTGTAGTGATTTCATTGCTTATGGTATAACATTTTATCATCTACAACCTCTCACACTGTCACACCATCTTTTCATGTTGCATAAAAATCTAACATGTTGATTCCCAATCTTGTGTGTATTTATAACACTACAAGAGATGTTTATAATGACAGCTTACATAATGGCAATACGAAAATTGTCAATTTGGAGGCTTATTGACAACTTTAAATATTATCGATACTGAGGGGGTTTATGTGGCAATATTTGGGTGGGAAATTGAACTAATATTGAAATTGGTCCTCGAGTAAGTCTAGCCTAGTACACAATTGATTCAGTTTGTTTGAATATTTATTTATTTTTAAATGAAGATTGTTGCTATGTTACCAGTGTCCCTCTTTTGGTTTCACGAACTCTTTAATAGGAAGATATTATGCGATAGCATTTAGTATTTGGGCGAATATGGTTCAATAATGTACACATATAAGTGATAACACTCCTCACTTTGGATTATTGTAAAACCTCCACTTCTTGGCAAAAACACACATCACAACAAACAATACTTTTAAGAAGGATTAAAAGCCTTACATGCCAAATGCTTCTCTGAAGTGTTTGGCTGCTGTGAACCTCTCCCTATAGATATCAATCCAGAAACTTCATCATGACATATACGTAAACATTGGTCTGCACTTACTTCATTTTATGTTTCTGCAAGACTCGTTAATTTCCAAGCCTCAGGTATTTATATACAAACATGTTTCTCTACTCATGTATATTCGGGATGAAGTTAATGAAGAGCGAACAATAACTTACCCCAACCTAGTAGAAGTCTCAGAGAAGATGAAGCCACCTTACTTAACAATGCATTAAGATTCACACTTCCTAGCAGGGCCGGCCCATCCACTAGCCGGATTAGGTGTTCGCCTAGGGCCCTCGATTTCACGGGGCCCCGTAGTAGTTTTTCAGGAGTAGGGTAATATTATAAATTTATAATACAGTGAAAATATAAAAAAATGTTTGGAAGAAAATTAACCGATTTATAAGATAAAATTGCGAGTGATACCTGACTTTGGTCGTGATAATAATCAACCACTTATCCTATTTTTTAGCATTGAATTAGGGAAGATTTTATCTCTTCAGCTACCAATGTTTAATTACTTTGATATTCCTCCAAAAAAAAAAACTTCGATGGTAACAACAATCAACAACTTATTCCACCCCCCACCAAAAAAATCAACAAATTACCCTAATTTTTATGATTGAATGTGGGAAGATTTTATCTCTTTAAAAAAATTAGTAACGTCTACATAAATATTGTAACTTTATTTTTTGTAGTGGGTAAGGTTTTATGTCCCCTCACTTTTTTTTTACGGGTTCAAAACTCGAACTATTAATAAAATGCGGGGGTATATGCCACCCTAGGGTTGAGTAGATTTTCTTATTCACAGTTACAGTTTGATAAAAGGGGCCTCATTTTCAACTATCGCCTAGGGCCTATGAAAGTCTAGGGCCGGCCCTGCTTCCTAGTAGTTACATTTTGTCTCCATCCTCCTTGGATACTCTACAGTACAATGCATCTCACCAATATAACCCATATCCAAGTTCAGAAACTATAGGGGTTTCAAATTAGATAATTCTTGAGAAAATGCCAATGAAACCGGGAACTCTAATGTGTAGAAGCACGAGTAAAAAAAATATTTTCTCCCGTTTAAGAACTTCAATGACTTTAACTTGACATCTTCGAATAGAAACGAGAAATCAACTTCAGTTCATATACTTAACAAACAACATCCAAACCCCATACAAAACTCTTTCAATTCCCGATTCAAAATCATAAACTAAGAGTTATTATGACACAATCTAGGAACCTTGACATATCTTTTTGCTACAAGATAGCATATCAGAGGCCTCCCTATAGTAAAATCATTTAAATGATTAACATTACCTTACCTCATATCCTACCATAACATTATGCCAACCATGTTCATATTTTTTATACAATAACTCCACATAAGACATTTTATTGTCTGCTACTATCACTAAACTTATAAACTGTTAAATTAACTAAAAAAATGATAATATTAGATAGGCAGATATACTGATCCTTTCTAAATTAGGAAGGTTCACTTATAGGTAAGGTTTACCCATCTGTGGATCTAGGGACTCACCCTCCCACTTAAGATAATGTCTTATAGTGTGAGATCATCGTGCACCTCTAATCTTTTATCATCATGTTTTTTTGCACAAACTAATCTGGACTTCACGTGGATTTACATCATGGGACTCCCTCCAGTTCACAATCAGGAATGTGAAGCGGCCTTTATCAAATTCAGGGTCTCACTTGTAAAGTTTTTAGATGGCTTCATTGAGGTTTTTTGGTACAATTGTGTTTTCTAGTTGCTTAGAAGGTTTAACTCAAAAGTAAAACATTTTGTTACATAGTTATACTTAACTTTACAAATTCGACTCCCTGTTGTGATGGCTACTTCTCATTCCTCTGCTACTTGTGATGCCACCTTGATTTCACACACACACACACATACATATGAGGACGGTGCGGATTTTCATATTTCTAAAATGATTTTTTGTCTATTAGATCCAATGTACTTGAACTATTGGATGCAATTTCATTAAGGAAACTTTTCAAAAAGAATGAGAGGGTGAGAAAATTCATGCCATAAAATCATCTCCCCAATCATTTTGGTATTAATTTTTCACCCCATGGAGTATGGAAAAATGGAGAATGCAATTATTTTTTGAAAGAGGGAATGTAATTATTACATCTCCACTTACTCTATCTCTACTGAATTTATCATATCTTGAAGAAAAAAGTGTACAGACTTTCTTGTATAAAAAAAAGCAATTCCATCTCTAATGATATTTGCACGGGAAATATAAGACGCGGGCTTTTATGTTGATGTTTAGAGCACTCGGGCTGCTCTCTGTATCTTAATCCGAATTGATAAACGTCATTTTCTTGAAATTATTTGTTAATAAAACATTCAAAACAGATAGTGCTTACAAAATACATACACAAATAATTATAGAGTAGTAACATATGTTCATTACCACTCCCAATCAGGGGGGGCAGAGGGGGGGGGGGGGGGGGCGATAGGGGTGGCCATGGCCCCTGCAAAAAAAAAAAAGAAAAATAGCCAGCTATTATGTAGGATTTTTTTTTGACTTTTCTATTGATGGCCCCCCCCAAATTTTGTGAAAGGATGGGTATATACATAATAGGATAAGTCCATATTTGTAGCATCAATATCAATTACAACGTACAACACATATTTAATATAGATTTAATTGAAAAAGTCAAAATACTTTAGCTAAAAAAAAAGAATCCTAACTACCATTGATTACACGATTGAATGAGTATCCCTATAAATTGGGATTTGTTTGAAACGTTTTTCATTAAAATAGGGTTATGACCAATTTTAATTCTAAAAAATAGTAAGAGATAAACTAAATCAAAACCGACTAAAACACAAACACTGAACCACAAGGAGTCTACTGCAGAGCAGCAGAGAGTCTCTCCATAGTAGCGCCTGGTCAATATTTTTCTTCTCCACCAGTAAGTTTTCTCAACTTTTCTCTCTAATTATTTTCTTTGCAATTAATTTCAACTTCTATAGGTTCTATTTTAATGTTATTCATCATTTTTTTTTTGTTCTACTTCTTTTCTTGTTATTGTAACTCAAATTTATAGTTCCGATCACGACTCCATGATAATTTTATGTCAATCTGGTTGATTTTTTTTGTTAATTGGTGGTTCATGGTTGAATAATTAAAAAAACTGATGAGAATTGTTGGTAATTAGGTCTCTTGATTTCAATGGGGAAGAAAACAACTACTATTGATTCATTTTTCAAGAGGACAAGTTCACAAAATGTGGAAGCTACTAGTTCAACTTTGGATGAGCCCTCTAATAGTAATCTGGATGCGCCTAATCCTGAGCAGCGGCCTAATAAAGCAGCTAGAGTTGAGTCGAATGAGACCTGTATTTCAACTATAGAACGCGATCCTGGATTACGCCCACCTATGTGGGAGTATCCTGTTAATCAGCAAGATGATATAAGACGAGCTTATATTCAAGCAGGGCCTTATCAATATTTTGCTTCTGAATATCCATTATCAGAAAGTAAGCATCCGCGTCGTTTTCAAGCTTCATGGTTCAAATTGTTTCCGGATTGGTTAGAATACTCTCCAAACAAAGATGCAGCATTCTGTCTCCCATGCTATCTTTTCAACAAGCCTTCAGCACGCCCTGGTTCTAATGCGTTCACTCTTGAGGGTTTTCGATCTTGGAAGAAAGTCAACAATGGAGATAAGTGTGCTTTCTTGACTCACGGGGAAAGAACCGAATACTTCGCACAAAATTGCAGTTAAGCATCGAGATCTTCTTATGAATCAACCGCAACATATTGATAAAGTATGGGCAAATAAATCTTCCCACGAAATTGAAAATAATAGGATGCGACTTAAGGTATCGATTGATGTTGCCAAATGGTTGGATTTCCAAGCATGTGCTTTTAGAGGTCACGATGAGCGCCCTACTTCGAAAAATAGAGGTAATTTTCTTGAGCTGGTGAAAATGTTAGCTTCTTACAGCAAAGAGGTGGACGCTGTTGTTTTAGATAATGCTCCGCAAAATGCACAATATGTCTCTCACAGAATTCAAAAGGAAATTCTACAAATTTTTTCAAGAAAAATACAGAAATTCACCAGAGAAGAAATTGGTGACTCTAAGTTTTGTATTATTGTTGATGAAGCTCGAGATCAGTCAAAAAATGAGCAAATGGCGATTGTTTTGCGATTTGTTGATAGAGATGGGTTCATAAGAGAAAGATTTTTTGATGTTGTTCATGTTTCTGATACTACTTCTCAGACATTGAAGACAGAAATTTCCAGTGTTCTTTCCAATCATGATCTGAGCATACAAAACATCCGTGGTCAAGGATACGATGGAGCTAGTAATATGCGTGGAGAATGGAACGGTTTGCAGGCTTTATTTATTGCAGATTGCCCTTATGCATACTATATTCATTGTCTTGCTCATAGACTTCAACTCGCGTTAGTCGCCGCATCCAGAGAAGTGATCCTGGCCCATCATTTCTTTGAAAAATTAATTCGTGTGGTCAATGTTGTAGGTTCTTCTTGTAAGCGCCAAGATCAACTGAAGGAATCTCAAGGTAAGCACATTGCTGACATGATTGCTATTGACGAACTTGAAACGGGTAAAGGTTTGTATCAGATTGGTACAGTGAAGAGAGCCGGAGATACAAGATGGGGCTCTCATATGAGCTCAATCAGAAGTTTGATAAACATTTTTGATGCAACCCTTGAGGTCCTACAAAGAATAATTGCTGATGGGAGTAGCACTGCGCAACGTGGTGATGCAGATGCAGCTTATGATACTATGACATCTTATGAGTTTGTATTCATCTTGCACCTTTTCAGAGACATAATGGGAATCACTGATGATCTTTGTCAGGCGTTACAAAGTAAGTCTCAAGATATTGTTAATGCAATGCATTTAGTTTCATCTACAAAAAGGCTTATCCAGCAAATGAGAACTGACGGGCGGGATCCATTATTTAACAAGGTGAACTTGTTCTGTGAGAAGCATGACATAGAAATTCCGAATATGAATGCTCGATATACTGCTGGTCGAGGCCGATTTCGTCAGAAAGGTGAAGTTATCACTATGGAGCACCACTATCGTTTTGATGTTTTTAATGCGTCAATTGATTATCAACAGATGGAGTTAAATAATAGATTCAAAGAGGAAGTTGTGGAGCTCTTGGTATTAAGTACGAGCTTGGATCCTAAAGATAATTTTGCATCTTTTAATATTAGCAATATTTTTAAGCTTGCAAATGAGTTCTATCCTCAAGACTTCACAGAACAAGAAAAGCTGCAATTGGAGTTTCAGTTGAAACATTTTGAGTCAGACATTCAACTGCACCCAAAGCTCCAAAATATTTCCACTATGCATGAGTTATGTCAAGTGCTAGCCAGTACAGGTAAATCAGTTATTTACCCACTTGTTGATAGATTGATTCGTCTTATCTTAACTCTTCCAGTTTCAACTGCAACAACAGAACGCGCATTTTCAGCCATGAGTCTTGTTAAGACTAAATTGCGTAACAGAATGGAAGATGAGTTTCTCGCCAGTTGTTTGGTCACTTATATTGAGAAAGAAATTGCAGTCCAGTTTGATACCGATTCCATAATTGATGAGTTTTATGATATGAAAGAACGACGCGCTCCGCTAAAATAATAAAAGCAGCGATTTGGATGAAATTTTTATGCGATTTTATTTGGTTTTTAGTTTTATCCTTTGATGTATTCGAGTTTAAGAAATTGTTTTATCTTCTCTGATTTTGATTGAATGAGCATTATTTGCTTTCTTGATAGTTTACTTAATGAAGATAGTAATTTTTTATTAATTAGCATAAGTAAATGTCACTGACTTCATATGTTGTGTTGGTTCTTGTGCATCTCGCCCCCCCCCCCCCCCCGCCATTGTTGGAATCCTGCGTCCGCCACTGCTCCCAATTAGTTGAAGTGTAGTAAATAATTTCAAGTTGTAGAAAATTGTGTTAAAAAAATTCAAAAATATTCTACCGCATTGGTAGGCAAGGTTGTCAAACCCGGGGGTTGACCCGCGGGTTTAACGAGTTTACGAGTCTACATGGTCAATCGGGTTGACCCGCTCGAAAACCCGGCGGCTAACAAACCCGCAGCAAACCCGTGCAAACCCGTCAAACCCGTAGACCCGCGAGTTGACCCGCGAGTTTACCGAGTCAACTCATTGTGAAAATATTTTATTAGGTTTTTGATCTTTTAGTGCACAAAAAAATGGAGTATATAGTCACTCACATTCAAACACTGGTGAACCATTGGTATTATCACAAGACTAATAGATAAATTATAACGACTAATATCCAATTAACCACACCGATGACTTTGTAAATATCAAACAGAACACACTTATTAAGATTATTTGTAAGTTTCTTTTTCATTAGGACTTATTTAAGAGATCATCTATATAATTTAGCTTATTAAATTTTTGTTACACCCTTACTTCTAATTAGTGGCTCGGTGCAAGGAAAAACTATAAATGAATAAATAAATAAACAAACAAATTATTAAATTGAGATTAATTCAAAACTTTTAAATTTAAAGATTGTAGAAGTGAAACAGTCTTTACACATTAAGACAAATGCAACATTTAATCATCAGAGATTCAAAAAGCTCAACTTTTCATATGTGAAAAGTCATGTTTACGTAAAGAAAAAAAAATAAATATTTAACGTAAAACGTGACCCGGGCGAGTCTCGGGTCACGGGTCGCGAGTCGGGTCTACCCATTCTCTGCGGGTTTATGCTGACCCACGGGTTTGAAAACCTTGTTGGTAGGGGATACTACGGACGAGTGAGTTGACCATTTTATATTATAAAAAGCACAAATATAAATTGTACCAGAACTTTAAGATTGTCAATATTTTTTTTCAATGTAGTGCCCTGAAGGTACGGGTAAACGTGTTTAGATGTTGGCAGATGATACCATAATCAAGAGGGGTTTAGAAAACTGAACCAGAAATAACTCTTTTGGTTTCCTTGAAACCCGGTGCACGGCTTGAGGTTCGGTACCCGAATGGCGGGATGGGTCCATTTCTGGCAACTAGGTCTTGGGGTTCGGTGCTAGGTAATTAATACCCGAGCCCGACTTCTGTCGTTTCCGGAGCCCGACTTCTTGCAAGTGTTAGCCATTGTCCTAACTTGAGGACGTAGAGTTTTGTGAGAAGCCTTCTGTTTTACTAGTTCTATCGTGCACCTCGTTTCTTCCTGAATTTGGCTAATTGATTGATTTTTGCATTTGGTGCCCTGCTATTGCATTCTAAAAGATATATATTTAAAAAATGCTCCGAGTGACTATAATTATCTCGGTCACCGGAAAATATTAATCAAAACCATGTTTTCAATCCTCTAACCAAGTCAAGTTTCTAGGCCAGAAAACTTACGCATCCAAACAGACACAGTTTGGATGCCTTACTCCAGTCCGCCGCTAGCTGCTATCGCCTATGCCAGATCTAGGGATTTTTTCTCTTTTCGGGCTTGGGTCAGTTTTGGGCCTCAAAGGACATCCTTTTCTGGGCCTGGGTCTCTTGGGATGTTTGGTTTAGTTGTTAGTTAGGTTTTGGCATAAGAGGCTTCTTGATCTCCGTTGGGTCATTTTTATTGTTTTGGGTTTGTTATGTGTGTGCCCTTCAACATTACACACTAGAATTTTCAGTTTGTTTATGAGATTTTGGCTTGTTAATGCCGGTTTTCTATTGTACTTCGAGGGATTTGTCTTTTCGTTTGTTATCGTTTTCCCTCGTTCTATGAAATTCTTTCGTTGCCGGTGAGAAGAAAAGGTACAGTTTGCGACCGCCGGTTCTCTCCCAGAGAAAATCACCCAGTCAAGTCTCTTTCGGACAAAAAGCATCAAATTATATCTACTTGGGCTGATTTTGAACTGAGAAAGAGACAATGTCGGCCCACTATGAAATCCAACCGGCTATGTTGGTTCCACTTCCACTCCTCTCTCTCTCGGAATGATTATATGTACTGTATTATAGGGTTTCTGTTGTTAATGGGCTCCACATACCTCTGGAGATCAAATCTGAAGGCTTCAGCTCCTAAAAAAAAACATAAAACAACGTAATAAGTATCTTCATTTTCATCGCGACCAATAGTGTGAAGTGAAACTGGAACCAACCTCAAATTCTTTGTCATCGTTCTTTAGATAGGGTAAAAAATAAACACGCTAGATAAGCGCACACACACATCAGAAATTACATGGTTATGTAGATGACTTTGGGCGAATTGAGACGTCAAATCTCCATCCCTTTCCCGTGGCACGTAACTGCTTGCCAATGTATCTGTTTCGCACCAATTTCCCCTGTGGCTGCATATTACTTGTTGAATCACCAGCGGGGCCCTCTAAGCTTCAGCTCCTTAAAATGCAGAAGAGCTGCATCACTTGTCATGCACGAGCGTCATCTGAAGGTTATATCAGTACCCGCAGTGGGCTACAAGTGTGGACAAATTTGCTATATAAATAGATTTGAAAAGCTTTACTTGAACTGAAGCTGAAAGAATGATGATGGGAATGTGTGACAGGGGTACCTGATTAGTTTAGATGGATTTCACATCTACTCATATAGGTTAGTGCTATAACTAATCTCGGGTAAATCGATCCATAAAATCTCCATCTCTTTCAAGAGGGATAAAGATTCTTGCAAAAGGATCTGTTTCTTGCCAGGAAAAGCGGATCCTCCAGTTCTAGTAACTCCTGTAGAGTCATCTTCTTTAACCTAGGTGGAACCTGATCAGCTGGCCACTGGGAGCGGATGTGTTACAGTCACTTTCGTTGTTAGTTGACTAATACTACTTAATTGGTTGACAGTACGTCACAGTTAATTGAAGCGGTCACCTTGTAATATTTTGGTATTGTTATGTCCAGTCTCTAATTTCGTATATTCTCCCATGCGTGGTGACAGTGGGTTAGTTACGGTAGGAAAGTGAGTTGAATACCTTCACGGGTAACTTCTCACACTCACTCAACTTCTATGATGAAACTTTGTTGATGTTCAAGAATGCACATGTTAACTTGAAGGGTTAATTTGTTCATCCAATCTTGCGACAAACTACCTTAACTCAAAAAGTGAAAAGCATATCTGCTGAGAGATGATGAACTAATTAGTGGATTGAAGTTTCTGTTGGTTTGGATCCGTTGGTGTTCGCCTGTTTTGTTATTCAGACTGTTTCTTGCAATAAGCTTTCATTTTGCTGAAATGCTTTCTTTCCCACCACTATCAGAATTACTGATTCGTGTACTCTACAGACCACCTACATAACAGGTTCGTGTTCTCCCACGGATATTGCCACGGCCACTACTCCTATTGTCGGCTTGCATCTGCATAGATCCAAATGCGACTCTCTCTCTATCTATCTGTGTGTGTGTGTGTGTGTGAGTGTGTGTGTGTGTGTGTGCATATTCTTTGGTCCAGTAGCTAGATTCTAAGGAACAAATTGAGTGAAATAAATATCTGAATTAAATATACTGAGTAAGAAGACTCTGAGAGCGGTCTGCAAAACTAACCGAGTGATATCAAATGAAACTTGCTGATGCTAAATGAATATGAAGAGTATCGTAAGGTAAATCTGTGGTACCAAAACAAAATCTAGTGTTAAAGAAACAGATATGGACATGAAAGCAATCACAACTGTAGAGGAAAAGTAGTAACATCATCATACTGTAGACCTATGCAGATTCCACACAGCAAGGGTCCATATGCGAATGCATCCAAAGCCATGAGAACAAGAATGAAAAAAACAAGTAAACAAATGAGACAACATCACTCTGAAGAATCAAATCAAATCCACACCCTTAAACCTTTGTTCTTCTGACTTCAACTTCAGGCAGTATATTCCTTGCTAGAGCCCTGAACACCAGTCTACAAGCTTCAGATCTATGAAATGAAAATGAGTTGCTTCTTCTAGTGAGTGCAAGTGTTTATGATAAGCTATCAGCACCTGAAGTAGTGAAGTTTATAGATAAATAGGTGAAACTAGAATCCAATTGAGATTATCTATAGGTGAAACTAGAATCCGACTGAGATTGTTTGTCACTGTTCTCTAGATATGTTGAGACAGTAAATGAGATACAAAGTTGCACAAGATTTCCCCCCTCTACCTATCCTCTACCTATCGCCTAGCTTAAAATGATCAAATTTTTGAACGAGTGTAATGTTGAGATTGAATGCTATTTGTAGTCTATGTTAGCATTTCATCCAGGAAAATGTAAATGGATAAATCAATCAATCAATAAAATTCTGTATATGGTCCTTACTTTACGAGGAACTTCTATCTTAGAGTGTTCGAAGAGAAAAAACTACGATTTTTTGTACGATATGGAAGCAGAATACACACACACACACACACATACACACATTTATAGGGCATCACCTGATTTTGGAGATAACTTTCAAGCATTTTGAGGCTAGCACTAAGAGCTATTTAATCTTCGGTGAATTGAGCCATCAAATCTCCATCCATTCTCAATGGGACATAGATGCTTGCCAAAGGATCTGTTTCTTGCCATGACAATGAGTCCCACCACTCAGTTTCTCTCTTGGTTACCTTCAGATTTCTACCAAGCACTTCTGAAATGCTACCAAGCTTTGGGCAACAGAAGATGACCAGCTTTTCCAACTTTGGAATAATTTGTAAGCCGTTGGTAATGCTTAACCAATTGTGGTAGCTGACATAGAGACATCTTTTTCTAGTTAGGAAGAATATGGCCCTTATTCACCCAGGCACAGTCACGAGTTACTAGGCTCTCCATTTGGGGGCAGTCTTCTAAAACAAGTTCTTCAAGCTTTGGAAGATTACTGGGCAAGCTTATAGTGAAAATGGAATGGAGAACTGTGCATGTTGACAAGCTTAAGAACTTCAGCCTGCAAAGTCTCTTCAAACTCTTCATGTAATAGACATATAGGTGCTCTATCCATTCAAATCTTTCGTCATCTTCATCCAAGAGGGTTTGAAGCTCATTACATTCCACCAACAGACATAATCTTAAAGGGTAAATTCTTCCAGTTGCAAACTCTGACAGACTCTTCACGGTCTAGTGGCGGTCTAGGATAAAGGCATTGCACGTCTTGAGAATGTCCTTTATCTTAGCCTTTATGCACTCTCCATTGATGTAGTGCAAGTAGTTCTTGTGCTGCTTGAACTTTTCTTCCACTCCCTGCGGCACACGTGACATCAGGCGATGTCCACAATGACCAACTATCAATATATAGTTATATGCCTGATAATCAGGGAGATGCTCCAGCAACCTATAGTATCTGGCACATGCAACATAATACTGGCAAAGAGTGCTACGTCTGGATCTTTTCAGTAGTTAATTTAAAATATTTTCGACATCAGCAGTCCATTCATCGTTGTCTTCATCCGGATTCACACAATCACACCAACCCACAGTTCCTTTAGGCTGTCCAGATTAGACAATACCCCCTCTGGAATCCTTCGCTTATTTCCTTGACCGTTCCCTCCATAAGCATAGAATGACAGCTTCAGTTGCCGCAACTTTTTCAGTCGTGCAATTTCACCGGGCAAGTACATTACTTTTGTTCCTTCAAGATCAATCACCTCAAGGTCTGAAAGGTGTCCAATCTCAGGTGGAAGCTCCAAGAAGAGATCACAACTTCTTAGAAATAATCTTCTAAGTGAAGCCGGTGAGGATATAGATGCTGGCAGTGTCTTATGCTTGCATGGGACAAATTTAAACTCAAGAGCATGGGCATGTGCTCAAAGAATAACGGAGGTATCATCATTACGGCACAGTTATTCTGCAGGGACAAAAGAACCAAATGAGGGCAAATTGGATTGTTTGGGAGCTCAGGGACTTCACTGTTTCCAAGGTTAATGATTTCGGCATCTTCAACTATTGCAGTAGTTTTCAGTGGTGAACCCAGTGACCGTATAACATAATTCCACAGCAAATCTTTAATTCCTTCTCCCATGGTCAGAGCCGGACAACTTTTCATCAGCAAGCAGCTTTTAGTAAGGTCATCAATGATTTCTTCTGCTTCTCCTTCTGTTTGGACCAAACCATACGCTAACCAATAAGAAATTAGTGAGGTCGTTGTTAGTTTTTCCTGGTAACTGTAACTTGCATACTTTTGGAATGCATAATTTTGTTATGGCGTCTTTACGTTTCCATATGAACGTTAACACACCGATCACAGGCTCACTTACACCGTTCTCTACATGAGACGACGGGCGTGACTCCAGTTCACCAAGTGCTGCTTTCCAGACACCAAGGTCGTACTCTCCTGACAAATCCGTTGCAAGCAATTCTACCGCTGCCAAATCCCTGTGGCAGTGCCCCAGTAGATTTAAGGCAAGTTCTTTGTGAGCTGAAGAAAGCACATGAGTAGAACCTGGCTTCTCCGCAAGCTGACAGAACATCTCGAGTGGTAGTGGTACTCCATCCTAATACCCACATCAACTAGAGTAGTTCCATAAATGTCATCTGAAGGAGTTGCACGCACCACAAATACATAGTCGCGATCAATGGTGGGTTGCAAGGTCTGATAAGCGATAGTATCTCCACTAAGAAACTGTAGGTTTTAGCTTCCTGAAACGCATATGGTGAAGTTTTAGGTTGAATAAGCTCATCAATTTTGTTTTTGAATCCACTCATTGAACTCTCCAATGCTCCGTTGTTGAGAAATGAAGATGTATATAGGACCGCATCAAACTTGGATTGTATCTCTGGAATATGTTTTAGTGCTTTCCCAACTTGCCCTGCCTTCTTGTCCAGAAATAGCAACCAGTCTTACATATTTGCTTCCAAAATGCCTTTTGAAGCTTGACACAGCAGACTTAATCGTCCAACTAGGCATTTGTAACCCCAAGAATCAACTTAACCGTCGACAAAGCAATACCGTATGTAACCCCAAGAATCAACTTCCAGCGTTGTGGCATATAGTGTTGGAGGACAATCGAAACTGGACCGGAAGAAGGGAAGAAGAAGAGAATAAAACAGAAAAGAAACTGTAAACAAATGCAGAAAATAAATACTTACAGAGTATAGAGAATCTGCTGATTAAGTCGGAGACGATCTCGAGCATAGACTCGATGTCCTTAAGGCTTATTTGCCCCTTACGGTACTGCTTGTTATGGAGCAAACGCCTCGCAGGATATCGCCTCACCGTGCAGTTTGTCAGTACACTCGCTGCACCCTACGAACCGCAATGGTATGGGAACTCTCTCTGGAAAAGGCTACGGGTTGGTTGGGTAAGTACTGTCTGTTGTGTGAGTTTCTGGAATCTGGTAAGTGTGTACAATTCGTTGGGGACGCCTGCTATTTATAGCAGTGTTGGAAGAGCGGTTGTAACCGTTTATGACAGTTCAGCTGTCTGTAACAGTTGCAACTGTTCGGTTTGAATTTGAAAATTCGTTCCGTTCAGTTTGAATATCAAAATTCGTTATGTAAAAGTCTGGACTGAAAAATTGAATCCAAAGTTGGTTTTGGGCCCAAAAAGTTAAGTATGGGCTTGACTAACAAATCAGCCCACACCACACCACACCACACCTCGCCACGTCACGGCCCGGCCCGTGCCCGAACCCGAGACCGAGCCGAGCCGGCCGGCCGGACGGCGGCGGCGGCGCGCGCGCGCGCGTGTGGTGGTTCAACCTTTGTCTAGGTCCTCCCTCCTACACAAAATGTGTATCACCCAAAGGGCGTGCCCTTAAGGCCCTTAAGGTGCAACCTTGGAATATTTATGCAACACTTTGTTGCTCTACATGAAGATGTGGGACACTTTTCTTCAAGTGTTTCCAACATCTCTACATCCCACTTTCACACATGAATTTTTCATTCATCCGAACACTATTTTGGACGAAACAAAGTGGTAGGATTATCTCCTAGTCGCAAGGATTCCATAGCCACTTTCGGTTTTCCAAACCGTTAACCCGACTTGTCGTAAACCGGGTTAAAAGTCAACCCAAAATATTGTGTTTCCAACAATCCCCCACATGAATGATAAAATTGGCATAAGAGCCGGATTATCAGGGAAGATAGAGAGAGAGCTACCAAGCGAACGATAATCGCATGAGAAAGGTAGTCAAAGACCTTGAACCTCTCCTAGTGGAATACTATCGGATATACTGGATTGTCAGTGGTGAAGCACCTTGAACTTCTTTCCGTATTGTATACCTAGACAATAGTACCCACACGGTTATCATTCTTCCATATTAGGTTCTCATTGTTGTGTCCATTTTGGCCCTGGAACACTTATTCCTGCTTTCGTGAGTGGTCTTAGAGAATTTAGCCTCGTCATTCTCCTAGAACCGGCCGCCAGTTCCCACTCATATAGGTGAGTCTCATAAAGAGTATCTTGCCATACTCCTCTTGGTTTAATCCCCAAGGTATGAGCTCATTAAAAGCTGATTGCTTATCCTTACCAATGCAAGTGTCACTCGGTGTCGCCCTTGGAATGTGTTTGGAAATAGAATTTCCTACAGTGACTATTTTGCACAGTAATTAGGTTGTCCCTTTTGAACCTAGTTCTTGGGATCTCTAGTCATCTAGGTTGGGTTTTCCGTTACGTGCAACTCGGTGAGATAGGCTTCAATCCCATTCCCCTTGACGAACTAAAAACTTGCTCTCTACTTAACCCTTTGGTTAGCGGGTCTGCTAAGTTTTCCTTACTTTTTACGTAATCGATCGATATAATTCCGTTCGAGAGCAATTGTTTAATGGTATTATGTCTACGACGTATATGTCTAGACTTACCATTGTAAATGGTGCTTTGGGCCCTTCCAATTGCCGATTGACTATCGCAATGAATGTAGATAGCTGGAACCGGTTTTGGCCACATAGGAAGTTCTTCTAAAAATTGACGAAGCCACTCGGCTTCTTCTCCGGTTTTATCCAACGCAATGAATTCTGATTCCATTGTGGACCTTGCAATGCAAGTTTGTTTAGAAGATTTCCAAGACACGGCTGCTCCTCCAAGGGTAAAAACATACCCGCTTGTGGACTTAGAGTCCAATGTGTCCGATATCCAGTTGGCATCACTATACCCTTCCAGTACCGCAGGATACCTAGTATAGTGTAGTCCATATGCTAAAGTATATCTTAAATATTTTAGCACGCAATTCACTCCTTTCCAATGTTTATCACTTGGATTACTAGTGAATCGACTTAAGTTTCCAACTGCTCGAGCAATATCGGGCCTTGTACAATTCATGAGGTACATTAAACAGCCAATTACTTGAGCATATTCGACTTGTCTTACACTTGCACCATGGTTCTTGGCGAGATGTAAATTAAGATCCACGGGAGTCTTAACTATCTTGCCATCGTTCTTGTCGAATTTCTCAAGAATTTTCTCAACATAGTGCGATTGGGATAATGAGTATCCATTTGTTGTTCTAGTGATTTTCATCCCTAAAATAACGTCATCAATACTGTAACACCCCCAAAACCGCCAAGCCGGAAGTCCGAAAAGGCCGACCCGGTAGCCCAGGGATGTCACTCCGTACCCGAGATTAAACCCGGATACAAGGAGATTTTATAACATAATATCCAAACCAAATCCATAAAAATATTTAATTGAAACTTTAAAACTTGTCTCGCCACAAACATGGGCATTATTCCAATCTAAAATTCTCTAAGTCTAACTGAAGAGCTAAAGTAAAACAAATGTGATTTACTAAACTTTTCCTATGTATGTCGAGTCGCGCTCCCGTTACTCCAAGCTTCCACCTAAACCTGTGGTGCAGAATTAAAAAGAAACACCACAGTTTCCAAAGTCAGCTGAAAATACTGAGTAAGCAACACCCAAGCATGTAAACAGATTATGAAGCAGTTTAAAAATGACACATGAGTTTGAAGAGTAAAAAAAATTCGAGTAAGAGTATAAGTACGAAATAAGAATTCACAAATCTTTTCCTTTATCACTTCACTTGTGGGGAAACATTCCCAAACTTCTCCATTTGTCCAATCGGGACTTCCAATTCTCAATCATAAAGGTCCAATCTTTAGAAAACATATATTACCATGTTGACACGGGGAAGATCTACTAATAACTGGCTACCAGACCATAAGTGTCGACACCCCCCTAAGACTTCTTGCGGCCAGAGAGGTAAGTACTGGAGCGAACTCGGGGCGGTTGCGACCGAGCAAAATAAAATAAAATGGGTCGAGAGACGTAGTCCACATCGACCAAAGCTCAAATATTGATCCCCGGTACAACTATTCCACTTTACGTCTTTACGTCTTATTAATTATTTCATTTGATAGTTGTGATAGAATCACCTTTGTAAAATCAGTAAACTTTCTCAAATAAATAGTTCAAGTAGATATTCAAATTTTGAGACAATAAATCACAAAAGCAGTTTAGACACGAAAGAAGATATGGGCGCTAGGCCTGGCATGTTTACTTACCTTGACAAATAGCAATCACAGCAAATCAATCGTAGTATTCGAATTATCCTTCGTCGGAGAATTCGTTTCCTACAATTCGATAATATCTAATCAATTATCGCTAACACACAAATACAAACAAGTCCTATATGCAATGCAAGTGTTATCCCCTTACTAACTCTTCTCAACCTTGCTAACGTGAACAACCTCTTTTATAATAAAATACGCTTTATAAAACTAACGTTTATTATTTGTTAAAACATACTAGGCTATAGTTATATAAATATAACTTATAAGATTAGATAAAATATCCCTTCTATTATTTAAGGTAGAGAAGCATATTATTTTACCTCAAAAATACTTTTAATTCAAATAGTAGGTTCTCCCAACCAAACAAGCCTTACTAGAGAATATAAGTTATAAACTAAATTTTATTTAAAAGAAATAACAAATTTATTTGAAGAAAATAACTTATTCTAATTTGTAATAAACTTATAAGAAAAATATACTTTTATTTTTGGGTAAAGATGAGTACAAAAAGATTACTTTAAACTTGTATAAACATAATTATCTAATTTTTACTACTATAAAGTATAACCCAATAATATTATTCTTCAAAAGATTAACCTTTAAACAAGAAAATAAACTTCCTAAATAAATAATTCACAAGTGTTTTAATAAGGCTTTCAAACCCTCAAAACTTCTCTTTCAAATTTTGAGTGTAGAGTAGTAAAAAAAATAGTTGCTAGCAATGAGACTCGAACCCCAAACCAACACTAATACTAACATGTGCTTTAACCACTGGGCCACTGCCTTCCTTGTGTTTTCTACCCAGATAACATTCTTATGTAATAACAGTTCACTATTGCTAATAATAAAAAAAAAGAAAAAGAAACAAACAAAATAGAAACAAAACATACGGGTTCTCTTTACCCGAACAGAGCAGCGACGGTGACGATGGTGAGGGCGACGGGGTGGCTCACGGTGGTGGCGGACGCGGCAGGGCACGGCGGCGACGCCGTCGGTGGGACGCGGCGGTGGCGACGGCGGGCAGCGGCGGAGGCGGCGGTGGGCAGCCCGTCCGGTGGTAGAGAGAGAGAGAGAAAGATTAGGTGTGGGAGATTGAGAGAGAAATCAAAGGAGAGATTGAGAGGTCGAGGGATTGAGATTGTGGGTTTAAAATCTGAGAATTGATTGGTTTATATAGCCTTGAGGTGAAGAATTCAACCTCCATGAGGAAACCCACTTTCAAGTTTTCCAATTCCGAATCGGACTATGTTTCGGGCAAAATTACTTTTCTTGATGAACAATATTGGGTCTCTATTGAATTAGGAGTGTATAAGGACGAAAATTAACAAGTTTGATAAAGATTTGGAGTGGTGGTAGTAGAATTGGGGTTGGAGATGGAGTTCTTCCTCCATAGGAGAGTTTGAGGAAGAAGATGACTAATTTTAGGGTTAAAGACACTTTCACCCCACTAACTTTAGGCTTAGTACGACTACCACCCCCCTGATTTGTTAAAAGACACAATATAAGTTAGGAAAAACTACATAATAACCCCTAAGTAGTTAATAGTAATAAAACTAACTTTCTACCAATAAAATTAACCCCCAATACTTATACTAATGCCATATTGACACCAAATAATATCATGAAATATAATAGTAGCATATTAACACCCTATACTTATAATAATATTATATTAACACTCAATAATTTCATAAAATAACCGTTTCAACATATTAACACTTAATATTATCTAAAAATACTCGTTTCTAAATAACGGGGTATTACATCCTTCCCCACTTAAAGAAAACTTCGTCCTCGAAGTTGAAACCACATTCTAAACGACCCTCAACTATGAGTCTCCATTCTAGGGTATAACTAGCAAATGCAACCTAATATCACACACGATGAGTAACATACTATAACGATGTACTAGAATGACGTACTTAAAATCTGAAGGGTTACATCTTTCCCCCCTTGGAGAAGTGACGTCCTCGGAACTCAAAATATCTCGTCAAAAAGGTGACGACACTTTCATCCTCATACCATCCCTCGCTTCACATGTTGCCTCTCAAGGGTGTGGTCTATTAGCCATAATCCTACACTATAACCTATTGTATCATCCATACAATACCCTAAAGTATAAGTAAATAAAAAAATACAATACATGGCATGTAATGAGCAACTAATCAAGTAATATAACACATTGATCATCAAACAATTAGTTTCACATAACAGCCCTATCCAAGACTACCCAAATTCCCAACGGCTTGTCAAATTTTAAATTCTTTCCCTATGTCCATTTTAAATTTCCCTACAGGTTTTAGATTTCCCTTTTGGATAACCAGGCTCTGATACCAACTGTAACACACCCAAAACCGCCAAGCCGGAAGTCCGAAAAGGCCGACCCGGTAGCCCAGGGATGTCACTCCGTACCCGAGATTAAACCCGGATACAAGGAGATTTTATAACATAATATCCAAACCAAATCCATAAAAATATTTAATTGAAACTTTAAAACTTGTCTCGCCACAAACATGGGCATTATTCCAATCTAAAATTCTCTAAGTCTAACTGAAGAGCTAAAGTAAAACAAATGTGATTTACTAAACTTTTCCTATGTATGTCGAGTCGCGCTCCCGTTACTCCAAGCTTCCACCTAAACCTGTGGTGCAGAATTAAAAAGAAACACCACAGTTTCCAAAGTCAGCTGAAAATACTGAGTAAGCAACACCCAAGCATGTAAACAGATTATGAAGCAGTTTAAAAATGACACATGAGTTTGAAGAGTAAAAAAAATTCGAGTAAGAGTATAAGTACGAAATAAGAATTCACAAATCTTTTCCTTTATCACTTCACTTGTGGGGAAACATTCCCAAACTTCTCCATTTGTCCAATCGGGACTTCCAATTCTCAATCATAAAGGTCCAATCTTTAGAAAACATATATTACCATGTTGACACGGGGAAGATCTACTAATAACTGGCTACCAGACCATAAGTGTCGACACCCCCCTAAGACTTCTTGCGGCCAGAGAGGTAAGTACTGGAGCGAACTCGGGGCGGTTGCGACCGAGCAAAATAAAATAAAATGGGTCGAGAGACGTAGTCCACATCGACCAAAGCTCAAATATTGATCCCCGGTACAACTATTCCACTTTACGTCTTTACGTCTTATTAATTATTTCATTTGATAGTTGTGATAGAATCACCTTTGTAAAATCAGTAAACTTTCTCAAATAAATAGTTCAAGTAGATATTCAAATTTTGAGACAATAAATCACAAAAGCAGTTTAGACACGAAAGAAGATATGGGCGCTAGGCCTGGCATGTTTACTTACCTTGACAAATAGCAATCACAGCAAATCAATCGTAGTATTCGAATTATCCTTCGTCGGAGAATTCGTTTCCTACAATTCGATAATATCTAATCAATTATCGCTAACACACAAATACAAACAAGTCCTATATGCAATGCAAGTGTTATCCCCTTACTAACTCTTCTCAACCTTGCTAACGTGAACAACCTCTTTTATAATAAAATACGCTTTATAAAACTAACGTTTATTATTTGTTAAAACATACTAGGCTATAGTTATATAAATATAACTTATAAGATTAGATAAAATATCCCTTCTATTATTTAAGGTAGAGAAGCATATTATTTTACCTCAAAAATACTTTTAATTCAAATAGTAGGTTCTCCCAACCAAACAAGCCTTACTAGAGAATATAAGTTATAAACTAAATTTTATTTAAAAGAAATAACAAATTTATTTGAAGAAAATAACTTATTCTAATTTGTAATAAACTTATAAGAAAAATATACTTTTATTTTTGGGTAAAGATGAGTACAAAAAGATTACTTTAAACTTGTATAAACATAATTATCTAATTTTTACTACTATAAAGTATAACCCAATAATATTATTCTTCAAAAGATTAACCTTTAAACAAGAAAATAAACTTCCTAAATAAATAATTCACAAGTGTTTTAATAAGGCTTTCAAACCCTCAAAACTTCTCTTTCAAATTTTGAGTGTAGAGTAGTAAAAAAAATAGTTGCTAGCAATGAGACTCGAACCCCAAACCAACACTAATACTAACATGTGCTTTAACCACTGGGCCACTGCCTTCCTTGTGTTTTCTACCCAGATAACATTCTTATGTAATAACAGTTCACTATTGCTAATAATAAAAAAAAAGAAAAAGAAACAAACAAAATAGAAACAAAACATACGGGTTCTCTTTACCCGAACAGAGCAGCGACGGTGACGATGGTGAGGGCGACGGGGTGGCTCACGGTGGTGGCGGACGCGGCAGGGCACGGCGGCGACGCCGTCGGTGGGACGCGGCGGTGGCGACGGCGGGCAGCGGCGGAGGCGGCGGTGGGCAGCCCGTCCGGTGGTAGAGAGAGAGAGAGAAAGATTAGGTGTGGGAGATTGAGAGAGAAATCAAAGGAGAGATTGAGAGGTCGAGGGATTGAGATTGTGGGTTTAAAATCTGAGAATTGATTGGTTTATATAGCCTTGAGGTGAAGAATTCAACCTCCATGAGGAAACCCACTTTCAAGTTTTCCAATTCCGAATCGGACTATGTTTCGGGCAAAATTACTTTTCTTGATGAACAATATTGGGTCTCTATTGAATTAGGAGTGTATAAGGACGAAAATTAACAAGTTTGATAAAGATTTGGAGTGGTGGTAGTAGAATTGGGGTTGGAGATGGAGTTCTTCCTCCAATGGAGAGTTTGAGGAAGAAGATGACTAATTTTAGGGTTAAAGACACTTTCACCCCACTAACTTTAGGCTTAGTACGACTACCACCCCCCTGATTTGTTAAAAGACACAATATAAGTTAGGAAAAACTACATAATAACCCCTAAGTAGTTAATAGTAATAAAACTAACTTTCTACCAATAAAATTAACCCCCAATACTTATACTAATGCCATATTGACACCAAATAATATCATGAAATATAATAGTAGCATATTAACACCCTATACTTATAATAATATTATATTAACACTCAATAATTTCATAAAATAACCGTTTCAACATATTAACACTTAATATTATCTAAAAATACTCGTTTCTAAATAACGGGGTATTACAAATACCCATATCCTTCATATCGAACTTTGTTGTCAACATTTTCTTAGTTGTTTTAATGATAGTTGAATTACTTCCCATAATTAACATATCATCGACATACAAGCACACGATGACATATCCATCAAGAGTGGTTTTACTATAAACACACTTGTCACATTCATTAATATGAAATCCATTTGATAACATGGTGTTATCAAATTTGATATGCCATTGTTTCGGAGCTTGTTTGAGACCGTAAAGAGATTTCACCAAACGACATACTTTATTTTCTTGCCCAGGAGCAATAAAACCCTCAGGTTGTTCCATGTAAATCTCTTCGTCTAATTCACCATTTAAGAATGCAGTCTTAACGTCTATTTGGTGAATTTCAAGATTATTTATAGCTGCAATTGCTATAAGCATGCGAATGGACGTTATCCTTGTAACTGGTGAGTAGGTATCGAAATAATCAATACCTTCCTTTTGTTTATAACCTTTGGCGACAAGTCTAGCCTTATACTTGTCAATTGAACCGTCAGGTTTAAGCTTTCGCTTAAAAACCCACTTACAGCCTAACGCTTTACTTCCTGGTGGAAGACTCACCAATTCCCAAGTATGGTTTTGAAGTATGGATTCAATTTCCATATTCACTGCTTCTTTCCAATATGACGCCTCGGTACTAGACATAGCTTCCTTGTAGGTTTGAGGCTCATTTTCTACCAAGTAGGTTAGAAAATCCGGGCCAAATGTTGTAGCAACTTTTGCCCTCTTGCTACGTCTAGGTTCGTTTTCCGTTTCGGACTCTTGGGATGTTGATTCCCGTGTTCTTTTGTTAGAACTTTGTTCATTCTTCTCTTTGTATGGAAATACATCTTCGAAGAATGACGTGTTGTGTAATACCCCGTCTAAATCCTAAGGGTAAATTAGTAATTTGGAAGTAAAATAAATAAATAAGTAAATAAATAAAAATAAATTTTGGTTGCGGATAATAAGTTGGGTAAATTATCGTGACTTTTATAAAAATTTCGAAAAATTACCTGTGAACGTTTCTTTAAATTTTAGCTGATAACACGGGTACGACCACCGCGATACTTGATAAATTTGCTACACCCAATTACCCTAAGGAATGGTGCACCCAAACTACCACAAAACTTCTCCCATCTTCACCAACAAACTCCAGGATGTTCTACTACTTCAAGCCGCCTCCAACATCACCGCCTCCTCTGGCACCGCCCCATCTCCTCTATAAAGTCAGCTCACTCTAGCACAGCGAACACCAGCATCCATCCTCATCAGTCACCACCATCATCACCAGTTACCACCATCTTCTCCGCTGCAACCACCGCCGGGAACAACAACCCGAACCACCACCATAGAGGTTCTCGAACAAGAACACTCACTTACACAACTCTCTGCCCAGCTCTCTACCCCTCCCTGCCTCTCTTCTCAGCAACCAGCAGCAGCAACCACCTCCAACACCACAATCACCATCATCATCGTCTCCCTCATCTCCACCACCACCAACATTCGACGAAGAAGAGAACCCACCACCACCTATATTTCTCCCTCCTTTGAGCAGCTCACTCTCTCCCTCTCTCTCCCTCATCTCTCCTTCTCTCTGTTTCAAACAGAGCAGCAGCAGCAGCTTAGGACAGCGGCCAAAGGCCGCCATTGCCGCCGTCGGAGGTCACGGCCGAGGAAACCCACGGGGTTCCACCCTTCACCTCCCTTCTATCTGTATCAATTCTCTCTTTCCCCTGTGATTTCGAACTCATAAATATTCAAAGACAGAGCATCAGTAGCCAGAGTGAAGGGCAGGAAGGATCTAACACATTCAGATCTACAACATGAATCAAAGCGGAATATTCATGTGTTTACCTTGTCTTCCTAAGCTCCTTAATGTAGCGGATGATCGTTGTGTTGTTTGCTTTCACGCGCCGCCTCTTTGATCTTGCTCCCACCAATCGAGTGCGAATCTCGAGGACGAACACTGATTTTCACACCACGTTCCACCTCCTTGGATGAAGTTGGAGAGAGACTAGGGTTCTCTACAACTAGTATGATTCTTGACAGAATAAGTTTATTCTCTAGAATAGCCAATATAATATGTAGGAGGCTGCCTCCTTATATAGGCAAAACTTCTCCTAAGTTTGCACATAAACCCCTAGAGTTTGAGCCTTAGCTACTAACCCCTCTAGTTTGTGCATTAGTGCAACTAACCCCATAAGGTTATGATAATTGCATTGGGCACCCCACATGGGCGCACCAATTGCTAACATCTCCCACTCGCACAGTGGGGTTGCACAATTCATCTAGTCTCCATCAATCTCCAACTTTCTATCATCTACAAAAGAGTATTGTGTGGCCGTGGCGTGTGACCGGTGAGAGTACCTGCATTTCGGGAGATCCGTACACCAAACTCGTATAGCCAGCATGGGAAGGCACCCTCTCGGGAGATCCACATACCAAACTCGTAAAGCCAGCGCAGGAAGGCACCCTTAAAACATAAAACAGTGATAATGCTCTCCGTAACTCTCGTATTCCCCAGATTCCTCCGATTGTCATCTCGTGGATCATGAGCACCTGCCACGTCCCGAAGGCCATGCTCCAATGAGTCCACATCTCCTTTATATTTTCATATCCTACATGATCCCATAAGATCTTGCAGGTGGGCCCAATGAAGATAATAAAGAGCGATGCAACGAGAATCTTTCCTTACATACATGTGTCACTCAGATTCGGCTCAGCTGCTTTCCCAGCAGTGTCCGGAAGGCCGAATCATCCATAGCCGTAAGGTGTCACGCCAAAGTAGCACCACCGACCCGTCTCCTCATGACACAGACGTAAGTACAAAGGGTATACAGTGTCAATCATCTTTCTATGATCGACGAGGCTCACACGATGAGGAATCCCAGGGCCTAATTCTACTCATCACCTCATGGTCACTCATAAGCGCGCGTTATTCATGGGGAATGTGCGCCATAGTGTTTAGACTCTGATCAGAGCGCATGTCTTATCCTTGCAAAGGACCACTATGCAGATGTCTATCCGGTAGCCCTTATGGCCACCAGCCCGAGTGATGCGATGTCACACTATTGTGAACAATTATCAGCTCTCGCATCTGGCTTTCTCTTCTACACAGACTATACATGGTTCGGGGTAATAACCATGTCCGATTGGCCATAACCAACCTCACCTTGGAACTTGTTTCCAATGCGACAGTTGAATCCGTCTGACAGGCTCCTAGCTCTACGGATAGACATCTAGCTCTTATCATAGGCCATATGCTCGTATGATAGGCATCTCTTATCATATCGCAGGCTTTCAGCGCTTATCGGGATTCTGTCTCATCTTTCGCCACACCCAGACATATCCAGGATATTGCGAAGGCGGTTGCTCGTGTGAGTGATCCAACCTAGTGCCTGCGTGACATGCTCTAAGCTAGTACAGGAAATGTAACATATCATACACGTATCAAACAACATGCAGCATAAACAACAAATCCATTCCTAATATCCAATCAATCAATGTCTCAGAAACGTCTAATCAGTCTGACACCTAGCTCCATTTGCCTAACCCTATACTCCTAGTATGACCAACAAAAGTAGCCTTAAGAAGAGGCTTGGTCATCGGATCAGCTAACATCTGATTCGTAGGAATATGCTCTAGAGTGATATCTCCCTTAGCTACTACTTCCCTTATGAAGTGGTACTTTATCTCAATATGTTTGGCCTTGCTGTGGTATTTCGGATCTTTAGCACAAGCTATGGCCGACATACTATCACAACGAAGCGTTACTGGTCTTGGTTCGTCAACCGCTCCTAAGCTGACCAGAAATCTCTTCAGCCAAACACTCTCCTGCGCTGCCGCGGAGCAGGCAACGTATTCAGCTTCCATGGTTGATAAGGCAGTGCAAGTCTGCTTGCTACTGTGCCATGTGATGGCTCCTCCACCCAGCATGAAGACGTAGCCTGAGGTCGATTTACGTGCGTCTAGGTCCCCACCCCAGTCAGCATCACTGTAGCCAATGAGCCTTAGCTCAGAGCCTCGGTAGCTTAACACGTAATCCTTAGTACCTTTGAGATATCGGAGAATCCTCTTAACAGCCTTCCAGTGTCCAACACCGGGATCAGACTGATATCTGCTAACTAAACCGACAGCATGACATATGTCGGGCCTTGTACACATCATTGCGTACATTAAACTTCCGACAGCACTTGCATAGGGTACTTTGGCCATCTGGTCTCTCTCGTGTTGGGTCTTGGGACACATTTCAAGGCTGAGTTTCTCTCCATGTGCAATGGGAGTCTCGAATGGCTTGGAGTCCATCATCTGGAACCGCTCAAGTATCTTCTTGATGTATGTCTCTTGAGACAAGCCAAGAAGCCTCTTAGAGCGGTTCCTTAGGATCTTTATCCCAAGGATGTAACTCGCTTCTCCAATATCCTTCATTGAAAAGCGAGAGGATAACCACCCTTTGGTAGTTCCGAGCATTCCTTTATCATTGCTGGCTAGTAGTATGTCATCTACATATAATGACAGTATCATGAACTTCTTTCCGGAACGTCTGACATACACACAGTGGTCCTCATCAACCATTGTGAAGCCATATGCTACAATGTCTTGATGGAATTTCAAATACCACTGTCTTGAGGATTGCTTAAGTCCATATATGGACTTAATCAGTTTGCACACTTTGTGCTCTTGACCTTTCTTCTCAAAACCTTCCGGTTGAGCCATATAGATCTCCTCATCTAGTTCTCCATTGAGAAATGCAGTCTTAACATCCATTTGATGTAGTTCCAAGTCCATGCTAGCCACTATTGCAAGTATGAGGCGAATGGAGGCAATTCTCACAACCGGTGAGAATGTCTCCTCGTAATCCACACCCTGTTGTTGGGTGTAGCCTTTCGCCACTAGCCGGGCCTTATGCCTTTCAACGCTTCCGTCTGCCTTCCTTTTGACTTTGAAAACCCATTTGTTTCCAATGGCCCTACGCCCAGGAGGCAAGTCAACTAAATCCCAAACATGATTGGTTTTCATTGACTCCAGTTCTTCTTGTAAAGCAATGTTCCATTCTTTCTTGTCAGGGGATGAGAGAGCCTCGGACAATGTCCTAGGTTCATCATCTTCTTGCGTGGTGACCATCATGGCCTCCCCTTCGATGTCAAATCGTCGACGGGGTACGCTCCCACGAGCGCTCCTACGCAAAGAGGGTTCTTCTTCAGCTTCATCATCATATATGATGGGCTGCTCACTAGGCAAGTCACTCCCACTGTTCTGAAGATCCATAGGGACTGTTCCCTGTAGGTCTGTAGAGAACTGAGAGTCATCCAGTGGTTCCTCCTCTTCGTAGAGAATACCATCTCCACGTGCTTCTCCCTGACTTGGAAAATCTCTCTCGAGAAATTCTACATCTCGCGATTCCATCTCTGTTAGACTACCATCCGGCTGTTGCGCTATGAATACATAACCCTTGGAGTGCTCAGAGTACCGTATGAAGATGCACTTCTTACCTCTAGCACCCAATTTTCCATGGACATGGGAGACGTTACGTACATAGGCGGCCGACCCCCATGGCCTAAGGTGACCCAATTCGGGTTGCCTTTTGGTCCACATCTCGTAAGGGGTTGTGGCTACAGACTTGGTGGGCACACGGTTCAGTATGTATGTGGCTGTCATCAATGCATCTCCCCAATAGGAGATAGGCAGATTCGCATTTGCCATCATACTACGAACCATCTCTAACAGTGTTCTATTCCTTCTTTCCGCTACACCATTTTGCTGCGGTGTGAAGGGAATAGTCAACTGCCTCACTATTCCTTTAGTCTCACAGAGCTCTTTGAATTGCTCAGATAGATATTCACGCCCTCGATCTGTCCTAAGAGCCTTAACTCTTTTGTCCAGTTGGTTCTCTACCTCTTGTAGAAATATTCTGAAGCACCCTAGCGCTTCAGATTTATGTTCCATCAAATACACATAACCAAAACGAGTGTGATCATCTATGAATGTGATGAAATAGCGAGCACCATGTCTAGCTCTAACATTTAATGGACCGCAAACATCAGAATGAATAAGTTGTAAAGGCTCAGTAGCCCTTACTGCTTTACCGAACGGTTTGCGCTTAGCTTTTCCTGCAAGACAAGACTCACATACAGGTATTGAAATCTTGGGCATATCTCCAAGTAGGCCTGCCTTGGCCAGCCTGTTCATCCTGTCCTGTCCTATATGTCCCAATCTAGCATGCCATCTAGTGGCATCATCATCACTAGAAGATGTAATATATGAACGAGAATCATAAACATCATCAATGCTAGAACCAACAATGTCTAAATAAAATAAACCACGAGAAATATAACCAGTACCAAAACATGAGTTGCCAACAAACAGTTTGGCAAAACCACCCTAAAAAACAAGTCTAAAATCCAAATCCAAAAGTCTAGAAACTGAAACTAAGTTCTTGCGTGCATCAGGAGCGTATAAAACGTCATGAAGAACAAGCGTCTTTCCAGACTTCATCTTCAGCTGATATGTGCCAATGCCCACCACATCAACGAAAGAGTTGTTCCCCATGTACACTCTTCTACTGCCCACTGGTACTCGCCTATAATCCGTGCACGCGTCTCGATCACATGCTAGGTGGTCACTCGCACCTGAATCCAATACCCACACATTAGGGGAATCAGCAATATAAACTTGACTTACAACATAACAGTCAGAGTTTGGATTATAGTGTACCTTTGGCTCGGCGCAGTCACGAGCAAAGTGGCCATATGCCTGGCAGTTATAGCACATAACTTGTCACATATCCCTTTTGGACCTCTTCCACATTTGGCGCTTACTGATCTTGCGGCATGGGCCCATGTGGCCTCCACTTTCGTGCTCTACGATGACTTCCTGACCCTTTGGCACATTTGCCATGGGAGGGCTCTCTACCTGCGATGCTGGGCTAGAAGTTCTGGCAAATTCCAGTCTCTTTTCCTCAAACAATAAATATCGTTTTGCATCATCAAATGTCCTTATGTCATCTGATCCCTGCAACACCTTTCTCACGGAATCCCATGAATCTGGTAGAGACATTCTCACAGCCTTTAGCTGTCTCTCATCGGATATATCATGCCCAGAAGTTATAAGTTCAGTAATATAGAATGATAAGGTCTTTAGGTGCGTATCCATAGAGACATTATCATCCTTCACCGTAGAAGTGAGCATCATCCATAGACATGTCTTTTGGAAATCGTCTGCAGTTCCGTACAGTCCTAGAATGTCTTCCCAGAGCTTCTTTGCATAATCAATATTAATTGACTCTAGGAGATCAGTCCTCACTAGATCCATCAATTCTAGACATGCTTTCTTGTCATCAACTTCCCATTTCTGGTAAGCCTCAAGATCACGTCTATATGCATCAGTTGGGCCGCCCAGTGGTACCCATGGCTCCATCTTTGCCATATGCAAATGATCAGACAAACCTAGCTCAATCATGCGACATATCGCACTTCTGTACCATGCACGGAAGTTGTCTCCCTTTAGAATTATAGCAGATTTAGGAAATAGATTCGTGTTCATCGTGACTGAAAAATGAGACAAAAATGGATATTAGTTACTAGCTTTGTTTTAGCTCCTAAATAACATGTGACATCGATTAATCTCAATAGTTCCTCACAAGGACTCCACCAAAACCTAGCGTATATCCTAGGAATCAAATCTCATCACTTGTGATTTCCTATCAATTTTAATCATGTCATCATGTGAGCTCTTTTGTTTTAGTTCTTTAGCATGCGAGGTTAAACATATATATCCAATCACACGCAGTTATAACATAAAACAAGCATAAGCATAAATAAATATGCAATGGATGTGGCCCCTAAGGTGCACTCCCACTATTGAGAGCACTTCTTGAGCAAGTCCTGAACTCCATCTCATGCCATCTCGCCTACTTGAGGACTCCAAGCTTGAGGCTCCATTAGACCGTCTAATTGCTCCATGCACCTTGCGCCATAGCTTTTGGTTTGGCCACCTCTCTTGAAGCTTCAATCTTCAATTTCTACCAACTATCTTATTTCTAATAAGAAGTAACCTCATAGAGGCGAATGGATGAGAAGAGAAGACACTAGAGTATAGAGAGGCACGACACGCAGGCCGTATTTTGATTACATATTCAAAAACCAATACCAAAACCAAAATATAAAACATCTATGCCACATCCATGCATCAAACACATCCATTCAACCCACAACAGCATGTATAACAATATAATAAACATACTGGAATTTTCTGGAAATTTCCGGAATTAAGCAATAATTACTGGAAATTAATAAGCAATAGTCTAATCAACTAAAAAGATCGAAAATTGCTCCCTACCACTTAGGGTCTCACCACCTATGGCAAAACGTAGGAAAAAATGACCTAAGTCTCCAGAAAAAATTTGGGCTCAAAACAGTGTGTTTAAGGTCGTCAAACTGCCTCGGGAAGTGTGCTAAACACTAATTAATTAATCTGGAAATTACTAAAAATTTCCGTCGCTCCAAAAATTATGAAAAAATATCCACAAAATAGGAAATTTAATTTGGAGTCCCTAGGAAAAAACCGGACGAAAAATGACGGCGGGAGGAGGCCGCACGCGCCCTCACGCGCCGCCGCGCGTGGGCGCGTCCGCCTCTGCCACGCGCCGACGTCGGCCATGTGCCACGTCAGCATGCCACGGGGCAAGCCACGTCAGCACCTATGCTGACGTCAGCTGCCACGTCAGCTCGCCACGTCAGCTGACACGTGGCCGCCACGTCATCTGCCACGTCAGCCTTTTGCTGACGTGACACCGCCACGTCATCTGCCACGTCAGCCCTAGGGGCACGTCAGCAGCCGCCGCCAACCCTTGGGCGCGTGCGGCGCGTGGCCGCGCGTGGCCGCGCGTGGGGGCGGCGTCGGTGGCGCGTGAAGCCCACGCGCCGCCTTCCCGTGCTCCGATCGCGACGAACTTAATTTTGCCGTGATCGTCTTTTCGTCCTGATCCCGATTATGTGGTCAAAATCCAATTTTAACAAGTTTTTGAAAAACGTGTTCTACTGATTGGATCTAGCAGTCCAGATTAATACAGTTCCGAAACTTTTAAAATTCATAACTAATTCACCGTAAATCCAAAAAATATAAAATTTATATATCTGGAATCCTTGTGAAAAACCCTACCTAACCATATAGGTTTCGTCCACTGGTTATGAAATTTCAGAAACGCGATTTTTAAAACAGGTTCGGGAACGCTTATCGAGGCACGAAAAACAAACCAAAGGCTCTGATACCAATGAAGGGCAGGAAGGATCTAACACATTCAGATCTAAAACATGAATCAAAGCGAAATATTCATGTGTTTACCTTGTCTTCCTAAGCTCCTTAATGCAGCGGATGATCGTTGTGTTGTTTGCTTTCACGCGCCGCCTCTTTGATCTCCCACCAATCGAGTGCGAATCTCGAGGACGAACACTGATTTTCACACCACGTTCCACCTCCTTGGATGAAGTTGGAGAGAGACTAGGGTTCTCTACAACTAGTATGAATCTTGACAGAATAAGTTTATTCTCTAGAATAGCCAATATAATATGTAGGAGGCTGCCTCCTTATATAGGCAAAACTTCTCCTAAGTTTGTACATAAACCCCTAGGGTTTGAGCCTTAGCTACTAACCCCTCTAGTTTGTGCATTAGTGCAACTAACCCCATAAGGTTATGATAATTGCATTGGGCACCCCACATGGGCGCACCAATTGCTAACACAGAGTCGCAGAGGACGCCGCCTCCAACGCCGAAGCACCATATTCTCCGGCGAGAGCTTCGGACAAACCGACCCAACGCCACCCAGGCCGATTTCTCAGCTTATATCGACTCCAGGAGGCTCGAACAGCTTACAGAAGGCCTTAGTCGCGCCCAAAAGTGACCGGGCAAGCCCCAGCGGCCATTAATTCCGGCGACAACTTCGCCGGCCTCGACCCGTCGCATTACCCGACCGTTTCTTGCACTTCTTCAGCCAGGTACGCTCTAAATCTTCGTATTAGTTTATTTCAAGTGTTAAAATCATGTATTGGTTGCTGGATTTCGTGTTTGATCGGGTAAAGAAGAAGGGTTCATCGTTGGTGTATAATGGGGACATGTTTTGTCTCTTCAGATACTATTGGGGTACTTTTTGTAGTTTAACTGAAATTGTTGGGAGGGGGCTGCCATAATTTCGATGTTATTGCATATACTATAATCACCTTGGTTACTTATAGTGTTTTACTAAATTACACTTCAAATTAAAAGTGTTTTAGTAATAAAATATACCTTGGGTTGCAATAAACCAATTTTCTTTGGGATACAAGCCAAATAGAAATATTTGGATATAAAGATGTTATTTCTCATCCGTTTAAATGGATACTAAGATTGAAATAGTTTCTTATAAATCGATTCTTTTGGGGTTATATCAATTTCTACAAATTTTAGTTACATTTCAAGTTGAATTAAGTTGTATTAATTAATATGGATAGAAATATTGTTAGATAAATATAAATCATTTTCTTGAAAATAGACGAAATTGAAATGCGTTCCGCAATGATATCCGATTGGTTTGAATAAATATTTTCTTGGAATAAGCTATTTTAAAGAGCTTTCTTGGTTACCTCAGAAGGAATGGGTTGATTGACAAACGATAATATTGTTATGAGGGAAAATAGATAAGCTTTGTAAGTATGGATTAAGTGATTCCAAATACGACTTGTTGGGCTTATATGAATTCATATTCGCTTACATACATAGATAATTGTGACCAAATAAGGGATTTCTTGATCTGCTGACGGTTTCGTAGCAAGGACTACATCAATCTAGATCATGCTATCTATTGAAGAGAGTTTACATGCCTAGCGTTGCGTGTCTAGCTCATTTGTGTCATGATTTCACATTTTGTCTCAGAATTAATTTTATGACTTACATGTAATACTTGAGATTTGGTTTGATATGAAACTATCGAAGAATGATAATATGTAATCACATAGTGGATAGAGATGTGCGGAAAAGCTTATTATTGACGGTACTGAACCGACCTGTGAAGATTATTGTCGGTACTGAACCGGCCTGTGATGATTATTGTCGGTATTGAACCGGCCTGTGATGATTATTGTCGGTACTGAACCGGCCTGTGATGATTATTGTCGGTATTGAACCGGTCTGTGATGATTATTGTCGGTACTGAACCGGCCTGTGATGATTATTGTCGGTACTGAACCGGCCTGTGATTATTGTCGGGACTGCCCCGGCCTGTGATTATTATTGTCGGGTTTGCCCCGGCCTGTGATGGTTATTGTCGGCACTGACCGGCCTGTGATTGTTATTGTCGGCACTGACCGACCTGTGATGGTTATTGTCGGCACTGAACCGGCCTGTGATTGTTATTGTCGGCACTGACCGGCCTGTGATGGTTATTGTCGGCACTGACCGGTCTGTGATGGTTATTGTCGGCACTGACCGGCCTGTGATTGTTATTGTCGGCACTGACCGGCCTGTGATGGTTATTGTCGGCACTGAACCGGCCTGTGATTGTTATTGTCGGCACTGACCGGCCTGTGATGGTTATTGTCGGCACTGAACCGGCCTGTGATTGTTATTGTCGGAACTGGACCGGCCTGTGATTGTTATTGTCGGCACTGAACCGACCTGTGATTGTTATCGTCGGCACTAGACCGGCCTGTGATTGTTATTGTCGGCTTTGGACCGACCTGTGATTATGGTGGTAAAGAGGAACTGGATTTTTATGGTCAAACAGAAATTCTATACTTGGATTGTTGGAATTAAATTGGAATTTTCAGATGAGGATTGGATATGAATTGAACAATGGTTCTTGGTGATTCCTAAAAGAATATTTCAGTTACTAGCTGTCTGTACTTCCGCTGTCACTGGTAAATGACATTGGGATAATCCAAGGAAGGAATCAATCCACTATCCTCTACCTCTGACCAAGTAATATTTTACGGTTTTACTCAAGATATATCTCATTAGTATTGTACATGTCTGATTATTGCTTACTCAGTATTTCATTACTAATTTTGAGACTGGGGTTCTTGTTCCTTTCCACCGCAGGTTTAGGAGCTGAAGACTAAGGTGTAGCTAGGTACGAGACTCACTTAGTTGGATTTCACCTTCAGTAGAAACTAGTTTTGTTAGCATGAATAACGTTGTAGTTTTGAAAACATTGGTGTAATATCTAGAGACATTTTGTGATGTGTATATTATGTAATAAATAAATAAGTTGGGATGTTATGCTTTTGATTTCCGCCGTTACTTTTAGCATCGCCCTCCAGGTTCTGTCCGAGCCGGATAAGGGGGTTGTTGCAGGTGGTATCAGAGCAGTCGTTCCAGTTTAAAACCTGTAGGGTAACTTAAAATGAATATTGTAACACCCCCAAATGGCCCAAGCCGGAGACCCGGGGATGTCACTCCGTACCCGAGAGGAGCCCGGATACAAGGAGATTTTATAACATGGTTCACAAGCACACACATCCACAATAATAAATTAAATCCAATTAAAATAATGTATTATCATAAACTTTCGTCCTAGCCACAAACCGGCAAAACAACTAAAGCGTTTAAACTACTAAAGAGTTCAAATTGAAATGAAATACTACTAATGTCGTTCCATGTGATGCGCGTCCCTTCTACGCCCGATAACCTTCCTCTAAACCTGTGGTGCGGAATGAAAAAGAAACACCACAATACAAAATCAGCATTGAAATACTGGTAAGCAAACATCCAAACATGTAAAACGATGATGGATAGTTATAAACAAGACTCATTTGTAAGTAAGAGTTTTTCGCAAACACAGCGGTAATAAAGTGACTCTTGTTTCAAAACATAAGAGTTCCCAAATTCCAGAATATATTTCCAAACCAATTTCCATATTATTAGGAAAAATCCAAATCCAGTGTTAACTTCGTTCCGTTAACAAAACCAAAAATCCATTATTAATTCGTTGTGACGGGGGAAACCAAACCATCTCGCAAGCATCCAAGACCTTAAGTGTCGACACCCCCCAAAGAATCTAGCGTCCAGAGGAGTGAGTACAGGGAGCTATCCGGGGACTTGCAACCGGATTAAATAAAAATAAATTGAAACGGAAGACCGAGATCAAACCGTCCAATGCCAATGGTAACCATACCACAATAATAATAAATGTCCCCGCACAACTATTCCACTTTACGTATTAATGCATTATCATTAACATGGTGATATTTCCAAGAAAAGCATTTATCAAGTAGAAATCACATATTGCATGTCACGTCACATAAACACATTTTGAGACGTAAAGAAATCCAAGAATTCGTTTCGACACGAAAGAGATAAGCACACTAGGCTTGGCACATTTACTTACCTCAAAGCAAATTCCAACAATAGCAATCAATCAACGTACTCTACGTACTCGTCGTCGACGAACTCGTTACCTACACATAACAATATGCTAATCAAACCAATATTCTAGCAATATACTTGCTATACTAATTACATGCATATGATAGTCCATGGTTTAGGGTTCTAACACTTCCCCAACATCCCATTCAATTCATGCTCCAAAATAAGCTTAAAGCTTTGCTTCAAAATCCCTTATCCTAAAGTATACATAATCCATCATAACTCCACCAAATCTATTACTCCAGTTTCCCAAACAGATCATGGTCTAGAAACAGTTCCATTGGATTCAAAACGTTCAAAATAATAAGTTTAGCCTCAAACGGATCTTAATTTCGATTCCTGAATCAAAAGTTACACTAGTTTCAAGTTTCCAACTTCATTCAAAATATCCATACGGGAATTGTCAATCTTCATGAAACTTTTCCCCCAAGCATCTAATTCATCCTATAATCATACTAAACCTAATATAACATGATTCCCACATTCAAATCAGATTGTTATCCACCTAATATGATCATTCAAACTCCCAAACCATTCAATCAAACTTCCCTTTCAAACTAGGGTTTCTTCCCAACACTCAAGAACATGATAAACCCTAAAACTTGATAATCAATCCTACGAATCCATGAACAATGATCCTAACCATAACAAACTGAAATTTAAAGATTACATGCAACCTACATGAATCATGAACAAGTGATCACAAGATCAAGAGATCAACAAAAGAAAAGAGAAAAAGAAACGAAACAACCCAACCCGCTCAACCCCGCCGCCCCATGGAGGCGGACGGAGAGAGAGGCGGACGGCATAGGGAGAAAGAAAGAGAGAAAGGAAGAAAGAAAGAAGAAAAGAGAGAGAGAGAGAATTACCTCAACGCAAAAGAGAGAGAGAGCGGCGGCGGCGGTGGGTGGCTGCCGTCGGTCACAAGGGAGAGAGAGAGTGAGAGGGACGGGTAGAGGATGAGGGAGAGTGAGAGAGATTAGGAAAAATAGGAGAATGAGGGTTTTTATGAGAGTTAGAATTAAAATTAACCTCATAAGTAGGAAACCCTCTTGGATTAGGAAACTTTTATTGTAGGAAGAAATTTAGGTCAAAAGACACTTATTTCCCCTTAGTTTTGCCAAAAGACAAACACCTCCCCCAAACTCAAGTAAAAGACACTAAAACCTTTGATTAAAGTCACAAAGTTCCCCCCAAACTCTCAAAGCATTATAATTAACTCTCTATAATTACTTTAACTTCCCAATACTTGTAATAATATCACAAAATACCCGTAGTCACAAAACGGGGTATTTCATCCTTCCCTCCTTAAAGAGAACTTCGTCCTCGAAGTTTAAACAAAAACCTCCCTCCTAAAAGAGAAACTGTCCTTGAAGTTTAAACAAAACTTTAACCACACAAAGGTATACACCTTCCCTCACTAGTACGACTACTAAATGCAACCTAAGGTCATGAATGATATGCAATATATTATAAGTAGTATTGTATTAAAGAAAAACGAAGGATTACATCCTCTCCCCCTTAGAGGAGTGACGTCCTCGTAACTCAAGGTACCTCGTCAAACAAGTGAGGGTACTTCTTCCTCATATCATCTTCCGCTTCCCAAGTTGCCTCTTCCGTGAGGTGGTTAGTCCATAAGACCTTTACAATCTTGACACTCTTGTTACGGGTGTTCCTTGTCTTGGTGTCTAAAATCTTGACAGGTTGTTCTTCATAACTCAAAGACGGGTCCAGTTCTACTGGTTCGGGATCTAATACGTGAGATGCATCAGGCATATACTTCTTCAGCTGCGATACGTGAAATACGTTATGAACACGACCTAAATTCGATGGTAAGTCCAATCGATAAGCCACTTCTCCAATCTTTTCTGTAACATCATATGGTCCAGTGAATTTCGGGCTCAACTTCCCTTTCTGATTGAACCTCATGACTCCTTTGGTTGGTGATACTTTAAGAAATGCTTTTTCTCCAACTTGAAATTCCAACGGTCTTCTTTTCTGATCAGCGTAAGATTTCTGTCTATCCTGCGCTGCCTTCATTCGCTGCTGTATAAGTCTCACTTGATCTGTCATCTCTTCAATAAGTTGTGGACCAATTACTATCGTTTCACTTATGTCATTCCAACACAACGGTGTTCTACACTTCCTTCCATACAACGCTTCATGTGGTGCCATTCCAATACTGGCATGATAACTGTTGTTGTAGGAGAATTCTATCAAAGGTAATCTATCAACCCATGAACCTTGAAAATCCATAACACACGATCTTAGCATATCTTCCAATGTTTGTATTGTTCTTTCGGTTTGTCCATCTGTAGCCGGGTGAAATGCCGTGCTAAACTTCAACTGAGTTCCTAGTGCCTCATGAAGTGCTTTCCAGAAGTGAGAAAGAAAATTGGGGTCTCTGTCGGAAACTATAGAGCTTGGTACTCCATGATACCTTACAATGTTCTTCATATACGCATCAGCTCTTTGTTCCATATTCCATGTGTCTTTCATCGGAATAAACCTTGCTGTCTTGGTCAATCCGTCAACTACTACCCAAATCTGATTCAGTCCATTCTTTGATGTCGGTAACGCAGTCACGAAATCCATCGAAATAGAATCCCACTTCCAAACTGGGACATCTAATGGTTGTACTAATCCTCCCATTCTTTTATGTTCAAACTTCACCTTTTGACAAGTTAGACATTTTGCCACAAATTCTGCCACTTCTTTCTTCATATTAGGCCACCAAAACATCTTCTTCATGTCCTTATAAAGTTTGTCACCTCCTGGATGTACTGAGTAGGGTGTGTTGTGCGCCTCACGCATCAACTTTTCCTTAGTTTCCGTACACTTATGTGGTACACACCATCTTCCTTTGTAACGAATACTTCCATCTTCATGGATCTTGAAATCTTTTGCTTGGCCTTCTGCAATCTTCTTCTTTATCCTTTCCAGCTTCACATCTCCTGGCTGGTTACTCCTTATCTCTTCTAAAACATCTGGCACAACTGTCATATTCCCAAGAATGTTCTTTACTTCTCCTTGTTTCACTACTTCAATTCCAAGTTTTCGGAACTCTCGGCATAGCCGATCTGGTAAGACTAGCATAGTATCCAAAGTATGGCTCGACTTTCGGCTTAATGCATCAGCTACTACGTTTGCCTTCCCTTCATGGTATTGGATACGCAAATCATAATCCTTTATGACTTCTAACCAACGTCTTTGCCTGTTGTTTAGCTCTTTCTGCGTGAAAATGTATTTGAGACTACTATGATCCGTATACAATCTACACACAGATCCATACAAGTGATGTCTCCATATCTTCAATGCAAATACTATAGCTGCAAGCTCTAAGTCATGCGTAGCATAGTTTTCTTCATGAGTTTTCAGCTGTCTTGAAGCATAAGCAATAACTCTTCTTTCTTGCATAAGCACGCATCCTAAGCCCTTCTTCGATGCATCGCTGTAAACGTCAAATTCGCCAGAATCATTGGGTAAAGCTAAGACAGGTGCGGTCGTTAACTTTTCCTTCAATGTCTGGAATGCTTCTTCACAATCTTCGCTCCACTTATACCTTACCGTCTTCTTGGTTAGTGTAGTAAGCGGTCTAGCGATCTTCGAGAAATCTTTCACGAAACGCCTGTAATATCCTGCTAATCCGAGAAAACTTCTTACTTCGGACACATTCTTCGGAGTAGGCCAATCTTTAACTGCTGATATCTTTCCTGGATCCACGGATATTCCTTCCTTGGAAATTATGTGACCCAAAAAATGGAACGTGTTTTAGCCAAAATTCACACTTCGAGAGTTTAGCATATAACTTCTCATGTCTCAAAGTTTCTAATACTTCTTTGAGATGTTCTTCGTGTTCTTCCTCGCTCTTTGAATAAACAAGGATGTCATCAATAAAGACGACCACGAAACGATCTAGAAACGTTCTCATAACACGATTCATTAGATCCATAAATACTGCTGGAGCATTGGTTAGACCAAAAGGCATAACGGTAAACTCGTAGTGTCCATACCTCGTCCTAAAGGCTGTCTTCGGTATGTCCTTCTCGGCTACTCGAAGCTGGTGATACCCTGATCTCAAGTCTATCTTCGAGAAAACGCTCGCCCCTTGTAATTGATCAAACAAGTCGTCAATTCGGGGTAAAGGGTATTTGTTCTTGATTGTTGCGCTATTCAACTCCCTATAGTCAATGCACAATCTCAAGCTTCCGTCCTTCTTTTTCACAAACAGTACCGGTGCTCCCCAAGGAGAAACACTCGGCCTTATATAACCCTTTTGGAGTAACTCTTGCAACTGATCCTTAAGTTCTTTCAACTCTACTGGCGCCATTCTGTACGGTGCCTTTGAAATTGGAGCTGTTCCAGGTGCTAAATCCATAGTGAATTCGATCTCTCTTCTAGGTGGCATTCCTGGAATTTCGTCCGGGAACACATCGGGATAATCTCTAACGATGGGTATTTCTTCTAGCACATTCTCCTTCTTAGACGTGTCTTGAATATAGCACAAATAAGCACTATTTCCCTTCTTCACTTTGTTGACTATGGTCAAAGCTGACACTAGTCGGATACATGGTTCCTTTGTGATACCACGGTAAGAAACTCTTTCTCCTTTTGGACCTTTAAGCCTTATCTTCTGATCGTGGCAGTCTATTACTGCACGATAATTTCCCAGCCAATCCATTCCCAATATAACATCTATCCCTCCAAGATCAAACTGTATCAGGTTCGCTGGTAGGGTACTAGCCGAAATCTTAACTTCTACTCCTTCAAAAATGGCGTCACATAATGTTACATGACCGGTTGGGGTAGCTACGGGGATGGATATTCTAGACGGCTTATTGAGACTCAATTTTTCCACAAACGATGATGAAATAAACGAATACGAAGCTCCGGAATCGAATAAAGTAAAAGCTGGTTGATCATGAACAAGAAATGTACCAGTGACTACTCCGTTTGCTGCTTCCGCTTCAGTCCTGCTCATGACAGCGATCCTTGCAATATTCCCATTCTGTGCGGTAGTTCCCGCCGTACCAGTCCCATTGTTGTTAGCGTTAGTTGGAGTGTTGTTGTTCCTATTCCCGTTCTGAACTCCATTGTTCCTTCCATTTCCTTGGTTGTTCACTTGTTGTCTACCATAGTTGTTGCCTCCATTATTGTTGTTGTAGTTCCCATAGTTCCAGTTTCCGCCCTGATTGTGGTTGAACTGTCGGTTTCCTTGGTAATTGCCTCCTTGGTTCCCTAGTTGGTTTCCATTTGGTTTCAATCGGCACTCAAAAGCACGATGACCTTTCCTGCCGCAGTTGTGGCAGTTCACAAGGTTTCCTTGGCAGTCCTTTCCTGGATGGTTTTGTTGGCACTTCTTGCAGATATAACGGCGAGGTTGCTCATCTCCATTATTCTGCTTGTTACCACGATACTGTCCTTGGTTATTTCCTCCGTGGTTAGGCTTAAACCTTTTGTCCTGACTACCTTGGTTAGTCCTACCCTGATTGTTTCCATAGCCCACGGCGTTCTCAACCTTGCGTTTCCCACGCTTCTCATCTTGTGCCTCTTGAATACGCCAAACGGCTGCAGCCCTATCATAAGCTTCCTGTAGAGTATCGTACGTCCTGCACATCAAGTCTTTCTGCAGATGAAGTTCGAGACCAGACATGAACTTCCTGACTTTAGTCGCTTCATCAGGCATCAGCTGACCTGCGAATCGGGATAATTCCATGAATTTCTTGAAGTACTCGGTCACGGAACCGTTTCCTTGTGTCAGATTCACGAAGTCTAAGTACTTTTGATCCTGGACATGGTCCGGGTAAAAGCGAGTGCGAAGTGCGGTTTGAAGAGCCTCCCAATTGAAATTGGGTTGCGCCAAAAAGTTCTGGCGCGTACTCCTCCACCATGTATTAGCTTCGTTCTTCAAGTAAAATGCCGCGCAAACCACCTTGCGGTCTTCGGGACACTCAACTAGCTCAAGGATCTTATCCATCTCATCGATCCAATTCTCGAGCTCAACAGGGTCCTCATTGCCTATGAAGTTCCCTGGCTTCATATCTGCCACTTTCTTTGCCCAGTTTGCGTTATTCTGCTCTCCCTGGTTTGCGTTCTGTGCCATCTGAGCAAACTGTGCGAAGAACTGCTCCATGTTGTTGTTGTTGTTGTTGTTGTTCGGTGCGGCCATTGGTACTTGGCGATTTCTCCTGGTGTAGTATTGATGTGGTCTATCAGTCATAATCCCTACACTATAGCCTATTGTATTACTTATAAAGTACCAAGAAGTACAAACAATCACGCATATACGGCATGTAGTGCACAATTAAGCAAGTAATGTCACACATTGACCACCATTTAACTCAATTACTCATGTATTTCCACATAGACTGATCACGTCTCAACTTTTCATCTACTTCCAAAATTGGAAAAAGGATCAATCGATCAAGCAAAAATTGCAAATTTTGGTGTGCAACACCCTCTCTGAGTCTACTTTCATAGTCAAGAAGAATCAACTCAAAATCAATTGTGGAACTCAAGATACATAGCAATTACTACAGCTGCTGTCACAGCCCACCAGAACAGAAACATCGACTTTGAAAAGACTTAAACTGACTTTAAAATTCTCAAAATGAGCTATGCTTTCTCTGGGAGTTAGCCAAACGTGTCTAATAGTCGCCATAAAATTTTGGGGTCAAAACAAGATCTGGAAGATAGGTAACAATCAAAGATGCTACAGCTAGTCACTTTGCAATTCTGCTACTGAACCGTCAACTTTGGAAATTCGTAGCTAATTCTCCAGAACTCGTATGGGGTTGAAATTTTTATGGGAGATACCTGGGTATGTCTACTTTCTGGGAAAAATTCAGGGAAAAATAAATCCAAAGTTAAATACGTCTGCTACAACAAAAACTCACTGCTGCGCAGATTCAACAGCACCAAAAATCAAAGCTTTCGCGTTCCAACTCCATGAACACTTTCTAAGCCCATAATTATTGATAGCAAGCATAACACGACCTTAACTCATCCAATCATACTCCAAAATTCAGAAAACTAAGTTTATAAAACTTCCCAAATCGGGTCTTCAAAACGAAAACATTATTCATCCCCAAGGCAAAACGCTAAGAATTTAACTCTAGCCCAAAAGTGACTATTCAAGAATCGTTCTAAAACTTCAAATGTTGCTTGGCTATGGAGCCTTATTCAAACCAATAAATAAAACTTAAAGCATCTAGTCTAAGATATCTAAAGAACTCTAACAAGCTTAATCGTCGTCCTCATCGCTTTCGTCCATCTCTTCCTCTTCATCGGAATCATACTCGTGCTCTTCATCTTCACTAGGGTCTTCTTCACTTTCTTCATATTCCATGGGATCTTCTTCAGTCTCGGGGTATTCATCGACATCTTCCATTGGATCTTCTTCAACTTCTTCATCGTCACTAGAATCTATAATAATCACCTCTTTCTCATCACTAGAGCTTATGTAGATCACGTCTTCTTCATCACTGGACTTTATCTCAATAACTGTATAACTTTGCCACTTAAGGTAAGTCTCCATCAATAACTTGCATATAAAATCTGCACTTACCGTCCATTCACCTTGGCAACGATAATCCCTATCATTCAAACGATTCATCCTGCCCATGATGTTGCTATATTTTGTAATAATATCCCCAAACATCGGTTTCATAGGTAATGCCTTCACCATACAGTAAGCCTGAAAAGCTGGATTTCTATATCGAGGAAATTCTAAGGCTCGGAATCTATCTTCACAATATTGAACCACGCGATCACGAAAATCTGGAAAATCTTCACCTTCAACCCAACGTGTCACAACAGGATGCTTCTCTACTGGCAACACACGCTTCCTTGCTGTATGCTTAGTTCTAGCCATCTACAAGAGGAAACAACTTAATAAATCTCTAATTTAAAGGCATAAACCGTAATCCAAATGACTACTCTTCGCAGACCAATAATTATTCCCAAGACTCCAAATCGATTGTTACAAGACTCTTGAAGAAATCTCCCAACGAAGTCTCTTAAAGTAGGCCTAACTTAGAGTTCTAATTGGAATACTCCAAATATTCGATTGGGTGGATGGGGCACTTGCTTTCTATCCTATTTTCTAAACACTTACACGTAGCAATCCTATCCATACTACCCAAATTCCCACGGCTTGTCGAATTTTAAGTTATTTTCTCCTATATTCATTTTAGTTGCCCTAACAAGTTTCAAATTTCTTTTTAGAATGCCGGCTCTGATACCACCTGTAACACCCCCAAATGGCCCAAGCCGGAGACCCGGGGATGTCACTCCGTACCCGAGAGGAGCCCGGATACAAGGAGATTTTATAACATGGTTCACAAGCACACACATCCACAATAATAAATTAAATCCAATTAAAATAATGTATTATCATAAACTTTCGTCCTAGCCACAAACCGGCAAAACAACTAAAGCGTTTAAACTACTAAAGAGTTCAAATTGAAATGAAATACTACTAATGTCGTTCCATGTGATGCGCGTCCCTTCTACGCCCGATAACCTTCCTCTAAACCTGTGGTGCGGAATGAAAAAGAAACACCACAGTACAAAATCAGCATTGAAATACTGGTAAGCAAACATCCAAACATGTAAAACGATGATGGATAGTTATAAACAAGACTCATTTGTAAGTAAGAGTTTTTCGCAAACACAGCGGTAATAAAGTGACTCTTGTTTCAAAACATAAGAGTTCCCAAATTCCAGAATATATTTCCAAACCAATTTCCATATTATTAGGAAAAATCCAAATCCAGTGTTAACTTCGTTCCGTTAACAAAACCAAAAATCCATTATTAATTCGTTGTGACGGGGGAAACCAAACCATCTCGCAAGCATCCAAGACCTTAAGTGTCGACACCCCCCAAAGAATCTAGCGTCCAGAGGAGTGAGTACAGGGAGCTATCCGGGGACTTGCAACCGGATTAAATAAAAATAAATTGAAACGGAAGACCGAGATCAAACCGTCCAATGCCAATGGTAACCATACCACAATAATAATAAATGTCCCCGCACAACTATTCCACTTTACGTATTAATGCATTATCATTAACATGGTGATATTTCCAAGAAAAGCATTTATCAAGTAGAAATCACATATTGCATGTCACGTCACATAAACACATTTTGAGACGTAAAGAAATCCAAGAATTCGTTTCGACACGAAAGAGATAAGCACACTAGGCTTGGCACATTTACTTACCTCAAAGCAAATTCCAACAATAGCAATCAATCAACGTACTCTACGTACTCGTCGTCGACGAACTCGTTACCTACACATAACAATATGCTAATCAAACCAATATTCTAGCAATATACTTGCTATACTAATTACATGCATATGATAGTCCATGGTTTAGGGTTCTAACACTTCCCCAACATCCCATTCAATTCATGCTCCAAAATAAGCTTAAAGCTTTGCTTCAAAATCCCTTATCCTAAAGTATACATAATCCATCATAACTCCACCAAATCTATTACTCCAGTTTCCCAAACAGATCATGGTCTAGAAACAGTTCCATTGGATTCAAAACGTTCGAAATAATAAGTTTAGCCTCAAACGGATCTTAATTTCGATTCCTGAATCAAAAGTTACACTAGTTTCAAGTTTCCAACTTCATTCAAAATATCCATACGGGAATTGTCAATCTTCATGAAACTTTTCCCCCAAGCATCTAATTCATCCTATAATCATACTAAACCTAATATAACATGATTCCCACATTCAAATCAGATTGTTATCCACCTAATATGATCATTCAAACTCCCAAACCATTCAATCAAACTTCCCTTTCAAACTAGGGTTTCTTCCCAACACTCAAGAACATGATAAACCCTAAAACTTGATAATCAATCCTACGAATCCATGAACAATGATCCTAACCATAACAAACTGAAATTTAAAGATTACATGCAACCTACATGAATCATGAACAAGTGATCACAAGATCAAGAGATCAACAAAAGAAAAGAGAAAAAGAAACGAAACAACCCAACCCGCTCAACCCCGCCGCCCCATGGAGGCGGACGGAGAGAGAGGCGGACGGCATAGGGAGAAAGAAAGAGAGAAAGGAAGAAAGAAAGAAGAAAAGAGAGAGAGAGAGAATTACCTCAACGCAAAAGAGAGAGAGAGCGGCGGCGGCGGTGGGTGGCTGCCGTCGGTCACAAGGGAGAGAGAGAGTGAGAGGGACGGGTAGAGGATGAGGGAGAGTGAGAGAGATTAGGAAAAATAGGAGAATGAGGGTTTTTATGAGAGTTAGAATTAAAATTAACCTCATAAGTAGGAAACCCTCTTGGATTAGGAAACTTTTATTGTAGGAAGAAATTTAGGTCAAAAGACACTTATTTCCCCTTAGTTTTGCCAAAAGACAAACACCTCCCCCAAACTCAAGTAAAAGACACTAAAACCTTTGATTAAAGTCACAAAGTTCCCCCCAAACTCTCAAAGCATTATAATTAACTCTCTATAATTACTTTAACTTCCCAATACTTGTAATAATATCACAAAATACCCGTAGTCACAAAACGGGGTATTTCAAATATAGGGTAAGATAATTAAAATTGGAAAAAACAATCGGGTTGTGGGTAGCTTAGGCGCTGGTCTTGCTGTCCCTTCGACCCTTGCCCTTGATATCATTTAAGAACATCTTTTGGTTGCTTGTTTGATGTTGCTATTCCTTTTATAGGGAATGGGAAGTATAAAATTAGAATGAGAATCTGGATTACGTACTGTCATATCTGAGGAGACAAGTCCTGGGGTCATTGGTAACAAATGTTACTCCTAGAATGAGGATTAATATGTGAACATTTAATCCTGAATTATGAGTAAAGATGAGTTATGTGTGTTTTGATCTCTATGTGGCTGATGAAATTTAGATTATTTTCGTGTATGCAACATTTGTTAAAGATTTGATGAATTTTGCTTCTGTACTATTGGAAATGGGCTATTGAAGTTGGACTGTGGGCTTTGGATGCCTTATTGGATGATTTTCTTCATCGCGATTATTTGTTTGATTTTAGCTTCGAGGACGAAGCTCTCTTTAAGGGGGGAATAGTGTAATACCCCGCCTAAATCCTAAGGGTAAATTAGTAATTTGGAAGTAAAATAAATAAATAAGTAAATAAATAAAAATAAATTTTGGTTGCGGATAATAAGTTGGGTAAATTATCGTGACTTTTATAAAATTTTCGAAAAATTACCTGTGAACGTTTCTTTAAATTTTAGCTGATAACACGGGTACGACCACCGCGATACTTGATAAATTTACTACACCCAATTACCCTAAGGAATGGTGCACCCAAACTACCACAAAACTTCTCCCATCTTCACCAACAAACTCCAGGATGTTCTACTACTTCCTTTGCCTTCACGGCAAAGAAAGTTGAAGCCGCCTCCAACATCACCGCCTCCTCTGGCACCGCCCCATCTCCTCTATAAAGTCAGCTCACTCTAGCACAGCGAACACCAGCAGCCATCCTCATCAGTCACCACCATCATCACCAGTTACCACCATCTTCTCCGCCGCAACCACCGCCGGGAACAACAACCCGAACCACCACCATAGAGGTTCTCAAACAAGAACACTCACTTACACAACTCTCTGCCCAGCTCTCTACTCCTCCCTGCCTCTCTTCTCAGCAACCAGCAGCAGCAACCACCTCCAACACCACAATCACCATCATCATCGTCTCCCTCATCTCCACCACCACCAACATTCGACGAAGAAGAGAACCCACCATGATACGGGTACGTATCCTGACACGGGCACGGGACCGAGACGGGGAACACGCGAGCGAGTCGCACCGGGCTATCTCAAGGACTACGTCACGAAGTAGTCACTTATTTATTTAATTGTTCATTCATTTAGTTATTTATTTTTTCGACATTGTTAAATAAAGGGCTGGGTTTTCTTTTCGGTTCTTTCCTGGCCCATTAGAGTGAACCGACTAGGTCTAGGTTTTTACTATTTAAACAGTTGTAGTCTTTGTTTTATTTTTATCAGATGAATTGAGAAATAATATCTTCGTTTGGTCAAACCCTAAAAGTGCCGTAGGCTCAGCTACGTGGTCAGTTTTTGACGATTTTCACAAAATCGTTACAACCCGTTACCTTCTCGGTAACAAATTGGTGCCTTCATTGATCTCACCGTTCTTGCCGGTGAAGTTCTCACGTCCTCCATGGCCGCCACCAAGGAAGACGACATCGCCAAATTGACGGAACAGATTCAAAACTTGGCGACAGCAGTTACCGGGTTAACAACAAGAATTGACGGAATGAGTACGCGCATCACGAACCTGGAAACTGGATTGGGACAACGCATATCGCAATTGGAGGATCGCGCCTCGCGATCCCCCAGCCCGGCGGCAAGCCCTAGAACAGCACACCAAAGTGCCGTCGACGAGGAGCTTGGAACGGTTCGCACCCGGCAACCACTGGCTTTCGCCGGCACCAACCAGGCCGACAACCGCCAGATCGGCGACCAGGACGGTCCCCCCAGATTCGTCCGCCAACAGATCCACGGTCCTGGCGTTGTTCCCGTCGCCGAGCAAACACAACAGACCCGTTTGGGTCCTCCACTCCAATCATACCCACTGACTGGAAACGCCGGCGATACCACCTATCTCCAGCAGCGCCGCCACGGCCATGGTCCCAACAACATTCGCCAAACCACTGCTGCGCTACCTAATGCCTGGGAAGAAGAAGACGTTGAAGACTATGTTCACCCAATACCCAGTAGAGGTTTTAACCTCCGGGTCCACAATACCCACCCGACCCGAATGGGTCTACCAAACCCACCTGGGTACAATACCCAGACCCGACAATTTCAAGGCACAAAACAACCAGCAGCGACATTGGGGTTCCAGCCACGACCCCGGCACACTGTTTTCGACAACACCGACGACGTCGGCTGGCCGCCGCAGGCCGCTACACGTCGACAGTATGGGGCTGTTCCACCTCCTCCTTCCGCGGCTGGCAACTACGTCGCAGGACGTCAACCGATCAATTACGACGCCGACCAGTGGGCTGGTGAGGCATGGTATGATGATGAGGACGTTGATTATTTTCCGCCGTATCCGGACAATCGCCACGGTCGTCGCTCCGCACCGGACCTGGACAGACACGGGCCAAAGTTACGGATGGAGGCTCCCCGTTTTTCAGGTATTGACCCGCATGTTGGAATTGTGCCCTAGAGGCAATCAATTAGTTGTGACAAATATATGGATTTACGATTCATTATGTTATCGATATGGAGATATGCTAACATGAATGAAGTCCTTAGAATATAAGGTGTTATATTCTTAAATATCCCTAGTCAATTATAATGATTAATGGGACAATCATCTATAGACTAGTATGGGGTTGGATTGATATGGAGATATCACGATCCAACACATGGGTATGCATTAGGAGTAATGGCATACTGGATGACCCACGACGAAAAGGATACATTAGATTATGTGAAGTCACAATCGCTTTTCGTAGTGCTAATATTATTGCAATCCTTGGACTTGAAGTCACTAGATACTCTAGTTGTGAAATATTGCGCTTTGATGTTATCAAACGTTACACCGTAACTGGGTAATCATAAAGGTGGCTATCGGGCGTGATAGGAAACAAAGCTTAGAGATCGTAGTGATGTAGATAGGATTTGTCCCTCCCACATAATGGGGGTAAATATCCACGGCCACTCGAGGGATGAGGCTTATTGAATGTCTGGCCAGACTCAGATAAATTAATATGGAGATATTAATGTTATCTGCAAGCATAAGCGTATTCCCAGGATCGAGGAACTATGGATTGGATATACGAGTGTGACTATTTATGTCTCGTGTCCAATCCGGATATGGAGACAAAGGGATAATGCAATATGACATATTGGGCACAAAGGTTTGTCGGGATCACTGACTATTTCTATTGGTTGGGTTGCATGGATGTGTTGCTAGACACCGCTCCATGTTAGTAATAGTTACTACCAACTATATAGAAACCTATGGGGTCACACGTCAAATAGAGTAGAGCTAGATTTGGGATTAATTAATATGGATTAATTAATATAAGGATCATTGTGCAACACCTTGCAAACTTAGTAGGACTAATTTGCAAGGAAGGGAATAGTTCTAGTCCTACTAGAACAAGAAAACTCTTTTATGGAAACAACAAGGAGTTGTTGGAGTATATAAAGGAGGCTCTAGGTTCCTTCCCACTGGATGAGTTATTATTAGTCATAACACAAAAGTGGGAGAGAGCAAAAAGAGAGAGCAAGACAAGGTGCTAGGGCCGAAACCCTAGCCACCCGTCCGCCCCCTACCCGACGGCAAAGAGAGGCCGCCCCTCTCTTGTGCTTTTGGTGATTTGTTGCTTTGATCTTCATCCCTCTTCCTCCAAGGTTCAAGCTAGCACTTGATTGAAGGAAGAATCTAGATCTCACCTCTAGACGTGGATCAACCGTAGAGACGAGGACATCATTCTTCGTGTGATCTCACAAATCAAAAGGTACACATCTTCTATGTCCTTAATCATGTTATGATGTCTCTTCCTGTGATCCTTGGTGGGCTTTGAGTAGGATTAAATTTGTTATTCCGCTGCGTTACCTACGTCAAAAACCCAACACCGCATACATGGATATTTAAGGTTCAAGAATATTATACGTATTATCGTATTCGGCCAATTGAACGCCTTCGATTAGTTGGTGTACTATTAGAAGGTGAAGCAGCTGAGTGGTTTTGCTATCGCCGTAACAATTACGGGTTTGCTAGCTGGACTGCGTTTTTGCAGGAAGTACAGGTTCGCTTTGATTCGAACTTTTATCATGACTATTTTGGGAAATTGGCCAAATTGCGACAGCAGACGACAGTACTTGCCTATCAGTCAGAGTTTGAGAAGCTGCTAAACAAGATTGGGCCCACCTCCGACGATCAGTTGATCTCCTTGTTCTCTTCGGGTTTGAAGGATCCGTTGGGCCGTGAATTGGGTCTACGCCAGTCCAGTTCACTCACGGAGGCCTTTTCGCTTGCTCGTGAGCTCGAAGCCTTTCGCTCTCCCGCGACAGCCCAGGCCATCACTGTGGTTCCGTCGGTTACGCCTACAGTTCCCCCAGCTCCGTCTCCTTCCACAGGGACTCGTCTTACACCCGCCGAACGCCAGGACAGAATGAACAAGGGTCTATGTTTTCGCTGCGGTGAAAAGTTTGTAAGTGGACATAAGTGCGCGGGCCAGTTCCGTCAGATGGAGGCAGGTATTCAGGGGACACCGCCAACTGATAATTTATTTGTGGAGGATGATGTTTCTGGTCTCTACAGTATGGTTAGTTCTGATCAGATCAGTGCTCTGCGTCTCGTGGGTACCATTCACGGTACGCCTCTTTCTGTTCTCATTGACGACGGCTCGGCGAAGAATTTCATCCACCCCAGTTTGGTCAAACAGCTCAAGTTACCAGTCCAGCCGACATCGCCGTTCATGGTTCGGGTGGGCAATGGGGAGTTCTTGTATTGCGACACCACATGTGGACAGGTTGAACATGTTATGCAGGGGTCTTCCTTTTCAGTTGAATTGTACGTCTTGGAGTTCCACGGTTCCCAGGTTGTTCTGGGCATGCTTTGGCTCCAACACTTGGGCGAGGTGATCACCGATTACTCCAAGAAGACATTATCATTCCAGCACAACGGCAAGCAGGTGGTTTTACAGGGTCTGACAGCAGCAGCATTGGCTTGCCATCGTTCTTTCTTTCGCCTTGAGGACAAGGCGATACTCAACCAGGGGGGAGTTGATACGGGTACGTATCCTGACACGGGCACGGGACCGAGACGGGGAACACGCGAGCGAGTCGCACCGGGCTATCTCAAGGACTACGTCACGAAGTAGTCACTTATTTATTTAATTGTTCATTTATTTAGTTATTTATTTTTTCGACATTGTTAAATAAAGGGCTGGGTTTTCTTTTCGGTTCTTTCCTGGCCCATTAGAGTGAACCGACTAGGTCTAGGTTTTTACTATTTAAACAGTTGTAGTCTTTGTTTTATTTTTATCAGATGAATTGAGAAATAATATCTTCGTTTGGTCAAACCCTAAAAGTGCCGTAGGCTCAGCTACGTGGTCAGTTTTTGACGATTTTCACAAAATCGTTACAACCCGTTACCTTCTCGGTAACACACCACCACCTATATTTCTCCCTCCTTTGAGCAGCTCACTCTCTCCCTCTCTCTCCCTCATCTCTCCTTCTCTCTGTTTCAAACAGAGCAGCAGCAGCAGCTCAGGACAGCGGCCAAAGGCCGCCATTGCCGCCGTCGGAGGTCACGGCCGAGGAAACCCACGGGGTTCCACCCTTCACCTCCCTTCTATCTGTATCAATTCTCTCTTTCCCCTGTGATTTCGAACTCATAAATATTCAAAGACAGAGCATCAGTAGCCAGAGTCGCAGAGGACGCCGCCTCCAACGCCGAAGCACCATATTTTCCGGCGAGAGCTTCGGACAAACCGACCCAACGCCACCCAGGCCGATTTATCAGCTTAGATCGACTCCAGGAGGCTCGACCAGTTTACAGAAGGCCTTAGTCGCGCCCAAAAGTGACCGGGCAAGCCCCAACGACCATTAATTCCGGCGACAAATTCGCCGGCCTCGACCCGTCGCGTTACCCGACCGTTTCTTGCACTTCTTCAGCCAGGTACGCTCTAAATCTTCGTATTAGTTTATTTCAAGTGTTAAAATCATGTATTTGTTGCTGGATTTCGTGTTTGATCGGGTAAAGAAGAAGGGTTCATCGTTGGTGTATAATGGGGGCATGTTTTGTCTCTTCAGATACTATTGGGGTACTTTTTGTAGTTTAACTGAAATTGTTGGGAGGGGGCTGGCATAATTTCGATGTTATTGCATATACTATAATCACCTTGGTTATTTATAGTGTTTTACTAAATTACACTTCAAATTAAAAGTGTTTTAGTAATAAAATATACCTTGGGTTGCAATAAACCAATTTTCTTTGGGATACAAGCCAAATAGAAATATTTGGATATAAAGATGTTATTTCTCATCCGTTTAAATGGATACTAAGATTGAAATAGTTTCTTATAAATCGATTCTTTTGGGGTTATATCAATTTCTACAAATTTTAGTTACATTTCAAGTTGAATTAAGTTGTATTAATTAATATGGATAGAAATATTGTTAGATAAATATAACTCATTTTCTTGAAAATAGACGAAATTGAAATGCGTTCCGCAATGATATCCGATTGGTTTGAATAAATATTTTCTTGGAATAAGCTATTTTAAAGAGCTTTCTTGGTTACCTCAGAAGGAATGGGTTGATTGACAAACGATAATATTGTTATGAGGGAAAATAGATAAGCTTTGTAAGTATGGATTAAGTGATTCCAAATACGACTTGTTGGGCTTATATGAATTCATATTCGCTTACATACATAGATAATTGTGACCAAATAAGGGATTTCTTGATCTAGCTGACGGTTTCGTAGCAAGGACTACATCAATCTAGATCATGCTATCTATTGAAGAGAGTTTACATGCCTAGCGTTGCGTGTCTAGCTCATTTGTGTCATGATATAATTTCACATTTTGTCTCAGAATTAATTTTATGACTTACATGTAATACTTGAGATTTGGTTTGATATGAAACTATCGAAGAATGATAATATGTAATCACATAGTGGATAGAGATGTGCGGAAAAGCTTATTATTGACGGTACTGAACCGACATGTGAAGATTATTGTCGGTACTGAACCGGCCAGTGATGATTATTGTCGGTATTGAACCGGCCTGTGATGATTATTGTCGGTACTGAACCGGCCTGTGATGATTATTGTCGGTATTGAACCGGTCTGTGATGATTATTGTCGGTACTGAACCGGCCTGTGATGATTATTGTCGGTACTGAACCGGCCTGTGATTATTGTTGGGACTGCCCCGGCCTGTGATTATTATTGTCGGGTTTGCCCCGGCCTGTGATGGTTATTGTCGGCACTGACCGGCCTGTGATTGTTATTGTCGGAACTGACCGGCCTGTGATGGTTATTGTCGGCACTGAACCGGCATGTGATTGTTATTGTCGGCACTGACCGGCCTGTGATGGTTATTGTCGGCACTGACCGGCCTGTGATTGTTATTGTCGGCACTGACCGGCCTGTGATGGTTATTGTCGGCACTGAACCGGCCTGTGATTGTTATTGTCGGCACTGACCGGCCTGTGATGGTTATTGTCGGCACTGAACCGGCCTGTGATTGTTATTGTCGGCACTGGACCGGCCTGTGATTGTTATTGTCGGCTTTGGACCGACCTGTGATTATGGTGGTAAAGAAGAACTGGATTTTTATGGTAAAACAGAAATTCTATACTTGGATTGTTGGAATTAAATTGGAATTTTCAGATGAGGATTGGATATGAATTGAACACTGGTTCTTGGTGATTCCTAAAAGAATATTTCAGTTACTAGCTGTCTGTACTTCCGCTGTCACTGGTAAATGAGATTGGGAATAATACTTTCTGTTTGAAAACTGGAAAGGATAATCCAAGGAAGGAATCAATCCACTATCCTCTACCTCTGACCAAGTAATATTTTACGGTTTTACTCAAGATATATCTCATTAGTATTGTACATGTCTGATTATTGCTTACTCAGTATTTCATTACTAATTTTGAGACTGGGGTTCTTGTTCCTTTCCACCGCAGGTTTAGGAGCTGAAGACTAAGGTGTAGCTAGGTACGAGACTCACTTAGTTGGATTTCACCTTCAGTAGAAACTAGTTTTGTTAGCATGAATAACGTTGTAGTTTTGAAAACATTGGTGTAATATCTAGAGACATTTTGTGATGTGTATTATTATGTAATAAATAAATAAGTTGGGATGTTATGCTTTTGATTTCCGCCGTTACTTTTAGCATCGCCCTCCCGGTTCTGTCCGAGCCGGATAAGGGGGTTGTTGCACGTTGCATGACTCAAAAATAGTATTTTAGTGTATGTCTTCGATTTCTGATTTGATAACCAAAAATCGATATGCACTACTATTATGAGCATACCCGATAAAGACGCAATCTACTGTCTTTGGTCCAAGTTTCACCTTTTTAGGTAATGGTATTGCCACCTTTGCGAGACACCCCCACACTTTGAGGTATTTGTAAGATGGCGGTTTTCCTTTCCATAATTCATATGGAGTTTTGCCAACATTTTTCCGAGGTATCCTATTCAGGATGTGGTTGGCCGTTAGTAGGGCTTCCCCCCACAAGTTCTGTGGTAATCCCGAACTTAGGAGTAATGCATTTGGCATTTCTTTTAAAGTCCTATTCTTCCTCTCGGCTACGCCATTTTGTTCAGGCGAATAGGGTGCCGTAGTTTGGTGGATAATTCCACTTTCTAGACATATGTCCTTAAGTGGTGCCTCGTATTCTCCACCACGATCGCTACGCACCACTTTAATTTTCTTTCATAATTGATTTTCCACTTCATTTTTATAGTGTTTGAACATGTCAATTGCTTCATCTTTACTTCGTAGAAGATAGACATAGCAATATCGTGTGCAATCGTCTATAAACGTAATGAAGTACTTCTTTCCACCTCTTGTTTGAAGAAACTTCAAGTCACAAATATCCGTATGGATTAATTCAAGAGGCGTAGTAATTTTGTTTTCAATTGGTCGAAGTGATTTCTTTGTTAACTTTGCTTCAACACAAGTCTCACATTTATGAGACTTATCTACAGTTGTGTTTGGAAGATGTTCCATAGACATTAATTTCCGAATAGAGTTGTAGTTGACGTGACCTAGTCTACTATGCCATAATTTAGATGACTCAACCATATAAATAGAAGCGGCATCTTTATTTATAGCCTTAGTAGGCATCACAGTCATTACATTCAACTTAAACATCCCATCGCTAAGGTAACCCTTGCCTACGTACATGCCACTCTTAACTAGTACAATTTTCTCGGATTCGAAAACAAGTTTGAATCATTTCTTGACTAACACAGACCCTGACACTAAATTCTTGCGAATTTCGGGAACATAGAGTACATCGTTAAGCGTGAGAAGTTTCCCCGAAGTCATCTTGAGGGTGACGGTTCCTTTGCCTTCGACGGTAGAGGATGAAGAGTTTCCCATGTAAAGTTGTTCTCCGTCCTTCACCGGTTCAAAGTTGGTAAACATTGATTTTTCCGAGCATATGTGACGGGTTGCGCCGGTGTCGACCCACCACTCCTTAGGGTTGCTTCCAATCATGTTCACCTCCGACACCACCGCGGATAGGCGGATGCCATCATCTTTTTCGACTTCAGCAATATTGGCTTCGGATTTCTTCTTTGGATTCTTCCGTTTCTTTTTGCACTCGCTTCGGCGATGCCCGGTTTTCCCGCAATTATAGCACTTTCCCTTGAAGTCTTTATCTTCCGCGTCGGCGGTGTCCGAGTCGCGAGCCTTCCTTTTCTTTTTCTTGGAGACATGTTCCGCAACGTTGGCTTTGGATTGCACCATTCCTGTCTTGTCGGAGTTGCGGTTATCTTCCTCTATCCTTAGCCGAACAATGAGTTCTTCCATCTTTATCTCCTTGCGTTTATGTTAGAGATAGTTCTTAAAATCCTTCCAAGAAGGAGGCAACTTCTCAATCATGCATACAACTTGAAACGACTCGCTGAGAGTCATTCCCTCGGCATGGATGTCGTGGAGGATGACCTGCAATTCCTGCACTTGACTGATTACAGTCTTATTGTCAACCATGTTATATTTCAGGAATTTGGCAACCACAAATATGTTGGCGCCGGCGTCTTCGGTTTTATATTTTTTGTCTAGTGATTCCCATAGTTCCTTAGCGGTTTTGGCCACCGAATATACACCATACAAAGTATTGTCCAAACCGTTAAGTACATAATTTTTAGCCAAAAAAATAGAGTGATTCCATGCATCTACCGCCGCTGCAGTTTCCTTGTCAGGATTTTCTGGTAGTGCAGGAGCATCTTCCCGAAGAAACTTCGCCAAGTTCAAGGTCGTCAAGTAGAACAGCATCTTCTGTTGCCATCTCTTGAAGTCCTTCCCATTGAACCGTTCCGGTTTTTCCCCATGGCCATTGATCATGTTCGGGCCTGTTTCAGGGGTGGACTGACTGGTACTCCCAGTTTCGACCATCGCTGAAATTTGCAAAGCAAAAGTCAGAAACTGTAACGCAATGAGTACTATTAAACTCTTTGCAACACTGTTTTAATAAGTACTATAAAAACTCGTTAAAACAGTAATCTGTGAGTACTATTAAAACTCTCAGATTATGAACAGATTGTATAAAGCAGTATAGAAGTTTGGTAAAACCAGTTTCGACAAAATAAGCCTTAAGATTGTTGGAGGACAATCGAAACTGGACCGGAAGAAGGGAAGAAGAAGAGAATAAAACAGAAAAGAAACTGTAAACAAATGCAGAAAATAAATACTTACAGAGTATAGAGAATCTGCTGATTAAGTCGGAGATGATCTCGAGCATAGACTCGATGTCCTTAAGGCTTATTTGCCCCTTACGGTACTGCTTGTTATGGAGCAAACGCCTCGCAGGATAATCGCCTCACCGTGCAGTTTGTCAGTACACTCGCTGCACCCTACGAACCGCAATGGTATGGGAACTCTCTCTGGAAAAGGCTACAGGTTGGTTGGGTAAGTACTGTCTGTTGTGTGAGTTTCTGGAATCTGGTAAGTGTGTACAATTCGTTGGGGACGCCTGCTATTTATAGCAGTGTTGGAAGAGCGGTTGTAACCGTTTATGGCAGTTCAACTGTCTGTAACGGTTGCAACTGTTCGGTTTGAATTTGAAAATTCGTTCCGTTCAGTTTGAATATCAAAATTCGTTATGTAAAAGTCTGGACTGAAAAATTGAATCCAAATTTGGTTTTGGGCCCAAAAAGTTAAGTATGGGCTTGACTAACAAATCAGCCCAACCCACACCACGCCTCGCCACGTCACGGCCCGGCCCGTGCCTGAACCCGAGACCGAGCCGATCCGGCCGGACGGACGGCGGCGGCGGCGCGCGCGCGTGTGGTGGTTCAACCTTTGTCTAGGTCCTCCCTCCTACACTAAATGTGTATCACCCAAAGGGCGTGCCCTTAAGGCCCTTAAGGTGCAACCTTGGAATATTTATGCAACACTTTGTTGCTCTACATGAAGATGTGGGACACTTTTCTTCAAGTGTTTCCAACATCTCTACATCCCACTTTCACACATGAATTTTTCATTCATCCGAACACTATTTTGGACGAAACAAAGTGGTAGGATTATCTCCTAGTCGCAAGGATTCCATAGCCACTTTCGGTTTTCCAAACTGTTAACCCGACTTGTCGTAAACCGGGTTAAAAGTCGACCCAAAATATTGTGTTTCCAACATATAGGTATCGCACCTAAAACAGTTCAGCTCATGTCTTGAAATAGGTGTTTGAGGGCCATCCATTAACTATGCCTCTATCCACATGGTGACCATGAAGATAGATCTCTGCAACATTGAATCATCTAATTCTGATACTAGTTTCACATGATATGACAAGATGAAGTGAAGCATGTCCTTCATTCTCATAAATTCCTCAAGTTGTGTAGTTGATTTCTTGACTTTCCGTTTGATATCTGGTTTTGATGACAACCATTCACGGGCCCATTCATTGCGTGGATTGAGGGAAGCATGATGTGCTATTGTTGAACTGCCATATATGCTGTCATATGGAACCCTTTCAATATGTCGCCAATCCATTTCATGAGAGGGAGGTCTAGATATTGTGTCATATGGAAACTCTTGAAGAGGTGAAGAAGCTAATTTGGTTGAGGGATGGCTAGGCTTGAATAATGGCTTTGTACGCGGAGGTGGAATCTTTTTAGGGACTTGAGATGGACGCACAGGCTTGAGGGCTTTTACATTGGGAAATGGATATTCTAAATCTGTTTCTGGTGATTCTTTTGACATAGAGTATAAATACCTCTTACTATCCTGAACAATCTGTGGAACATTCAATTGGCATTAAAGTGTAGTACTGCAAAAGTTTTTTAAGAAAATACTCGTGAGAAACATCTGGAAGTATAACATGGATGACATGACTGAAGTATAGAAGATACCACTCTGTCCCTACTCTTTCTTCCCATGGCGGCTTGGCTCGGAAATTAAGAGTAGGGACAGAAAAGACCAAAATACCCATGTGAATATTTGCAATTCCAAATTTTGTCCCCTCTATCTCACCACCACCACTACCACCAGCCAGCCACTTATCAGCTCCACCGCCAGCCACCATCAACACCACCAGCCACCATCAACAGACTGACAAATTTAGCATGAACACAACCAGATCTGGTAAAAAATTTGCAGATCTAAACTCATAATTTATAGATCTTAGAAAATGCAAAATGAAGAAGAAGAAGAAGAAGAAGAAGAAGAAGAAGAAGAAGAAGAAGAAGAAGAAGAAGAAGGACGGAAGACAGGAAGATCCCTCGATCTGCCACTGCCACAGCCCATTGTGTCCAATCGCCAAACCCATCGCCACCGCCGGGACAACCTCCGTCGCCATCTGAACCGCTGGACAACCTCCGTCGCCATCGTAGCCACCGGACGACCTCCGTCGCCGTTTGTAGCAACCCTTCGACCTCCGTTCCTAGCCGCCGTTCAAACTGTCGTAGCCACCGTTCAACCTCCGTCGTAGCCACCTCCATCGGAGTCGAAATCTTTGGACTCTTCACCGCCGGTTGTCTATTTCTGCGGAAGAAGAAGAAGAATCACAGATCTGAGAGAGATAGAGAGAGAGAGAGAGACTGGTAGAGATAGAGAGAGAGAGCACAAACCTTTACCTGGTTGCCGTTGCCTTCGCCTTCGCCGTCGCCGTCGTCGCCGTGTTCTCCGTCAATCCGTCCGTCCGTCTCCTCTCTCTCTCTCTTTCTGTCTGTTGTGTGGTGGGAGGAAGCTAGTGTGGTGTGAGGAGAGTAGATAAGGTTTGTGTGGTAAATTGATGTGGTTGGGTGAATGGGAAATGTAAGTGAGGTATTATTTGAGAGGGTAGTTACGTCATTTTAGGTGTTTAAGGTTACCCAAAAAGGAAATGGGAAGAAAGAGGAGGGACGTTCCAAAATAGAAATTGGGAAGAAAGAGCAGGGACGGAGTGGTACATCATTTAAGAACTAGGTGAAGCAAGAAACAGATACATACCTATCCAAGCCCGGCCATTAGCAGATCACCGATTGAACCTCAAAAGATCTCTTCATACTATCTTCACAACTGTATCTCCATCAAAACAACTGAAGGGACACGAGGATGGATGGGTGGTGGATAGAGCTGCATTTCGGTTCGGTTGATCCGGCGGTTCCGGTTCAAACCGAACCAAATTAACCGAGTATGGAGGACCGAGGAACGAACCGAGAACCGTGGGACTGAAACCGGACCCTACCCCGGTAATATTCGGTCTCGGTTCGGTTTAGCAGATTTCCGGAACCGGAACAGACCCGGAACCGAACAGAGAACCAATTCCCAAGAATTGGGAATAGCCGAGGACACTCCGCTAGATGTGGACGAATAGTTAGAAAAAATAAGTTCGTATTTCAATAAGTTCATTTCAATAAGTTCGTATGTAAGTTAGAAAAAATGTAAATAATTGGTAGTTCAGTGGGTGCCAACCTAGTGGGGATGTACTTAAACTATAGTGATGTAATTTTTGATAATTTGTCTAATTTTATGTTTTTACATTAATTATTTGCCAAAAACAACCCAAAAACAAGGAGAAAAAAAAAACATGTCAAGACCCGGTTCAGAACCGGAACCGAACCGGTTAACCCAACCGGTTTCGGTTCACGGTTCCAGTCCAGTTCTGGATATGCCCAAAATTCCGTTCCGGTTTAACCGAACCGAAATTGTATAAATAACCGACTAACCGAAACTGACCGGTTTGGCTTCCATCGGTTCGGTTCCGGTTTAGCTCTAACCGAATATGCAGCTCTAGTGGTGGATGATGATGATGAATGGGTACTATGTCAATCCGATAAAGCAATAGTTGATACAAACTGAAATTGATAAAAGAAAAAAAGAAAAAGAAAATAACATACTTACCAAACAACCACCATAGGAACTTGTTAGGCAGGGGGAGAAAGCTATAAATCACCACACCATGAGCTAGTAAGAGATGTTACACAATTACGGTATTAAACTGTTATCCTGACATTGGTGTTTTGGAGTATAATGTTACAATTAATTTCTCAAAGCTTGGACCTTCTTACTACAAACCCGCACATCTAAGCAAAGCAGGTTAGCAAAAGGCATCTTTCAAGTCTTCCATCATGCTGTGTTACCGTAAAGGTAACGGGTGACGATTTTGTGAGAAATCGACAAAACTCCCAAGTAGCTTATAGCCTACCGCGCTTTTCCTAACAAATTAAGGTTTGATCAAACGAATAAATCTTTTCTTTTCAATTCATCTGATAAAAATAATCAAAAGACTACAAGCGTATAAATAGGCAAAATTAAACCTAACCCTAGACATTTACGGGCTTGACAAAGCCCGATCATTATTTAACTAAATAATTAACTTAAATAACTAATTAACTCTAAATAAACAATAAAATAAACACTACTAATAATCGTAATAATAATAGTCATCGAAATACTCCGGCTGGTAACGGTATCGCGATGTGGTGTGCGGATATCTTCCCGTATCATGCTGTTATTTTAAGTACGCTATTTTTTAATCCCTGCAAACAAGATGTCTGCGAGAGTTAAAAAGACACCAAATAATTTTTTAGGCTAAATTGCACCGGAGGTACCCATAATTTGAAAAAATTGTGAATTAGGTACTCATAGTTTCAATTTCAGCGCACACGGTCCTACACTTTGAAAATCCATACAATCAGGTACCCAATCCCAACTCCCGTCAAATTTTTTGGTGGATCTGTATAAGAAGACTATAATAACCTCTCAATATCACATATAAAGTTTGTAAATTTATAATTGTTATCGTCAAATGTAAACTCTATACAATACCACAATTTTGTTTTTAATTTTTTTCCATTGTCATGAAAATGAAAAATCTATTCACCTAAAGTATATTTTTTATTAATTACAAATATCCATCTACCCTTAATCCTCGAGAGCTAATTGTAATTTAAAAAATAAAAACACTTTAAGTGAATATATTTTTCATTTTCATGAAAATGGAAAAAATTTAAAAGTAATTTTGTGATATTTTTGTATAGATTTTGTACTTGAAGGTAACAATTGTAATTTTATAAACTTTATGTGTGAGATTGAGAGAGTAATATACTTTTCATATACGATTGCGTCAAAAAAATTGGACGAAGGTTGGGGTTGGGTACCTGATTGCATGAATTTTCTGAGTTTGAGACCGTGAGCGCTGAAATTAAAACTTTGGGTACCAAATCTACGGTTTCTTCAAACTATGGGTACTTCCGGTGCAATTTAGCCAAGTTCTATCATTTTAGTTGTGTGTAACTTACAGAAACCACCCCTGTGGTTTGGTGAAATCGCTATTGCTACGCTGCATTTAGGCAATCCAAAAAGACACTCCTACCTCACGGTAGTGTTCCTAGAATTTCATTTGGTTGTTATCTTCAATTTTTGGTCACGAGAGTGGTGGTGGCGGTGGTGCAAACGGGTGTGCTGGTGGAAGTGGGCTCCCAACCCACAGAAGACATAGTTGATAGACACACCTGATATACTACTAAAAACGGCATCTAAAGTAATCTAAGACTGAATGAAAACAAGAGCATCTATGAAAGACAGGAGTATATAGAGTCTAAGAATCAAACGGCGTTTTGTAAAATTTGTAAATAAGTTTGGCCCGTAGAAGTACAAGTGAACGGTGCACCTCAAGTAGTGGGTTTGGCTATATCCCCACCGTTCACATTTTTATAATAAATATTCACTATTCAGGAAGAAGAAAAAAAAATGTATAAGGATAATTTATGTAGATTGCCTTCATGAAGGGGTAATGAGTGTCCTTTTAGTAAATTGTAAGGGTAAGACGTGTAAATTAATTTCCTTCTAAACCAATTATTTATTAAATAACTAGTCTAAAACTTCAATGATATATTTATTTTCTTATTGATAATTAACTTCAATGCTGAAAGAATAGTTGACTTTAGTTATTTTGGGTGTGCAGGTTGCTTCCAAGATCTGTTGAGAGTGAATAAAGTAATCCCACTTCATCATTTGATGACATTACATTGACTTTTGTTTCGGTTCTTCTTATCAGTTTATTATCAGTTTGGAACTTGTTTATGGTTGTTAATATTTTGATTAGCTTTTGTGGGTATTTTGTTAAGCTTTTGGAACAATGGTTTGTTTTGGTGAGGCCTGCTTTGAGGGTTTGAGGCCGTTCAGTTGCTAGTCTGGGTGTTTAAGTAGTGTCGTTAAGGTAGGTATCTATTTAGTCATCGGTTTGGCAAGCTTTGTATTTGCGTTTTATATTAATGAAGTTCTATTTGATCCGCAAAAAAAAAATGCTTTTGTTACTGGATGACTGTTCCTTTTCAAATTGTTCAAAACGGGCACCGCGGATGAGCACAACGAAGAATATATTCTTTCAAAACTGGGTTCCATTACAGTAAGAATGGTGGTTGTTTGACTGTGCCTTTACTATCAGCAAGCTATGTAATTCGTTCTCGTTTACATAAGATTATTGGGTAAAAGACAAAAACCACCCCTTGAGTATGGGGTATATACAAAAAAACCTCTCGTGTTCAGGGATATACGAAAACCACCCTTGTGAAATAACAGAGGTAACGATGATTTAACGGAGGTATGAAAAGTCAAAAATACCCCTGATATTTGACGAAATTACCCTACTATAAGTTCTATTTCATTTCCTTCTCCCCCCATTTCTTAACCCTAAACCAAACCTTATCCATTTTTCTTTCTCTCTCTTCCTCCTCCCTTCTCTCCGGACACACAACCCACCTCAAGAACAACTGCTTTCACCAAATCCAGCCTGATCTCTTCCTCTTCCTCCTCTCCTCTCTTCTCTTCTCTCCCGACACAACCCACCTCCACAGATCAATATCTCTCTGTACCTCCCGTCTCTCTCACAAATTCTAGATCCAGAAAGAAACACGAGAGAGAGAGAGAGAGAGAAACTGCCGCGGCGAGCCAGAGGTGGATGCCCTCCGAACCAGCGACGATGGTGGCGCAGAACGCCTGGGTGGTTGCGGATCTGGGATGCTTTCCGAACCAGCGACGGTGGTCGTCCTTCTTCTTCCTCGTCCAGCAACTCGCAGAAGAACCCCTTCCTCTTTTGTATTAGGAGGAAGAAGGGGGAAAAGAACCATCATTGTAACACCCCTCGTTTCCCGAGCCTTCCGTTCCGGACCGGAGAGCCCGGGAGGGTGCTACTCAAAGTGAAATGGCGGAAATCGAGAACAAAACAGTTCCATAGTTATATATTACAAACCATAATTGTCTTAAACATGAAACATAACATACTATTAAACAAGATGATTGTCTAGGTGCGTCTTTTATTTAGTACTAACATAACTAGGTGAGTCCGCGATCCCTTAAGCCGAGCTTCCTTCACCTAGACCTGCGGGGGAAAGAAACAAGACCGCAGTTTTTCCAAAGTCAGCAAGAAATGCTGAGTAAGTAAACACCCCAACGTGTAAACAGATAAGAGGCATATTTTTATTTAAAAAGAACATGAATAGTTATAGGGAACTAGGTACACGAATGTAATGGACCAAACCTGAGATGTTATAAATTTTCGATATCCTCGATATGCTATTATTTCTGATTTCAATGGAATACTTTCGCATTCATAAATTCAGCCCCTCTTAGGGGGGTATACTCCCATAATTCTGCCCCATTAAGGGGGATAAGTCCATAAATCTGCCCCACTTCGGGGGATATACTCTCATAACACTGCCCCAATAAGGGGGATATATCCAAGTACAATACTTCTTTTCATTTCTCAGAAAGATTCACGATTCGTAATTAATGGTGGCGGGAACAAACCAATCGATCACAATACACTTTTGAAGGAATCATTGAGACACATTGTCAAAATTTCAAGTCAAGCACGCATGCCATAAATCATATTTTGAGACGCAAAAATCGTAAAAATATTTAGACACGAAAGGAGGACAGCACACTAGGTTAGGCATGTGTACTCACCTCGAGTAGCAAGACAATTAGCAAAGCAAAACCTCTACGGATAAACGAATCCCTCGTCTACGAACTCGTCACCTACAAATTTATTATTTCTAAATTAATTACAAATCCAAAATGTGCAAGTATGCTATGCGAAATTTCTCTAAGTCTTATTTGAAATTACTCCCCATTAACCCCATTAATTATTAGCATGTACAATTATATTTTCTCATAAAATCACTATTTATATATATATATATATATAAATACTAACTCTTAAAATTTATTAAGTAATGAATCGCATATTAAATTTATACACTCTAATACTTAGTAAATAAAACAATAATCTGTTTTACAACACATTTATTTGTAAGTGACCACAAAAATTGATTCTACTAATTTAATTATTGCTAATTATTTATTGTAAAATATATATATACTATTAAATAATTAAACTCATAAATAAAACTCACAAAAATGTTTATTCAAATAAAACAAGTGTTTAGTCTCACACAATTATAACTTAATTTTGGAGAAATCAATATCTAATATATATAATAATAAGGCTTTAGCTATTTATAAATAGAGGATTTTTCCTTTAAAAGTAATTTTCCTATTTAACTTTCTAACTTATTTTATTTTATCAATTTTGAACAAATAACATATTTACTAAAATCACATATTTATAAGTACTTGAAATATTTACTTAGTCACACTAAATTATATGATTAAATAAATAGATATTTTATCTTTCTTATTTTTCAATAAAACAACAATATCTCATAAATAATACATATATATAATTTTAAATAGCAAAAATATCTTTTATATAATTAAAACAATAACTAGAAATATTATAAATAAATCCTAATACAAAAATGCATTTTTAATTTTATATCATATTCGCAATTTGTGTAAATACTAAATAGATCCCCAACTTTTCATTAATGACAAGAAATAACCTCCCAATAACCAAAAACAGTTTCAACATGTTATACTAGCCACCCCTAACTTTTCTGAAAATACAAGAACAACCCCCCAACATGAACAAGCATGGATCCAACAACCCGATTCGACCTAGAGCTAATAAAATCATGTTTTGATGATCAAAAACAAACTAGAGGGTGATTTAGAAGTTATCCACACCAAAAATCGCGAAAAACGGTCGAGATTCGGGTCAGATTGAGTTTGCCGTCGAGGTGGCCGGCGGTGATGGTCGATTCCGGCGATTGAGGCGTCCTTTGCTTCGATTGGCACCGGCAAAAGCGTCCTCGGGCCTCAGGGATTCGTCTGGGACTGATTTCGGGGAATGGGTAGCGCCGGGTGGTTCGGGTCGGGCTTCTCGCCGGCGTTAATGGCTGCCGGCGGCTTGTGGGTGGCTCTGGGCTTTCTGCAGCGATGGGCTGCTACTGTGGCTCCTCCTTGGATCGTGACAGAGAGAGGATGATGGTGGTGAGGTCGAAACAGGGGGAGACAGAGAGGTGCAGGTGGTGGTGGCGGTGTTTCTCGCCGTCGGGGCTTCGCCGGAGATGGCAGCGGCTTGAGCCGCTGCTATTTCTGCTGGGTTTTTCGCCGGAGGGAGAGAGAGAGAGAGGGAGAGAGAGATCTGGGGAAGGGGCAGAGAGGATCAAGTGGTGATGGTGGTGGTTGTTCACCGTCGGGAACAGCGGCGGCCTTGTGTCGCTGCTCTGTTTTCGCCGGCCCAAAACAGAGGGCAGAGAGGGAGACAGGGAGAGAGGTCGGGGGTGGTGAGAGGGAGAGAGTGAGGTGGTGGCTGTGGTGGTGGAGTTGGTGCCGGTGGTGGAGGTGGTGGTGGTGTCGGGTGAGAAGAGAGGGAGGGGGCTGCTGGGTTTTTTGAAGGAGAAGAGGAAGAAGAAGACAAGGGTCTTCTTGTTATGTGAGAAATTCAACAGTATGTGGTTTGAGTAAGCTGGTGAAAAAAGTGTTTTCAAAATTTTTTATTATTTAATTTATTTATTCATTTTTATTTGTAGTTGATTAATTAATTCAACTTTATTTATTCACCCTTTAGGTATAAAATTCTCTTCAAACTACAACTACCACCCCTTACATTAACTAGTATATCTTTTCTATAAATATCTCCCCAATTCGCATTTAAACGTCACGAATTGCTAGTATTTTACCCGTATCAAAACGGGGTATTACAATCATGATGCGACGGGGTCGGTTCAAGCCATACCCTCCGGAATTTCGAACTGAACATGCCGGCGGCGGCGGAATTGTGCCTGGGGCTGAGCGTTGACTGCGGTGGGGAAAGTCAAAAAACCGGCGAGCGGAAGCCGAGATGCCACACCCGATGAAGAAGCTGCGGTTGTCATTGCAATTGGACGGCGACGATTCATCAGAGACTCAACAGATTTAAATAGAGATGAGTAGTTCTTGAATTTGATTTGGTGATGATCATTGATATACAACAGTACTCTGTTTTCCTTCATTTGATTTTCTTAATTTCTTTTTTTCTGGGTTTGATTGTGGATATGATGGAATTGGTTGATTTGATTCGGTAGAGATGAGTAGTTCTTTCTATCTTTCAGTGAATTTTATTTTCAGTTCTCAATGGGTATCTTACAGATTTGTTATACAATTTATTATTATAAATTTATTGAAGAATTGAATACAGAGCAGAGACAGTGGTTTAGTTATGGAGGTGGCTTGGTGGTGGAGGAGTGGTCGTGGTGGAGGAGGAGTGGAAGGTGTGAAGGCAACAGTAGTAACCAACCTCTAACCAGCCATGTGATAGTTTGCCTAAAATTTGTTCCTCTTTTGATAATTTGGGGATTGATTCTTGGACCAGACTCATCCATTATCCCCTTCTTTATTGTTGTTTGTTAGTTTGTTTATTTTATTTTTGTTTGTTTTGTTATTGTTGTGACGGTGGCGGAGAAAGTGGTGGTGTTGTTGGTGGTGGCGGGGATGTGATGGTGGTGGCCAAAAACACCAAGAACACCAAGAACATGAACAAAATAAAACAAAAATATACACATAGGGGCAAAATGGTCATGAAAAAGACAGATTGCACCCCCACACTAATTGATTGTAACAGAAGGGTGCTTTTCGTCTAACGTCCATCCACTGCCAGGGGTGATTTTTGTCTAGACAAGGGTGGTTTTTGTATATCCCTGAACACGAGGGGTTTTTTTGTATATTCCCCATACTCGAGGGGTGGTTTTTGTCTTTTACCCAAGATTATTTTGTTGTTGCCTGGTGAAAATAAAAAAACATTATTAATGTGGGTCACCCTTATTACCTGCTCTCCAGGGCCCATTCCTGGATTTACCTGATCCCTGTGAGGGCCTATGGTGTATGAGTGACAATTGAGCATGGTCGGGCCATAATTCTGTAGACCGGATTAGCAGTGGCGGAGCTACGAAACCAAACCACCTGTGACAAAAAAATAAGTCCAAGTTATAACAAAATATTTGATTCCACTCGTGCCAATAGTGTATTTTCATTAAGGTGCATAGGTTAAAAAACTACAAAAAAATAGGAGTACTAGTTAAGTCTAGTGCATTTTCATTAAGGTGCATATGTTAAAAAGCTTCAAAATAGGGGTACTAGCTAAGTTTTTTCAAAGTCAGGGGTGAAAAATTGCCATCCCTTGTCCCTTAGTCCATCCGCCCCTGCCAATCAAGTTTCATACCCGCTGTAACACCCCGTATTTTCCTGAATATTTTTGACGTATTTTTCTTACAATTTAAACAGTTACTTTTGAAATAATTAGCTAGTGGGGAGGTATTTGTATTTTTTTAAATAATAAATGGTTAAGTTGGGGGTTATAGATAAAGTATATGAGAACTAGGGGGATGTATTTGTCTTTTGCTAGAAAAGTACTTAGGGAGTTGTTTTCTCTCTCTCTCACTCCCGTACACCCCTCTCTCTCACGTCTCTCTCTCTCTCTCTTACCCTATTTCTTCTCCTCCTTCGGCAAACAACTCACCACCACCCCCGAGACTCCCTCCATTCCCCAACACCCTCACAACCCCCAACATGCTTCCCAATCCCCAACACAACTCTCCCTCTCTTCTCTCCCTCTCTCTCCCCGTCACCCTCCCTCTATATCTTCTTCTCCTTCTCCTTCGGCAACCACACCCGACCAACACCACCACCCCAACACCACCTCCATCTCTTCTCTCCCTCTGCCTATCTCACGGTCTCTCTCTCTCTCTTCTCTGGTTTGGCCGAAACAGCCCACCAAGCCACAACCCGCCACCATCATCAACCACCACCACTCCCGACGCCATCACCACCTCCTACTTCTCCACCCTCTGTCTATCTCTCCCCCTCTCCTCTGTTCTGACGACGCGGCAGCAGCAGCGACAATGGCTGCTGCCACCTCTGGCGACCCACCACCGCCGAGAACACCAAACATGACCGCCACCACCTCTAGCTATCTCCCTCTCTCTGCCTTCCCTCCCATCTTTCGAGCAACACCAGGAGAAGCAGCAGCAACAGCAGCGGCAACCCACTGCCGCTGCTACCACTGGAGAACCCGCCGGAGAAATCACCGACGGGAGCAACGACCACCACCTTCATCACTCTCTGCCTTCTCCCTCATATCCCCCTGACCTCTCTCCCATTCTCTGTACAACCACAGCAGCAGCAGAGGCCGCATAGCAGCGGCAGAAAAAAAACTCCGCCGCGACCTCCATGGATTCCGGCGAGTTCTTCGCCGGAGTTCAACCATGACGACCCAAGCTTTCAAACCAGTCCTATTTGACTCAGAGGAGTCCGACTAAGATGATGGAGGCCTCAACCGAAGCCAAGAACAGCCGGAGAAGCCCCGACGAAAGCTCCACCTCCGGCGACCCGACGGCGATCTTGACCCGTGCGAATTCTTGACCGTTTCTCGCGAAATTTGATATGGGTATGCTTGAAATCTCCTTATAAGTTGTTTACAGCAATCAAAATCGAGTTTTAAGGTCTCAAATCCGTGTTTTGATCATTAAGTTTGGGTGTTGTTGATTTGGGGGTTAAAGTGTCATTTTCAGAAACTTTTCAGGGGGGTTATAATGTAGTTTCAGAAACTCTGGGGGAGGCAGTTGACATTTCAAAAACTATTTGCAGTTTTAAATTTCAGATTTATTTATGAAATTAGTTTTTCTCTAATTTGATTAGATTATTATTTATAAATTAATAACTATATTTTTGGGGGAAAATATTATTAAAGAAAATATAATTTTGGGTTTATAAATAAGTTAAAATTAGTATTGTCTTGAGAAAAATAAAACGAGCTATAAATAAATATAGGTTGTATATTTGTTGAGATTGTATTAAGTTAGAAGCTCCGATTTGTAGGTGACGATTCCGTAGACGAGAACGAATTATAGGACGTGCTTGGATTTTGGTAAGTTAATATGCCTAGCCTCGCGTGCCTTTCTTTCATTTCGCGTATCGCGTGAGTTATTTGTGAAATTGCTACCGTACTTGATTTATTTGAGTTGTTTATTTGTTTTGAAATACTCCTCTTTGAAGTCTCGTTTGAAATTGGTATCCAAATCTAAATAACAATCCGAAAGACGAACATCTAAATGAAATATTTGTAAAAGTGATACCCCAAGACGGACCACGCCATTGGGTTGGAAGTACGAAATTTCAAATCGTTGCCTCGGTTACCAAGAGTAGCACACCGCTTACTTTTTGGTCAAATCAGAATATCTCTCTCAATCGTACCTCGATTATTATTATTTTTGCCACACCGGCTGAATCTGAATATCTCTCTCAATCATACATCGATTACTTTATTTTTATGCCACACCGGCTTTTTGTTTGGAGCTCCTTACACGATTCTACACTTTGAGTGAAAATTGGTAATTATGTAAAGTGGAAAGACGTTGTGCGTGGGTTTGTGCCATATCCCTGATACGATACATTTCTGACATATTGTGTTGGTTACTGTTATGAGATTATGAGATTATGAGGCTCTGACCTCCTTTTGATTATGATATGGTTATGAGGCGCTGTGATGCGAACCTCCTGTGATTGAGTTATGGTTGTGGTAGTGCTTTTGCACATATGAGAAAGAGGTTGTGGATTGGATATGGTCACGCCCCGTATCAACTAGTTACTAAAATGGATTTCTGGACTCGATTCATATCGATGAGAATATTATCTTGAGATTTAAAGTAATATTGTGAGTTGCTACTAACAGTGATTTTCCCGAGATGGACCAATTCTTCGGGTTGGAACACGAAATTTGAGATCGTTACGGAGTTTGACACACCAAATCAGTTGTGAACGCTTTTCCCGCGAGTTTTGATATTTATTATTTATCAGCGAATATGTTATCCCTGTCGTATGTCTCATCATCTGTTTACGTGCTATGGGTGTTAGCTTACTCAGCCGTTTGCTGACTATTTTCTGTAAAAATTGCGTCGACTTTTGCTATTTTAAAAACCGCAGGTTGGCTATCGAGGTGGGGGAAACGTTCACGACACTTTGGACAGGAAAGCTTGCTAGTTGGAAGATCACATAGTATATTATCTCACCTAAAAGTGTACTCCTTGATTTTCAAAGAATATCACTGTTTGTATTTATGGAAACTGTAAAAGTTATAATTTGAAGTTTTATGTTATCGATGGTTGTACTAGCTGTGAACCGACGATCCTTATCCGTTCCCAATGAGGCTCGTCACCTCGGGCGGAGGCATTTCCCTTGTTAAATAAGGGGAGTGTTATAGCTGGTATCAGAGCCGACGGTTCTAAGTTAGTACGACCCTTCGGTTTCAACTAAAAAGATTTTTCAAAATTAAAATGGATATAGGACAACTAAAACCGGTAATAAAATTGAACAAGCCGGGGATTGCGGGATAGCTTATGTCCTTATATGCTAAGTGTGCTTATGTGGGTCCTGTTAGCTTATCAGCTATTTGCCGTGATTGAATGTGATGCTTGCTACCTCCTTATTTTGTTTTGTCTGTCGAGACGTTAGTGTTACGCGTTGACTTTAGAACCTTTCCGAGACTTAGCGACCCTAGCTTCGAGGACGAAGCTCTCTTTAAGGGGGGAAGGATGTAACACCCCGTATTTTTCTGAATATTTTTGACGTATTTTTCTTACAATTTAAACATTTACTTTTGAAATAATTAGCTAGTGGGGAGGTATTTGTATTTTTTTTAATAATAAATGGTTAAGTTGGGGGTTATAGATAAAGTATATGAGAACTAGGGGGGATGTATTTGTCTTTTGCTAGAAAAGTACTTAGGGAGTTGTTTTCTCTCTCTCTCACTCCCGTACACCCCTCTCTCTCACGTCTCTCTCTCTCTCTCTCTTACCCTATTTCTTCTCCTCCTTCGGCAAACAACTCACCACCACCCCCGAGACTCCCTCCATTCCCCAACACCCTCACAACCCCCAACATGCTTCCCAATCCCCAACACAACTCTCCCTCTCTTCTCTCCCTCTCTCTCCCCGTCACCCTCCCTCTATATCTTCTTCTCCTTCTCCTTCGGCAACCACACCCGACCAACACCACCACCCCAACACCACCTCCATCTCTTCTCTCCCTCTGCCTATCTCACGGTCTCTCTCTCTCTCTCTTCTCTGGTTTGGCCGAAACAGCCCACCAAGCCACAACCCGCCACCATCATCAACCACCACCACTCCCGACGCCATCACCACCTCCTACCTCTCCACCCTCTGTCTATCTCTCCCCCTCTCCTCTGTTCTGATGACGCGACAACAGCAGCGGCAATGGCTGCTGCCACCTCCGGCAACCCACCACCGCCGAGAACACCAAACATGACCGCAACCACCTCTAGCTATCTCCCTCTATCTGCCTTCCCTCCCATCTTTCGAGCAACACCAGGAGAAGCAGCAGCAACAGCAGCGGCAACCCACTGCCGCTGCTACCACTGGAGAACCCGCCGGAGAAATCACCGACGGGAGCAACGACCACCACCCTCATCACTCTCTGCCTTCTCCCTCATATCCCCCTGACCTCTCTCCCCTTCTCTGTACAACCACAGCAGCAGCAGAGGCCGCATAGCAGCGGCAGAAACGAAACTCCGCCGCGACCTCCATGGATTCCGGCGAGTTCTTCGCCGGAGTTCAACCATGACGACCCAAGCTTTCAAACCAGTCCTATTTGACTCAGAGGAGTCCGACTAAGATGATGGAGGCCTCAACCGAAGCCAAGAACAGCCGGAGAAGCCCCGGCGAAAGCTCCGGCGACCCGACGGCGATCTTGACCGTTTCTCGCGAAATTTGATATGGGTATGCTTGAAATCTCCTTATAAGTTGTTTACAGCAATCAAAATCGAGATTTAAGGTCTCAAATCCGTGTTTTGATCATTAAGTTTGGGTGTTGTTGATTTGGGGGTTAAAGTGTCATTTTCAGAAACTTTTCAGGGGGGTTATAATGTAGTTTCAGAAACTCTGGGGGAGGCAGTTGACATTTCAGAAACTATTTGCAGTTTTAAATTTCAGATTTATTTATGAAATTAGTTTTTCTCTAATTTGATTAGATTATTATTTATAAATTAATAACTATATTTTTGGGGGAAAATATTATTAAAGAAAATATAATTTTGGGTTTATAAATAAGTTAAAATTAGTATTGTCTTGAGAAAAATAAAACGAGCTAGAAATAAATATAGGTTGTATATTTGTTGAGATTGTATTAAGTTAGAAGCTCCGATTTGTAGGTGACGATTCCGTAGACGAGAACGAATTATAGGACGTGCTTGGATTTTGGTAAGTTAATATGCCTAGCCTCGCGTGCCTTTCTTTCATTTCGCGTATCGCGTGAGTTATTTGTGAAATTGCTACCGTACTTGATTTATTTGAGTTGTTTATTTGTTTTGAAATACTCCTCTTTGAAGTCTCGTTTGAAATTGGTATCCAAATCTAAATAACAATCCGAAAGACGAACATCTAAATGAAATATTTGTAAAAGTGATACCCCAAGACGGACCACGCCATTGGGTTGGAAGTACGAAATTTCAAATCGTTGCCTCGGTTACCAAGAGTAGCACACCGCTTACTTTTTGGTCAAATCAGAATATCTCTCTCAATCGTACCTCGATTATTATTATTTTTGCCACACCGGCTGAATCTGAATATCTCTCTCAATCATACATCGATTACTTTATTTTTATGCCACACCGGCTTTTTGTTTGGAGCTCCTTACACGATTCTACACTTTGAGTGAAAATTGGTAATTATGTAAAGTGGAAAGACGTTGTGCGTGGGTTTGTGCCATATCCCTGATACGATACATTTCTGACATATTGTGTTGGTTACTGTTATGAGATTATGAGATTATGAGGCTCTGACCTCCTTTTGATTATGATATGGTTATGAGGCGCTGTGATGCGAACCTCCTGTGATTGAGTTATGGTTGTGGTAGTGCTTTTGCACATATGAGAAAGAGGTTGTGGATTGGATATGGTCACGCCCCGTATCAACTAGTTACTAAAATGGATTTCTGGACTCGATTCATATCGATGAGAATATTATCTTGAGATTTAAAGTAATATTGTGAGTTGCTACTAACAGTGATTTTCCCGAGATGGACCACATCTTCGGGTAGGAACACGAAATTTGAGATCGTTACGGAGTTTGACACACCAAATCAGTTGTGAACGCTTTTCCCGCGAGTTTTGATATTTATTATTTATCAGCGAATATGTTATCCCTGTCGTATGTCTCATCATCTGTTTACGTGCTATGGGTGTTAGCTTACTCAGCCGTTTGCTGACTATTTTCTGTAAAAACTGCGTCGGCTTTTGCTATTTTAAAAACCGCAGGTTGGCTATCGAGGTGGGGGAAACGTTCACGACACTTTGGACAGGAAAGCTTGCTAGTTGGAAGATCACATAGTATATTATCTCACCTAAAAGTGTACTCATTGATTTTCAAAAGAATATCACTGTTTGTATTTATGGAAACTGTAAAAGTTATAATTTGAAGTTTTATGTTATCGATGGTTGTACTAGCTGTGAACCGACGATCCTTATCCGTTCCCAATGAGGCTCATCACCTCGGGCGGAGGCATTTCCCTTGTTAAATAAGGGGAGTGTTAAACCCGCATTGAAACTGGTCCTTTAAAATCCATTTGCCTTACTGCCAGGACCAGACCCAATGAGCTCCAGCACGATTCGCCGGAACCCTGGACCTCCTTGAACCCGAACCAACCACCTATTCACTTTTCATTTCCTGTAGAAAAATTGCACGGGCAAGACCGCACGAGTGATTTAAGTAACAATCCAATCATCAGGAATAAATAAAAAATGGGGTAAATTGCAATTTACCCCCTTGTGGTGAGGGGGTTGTGGGTCTCAAAAGATGCAAAATGCATCCTTTATTGGTGCGGTGGGTGGTAATTTTCCATTAGTGAGGGTAAAAAGTTCAATACCCTTTGAGCATAACCATTCGTTTTCTCATCCCACCCTCTCTCTAAACTCTGCTCTCTCTTTTCTCTCTACGTATTCTTGTTCTCCTTCCTTCTTCTTCTCCAAATCTGGCGGACGACGAGGCGGAGGCGGTGTAGCTTCCTCTCCTCCGTCGTCTCTCTTCAAGATATGTTTGCTTATTATTATTTTGTCTGTTTTCTCCTCGGTCTTCCATCTTCTTCTCCTTCTCCTAATTCCCCTTCTCCAGAATTAGAGGCGGCAGGCGGCACGGCAGCAAGCAGCGGAGGTTCTTCCTCGTTCTTTCTTCACGCGGATCCGTTTTTAATTTCTTTTTCTATCTTTTATATCCTACCTTTCTCTCCAGTCACGGCCAAGAACTGGTTTCGTCCTCGTTCTTTCTTCATCCAGATCTGTTTTTATTACTTTTTTATTTCTTGGATTCTGTTTTCAATTCAAGTTCTTGGGTCTCTTGGTTTTCTCTCTCTTCTAATTAAAGATAGGCAGAAGGAAACAGACATTATTGGGTTATTATGCAACTGACTTTGGGTTCAATTGTCAAGAGGGTTTCAATCTGGATTTAATTGAGTTTATTATTTATTTATTTTTATGAAAGATTTGGTTTATGTTGGTACGGTATAATATTGGCAATGATTAGGACTGCAACTCGGGCGGGCTGGGCGGGTTGACGCCCTTGTCCAAGCCCGAGCCCGAGTTTAGTTGGGGTTGCCCAAGCCCAACCCAGCCCGGGTTAGGAGCATCGTCAACCCGTCCAAGCCCAAATTCGAACAATCAATTCGGGTTCGGGTTGAATTCGGGCTAACCCATTCAACTAATAAATTGACATAATTATCACATTCAACACAATTAAAATTGTCCCCTTAAAGTTAAGTTAATAACTTACATATAAAAATAGATACCGAATGTAGACAATTCAATTTTTTGTGACTATATATAGCTAGAGTGAATTAAAAAATTGTCCATTTATACAAGAGAATACTAGATATTTTGTTTAAAAAATCTATTTAATTGTGAACACAAACACAATTAAAAATGTCATTAATAATTAATAAAAAAATAATAAATTCTTGATCAATGTGCTATATAATACTCTCCAAATATAACATTTATAGGTGATGAATATACAAATCGGGCAATTCGGGCTAGCCCATTGCTTAATATCCGTACCCAAGCCCGACCCTAATTGTAATTCGGGTTGAGAATTTCTGCCCGAGCCCGTCCAAATTACTCAAAACATGTTCCCAAGCCCGACTTTAGTCCGGGCTGGGTTCGGGTTGGTCGGGTTCAGCCCGTCCAAGTTGCACCCCTAGCAATGATGATTGCTATCTGAGTTTGTAATACTTTTTTCGTAACCTATCTTTCTCATCGCTTTGACTTTTGACTCGTATCTTGGTTACTTTGACCGGGTAATTTGGATAGCAAAATGATCTAATTTTTTGATAATTTTTTCACCGTGATGTAGAGTATCTTTTACTGTTCAACACAACGCAAAAATTATCAAAAAATTAGATCGTTTTGCTATTTAAATTATCCGGTCAAAGTGACTTGGTGAATAGTGGTAAAAGTCAAAGCGATGAGAAATAGAAGTTACAGCGGTAGTAGGTGGTAATGATGAGACTTTTTCGGGCGGTAGGTGGTGGGTATATTTATCCTCATTTCCATTATCTATGCAATTAACCATTTTTGGCAATAGTTTCAAGACTGAGGGTATAATAGACATTTTAAGTGTGATTGTTAGTTTCAATGAAATCGCGCATAAACGAAACCACAATGAGACGTGTTGCATCATTTGAGACCACAGGGGGTCTTTTGCACAAACCCTAACCAGAGGGGGGTAAATTGCAATAAACCCTAAAAAATAACTAGTAAATCAAGTAAAAATAAGGAGACAATTTATAAATATCAGTGAACAGCGTCACTAACATGCTAGCCGATGATAACTGATTTGATATTTTTGGTACCTTTGTAACCTTACCACAGTTGGGCAAGTGAGTTGAACTCTTGATGGCTGTGAAGGTTTGTGAAATTGTCCTCTCTGCGTGATTTATACAAGGGTAAATACAAATAATTACAAATCAATCAGAACTACGCTAAGCTAAAATTATGCTATGCTAATTATGCTACGCTATTATACCCCCGCAGTCGGAGCGAGAGAGTGAAGTACGTTCAGACTGGAGCGGAACCTTTCGAATAACTGACGAGGCAGACCTTTGGTGAAGATATCCGCCTACTGAAAATCAGCAGGAATGTGAAGAACTCGAAGCTGGCCGAGATGAACCTTTTCCCGAACAAAGTGAAGGTCAATCTCAATATGTTTCGTGCGTTGATGCTGAATCGGATTACCCGATAAGTATACTGCACTAACGTTGTCACAATAGCAGAGTGAGACCTTCGGAGGACGAACCTTGAGCTCAAGAAGAAGATTGCGAAGCCAACACAGCTCAGCAACAGCGTTGGCAACGCCACGATACTCGGCCTCGGCACTAGAGCGAGAAACAGTAGCATGTCGTTTGGACGACCAACTGAGAAGGTTATCTCCGAAGAAAGTACAGAAGCCAGAGGTTGAGCGACGCGTGTCCGGGCAGCCAGCCCAATCCGCATCTGTATATTCCGTGAGACCTGTAGAGGTAGTAGCAGAGATGTGAAATCCGAGATCAAGAGTGCCACTGATATAGCGAAGCACGCGTTTCAACGCGCGAAAATGATGCTCTCGAGGATCGTGCATGAAGAGGCATATCTGCTGAACATCATAGGAGATGTCAGGACGTGTAAATGTGAGGTACTGAAGAGCACCGGCTAAGTTGCGGTAGAGAGTGGGATCATCAACCGGAGGACCTGAACCCGCAGTGAGTTTGGAGCCAGTCTCAACCGGAGTGCTAACGGGCTTACAACCCACCATCGAAGCACGCTGCAGGATCTCGGAAGCATACTGACGCTGAGAGAGAATCATACCAGATGCAGCTCGAGTGACAGAAATACCGAGAAAATGATGTAGGGGTCCAAGATCGGTCATAGAAAACTCAGTCGAAAGCTGAGAGATAACCCGCTGCACAAGTGTAGGAGAGGACCATGTAATGATGATATCGTCAACGTAGAGGAGGAGGTAGACAATATCTGATCCCTGACAGTAGACAAACAGAGACTCATCACATCTACAACTGGATAATCCCACAGAGCCGGTGAGAAAAGTAGCAAAGCGCTGAAACCACGCACGAGGTGCCTGCTTCAGCCCATACAGGGAATTACGTAACCGGCAGACATGATCCGGATGTTGGGGATCCCGATAGCCCGGTGGCTGGTGCATATACACAACCTCATCGAGATCACCATGTAGGAATGCATTCTTGACATCCAACTGACGAATGGGCCAAGCATGCGAGACAGCAATAGTGAGAACAGTGCGGATGGTGGCCGGTTTGACCACAGCGCTAAAAGTCTCATCACAATCAACACCCACTAACTGAGACTTGCCATTTGCCACTAGACGAGCCTTGTACCGCTGAAGTGTACCATCGGCCCGAAACTTGTGACGAAATAACCAAAGAGCCCGAAGAATGTTTGCCCCAGACGGGCGAGGAACCAACTCCCAAGTATGATTCGTGATCATGGCCGCAAACTCATCATCCATTGCAGCTTTCTAGTGTGGGTCCGAAAGGGCAGACACATGGGATTTGGGCAAGGGAGACAAAGTAGAGGGAGATTGAGCATGAAGGGTGAGACGGGAGATGGGTTTATGGATACCGTGCTGGGCTCGGGTTCTCATCTGAGGAGAGAGGGGTGGAGCCGGTGGGTTAGGAGAGTCTGGTGCTGGAGATAGCGGGGAGACCGTGACAGGTGGGGAGGCAGGAGGCTGAGGAGGAGGCTGAGGTGGAGGAGGCTGAGGTGGAGTCGAGGCAGCAGGAGGAGGTGCGGCCGGGCGACGAGTGTAGTGAAGAGGGATGGGTGGGGTTAGTCGAGAGGGAGAAGATGGGTTGTGAGTATGACCGGAAAAATCTATAGGAGGGAGACCATCATCAGGGTCAGAGACAGTATGTCCGGGAAGTGAGACGGAACCCGGTGTGGCAAACGGGAAGACATGCTCATCAAACGTGACATGACGAGAGATGTGAATACGACCAGTAGAGATGTCGAGACACCGATAACCACGAAAGTTCGAAGTGTAACCAAGAAACACACATCGAGTGGACCGCGGGGCAAGCTTGTGGGGGGACACAGCAGTAAGATTAGGGTAACACAGACACCCAAATGTACGAAGATGATCACATGTGGGAAGACGATTATAGAGAATGGTGGTAGGAATATCACCGTTGGAGCTTTAGTGGGGAGAATGTTGTGGAGATAGACAGCTGTGAGAACAGACTCAACCCAGAAGCGATGAGACATGGAGGCCTGAGAGAGAAGGGTACAAGATATGTCATTGATACGACGTATCATACGTTCGGCCTTGCCGTTTTGAGGAGACGTTTGCGGGCAAGCAAATCGAAAAACAAGGCCACTCGACTTGGCGAACTCATGAAACACAGAGTTATCGAATCCCCCCCCCCCCAAGTTTGCATTGAAAACTCTTGATGTTACGAGAAAACTGTGTACGCACATACGTGTGGAATTGTTTGAAGTGGGTGAAAGCATCCGATTTGATTTTTAAAGGAAAAAACCATAGAAAATGCGAGTAATCATCAAGTAAGAGAAGATAATACTTGAAATTAGATTTACTAGCAACAGGGGATGTCCAAATGTCACTATGAATAATGTCAAACGGAGCCACAGTACAAGATTGTGAAGGGACAAAGGGAAGTCTAACGTGTTTGCCGAGTTGGCATGCATGGCACAATCCGATCTGCTCAGTTTTAGTACAAGGAATGAAATGACTAGAGCTAAGTTGATCTAAGACGTGGCGACCAGGATGTCCAAGACGGTTGTGCCACACTGGGGCTGGAAGAATAGCAAGAGACTGGGCTGGAGAGGGGGACGGGGTGGAAATAATGGGATAGAGGTCGCCTGAACTATTGCTCCGAAGTAAAAGGGTCCCCGAGTGAAGGTCCTTCACAGAAAAGCCAGTCGGGTCAAACTCGATAGAGACTTTATTATCAATGGTGAACTGACGGACAGAGACAAGATTTTTAACGATGTTTGGAGCAAGAAGGACATTTTTGAGGTGTAGGGGTCGGGCTAGGGTAGTAATAGTCTGCTGACCGGAACCACACACTGGAATTTGCATCCCATTACCGACCATCATATTAGAAATTGGAGAACTTGATGAGACAGATGAGAGAGTACCTGTCTGAGATGTGATATGAGATGAGGCCCCAGAGTCCATGTACAAAGTATTGTCCGGAGCATTACGGGTCATGCCAGCAAGTTCCGAACTCATAGCAATAACAGAGGGAGACGAACCCGCGGTGGAAGCAAGAACCTGTGAACGCTGAGAAGGTCCTAGACCAAGAATACCTGACGTAACTGTAGGCTGAGAGGTTCCTGACTGTGTCCAATCCGTGTCGGGGGATAGGGACCCGACTGAGCAGTCGGGCACGATGGGGCAGGACACCACACCCAGCTGTCGTGAGGGGAGTCAGGGTGTTGCTGTGGGTGCTGCTGAGTTTGTGCCCGGCCTTTTCGTCCACACTGACGACGATTACTATTGCGTGAGCGTGCTTGGGGAGGAGAAACGGTTTGCTTGATGGTCGACATGACAAATAATTACAAATCAATCAGAATTACGCTAAGCTATAATTATGCTATGCTAATTATGAATGACGATTACTATTGCGTGAGCGTTCTTGGGGAGGAGAAACGGTTTGCTTGGCGGTCGACATGACGAATGATTACGAAGAGAAGCAGATTCTCACAAAAAATCTCACAAAACAATACGATCTGAAGCAAATTATTACTTTCTCACCACAGTTGAAATTCCACCCAAACAAGGTCAAACCAAACTGATTGTAAGGAGCCACAAAACTTAGCCACGCGGTGCTTGGAAAGTGACCCACAAGTTGATTTTAAAGTAGTCTGATATGCCACGATGAACCCACGAGTAGACTTCAGAGAAGTCTAATAGAATAATGGGATGTGAACAGAGGAGAGTAAACACTCCTCAAACGGCAGCAACAAAATATGACCCACGTAAGGTGAGTTTGCAATTGATGATAACCTTGAGGTCTTAATTGATGATAACCTTCAAACAAATTGAAGGGAGCAGATCGAGAGGAGGGGCGACGGCAACTACGGCAAGACAACAAAACCAGAAGAGGGGCCGTTGTTGGCGTGGTAGTAGAAACGTTGACAATAAATAGATCGTCAGTGAGATAGAAAAATCAATATGGCGGCACCGCTACTTATGCGACTGCTGCTGCTGATTTTCGGTATTCCGAACTGAGAGAAGCCGAGGGATCGTCAGCAGAAGCAAGAGAGAAGAGGCAGTGCAGCGATCGTTGAAGGGAGGGTGTCAGAATCAGAGTTGATTCTGACCTAATTTGAGAGATTGAGTGAGGGATAGAATTGAATTGCAGAAGAATTGGGGAAGAAGGAAAGAGAGAGAATGAGTTTTTGATTAATAATTTTCATAATACTCAACGTTTACAATCCGCCAATTATATATAATAGGTCTAAATATAATTAAGCTAACTTTAGGGTACTAATTGTAAATAAAGAAAATAGATAACTGCTGCCACGGTGTCATCCATGAGCTGGCGAGGGTGACCATCTTCTGCTGAGGTGGACCAATGAAAGGCTGCTGCGGTGGCTACTTAAATGGAACGGCATCGTTCCATGGACGCGCCCCTCTCAACGGTTAAAAGAAAATGGATGGCCAATATTAGATCATATGTGGCTCATCCAACGGCTACTGAACCTTCTGAGGAATTACCAAATGAACAGTAAAGTTACTGTTCATTTGGTAACCTGATCAATTTCAAATCCTCATAAATCCACCTCCATTCATGACAATGCATTCCCCTAACATGATTCATGTCCTCATGAATCAAAATTAGGGTACTGGGCCTTCAGGGAGTGATATTCTTCCCAGGTGGCTTCAGAAATGTCAGTATTAGACCACTGTACCAAAACCATAACAACTGGAGCATTTCCCTTCTTAATTAGCTTTCTTTCCAGAATAGCTATTGGCTCCACCAGCAGCTGACCCTCAGGGCCAACTTTAGGCAATGTGACAGAGCTGGTGAGAGCTGGACCCTTGGCTAATTTGAGCTGTGAAACATGGAAGACTGGGTGGATTTTAGATCCAGGAGGTAACTGTAATTTATAGGCCACCTTACCAATTTTCTGAATAATTTGAAATGGACCATAGAACTTGGCTGCAAGCTTCTGATTCTTCCTCAGCTGAACACTTGATTGTCTATAAGGCTGTAACTTGAGGAAGACCATGTCTTGAACTTGGAATTCTCTGTCAGTTCTATGCTTGTTAGCATAATGCTGCATTCTCTCTTGAGCTTTGAGGAGATTAGCTTTGATCAGCACCATCACCTTCTTTCTTTCTTCCATAAAGTGGTCAATATCCACATTCCCACTTGAGTTTAGCTGATGAAAGGAGAGGATTTTTGGTGGATAACCATAGAGTACCTCAAAGGGAGACATCTGCAGACTGGTGTGATATGAGGTGTTGTACCAAAATTCAGCTAGTGGCAGCCATCTAGCCCATTTGTGAGGCCTGTCAGAAGACATGCATCTTAAATAATTCTCAAGGCATTGGTTCAATCTTTCTGTTTGGCCATCAGATTGGGGATGATAAGCACTTGTGAAATGCAGCTTAGTTCCCAGAGCTTTAAACAGTGATCCCCAGAACTGGCTAAGGAAAATAGTGTCTCTGTCACTGACTATGGTCTCAGGGAGGCCATGGAGCTTATGTATGTGGTCTAGGAACAATTGAGCTACTTCATTGGCTGTATAAGGGTGAGTCATGGAGATGAAATGTCCATATTTTGAGTATCTGTCCACCACCACCAAAATGGTTGTTTTGCCTTCTGATTTAGGAAGTCCTTCCACAAAATCCATACTGATGTGTGTCCAAGGAGTGTCTGGAATCTGAAGAGGCTGTAAGAGACCAGGATAGGCCACATGTTCCACCTTCATCCTCTGACATATCTCACAGTGTTGCACCCATTCCTTGACTTGTTTGTGCATTCCCTTCCAGAAGAACAGAGTTGCCAATCTCTTGTAAGTGCCTTGTATGCCTGAGTGACCCCCCACACCACTGCTGTGAACTTCTTGTATAAGAGCAAGTCTTAATGAGCCATGATCTCCCACATAGATTGTGTTGTTTTTCTTGAGTAATCCATCCTTGACTTTGAGTTCACCCCCATTGAGAGGATCCACTGTTAATTGTGATAACATTTCAGTTGCCCATTTGTCACCCTCATAAGTGTTGACAATTTCTTGGATCCAATGTGGAGTGATAGCTGTTATGGCTGCAAACTGCACACTGTCTTGAACACCTTCTTGATCCATGTCATGTTCCTTCCTTGAGAGTGCATCAGCCACTGTGTTCAACTTGCCAGGTTTGAAAACAATCTCAAAGTCTAAACCCATTAGCTTGCTTAGCCATTTCTGTTGAACTAGAGTACTCACCTTCTGACCAAGAAGGAATTTTAAGCTGTAGTGGTCTGTTCTAATTTGAAATTTATTGACTTCTAAATAGGATCTCCACTTCTTCACTGCTTGTACCAAGGCTAGTAACTCCTTCTCATAAGTTGAGAGACCAAGGTGCTTGTCAGATAGAGACTTGCTAAAATAAGCTATTGGCTTTCCTTCTTGCATCAATACTGCTCCCAAACCCTTATAGCATGCATCTGTTTCTATGACAAAAGTTTTTGAGAAATCAGGAAGAGCCAATACAGGGGTAGTACTCATAGCTGTCTTGAGTGCTTCAAAGGCATTGTGTGCTTCCTCACTCCAAGAGAAGGCTCCCTTCTTGAGTAGTTGGGTGAGAGGCCTGGCTATCATTCCATAACCTTGAACAAATCTTCTATAATATCCAGTGAGACCCAGAAACCCCCTCAACCCCTTGAGAGTAACTGGAGTAGGCCAACTTTCCATGGCTCTTATCTTGTTAGGATCTGCCTTAACTCCTTCTCCACTAATGAGATGTCCCAAATATTCTATAGTGGTTTGTAGGAAGGTGCATTTGGACAATTTGGCATATAGCTCATGTTTCAAAAGCAGCTCTAGAGTGGTATGCAAATGCTCAATGTGTTCTTGCTTGGACTTGCTGTAGATAAGAATGTCATCAAAGAACACTAACAAGAATTTCCTCAGATGTGGTTGGAATACCTGATTCATGAGTGCCTGGAATGTAGCTGGAGCATTAGTGAGTCCAAAGGGCATAACCCTAAACTCATATAGCCCCTCATGAGTTCTGAAGGCTGTCTTATACATGTCTTCTTCTGCCATCCTTATTTGATGGTATCCAGATCTCAAATCCAGCTTAGAAAAGTAGTGTGCCCCATGCAGCTCCTCTAGAAGTTCATCTATTATTGGGATAGGGAACTTGTTCTTTATTGTAAGATCATTGAGCCCCCTATAATCCACACAAAATCTCCATGTCCCATCCTTCTTCTTGACCAATAGCACAGGAGAAGCAAAAGAACTGGTACTATGCTGAATCACACCATTGGCTAGCATTTCCTTGACCAATCTCTCAATTTCATTCTTTTGAACATGAGGGTACCTGTATGGTCTAAGGCAGATGGGTGTTGAATTAGGTTTGAGGGGTATATGATGGTCTTGTGTTCTTTTTGGAGGTAAGGATTTGGGTTCTGCAAACACTTTGGGGTAGTGCTGGATAAGGGTTTGTACTTCTGCTGCAAGTGGTGTGTCCATTTGTTCTTCTTGGATGCCGTATAGGTGTCCCACAATAACCCCTTCTTGTGTCTGACAATAAGCTTGTAGGGAATGGAAGTTGGCTGCCTTGTATGGACAAGCTTCTTCTTCTGCAGTGAGCTTCACTTGAGTGTCTCCTTGTGATATAGTAATGGTTCTTGTCTTGAAATCCATGCATACAGGACTGACTTCTTGCAGCCATTGCACACCCAAGACCACATCACAACCCCCTAATGGAATGACATGCATATCAGCTTGTATCTTTTGTTGTTGCAGTTTCATTTCTACCTTTCTGCAAATTTGTGTGCTGTCCATGTGATTGCCATTTGCTACTAACACCTTGAGAGTTGCAGGATTCATACAAGCTTGTGGTAGCTTAGCTGCAGTAGTCTTGTCAATGAAGTTGTGGGTGCTTCCTGAATCTATGAGGACACTCACTTTGTGCTTGCCAATCAACCCAGGAATTCTTAGAGTTTGGTGTCCCATGTTGCCAGTTATTGCATGGAGTGACAGCTCAGCTGCTGATTCATTGCATGTTTCTTCACCTTGTGGGAGTGTCATTTCTGTTTCTGGCATTGATAAATCTTGTTTGAAGCTGATTTCTGTATCTTCCTCCTCAGTTTCACTACCAGTTACCAAGAACAGTTGAGTCTTCTTACATTTGTGTCCTGGTGTGTATTGTTCTTCACAGAAGTAGCACTGTTTATTGGCTCTTTTCTCTTGCATTTCTGAAGGAGTCAACTTCTTGTAATTGGAGTAATTGTTGGCAGTGGTTGTCAATTTTGGTTTGTTGTCCCAAATGTGACTATTACTCTTGGGTTTCTGGTAAGTGGAGCTTGCCTTTGACCATCCCTTCATCATCTGTTGCACATCATCCATAACCTCCTTCTTCCTCACATTGTTGTTTACTTCTTGCATTCTTGCCATTGCCTTAGCCTCAGCTAGTGTTTTTGGTCCCAATAAGTAAACTGCACTTTTAATATCCATTTTGAGACCTCCCAAAAAACTTTTGAGGAAATATTGATCATCAGCCCAATGATAGAGAGCTCTAATTCTGGGTCTCATTAGATCAAACCTCCTCATGTAGTCTTGTACTGTCCCCTCTTGGCTAAGCCTTTGAAAATCTCCTAATACATTCTCATGACCAGGCTCCAAAAACTCATTGCAAACACTTTCACTAAACCATTTCCATGTCACATCTTCTAATTGTTCAAACTCCATTCTAAACCAAACCTCAGCATCCCCAGTGAAATTGAGAGAAGCTAATATTAGTTTCTGTAAATCAGATAATGGGTGGAGCTGAAAATATCTGTTAGCCTTCAACAGCCACCCCAAAGGATCCTCTCCATCAAATTTTGGAAACTCAATTTTTGGGATGGGAAGTGAATTACATTGAACAGTTCTATTTATGGAGGGGTTCAAATTATGGATACCTTCCTGGAATTCAGGGTTAATGACTGTAGGGGTTTGGCTGGTTGATCCCATGACTCCCTTGCCTCGCTGGCTAGCTGTAAGGGTCGATTGTCCTCCTGGTTGTCCCAGAATTGACTCACTCTGCGCCTTGTCTTTCTGGTTTGCCAGAAGATTGTAGCAGTTCATCAGCTTCCGGATCTCCTCCTTCAAACCTCCGATCTCATCCAGCTGTGAGAGTCGGCCATGGATGAGGTCCTGACCGCTGCGGAGCTCCTCAATTGCATCATCCACAGTTTGGAGATGGTTGCGTACATTATCCGCCGGATCTAGGTTAACATTCACACCCTTCCGAGCACCCATTTCTGTGAATTGAGGGCTGAGGAAGTGATGCTCTGATACCAATTTGTCAGAATCAGAGTTGATTCTGACCTAATTTGAGAGATTGAGTGAGGGATAGAATTGAATTGCAGAAGAATTGGGGAAGAAGGAAAGAGAGAGAATGAGTTTTTGATTAATAATTTTCATAATACTCAACGTTTACAATCCGCCAATTATATATAATAGGTCTAAATATAATTAAGCTAACTTTAGGGTACTAATTGTAAATAAAGAAAATAGATAACTGCTGCCACGGTGTCATCCATGAGCTGGCGAGGGTGACCATATTCTGCTGAGGTGGACCAATGAAAGGCTGCTGCGGTGGCTACTTAAATGGAACGGCATCGTTCCATGGACGCGCCCCTCTCAACGGTTAAAAGAAAATGGATGGCCAAGATTAGATCATCTGTGGCTCATCCAACGGCTACTGAACCTTCTGAGGAATTACCAAATGAACAGTAAAGTTACTGTTCATTTGGTAACCTGATCAATTTCAAATCCTCATAAATCCACCTCCATTCATGACAGAGGGGGACTGCCGACGCAGTGGGCGACGACTGTGGAGGACAACTTCTGTCGCAGGGTGCGACGGGAAGGGAGAGAGAGGGATATGAGGGCGGCGGAAGCTGAGGAGAAGACCTCTAGGCAGCGGCGGCGGCGGCACTGTAGAGGATGTGCGGCGGCGGCGGATGCTAGGGTTGCTCTGATACCATGAAGATTTGTGAAATTGTCCTCTCTAGACTTTTCCCTTTCTGCGTGATTTATACAAGGGTAAATACAAATAATTACAAATCAATCAGAATTACGCTAAGCTATAATTATGCTATGCTAATTATGCTACGCTATTAGGCTGAAGCTGCAGCAATAACTTCAGCAAGTGCTGCTGGATTGGTAGCTTTGTCAAAAGCAAAGCCAGCCAGCGCTATGGGACCCACTCATGAGCAAAATTGCATCTTAAAAGGATGAGAAGGAGGTAGCTGATACTTTACCTGAAGCTTTTGAAGTGCTTGTTTGCCAAAAGATGGATTATAGGACTGAAGGCGAGAACCACTGCTTGAAAGTCCCGTCTGAAACTTATCGGCACTGGGTTGAAATGGTACAAAATATTGAAGAAAAAGGAAAAGTATTACTGGTGAAACAAAACAGGATAAGCAAACTAATGGATTTTGCTCTTAGACGACCCACCATAATGAAAGATATGCAGAAAATGGGTGAAAAAGTAGGGGTGCTAGATTTGTTGGCTTCAAGGAAAATTATTTGTTAGCTTCAAACTAGGGGTGCTAGGGGTGCTAGACTTGGATACATGGACCTTTGGGAATTAGGAAAACAGAAATAATGTGGACCTTGAACAACCATGAAGAATTTGCTGCATTGTTCCGAGATATGGCAGCAAGGTTGTACTTACAACTCGGCTACACCATGTTTGCTCCTTAACAGTGGACAAAGTGAGTTATTTAACTCTTGAAGATGATTGGAAGATGTTCGGAGATGTCATTAGACAACCAAAGCTTATCAAAGATAGGAAAATCGTTCCACTTGCATGGCAAGTTTGCAAAGAGTGCAGTGGAATTCCCCTATTGATATAAAAAGCTGCCAGTACTTCTAGAATGATGGACAGTAAACACGACTGGGAAGAGGGATTGAATAGTTGGAGAATGTGGCCTAAAAAGGAACGCCAAGGGATAGAAGAATTGTATAATTTGTTCAAATTTTGTTATGATGATTTGGATGATGATCACCAGAAGAAATGGTTTCTTTACGGAGCACTCTATCCCGAAGACAGTGAAATATATTCTGAGTATTTTCTAGAGTGTTGGGCTTCTGAAGATTTACTTAGTCAACAAAGTGATAAAATTAGGTCTGCCCAGCGAGTGCTGAGACGATTCAAGAATGTATCCTTACTTGAGCAAGGTAAGACTGAGAATCATGTCATGATGCACAAGTTCATCCGAGAAGTGGCCTTGTAGATTCTGGAAAATGATTCTGAATTTAAACATCTGGTGAAAACAAATGGAGCGCTGCGGGAGCCTCCGGATGTGGCATTGGGGTTTGAGAAGAAAAGAATTTCTTTAGGTGACAATGCGCTGTGTCAGTTACCAGATTCCCCAGACTGCGGAGAACTGTACACACTCTTCCTTCAAAAGAATTTGGGACTGGGGGAGATCCCTGAATTGTTTTCGAGTATATGGAAAATCTTCGGGTAGTAGATTTATCTCATACCGGAATCATCTCCTTAGCACCATCGTTTATTTTGTTAATCGATCTCAAGATCTTATATCTGAATAACTGCAGACTTTTAAAAAGTCTCCCTACCTCCATCACCAAACTTGAGCATCTTGAAGCACTTGATCTTATTATATAGGTAACCTGGTAAACTTAAGGCGCCTACTTGTATCCTTCGCCAAGTCTGGAAATGCAGATGGGGATCAATTTGGCTATGACATAATCTCAAAACTATCTCGTCTGGAAGAATTAGACGATGTGAAAACTCCTGATGAGTGGTCTAACAAGGTGGCAGGGGATATCATAAATGCAGTGGCTCCCTTGGAGAAATTCAAAACTCTGAAGTTCTTCTTTTGTGAAAAGATTGTGGAAGCTATAGATGTTTCCCCAAATACTATGTTCATTCACGTTCCTGAAAGCAGGATTCTCTCAGGTTTTATCAAATGTAGTAGATGGAGAAATGTCCAAAGCATCAAGTCATTTCAGATCTTTATCAGTGACCAAAATGCAGAGCATCGTGAACTTATCAACTTCATGAAATAGGACATGTCAAATACTGCAATGGTGAGGGGAGTAATTTCCAATTGAAGTCCTCTCTTTGGCTGATGCATTTGAACTGTTCAACCACAAGGACATCAAGCAACTATCAGACATCGACATAGGAAGCATGAACAATCTCCAAGGTTGCCTAGTTGAAAGTTGTGTTGCATTTGAAACAGTGGTTAATTTGACAAGTGAAGAAGTTTTACCAAATTTGGAGCACTTGTACTTGAAGAACCTGCCAAATTTGAAAAACATATTTGAGTTGACTGAAGTTTGTAAAACTAATGCACTGAATTGGCCATCCTTGGAGAAGCTAAATATTTTTGATTGCCCACAACTGAGGGAGTTACTTTTCAATGAAGATAATGCCGCAGAGCTGAAACTAATCAAAGCGGAACAGGAATGGTGGGATTCAATAAACTTGCAGGATGAGGAAACCAAAGAACATCTTCAGAAGCACTGTATCCTGAGGTAAACTATCACATTTCAACTGTTCTCATTTTATAATGTACTTTGCAGATCCCTTTCTAATTTGAAGTGCTTTTATCGATCAGGCTATGATTTTGCAGCAGGAGACGTTTACCCAAGTGGCTTGAAGTTTCTGGTTTGTCTGGATACCTTTCTCCTTGTTACACTATTTAGATTGATTTCTAGTAATTTGCTTCGGTTCCTTGTATGGCTCCCTGGGGGCGGATGGTGTTGATGCGATGTTATTGATTAATACTCAACTAGTTGCGAGTCTGTGATAGTTAATTGAAGCTGTTAGCATGCAAGATTATGATATTATTATGCCCAGTCTCTACGATGTACATCTCCCAAGCCTGGCCTCAGCGGACTGCAGTGGGGGAGAGCGAGTAGATGCCTTTATGGTTAACTTCTCACTCACTCACTCAACCTCCGTGATGGGACTTTATTGTTGTTGTGGAAGAATACCACATGTTAAGTGTACTTTCATTGTCAATCATATCTGTAATATTGTTATTTTCTGAAGCACACCAAACTGTGACAATATGTCAAATAAGAGTGTCGCTTGAGTGTTTTGAATGAGACTCTATTGTTACATTTGATGCTCCAGTTGGAAGTGGCATGTTCTGGCTAGTGCTAGGTTGAGGATTCATATTGTCGTCTACCTGTGGAGGAACCATCATTTAGGCTGAAATTACTCTGTAGGCACAAAAGAACTGAAAGGGGTAATTTGGACCGTCTGGAAGCCCAGTGGCTACCGTGTCACCATCAAATACTTACCCCCTATCGGTCAATATGACTGTGTCTGGAATCCGCCTGTTTTCTTCTCCGTGCCTTTGTTGCCGAACAGAACTTATTTTCCTTGATTTTATACAAAAAAATTGTGTATTCAAGCTTATCTCAAATCTTTATGAACAATTATGCAATTTGGTCCCCGAAATCATGTGGAAGTTTGAATGTTCTTATTCGTAATGGCACTGTCGCAATGCATATGTAGAGAAACTCATGTTGCATGTTGAGATGAAACTGAAAGTGGTTATGATTATAAAAAGCAGGATGCTCTCTATGGGTTGTGCAATCAATGCTCACAAGTTGGCCATTATGTGCTGCACATGCATAATTTGTGAACCACATCACGGTACCGTTATCAACTGCGAGTATTTTCTCTAAGACTACTGAATTTACAAGAGATCAAACCATCCTACTATCAGAGTTCTCATTCAAGAAGCACTCTAATTAACTTGATTTGGGAGAAGAAACTAAGGGTGTTGAATTTCATTTGTCCGTGTTTTGAGGTTGAACATACATAGAGGTGTTGTCATAAGCAAATATTCCACATTGTATTGACAAAGGAATATAGTTGGTGCCAAAGAAAAATCTGATGACTCGAGCTTTTTCCTAATCCAAATCGTTTTCTGGTTCAAAATTAATGCCTTTATGGCGATTGTGGCATTTGGTAGAAAAGCAAACTACCATTTGAAAACAGAGGGAGTAGATAGAGAGTTGTGGTGGTGCCGTGGTGGTGTTGGAGATGGAGGTTCGGTGGTGGAGGTGACGAAGATATAGTTGATGTTGATATTGATGTTTGTTTGTTTGTGTGTGTGTGTTTTTTTTTTTGAGGGAAGATGTTGATGTTGGTAGTTGGTGATGTTGTTGAAGAAGAAGAATGTGAAGTTGAAGAAGTATGGTAACAATGGAGATGACGAAGAAGAGAAGTGATAAGGAAGTGATGGTGATGGCAATGGTGATGTGAGTTTGATGGGCGAGAAAAAGTGAAAGGGGGCGGCAATTCACATAGCTGTCGGGGAAGAAAAACGCGCGAGCATGGCTGAGACTAGGGTTGAGCACGGACCGGTTTGGCCGAGCGAAGCCCCAATGTCCTACCCAACCCAGTCACCCCGGGTTTGACAAATTATAACCCAAACCTGGTCAATTTAACAGCAAAACCAAACCTGATGGAGTACTTTCGACTCGGACCGGTTTGGCCGGGCGAAACCGGGTTTCAAAATCTATAAATGCAACATAAATTGTGTACTGAATAAACACATCAAAATTATAATAGACATACAAGTTACCAGGTTGGTTCATAGTTAATGCAAGCATTACATAATATCAAGAGTAATTAACAAATACTAACTGATAAGAGGAGCATTGGCAGTAGTTAACAATTCCAGGATCAAGTGATCAACAAACAAACAGTTCATTACATGAATCAAAATAACAAAAGCTATGTGCATCGTCTTGAGGTTCAAACATCTCCACGACTACCAGTTGCGCGCAAATCTTGACAATTTGGACATGTAGCAGTCTGCAACGAAAGAGCATAAAAATTGTTAGTGAATAGATGACATAGCCTAACGGTAATAATATGCAAGATAAGGTTTCTAACATATAGATATAGGTATAGAAGACAATAAATTTCAAAAATAAAGTTAAGAGTGAAGATGTATACCCTGTCTAACTCCATATCTGCTCATGTAGAAGCACTTGACTGAACTGACCCTCACTAACTCTCTCTGCAGGTGCACAAAGAAGAAGAAACAACCTTATCAGAACTTCTGCAAAATAGACTACAACTTCTGGCACCAAAAAAAAAATTACACTATTTACAGGAAGAAAAAGCTTCGACTAATTGCCGGTGACAGCTACGCACTACATACAAGTTCTAACTTAAAAGAAGGATAAAGTGAAGAAAAAGAACTGGAGAATAAGTGGGGCTATGCTAGCATCTTCTTCCATGAATTACCTCAAATTTACCAAACTGTAGAAGAAGTTGGACTAATTGCCGGTGACAGCTCCGACTAATTACCTTGGACATCCATGATCCATGCCATGATGGCTGTGTATATATACCCCAACACTTGATGTATAGCCTTAACAAAATGAATTTAATTTCCTCGAGATGGTTGTGTATATATAGATATTTATTGTGAAAAATATTACATGATGTGGTCAATTCTTTTAGAGGATTATTCAAAAGCCCCACTAACTAGGGAGGGTGACCTAAATCAGTAGACTATGCAATTTCATTTTTGGCACACTCTGGTCCCTTTGACATGGACAAGGCAGCAAGCCAGCAACCTTGGACATCCATGCCATGATTCTCACAACATCCATGCCATAGATGACTCATGCAGTACTAAATCAGGAATTTAACTAAGTTGTTTCGAAATGGAACAGTGGACAACCAGCTCCTCAACCTACATCAATAAATAATAGTTGTAGCTTGTCCTGTTTAAATTTCATAACAGGAAGAGTATTTCCCCATTTAACTGACAGTAGAAACAAATGAACTCCAACCCCAGACCCCAGGCACCAAAACAATGAAAACTTAACATAATTACTAACCTGTAGAATATGATCCTATGAGGTTTCTGTCCAGTTGATCTCCGGAAAGCTGCTATCAAGAGGAGCTCCCTGGAAAAATTGAATAGAAAGTTCAGCGACAAAGTACCTAAAAGAAGAATCAGAAAAAGAAGGAAGACAAAGGGGGCACAAAGCCATTTACCTAATCATGCCACCTTTTAGAATTTTCTTTTCAGAATCCTCAGCTATGAAAAGGTCGTGTATCATTTCATCCATGTGGCGTTGTGCAGAGACCAATCCCCAGTAGTTAGTAACCTGTGGCTAGTCCATTGAGGCAACCACTTGTAACAAAATTATAATTATATTATAACAGGGCTCGATATTCCTTAGATTAAGGAAACTCAAAAGGATAATGAGAGAACATACAACTGACATAGATGGGCTAGAATACTCTCCAGGTTGAGGGTGTGTTACATCAGCACCAAAAAGTTAAAAACTTGATTCCCATAATGCTATTCTGTTAAATAGGAAAGAGACAATGACAAAAAAGTTTCCTTATGATCTGCATCAAAAGATTGTTCAATATACCAAAAAGTCCCAGCATAAATTTCAAAGGACTGTCCATACCAAAAAATCCCAGAATATAGTGATCCGGTATATTCAGTTCCAAAACATATTCAGAGGTTATCTTCAATGCCTGCAAATGGTTAAATCTGAAACTTAAATTAAAAACTTGATGCCATTAATGCTATTCTGTTAAATAGGAAAGAGTGACAATGAAAAAGAAAGTTACCATAGGATCTGCAGCAAAAGATTGGTTCATATACCAAAAAATAAACTTTAAAAGATGATCTACATAACCACCTAACTGACCTAATACTTGATCAGAAGCAAATTGATATGTTTATGAAAATGCACAATATCATATAAACCATATGAAAATTAATAAAGTACCATATAGATTGGTGAGCCATTGCCATCAAAATGTCATATACAATACTGAAACTTGCTTGATCCAAAATGTTATATAGCACACCATGATAATTCCCCAAAAAGACTTGCCTACCTGCAATGGTTATCAAGAGACAATGGAGATAGGACCAATTATAGTATTGAAACATATTGTGGGATGCAAAGATAACATACCCATATTATTCGTCAATTATAATAGAGCTAGGACCGTCCAAGTCTGCAACAACATAAGGAACATTATCAGTATCCAGCCAACCAATAGGAATTCTAAAGGGGAGCTCATCCATCGTCACCATTTTAGCAAGATCTTTCCTGCTCGCATCAGCACTAAATGCAACAGCTTTTACGATGCCAATAGAGATGCCATTATTAGTAACAGCACTAGGAGTGTAAGCCAAAGTCCTTTGTTTTTTATCTTGCACGCGGTGAGGATTATTCTTACAATTGTTATAGTGAGTCCACAGGCTGCTAGTTCCATGTTTGCCTGACTCAGCTGCATATGTTTTATTGGGACAATAAATACATCTGCACCTATTTCCACCTTCAATTCGGGTGAAATGACCCCAAATTTCTGAAGTGGACTGACCACCAACGGTCTTGTGTTGCTGCAATGCTGTTTTAGTTTTTTTTCTTAGGCGGGCTGAGAGATTGTTTAGTATTACCTTTAGCTGGTTCGTATGTCTCCCTCTTACGAGTAGAGTTTCGAGCAACTCCAATAATCTCTACAGCAGGATCACTCTCCTCTAAAATACCATCGTCAATGGTAAGATCCGTGATTTCATCCTGTTAACAAAAACAAACATACAATTGCCCTTAACCTCACAACTAGTTGAGAGCTCGGGGGCACGGGACCGGACCGGGGTGGGGGGCACCTGCCCCCTCCAACTTTCCCAGAGACACTAGGGGTACCCTTAGTGCTCCCTTTAAGTATATATCCGTACCCCCCTCTCTATTTCAGTACTAGACCATTGGTCCAGCGGTAAAAAATTTTTGATCGAAGTCTGAGAACCACAGTTCGAGTCTCAGCCAGCGAAACATCTTTTTTAAAACCTTTTTTGGACGAGAATATTTGCCCTTAATTTACTATATACGAAAGCCCCTCTAATTTTACAAAAATACACAAAAGAACATAATATTTGTTACACTTGCATTTTATTCATTAAAATTATCACTTTTTCCTAAAAAAAAAAAAAAGAAAGAAAAGGAAAACCTCTACACAGACGGACGAGGGGCAATTGGAAAACTACCAGTCTGTGAATTGGTCTTAGAAAAATGCATTCGGGTGAATTGGTCTTTGAAAAATACCCTCCTTTTTAAACACTAGTTGTTAGCAGCGTAGTGGGGCCATCTGTCTCTCTCGTCTCCATTTTTCTCTCTCGTCTCCATCTGCCTCTCGTCTCCAACTGTCTCTCGTCTCCAACTCTCTCTCTCGTCTCCATCTCTCTCTCTCGTCTCCAACTGTCTCTCGTCTCCAACTCTCTCTCTCGTCTCCAATCTCGTCTCCAACTCTCTCTCTCGTCTCCAATCTCGTCTCCAACTCTCTCTCTCGTCTCCAATCTCGTCTCCAACTCTCTCTCTCGTCTCCAATCTCGTCTCCAATTCCAACGGCTGAACAGGGAGGCTCTGGTCCTCCAATTCCAACGGCTAGCAACATTGTTTTTGATTGCATTTACTATCACTTGAGCATCAGTTTCCACAGAAGCCTTAAACCAACCTTTCCAAACACAATAGTTAAATACTCTAAAAACAAACCCTAAAAACGCGCACTCTCTCTCTCCAACATTGAATTGTTTCTATCTACCTCAACCTACCAAGTACAGTTGAATTTACTCCAACTGTAAACTTTATGAATGTATACCTTAAACTCCTCAAGAATATGGCTCATTTGTCACTCTCATTGGCTCCAGTTCTCCCATAGAAGTATCCCATTTGTCTGTACAAGTCTCTCTCTTTCCTCACTTTTGTTCTTCAGCTACGGTAAAAACTTAAACTCTCACCTCTGTACTGTATGTTTGTCCTTAGTATATGTTGATCACAGTACTCTGAAATGTATGGTATTCTCATTTATTTACTTTCATCCTTCCAATATGTTCATCACATTACTCTAAAATGTAGGTTTATTTCTGCTCTGTTCTTCATTATTATTGGTTTGATGTGTGTTGTTGTATGTGGAGAGACTGGGACGAGTATATTCAACGTCTCTGTCTTCTCATAAGACTGAGACGTGAACTATGCTCGTACCAGTCTTCCCCATGCACAACTGGGAAGAGCAAGACCTGCTAAACTGGGACGAGAAATCTCTCGTCTGGCATTCAAATCACAGACGAGGACTCGTCCCGGTCTGGCATTTGATAGACTCGTGGGACGAGTAATCTCTCGTCCCAGACTGGGGTGTGATAGACTCGTACGAGTACGATACCCAAAGATGACAAGACAGGGACGACAGAGACGAGCATACCCTAAACCCTAAACCCTAAACCCTAAACCCTAAACCCTGAAATCCTCTCTTATCATGAAAAATGGTATTCAATATTAAAATTGTAAGTCCTAAACCATATAATCATGTAATCTAAACTATAAACTCAAAATCCTACAATCATCATATCTTAATCATGTAATGCCTAAACCTTATACATACCATTAAACCAAGTAACATCCTCCCAAAATCCTACATTTGTAGACACTAAACACTATAACCAACTAAGTATCATTCCTATAAACACTAAAGATGTTAATTGTAAGTCCTAAACCATATAATCATGTAATGTAAACTATAAACTCAACATCCTACAATCATCATATCTTAATCATGTAATGCCTAAACCTTATACACACCATTAAACCAAGTAACATCCTCCCAAAATCCTACATTTGTAGACACTAAACACTATAACCAACTAAGTATCATTCCTATAGCCACTAAAGATTTTAATTGTAAGTCATAAACCATAATAATACTAAACATGAATCCCTAAATCACAGATCATCCATTTTAAGTAAACCTAAGATTGTACACCTAAGACTGGGACGAGTATACTCTCGTCCCAGTTGTAAATACAGGGACGAACATTCTCTCGTCCCAGTTGGAAATACAGGGACGAGTATACTCTCGTCCCAGTTGTAAATACAGGGACGAACATTCTCTCGTCCCAGTTGTAAATACAGGGACGAGTATACTCTCGTCACAGTTGTAAAACACAGGGACGAACATTCTCTCGTCCCAGTTGTAAATACAGGGACGAGTATACTCTCGTCACATTTTAAAATAAATATGTTGTCTGAGCTGGTGGTGGTCCCTCTCCTTCCTGAAAAAAGTACAGAAATTCTGTTACCCATCAGAAAACTTTTTTCTTTGTTTGACCAAACCCTAATTTCATCCAAACCCTAAACCCTAAAATCATTCTCTCTCTTTCTACTATGCGAACCCTAAACCCTAAAATCATTCTCTCTCTTTCTACTATGCGAACCCTAAACCCTAAAATCATTCTCTCTCTTGACATGTAGAAATGGTGAGAAAATTGATGTTCCGTGCTGTTTGGAATGGTGAATGGACGCGTGCCGAAGGTAGACACATATACATAGGTCATGCCGTGAAGAATGCAGTATTCAAGATAATTCAAGGCATTACCGTGGAATCTTTGGAGCACGAAGTTTCGGTCAGAATGGATACAGATTGTCCGCCTACCAAAAAGGTTGTCTTATCTTATCATTTCCAATTTCCAGATGCTAACCTGATCGAGCCTAATGTCCTCACTAAAGATATAGAAATCAAAGATATCTTTGATATTACGGAAAAGGGAACTATTGTAACCATGTACGTCACGTTAAAGGATTTGGTGGATCAACCATACATTAATGCTGATGTTGCTGACGAGGTTGTGATGGATCAAACTGAAACCCCTAACAATCAGTTGGTTCCTTTGAGCCCCCCCCCCTTACGTACCGCGAGGATTACTTTCAAGGTATAGAGATACTCGCCGAGGATTGTGACGAAGACAGGGTAGCATATAACGCAATGGATCTCACTCCGTCTCCGGTTCACTGTAACGACATTGTGCAATTAGCTGACAGAGTTATGGTTGCCACTAATGAGGCAATGGGGCAAAATAATCTTGCATTGGCAACTGTTGCGGTAGATTGTACAGAGAGTCGTGGACAGACTGGTGTGGGAAGGCTAGACGGTCTGGACATAGAGATTAAAGGTTTGTATACTGGGAGGGCGTTGTCCCACCATATCAGAACGGTTGCAGGTTTGAAGAGATGGACTTTTTACGTATATAAGCGAGACCAGACTCGTATTATACTGCGGTGCGAGAATCGGGAATGCAAATGGATGCTTGGGGCTTACAAGGAAAAAGATTCCGTGCACTACCAGGTGAAGAAACATAACCCCATTCATACATGTACGGCATGCAGCGTAGATGGGAAGCACCGTAACATTAATAGCGAAGTGATCGCGTATGAATTGTTGGGAATGATGGGCCAATCAAAAAACACACCCACAATCAAGGAAGTACAGAACATCGCCTTAAAAATGGGAAGTAGAATATCGTACTGGCCGGCATGGTATGCACGTCAAAGGGCCAAACAGATGATCCAGGGTACTCGTGCTCAAAATTACGCTGATCTTCCCGTGTTCATGGCATTATGTGAAATTCTGAACCCTGGTACTAAATGGGATATGGGAGTGGACGAAGGTGGTGTTTTCTTGTACTGTTTCCTTGCGTTCGCGGCACAAATTCAGGGGATACCGTATATGCGACCAGTAATTGTCATCGACATGTCGCACATGAAGAAGGAACCCCTGCAATTGGTCGTATGCACAATGGTTGATAGCCAGAAACAGTGCTATCCCATTGCATGGGGACTAGTGGACAATGAAGACACCGCTGCATGGACTTGGTTCTTAAACAGACTGAGGTATGTTGTCCAGGATCATGAGGAGTTGACGTTCGTTTCAGATCGGCACCGGGCTATCATCAATTCAGTCAAGGTCGTGTACCCCTTATCCAACCACGTCCACTGCTATTACCATTTGAAAATGAACGCTCTGAAGCATTACAATACACAAAAGTGGGTGCCTCATTACCACAATGCGGCCTACACATTTGATAAGGACGCGTGTGAGTCACATCTGATAGACATGGGTATTGAGTGCGACAAAGTAAACAGCGTTAACGACAAGACCGTCGAACGTTACTTCCGGGATGCCGGTCTAGAGAAATGGGCAAGGTCCCATTGTAAAACAGCACGATTTGAGATTCTTACATCCAACTATGCTGAGTCCATTAACTCGTGCCTGCTGCCGACCAGGTCTGACAAAGCTCTTACAATGTTCTCCCAAATAAGCGATCATCAGAGCGAGTGGCACCTTAAAAAACGAAACCTCGGCTTTGACATGGGCAACACCTACCTGACTGCGAAAATGGAGAAAAGAATGTTGAGTCGTTCTATAAAGTGTATAGATTTTCGAGTGCGACCAATTTCAGAGTCTCTGTATGAAGTCCGCGGTAATCATCTGAAAACTCAAATTGTGGAATTCAAAGATGGACATTGCCTCGGAACCTGCACGTGCGGCAAATACCAACAGATGTGGTTCCCGTGTGTGCATGCGTGTGCTTGTGCAAAAGAACTCAGAAAACTTGGCCGTTACGATGCCGACCATGACATGAAGGTCATGTACGCCCACACAAGCAGGTTCTATTCACTGGAAAACTACCATCTGGCTTATGCAGGTACAATTAAGACTCCTCCGAACCCAGCAACTTGGACCAGCGCAGTCACAAGCGAAGTACCTGCACACATAAGAAACATTCGCCCACTTACACCGAAGAAAGTTGTAACAGTTGGGAGGGACAAGGAGAAAAGACACAAGCCAATGGTCGAAACCGTTCGTGAAAAAAAGCGAGGAACGGGAACGTACGGATGTAGCCATTGCCATGTAAAAGGGCACACCAGAAAGATTTGCCCTCAATTGAAAAATTAATGTTGTGATAAAAGCCGTTGTTCTTCGTTCTTTGTAATGTAATTATTAGTTCGCAACCTCTTTTGATGATTGCGAAAACAATATATGTTGTTTCGATCAATTATTGTGTTTTTTAATTTGAATATGCATCTTATTACAAAAATAAACAATATATATTTTTCTTGTGTTTTTTACTATAAATATGCATTTTAATACATAAATAAACAATATATCTTTTATTTCGATCAATTCTTGTGTTTTTTAATATGAATCTGCATTTTAATACATAGATAAACAATTTCTTTTTCTAAATTTATTTAATATGAATATGCATTTCTTACAAAAAAAACTGTTACGTATTTCAACAATGTTATTATTACACACCTTCTAGAAAACATGCATGCATGTTTTCTAGAAAACATACATGCATGTTTTCTAGAAAATGCAATTATACCCGGCACATGAACCATTAACTCTCTCCGTCTCTTCATCTACCCAGTCTCTTCATCTACCCAGGAATCACTACAAAAGCCACTCTTCTCTCCCAAACTCAACACATTCTGAAATGGCAAAGAAGAAGATACCAAAGGAGTGGGACGAGGACAAGGAGGAGGAGGTGTCCGAGGACGAGGAAAAGGAGGAGGAGGAGGACACTGAAAGGTCCGAGGACGAGGACGAGGACGAGGACGAGGAAGAGGATGAGGATGAAGAGGAAGAGAGTGACAGTGAAACTGACCGTGAACAGTCCTATTTCCGGGCAAAAAGGGGATCTGAAACAACTCAGTACAGTGACGATGAAGACGAGGAAGATGACGACTCCGTGGATTGGCCGCCATCTCCGCCATGGACGCCGAAGAAAAGAAACAGAGACGACGACAGCAGTGAAGAAGATGAAGATGATCCGGAGTTCTGGCCTCGCAGTCCCAAAAAGCCCAAAAAAATGTAATCATGTTCATGTTTTTAAGTTTTTTAAGTTTTTAATGTAATGAAGTCTTTTATTTCTGAACAATTTCATCTTTCTGAATCTCTGATTATGACTGTTTGAAGTTTTTCTTAGTTTTTTTCTGGAAAACACAGTTACTGTGTAAGACGAGCTTTTGCTCGTCCCGGTGTTGACCTGCTCGTCTCAGTATCAATGTGGCAATATACTAAGACGAGCAGAACTCTCGTCTCAGTATATTGCCACACTGAGACGAGAAAAAACTGAGACGAGAAAAAACTGGGACGAGAAAAAACTGGGACGAGAAACAACTGGGACGATGATGTGTATAGGTTTGTTTAAAAATTTGTCTAATTAAGTGTTAATTTAGTTGATTAAATTGTGTAACCCACGCGTGGGTTACACACGCCAAACATAAGTGAGAGACGGGTATTTTTCAAAGACCAATTCACCAGACGGGTAGGACGCCAATTCTTTCGACGGACGAAGGCAAAGCCAGGAAGCTCGACGAAGAACAGCGCGCTGCGCGCTCTCCGCCCAGCCCCCACCCTTCACCTTCGTCGCCGCGACGCCATTCATCTTTCCGCCGGCCTCCCTGCTCCGTCCTCCATCTCCGGTGAGCAATTCCGGCGATTTGAAGGTAAAACTCTAATCCCTAGATACTTCTCAGACATCAATGCTCCTCCTAACCTCCTTAATCTCCAATGTAAATTATGTTATTCTATTCCTCTTCCTTAATCTCTAATTTTGATTACTTTCAGAATTAAGAATTTGATTAAGAAATTGTTGGTATTCTTGATGGTGGTGTTTTTGTATGATTAATGAAATTGTATAATTGTTGGGGTTCTTGATTATGAAATATTGAAATTGTTAGTATTCTTGATTACGAAAAAATATACGAATTCGATATCAAAGTAATAATCAATCTTCTAACTTGAGGGGAAGGGGAAGATGGAAAGAAATTGTTTGGCCTGTGTGAAGGGGAAGGGGAAGGGAAAGGGGAGTGTGAAGGCGAACATGAATTGGCTGGAGATGCTCATGTCCCTTAGCAAGGGCGGATTCAGGATATTTCTCCGGTGGGGGCTGACTTTTAAACTTGATGAAAAAACATATACGAAAAGGGTTATTATATCAATTCAGTGGGGGCTAAATTGCAGTTAATAGACATTATATAGGATAAAATTATAAATTTTCAAAGTTGAGTGGGGGCTATAGCCCCCACAAGTCAATAGGTGGATCCGCCCTTGTCCCTTAGGAGTTGAGGATGCAAACAAGGCTTCACCAAGCACTGCCCAATGTTTGAATAAAGTACTCATATGAGGTGTGAATCGGGATAAGAATAGTGAATATGTATAACAATAGTAATGGTATACCTTGGGTCTTAAACATAGAATTGAATAAATAATAAGAGACTCATATTAAGAAGGTTAGAAGATTTGTACTTTGGCTTTAAAAAAGTTCCCCCGAGCTCTCAACTAGTTCTTCTTAAAAAGTTGTAGGTTATGAAATTGGATGTGATATTGATTATGAAATTGTTGGTTTATTCATCTAAAAATTAATCATAGGTTGTGAAATTGCCGTAGTAGTAACATCTTTTGAATTTGTTGGACTGAGCATTGGTTGTACGAAAGTACAAGTTTTTTTGTTAAAAAAAATCTTATGAGACTATATAATAAATTATTGACGTGTTTGTGTGAATTTAATTTTTTTAATTTGTGCCCCCCTATAGCAAAATCCTGGCTCCGCCACTGAGAGTGGGTACCAGTTTAGGCGACCTTGCATTTGGGCCTGGACCTGGTTTGACAAGATGATGATGCATCTCTTCTCTTTCCCTTTGGCTACATGGACATTCCTCAGGTACTTGTTGTATCCCCTTTCTTCTGAAATTGCATCTAACTAGAAGATAATCTTTTGATTATTTGCAAGTGCAAATTCTTATTTTCTCTGGGATTTTAGCTGTCCATATCTGTTTGTGCAAACTGAATCCATTCTGGCTACTACTTCCTTGCTTGAATGCAACTTGATAACCTGAAGCCACACTATAGTGTCCATCAGTTGTGAAACCCCAGTCCAATTTGTCAGGCTTCTTATTCCCACATAACGGAATCTGCAGGATACAGTCAGCTTCGTCTTCCGAAAAATTATTCATAATCTTATCCCTGTCCCATTGCCCTTCAGAGTTGAATAGCTCACTGACAGAGATAGGAGTAGGTAAAAACTTTCCTACCCCTGCCATGGGTAGCCATCCTTGCTTGGCCAACAAAGCAAGATTCAAAGCTTTAAACATCTGAAACCCATTCCACCTTCTGCTTTCTCCCAACTACACCAGTAGACTTTTCTCTTATCTGACCCTTCCCACCAAAAGGCAGTCATCTTTCTCTGCATATCATAACACATTGTGGTGGGAAGCATGAAACAACTCATAACATACTAGGGGATTGCTTTCACTACTGCACAACTACGTGTTTTCTCCTTCCAACATTTGGATCTTCTTTAGAACCTGTTCATAAACGTAAGAAAACAAAGACGCCTTATCTCTCCCAATACAAGTAGGCAATCCCAGATGTTTTGAATGCCCTGTAACTGTAGGAATTTGTAAGACAGAAGCAATCTCCTCTCTCCTTTTGATGCGGGCGGGACCTGAGGACTAAAACACAAAGCTGATTTGTCAAAGTTAATGCACTGACCTGAAGCTTTCTCATGTTGATGAAGATGTTTCTTAATTTCCTAGGCCTCCTCAATAACAACTACACTTGGTTGTCAAAATATTCAAGCTTATGTATCTTATATAATATAATATATAAAAGCTAAAAAGTGCCGAGGTTAAATCTCATGGAGCCATTTGTCATTTATTACTTAAGTAGGAAGACATGTGGATGCATATTTGGACTACCCAACCAATTAAAATCATACATGTAAATATCTATTAATGTAAATGAGTGATGCGGCACATTAGTCACTTGAAATAAGTACATTAATTTATATAATATGTGGCAAGTAGGTAAAGACTTTGGATGCATATTTGGACTACCCAACCAATTAAAATCATGCATGTAAATATCTATTAATGTAAATGAGTGATGTGGCGCATTAGTCACTAGAAATAAATACATTAATTTATATAAATTGTGGAACTCAGTAATTTCACCATTTATGAAATATGAGTTACACAATGGTTATTAATTAAATAGTTTGGATACGTACTAACGTTTTCAGTAAATAATTTCTTTTTTCTTCAAAAAGAAAAGTAAATAATTCTTTTAAAATCCTTGCTCTATTAATTAAATATTTCTAATATATAATGAGTAGTATATTTTATTTAAAAATATATTTTAAATTACACCCTTGACTATGTAACGTCAATTTTAATGCTTACACAATGATTATTAATAAAACATTTTGAATATCTACTATTCATACTGTTTTTAGTAAATAATTTCTTTTGTATTTCATAATCTATCATTAAAATAATTCTCACGTATTATATTAGTAGTGTCTTTTATTGGCAAAAAAATGATAAAACTAACCCACCCGTCTCAAAAAAAAGTTACACCTTTGAATATGTAAGCATATTTTTCATGCTTTTAAAGACTTTCGCAACAAATTACTTACGTTATTTTTGTATGGAATGAATTATATATGTTACTCTTGGGCCAGTGTCGCCCATAATATAGAATGTGCTAGCATTTAGCCCAAATTTCTCAAAGTATATTTACGCATGATATTCTCAAATCCATGTACTAGACACTTAACTCAGTTATCTGAACGAATATTTACGCATTATATTCTGGAACCCCACGAGAAAGATCCGTCTGAAGTGCAAAATGGAACCAAAACACAAGAAAGTAATTGTAGAGAAAACTTTTTCACAACAAACTAATGTTTTACACTTGCAATATTTTTACTTGGTAAACATTTTACTCCCAAACAAGCGGAGCTGTAATGAAGAACGTTGAGCACACATTGGAAGACGACGAATTTGTTGATCTCTATGGCGTGAAAAAAAAGTTTGTATTATGTTTTGTAATGATTAATTTACTTGACATATGTTATCTATGGACATCAGAATGCTTTCTAACAAGGGGCTGATTTGGAGTCAACTTTTATACATTCAATTATCATGAAACCATGTTTGAAGTTCACCTTTTTTATTACTTGCGCAAACTGTGGGTTAAATGAACAAAATTGGGTAGTACTTTATACTCAATTTTGCATAAAGTATGCCAGAAATAAGTTCATGTAAGCCAAGTTCAAGTTCAAGTTCATGTATGCAAATGTTTATTAAACTTGGAGAAGAAGACTGACTGGGAAATTGATCCCATTTTAGAAGACATAAAAATTCTGTGTGAGGGAAAGAATGTAATCATTCAATGGTGCCCTAGACTTGCTAATAAAGCAATATTGGGCAGTGAAAAATGGTCCAACTTTCAGTTTTAGTAGCAGTAGATGCAGTTCTGTTTTGATGAATGATCCCCTTATGAGGAGTATCCTCTAAAAAGACCAATGTAATAGTTCTCTTCTTTAATGAAAATTTTTCCCTTTGGCAAAAAAAAGAAGAAGTTCAAGTTCATGTATGCCTTACTGTTTTATCATTCCTAAATACTTTGTGAATGGTAAATTACATTATGTGCATTGATAAACTGTTTAGCAGTATTGCTTGTTCAACTATCTCAACTATATCATCACCATTCATGTGTATTTTTCAGTTTGAACAACTAAAATACCATCGTCAATGGTAAGATCCGTGATTTTATCTTCAGCCGATCTCGTGATAGAAACCGATTCAACTGAAGATGGGCAAGTCTCCGAACAACGAAAGAAGCTGGTTTCTGGCCCGAAGGAGTGCAAAACTCGGTAGCTCATTTGATTGCCAGGTTTGGTCTAAAAGAGAAGAGTTGGGCTTCTTTCCTAATCGACCCACCTGACTTTTATTGTAAGTAATTATGCGCAGGATCCACCTGACTTTATTGTTAGTAATTTGGCCTAGGATGTCAATTAGGCTCAAGTTTAAGTCGTGTTTTTTTTTTGGTTTCAGTCTTGTTGTCTTTGGGTTTTCTTGGAGTAAGGTCTATATCCCCTCACATGTACTTACAGTTCGGGAGCCCGCTTTTATTTAATTAATGAAAGTGAAAATATACTGCCCTACCTACTGGCTAGGTTCTTTTAAAAAAAAAATAGTTAAGCATTTAGGTAACTGTAATGAGGTCAACAATTTCACTCCTAAAATCTGAATATTTTTTTCTTAAAATTATATATTTTTTTCGAGTACGATTTTTTCTGGTCTAAGTGTATCTTGTCTTTACCACAAATTTTGATGTCGTTGGTAGCTGTGACCATCGGTGAGTGGTGGCAGTGACGGTTGTGGTGATGGGTGGTAGTTGCCTAGTTGGCCGAGGAGGTAGCATGCATGGGGCGGTTCTCACGATGCATGCTTATGAATTTTTAAACTTGTAAGTCATTTTGCATTTTTTTGGAGCAATCATTTTGCATAATTTGAGGGAAGACATTTCACGATATAATTCTTTTACCTGGTTGCAAAACAAACATTAGAAATTGAGAAAACATTTACGAGAACACGATTTTACCACGAAACAAATGGGACCTGCAAGTTCCGGTTTGGGGGCATTTTACTCCTAGACCCCGCTTATTTGGAGACTAAGAGGTTAATAATTTTCATGTAAAACCTTTTCTCTTTTTCGACTGTTGGGATGTGACTTATTTCGTAAAAATATTTACCAAGTAAAATGATCCTTTCCAAGTGAGGTGCAATGAATAACAAATTTGGAACTGTGACAGTGTGACCCGTTTCCTTAAACAGAAGCATTGTGGCGACCTACCAATCCTACCACATCCCCAACCAATGTTTGCAATCTGCCACCATTGCCTAGCCGCCATCTACCACCAGCCAACACCCAATGACACCACCATCACCCCACAACTGCCACAACCCATCATCACCAGCTACCGCCGAAGTTGCATCACTTTTACTACTACTCATTTGGACGAGTGTTATGCCGGCGTGTTGTTCTATTGCTGTCTGCATTAACTTGAAAAAGTTTGAACGTAAAGAAGCCTCTTCCATATTATGCAAGGCAAGGCAAGGCAAGTTTCTTTTTGCTGATAGCACTTTTTTTACTCTGTAATCATATCGTTTCTCTGTTGGGTTCCTAGGTGTAAAGCATCCATGTTAAGTTTCTGTGTTTGCCCATTGCAGTGGTTCTTCAGAAGACCAGTCGGATTCATCGTGGAAGGCAATCGCTTTTCTCTTAGAACCACTGGAGCATCAAGAACTTACTTGAATTTGGGCTCAAAAAGACAGATCAGCTGAAGTGCTGTATCTTATCAGAATGCAACGACCTTCAGACACTCGTCGATACTAAACAATGCACGGATTATGATGGAACTATTCTAGGGTCGCTACAATACTTGAAGAGTTGAAGCGTATGTTGGTTCTTGAGCTACGCAGCCTGCGTTGCATCTTCAGTGGTATGTCCATAGCACCAAAATTAGAAAGGCCGGTGATCCTCTAGTGCCCATATCTCAAGAAGCTATCTACAACGTTGCAGGTATTGAAAGGAACGAAAGGAAGGTGGGATGCATTGAATTGGTATGAATCAGATGTGACTGAAGCCGATCAGAATTATTTGACCAGTAAATTCGTCCCACTCAGAGAGGATGGAGACTTGGAAGAACAGTTTGTGAGAGATTGAAAGCTATGTTGATGGCATGGTAAGTTTCGTTTTCTTATTTTTCAATCCACAGTTATGGAATTTTCACGACTGAGGATCGCTTGTAACTCACCTCCTTCTTTTTATGAACCAAGTAACCAACAGCATGTTTGTGAGGCTGATGGATGGCTGGCTGACTGGTTGGGCTGATGCATGTTGTAATCGCAATGAAGGATTGGATGAGGCGACTCATTTCCGTCATGCATGTTTCTAATCTTAAACTGTTTGTTGAGATTTGTCCTACATTTGGATTGTTTGACCCTTACCTTGTGCGTATTTAATAAGTTCCTGGGCTACTCCTTGTCAAATGCCAACTGGTTTTTAAGGTGGAATTCCATGGATTCTTACACAATTAATTTGTTGTATTTTGCTGAAGTTGGTTACTTTGTTTCAAAAAGTTGGAAAACACTCCAATATCGTGATTCTCCTAGAGTTGGTTTGCACACAATATACACCATATATCTTCTTGACATCCCACTGCGAAAGACTTAATTACCTCTAATGTTAGAAATAAATTTACTGGTATTTGTATTGCTATAGGGAACGCTCCTGGATGGCCAGAACACATGAACATTACAGGACCAGTTCCGGAGAAGTATTTCTCCACTTCCATCTTGTTGGTTATGTTCACAATATCTGGGTTGGATATGTGGATATCTTAAATATGGACTACATTACAGTTGATTTAAGTTGGATATCAGTCAAGAGATATGTTAGGTCGAATACAGCGTCAACATACATATCACTGCAGCCTATGGCTTCTGTATTTGTTCTTCTGAGTGATTTCTAATTGTTTGTTTTCTACCCATCTGGAAACAGCACTGATTTGAGATAAAGGTCTCCTGATACATGTCCAGTTACATGATCTTACCACAGTTGCTACATGTGTGTGATTGCTTCCATGTCCTTCTTTACTAGCTTTTCTGTTATAGTACCACAAGATTTGCACCGGAGTACACTTTGCATGCATTTAAGGATGTTTAAAGTTGGTTGGTTTAGGGTTTGTAGACTAATCTCAGATTCTTCAACTTGTTAAGTAAACTAACATCAAAATTAAAACTTGTCGATTAAGTGAAGTCTTGAGAACGAGGGCAGACTAGTTACGCATCCCCGTGAACTTAGTCATCTGTTTCAATCAATTAGCTACTAATTACTCAGAAGACCTGCTATTTGCAGTATCAGGCATCAACTTAACCAGACTATTACAGATTCTGTCAACAAATGCTGAAATTGAGGTTTGTCTGCTCCTGGAATTGACCCTGCTCCAGGTTAACTAAAGAATGATCCCCTCCCCCCCCCCCCCCCCCCCCCCCCCCCACCCCCCCCCCCCACCCCCCAAAAAAAATAAAAATAAATAAGACATGTCCTTTGCCCAGAAAACTAAGAAGTAATCAGGTACATAATGAAGATTATTTAACAGAAGCAATGAATTCAAATACTACTTAAATCAAACAATAAGCAAAGCAGCTTAAATTTACGTGAACATCATCATGGATTTGGATGCAGTGATTCTGCTGGCAAAGAAGTTGCAGCATATTAAAGATGTTGGCACTTTGGAAATTTCTCGAATATGCGAGTGAACCGATGATTTGTATATTAATCATATGGAACTTTCTCAAGGACTACTACGAAATTTATGTAATTGAACTGTATGAAACTTTCAACATTACAAAGAAGCTAAATCGTATCTATAATTCTATATCCGTGTTGGTTTCACTTAGAAGTCTAGTTACAAGAAGCCGTGAACTCTTTAATACTTATAGAACAACCACCCGGATATTGAAAATCTTTCAGTACCCAAAGTAGTAGGAACTGAAAGCACTGTGCATTCCTAATGAAACTGCAAAACTGGAAAAGTTTTAACAATTCATCAAGTTCTGATTTCTTTTTCTGGGCAAGAAAATGTTCACTGCAACTGAGATACAATGACGTGGTACAGTAGAACTGCCACATCATCGTATCTACTGTACCACATCATTGTATCCCTGTCTTCAGGAACATTTTCTCAGAACAATAAAGTGCGACAAGAGGAACGAAAAAAACAGATCTCCAACCTAAACAGTCTGCAAGAACTTGAGATTTGTGTTGATTCAGTTGAAAATGAAGATGACGATGAATGGATAACTGATGCTGCAATTACCGTACATCATCTCTCTGTGAGCCAACGGATTCAGTATAGCCCCGACGTTGGAAATGCTTGTAATCTTCTTCTATCGGCCCAAACCTAAAAACAATTCCACGTAAGATGGTGAAACTTTGAAGGCAATCCAAACGACAAACTAAATGTTGGGACTTCTAATGCACAAAAAGTTATTTGGAAAACTTTCTTCAGTCTTACTGAAAAGGAACAGAAAAACTTCAACATAGTCTTCTTCTTTTTTCACCGGCAACGAAAGATTTTCATTAAATAAAAACGATTACAAAGAGAAAGGGGCATACCTTTGAAAAGAAACCAACCGATAAACCTGCAAAGAAGCCAAATGCCTCAACAAACAACTAGAAACCTAGTGGACTATGCTCGAAGGAACCAATAAAACAAACCCCAAAACAAAACACAAAAAACATGCACACAGACATCAAGAGCCTCCTATGCGCACTAGACAAAGAAAAACCCAAAAGAGGCAGCCCGTGATACCACAAAGCCCAAAACTTGGAAACAAGAACACAAAGCCCAAAAGAAGGCCCAAAACCTGCCAAGGAACCCTAAAACTCCTGGTAAGTCTGCAGCAACTTCCTTTAAGTATTCTCCATTTTGGATTCAGCTCTGGAATGTTCTCTCAGCTTTCTTTCGTAAAGATCCAATCCGAAAGATTGTGAGACCTTCAGGTGATGTTCAGGAAATGAAGCTCTACAATAAAGCAGCTGAGGATGGAAGATTTGTCCGTGTTAAGGTGGATTTTGACGTTACGAAACCAGTTAAAAAGTGTTTCAAGATTAAGGTAGGGCAGTACAAAAGTGTAGAAGTGTAGAAATGGAACTAAATTTTGGAAAGCTGCCACTACTTGTGTTTCTTCTATGGAATCTTTGGCCATGATGACAGTTCATGCAGCTCCAGAACTGAAGCCTTGAATGAAGGTAATGAAGCTATCAATACTTTTAGATGTTGGCTTAGGGCAAAGCCTGTTGCTGAATTGTTGGCTCCAAAGCCAGCCAAAGCCTTTGCAAGATCCTCATCTCCGACGGACAGAAAGATGATGATTTCTTGGTCTCCCTCGACAACGGTGATGCTCGTTTCACCGGACTAGCTCGCTTACCTTCTCGATCCAACTCTTTGTTTCCATCCATTGAGCAAAGAGCTCCTAAACACGTGGCAAAAAAAGCAGACGAGTCTGGGAAAAAGATTATGAAGCCGAACAGGCAGGCTTATGCCTTGCTTTCTTTACCTAAATTTAGGCGACTTTTTATCTTTTTTTTAGAAAAAGATAAAGGTTGTTTACTTTTTTTTTTTTTTGAAAGCAAATTTCATTAATCAACTTCGCAACAACGATTCATCATTCTCATTAAAAATATTTGCCCAACTCGGGACTGTTCATATCCATACTTTTGCTTCATCTATAGTTAAACCGTGAGACGCCAACGCATGAGCTAGCTTGTAAGCCGATCGAGGTTGCCAAGCTACTTTAAACTAGTCAAATCTGTTCGCAATGACTTTGCAATCCTCTATCAACGGTTGTTTACTTTGTGGCTATTAAGTTTTAATTATCTTTTTAGTTGAAAATGTCGTTTACTTAACTTCTATTTATCTCCTAAAAAGTAGTTTTAAGGAGTAAAAAACATAAAAAAGTTGAAGTTAAAAAAACTAACTATTTTTTAGTGTTATAGAAAGATAAAATAGTTACTTTAAAAAAGTTTTGAGAAAAAAAAAAGCAAAATAAATTTTTTGATGACTTAAGAAAATGTAAAAAGTCGCCTAAAATTAGGCACAGGAAGCGGAGCATTAATGTGCACAGTTCTTGAGAAACCAAAAAGGATTTTGAGAAGGAGAATTTTAAATCTACTATGGGCTTTAACTCCTCTCTAGCGAATAGGGGGCTTAAAAACACCTACTGGGCCCATGACCTCTATGGTTCATATGAAAGCCCAAGTTGCAGAAAAAGGAAGCCCAAATGTCTCTAATGACTAATCCTAGTGAAGCCGAATCCAGTTACACTCAGGCTACAATGAATTTGCGGTATCCGCAGTGTATAAGGTTACTCTCATCGATCTTATGCTATATTGCATCAGTGGTGCCTACAGTTTATGTATCATCAGTGAAGAACAAGAACCTTTGAAAGATGCAGCTGGAGCAGGAGGCTAGTGTAGGTGGCAAGACAGCAGGTGTAACGCGGTGGGTGGCGGCAACCACATCACAAGAGAAGGGGAAGAGGCAAGGCCTAGCGGCACCTCCATGGAGGAGGAGCCGCCGCCAGGGAAGGGGGGATGTTAGGTTTCTAGAGAGGAAAAAGGTTAGAGAGAGAGAGAGCCAGAAAACAATTCCAGAAAGATCTAACTATATTCAAGATAATCAATCTGGTGCTGACCCTACTTCCCTCAAATGAATTTGGGGTAAAAGACAAAAACCACCCCTCGAGTATGGGGTATATACAAAAACAACCTCCGTGTTCGGGGATATACAAAAACCACCCTTGTCACTAACAGCAAACTAACAGAGGGGTAAGAAGACATATTTACCCTCATTTTGACAAAAAATACCACACTATAAATTCTTTTTTTTTCTTCTTTATTTCTCATCCTCACTTTCCCCTTCCCACCTCTCTCTCTCTCTGCCCTCTACTACCATCTCCGAACTCTCTCTTTCTCACAACCCTCCACCTCTCTCTCTGCCCTCTACTACCATCGCCGAACTCTCTCTCTTTCTCACCACCATCAGCTACTCCCTTCTTTCCTCCACCGTTACTTCCCTCACAACCACCACAACAACGCCATTCACATCGATGATGTCCATCACAGCGACGAATTCAACGCTTCAGATCTGCCGATATGTCGATTGAACAACCACTCAATTACGACGCGAATTCGTCCCTCTCAGGTGAGTTTGATTCGTCGATTGCCGATGAGTATCGTAACGAGAGCCGATTGAGACGATCCGACGGCGAACTCCGGTCAAAATTACGGCAATTGGTTGAAGAAGACGACGGTGGTACGCTTGAGGCTCCGTGGAAGTCGATTGCGGAGGAGAATAAGCGAAAGCATTCTCAGAATCAGTTTCCGCCACTTTTATCGAAGGCAGATCTGACAAAACCAGACGATTTTTCGAAACCAGACTCCGCTAGACCTTCGACCTCAACTCGGCGGCTCACAAAATCGTCTGATGGTCATCGGGAGGGGAGTTGGCGGAGGTGAGATCTTCTGTGGGCAAGACGGAAGCTTTCATGGATGCTGGGTTTGAGAGTGCAGAGACCGAATAGAAGAATTCAGTCTCTAAATTGAGTTATGGGTTTCATCAGTTTTTTTTTTTTTTTTTGAAGAACTGGGTTTCATCAGTTGGGACAAGACGATAACTTTTTTGGGTTTAATTGGTTTCCGACGATTGCGTTCGTGAGAGGGAGAGAGAGAGAGAGAGGCGGAGCTGTAGTAGTTCGGATTGGGAATTGGTTGTAGTGTTGTGTTGTGGTGGTGGTTGTAGAAGACTGGAAGTGGTTGGTCTGTGGTGGTGTTGTTATGGTTGACGGTGGTAGTTGTGGTTAAAGGAGTGGAAGGGCAGTGGTGCTTGTGGTGGTGCTGGCGGTGTTGTGGTGGAGGTGGAGGCCGTGTTCAAGAACATCAAAAACATCAACAACAAATATAAGTAGGGGTAAAAGGGTCTTAAAAAAGTCAGATTGCACCCTCCTCTAAACTGACATTAACAGAAGGGTGGTATTTGTCCAACGTCCGTTAGTGACAAGGGTGGTTTTTATATATCCCCAAACACAGAGGTTGTTTTTGTATATACCCCTACTCGAGGGGTGGTTTTTGTCTTTTACCCATGAATTTGAAGCTAAGCAGTTCCGGTTATTGTAACTCGGGTTCGAAGCTAATGCATTTGAAGCTAAGCAATGCGGGTTAATGTTTCATCTTATACTTTCACAGTCTAGAGTGCAGTTCAGTTTTAGATTACATATTATGTACGTATTTTGTTAATCTGTAGTAACCTAGCTAGTTACATGCTCTAAGTTTTTACCCCCAACGAGACTGCGGTTTCAGAAGCTTATGCGCACGCGTTCCATACTCACTCAAGTGGATACTATATCCTAGCCTCATTTTCTCTAGACTACAATTACCCTCCTCCTGTTAGTAACAGGGTTTTAAAAAACGGCAAAAGCGGTGCCAGGGGCGGAGCCATGTAGGGGCACGTGCCCCCCCCCCCCCCAAAAAATTTACCGAAAACGCTATATATCCCCTAACTTCTCAAAAAAAAAATGTTTCTTTATAAAAATATTAAAGTGCCCTCCTCATTTCAAAAGCGCACGCAGCACAGTTGGTAAAGTCGCCCACTTAAAATCTTAAAGTCGAGGGTTCGACTCCCCCCATGCACGTTTGAAATTTTTTTGCACAAAAAATTATACAAAAAACAATAAAACATGTCCAACACTCGAACCCTGGTGGCCAAATCAAAAGGGAGCGTTCTACCAGATGACTACCAGCTGAGCTAGAAGGCCTTTACAGTTTTTGTCGATATTTAAAGTTAAAATACCTTTAAATAAAAGTACAAATACTGGAATTGTGCACCCCCTTTGACGAAATCCTGGCTCCGCCACAAAGCGGTGTGGAGCGTCCATGTTGTACCGGAAGCCGCAGAGAGCGCTACCGTTTTTCCCGTTACGCATTAAAATGGCCGTTTGCGTCGATAACGGGAAAAAAGGCCGTTTTGCGTCAGGAAAAACAGAAAAAAGGGGGAAAACGGCCGATTTGTGTCGGGGAAATCGAAAAAAAACGGGAAAAACGGAAAAAACGTCCGTGAATGTTTTCTAAAAAACGGAAAAACGCTTCATTTTCTCTAGACTACAAATACCCTCCTCCTGTTAGTAACAGGGTTTTAAAAGACGGCAAAAAGCGGTGCGGAGCCGCCGTGTTGTACCGATTGCGACAGAGAGCGCGACCGTTTTTTTCGTTACGTTTCGTGTGAATTTTATTCGCGTCGGGTAAAACAGAAAAAACGGAGAAAATGGCCGATTTGTGTCGGGGAAATCGGGGAAAAACGGGAAAACGCCCGTGAATGTTTTCTAAAATTCACACATTCAATCCCCGTTTTCTGTTACAGTCCTCCGACATAGTCCGATCCCATTACATGCGACTGTGACCGATACGTCAGCAGCTTCTGTTTTTTAAAGCCCGACTTAGTAAAGAGTTCATATCGCACAATCCATCACATTGGCTCTGGCGTTCGATAGAAAGCTCTCTGGGATAGTTTTGAAGAAGACGAGTACCGTGGAACATGCCCTCATCAAAATTTCAGACTATTGTCTACTAGATCTGTCAAAGGGGCCAGATAACAAATGAACCGGCCTGATTTTAACCGTTTCTTGAGTAACCGAACCCAAGCCCGAACCAACCGAACCGGGACTGAAACTGATTTCTTACCGGCTAGGGCCGGTTAGACCTTATGTCGAATCGTGACCCGGCCCAAAACTGGCCCAATAATAACCGACGGAATTGTTGACCGAACCCGGCCCGGAACCAAACGGTTAACCGAACCGATACTTTTCCACGAGTGTGTGTGTGTGTGTATCGGCTAAACGACCCGCACCGAATCGGTATACCCGGTTATGGTTATACGGGCGGGCCGGTTAACCATAACCGAATACCAGGTAACCGAGCCCGGTCGGTTTAAGGATTCTCGGGCCGCGTTCGGTTCCGGTTTACCGAAAATGCAGCTCTATTGTCTACACTATTTAATTACTACCCCTGATGAAGAGCGAATTCATCACAATTCTCGTAATTAGTCGCGAGTTGTTAACTTTGCAGAAACATCGGATGGTGTTTAGGATTAAGCATAGGAGCTTGTGGCATTTGCTTCTATTAATTTAGTAATCTTAATTTCATCCCACTTCCCTGTCTCGGAATTCAATACTAAATTTCCTGTCTCAGAATTTATATTGAATTCTTCCACCTTTATATAGTGGGATGGAGAGTGTGGAAGTCATCTTCAAGCAACCACAACCCCCACATTTTCTGCTCAGGCTGCTGCAGCATCAGCCCTGGCTTACTCTATTGGGGCATACAGATCTAAGATTTACCCGGAGGAAACCATCAAAGTAATATTGCAATCTTTCAAGTTTTTGGATATGCCAACTAAAAAATATCATGCATCTTTCCCCAAAAAGTAAAAGTAGAAAGGGCGTTCATTATCCCCCCATGGATTCTTGATAAAATAACTAGAAAACACATACACTTGCTGTAAAAACCACAAGTATTCATTGAGGTTTTGGTGATGTTGAATGATTTACTGGGTCGAGACACAAGGAGTTGAAGCAGAAGGAAACACATGAATGACGAAGGATTCAAATAATTGTGTCCTGCTACGACATTGATTTAAAAGAAAAACTTGTTGTGAATGACATCTAAAAACACAGCAATGTCAACCAAAACTAGCAGACTTGAAATATTTACGTCTCTCAAGAGTATAATCTCGTACGTGGAACACGTATTTCCCCTATTCTTGTACTATGTATCAGAATTCTCTCGAGTGAACTGTATACAGGAGTGCTATCTCTAAAACTGCTAAATTGTCTTTTCCTTAGTTTGTCTGATGGTTGTGGCCTTTGTGTGCATTCCACACTCCATCTAATTTAGTAATCTCATTCTGTCCTACTCTTACATCAAGTGGTCACCCCCTTCCAGCTTTATAACAATGCCATCATCTTCGCAATATCATTTTAAAGAGCTTCTTGTACTAAAACCATCACTTTGTTCAGCAAAATCATCACTTTGTTCTAAAGGGAAGAGAATCACAGTATTAGGTCAAGATGAACATCTAGTACTAAAACCTCCATCTTTTTGTTTAAATCTTATTCAAGATGCAACTATTACTGAATAGGACAATGGAAGGCGTGTTCCTTCCACATAGCTGCTATACAAGAGTCTTCTTTCTCTATAAATACCTTATGTTAAGAGTGCATCTCCCACAATTCATAGCACAACTCTCTTCTAAGTTATCTCATTCTCCCCACTCATAAACAATACTCCTCCAGTTCCAATGGCTACCCCTAGTGAAGTTTTTTTGATATACCCTAATAACGATTATGAACTAAACCATGAAGATCTCAAAGAAGAAGATACTACCAACTTAGACTACAACCAGGGGGCACAGTAGCTTCGAGCAGCTGTCTTGGGAGCCAATGACGGGTTGGTTACCATCGCGTCCCTAATGATGGGTATAGGGGCTGTTAAACAAGACGCTAAAGCCATGATCCTAACCGGCTCTGCTGGGCTGGTACAGGAGCTGATAAGCAATAAAATGAATGGTTTTCACCGTCCGTCTCAGAATTTCATATCTCTGTGGCGTGTTCGATTTTCAGACTAACTGGATTGGACTTGATTGAATTAGTATGATTGGACTGCATAGTATTAATGCAATACTACTATTACACGGCAAATACCAAATAGTACAATTCAGTTAACTACCCCATGTAAAAAAAAAAAAAAAACTAATTTAGAGTATCAAACACCATGTTTTCACTATTACATCTTGTGAGTATTAAAAATAGTCTAGAATTACCGAACACAATGTTAACGGATACACTAACTATAGTTAAGCCAATCTTAGCTAATACGACTAATCCAGGAAAACCAAATGCAATGTAATGTTACTAATGTACTCCATTGCTCAACAGTTACAGTTTCGTTTTGACCTGGGTTTCTTTTACCTTTGTGTGTAATATGCAAGCGTGTGAAGACATATATAAAATCAAAAGTTGAGCTTTATAATTCATGAAGAGTTCAAGGGAATGATAAGACGGAGAATATATGTTATTAACTTCTTACAAGAACTCAACAGATTTGGTGACGGGAATATTAACTTCTGACAAGAACACTCTCATCTACTCTCAACACTCACAGTCCATATTGGCACCCTAAAGTTGTTCACAAGTTTTAGTCGAGCAAAGATTGATGGCAAACCCAAACCCAAACTATACGGCAAAATCATGTCTGAGAAGGCCTCCTTGATATACAACATTAATCAAAAACAGATGTTCCAAATACATACAAACATAAACGGACAGCGAGATTTATCAAACACATACAAATATAATCACACTAACAGAACTTGTCAACCACATAAATCAAGCAAGAGAAATAGTGACCATGAAGTCCATACCACTTTAATCTTCCAGTATTATTCAGCAATGAAGGTAATATGTATGAAGTATCAAAAGAATTCCAACTCACACCCTGGGGTCTTTATTTATGGTCCTGAAGGAAAATAGAACAGAAATTGAAATTAAGACGAGAAAAACCAAAGAAAAAAGGCCCAGAAATTCTTGTTTATAACTCATCAAAAATATAACTAAACAGTAGCAAGCCATAAACGCATGTAGCGGCAGCTTATAAAGAAGAACACACCAGAAAACAAGTGGCAACCTGAAAAAGGTCCCATCTCAACAAATTCCAAAGAACAAGAAGATGTGATACCACTTCGCATCTTTTGTTTTTTAAGAAGACCATACAAGCAGGGTTGGCCCTAATAGAACTACTGTTGTAATTAGGAGGACTTGTATGTAATTTCGGTTTAGTGCTACTAGGTCCTAACTACTGTGGGGGTAAAGCCGAATAATTCTCAATGAAAAATATCTTGGTGTTTTTCCAACCAATTTATTCAATAAGATGTTCTTATAGCTTGTCCGAAGTTCTTCTTTGGGATCTAATACATTTTCCGTTTTCCTTTATTTCTATATATTGACATAGTAACAGGATGAAGGTGCTTAATTGAATAAAGGGTAAAAGACACTTTCCACCCCTATAATTTGGTGAAAATACACGTTGGTATAAAATGAGCAATGTTATCTTTGCTTGCTCCAAAACTTCTGTGAGAAAGGAACCAACCCGATGGCCATCACAGTGTTTAGAATCTGTAATTGCTTCTGATGTTCACTCTTCTTGCTATAGTTGTCAAAACTGTCAATTTCCATATCCCGAGACTGAGAAACCCATTTAGATTTCTTTTACGGGGTCAGTTCCAGCAAACCTTCATCATCTAATGAAGCTTCAAGTAACTGCCAAACTGAGAAATAAAATCAGCCACAACAATTCCAAGTTCAGTTGCATTCCGATCAAAAATCTGGGAGAGGTGAAGGACATAATCAATAATATTCATGTCCACAAAAGATACAGGGGCAATACAGTCCAAAAAAATGGTGCCACCTACTATCCTAACGGAATATGACAGAAGGGTGCTATGTGTCCCTATCTTTTTCCATTATGAGGGTGCGGTGATGAATTTTTCAAAGGTCAGTGGACCAAAGTGTCTTTTCACCAAATCATAGGGGTGGAAAGTGTGTTTTACCCATGAATAAATAAAAACAATATAACTAAGAAGTGTTTCTCTCTAAAGGAGCACCGTGGGAGAGAATACCGCTGATACATCAGGCGTCTGCAAGCTTCAGATCTACAGTTGGGCATCATGAACTCTTAGTATCCCGCCAACCCAAAGGGGTTCTTAAGGAGTTTGATGATTTGGAAAAGTTCGAGAAAGGTTTGAAATTTACCAGCGGTGAGGAAATGTTTGTCAAAATTCAGAATACACTTGAAAGCGGGGACGCTTTTCTCTTAGAACACCACTGGAGCATCAACAACTTACTTGAGTTCTTGATGCTCAAAAATACATATCATCTGATGTACTGTATCATATCGGAATGCAACGATACTAAAAAACATATGGATTATGATGGAACTATTCTGGGCTCGCTACAATACTTGAGCATTCACAATATGAAGAGCATGCAGAAAATTTGGAGAGGGCCAGTAGTGATAAAGGGTTCTTTGTCCACGGCTTTTGTACACATGTGTAAACTTGACTACCGTTTTGAAGCTAGCATGCTTCTTGACCTACCCAACCTGGGTTGCATCTCCAGTGGTCTGTCCATAGCACCAAATTTGGAAAGGCTTATTAGTTCTTTTTGTTCTTCTTCAATGTCCTATGTGGGACCTCTCAACACGCCCCCCTCACATGTGGCATTCTTTAGCCTACACGTGGATCTTTTTGTCTGCGGGAGTGCGGGTGGCGGTGAGCACGTGGGTTGTCAGACCATTCACGTGTGTGAGTCATGGCTCTGATACCATGTAAGAAGCCATGGGGTTCCACCTCAATATCAATTTGGCAATGAGGGGAGTAGCCTAGGACACTTATTAGTTCTTTTTGTTTTTCTTGAATGTCCGATGTGGGAGTTCTCAACAGTTGGTGATCCTCTACTGCCCAAATCTTAAGAAGCTATCTACAACAGAAATCTCCAGTACGGATTTGCAGGTATTGAAAGGAACAAAGGGATGGTGGAATGCATTGAAGTGGTATGAATCGGATGTGGCTGAAGCCGATCAGAATTATTTGACCAGTAAGTTCATCCCACTCAGAGAGGATGGAGAGTTGGAGGAACCGTTTTTGAGAGATTAAATTAATTTAAACTTCAAGGCGAGATTAAAAGCTATGGTAATGGTGTGGTAAGATTCATTTTACTTATTTATTCATTCCCCAGTTATTGAATTATCACGAATAAGGATATCTTAAAATTTACCCCCCACCCCTTCTTCGAAGCATCGCGATGGTTGTGAGGCTGATGGCTGGTTAGTCTGATTCAAGTTACGACTAAGGATTGAATGTGGCGACCCATTTCCATCATGTTTGTAATTTTAAACTTTTTTTGAGACTTGTCCTACACATGGATTGTTTGAGCCTTGCCTTGTGTGTATCTAATAAGTTACTGGGCTACTCCCCTCACTGCCAACTGGTTTTAAGGTGTGTAATTTGAGATAAATCTCCTTTTTTTTATTCTCTAGAACTTGAGGTTACAACTCTATTTATAGAGTGCCTAGAAGAGACAAATTTGCAGTATTAATTCTGTGCAATCAATCTGCTCCAGAATGAATCAATTGATTCAATAATATCTAAAAATAAGGAAAAGGTTGACGAGGTGACAGATCAATCAAATCCTTAATTACAGCCGTAGTTAAGGTGTAGATCATAGCCTCCTAGAGCTGTGATTGCGATATTTCCACAAGGTGGAAACCCATGGATTCTAACACTATCAATTCGTTGTATTTTGCTGAAGTTGGTTATTTTGTTTTCAAAAGTTTTAAACACACTCCATTGTGATTTGAATAATCTACATAATTCTCTCCCAGAGATGGTTTGCTCACAATGTACGCTATATATCTTGGCATCCTACTTTAAAAGACTAAATTACCGTTGATGCTAGAAATGAATTTAATATCTCTATTGTATTAGGGAACAGGCTTGGATGGACAGAATACTTAAAGGACCAGATCTGGAGAAGTATTTCTCCATTTGGTTATGTTTTGGGTTGGATGTGGCTCTCTTAAATATAGGACTCGGTAAGAACCAGAATAAGGAACCTCATGCCTGAGAAGGCTTCTTTGATATAGGAACATTAAACAATAGAATTTCTTGAAAACATACACAAACATGATCAGACAACAGAAGTTCTAGAATCTAGAGAACATATATAAACGTAATCATGCACACAACACACCAGAAGTTATCAAACACGCATAAACCAAGGACAATAATAAAGACTGACCCCAGCCTCCATACCACTTCCACCTTCCCGTATTATCAACAGCAAAGGGAATCTGAAGCACCAGAACTCACAAATCCAGGTTATAATTTGCATTAATCGCTTCATTTCACTGTCCTGAGATGAATTGATGAATTCAGACAAGATAACCAAAAAAGAGAATGGAAAGTTATTGCTTAAAATATGTCAAAGAAACAGAGTTCTATACCACTTGGATTGCTGGAGCTTCTCATTCTGAAAGACCTCGAACGAAAATTCCGCACAGCGGCCTCACAAGTCCCCTGCAATATTTCAAGAGATTCAGGTCATATGAATGAGGAAACTGCCAGTATGATATTAGGATGAGAAGTGTATGAAATACTTCAGATGATAGAATCGCACGAGGTTTTGTCATCGAGATTAAATGTTAATCATAAGAACTGGTCTCAACTAGCATAAGGTAGTGAACATAGAGGTGATTTTAGCTGCAACTCGGTAATTTAAGATGGGGTTTCAATCAATATCAAATTACAAATTTAAGTAAAGAAACCTGATACTCTAAAGAATTAATCTCAATACCTGATGTAACAAAAACTTTCTGTAGTCTCTTTTTGACCTGATTCGGAAACTTGCTTGCATCCCAACAATGCTGCTCTGCATTGATCACTTGTAGCTTCTTAGCATTGTTTCCATTGAAGGGCAAGGTCCAGAGATCAGGCAGGCATCTTACGAAGTATCAACTTCTTTAGCTTTGGCAGCAAGTACATTACGAATAGCCTCAGATTCGGCAATCACATCAACAATTTCTGAGCAATGTTCGATTTCCATATATTGAAGCTCACAAAATCGTTCAATTGTTCCAAGAGGGAAGATGTGATTCAAATCCAGGCAGCTTATTAACACTAGAGTTTGTAAATGGGCTAGGTTCCTAGGTTCCGGTAGGCCCGTAGAAATGCTTATCAACTCCCGTAGATTTTTTAAATATAAGTATTCTAAGTTAGGAAGCACGGTGTACGTTGCACTTCCAACAATGGTTTCCAGCACGTCGCAGTTTTGAACTCAGACAGTATTTTACTCTTTTCATGATTCCAAAGTCTGATAACAGGTTGATGTTCGCGTGGTTGATTAATTCAAAAGTATCAGCTAATCCAAGGATTTTGGCGACTGGGAAATTGTTTCCTGCACCATGGCAGTATTTGATATACCTGTCAGCGTACAGTTTATCAGGTAGACAAGTTTTTTGTGAGTTTTGGCAACCAATGAGAACCCGGAAAGGAGTTAAACTATGGTCTTCTCTCCATAAATGTTTCTCAATAAAGACTTGAAGAGTTGTTGCTTCAGATACAGAAACATGGAGTCGAAGTTTGCCTAATTACCTCAATAATATCTAGAACTGTCTGGCTGATGCTGAATTTTAGAGTCTTTAACTTCTCCAATGAAGAAACTTCTTTAACGATGTTTTCTCCTGCCTCAACGGACCACTGCTCTGGTGATTCCACATCAACCACTAACTCTTCTAGTCTACAGAGCTTTGAGAGCACACCAAAACTGCAACTTGGAATCCCAATATATTGCAGTTTGATATCTTTCTTGATATCAAACTGCAACTTCCACAGGGTTGGCAATGTCTCCGACTTTTAGTTTCAATGTTTGCAAAATAGTAAGTTGCAGATGCTCCCTGCTCAATTCTCTTTGCTCCCCTCCTTGGATACGTGACCTAAATGACTATGTCAAACATTTGAATAACTCTTTCATGGCTAATCAAATTGAGCATCATAGTTGTTTTCCCAATTCCAACTGCTCCATGAATTCTGATCCCTTTTACAGTGTCAATGTTCAGCCGGCCCAGTATCTTCTCAAGTGACTCTCTTAGTGTCCTAAATCTTGTGATATACTGCACCCTTTTTGAGTACGGTTCAGGTGATTGAGAAATGACATCTCGGATTGGATTGCCTTCTTGCAGAAGATCGGTTTACCACTTCTTTGAGCAAATTCTTCAGGCCTTCTATGAAATTTAATCTTTTGTGTATTCGTACTGAGCCAGTAAGTTAGACACTTCAGTGTCAATTCTCAGCACCCTACGAGACCGGGCCACATGTAAGATCCAAAGTCAAAATACCAGAACTACTACTCGAGCAACCATGCTTTAAAACTAGTGTTTCTACTTTGCACAATTGACTGACTGACTGACTTTTAGGGTTTCATATAATTTACCTGGGATTTAGCAATACAACTTACTGATCATCATATACCACTAACTAACTAACTAACAGAATGCAGCAGGAGCAGTCTAGCATCATCATATGTTGAGATAGATCTATGTCCATAACATCATGGCATCGAACGCATAAACAGAGTGAGTTACAGAGAGAGAGAGCAATAGGTTACTTGGAAGGAAGAAGCGGAGAAGCTAAAGAATCAAGTACACCTTGCCAGAATTGAATTGGGGGATAGATAGATAGATACACACACACTTGAGAAGGGATAAAGCGTGTAGAATTAAGCAAACTCGGTGAGTGCTGGAACACTCTGCGACTCGATCCATTATTCCTCAAGTCAACCCACAACACACAAGACAAGAATGTTGCTTTCCGTCAAAACGGGGCCTTTTTAAATGGGCCGGTAGCCACATCGAAGAATGTTGCTATTCCATACCCCAGGAGCACGATGTGACAGTGCTAGTATTGGGTCTGTTTGGATGAACGGAATTAAGTGAACGGTTTGACTAAAGATCTACTTTTACCTGGAGTGTTTGGATAGAATAGATTCAATTAGATTTTTATAATTTTTGATATAAAAAGTAATAATATAATATAAAAAATGTGATTGAAAATTTATACGGAAGGTAATAATATAATTTTTGTAGAGCGGTGGTGTTGAAAAGAGTTGGTGTGGAATTGAAAATTTATGCCGAAGGTGTAGTGGGTTTTTGAGAAAGCTGAATTGTTATGGGAAAGAGAAGTGTTGAAGGATTAAAGTTTGACTCACTGTCCACTCATAGAGTGACACATGTCAGTACATTAGGCTAAAGCCAAATACAGCATGCAATTCGGTGGTCTAGACTGAGGTATATTCCGGAATAATTGGGAAAATCCGAATTTCCGCCCCATATCCGGAAATTCCGGATCTATTACAACCGGAGTCCTCTTTTATTTTGGGAATCCTGAAATATTGTGAGATTATTTAACCCTTTCCTCAGATTTTTGACTATTTAGTTCATCTCTACTTCCGCGTATCCAAATAGGACCAATGTGTTATTCATGGTACCAAATTTAGAAGACATTTTGTTCCTAAAAAAAATAAAAAATTAGAAGACCTTATCAACTAACAATTATCATTTTTTTATATTGCAAACGGTACACATAGTCCTACGATCTTAAAAGGTTAGCCTAGTGGGTGAAGTTTTGGGCTTAAGAGCTTGTTTGGTATCCGTTTACAAACAAGAAAAACAGTGGACAATAAACGTGCTGAAAAAACACGTTTAAAAACAGAATCAAAAAACTGTTAGGTATCCGTTTAAAAACAGTGTTTTAAAATCAAAAACACATATGGCAACTTCACTAAATTTCAATGTTAATTTGCTTCAATATTATTTTTACGTACAATACCGATATTTATTTGATATTTTTTCATTTAATCATAGTTGAAATGTCTTTAAGCACCAATAGTATGAAAAAAACACAAAAAAACACCACATTTGCTGTTTTTGTTTGAACATTTTTTCAGCATGTTTTTGTTTTTAAATAGGCAAAAAAAACAAGCATGCCAAATGTGTTTAAAAAACACTCTTTTTTTAATCAAACTTGATTAACAACAGGGATGTCAAACATGCACTAAGTATTTGTTCCCCTTGAAATCTCAAGTTCAAGATATGTAGTGCAACCGTGATGCGCGTAAATTAGGAATGACACCAAATATAATGATTGATGTGGAACATAATATTTATGGTCATAAGTTCTGAAGTTTTCCTCAAGGAATTTGGAATCACTTGTGCAAAAATTAGAACGTGCGCCAAACGAGCTTTTCGACGGTATATTATATGCGTGCATCGGAGTCCGAAAGCGTGACTTTAGAAGAAAAAGAAGGAAAAAAGAAAGAGAGATTGAGAGCAGCCGAACACTTAGAAAAAAATGGAGGAGGCTTTTGTTGGGCAACTCACTGCGCTTAATGGGTTGATCGTGTGATAAAAAAATTGATCACAATATCAAGTTTTGTCTTGCACGCTACCTTCACTAAGAGGGGGCAATTTGGTCTTTTCTGGTTTTAAGTGAAAAAAAAAAAAAAAGAGAACCACGCTGAATCAAATCAACAGCACGGAGGACGGCTCCGTTGAACAGACAGACCTCCCGACGCAGAAGAACACAAGCCAATCGCTGCCGACTGGAATTCGCCGGCGTTCTGCTCGGCACAACAGCATCAGCGTCGGAGTCCTTCACCAGACCCACTCAACAGATCTCTAAGACAATTTTGATGGTTCAGCGCAGCTAAGTGTGGGGGAACTAGGGTTTTCTCAACACAAATTTGCCGATTCGTTCTCAACCGGTTGGAATTAGAGCAAACCGTTTGCGACGGGAACAACGAGGAGAAGCTATTGAGCTCACATCGCGAAAAATCAGTCGACCGTACCGTCATTCTTGACTGATTTTGTTCCTGTCAGAACGGAACTCCGGGGCTTCAGGTATCGCTAATCTTTCTCTTTCGCAATTTCATTTTATCCAGTCTAGGCACATTGAGTAAAAGCCCAAATTTGACTAGTGTCCTAGGATTTATCTGCTAAATTGCTTTCTTGCTTTGATTCAGTACACACTCCTTCTCACCTGCACGTAGCAAATATAATCTCTAAATTTGAATTGCTACTTTCTTGTGCAATGAGACCGTTTAGAAGAAAGAGGAGTAAGGCGCATGAGTTTGACTGTAGGAAGACATAAACTAGTTGAGGCATAGAATGACGGTGGTCCTCTTCTCATGTCATGTCTTGTCATGTCCTACTGCTGATCATTTGCTGCTGTAAATCCTAACATCATGTGTTTATTCTTATTCTCAACTACATGTATACATATATGCAAGCTCAGCAACAATCTCGCAACTCATGACTACTTGTATCCATCCCTAAAACATAACCATAATCAAAGACCAACAACAATAGAATCGACAAAATCACCTGCAGCTATTAGCCCCCTGGACTTCAGAACAACAATGTATTTATTACCAAACACAGATATATCTGCTGCTAAACACACACACACACCAAAAAATATATTTCTCACTTGTACACAATCTGACCGCACGTTCATAGCGCTCGTCACGATAATTTCTCTTATATTCTCGCACCTGTATTACAATTCTCGTTTCAGTTGGTTTATTTGGATGGATGTCACTTGTACACAATCTGACCGCACCTTCATTTCTTTTTTTTTGAAGGAATTGGACCTAAACATGTCGTCGGACGAGCTATTATTGCCGGAGTTGATCGCCGATATTTTATCGAGGCTTCCCGTCAAAGTCCTTCTCCGGTTCAGATGCGTCTCAAAAACCTGGCGCACTCTGATTGACAGCCCACCCTTCGTCAGAGCTCACCTAACTCACTCAACAAGAAACCCATTCCTCATAGTCAGCAAACCTCGCACCGACGATATCAAGTCTGTCGACTTTGATTCTCTTGATCTGGAAAGTGCCGTCGACCTACACAATCCTCTCCACCACTTCCCGCATATATTCCGTCGCCGGGGCGGGGTGTTGATGTCCAAATACCGGCACTTACCAGAGCGAATCCAGGTCATCATTCCGTGTTGGCTACGGTTCAAGCCACAACACCAAGACATGATCCTAGTTTGGGGTACGTGTCACGGCTTGGTTCTCATGTCTAGCCCCGCTTCAACCTGTTGTCTCTGGAACCCGTCGACTCGGAAACACATCGGTTTACCGAGATTGGAGGTTCCCCCACCATCGCCAGGGCGCCCTCGTGATCTGTATGGCTTTGGCTATGACTGTGCTACGGACGACTACACTGTTGTCAAGGTTTTGCAGTGGACAAGGTCTCCCGAAGCTGACATACGATACCAAGTCTGGGTTTATAGGCTGCGAGCAAATTCCTGGAGACAAGTTGCTGGAAATTTCCCTCCAACTATGAAATGCGAGAGACAACCGGGTGTGCTTGTTTCTGAGGCGTTACACTGGCCTGTACGGGTGAAGTCCGAGTTGGATCAGGAAGAGTCTGATGTTATTCTCGCATTCGATCTCAAGACGGAGGAATACCGCATGTTTTCTCAACCCATGTGTCAGAATCCCGAGTTTTACTCGAGACTGGGTACCCTAGATGGATTGCTCTGCTTAGTTTACTCGTATGTACCGGTCGGTTTTGAGATATGGGTGATGACAGCCTATGGAGATGATGGGTCGTGGACCGAACGGACCTTGAAGCTTGGAGAGTTCATCTCTTATCCAGGTGGGTTCACTAAAACTACTCCGACTGCGACCTTGAGCAATGGCAGGCCTGCTCTCTACAACCCTCCGTTCCTTGAGGTTATTCCCGGCTATGTAAACACGCCTTTGTATCTTGGGTTTGAAATTGCCGATCATAGTGATGTTTGCACTGGAAGCCTGGTTTCGCTGGAGGGAGGTGCAGCAAATTGATCGGCAAACCCCTGAAGCGTTGTCAAATCTCTTGCAACTGAATGAGCTCAGCATTGGTATGATTTCAGACGGGGATTGGTGGAATATTGATGTAAAAACTGTTAAAGATGACTTGGGCAGCTTGCAAAACCTTGGAACTCTATGTCTTTATTTGCCTACTGTTGATTTACTGGATAACCTGATACAGCACTTCATTCCACCGATATATATAGCTATTCCGTGGTTCAGATTCACAGTTGGATATGACGAAGAATGCTTGATATCTCGCCTGCTCCAGGAGGTTGTAAAGGAGTTTCTTGATTTAGTAAATTTTGAGAAAAGGCTGAAGTACGTAAATGGTGAAGGCATACCGATTAAAATCAAGAAGGCCCTTAAGCACGTGGATGCTTTTCTCTTTGACCATCACTGGAGCATCAAGATCTACTTGAGTTTGGGCTTGAAAATATAGATGGTCTCTAAATGTGTCTTGTTGGAGTGCAATGAGCTTCAGACAGTCGTCAATGCTAAACAACAAACCAAGGATTTTGAATGGACGATATTTGGGTCACTAGAGTACTTGAGCATTCACTACATGAAGAACATGGAGAGAATCTGGAAAGGGCCTGTGGCGAAGGGTTCTTTGTCCAATCTGAAGTCGTTGGCTCTACACACATGCTTAAGTTTGACTACCATTTTCACGCTGGACTTGCTCGCTAATCTCTTGAATTTGGAAGACCTCAGAATTGAAGATTGCCCGAAGATTGAGGCCCTCGTGAATACAAGCTCACCTGACTTGGTTTTACGCTATTTTCTCCCAAATTTGAAGTAACATGTTACTCATAGAGCTACCCAACCTGGGTTGCATCTCCAGTTGTCTACGTGTTGCACCTAAACTTTAAAGGTCGGTGATCTTCTACTGCCCAAAGCTCGATAGGCTATCACCAGTAGAGATCTCAGATAGGAATTTGAAAGTAATAAAGGGAGAGAAGCTATGGTGGGATGCATTGAAGTGGGGTGAATCAGGTCTGATGGAAGATGGACAGGATTATCTGGCTAGTAAATTTATCCCACTCAGGAAGGATGAAGACTTTTAAGAACAATTTACGAGAGATTAAGTTTACTTCAACCTTGAAAGATCTTGGGTTTGAAGCATGAATTCACTTTGAAAGATCTTGAAGTCACGACAAACAGGTTTTCAGAAATTAATATTCTCGGTAAATTTGGATTTGGAGTTGTTTACAAGGGATGTTTGAGCATTGAGCAATGGAAATCTAGTAGCTGTAAGAGTTCCACACAAATCCAGGTATGTTCGAAAAGAAAAACAATATTATGAAATATTCACATTGTTTTATTGGCTAATTCTGGAAAAAAAATTGTTTTAGCTCCCTTGCAGATGGAGGATTAAGGGCGGAAGTTGCAGTGGTTGGTCCTTTGTATCATAAAAATATAGTCCGACTCCTGGGTTGCTGCATTGACGGATCTCATAGGTACCATTAACATTTATTTGTTGCAAAAGTCTTGATTACATTAATGCTTGAATCGAGTCTGGGGAGTGAATTCGAAAGGGTCTTAGTTGTCTTGGCACTAAATTCTCTAACATTATGGGATATATTGCTAGTCTGTGAAGCAGGTACAGTGGTAGAATAGGAATCCTACTTGTGTCACACATGTACAATCAGGTAGACAGGTGACACCCCAAAATAGGTGTTGGGCATGCCGCGTGCCTGTCAAGACAGTTGCTTTAGAAAAAGAATGCAGTGATAGTAACCACGTTAGGATGCACAATCAAACCACCATTTCCTCATTTGGAGCTTGTTAAGAGTACATAGTCCTTTCTAAGTTCCTCATCATCCCTTTACTGTAGGTATTCACTGGACATTTAGATTTAGTTTCACATCTAATTCCATTTCGTTTTGCCAATTACAGGTCATATTATTGGGACCACAGCACATACTTTAGGACACTGAAGTGATTTTCTGATGGATTTTGATGGACTCTGAGTTCTAATTTTTGGGGGGATCTGCCTCATTTGTCATGCAGCTTCTCTAGGTTAGTTTGTTTTTGCAAGATTCAAAGATGAGTACAATTTGAATTGCGGAGTAATCTCTCCTGCTTTTTTCTTTAATTTTTCCCCAATTTGTGAAATAAAAATTGCTCATTTAATGCTAAAAGTATAAATTCTCTCTCCTTATTTGTCATGTAGCTTCTCTAGGTTAGTTTGTTATTGCAAGATTCAAAGATGAGTACAATTTGAACTGCGATTTGTGCTTTTAGCTGAATTCAGTAGTTTTCCACATGGGTTTTTAATGAGGAATGAAATTTGTCTGGTCAATGGCTCTTTTGTACTAGCTCAATATCTGATTAGGTTCAATCAGTCTAATGTGATTCAATGAGCCTTGTGATAACTGGACTGTGTTGTAGATGGATCAGTGGCTATATGACCCTTTTCAGCTGATATCCCTTTGTGGGTAGGGTGGTCGGAGTAGACTGGTGACACTGAAGACAAGAAGAAGGGAGAGAGCCAGGGTTTCCTTTAGAAGATGTGGAGTTATGAAGAAGGTTGTCAATCTTTGCCTTGGAGGGGGAGGATGCCCTTTGATAGGCCAAGGCCGTCCAAAATCGGCTGCGCATGGTATCACTGAGTCAGATGTGATCCAATTGGCTTGTTTACTTTTCCGTAGGCGTCTAACAAGACAATGTGTTGATAGTACTCAGATCACTCTTGTTGGGAGGTTGAACAGCTTTCTCTAATGTTCCCATTGTCCATGATAGGGACTTCGGCCACCTCTCTCTCTCTCTCTGAAGGTGGCTGATTTATTGGTTAAGACCGAGCATTCTTGGAAATTCTCCACCTCTAATCTCCATTCTTAGGGCATCATCTTAGTTATACGCCGACATGTAATCCACAAGGAGGTCTGACTCGGCTTTGGGTCTTTGGGAAGTTCCGTCAGATATTTAATATCTTGGCAGTTTCACCCTGAGACTTTGGTTTCTTGCGGTTAGACCTATGCCATACAGTTTATGAACTAGGATTAAATTCCGGGAACTTAATCACACCTGTGTTAGTTTCATGTTCTGTAAATCAAGATAAGAAGTTAAGAACCACTGGAACGCAGCTTCTGTCTTATTTTGTTGCCAATACGCAGTCCACTATCTTGGTAATGTGTATATTAGTACTACTCCATCTTTTAGCCTTTGCTAATCATGTGGTGTTATTATTTGTAGATTTGCAGCAGATATTTTTTATGGATTACAAGAAGAAGTGATGAATACATGTTCTAGAAGTCATAAACTAAAGATTGGTGTGCAACGCATTGAAGCCACACTTTCTCCACTTGAGAAGCCTACCCTGACTCAAAAGAGTCACTTACATCTAACCTATACAGCAGGTATGAATTTAGTGTTCCTTATTTGATCTTTTTCTGTGAACTAAACTGTTTGGCCGATGCGGATTATGCACATCCGATTGAGCGAAAGTTAACCTATTTGAGTATCCCCCTCCTTTAGCCGCATTTGCTGAAAGGGAGAAGAGCGTGAAATTATGATAATGCATTCATCGTTCTATTGCATTCATCGTTCTGCTACAGTATCAAATTAATGCAAAACTACTGAACTATGAGGAACTTATCATAAGCTTCTGTCGACTCTCTTGATGTGCGGATTATGGACATCATTCATGCGTTGTTCTCTTCTTTCAATGTTTTTGAAAAGTAAATTTACTACCATTTGGTTATTTCATTTACTCTGTACGATTTGCCAACTTTCAAATCCTTCATTTTATTTCTGGTGACTTTCTGTATTCTATTTCTCCTTGTTGATTTCTGCATCTCTGTGTTTGGATGTTAATTGTTGAACTCAATTTATGTCTCTTCTCTCTCTTTCTTTGAAGATTGAAGTGGGTTTTCGATTTCTTGGTTGCAGATTTGAACGAAATGCCAAAATTCCCAGCTTTCGAGTTGGCTAAATCGTCATCGTCTTTCTGGTACTGTGTCCACTCCTTGCTATCGGTTCATGGATTTAATTTGTTATTTGATATCCCAACACTTAGTTTTTGTACAATCTGCATAAAATTTTCTTTTACGGTTGAATTTAATTCGTGGAACCTTTTGAGAACTGAGTTAATAGCACACCATGTGAAGTAGTAGAGGTGTGGGAAGAATGACTATGGTTCAAATGACTATGGTTCGTCGTAAATGATCTTTCTGGTGCTTGACATGTCAGTGTTACTCGATTATTTAAAGAACGCAAGTTCGTTATCTTATCGACATGTTTGAATTTTCTTGGTGATGCTTCAGTCTAAGCTTTTCCCGATTCTATGGTCTATGTGTTGGAGCTGTTTTAGCTTGAGTTTGGATTATTCTAATTGATACCTGTAGTGTTTTTCTGGTCCATTGGCTGATTTGCAGATAGAAATTCAGACTTAGTCGATGTTATTTGGGTAGGGGATTCAAATTCGGAAATGTTTATATGACATCTGAAGTTCTGAACCACATTCATACATCTATGTGAATGTGAATTTGATTCAGGTTTTGGATCAGTATCAGCTGAGTAGCTGACTATCTGTTCATAAATGTGTTTATTGTGACGTTCTATTAGAATACATGGATTACTTTGCTCATCCATCCTCGTAATGACAATTTGTAAATGGGAATCTCTTTTTGAGAGTGCTCGATAATGTGAATCAAGATGTATGTCATACAAGTAATTGGTGTTTTCTTTCTCCATATTGTCTACTGGTTAATTGTGTGGTGAGAATAGATTCAACCATGATGATATTTTTTCTGTTTACTATGTTTTAATGTAGGCTATTTTTCCTTCGAAGATCTGATTTCTGCTCAGAATTGAGCTGCTGGTATCGCGTCGGTCTGATAACCTTTTGCTATACTGATTGGGTTGGATTACCAAGCTTTTATTGAAACATGGGTTATATGTGTTATTTCTGTGGGGAGCAAAGCTCGCCGTGTCGGTGCTTCCATTCTCACTACCTCACCACCATTCTCACTACCGCGTCGTCGACCGGTCCAGAATTGAGGGTTTTCAACTTAGAAAGTTCGTGGTGGTGGTGTTGGAGTTAATTGCAGAGAGAGAGAGAGAGGACGATGGGGAAAGTTGCAAAAGCCACCGTTTCAGGAGATGTGTTTTCAACCGTGGCTATCGAATTGCAGGTAAATTCACTCTCTCACATATTTCTGGTCTATAAATTTTTTGAGGATAAGTTTCTACTGGTCAACTTCTACTATTCCGGATAATCAAGTCCCGGTTTGTGTTTTCTACTGGTCTACAAAATTAATTGGTGGTGTGCTTTTTATATTTTTGAAGTTTTGAAGAGAGGGTTAATTAGAGGTCGGTGGACTTGGATTGAAGATAGTGTCTATGGCGTTACCAGCAGCATTGGCTCTTGCCGCTGACGCAATTCCTTCACTTGTCAACACGGCGTTCATTGGACATCTGGGTAGGTAGTCTCTCAGTTTTTTGTTTTGCCCCTTTCTATTGCGCCTGTTTTTCGTAATTGGATTTATTCGAATGATTGAAAAATCTAGATCCTAGACTTGTTTTTTCACCATGACAATGATCTTACATATTGTGTTTGTTATAGTTAGGATTACAATCAATAGGCAGTTCGAATCGTATGTGTTGAGTTCATCCAGCTGGCTAGTCATAGGGATCTTAAGTGGTTGTGCGCAATGCCCAGTTGAACGGAACTCTGTATTGATGCCAATTTGTTTGTCTTTCCCAGTGTCCCCTTAGCTACATGCAGTATTGGTTTTACCACTTATCGTCTCTGCAGTTTGTAAAATTGCGACACTTAGGTCAAAATGGACTAACACCGTTAACTTCCGTTGGTGATTGGAAAACCAACATCACAGTGGCCCTTGAACTTTGAGAGTCTCAATGAAGAGTTCATTATCGATAACCAACTAGGGACGATCACTGAGCCTCAAGTTCCGTATATTTTAGCTCCTGCATTTGGTTACTGCCTTTGTGCTATTGTCTCTGTTGTAGTTACAATTACGATACGAGTTTTGTTTGTGTAGGGTCCGTAGTTACAATCACAACATCATTTGTTGCTGGAAGAGCAAGCATTGATTGCCAAGAGAAATGATGAGGATGGTAAAATTGACCAAGGTATTCATTTTACTAGATCTTTTACTGTTATATATTGCAGAAAGAGTGTTCATTCTTGTAACGAGGGTTTTATTTGTATTGTTTAGGTTTTGGGTTTTAGGGTTTAGAAAAAAGATTTGATTTGGTCGATTGATGGGTTAGACGCTGGTTTTGGTGTTTGAGTTCGATCTGATTGCTTTTGCTGTGGCTGTTGGTGCTGAACTGTGGAAGGCTAAATTAAGTTACTTTTTTCTTTCTTGCTCTATGTTTTCTTTGCGTTTTTTTATTAAATATTATGTTTACTGTTATTTTTGTGTTGTGGATTGGAGTTGTGTTGCTACGTAACCCTTCCGATTTCTATACTCCAATTTCTGGTGTTTTACCTTTTTGTTAATTCAGATTCGGTCTATTTTGACAGGTTTGATGGCTAGGGGTTTTATACCCACAGAATGATGTTCGAGGTTGTGCAAAAGGAGGTGCAAGCTTCGTGGCACATTGCAAAAATAAACTCTGGTAATGGGCTTCTTTACGACGTGAAATATAACAATGACAGAGATTGTTTTGTTGGTATGTATGCCTCCACTATCATCTACCTCAAGCATGAGCTTCCAATGGTAATCAATTAATTTGTTTCTCTCTACACATTTCAGGTTATGCGAAGGCGGGGTTTTGGATAGAATTCATGCAAGGTACTGCATTCACTTATTATCTATTTCACTTTTCAGTTTGACATTTTCCTACCGCTTATAGATTTCTTGAATTTGTTTATGAATTGGCAAATTAAGAACTTCTAAGGACTTCACGACATGAAATTGTGAATCTGAGATGAAGTTGTGCTAAACAGTTATGACCCTTTTAAGGTACTGTAATCCTATGTTCTACGTGCCGTGTGTCCCTGTTTCTTTCAATGATATGGATTCTCCACTAGGAACTGTGCTAAACCTTTTCTGATGGACAGGCCTAGAATGTGATCAGGTCATGATATATGACATGAATTCGACCTTAAAAATCACAAAAAGAAGCATCTTTTTGGGGACTGGCAATACTGCTCTGAGAATTCATGGAATTGCAAGTATAGAAAATGAACCTTTCCTGGTAATGTAACTGATGTGTCTTCTTAATTCAGGTTTAGAAGTTGGCGGCAACGCGAAAGCAATCCAGGCTCTTAAGGTTTGCCGAGACGAGACACAGAGACGGGAAATCATTGTACTTCTTGAGAGGCAAGTAGAGTCATTCTCCTGCTTTCACTTTGGTCTGTGTCTGAATTCATTCATGCATTCATTCATTAATTCATTCATTGTTTTCCTTCAGTCCTGTTGAGTATGATGAAGCTTCCGAAATGGTTGAAAGGAAGTTGTGGAAAAACTACGTGGCGCTGGGTTAATTTGGGGAAGAAGAGGGCGGAATTCAGCGTCTTGAGGCTCTTGTTGATCTCTCTTTATGCTCTGATAAGGTAGTTTTTGTTTCTGCTTTAATTGTTGGAGTAACTGTTTTGGGGGAATGTAGAATCAGTCTGGTCACTTTCTGTTTTTGCCTTTTAGACTCCTTGTGAGACATGAGCATCGAAAAGATTTCACAGAGACCGACATAGTGAAGCTCGCGAAAGAAATTTTAGACCAGGAGGAAGATCACTTTCAGGTATTGACAAGGAAGGTGCATCCTTAGCTGGAAATTGTCTGTGATGGCTGTGTCATATGATTATTTGCAGTTCTATTTTTTCGAGGGAAAACTCTAAAACTGGTAGCCATAGACTAAGATGATATGATGAATTTGTCACAGGATGATGAGAAAGCATTTCTGTCGCTGAACGATCAAAGGTTGCACGACATGGAGATGTCAGGAGGTTATATCGACTTGGCTCTTGGCTCTTGGTAAGCAAAGCCTTGGCCTTTTCCCTGGTTGTGAAAGCTCTCTTTATAGAGTGTTATTCCACTGTCATTTGAGTGACTTAAAAGGACTGCATTCATTGCTGCTGGCATTCATCTGAACTTTGACTTTTAACGGCACTGTTTTTTTCTTGTAGGAATCGAAATGTGACACCACAGAAGCAGAGTCCACCACCTAGACAGATACTACTACTAAGGAGCAGCCATCAGAAGACAAATGAATTCCATCCTTCTGAACTAGTAGTAATTCTTTCGTCATCCAATATCAGATTCGTTTTTTTTGACAACATCAATGATACTATATAGCATTGTAAATATTTTGGTTCGTTACTTTCAGACGTAGGATTGATTCAAGTGTACATATTGAAGCTTGAAATGGCGACAACTTAACAACATTTTGAAACCATGTTCAGATGTTCAGCATCGTATATATTTCAACAGCTGAACATTTAACATCTAAAATTCATGTTTAACATACTAAAACATTATATGTTTTCTTTTGGAAGGGTATAATGTTGTAGTTCAAACAGTATTCTTTTGGAAGGGTATAATGTTAGAGTAGTTGATAAGTAAGTTTGGCACGGACATTGTACTCGCATTTGAAGCTTGTTTATTGGATTGATACAAAAGCTAATGGTACTGTGAATTGGTTTGTTACTAGAGGTGGCAAAGAAGGTTTGAACTTGTCAGTTGTCACCCCTCCAGGTCTAGCTAGTAGACTTGTAAATGAATGTAGTGTAGTGTTCCATCTGTTTTGAGTTAAATGAAATGTTTTGGTCAAAACAAAGACCAGCAACCCATGGAATTGGGCCGGGTATGACCCATTAGGACATCGTCGGTGAAAGGCACCCCCTCATTTTCTGTTTGGCCCAAACTATGGCCCCTGGTTTCATTTGCTTTATCTTTGTAGCAAATGATGTTTAAACAGTCCATTATTTTTTTTTTAAACAAATAGATCTAAGATTGAATGATGTCTAAACTAAATATAGTAAGAAATGGTTAAAGGCCAATTGACATGATGTGACGAGGTTGGGAGAGTAAAATGAGCGGAGAGGTAAGAAAGGGGAAATATTAGAAAGTCGCGAGTGATAGTTCTGTGAAACTTCATGGGGGGGAGGGGGGTGGGGGGGGGCTGTTAACGTAATAATCGAAAACTCTGGGGTTAAGTAGTCATCCCTTCGCCATTTATATCAACCCTTCTTCTCTTCTTCTTGTTCGTTTTCTCCTCATACAGCTCCGGCGACTACCAAAACACAGATCGCTGCAACAACAGAATTCCACCACTCCTACAGAGAGAGAGCTGAAAATAAATGCTAAAGCGATTATGAAGTGGAAAGCCCTACTGATCTCGCCTGCAGAGAAGAAAAAGTGTCCGTGCAAAACAAGCTGTGGTTAGTTTCTGTGAAACGGTCAACTCTTTATTTTGATATTCTTCTCTGTGGTTGGATTGTGAAGGTGTTAAAAGTAATTAGCAGGTTGAAAGCAAACATAACTTGACTTGTTAGCCCAGTTTGATGAGTATTGAACATTCTTCTTGGTTTGTTACTACTATTCCTTCCTTATAAATGCTTAATGACTGACTGACTCCAACATTCATTACTCGGATGGATGGGTTTTTATAAATTCTCTCAACATATATTAATAATATTTTTTAACCCGGCCCCCTCCCAACCAGCCCCCACTAAAAGAAAGGCCCGGCCTCCTGACACCTTGACCTCCCGAGTCCTGACGATGATTGCTGCCTCCATCTTCCATCTGTTTCGGCGACCATCGCCGTCCCTCGGGATGACTCGATGGCCGTAGTAGTTAAGCTCATCGCCCATAGAGTCTGTCCACGGGATTCAATACTGGGAAGATACGGAAAAGCAACTTCATCAGACGTCTTTACCTTCAGGTGAGCTGTCCCATTTAAAGTGTTCCCAATTTTATTTTATATTATTTCATATCTCGGAGAGCTTTGAAGTTTATTGATCAGGCAATGATGTTAGCAGTGGGATTTTGTCTTATGAGTTTCTTCAAGAGAGATTCATAAGTGGCTCAAAGTTTGTCGGTACTTAGGATGTCTCTAGTCTTTTGTGTACTTCCTTATGAAAGCCTCTTAAATCTTTGTTGGTAGCTTGAGTTCAGAAGAATCAAGACTGACCAACTTTGGGTACGCAAAATACTAGAAATCTGGAATGGTGAGGAGAGAAACTTTCCAATTAAGGCCCTCTCTGAAGGTAATGGCATCTAAGTTATCTACCCTCCGTATGAAATCCGAGAGAGTTTGTAACTTCAGGGAATTAGGCATTAGGATAACGCGACAGTTTCCCCAAAGTGGGTTATGTGGAGTTAAGCCTAAAAGTTATTGTCCTCCTTGTTGTTGAACTTCACATGTGACCTCTTCATTTAGTAGATGGAAGTGTAATTGTATATAGTGTGGTTGTCGGTTGTCCAATGCGCATCAAAATGTTTCAACAAGTGTGCAATACGTTCTCAAACAGGGGAATTTCTTATGATCACAAAATCCTAAAACATGTTTTATGGTCTGCCATCTTCGTGGTATATGGTATCAAGAGAAGCCTGTTTAGTTGCTTGTACTGACTAGATTCAGTTTCTTATCTCATTCAATAACATTGATTGTTTCTGTGTTAGGTGTCACTTGTGACACAATTTTAAAACATTTGCACCTTGAAGAGCCTGGATATGTTATTTAGGACAGAAGTATTCAGCCGAGTCTGGAGATGCAAGATCTACTGTGTTTTTATGAGCTAATGATATCAAAGTGCAATAAAGGTTGGTGCTTCTTGCAAACAAATAGACAGCCTACACATTAGTACAATTTCTCTTTCTCTTTGTGATTGATCAGTCGAAGCTCCAGAGTTGGTGTTTGTAACTTGTTTGGATCTTGTTTGAGCTAATTATTGGCACTCTCATTGTTCTGCTTCTCAATTAATTTCAATTGACACAATTGGTTACTTGTCAGTCTGTTCAGGGGTCTGGATTGAACCGCCTGAAGGTACCATTTTTCTAGGAGCATGTTTCATTGCAAAGTGTGGAATGCAAAAATATTTTATCATTTCTATTGTGCATCAGTAGCCCAAACTCAGAACAGGCAAAACTAACCAACTTTGAGTATGCGAGGTACTGGAACGGATTGGTGTGTGGAGCAACCTCCTATTTGACGCCCTTTCTGAAAATTCAAATGCATTTGAGTTATCAACCATCCATGAAAGTCTTCATCTCCCTTTCCCATGCATCAACCATCCTTTCGCTAGATAAGTTTCACGAAATATTAAGATTAGGCTATTTTCTAAGATAGATAGTCTGAGCATGCTAATGCACTTTGGGAAAGGCCTCCGAATATGGAAAGAGAAATTCTGTAATGACTTGAGTTAATCGAACCATATGCAGGATTCTTTTTTAGTTATATTTTTTACATGATGCTCATGGATTAGCTTGAGAAATCAAATCAGAAGAGATCAGTTAATCACTGCGACAAAAAAAGTTAAATTGAGCTAAAAAGGAAATTAGGAGTTATTTTGTTTAACAAAAATGAGTGGTTGCAAGATTGCAGGATCACGCCGAATTTGTGCAAACGTTACTAAGTTATCGTCACTTGTAACCAAAATGGCAACAAGAAAAGTGAAACAAAAATAAAGCTTTATTGTGTGTGTTCAGCTTTTGGTCATTGGTAAATCTGGCCTGGTCGATCTTATTCTGTTTTATGAACAAGGAGCTAGGGGTATGAAATATTTTCAACTGCCTTCTCTCCCCTTCCCCTAACTCTCCTCCCTCTCTCCTATCCTAATTTGACTCAATCCCTTCTCTCTCTCTTGGTTTCCATTCCCCTTTGCCATTTCTCTCACTCTCTCCCATAATCTTTATCCATCTCCTAATCGCCGAATTCGTCTCAACCTTAAACTCAGGGGAGTTTAGATTATGACTGAAGCTAAAACTATCACTGTTGCCCGGACAAAAATTGACGCAATTGATTAACTTTTTTGGTTTGTTCAGAGTTCTGGATTTGAGTGTCGCAAAACATGAAATCATTTATATTGTTTGCCGGTAGCCTAAACTCAGAACAGTATGTTATGTCAGGTAATGGAATGGTGAGGGGAGCTGTTCGATCAAAAAAAGGAATGGTGAGGGGAGCCACTCTCCCATTGAGGCCTTCTCTGAAGCTACTAATGGCATACAATTTATCAACCTTCCACATGTTTCTCTGTGTCGTTGACCTGTCACTCCGCTGGTACACACGGTCTGAGATCTTTCAAGGCACACACAATGGTTTAATCAAGAACACATTCATGGGGAAGGGTGTCGAGGTGTTGTTCAAGGAGGGGTGGTAGGTCATCCCAGAATCAGCAAATGTTTGTACAACTAATGCATTGAACTGAGCAAGTTGGTGTTCAACAAAGTGAATGCCATGAAGCTTAAACTAATTGAAGCCAAGCAGCTTTGGCAGGATTCAATGCAGTGAGGATATGAAACAACTTCATCAGCGCGTCTTTTACCTTCAGGTGAACTCTCACATTTGAAGTGTTACCAATTTTTATTCCATTTCCTAATTCTTATAGCTTTGAAGTTGATTTATGAGCAACGATGTTAGCGGTGAGATGTTGACTTATGAGCTTCTTCGGAAGATACCTAAACTTGACAAAGAGAATTAGATACCAATTGAATCATGAAACTGATTCTAGGTAATGAGGAACTTCATGAAACCAAACAAATAGGGAAAATGTTGTCTGATCTGTATAGGAAAACAGGAATGACTTGGGCTATGTTTGGTTCATGGAAATGAATGGGATATGAAAATGAATTTCCTGAAATTTTGCATAATGACTTTGGTGGCGAGACTACTGCAAGAAAAGAAAATGAAATGGAATAGGAAAAACACAACGGAAAAACAATTTTCCATCCAAAACTGACGGGAAAAAAGAAAATACAATTTTACGCCACCTCTCTCCAAAGGTATCGTTATTCTCACTCTCTGGATCCATTTCTCTCACTCTCTGCTTCGATCTGTCTCCTCTATCCCATCTCCATCGTTCTTCTCTATTCCGTCGATGGCTTCCAAGAGGCAAAGTACACTTCACTGCCCTACGGCGGCTCAAACCAATCTCGAACTATCTCAAGCGCAGCAGCTCAACGACACAAACTGGGTTGAGATTTTCACGGATCCATGGCGTGGATGAGAGAGATTTCATTGACCCATCGCCACTGGACGGGTCTCGATATGGTGTTGGGTCTTAATGTGGAGATGAATAACATGTACTATCTCATAATTGGATCTCATATCTCTCATACTTGTATCTCAAAATTGGATCTCGTATATCGTTTGAATTCACATTGGATTTTGGTTCGGTGCTTTTTGGAAAAAAATAGGTGAATTTAGATATGGGGTTTTACTTGTGTGGCTTCTTGTTTGAATTGGTTGTTATTGTTTCAATCGTATTGGTTTTACTGTGATTTGGTTCTTAATCACTCTACTAATTGGTATTGCTAGAGATGCATACAGTACTTTTACCATGGAGGTATGGTATAGTTTCTACTCATTTTGGTTTCTGATTAGCTCATGTTCTTAGCCTATTCTCTAATTCAGATTAGTTCATGTCACTAGCCTATTCACAGATTCGTTAGTTAAGTCGGTTGATAAGCCGTAGTGAGGTTGAACTTAATACTAACTTTATTTTAGGAGCAATTCACAATAATGATGTTTCAGATTGTGGTACCCTGTGCAGCCATGGCTCTTGGAAACTTTAGCTGACTGTGAGACTTGGTACCTCCTCTTTGCTTTAAATTCTGAAGCACGCAAAAATTAGCTTTAAAATTCTGTAATCTCAAGTTAAGATCTGTTTGTGCAAGTTAAGATTTTCATTACAGTTTTATATTTTCAATTTCAGTCTAACCAGACACGAAAAAGAAAAGAGTTGCATTTTACTTCTATTTTCCAACGACCGCCAAAGAGATGAAAGAAACTACATATTTTTTCTTTTCCTTGTCATTTTTCAAGAATCAAACAGGGCCTCACCCCAAGGAATTCAGAATGAGATCTGCAGGCAAGAAAGAAGAAGATAATGGAAAGTGGAATACAGTTGAATTTCCAGCTTTTGTTCGTTTGATAAACCTTTCCGGATCAATCTCATCTGGGTTCTGTGAACATAGAGCCGGAGGTACAGCAGCCAGATGAGTGTGGACCTGGTTGACATTTTCCAAACATTCCACACAAATTAATATGCAATTATGTGCGTATCTTTTAGTTTTTAGTTTTTTTATATGAAGGTAAGAAATATCATTAATAGCAAGGATCGCACCTGACAGAGCCAATTACAACAAGACTTTAATCCATACAAGCTACAAACCAAACAGACGGGAGACCCCTACTTCCACAACCATAGAGCCCCGACTATATACAACAAAAGTGTCGACAGAGCTAACACTACAATACTAGCAAACACACATGAATAGATTCCACAAAGAATAAAGAGAAATTCAATTCAAAGAAGATAAGTACAAAGGTTTACATCATTCGTTATTTTATTTTTTGGCAATCTTTTCGTTATGTTGTGTAGTCAAGTAATCAGTGACGGTTTCTCTAAAAAAAAAAAAAAAAAAGTAATAAGTGAGGATCAATGTAGTGATAAACTGATAACTAGTGGGACTGGGCGATACAACCCTAACTAATTTTTAGAAATTTCAATTTTACCCTTCATGGTACATTTAATTCATTTGAGCTCCTACATCATTTTAAAAACACCCCTACTACGACGTAAGTTAATCCATTAGAATACCATCATCGGAATCACTATACATAATAGTTTGGCTCCGCAGTGCAAACTTCCTGTATCCGCCACACGTCAAGTTGTCAATCTGTATCGTAATGTCGTATAGCTTTGCTGATCTAATCACGGCCTTAAAATGCTCGGAAACAAAGCAATAATAATAACTCCCGGATATAGGGAGTTATATCATTTCATATAATCATACTACAAACTTTTCTTGTCTGTGTATGTTTGGCATCCCGTATTTTAATCACAATTGGTTTAAAATCTGCTATTTTAGACAATGTCTTTTGTTATGATACAAAATTTTAATTTGTAAAATAATCCCATTACAGGTTGTACAATCTTCAAAATTGGGAATTTTGTAACTGAAAATCTCTAACAAAAAATAGTTTTAACATCGATTCTATAAGAAAAGTACGGTTGACTTTTTTTCCCAGCCTTTAGATTAAATTAACACCCGTTCTTAGATCTCACCTACTTTAGAAAATGTATTTTGAAAAAAATAAAAAGAAACACACGACCTCAATCAGAGAAGCCCACGAACACCCCTAACCCTTATTTTGACTTGGGATTCGATTGATTGTTTGTTTGGTTGCAGAAGGAAGGGAGAGAGAGAGAGAGAGAGAGAGAGAGAGAGAGTAGGGTTTCGCTCCAGGCCGCTTGGCTTCGATTCGATTCGCGGACGGGGGTTTGGGATTTGGTGATAGATCATCCTTGCGGGTGGTAGAAAAGACCGGAGGTATTGATTCCGATTTTGCAGGTGCTATCGTATCACAGAGAATGTTGCTACAGCAGCAGCAGCAAGTTAATGCCTCTGCCGATGAAGAATTGAGTATTGAATCCCGCGGCGGAGGACGACGACCTTGCCTGATTTTAACGTTTCGTGGTGCTTTACTTAGAAGATGTTAAAAACTATGTTACATACTTCCGTGATTTGATGTGTTTCTTCTTTGATCTGAGGAGTACATACAATTATTTGACACACGAATTGGGGTTTATTGATTGCCATCATCTTATGCCTTTCATGTACCTTTCCGGGCTCTTGATGATTTCTCTAAATAGAGTGATAGTAGGATATGGTTATGGTATATTTCCATAGAATGCCAATGGGATACAAATTGTTGATCTCATGTCTGTTTTGGTCTGGCAGAACATTTGTGTTGAAACCGGCGATTGAAAATGCTCATATTGCTATCTCACGTGTCAAGAAAATTTGGACTACAAGGGAATTATACTCTTCATAAAAAATGAAACATATCCTGCTCCTCATTGTAGTAGTCAAGAATTTTCAGTTTCAACTTTGAGTGGCATGGCTTTTCCTAACTTCCACTTACGACTACCTAAAAAATTATAGGTCTGGGTGGGTTGTTTATTTTGGCAGTTTGATACTATTCATGCGTTTGTTTAAACATGTCTTCCTGATTTGTAGGTACTCAGAAACTAAACTTATTTTGTTTCCTTCTTTGATTAGGTTGGCTATATTACAGATGAATGACAGAACCGTAAGAGATTGTGCAACCAAGGGCTATTCTAGGTTGAAGACACATGAAGTTTAAAGCTTTAATTTGTTACATGTCTTTCGAGTAACCTGGCCATGTATTTTTTTTTAAATCCAATTTTCGAAGTCATTGTGAAGTGTCATTTTTTTCATGTCTATGTAAATCAACATTTGGAAATTTCTCAATTCATTGCAACTATATACTATTCATTTTTTAGGTCTTTTGTGTTCGAGACTTTCTGGATCAAGTTTTTAAATTCTCACCTTCGTAGGTTCTCACCTTTCTAAAGTATTTTTTTAGGCTTTTTTGGTATGGTTCCCTCCGGCATGGGCTATTCGCCTACTCCCGATTATGTTTTTTTTTTTTTTTTTTTTTTTTTTTTTTTTTTTTGTGTGTGGCCGTGTTCGTGGATGAAGTGCTCATTTTACTTCATGAACATTCAACTGGTACAATGTACTTAGTGTTCTCAATGTTTGTTTGGGTTAGTGCCATCGGACACGGGCAATCCCCTAGTGTCTTATAAAATAGTTCGATTATAGATGGGGTGTATTAAAGTATGGGCTATAAAGCTCTTTGAATCCGGTCAAATGGGCCAAATTATAATATACAATTTTAATTCATATCAAGCTGATTTTGATATATTCAATTCAGCTGAATTTGTTCGAGTTTTTAACTCTAACTAGTTTTGATGCGCGTGGACATTTTATGTATATATTTATATTTGCAGTGATTTATTCTTCTCATTTTGAGAGTGAGAGGGGGGGTGTCATATTTATCCCATAGTTAGCTCTTTTGGCTCACATTTTGCATCACATGAAGAAGGAATTAGTGGAAAACTGAGAAATTTTGATTTATTTCTAAGATTAAAATATCATTTTTTTCTAAACGTGTATGCAAGGTTAGATCCACCATCTTTCAAACTCTAAAGAGAAAAGATTTAGAACAAACGAAAGGTTAAGAAATAGACATTAGTCAAAATCATTAAAAGAAAAATGTTGGATTCCGTGAAAATAAAAATTACATATCTTTTCTGGGTGATAAGCCCCTTAACTTTTTAACAAGGATCATCTTTCATAACAATAGAAGGCTCCTTTCTTAGCATGTAAATTTATTGAATCACGTACACAAATACATTGTTTGTAACAGATCTTGCAAAATCTTGAGCTGGATCCTTGCATCTCGATATCAAGAAATGAAACAGCAAAAAGCCTGTTCACATGACATCGATCAATCTTATAAAGGAAAAGTAATATATATTGCACAACAAAATAATATTTTCATCAAGTATTCAATCTTTAAAACTTAATGGATTCTTCTTTATCAATCATCATTTTAAAAGCATACCATCAGGGTCCCCTTTTTCTTGTATCAACATTTTCCGCATCAGCAAATTGCTGCATCACGGAAAAAATGCCTCAATTCGGTACATGTTTTGTAGAAATATTCAATCCTTTCGATGATACTGTCTGTATCGTTTTTATTGAATAACTTATCACCCATGCTTCATTTGGAAATTAAGGATATATTTCAATGTATTCCAGAACTCTAAAATCCTAAAGTGCATCTTCATAGCTGCAAAATTTCTTGTAGTTTGTACATCAACATGTCGGTATCGCCGAGAAAAGCTACTTGGAGATTATATCTTTTCATGTGGTGAGCGGTTTTCTAATTCTAGCACATAGCAAGATGTTCTCCATATTCTAGTTTTAAAGTTATAATGCATCGCAAGCAAACCAATTATGGTTTAGAAATTATAATCCACCTACATTTTTACCATTTACTTGTATATATGCATTGTCCCTTATTGTATACCAAACAGATACTAATTTATTAACCAAAAAAATACGTTCAGAAATAGTTTAACCAAACATGTTTTATCTTACTGCATTTTATTCGCATAAAGGTGTCATTCTTGCTTGTATGTCTAATTGTGCTCGTTCGTGGCATCCACAGGAACAAAAAACATATAAAACACCATGAAAACATTTACCTATTGATTATCCTTCAGTAACATTTTAACATTGCAATGTGATTTGCAATAGACACATGACTGCAACATAATTTGGAGCAGCTTAAGCAAAGTAATGAAAAGTAAGAGGATTATGATCTGTAAATACTTCTAGAGGAAAAAAAAATTTAAGACTTACAACTATTTAGTGAGAGAATAATACATTATTATTTCACTGGTAGATGTAAGCATAAACTTCATTGTTGCTGCCACCATGGACTGACACCTTATTAATTAGTAATCGTATTCACGGTCATTTTTATAATGAGATGAATCATTTTTGTGTCAATCATCCGATTAAATACAGATGAACACATAACTATTATTGCAATTATCAGGTCCAACAGATAAATTAGGGGAGGTAAACCAACGAACCAACACAGCCCTGTTTGGATAACAAAGTTGGACTTGTTTGGCTAACCAAACTAGGTGGATGTTTGAATTTAATGATTTTGGTTTTGAGGTTTTGACTTTTATGTGAGTAGAAAAATGAGTGGAATGTGGGTCCTACAAATTTTGGGTTGAAGTTTTGGTTAACTTTTTGTAGAGGTTAACAAAACCGGGATATCCAAACAGGGCCATGTTGGTTAGATTGTGGATACGTGATTCTAATCGTATTTTTGTTGGATGCATAATGACACCAAAAACTAAAAAGTCATTCCTCTTACCTCTAATAACTAATTACAGTTATCGGACATCTACGAAGAATCTCTAATTGAAGTCGCAAATAAAAGAGGTGGCGGTACCGCTTCCTTGTGAACTTACGCTTCCTTGTGAACTAAAATACAATATGATTCGACGACAATTGTGTATCTTCAGTAACGCGCAATCATTTTTTTCTATAACAAGAACTTTCTCTTACAAACAATCCAATTAATCTGCACCGAAGACTCTTACGAACAGATCATGAAGACAATGTTGTAGACAACATCAAATGAATATATTTTGAGTTAAGCTGCCTCACTATCCTTTTTTTTTCTTTTTTCTTGCACTTTGCACTAAGAGATTCAAAGACAACGCCTCACACATTGAGTCAAGTAGTTACATAATAGGGTAAAAGACAATGACCACCCCTGAGTTAAGGACTAATTCCTCTCAGCTACTCTGGGTTTTGGATAAAGACAATCTGCACCTTTTTTTGATTGGAAGATAACAGTTGACTAACAGCACGTATAAAAAGATCATTTTACCCCTAAAATGTGAGAAAATGACCTCCTATATATTACACTCATCTCTCATAACCCTAATCCCCCTCTCTCTTACCCTCTCTCCCCCTCAACAGCCGACTCTTTTCTCTCTTCCCTTTCTACTTCATTTCTTCCCCAATCACTCTGTCGATCGAATCCTGCTCCTTCATCTCATCTTCTCCTCTATCCCCACCAGCAAAAAACCACTAGAAATCACCCCCAGCAACCAACCACCAGTACCAATCTCCTACTTCATCTTCTCCTCTCTCTCTCGATCTGATGAAGAAGGAGCACCAAACGAACACCACGAGCGGCGGAGGCGGCGCTGAACAGAGGCGGAAAAACTTCCAGATCTGACCCATTCGTTGCCCCCTCTCGAATCGACACCGACCGCCACCGCACGTCGGCGATGAAGACGACACGACGACGAAGACACGACGACATCGGCGATGACGAAGACACGAGGACGAAGTCACGACGACGTCGGCGATGGTTCTGGTAAGGCAAGACGATGTACGTTGGTAAACAGAGGTTCTGGGTTACAACTAGGGTTCTGGGTTCATCTTCAACCAGATTGTTGTTGTTTTTTATTTGATTTCAGTACCAATTGGGTTTGATTTCAATACCAATTGGGTTTCTGGGTTAGGAATGTTTTTTTTTATATTTGATTTCAGTACAAATTGGAGGGGTTGGTGGAGTTAGATTTGGGGATGGGTTGTGTTGGTGGAGTTGGATGCGGCGGGGCTGGGTTGAGATGGCGGTGGTGTTCTTGGTTCTTATGAAGATTTGTTTCCAATGGATTTTGCTACTATTTGTTATGTTCCGATCTGGTTCTGGGATTTGATTCCTGTCTCAAGATTTGTATGGTGGCGTTGGTGGTTGTTGGCGTGGCTGGTGATTGGTGCGGCGATGGTTGGGTGAATTGGTGCAGTGGTGGTAATGGTGATAGTTGGTGGGCTGTTAGTATTTGTAGGTGGAGGTAGATTGTTAGTGGTGTGAATTGGTGTTTATGGAGTTGGTGCAGGTCTAAATTTTTATGGAAATGGTGTTTATGGAAGCTATTGTGAGATTGTGGTGGTAATTGTAAATTTTTTTCATCTTCGTTCTTCTCTGATTTTTATGTTTCCTTCAAATCTTGAGTTGCTTGCTCGCTTGAAAATTCTGTCACAATGACCTGTATTCAAATCTTGAGTTGCTCACTTGAAATAGCTTACAGCTTACAATATTGAGTTGTGGCTCTGGGTAAATTGATAGTTATCTTCATTTTGTTCTTGACATTCATAGTGTTCTTGGTGTTCTTGATATTCTTGGTGAATGTTCATAGTGTTCTTAGTGTTCTTGATGATAGCAAAAGGGCCAAAATATCACACAGGGGCAATATGGTCATAAAAAATTCAATCAACTACTTTTCTAACGGAACATAACAGAAGGGTGCTAACTGTCCACGGAATATTCCGTTAAATGGGTGCAGAGTGTCTTTATCCAAAACCCAGGGGTGGTCTGTGGGTTTTTCCCTAAACCCAGGAATGGTCAGTGTCTTTTACCGTACATAATATTGTTAAACAATAGTCTCGAAAGGAAGCATAAGCTAAAATAATTTAACTACTACGGAATGAGCTAATTACTTTGTCTGGTAATAGTAATAGGGGAACCAGCACAACTTCTAAAATTGGGGTTTGGTGTAATATATATTGGCGACGCACACTTCCAGGAGTCCCTTTTCTGCTCTTTTGAAAGGACTGAAGGGGCTTCATCTCCTTCTCAATTAGACTCGTTAGTTCATCAGACACAAATCTTCGCTACTCAAATAAAAGGTTTCCCTGATACAATCCCCAACAGCCTACATCCAATATACTAATAGTCTAATAGATGATGATATTGGTATTCAATTATAACACTTTCCGTGATAGACAAGGTACTAAATTCCTTTTCTTTACCACTCTGTCTCAGCTCTTTCTACCCAATCTGACTTTTGCCACTATTCACTTGATCACTTTGACCCGTTGATTTGAATAGAAAACTGATGCAATTTTCCGATATTTTTTTCATGGTATTGTAGAGTAAAAGTTTCTCTATAATACGGTAAAAACAATATCAAAAAATCATATTATTTTGCTATCTAAATTATCCGGTCAAAGTGACCCAGATACGAGTCAAAAAGTCAATTTGGGTAGAAAGAGCTGGGACGGAGTGGTATCCTCTTTCGAACATAAAACCCCATGCCATACCAAAATCATCAATGTTTGTAACTACTATTCTATTAGGCACATAAGCAGTAGATATCGGTCTTCATTTGACAATGAACATGGCGACATGTACCTGTATGATTTAGCCCTCTTGAAATCTACCTACTACATTAGGTGACATTGATTTCAAGCAATCCCCTTCTACGTGCAATGTGACCCTCCAAACATGTACTCCTGCTATAAAGTATACCCCATCTCGCTATTCAAATCCAAATTTATCTCCTACATGAAGCATCAAATTACGTTCAAGAGGGCACCAAGAACGCTTCTACTGAAGTCGCTGCCATCGCCACAATGGAACTGGGTTTCATCTTGACTACCAGATGAATAGACCCAAAACTTTCTTCCCTAACCATCTTCCTTCTGGAGCCCTAAAAACTCATCTCCCCCATGGTTGAACCACTCATTTTATCTACGCCTTATGCATCCCATTTGAAACTAATCATCTTACAATCATAATTTGACAGTGGGTTCGCATGATATCAAGACAAATTGAAGAACAAACCTACTGTGTTATGAACCAACTTTACAGAACAATAAGAATTAAAATAACAAATTGTGGCCAGAGGAGTGGTACTAAAGAAGATGAAGCATCAAAGGGTACAAGGTAAACGGCTTGTATATGGAACTTGCGTAATAATGATATTTCTAAGGCGATAGAATATATAATGCACTGACAGTAATGATGGAATATATTTAATCATTCAGTTAAATATAACTTGATCTTGCTCCACATGAACAAGAAGAAATCCAGATATTTTTCATGTTCAAATGATTATTAGAGATGATACTTTAATGCGGAATTTGATGAAAATACTTTTGGACATTCTAAATACAAGTAAACACATATAGATATATACACACAATCAGTTTCATGATGTAGACACTAAAAACAACCAACAAGAACTCAGAGACACAACAATGTTTACAAATCAAATTGGAAAAAGAGAACGGAAAGTATCAAACCTATAAAATTGATAGAACCCCCTCCACATCACCCGAGATTGACTGGCTGAATAAAAAATGAGATGACAAATAATGGATTGAGATATAAAAGAACGTATTGTAATAGAAAATAGAACAAGATAGTTGAACTTATTTGAATAGAGATAACTCGTGAGCAAGACTCGTACCAATCGTTTGATCGATTTATGGATTTCATCAAATAGGCAGACTGCAATAAATGAAAATAATTAGTATACCACCCAAATCAAAACCATCAAATGAAAGAAAAATTGATCCCTACTATGATGACAAAGAATCTGAATTAATTGTAGCAAGGCTTGAAGAAAATAATGTAATAAGAAAATTAATGTAACTAAAGCACTCGCGGGTGGTTGTGTCTGCGGGCCGATATTCCTTCTTTCAGGGCACAAGCCATCCAATTCCCAAAAGATGTGACTTGATGTTATGATGCAGTTATTGCAATATTGTAGCCCTCTAAAATCAAAGTTAATGCAATTCCTAATTTGTAAGATTGTTGATCTCAGTTATGAGACACGATGTTTACAAACAATAACACTATCTTGTCAAATCAGTTTAGTGGGTTTCTTAAGTTTCCTATTGAAAACTTTAATATTGGGCTTGTTTGGATGAGAGGGAGTAGAGAGGAAAGGAAAAGTCAAAAATCCGGACAAAATCGGTCAAACCTCTCCAAACCACTAAATATCCGGAAATCCGCCCAAAATGCCGGAATTCCGGCCTAAAAATCCGGAAATCCGGATTCCTAGCCGGAAATCCGGATTTTTTGGGAAAACTCCGGATATTATTTGGTAACTTTCGAATGTATTAAGTTGATTTATGGCTTTTTTTAACAAAAGTTTGTGTTAGCTTAGTGGTAAAGTATTTAAATTTTTTTGTATTAGATCTTGAGTTCGAACCTTGGTATCTCAAGAAAATATTTTTTTATCAATAATCTACAATCATCTACTGCATCCAAACACTACAGATTAAATGAGCTTTTAAGCTCAACCTCTCACTTATTTTAGCTCATCCAAACAGCCCCATTTATCCTACTCTCAACGTAAACCCCCACTTTGGGTTTTTGCATGGAAAAAGTTTGGGCCCATTGTCGATCTGCATAGTATTTCCTTTAGGACTTTTTGACAGGTTCATTTTTGGTGTCTACTCTTTTCATGGGCCGTGTACCCATCTTTCTCATTTTTCTTTTTCTTCCGGATATCACATTCTAATGGCCATTTAAAGAAGGCCCCACAGGTAGGGATGGCATTAAAACTACGGGTATTCGTTTGGCAAGCCCATTAGCGGTAAAAGGAAACTTAGCCCAAACATTTTTCTGGTCTGTCATAAAAAACCTATATTCACCCCCCCCCCCCCCCCCCCCCCCCCCACACACACACACACACACCAAAAAAAAAAAAAAATACAAAAAGAAGTGTACGCTTCATATTGGCTGGTGCTCTTCTTTGAAGCGACGACCTCAAGGGTTGGAATCTGACAGAGTGCAATATCTCCGTTTTCTTCAAAAACAAAGTATCACTATTTCCGGGAAAGAAATCATGTTTACCACTATCTTCTTTCTATACAAATTGACTTTTGTTACTATTGACCGGATCGCTTTGACCCGGTGATTTAAACAGCAAAATAATACAATTTGTTGATAATCTTTTCATGGTGTTGTAGAGTAAAAGTTGTTCTATCACACGGTAAAAAAATTATCAAAAACTCGCATCGTTTCGTGATCCAAATCACCCGGTCAAAATAACACAAATCGAGTCAAAAAAGTCAAATGGATAGAAAGAGAGGGCAGAAGGGTATCGGATTCCTATTCGAGTCTTGTTATCATAAATTTTTGTTTTAATCTTGACAATTTATCTATTGTGAAAATAAAAACGCGTTACTTCTAGTTAAATGGCAAAGTTGATGTTCACTTTATAGTTTATACTTTATACTGACCGAATGTCCAAATAATACTAGGACAATAGAAGAACTTGGTAAAATTTATTGGTAGTAGACACAGTATTATTTAGCCGTTAAAACTACGGATATTCGTTTGGCAAGCCCTATTTGCTCAAAATATGATTCCACCCCAATCTGATGAGATCAAAAATTGGGTGTTCGTCGTCTGTCTTTAGAGGTGAAGATGCAGCAATCAAAAAGAAAGTTTGTGCTACTATTTCGAGGATTTGGTGGAACAGGAATAGTGTGAAATTTAAAGGAGGCAAGTTAAGTGAGAAAGATATTGCAGAACTTATTGTTGAGAGGTGTGGAAAAATACCTGGAAATTAAGATGGAAGAACAAGGGACGAAGGCGCAAAATTGGCAACCACCTCTTTGCGGCGTTAGAGAGGTTAAGGCCAACGTTGACGCGGTGTTCAGACCGGCAACCAATTGAGCGGCGGTGAGAGTGGTGCTCAGGAATTCGGATGGGACTCTCATCATCGCATCTCCTTCACCGGCAAGTTTCTCTCAAAACGCTATGTCCACAAGTCAGGACAATGGCTGACACTTGCAACAAGCCGGGCGCCGGAAATGGACCAACCTGGGCACCGAACCTCAAGGGACTGCGTACGGGATGTTGAGAAAAACAAAAAAGTTCTTTTTGGGTTTAAATTTCTAAACCCCTCTTCCCAAACAAACCCACTCAAAAACCCCACAACAAGTCCAACATGCAACCGCTGTTGTCAAGCCTACGAAAAGTGACATTGGACTAGTGAGTTTAGCAACATTGTACACGTACTATGTTTCATAACCCTAGCATTCTACTACCTCCGCTACGTCAGGTTCTTCCTGAGTTTTGAGGGTCACTTTGACCCGGTGCTATTCATGAAATACAATGAAAAAATACCAAATTCTTGCATTGAATCACTTTCCGAAGGAGGATCTCAGTCAAAAGATGACAGCCTATCAGAGCAAGTGTTTTGATTTTGGTTAGACTTGCATATTGTAAAGAGCCCTCATACATGCTTTTCTGCTTTGGTAGATTCTTCAAGTACAAGTGCTCCAAATTTGGTAGAACAGTTTCATTTCCTGCATTAACCACGGTTTTAAATGCATCACAACCTTCAACAAGACATGCTTTGAGATTGTTCATGCTTCCAATTTCAATGTCAGAAAGTTGCTTGATGTCCTTGTGGTTGACTAAATCAAATGCATCTGCCACACAGAGGACCTCAGTTGGAAAATTGTTCCCGTCATCGTTATTCCTGCTAACAGAGTCTAGTTTTGGATCAACAAATAAATTTGCCTTCAACTTGCTTACCTGCTTCTTTAAGTGGGCCTACTCTTTCACCCAGCCTCCGCATCTTTTTCCATCAAGGCAGTCGCTTCATAAAAGCCATTTTGCTTTTCTTGCCACATTTCAGTTGTAGTACATTAACCATGAAGTCCATACCGCTTCTATATCTGCTGGTATTACGCGGCAACAGAGGTAGCTCCATGCATCAAAGGTCTTGATGGCAAAGAGTTAAGGTTATAGATTGCTATTTAGGTCTGAGGCCTTCAACAACAAGCAACCTGGAGGTGAAGCTACTAGAATAAAGGTCTTGAGGGTGTTAAGCTTGTTTGGTTCTTCTGAGTGAATTCGACTTGTTTAATTTCCTATAGAGTTATTTCGTGTTTTTCATGTCTTTCAATGCATTGGCATTTGAACCTTTCATGTATGGAAACTGCACTGGCTTGTGGCAGTATCTTGTTATGTACAATTAGATAATCTCTATATTCTATGTGTGTGGTTGCTTTCCATGTCCCTCTCCATGGCCTTTTTACCTATCAGCTGTTCTATCATGGTACCACGATATTTACGTATCTTAGAGAACTCTCCATATGCATTAAACGATGTTTGAAATTGGTTGAGGATTGTTACACCACTTTCAGAGTCTTAAATTAGAAGACAGCTAACTTAAAAGCAATATTCATGTTTTAAGTGAAATCAGGAGAGCAGAATACCTTGTTCCTTCATGAACTAGTCTTTTGTTTAGCCACAGCATTTTCAGAAGAATTGCTATATGCAGTACCCAGGAATCAACGTAGTCGCATAACCACACTACTATGCCTAAGAAGGCTTCTTTGATGTAATAACATTGATCAAACAGCATAAGTTACATAACGTCTTCAAACAAATGCAAACATGATCTGACAACACAAGTTTTCGTATAGATACATAAACATTGTCACGCAACAGGTCTCATACGTAACATATTAAACAAACCAAGCAATAGAATTAGCGGCCATAAGCCCATACCAATTCTCTCCTCCGCTTTTATTCAGCAACAGAAGTAATGTAATGCAACACCCAGAACTCACACACCCAGAGTCCAGGGGAAGTAAATTGCCTTGTTTACATATTTATACGATCCTGAAAAGATTAATAGATGAAATTAAGACAGATAACCGAAACAGAAAAAGCATGGGAAGGCCTTGTCCAAGACACAAAGTAGTAGCGACCCGACAGATGCACGATACTGAAAAGATTCCAATATTAACAAATCCAAACCAAGACGAAAGTTGTATCCCATTTGGATTGCTGGAGCTTCTCGTACAAAAAAAACCTGAAAGCAGCATCACAAGTCATCTGCAAGATATTTAAGGGGATTCAGGTCTGAGGACTGAGGAAATCAGGAAATTATCAGTGTGACATTTGGTTGAGAATCTATAAGAAATGCTTAGATGTTAGAATCAGGGGAGGGTTTACGGGAAAGGGTGGGAGCAGCAGTGACTCCAGTTTAAAAGGACTCGACATCTGAATTTAACTGTAAATGCCAATTTCGAGTACTCAGTTAAAAACCATAAGTGGTAGAATCTCAAGTTTGAATCATTCAAACATAGGATTCAGAAAAACCTGGTATTATGAGGTACTGTGAGTCCATTTATCTCAACATCGGAAATTTAATCTCCCCATCTCATAGAAGGTAAGATAAGAACATAACGGATGGTTCAAAGAATTGCTGCAGTCTCTCTTTAACCTCCTGATATGGGAAGTTGATTCCACCCCTATAATCCTGCTCTGCTCGGATAACTCTCAGCTTCTCTGCGTTTCTGCTGGTTAAGGCAAAATTACAGAGATTATCACAAGTATTAATCTCCAGCTCCTCCAGTGATGGCCACTCCAAATTGTCAATCTTGCATATGCTAGTTAAGATGGGCATCTTGCGGACTATCAGCTTCTTTAGCTTTGGCCGCAAGTGGGCATTATCAACAGCATCAAATTCCGCAACCACTTCCACAATTTGCGAGCAAAGTTTGATTTCCAGATGCTGAATCTCACAAAGTTGTCGAACTGAGCCAGGGGGAAAACATGTTTCAACTCTAGGCAGCTTATTGAAACTAGAGTTTGTAAGTTGTCAAAGCTTCCAGGTTGCAGCAGGTCCCTACAAATGCCTTTAAACTTTGGTAGATTTTTCAAGTTCAAGTCTTCTAAGTTAGGTAGCACAATTTCTGCTCAGTTCCTACTATGGTTTCAAGCACCTCGCAGTCTCCAACTAGACAATATTTTATGCTGTTCATGGTTCCAAAGTCTGATAGCTGTTTGATGTCCTTGTGTTCAAGTAATTCAAATGCATCAGCTACCGCAATGACTTCAGCTACTGGAAAGCTGGTTCCAGTACCTTTGCAGTATTTTATGTACCTTTCGCTCTCATTGTCAACATTACCCTGTAGCAAAGGTTCTTCTTCTGTGTCTTCGCAACCAATGAGAATCCTGAAAGGAGTCAAATAATCATCATCTGTCCATAGGATTTTCTAAATACAACAACTTTGAAGGATTGTTGCTTCGGATTTAGAGATGTGCAGACGTAGTTCGCTTACTACTTCAATGAGATCTAGAACCGTGTTGCCAATACAGAATTTCAGAGTTCTTAACTTTTCCAATGTAGCAACTTCTTTTATGATGTTCTCTCCTGCTTCCGCAGACCATTGCTCTGGTGATTCCACGTCAACGACAAATTCTTCCAGTCCACAAAGTTTTGAGAGCACACTGTAGCTGGGTGCTGCTTGAGGAATAGCATTTCTGTTCTTGGACTGGGTGAATGATACTTGTAAACGCATCAAACTGGTTAGACTTTCAATTTGAGGAGGTATATTACTGAATCTGCACCTTCGAATATCAAGTGCTTCGAGTTCCTCAAACTTGATGATTTCTGAAGGGAGCTCTTCCAGTTTTCCAAATATTTGCAGTTATTCAGATAAAGGATCTTGATTTGATCAACTTGGAAATAGAAGATGGCAACGAAGTGATTCCAGTATGAGATAAATCCAGCACTTGAAGATTTCCCAAATGGTCAAAGAATGATGTGGGAATGTTCTTCAGACTCATATTTTGATTTAGGGTAAAAGACACTGACCACCCCTGAGTTTAGGGAAAATTCCACCCCGCTAGCCTCGGTTTTGGATAAAGACACTCCGCACCCATTTAACGGAATATTCTGTGGACAGTTTGCACCTTCTGTTAGGTTCCGTTAGAAAAGTTGTTGATTGAATTATTACGGACAAAATTGCCCCTGTGTATTTTTTTTGACTATATTGCCCATTATTTATGATCAAGAACATCAAGAATACCAAGAACACTCAATTAGATTTCCAAAAAAAATTAGCTACTCCATTAAATACAACACAAATTTTCACTCTTTGAATCCAAAACATCAATACTAACTCCACATTTGAATCCAAAACATCAACATCAACACCAACAACAAACCACAACTGATTTTCATATTTGTCATACTTTTTGTTTTGTTGTTTTTAGTGGTCTTCGTGTTCATGGTTCAAGAACACCTTCAAAGAAATCCATCAGACCCAACTTGAACTTGCCACCAACTACATGATCCACAGTTGACATGTTTCCAAAACCTTTAAATCAGCTGACAAACCCAAATAACCTCAACAACCCAATCAAATTGAGCAAGAAAAACCAAATAGCCCTAACTACCAAATCTATTGATGTTTTGATGTTCAACCAAATTAACCCAGAAACCTTTGATTTGTGTACTATCAGTATATCAAATGCAGTACCATTCTCATAAAAAAATTAGCACAAACCGCAACAAATACAATACCAGTTCTCATTAAAAAAAAATCAGCACAAATGCCGACAAATGCAGTGCCAAATTCTTATCAAATGCAGAGAGTAAAAGAGTTTCAATAACATCACCTGCCTTGGGATAATCTTCACTACAGAAGGCCAGAAAATGACAACCAGCCTGTTAAACCTACATAACCCTTCAGAAGTTTGAGTCAATCTCATGGAGAGATCTCGCACTCAACCCCCATCCGTTACATGCTCAACCGCACTCAATTCACCAACCCTAAAAAAAAAACCCTCACCGCCATTTTTGATCCTTCGTCTTCATTCGATTCTTCCCATAGAGAATGCAATTTCATCGAACCCACTTCACCATAGTTCCACAGCGAAACCCCAGAATCGATCAAATTCCAGTGAAAACCCCCCTAAATCAATCAAACCCAGATCCATACCAAGTCCGATTCAGACGAGACGAGCCTCGCCGTGTCCTCTCCAAAACGCCCGGCGCCGTACTTCTTCCAGAGCCCATCAAGGGAGGACTCTCACGACGGCGACAACAAGTCCTTGCCGACGACTTCGGCGGCGACCCCGGGGTACAGTCCGACGGACTCGCCGTCGCAGAACTCCTCGATGTTTAGCCGGATCTCCAGCGGGGGACTCCGGTCGAGCCGGAAGAGGAACGAGAGAGGGTGGGTGAAGAAGAGCCGTGTGATTGATGCCTTGGCACACATTGTGTCTCTCCGATGCCTTGGCATTCTTTTTCGGGCCACTTCCTCCAACTATTTAGCCCATGTTTCCAAAGGTGCTCGTTATTCTTCAATTTGAAAGTGCTTGGTGGAACTCCATAGCATTATATTCTTTGTAGACTCTCCAGGCAAGTCGCTTAATTCTTGAATCTTGAGTGAATTCTTGATTTGCTAAAACATCTTTAAACATCTCACATGCCTCCTTTGCATCTACAAAAGGCACCTTAACTGTCCGATTCACAAACAATGAGTATGCTTGACGAAACGTAGTTGTTAATACGACCTTGCTGCCACGGTTACCACTGGGAATCCCGATGTCCTCCAAAGTGATATCTTTTTTGACATCATCCAGAAGTAGTAAGTAGTTGTTCCCTCTTAATGCAAACGATACTCTTTGGGAAACTTCCAGGGGACTGCTAGAGTCTCCAACTTTTAGTCTTAATTATTGCCAAAAGAGCAAGTTGCAGTTGCTGCGTGCTCAGATTCTCTTTGCTCCCCTCCTTTGAAACTGTGAGCCAGATGATTTTGTCAAATTTTACAACTACTTTCTCATGGCTCATCAGATTCTGATCCCTTCTACAGTGTCACTATTCAGCCAATCCAATATCTTCTCAAATGGCTCTTGAAGTGTTGCAAACTTTGTGATGTCCTCTTTGAGTAAAGCTCAGGTGGTTTAGACATCAATCCTTCGATTTCATTTCCCTCTTGCAGAAGATCAACTACTTTTTGTGCAACTTCCTCAAGGCCTTTTTGAAATTTGAACTCGAGGAAGATAATGGATCCTTGGCGCTTTCATACCGGTCCAGTAAAATAGACATTGCATTTTCAACCCTCTGCACCCTGCGACACCAGCCCATACAAGATCCAAAAGCAGCATCGTTCTCAAAATCAGTCTTCATGTAGTTTAGGGTATCCAATGATTTCTTCAAAGTGCTGACACTCTCTACCAAGCTGGCTCGACTCAGTGGATCCCAAAATGAATCCTTGGTTTGACACACAGCCTGTGTCAGAGTACCCAGAGCTGATAGTGCAGCGACAATGGTATCTACGGGAATGATCATAGCTGCAAGCACCAAGAGCTGGGACCTGTACTACAAAATTGGGCAAATATCAGTGGCTTGCAGTTGAAGTTTAATTCCAATTAAGTTTTAGAAACTTCATGTGAGGTATACACATGTTAGAATGTCTTTCAATTGAATTTTCCTTTCGCAACATCAATAACTTCACCATCCAGATGAATCATTGAAGGTGCAAATCCTCACTTCCAGTTCCGAATTTTATTTGAAAAGTCTCCAGTTTCACTTGGAGCGTTCACAGTAGACTACCTAAAGACACTCATTTAAGAACTGTATGTCTACAGTAGACCATCCATTTGCTGTTTTTGGTTTCTGCTGTGTTTTTTTTTTTTTTTTTTTTTTTAAAAAAAAAAAAATTTTTTTTTTTTGTTTGCTAGACGTTGTGAGTCCCACATCTTCACTTGCCATTTTAGTTTTACTAAAAGGTACTTCCTTCGTTACTACTGGAATGTCCTGGTTTGACTTTTCATTCCGTAACTGGGTCACTTTGACTCGGTGATTTATGTAGCAAAACTCCGTAACTGGGTCACTTTGACTCGGTGATTTATGTAGCAAAACGATATAAATTTTTGGAATTTTTTTCATAATTTTGTAGAGTAAAGTTAACTCTACAAGACAATGCAAAAATTACCAAATTCTTGTATCGTTGCTAATCAAATTACCGGGTCAAAGTGACCTAGTGTATAGTGACAAAAAGTGAAGTAGGCTGTTCCTAAAGAAACATAGGTAGTACTTGAAAGGGGCACTCTAAACTAAAAGGAAAGTTTTGTAATTAAGGGAAGATGGTACCGCGATGGCAGAAGCATGAGGGATTTTATTTTAACAAGGAAACTGCTAGGGATGGAAGTGACTTGAAGAGCTAGAGACGGTCACAGGACTGTCTAAAAAGCCAACAGGCGGTTTTTAGCCCTTGGTTTGTTCGCTTGAGTCTGTCTAGCCTCAGCGATGGCGGTGGGGACATCGTAATATCAAGGAGGAATTTGGGGATTCTTGAGGTTTGGATGTCTTAAAAACGGCCGGTACTCGGTGGCATAACATTCATCTCGGAGTCAATCATTTTATGCTCCAAACAACTGCTGGTATTTATTGGTTCCACATAACGCAGTAATACACAAAAAAAATCAATATATCTGCAGTCAATCATGCTCTTCCCGAACTGCAAGAAGTACCTCTCCCTTCCTTTAAGTTGTTTATGCTTGATTATTGTCATATTTTGCTAGATCTAAAGCTTCTGATATTTCTGTGATCATCAATGCTCGCTGGTCGCGGAATCTTGTAATTCCATTGGTTTAACAAATGTTAACCGTCCTTGTAGTTAGTTTTAAGCTCAAAATTAGTGGACCAAACAAGGTTTAACAAGTTGTTGACTTCTTGTGTCATTTTGCTAATCAAATCACCTAGTGAAAGTTGCCTACAGAAGTCAAACATGACAAACATAAATAGAGACCGATGGAGTATCAGCTAGGTGGGAGAGTTTTCATCCCCATTATAGTGGCGTTGGTTCTCTCCGATTCTTCTGCCTAATAATTGTTGATTCAAGGCGAGCCACTCATGGTTCTCACTGATTCTTCTTCCTAGTACATATCTGAATACGTGACATCTTGCCGATGCATGGAAGGATCACGATTCATAGAAAAGTAAAGCTATGAGCAGTAATGGACGTACGGTTGCTTAACACCATTACAAGTTCTTGTATCGTTTTTGCTACTCTATTCACCAAGTTGAGGAGCTTTAGCAAGTAAAAAATTTGCAAATAAAAGAGGCAAAAATGATCAGATTTCCCCAAAATCATGGCTAATACCCGCCAGACAAGTTGGATTTTTTTTTTTCAAAAACCCGATCCATCCTATGGCGAGGTAGTTTATAACTTTAAATTGTTGATCTTTTTCTATTTATTTTTTTGGTTTTTAGCTTTTTGGGAATAGGTGGCTCGGTCTGTCATTATACCTCTACAAATAGAAAGAATTCTCAAATAGTATATATAGATAGGTCAATACTAGTACTAAGTTATACGAGGTGGGGTTGTGATAAAATCTCATAGGTTGTGGATGCAGGTATATTTAGGCCAAACGTCAAGGGGGGTATATGTAGTTTGACGTTAATTTCTCCTCATCGCTCCCATCAATTCAGCGACTCTACCCGAATTATTTAATGCTGCAACAAGGCGCGGTATCGAGAATTGCATTTTACCCCTCAAATGGTTAGTGGTTTGCGTAAAAACACCCCTGGGGTCTCCATTTTACTTTTGCCGTGATTTCGTCAACGCCATCTCATCAACTAGCATTTGACGCAAATTCAAGAAAGGCTGTTTGATTCCTATCCGGTGAGTCAAAACAAGCCAATTAATTGCAGGCATATTTTAATTTATGTTGTCTGAAGGGTTTAGATCGCACCTGGACTGACTGTTGTTAAGGGTTTAGACTGAAGAAAAAGAAGAGGAAGCAAAAATAATGAAGACGAAGCGGCGGCGGCGGCGTCCTCTTACTCCTTCCTCCTGAGCAGGAGAAAGTATTCTTTGGGGCTAGCCCCACCACTGTGGCATGCCTGCGTGGTGGGGCGCGCCATTCAACTTTTGACAAATTTGCATTAGTCAGATGGAACAGACGGTGGCTCCCTCCCTCTTCCTCCTATCATCTTCCAGATCCGTTTTCGGTTTTTCTCATCTCATTGGTTATTATTTTATAAATACCTTTTAGATATAGTACACATAGGTTTTTTTGACAGATTCCGTTATTAACAACAGAAGTAGTAACGCACGAAGACGAAACTGAGAGGTGTTTTGCCTCATTTGGAAGGAGTCACAGGGGTGTTTCGCTCAAAAAACAGGGGTGCAAGTGACAGGTAGTATTAAACAATTACGAGTATATTAGTACTGAGCTTTCCTTTTGTTTTTCTTCCTTCTCATCATACAAGAACACGGGTTATTAAAAACAAAAATCATTCATGGAAGCTGGCACAGATTGTATAGAGGAGATGATGGATGCATACAAGACAGTCTCCGATAGATGTGGCTGCTATCAAGCCCTATCCCTCATTGCTAGCAACCCACGAGTTTGCATTGTTACCTAAGAATTCATACATCATTCTATAGAGAAGGTATGAACTCATTTATCTTTTGTTCCTTCATTATGTAAACATCTCAAATTCTGATACCTGCTGGAGCATGTGTTTAGCAGAATCCTTATGCATATGCTGTGTTTGTTTGTATAGGAAGGATTTTGTAGTTTGGGTTTTAAAAATCTTGGGCGTTTGAATGGGGAGCATAAATTTTTTATGCTTTTTTTTCCAAGCCAGTGATCAGGCCTATGAAGTATGGTTTTAAAAAGATTGGGCGTTTAAATGGAAGTATGAACTAGGGCATTCACATCTTCTTTCTGTCTGATTCATTGCCAAGCTCCTTTAATGAGGGCAGTCGACTATTTTTTTGATGCTGTAAGAACCCGCAACCACTATTCTTCGGATACTGGGTAAACTTCTGCACTAGTGCAATAGTATGCAAACCACACTAATGAGGTAAACCAGCCTGAGAAACCAAAGGAAAAAGAAAGAAAAGAAATTCAACCAAAAGATTAACCAGGGCAATGGATGTAACAACCTGAGCACAGGAATGCTTCTCCGTGCACTAGTTCCACACATATATGGGTGCCCGACTTGCTAATGTAAAAGCAAAACCATAATCACTTGTGTCAAACGTAGGTTTGCGGGATGTCACCTAGGAAGCGGCAACCTCTAAAAAGTTGCAATTGAGGGCGTTGTGAGAGTGATTTATACAATTATCATTTAGGGTTAAATTACTTAATGCAAACCTGCAATGTAACGAAATTAACACTTTGCAACACCCATTTTTAGAATAGTCTTATTGCATCTCCCATTTGCAATAAATCCTACAAATTAAAACTAGTAAAAAATAATTAGTTACACAATTAACGGAATAGATCGTTAGTTGACTACCACCTCGAGTGAGATTTATGGATGTGAATCGAGAGAACAACGCTGTTCTACTCAAGAAAAGAAACAAATTATAGAACACCCATTTAAGGTTTGGGAAAATAGAACAGAACCAAAAAGAGCTAGAGTGTAAGGCTTGGATAAGAAAATCAGCTAATTGCAAATCTGAAGAAAGGTGCCTGAGCTCAATAGAACCATCATGTGTCATATTTCTCACAAGGTGGCAATCCACATCAATGTGATTTAGTTTCTCATGAAGGATGGGATTAGCAGCAATGCGCTGAGCTGATTGACTATCACTGTATACGACTGGTGGAGTGATGAGAGGAATTGAAGTTCACCAAGAAGAGAAAACAACCATTTGAGTTCACAACAAAAAGCAGTTGATTCCCTGTATTCAGCCTCAGTTGGGCTCCTTGCCACCACCAGTTGCTTCTTGGATTTCCAGGATACAAGGCAAGTACCCAACAATACAACAGATTTGGTCTTTAGTGACTAGTTTTTTTTGCCACAGTCAAATTCTTGTCACTAAAGGTTTCAGTGACAGAACTTTGGTTTCACAGAGTTGTCACTAAAAATATGCCACTAAAGAGTGAAGTGACAACATGAACTAGCAACATAATTGATATGCAATAAGACTAAAGAGTTGTCACTAAAGAGTTAAGATAGCAATCCACACATGAACTAGCAATCAACAAGCATAATGTCGATACGTATCCTATCACCCATTGGTTTCATTTACAATCTGAGACTTTCTTGTTAGCTTGCTAGGATTCCAAAATTTGAAAGAAAATGATAAACTACCTTACCTTTAGGATAAGTAGAGTAAACCAGCACAAAGCAGACAATCGAAGTCGAACAAGAGAATAAGCCTACATACTTATAGAGTATGATGGAGACAGCATAATCACACTCTACACCCTGAAACATGGAGACAAGAGATGGGGTCTTGCCACTAATCTCAACATATAATTGAGAAAACATAATTGATTAGAATAGATTAGTGGAGAGGCTAGATATTCGATGGACGAAGGCTTACACACATTTGAAGACGCGAGAACCTAACATTGAAGGGGGCGATTCACTTCCCTTGCAAAGATCTTCGGTGCTCTAGATCTGCTCTAAGCTGATGAAGGAGCGGTGTTCTTGAGCAATTCTGGTCCATTGATTTCGTTGTGCAATGTGAGGCCGTTGAGCAATCCGTTGGAACTGGAGACCGCCTATGAACTCGGCAATGAGAAAAGCTGGATCTAGAGGCTTCATCGTTCAGATTGCGAAGCTTAGTAATAAAAAGTAAAATCCTAGTCGATATACTCCTGTGATTGTGGCGAGAGTTGAGGTCCATTAAGTGCCTAAAGTTCCAGAAATTTACAAGTGTGCCACCAAAATTTAATTTTTTCTTGTTCCTTTGGCAAAATTTATTATTGTCATAAAATGCTCACATTCAATGACAAAACTGTTACTGCCCACTTACATTCTTGTCACTAAACACCCATCTCTTGTAGTGCAAGTAGACGAGGTACAGATAAAAGATCTTCTACTACCAAGAAAACATGCCCATCTGAATCTTAGTAGGCTAGAAGGTGAAGAGAATGCTGATGGAAATAGCGGACCTTGTGTGCTTGTACCTTAACACACCTCACATGATGAAATGATTAATGATGAGTGGTAGGATATGCAACAAATTTACTTAGCTTGTGTACTTTTTTTTCCAGTAGCTTGTGTACTGATTAGCACAAGTCTGGCGCTATGCTACTAGAAACGTAAAAATAGCTGCATTTCTCGTTCCGAATCGTTCGTACCGAAACGCAGAAAGTATCGACCCGAATGTTTCATAGAGTGAGTACATAACTAACCTATTTGTATTACCATATCGTGGGACTTTTTCAGTAACTGTAGGGCAAAAGGTTCCAATTAGAGTTCCTAGTTCATAGTAATTGTATTTCGTCCTGGAAAACGTTCCAGAGAAGCCTACCCCTAGCATACCCCGTACCGGCACATATCGCGTTTCCCGTTCCAGTTTCCGTCCCACGTACCGTATCGTACCACGTTTCTGGTAACATAGGTCTGGCCTAGTATTGCAAATATACAACATCTTCCCAGTGAGCAGTCTTGTAACCAGCACTATCCTGATCATCCAAAGGAGTCCCAATCTGCATACTGAGCTTAATGGAAGTAGCCATGGGAGATGCAGCAGACTTGCATTGCAGGTATCCAGCTGATTACAAAATCTCACGTGCAAATTTGTGTTGACTTATAAAAATACCATTGGAGTCTCTGCTAATCTCAAAGCCCAAGAAAAAAGTCAAAGGACTCAGATCCTTCAATTTGGAAGTTTTGCTCAAAACATCTTTAAAATGTAGTAGAGTGGGTGTGTATGTCCCGGTTATAACTATGTCATCAACATAAACGAGCAAGTAACATTTTGCAGCAGCAGTGACTTTGACAAATAAAGTGTTTTCTGGCTTACTTTGCTCAAATCTAAAATGTATGATAGCTTATGAGAATTTGATAAACCACTGTCTAGATGCCTGTTTGAACCCATAAAGTCATTTCTGCAACTTGCAAACCATAAGAGGATCATTGAACTCAACTTCAGTGAGTAAAAGTCTTGGTGGAATGGACTTGTAAACCTCTTCCTGCAAGTCACCATTTAGGAAAGAATTGTTCACACCTTGTTACAATGTATCCCAATGATGTACTGAAGACAAAGTATTGAGAATCCTCAAATGTAGATAGTTTAGCAACTTGAGAGAAAGTTTCAAAGTAATCAACATTATCTGTCTGTGTATAACCCTTGGCCCCAAGTCTAGCTTTGTATCTCTCTTCTGTACACCCATTTGCATCCAATTTCTAGTGACCTGAAGGTAAGTGACTCCAGATCCAAGTACCTTTATCAGTTAAATGCTTTAAGTTAATCATTCAGGGCTTGCACCCATTTGTCATCTTGAATAGCTTGCTTGTATGTGTGAGGTTTAATCTGACTACAGAAGTTAGCAAACGGCACATGTTCATACTGTTGTAGTGAAGATAAGAGATGAGTGCCAAATTCATAGGTACCACTCCGATTCACCTAGTGCACAGTGGTAGTAGGCATCACATAATCTTCGAGATAAGCTGGTAAAGACCTAACTCTGGTGCTTTGTCTTGTAACAGCAAGAGGAGATTGTGAGTTCATGAGGGCATCTTTGTAAGAGGAACTGGATAGACCTGCAACCACTTCTTTCTTACTTAAAACACTTTGATCAACACTAATGGAGTGTAACTGCCAGTACTAGAACAATCCTTGTTTAAAGGAAATACTGTCTCATGAAAAATCACATTTTTTGAGACAAGGAAAGTGTGATTAACCAGATCATATACCTTATATTCTTTAATTCCATACACATAACCAACAAAAACACATTTGATGGCCCTGGGTTCAAATTTGGTTCTGGCATGCTGCAAAGTACTAGCATAACAAAGGCAACCAAAAAAATTTAACAAAGAACAACCAAAAAATTTCAACAAAGAATAATCTGTCTTGACCGCATTGAGTATATGTTGGTGTGTTCTTTGAACAACTTAGTTTCGTTGAGGTGTTTCAACACAACTGTACTGGCAAACTCAGTGTAGAATTGCACCAATTCCAACTCATGAGCATTGTCATTCCTAATATTTCTGATAGGCACCTGAAATTGAGTTAACACCAATTGATAGAAAGCTGGAATGATCAGATGTACCTCACTTTTGTTGTGCATGAGATATATCAATGTGCTTATAGTTGAATCTCCACTAAAGCAAGAAAGAATCTTTGTCCTGGGTGAGTAGGCACTTTATAGGGTCCTCATGTGTATGTGTACCAGTTCAAACAAGATATTGGAAATGTGACCTTCATTAAGAAAGGGTAGCTTCTTCTGTTTATCAAGAGGACACATGTCACAGTGATTTATCACATTTGATCTTCACAGACTTGTCAAAGGATGATGAAGCAGTTTTAGTTTCTTAAAAGAGGGGTGTCCCAGTCTTCTGTGCCACAAAGCTGAAGTGTCCGTTGCAACATTGTTAGAAATGTGCAATTTAGAAGCATCATCTTTGTCATTACTATTGAAGAAATATTGACCACCCTCTCTGCTACCTGTCCCGACAACTTTCCCATTTGAATATTTTATCCGACAATTGTTGATATCACAATGGAACGTACAAGCATTACAATTTGTCAATTGAGACACAGAAATAAAATTAAAATTCCGGAACATACATATCATCTTCTAGTGTCAAAGCAGAGTTTAATCTGACGCTCCCACATGAGTGACCAATGTTGTCCTCCCATTTGGCAAATGCACAAAGTGTGTGATACTGGCTTCTTTGAGACACAGAAATGTAGATCAGAGCACATATAATCTATAGCCCCACTGTTAATACTCCACAATGGAAAGTACAAGCATTACTATGTTATTTATTACTACATATATTAAAAATATATCCCATGTTCTTAAAGACTGTTAGCTAATTGGTAAGGTAAATCAATAAATACAAGATTTAATTTTTCTAGAAGGAAATAAAATCACAAGTCTCCAAGAGTCAAATTCAATGCTATAAATGCAGTCTCCTAACGGATTACATCAAGAAAAGTTACTTGAGTAATACTATATGTCCCAAAACATTTGTCCCAAATACATCCCAAATAGTTCATGTCAACAACATGAACTATTTTGGGACAAATGTTTTGGGAAGTTACTTTTCAACAGATTAAAGTCAAAAATTACATTGATAATTCCAGAAATATTTAACTTTGGGGTCTTAGTCTATGTTATGGTAATTGGTTTTGAGAATACTAGTATTAACGTGCATAAATTATTATTATTATTATTATTATTATTATTATTATTATTATTATTATTATTATTATTATTATTATTAGCTTTTTGGTTAAATGTAGGACAAATCGCCAAATTAGTTCCCACTAATCATTTTTCGTCTCGGACATCGTTCCGAAGAAGCCTACCCCCAGAATACCCCGTACCGAGACCTACCGCGTTCCTGTTCCTGTACCACTTACCGCAACATTCCCCGTTTCTGGTAACGTAGCTATAGCCCCACTGTTAATACTCCACAACTGCTTCATATGCCTTGCACCATGTGCTCAAATTTGAAAGGAATAAGAACTCAATACTCCATTCATGAATTGGTGGCTGCTATCCACAAAACTAGCTGACATTAAAGGTGATTGCTGAGGAGAATCCAAATACCCTCCATGAGATGAAGCGGCAGTAACCTGATCATGTGAACCTTCAAAATTTGTAACAACCAATTGACTATTCAACAATGACACTAGATGCTGTGCTTGTGCTAGACTAATAAACACATTGACAGAGTTGGCACCACTCCCCTGAACAGATACATCTGAAGCAAATGTATCAGATGACACACTATTAGCTTTAGGTTGTTGAGCTTATACTTGGGAGGGAAGCCATGTAACCTATAACATTCAGCTTTTATGTGACCTTCATGTCCACAGTGATGACACTCCCTTGTTTTCCCATTTCTTCCAGTATTAGCACCTTGACTTGTAGCATTGTTGTAATTTCTTTGCATATTCAAATGGTGAGAGTTAGCACCAAACTTTGAGCTACTAGCTGATGTGTTATAGAACCCTCCTCCAGCACTTACATTCATTGCCATTGTCTGTGACTGAACAAAATTACAAGGGAGCTCTATCTGTTTTTCTACCTTGCTACACTATTTTTGCAGAAATTGCATTCACAGGGGTCAAAGGATCTGTCAAAAACAATTGGTCTTTTATTGAAGCATACTGTGTGTTTAATTTAATCCCATCAAAAACTGCATTATTCTGTCTTGCTCCTGTGATTGTCTCCACCTATTGGCAAAACCACACTGACATTGAGCCAAAAACACCACAGTCACAGGTAGGCAAAGGCTTATAACTTGATAGTTTATCCCACAAAACCTTCAGGTTATTAAAAAAGCGGAAATCTGATGTGAACGAGTAGACATAGTGTAGTATTAATGGTCATCACCAATCGCATTTTTTTCGTCAAGGTAGAATATCACTGCATGACAGAACACACAAAATCTCAAGAAAACATATACTTTCACTTAGTTGCCTTTATACTCACACCATTGGGTGTGTTTGGTTGCCACCCATACTCAGGGTTTTTGTAAAAAAAAAAAAAAAAAAAAAAAAAAAAAATAATAATAAATCTGAACACTGTTCCCACCCACATGACGGCTTACATTTGGATAATTCTATTCTAATGCGACTGATACAATAACTAATTTGACATTCAGACTATTTGGTTTTTGATTGGAATGTAGAATTCGTGTAGAAAAATAGGAGGAAGAAGTTTGCATCTTATTCATCTGCTTGTTTACTAAAAGAAGAAAGAAAAAAAAGTTATTTATATTGTTACAATTTTGTTAATCCGACAGCATACCCCTATGTGCTTGAATCGCTGTCATTCCATACTAAGAAATCATCTTTATATATGGCTAGTATTCAAAAATAAAGTTATATTCTTTTTATCATGACACATTTGGCTAATTGTTTTTGTTTCAATTAGTTAATCGACGAGAGCTGTAACTGTAATTGAGGCCGTCAGCTGCCGAAGCCATGACAGGGGTGTGGGACCCAATTGCAGAGATAATATCAACCTCCAAAGACAGCGGAGATTTATGCAGCTTTACTTCATGCATTGTCAATGATAATTGCTATAAGGGAAGACATACAGAAACTGCAGAACATGCCTTCCAAGAGATGCAATGAATGGATTCGCCAGGTGAGCAGTTAAGAACCAGATATGATAAAATGAGTGACAAGTCTAGTTTGTTTTTTTGCTCTTCAACGTAAAAATTGTTGGAAATAGAAGCCCCAACTTAAATTTCAGATTTAATCTCACCACAAAGGAACAACTCAACAGTAGCTCATGAATCCGAATTCTCAGAACAGAGACTTCTTATATGCACAGGAATTTAATTCACAAGAACAGCACCAGCAACTAGGAGCAAGTAGCAGCAACAAACAGATGGATAATACCCACATCAACCAAGAACTATGACTCACTGTTCAAGAGTAAAATTCAGAATGGAAGAACAACAAGAAAGAGGGGAAACTTATCTTTGATTTAAGAACGACCTTGGATACAAAATTCAGCAACTATTTCAGCACCAATAAGAGCTTCTGCTCTTCTACCAAACTTTCACTAAAAAACAGTACCTCAGATCTGGAGAGCTTCGGCTCTATTTTCTCTCTGACTTTTTCTCTTCTTTTCTCTCTGTTCTTCTTCTCTGAAACACACAGAGGAACCTTTGTATCCAATCCTTGCTGCCTGAACAAGCTTCCTTCAACAAGAGGAAATCGCCGACTTAGACTGCTGCGTGTCTACTGCTGCTGCTGTAGCTTTCTCTGTCTGACACAGAGACACAAAATCGTTGACTATTTCAAAACTAAGAAGCTATATTTCACATAATTACTAACCTAGCTACTAAGTTTGTCTACTTTACAAAATAACCCCACAAACTGAAAGTGAGTTTACAAACTTCAACATCCCCCCTTAAACTCAATTTCTTCAAGTCTCCATTCCAAGTCGCTTCTTTAGATTGCTGAATAGATCTTGCTTCAGCGGCTTCGTAAATATGTCAGCAAGCTGATCGTGAGTTCTGCAATGAAGGAGCTCGACCTCATTCTGTTTCACATGCTCCCGAATAGAGTGGTACCGCGTATCAATGTGCTTGCTGCGTTCATGGTAAACTGGATTTTTCGCCAGAGCAATTGCAGATTTGTTGTCAATATAAATTTCCGTTGGCTGCTCTTGATTCAACCCCATGTACTTCAATAGATTTCTCAGCCAAATTGCGTGGCACACAGTTGAGCTTGCTGCCACATACTCTGCTTCACATGTAGACAACGTCACTATAGCTTGCTTCTTTGACGACCAAGTAAACGCAGCATTTCCCATAAGAAAAGTGAATCCTGTCGTGCTTTTCCTTTCATCCAAATCTCGTCCCCAGTCACTATCAGAATAGCCAACAAGCCGATATCCATCAAAACTTGAATAAAATGAGCCATCTCGAAGAGTACCTTTGATGTATCGCAAAATCCTTTTGGCTGCATTAAGATGAGAATGATCTGGTGTCTCCATATACCTGCTAATCAGTGCAACGCCATACAAAATATCAGGGCGAGTACAAGTGAGATACCGCAGGCTTCCAACTAAGCTTTTGAAGTAAGTTGGATCAACATCTCCTTCTTCGTTATTTCTCAATTCTACACCACATTCAACAGGGGTGTTAACCGAATTACAAGATTCCATCTTGAACCGTTTCAGTACCTCCTTGGCGTATGCAGCCTGACAAATAAATATACCGTCTTCTCTCTGATGAACTTCAATGCCAAGAAATTGGGACATCAATCCCATCTCAGTCATCTCGAATTCGCGGACCATATTCCTCTTGAAATCTTCAAACATTGTGGGATCATTTCCGGTAAAAATGAGATCGTCCACATACAAGCAAGCAAATAACATATTTCCACTCCCATCAACCTTTTTGTACAACGCATATTCATAAGGACACTTCTGAAAATCATTTTCCAGAAAGTACTTGTCAATTCGAGCATTCCATGCTCGCGGAGCTTGCTTCAAACCGTAGAGGGCTTTCCTTAACTTGTAGACCTTATCCACTTCAGATTTCTTAACGTATCCGGTGGGTTGTTCAACATAAATCTCCTCTTCAAGAAATCCATTCAGAAACGTTGATTTCACATCAAGTTGATATATCTTCCATTTATGTTGAGCTGCGAGAGAAATCACTAACCGGATAGTTTCTAAGCGAGCAACAGGTGCGAATACTTCTCCGTAGTCGATTCCAGCTTTTTGCTTGTATCCCTTTGCAACTAACCTCGCCTTATACTTCTGGACTTCGCCATTGGACTTCCTCTTAGTTTTATAAATCCATTTCACGCCAATTGCTTTGTGGCCTCGCGGTAGACTAGTGAGCTCCCATGTTCGATTCTTCTCAATTGCTTGAATCTCCTCATCCATTGCTTTCTTCCATTTATCTTCTTGAATTGCTTCTTCAAATTGGAGAGGATCACAATCTGTAAACAAGCAAAACAGGTTCATATCTTCACCTTCATAAAGTTCGTGCAATGGCCTCATTTTTCTAGGCCTTTCACTTGAGCTCTCTTCCATAGGCGAGTGAGGTGGTGATACGGGATCATGCATTAGCGTAGATGGGGAACCGAGTTGTGGACTTTGTGGAGGGGAATCATTTTCTGGAGTTGCTTGGTCAATAGGAACTTCTCTTACTTGAACATTTTCTTCATCCTCTAGTATGAGTTCAATACTATTAGGGGCTGCACTTTGATCCCAATTCCATGTGTCTTCTTCTTCAAATATTACGTCTCTACTCATGACAATCTTCTTAGTCATAGGATTATAGAGCTTGTATCCCATAGTTCTATCCCCATAACCAATGAAAATGCATTTCTCCCCTTTGTCGTCAAGCTTCGTTCTTCTAGCTTCCGGAACTTTGGCATAAGCAATACAACCGAACACTCTCAAATGCGAGACACACGGTTTGAATGAGCTCCAAGCCTCCTCCGGTGTCTTCAACTTCACACTTTTCGTAGGACAACGATTCAACAAATAGACAGCGCACGCAACAGCTTCAGCCCAGAATTCTCGCGGAATTTTCTTCCCTTTGAGCATGCTTCTAACCATATTCAAAATTGTCCTGTTCTTCCTTTCGGCAACTCCATTCAATTGTGGTGTATAGGCTGGTGTAACCTGATGCATAATCCCGTGAGAATTGCAGAAATTCTCAAACTCATCAGAAGTATATTCCCCACCTTGATCAGACCGTAGAACCTTAATATAGCAGCCACTTTGTTTTTCAATAAAAGTCTTTAATTCTCTGAATTTCTCGAACACTTCTGACTTTCGTTTCAGAAAATAAACCCACGTCTTCCGAGTGTAATCATCAATGAAAGTGAGGAAGTACCTATTTTTGGCATTCGACATAGGCTTCAGTGGACCACAAACATCGGTGTGCACAAGCTCCAAAGGCTGCGATGCCTTCCATCTCATCTCCTTGTTGAAGCTCAACCTGTGATGCTTGCCGAGAATACACCCTTCACACACTTCATTCGGATGGTCAATAAACGGCAACCCTCTTACCATATTCTTGCTTGCAAGTAGCTTCAAACCACCGAAGTTTAAATGTCCGTACCTCAAATGCCAAAGCCAAGCCTTGTCCTTCACAATTGCATTCAAACACTTCACTGTATCAGGTTGTATACTCAATGGAAACATCCTGTTCTTGGACATCTGAACTCGGGCAATTAATCTCTCATGTATATCTCGCATAACCAGCTGATTATTGCTCATAGTGATAACGTATCCCTTCTCCAACAGTTGGCCTAAACTCAGGATATTGTTTTTCATCTCCGGCACATAATACACATTGGAGATATAATCACGACTTCCATTCTTGATCTTGATCAGAATATTACCTCTACCTTTAACCGGAATTTGGGAGGAATTACCAAACGTCACTTGGCCTTTCACGGATTCGTCAAGATCAACAAACATGTCTCTCTTGCCGCTCATATGGTTGCTAGCTCCTGTGTCGAGATACCAAACATTGCTTTGCTCTTCACTTGATCCGTTATTCACAAACAACATAGGATTCTCCATCTCATTCTCTTCTTTCTCGGCATAGTTCACATACTCACCGACATCTCTATTTGAAGGTGTTCGACACTCATTACTATAGTGTCCATACTTGTGGCACCTGTAGCATTGAACATTCCTCTTATCATACCCTTGTCGATTTGAAGAATTGTTATAATTGCCTCTTCCTCTTGCTCTTGCTCTACCTCTCGGAGATCCAAAATTCTGATTTCTCGGGCCTCCAAAGTTGCTTCTACCAAAGCTGCCTCTATTTGGAAATCCCCTGCCTCGGTTAATATAATCGCGACCAAGGCTTTGGAAGCCTCTTCCTCTTCCTCGCTGAGATGTCCTTGCTTGCTCATCTCTATCTTGCTTGAGAGAGAGCTTTGATTGGAGTGCTTGCTCAGTCGTACTGGCCTGCTTCTTGTTCATACGCTGCTCATGAATTTCTAGAGACGCCATCAACTGATCAACAGTTAAGACGCTGAAATCTTTAGACTCTTCAATGGCTGGGATTACATGCTCAAACTTGTTGCTTAGAGACCGCAAAATCTTCTCCACCACGGTCAACTCGTCAAGCCTTTCGCCAAGCCTTCTCATTGCGTTAACAATAGCCACAGTTCTTGTGAAATAATCTGCAACTGATTCATTTTCATTCATGCGCAAGGTCTCCATCTCTCCTCTTAGAACTTGCAACTTTACCCTTATAGTCTTCTCAATTCCACGGTATGAATTTTTCAGAATCTCCCAAGCTAGTTTGGATGTAGTAGCTGCTGAAATCTTCTCAAAACTTGATTCATCAACGCCTTGGTACAACAAGTACAAGGCCTTCTTATCTCGCTTCCGAGACTCCTTCAAATTTGTCTTTTGAAGCTCGCTCAACCTGTCTTCTTGCTCTTGAGAACCTGGTTCATCGTAGCCTTTTTCAATCAAATCCCATAAATCCTGAGAACCCAGCAGCACGCGCATTTGGATGCTCCAGTTCTCATAGTTTTCCTTTCCCAACCTAGGAAATTGGGGCTGGAAGAAATTACTCGAGCTAGCCATGAGTAATCCACAAACTGCACCCACAATACTGATTTCAACTAGTTCAATTTCAGATTAAAACGAAGCTCTGATACCAGATTTGTTGGAAATAGAAGCCCCAACTTAAATTTCAGATTTAATCTCACCACAAAGGAACAACTCAACAGTAGCTCATGAATCCGAATTCTCAGAACAGAGACTTCTTATATGCACAGGAATTTAATTCACAAGAACAGCACCAGCAACTAGGAGCAAGTAGCAGCACCAAACAGATGGATAATACCCACATCAACCAAGAACTATGACTCACTGTTCAAGAGTAAAATTCAGAATGGAAGAACAACAAGAAAGAGGGGAAACTTATCTTTGATTTAAGAACGACCTTGGATACAAAATTCAGCAACTATTTCAGCACCAATAAGAGCTTCTGCTCTTCTACCAAACTTTCACTAAAAAACAGTACCTCAGATCTGGAGAGCTTCGGCTCTATTTTCTCTCTGACTTTTTCTCTTCTTTTCTCTCTGTTCTTCTTCTCTGAAACACACAGAGGAACCTTTGTATCCAATCCTTGCTGCCTGAACAAGCTTCCTTCAACAAGAGGAAATCGCCGACTTAGACTGCTGCGTGTCTACTGCTGCTGCTGTAGCTTTCTCTGTCTGACACAGAGACACAAAATCGTTGACTATTTCAAAACTAAGAAGCTATATTTCACATAATTACTAACCTAGCTACTAAGTTTGTCTACTTTACAAAATAACCCCACAAACTGAAAGTGAGTTTACAAACTTCAACATCCCCCCTTAAACTCAATTTCTTCAAGCCTCCATTCCAAGTCGCTTCTTTAGATTGCTGAATAGATCTTGCTTCAGCGGCTTGCGCATGATGATCCTGAATGCAAACATTTGGTGGGCAACCAGTGGAAGTCACCTGGAAAGATGAACACACAATGGAGCGATAAGAACTGGATCTCTTTCGGCAATATCAAGTCTGAGATGTTACCAGATTGTCCAGATTCTGGAAAGCTATCGAGGCTATCCCTGCAGAAAAATATGGATTTGTATTCCTCCAACTTTCTACAAACACATGAAAAGTCTGAAAGTCTTGGACTTGTGCCATACTGGAATCAAGTTTTCACCGCCATCATTTTCATATCTGGTTAGCCTCAAACTACTTTACCTAAGCTACTGCACGTCCTTGTTGACACTGCCTCCAGACATCGAGAAACTTAAATGCCTTGAAGTTCTTGACATTCGTGGCAGCGGAGTAAAGAATGTACCTAGCTACATTAAGAAGTTTAAAGGTCTAAGGCGACTCCGTGTATCCTTCTTCTCATCTGAAAATGAAAATGAGGCTGCAGGTGCAATTTTCAATTGTGCCGTGATCTCAAAGCTACATCTACAGAAGTGGTCCTATAAGGTGGTCGGGAGTATTATTGAAGTTGCAGCCACCCTGAAAAAATCGGCACGCCTTCAGGAGTGGTCCAATCAGGTCCTCGGGCATATTATCGAAGTAGTAGATTACCCAGAGAGTGCTGGGAAGATGGAGTTTCTGCTAAAACTGAGAAAGCTGACACTTCTTCGACTGCCAAAACTAGAATGTGTTTCTGCAAATGAGGAGTTGAAGTGTACAGCTATAGAGAAGCTGGAAGTTCGTAACTGCCCAGCTTTGCGGAAACTACTTTTCAGCGAAGACGATCTGAAGAAACTGAAATATGTCAAGGCTGAGAATCCGCGGGCTGATGCTCAGCAATGGTGAATTTTACTGTCGTCGAAATTATTACAGTAAGAAAGAAAAAAGAAAAACCTTGTAACACAACTTTAAATTTTCAGAGTTAGCTGCAACTTTAAATATCTACTATACCACAATACTTTTCTTCTACTATTCCAGATTATTGTTTAAGACTAAAAATGTTTTTCAATAAACTACTCGCTCAACTATATATACGAATAGCACCTATTAGATATGCCTACATAGTAAACATACTGCATTTTGGTTTGTACAAGCTTTTTACTACACAATTTTCATCTTCTTCTTTTCCAAAATTAAATGATCTTCGTCCTGCTCTGGTGCCTGACTCTGTTTCCCAGTATCTTCTATTATGGGCTCCTAAGAAGGAATGCAGTCACCTTGTTGATCTAATGTGTTAAACTTATTGCAGTGGTTCTTCAGAAGACGAGCCAAGTTCATCCCTAAAAAGAAGCATTCACGAGCATTCAAAGCACCACAAGTTGGAGGAAGAACTGAACAATATAGAACATATTGGTTCTGATGACTCACATTGGAATATAAACATTCACGAGCATCGAAAGTACCAGTTGGAGGGAGAACATTTCAATTTAGTAGATATTGGTTTTGGAGACACACCGGGGAAGGCAAACACTCACGAGCGGCCAAAGCACCATTTTGAGGGAGAACATAGAAGTTTAAAAGATCTTGGTTATGTAGACTCCCTTGGGAAGGAGAACGTTCATGAGCAACTAAGCACCAGTGGGAGGGAGAACATAGCAACCTAGAAGATCTTGGTTCTCAAAACTGTAAGTAAACTTAGTTAAATATCATTCAAACTTTGGCACAATGGCACATAAACACTTCTCCCTTCCATCATTAGTATGCCAAATATCATTTAAACGAAAAATCTGAAGACAGCTGAATTACGCCCATTGGCATGTTTCTCTAGAAGACTAAAACTCATTACCGATTCTGGTGAGTAGTTATACTGCCCTGGTCTACATTGTTTAGAGAAACTAGTGCATGAAGCCAATTTTTTGAGATATTAGTAGTGATTTTGAATAAAGCATGGGTAACATTCTATGAAATTTTACGAAAAAAAAAAATCAACCTCTGACTGAAGTTTAGAGAATAACAATTACCAGAGATAATTTTCTTGTATATGGTGGACAGCCAGAGACAGAAAACATCTTAGAGTTCTTCAAATTTTTCAGGTGCTCTAGACTGCAGCTACCAGGATGAAGGTTGTTCCACCAAGTTTTCTGGATTAGTATATGGAAAAGAAGAGAGTACTACTAGCACTACCCCAGAAGAATTGGAGGAAGTTCCTTCAATCCCACAAATGGATCTGATTGAAACTATAGCAAGCAAGGTATATGGTATCTACACTCTAGATTTATCTTATACCAACATAAAATCTTTGCCGGATTTCATCTCCAAATTTGTTGCACTGCGGGTATTCAATTTGAGAAGCTGACAACTCTTAGCGGAGCTAGTTCCTAAAATCGGAGATCTCATAAATCTTGAGAAGTTTGACCTTGAAGGTACTGAGATCATATATCTGCCGAAGGAGATTTCAAAACTGATCAATTTGAGGTCCTTGAAATTTTCACTCTGTAGCTATGCGGGTCAGTTTCAAGAGGCTAAGCGAATAGACTCGATAATTCCTAGGAAAGCTTTGTCAAATCTCTTGAAACTGAATGAGCTATGTATCGATGTGAATCCAGACGGGGACTGGTGGAAAACAGAAGTAACAACTCTCATAGATGACTTATGCTGCTTAAAAGAGCTAAAAATGCTACGTTTTTTCATGCCATTGATATATAGAACTGCTCCAAGGTTCAGATTTGATCTATTTGATAACTTGGTATGCCACTTCATGCCGTCGGTATCTTCTGGAACTGCTCCACGGTTCAGATTGACAGTTGGCTATCACGAAGAATGTTTAGTATCCCGCCTACCCCAGGAGGTTTTACAGGAGTTTCACAATTTGGAGAAGTTTGAGAAAGGGTTGAAGTACATAAACAGTGAAGGCATATGGATAGAAGTTAAGAAGGCGCTTAAGCATGTGGATGCTTTTCTCTTAGAACGGCACTGGAGTATCAACAATCTACTTGAGTGTGGGCTTGATAATATAGATGAGCTGAGATTTTGTATCTTGATGGAATGTAACGAGCTTCAGGCAGTAATTGATGCTAAACAAAGCAAGGATTTCAATCAAACAATGCTGGGCTCACTAGAACACTTGAGCTTTCACTACATGAAGATAATGAAGAGAATCTGGAGAGGGCTGGCAACAAAGGGTTCTTTGTCCAATCTCAAGTCTTTGGGTTTACACACATGCATAAGTTTGACTACCATTTTCACGCCAGACATGCTTGCTAATCTCGTAAATTTAGAAGATCTCACCATTGAAGATTTCCCAAAGATCAAAACCCTGGTAAGTTTGAAGTCTCCGAAATTGATTTCACGCCATTTTCTCCCCAACTTGAAGAGAATGTTACTCCTTGAGCTACCCAACCTGGGCTGCATCTCCAGTGGTCTACCTGTTGCACCAAAATTGGAAAGACTAGTAATCCTCTACTGCCCAAAGCTCGATAAGCTATCTACAACGCAAATCTCCAGTAGAGAATTGAAGGTAATCAAGGGAGACGAGGTATGGTGGGATGCATTGAAGTGGCATGAATCAGATATGACGGATGACGAACAGAATTATTTGACCAGTAAATTCATCCCACTCAAAGATGAGATTGGAAGATACTGGAGTGGTAAGTTTCATTTAGTAGTTTAGTATTTCTCTTTATGACATTTTGGAAGTATCACTTGTTAGGCCATCATCTGGATTTTCAGAGCTGCTTGCTGATGCTTTGTCAGTGTAAATTTACTTGCCCCTTCTTCTATGAACCAACAGGATGTTTATGAGGGTTGTGATTTGCATTTGTTTCACTTATTTACACAATCCTGAAGAAAGGAGGTCAAGTTTAGACTAGATAACCCTAACAGAAGAGCATGTTGTTTTTTGTTGTATAACAAGTCAAAGAAACAAAGACAGTATCGAGCTATAAACTGTTTTCTTGCCAGCTTAGAAAGAAGCACAGGCAATAAAACGAGTTGAAACACGAAGAAGCTCAAATGTCAACAAGTTCAAACCAACAAGAAATTAAAGTTCTATACCATTTTGCTTTCCAGAGCTTCTGCTCCTTCAAGACCTGGAGCAAAAAATCCTTGAAGCAGCATAGCATGTGACCTGCTACAAGATATTTAAAAGGGATCCAGATCACGGACTTGACGGAAATGTGAAAAATGATAAATTGGATGTTTAGTCAATGGATATAAGATTTGACCATCAGAACTGAGTCTCCTCTAGCATTCACCGCGTTCAATAACTGCAGGTAGTGGACAAAACGGTGGTCGCAGCAGTGACTCAGTGATTTAAGATGAGATCACAGTCGTCAAATTTAGAGAATTTCAATTTGGAATTTAAACTTACATCCCAACTTTTTAAGAGTTAAAACCCAGAAAAGTTTTGAATGTCAAGTTTAAAATTTTCCAACATATTACTAAGGATGTTTAAAGTCTTCTATGTCACCCCATGTGACTTCGCTAGCATGAGTCTTCTAAGTTAGGACTTACAACCGCTATTGCACAGTTTCTACAATGGTTTCCAGCACACTGTTTCCTGCACCTTTGCGGTATTTGATATACCCGGTGGGTGTCCAGTTTACCAGGAGGCAACAGTTCTGAGCATTTGTAGAGCATAGATAAGCGCATTCTCTCCTCTGGGCTTTGGCTGAGGCAAATGAGTTTGTTGGAGAGAAACCAGGCACAAACACCATAAGCATTATTAACTATTCTTCAGCTTTAAAATTTACGTATGCAAACATAGCGATGGATTTGGACGTGGTGAGTCTGCTGCCAAAGGAGTTGCAGCTTGTCGAAGAGGCCGGAATTCGGGAACTATGTCCTAGGCCTGTCAATGGGCCGGTTCTGAACCAGAACCGACCCGACCCAATAACATAGAAACCCGGAACCGGGGAACCAAACCCGTCATTTTACCCGCTTGACCCAGAACCGGTAGACCCGGATTATACTGGTCCGGTTCTAGGGTTAGAGCCGAATACCCAAAGGTTAACCCGCGATCTCTCTGCCTTCCCTCAATTATCATCTCTCCGTCTTCCAGCTTCAGTTACAAGTCTGTAACAAATTTATCCCTACTCTCATCTCTCTCCATGATCCATTCCCATTTTCTTCTTCTGGATTTTCTCTTTCTTAATCACCTCTCTCCTTGATCTGGTTGTTCGGGTTTTAATTTCGTGGTTCGGGTTTTACCCGACACGGGTCTACCCGGAACCGGCCCATTGACAGGCCTAATCCAACCACCCTGATCTGCTTTGATAACTTTCCAGCGTCTTTGTATTTGAAGGGCAAACCACAAGAGATGAGGCAGATGAAAATAAGGCAGGCATGTCACGAAGTATCAACTTCTTTAGTTTTGGCAGCAATTTTGGATTACCAACAGCCTCAGTTTCTCAAATCACTTCCACAACTCCTGCGCAAGATTCCATTTCCAAATGTTGAATCGCTTCAAGTTGTTTAGTTGTGCCGAGAAAAAAAATCAATTTCAGATCAACACATTCCGTGAAAACTAGTGTTTGTAGTTGGGCAAGGCTTCCACGTTGCAGCTATAGTTTTTTTTAGAGAAAACTTCAGTAGTTGTTCACGTACAAGTCTTCTAAGGACTAGTTCGGGAATGCTGTGGTGGTGCTAAAAACTGCTGTGTGAAAGAACTATGGAAAAGTTGATAGTGAATTCTTGATAAAATATTATTTGGTAAATACTACGTAAAAGCTGTTGTGAAATATTGATATAGCAATTTTGTTTTTGGTAAATTCAACTGTGAACTTGCTGTGATAGGGTAAAATAACAAAAATATATGACACGTGTCATCTCCGTAAATATAACTATTGATATTTTAAAGTTGTAAAGTTAAAATCGGTTGTAGATAAATAAATCAAAAACACTTTCTGGAAAAACATCCCCCCCCCTTCCTGAAAACTGTTGTGGAATAGCAGAAACTGTCCGAAAAAACATAAATTTTACTTTTACCAAACACACTAAAACTGCTTCAGCTGTCGGAAAGCAGCTGTGCGGGTAACAGAAGCATTCCCAAACTGGCCCTAAAGTACAACTTGTGTTGCACTGCCTAGTCATGTCAATGAGTCAGTTACCGACCCGGACCGGAAAGGCGGAAACTAAATGACCCGACCCAAGAGAACTGAACCCGGTGCAGGATCCGTGAGAACCAAACCATCATTTCTCGGTTCGGTTCTGGGTCTGCCCGAATGAACCGGTGGGTCTACCCAGACCCATTACACTCCCCCGTGAAAAATCCAACGTTCATGGATCGCCAAATATCTTCTCTCTCTTCGATATTCAACTATCATTCCCAACTCAAAACTAAATTTAGTCCGCAATTATCTCATCTTATATATCCATCTGTTTTCTTCTCTCTCACCACAAGTCCTTTGATTGTTTTCATGCTTATCCAGATCATATCCAAATATATATATATATATATATAGAGAGGGGCGGATCTACAGTGAGCCCTCAGGGGTCACATGCCTCCCACCAAATTTTTTGGTTCCTTCTACAATTGTCTAAATTTCTGGAGTGGTGTTCTTTTAGGCCCCTAAAACTTATCACAAATTGGCCCCAATAGATGAGAAACATTCACATATATCCTTATTAAAGTTGCACTTTCACCTTGAGATGGCAAATTTGCCCTTAAATATTAAGATATGTGTGTGTGAACTCAAAAAATCTAGTCATTTTCAATGTTATATATGCCCCCATAATACTATATTTCTGCGTCCGCCCTATATATATATATATATATATATATATATATATATATATATATATCATTTATCTCCATGATTTTCTCAATTAGATTCCATCATGCCATACACATCTCAGTTCGGGCCGTGATGACTGATGGGTCTCCGGTTCTGAACCAGCGGTTCTGGGTCAAGGCCGGTTCTGGTTCTGGCGGTCTCGATTTATTTGTCCGGGTCCGGGTCGAGGTTTGGTTCTCAACCATGCAGTACCTTATACATTTCATGGTTCCAAAGTCAAATAGCTGTTTGATGTCCGCATGGTCAAGTAATTCAAACTTCAAAGCAAAGTGGTGATGATTGTGGTAGGTTAGGTACCGTAGGCGGTTGTGTGTTCGGCGGTAATGGTGGGTGGGTTTCAGTAGAGAGAATGGCACAGTTAGATATCAACAAGTTGTGCAGGGCTATTATAGTATATGTAAACAGTGGGTTAAAAATTTGGGCTTCAATTGAAACTTTTTGATTGTACTGGAGTAAATAAAAACATTTCTTGTTCAGATTGGGCTTAGTTGGGAATACCCATTATTATCCAGCCCTATAAAAAACCAGCCTAGTAAAAATCCATAGATATTTGGGTTTAAATAGGCAATGAACTAATTAAACCCAACCTATATAAACCCAGTCCAAACCAGACCAGCCCGCCCATTCTGCCAGGTCTAAATACTCGTAAACGCCTCAAACCAGTTAAATTTTGCAACGAGTCCACGACTAGTGGTAGCTCACATAATCCGGTCCTCCGAATATCAAGCGTCTCCAGTTTATGAAGATTAATGATTTTGGAAAGGAGCTCTTCTCAAATACTACCTCTGTTTCGCCTGTTTCAGCCTACTTCACTTTTTGTCAATATTCACTGAGTTACTTTCATCCGGTGATTTGATTAGCAAAACGATACAAGAACTTGGTAATCTTTGCATGGTGTCATAGAAGAAAGTTTATTCTAAAATACCATGAAAAAATTGTTAAAAAATTACATCGTTTTGGTACCCAAATCACCAAGTCAAAGTGACTCAGTTACGGATTAAACAGTCAAACGCAGACGAAACAGACGAAACGAAGGTAGTAGTCATTGTTAAGAAGGATTCCCCTCCAAATAGGAGAAGAGCAGGATGTCGTACAATAGAAAGTCAAAATATACTCACGTATGTTAGACCAATTAGGTGTTGCAAATGTTGGTCATTAGTCTCTATCTTTAGTTTTTCAATACATTTTTTTCTATTTTTAAGATGTGGAAGATGCATAATTCATGTTCATTGAAATACTCTTATTGCATAAAAAAAAAAAAAAAATAGTCAAATAATGCAACCCCGAAACATTAAAAGATGTCGTTTCGACGTCATCCATGTCACTTTGATCCAACTTGACAGTGTCTTCTATAGGGCATGAAGTAAATACGGTGAAGAAAAGAGAGTTCTGATGCCATTGTCAGATCTATAATATCCTTTGCACTGTTGGAAAAGCTGCTATTTCGATTCTTGGTGGCTGAAAACACAATGTCTTCAACAAGTGCAGCGCTATCATTTTTGGGGGACCCACTCATGAAAAGGATTTTGTATTCGCATGATGAGAAAGAGATATCTGATGCTTTGGGTGAGGCTGTTGGAGTTGTTGGTTGTCTGAAGAAGGATTACGAGAATAAAGTCTCTTTTATAGTCCCATCTGAAACTCTTATTTGTTCTGGGCTGACATGGTATGTGAGGTTGAAGAACTAGCAAAAGTATTAAGGGCGAAATGTGGTAAGAACGCAAACTAGCTTTTTTCTTGAGCGATCCGCTTTAATGCAAGAGATACACAAGCTTGGAAAAAAAGTACGCGAGCTTATAGAAGAAGGCCATCAGTTTGAAGGCTCATTATTTGGCGGTGTTAAACTGAATTCTGTCATCAGGCATAACAAGACACCAGATATCAGAAAGTACGACACCCTTCAAAAGCGGCTTGAGGAAATATTTGTATTGCTTAGTATCAATCAAAGGAGGTATGCAGTCTTATTCACCAACTCTGAATGTGGAAATGCCACTCAAGAAGGAAAATTCAACTACAACACAGTTTCTGAACTTACTAAACTGTAGGAGTTGGCCATTGATGTAGAAACTCCTGAACCCTGATCATTGGTCCAATGAGGTGGTAGCCTGGTAGGTAACATCATAGATGCAGTGGCTCCCTTGAACAACTTTCAGAGTCTAAAATTCTTCTTTTCAGATAAGGTTATCCATTGTATATATGTTTCACCTACAACTCTGCGCATGCGCGTCCCTCAATGTTCAGCTCTAATTAGTTTGATCAAAAGATTTAGACGCGGAGATGTCAGAAGCATCAAATCGTTCCAATTATTTATTGGTGGCCAATGCTCAGATCATCCTCAACTTGTCAAAGTTTGAGAGAGATATCATAAGTATGTCAATTACTGCAACGGTGAGGGGAGCAATTTTCCAATTGAGGTACTTTCTGTGGCTGATGCATTTGAATTAGTTAACCACAAGGACATCATCAAGCAACTACCGGACATTGAAATGAACAATCTCCAAGCTTGTCTAGTTGAAAACTGCAGGAGATTTGAAACTGTAGTCACTGCAACAACAAAAAAGTTGTTCTGCTAAACCTGGAGCACTGGTACTTGAAGAATCTACCCAAGCTGAGAAGCATATGCGAAAGATCTTTTCAACCTCCTAGAAGCCTAACCAAAATCAAGACTCTTGTTTCTGATAAGATGCCATCTTCTCACCCACCCGAGTCTTCCCTTCTGGCATGCTTGATCAACTCTACCAAATAGAACAATTGGTGATACAACACTGCCCACAAGTTGAACAAGTATTTAGTAGTGACGGGGTCCACCCATGATGTTACGTTTGAGGAAGCTTCAACTTGTCGATCTCCCAAAACTAAAAACATTTTGTGAAGTGAATGTACTGTACTTGCCGCACTTGGAGCAGCTCCAGATTTCTAATTGTCCAAAACTGAAACCATTACCTATCGATAAATCTTTTGCCCCAACCTGAAAGTAATTACAGCTAAGCAACAATGGTGGGATTCAATACAGTGGATTCAACAAAGTACCCGCAGTTGGAACATAGAGAGGTCCATCTGGAGGAACAACTCGATTAGACGATCTAGATTCTCCAATCTCGCCCTGCTGGCAGGGAAAAGTTGATCACGTGGACTATCTTGAACTTCAAGTCTGTAAGTAAAGTTTGGCTGACGTTAAATTTTAGCAGATGAACTCTTCTCACTTTCGTCTTTAGTATGCCAAATATCATTTAAATGCAAAACTGAAAACAAATTAATTACTCTCTGGCGGTATTTCTCTTTAAGACTAAAATTCAGGCCATCTCCGCATCACACATATTATATTAGCCCCGCATATTGTGAGCGGTAATATTATTCCAGCTTGGAAAAGCTAGTAGCAAACAGGATACATCTGATATTTCCTTACATTCTGCAGCCACACCTGACTACAACAACCGGGATGATCAGGGGTCAACCGAGTTCCCTGATATCTGAAAACCTGTCATGGTTTGATAGAGAGAGAGAGACAAAGCTCTCTGTAGAAGATGATACACAACAGAAAAGAAAGAAAATTAACCGCTAAGGTTTCTATCATTACAGAGAGAGAGATATAGAGGGTATTCACTTTGAAAGGCCGCCAACTTTTAATGGAGCTAATTCCTGAAATCGGAGAACTCTAACCTTGAGGAGTTTGATCTTGAAGGCACTGAGATCATATCTCTGCCAAAGGAGATTGCAAAACTGGTCAGTTTGAAGTCCTTGAAGTTTACGCTGTGTGGGTATGCACATGAGTTTCAACAGATCAAGCAAATACTGTAATTCCTCAGAAAACCTTGTCAAATCGCGTGCAACTAAATGAGCTAAGTATTGACATGAATCCACATGGCGATTGGTGGAACGCTAAAGTAAAAACTTTCATAGATGACCTGCACTGTTTACAAGAACTGAAGACTTTACGTCTTTATATCCCAACTGTTGATATCTTCGACGACCTGATACGACACAGAATGCTGATGATATATCAAGCCTCTGCACGTTTCAGATTTACAGTTGGGCATCATGAACGCTTAGTATCCCACCTACCAAAGGGGGTTCTTAAGGAGTTTGATGATTTGGTAAAGTAGAAGAAAGGTTTGAAGTTTACCAGCAGTGAAGAAATGTCGATCGAAATTCAGAATGCACTTGAACACATGGACGCTTTGCTCTTAGAATGCCACTGGAGCATCAGGAACTTACTTGAATTTGGGTTCAAAAATACAGATCAGCTGAAGTGCTGTATCTTATCAGAATGCAACGACCTTCAGACACTCATCGATACTAAACAACGCACGGATTATGATGGAACTATTCTGGGGTCGCCACAATAGTTGAAGAGTTGAAGAGCATGTTGCTTCTTGAGCTACGCAGCCTGCGTTGCATCTTCAGTGGTATGTCCATAGCCCCAAAATCAGAAAGGCTGGTGATCCTCTACAACAGAAATCCCCAGTTGCGTTGCAGGTATTGAATGGAACGAAAGGATGGTGGGATGAGTCGAATTGGTATGAATCAGATGTGACTGAAGCCGACCATTATTATTTGACTACTAAAAGTTCGTCCCACTCAGAGAGGATTGAGACTTGGAACAGTTTTTGAGAGATTGAAAGCTATGTTGATGGCATGGTAAGTTTCTTTTTCTTATTTTTCAATCCCCAGTTATGGAATTATGACGACTAAGGATAGCTTGTAACTCACCTCCTTCTTTTATGAACCAACAGCATGTTTGTGAGGCTGATGGCTGGCTGGCTGACTGGTTGGGCTGATGCATGTTGTAATCGCGAATAAGGATTGGATGTGGCGACCCATTTCCATCATGTATGTTTGTAATCTTAAACTGTTTGTTGAGATTTGTCCTACATGCGTATGGATTGTTTGAGCCTTATCATGCGCCTAACAAGTTCCTGGGCTACTCCCCTCATTGACAAATGCCAAATGGCTTTTGAGGTGGAACTCCACGGATTCTTACACAATTAATTTGTTGCATTTTGCTGAAGTTGGTTATTTTGTTTCAAAAAGTTAGAAAAACACTCCAATATTGTGATTTGAATAATTTACGTAATTCTGATCTCCTAGAGTTGGTTTGCACACAATGTACGCCATATATCTTCTTGACATCCCACTGCAAAAAAGACTAAATTACCTCTAATGTTAGAAATAAATTTACTGGTATTTGTGTTGTCATAGGGAACGCTCCTGGATGGCCAGAACACATGAACATTAAAGGACCAGTTCTGGAGAAGTATTTCTCCACTTCCAGTTTTTTGGTTATGTTCACAATATCTGGGTTGGATATGTGGATATCTTAAATATGGACTACATTACATTACACTTGATTTAAGTTCGATTTCAGTCAAGAGATATGTTAAGTCGAATACGGCGTCAGCATACATATCACTGCAGCCTATGGCTTCTGTATTTGTTCTTCTGAGTGATTTCTAATTGTTTGTTTTCCACCATCTGGAAACAGCACTGGTTTGAGATAAAGGTCTCCTGATACACGTCCAGTTACATGATCTTACCACAGTTGCTACATGTGTGTGATTGCTTCCATGTCCTTCTTCTTTACTAGCTTTTCTGTTATAGTACCACAAGATTTGCACCGGAGTACTCTTTGCATGCATTTAAGGATGTTTAAAGTTGGTTGGTTTAGGGTTTGTAGACTAATCTCAGATTCTTCAACTTGTTAAGTAAACTAACATCAAAATTAATACTTGTCGATTAAGTGAAGTCTTGAGTACGAGGGCAGACTAGTAACGCATCCCCGTGAACTCAGTCATCTGTTTCAATCAATTAGCTACTAATTACTCAGAAGACCTGCTATTTGCAGTATCAGGCATCAACTTAACCAGACTATTACAGATTTTGTCAACAAATGCTGAAATTGAGGTTTGTCTGCTCCTGGAATTGACCCTGCTCCAGTTTAACTCAAGGTTGTTCCCCGCAAAATAAGACATGGACTAGATTACTTTTGCCCAGAAAACTAAGAAGTAATCAGGTACATAGTGAAGATTATTTAACAGAAGCAATGAATTCAAACACTACTTAAATCAAACAATAAGCAGAATCAAACAATAAGCAAAGCAGCTTAAATTTACGTGAACGGCATCATGGATTTGGATGCAGTGATTCTGCTGGCAAAGAAGTTGCAGAAAGTTGAAGATGTTGGCACCTGGGAAAGTTCTCGAATATGCGAGTGAACCGATGATTTGTATATTAAGTCTGCTACGAAATTTATGTAATTGAACTGTGTGAAACTTACAACATTACAAAGAAGCTAATCGTATCTGTAATTCTATATCCGTGTTGGTTTCACTCAGAAATCTAAAGTGTTGGAGAACTCTTTAATCTTTCAGAACAACCACCGGATATTGAAAATCTTTCAGTACCTAATGTAGTGGGAACTGAAAGGACTGTGCATTCCTAATGAAACTGCAAAACTGGAAAAGTTTCAACAATTCATCAAGTTCTGATTTCTTTTTATGGGACAAGAAAATGATAATTGCAACTGAGATACAATGATGTGGTACAGAGGAACTGCCACATCATCGTATCCCTGACTTAAGGAACATTTTTCTCAGAACGGAAAAAGTGCGACAAGAGGAAGTAAAAAAGAAAAAAGATTTCCAACCTAAACAGTCTGCAAGAACTTGAGCAGCTGAATATGAAGATGACGACGAATGGATATCTGATGCTGGAATTACTTTACATCATCTCTCTGTGAGCCAACGGATTCAGTATAGCTCCGAAGTTGGAAATGCTGGTAATCTTCTTCTATTTGCCCAAACCTTAAAAGAAAATCCGCGCAAGATGGTGAAAGTTTGAAGGCAATCCAAACGAGAAACTAAATGTTGGGACTTCTGATGCACAAAAAGTTATTTGGAAAACTTTCAAGAGCCTCCTATGCCCACTAGACAAAGGAAAGCCCAAAAGAAGTAGCGCAAGAGACCACAAAGCCTAAAACTCGGAAAAAAGAACACAAAGCCCAAAAGAAGGCCCAAAACCTGAAAAGGGACCCTAAACTTCTGGAAGTCTGCAGCAACTTCCTTGCTCGGCGATGGAGGTCGCGTAGATGTCGGTTGGCAGTGACGGAGGCCCTTCTCCTCGATGGGACCAGCCACAGGGGGGAGGGAAAACGAAAGCTGCATCGGTCAAAGAAGGCCGTTCTGCATCCCAAACCGGCGAGAGAAAGCCGGGGGGAGTGGGAGGAGGTTAGAAGAGGTTAGTAATAATGTGCTTGAGAATGGTTTTTGCCTTCTGGGAAAAGACCTTGCAAACAAACGAGTAAACCTAACTGGGGTTAGGCATACCTTCTTCTCAGTATGGGGGAGCTCCTGCTGGCCTGAGCCTGGAGTTTTCAAGTTTCATTTTGAAGAGGAAGGCGATCGAGATTAAGTTATGAAAGGAAGACCGTGGTTTTTTAACAATCGGCTTTTTGGTCCTTTCCCTTTGGGATTCCCTTGATGAGCTGGAAGAGTCTCTCTTTAAGTATTCTCCACTCTGGATTCAGCCATGGAATGTGTCCTCAGCTTTCTTTCGTAAAGATCCAATCCGAAAGATTGCGAGACCTTTAGGTGATGTTCAGAAAATGAAGCTCTACAATAAAGCAATTGAGGATGGAAGATTTGTTCGTGTTAAGGTGGATTTTGACGTTACGAAACCAGTTAAAAAATGTTTCAAGATTAAGGTAGACACAAAAGTGTAGAAGTGTAGATTACTTGTGTTTCTTCTGCGGGATCTTTTGCCATGATGACAGTTCATGGAGCTCCAGAACTGAAGCCTTGAATGAAGGTAATGAAGCTACTAATACTTTTAGATGTTGGCTTAGGGCAAAGCCTGTTGCCGAATTGTTGGCTCCAAAGCCAGCCAAAGTTTTCGCAAGATCCTCATCTCCAACGGATAGAAAGGTGACAATTCTTGGTCTCCCTCGACGGCAGTGGTGCTCGTTTCGCCGGACTAGCTCGCTTACCTTCTCGATCCAACTCTTTGTTTCCATCCATTGAGCAAAGAGCTCCTAAACACGTGGCAAAAAAAAGTAGACGAGTCAGACATAAATGCATGTAGAGTTCTCTGCACTTTTCTATAGAGACTATAGAGAGAAAGCTAGAGAGAGTACCCCCCAGAGGAGTTTTCTTAGTCTTTCTCCCCGGCAAGTTTTTTTTCCTCTTCTCCGTTCTCCTCTGCAGCTACGCATCGCCGTCAGATCCGGACTCCTGGTCGTCACTGGTTCTCGCCGCCGGGTTGGCCGTCGCCGCCTCTCTTTGCGGCGGCGAGCCCTCAATTCTTTTTTTCTTCTTGTCTTTTTCGACAGATCCGGCGCCAGGATGCTCACCATCAGAGGATTAACGCTGTTTTTCCAGCTTGGGGGTGTCGGGGCAAACAAGTTTTGTTTGGCTCCTCTTCATGTGGCCGTTGTGACCCTTCTTCCTCCTTCCCGGCATACTCGTCGGCCTATTCCTGCTAGGCTGATTAGTTTCTAAATCTGGTTTTTGGGTTTGTTTTAGCTTTTTGTTTTATTTCCTTGGTTTTCCCTTCTGTCTTTCCGCTCTGATGTCATGAAGTCTCTAGTTATATTATGTTCATCTTGATGGGGTCACAGTTCACTGCTTAAGGAAGGGCGAGATGTGATACAATAGTCGAATCTTTGTGCTTTGAAACCCTCTTCGAGTTTCTCCAGCTGGTTTTTAAAATGGTGGGGGTTGCTGCCGGAGTTATATTATTTTCCTGTGGTCGGAACTGCTATGGATTGCTCTCTCCGGCGGCCCTCCTTTCTCAAGTTCTGGAAGCTTGTGCTGGCATCAAGAAGCTTTAATGAAGACTTATTTTTCACTTGCATTGGGAATATCTACTGTTATTTTTTTAAGTTTTTTTATTTTTTGCTCTTTTTGGAGCACTCTCTTATGATTAAAAAAAAAAAAATACGAGTTTGGGAAATAGATTAAGAAGCCGAACTGGGAGGCTCACGGTCCTTGAGAAAGGAAAAAAGGATTTTGAGGATGAGCATTTTAAATCCACTATGGGCTTTAACTCCTCTCTAGCGGATAGGGGGCTTAAATCACCTATTGGGCCTGCGCCCAATCAATCACCCTATGAACCCATGACATCTATGATTCATACGAAAGCCCAAGTTGCAGAAAAAGAAAGCTCAAAATGTCTCTAGTGAAGCCGAATCCAGTTACACTCAGCAAATTCCGATCCTACCCCTTATCAATCACCTCTGAGCCCACTATGCCCCATGTCAATAAAGTGTTAGTAAAGCCGAGCGTGTATATGTTTTGAGTCAGACGAAGGACGTTTGTCCCACCATTCTCATCTTAGGCTACACTGAATCCGCGGTATTCGTCGTTTAAAAGGTTTATCTCATCAATCTTAGGCTATATTGCATTAGTGGTGCCCACATCGTGAATTTATGTATCATCAGTGAAGAACAAGAACCTTTGAAAGATGCAGTGGAGCACGAGGCTGGTGGAGGCGGCGAGGCAACAGGTGTAAGTGTAAATAGGGGCGGACAGAGGATTCACTGTTAGGAGGGACACAATTAACACTAAAAGGTTGTCAAATTTTCTTAGATGAAAGTGTAGGTATCACATATTTTAAAGTACCTTAATAATTAAGATAAGATTAAGTTTATCATCTTTTGCCCTAAATCTTATATAATTGTGGTATTTTAACGAATTCTGTTAGTGTTTTGCCTTTTTTTTAAATGTATTTCTAACTCCACATAGTTACATAGGGGATATTTCCATACATATGTGGAAAATGTGGTCATTTGTGTTTTTTAGGGGGTCATATTTCATCATTTTGAAAAATTAAGGGATTTAATATGAAATTATTTACAATATACGAGAAATTGTAAAACGCAACCAAGTTTGAGGGTGGCCCAAGGCCCACCTTGGGTCTCACTTGGCCCTTGGGTGTAACGGCGGTGGGTGGCGGCAATCGCATCACAAGAGAAGTTGAAGAGGAAAGAGCTGCCGCCAGGGAAGGGGGACTGTTGGGGTTTCCAGAGAGGAAATAGGTTAGAGAGAGAGAGAGAGCCAGAAAACAATTCCCGAAAGATCTAACTATATAACTTCAACATAATTAATCTGCTACTGACCCTACTTCACTCGAATGCATTTGAAGCTAAGCAATTCGGGTTAATGTAACTCCAGTTTGAAGCTAATGCATTCTAAGCTAAGCAATTTGGGTTAATGTTTCATCATTATACTTTCATAGTCTAGAGACTAGAGTGCATTTCAGTTTTCAATTACATGTTATGTACTTATTTTTAGGGGTGTAAACGGTTTGGTTTGGTGCGGTCTGTGCGAAAACCATAAACCAAACCGATTACATCGGTTTACTAATTTTGTAACCAAACCAAACCGTTTGAAAGGATGAACCGAACCGAGTCAAACCGAATTCGGTTTGACTCGGTTCGGTTCGGTCGGTTTGCATAAACATTATTGAATGGATATTATAACACTGCATTGTCAACAAATTTCAAATTTTTAAGAAATAAAAAGATTAAATAGACTTAAAAAAAACTTGCACTACTATCATTTATGATGGAACGTGAGAGAAATGGAAAATATTAAGATTAATATGATGATTTTAATTGAATATATCTAATTGTGTTCTATGTTTTTAGATTATTTAATATATTTTACGAATATACATTTTAACAAAAGTACATTAGGCACGTATCGGTTCGGTTCGGTTTGGTGCGGTGTGATATTTTTACAAACCAAAAACCGAACCGATTAGACCGGTTTGTGAAAATTTGAACCATTCATAAACCAAAGTACGACACCCTTCAAAAGCGGCTTGAGGAAATATTTGTATTGCTTAGTATCAATCAAAGGAGGTATGCAGTCTTATTCACCAACTCTGAATGTGGAAATGCCACTCAAGAAGGAAAATTCAACTACAACACAGTTTCTGAACTTACTAAACTGTAGGAGTTGGCCATTGATGTAGAAACTCCTGAACCCTGATCATTGGTCCAATGAGGTGGTAGCCTGGTAGGTAACATCATAGATGCAGTGGCTCCCTTGAACAACTTTCAGAGTCTAAAATTCTTCTTTTCAGATAAGGTTATCCATTGTATATATGTTTCACCTACAACTCTGCGCATGCGCGTCCCTCAATGTTCAGCTCTAATTAGTTTGATCAAAAGATTTAGACGCGGAGATGTCAGAAGCATCAAATCGTTCCAATTATTTATTGGTGGCCAATGCTCAGATCATCCTCAACTTGTCAAAGTTTGAGAGAGATATCATAAGTATGTCAATTACTGCAACGGTGAGGGGAGCAATTTTCCAATTGAGGTACTTTCTGTGGCTGATGCATTTGAATTAGTCAACCACAAGGACATCATCAAGCAACTACCGGACATTGAAATGAACAATATCCAAGCTTGTCTAGTTGAAAACTGCAGGAGATTTGAAACTGTAGTCACTGCAACAACAAAAAAGTTGTTCTGCTAAACCTGGAGCACTGGTACTTGAAGAATCTACCCAAGCTGAGAAGCATATGCGAAAGATCTTTTCAACCTCCTAGAAGCCTAACCAAAATCAAGACTCTTGTTTCTGATAAGATGCCATCTTCTCACCCACCCAAGTCTTCCCTTCTGGCATGCTTGATCAACTCTACCAAATAGAACAATTGGTGATACAACACTGCCCACAAGTTGAACAAGTATTTAGTAGTGACGGGGTCCACCCATGATGTTACGTTTGAGGAAGCTTCAACTTGTCGATCTCCCAAAACTAAAAACATTTTGTGAAGTGAATGTACTGTACTTGCCGCACTTGGAGCAGCTCCAGATTTCTAATTGTCCAAAACTGAAACCATTACCTATCGATAAATCTTTTGCCCCAACCTGAAAGTAATTACAGCTAAGCAACAATGGTGGGATTCAATACAGTGGATTCAACAAAGTACCCGCAGTTGGAACATAGAGAGGTCCATCTGGAGGAACAACTCGATTAGACGATCTAGATTCTCCAATCTCGCCCTGCTGGCAGGGAAAAGTTGATCACGTGGACTATCTTGAACTTCAAGTCTGTAAGTAAAGTTTGGCTGACGTTAAATTTTAGCAGATGAACTCTTCTCACTTCCGTCGTTAGTATGCCAAATATGATTTAAATGCAAAACTGAAAACAAATTAATTACTCTCCGGAGGTATGTTTCTCTTAAAGACTATAATTCAGGCCATCTCCGCATCACACATATTATACAACCCCCGCATATTGTGAGCGGTAATATTATTCTAGCTTGGAAAAGCTAGTAGCAAACAGGATACATCTGATATTTCCTTACATTCTGCAGCCACACCTGACTACAACAACCGGGATGATCAGGGGTCAACCGAGTTCCCTGATATCTGAAAACCTGTCATGGTTTGATAGAGAGAGAGAGAGAGAGAGAGAGAGAGAGAGAGACAAAGCTCTCTGTAGAAGATGATACACAACAGAAAGGAAAGAAAATGAACCGCTAAGGTTTCTATCATTACAGAGAGAGAGAGATATATAGGTATTCACTTTGAAAGGCCGCCAACTTTTAATGGAGCTAGTTCCTGAAATCGGAGAACTCTAACCTTGAGGAGTTTGATCTTGAAGGCACTGAGATCATATCTCTGCCAAAGGAGATTGCAAAACTGGTCAGTTTGAAGTCCTTGAAGTTTACGCTGTGTGGGTATGCACATGAGTTTCAACAGATCAAGCAAATACTGTAATTCCTCAGAAAACCTTGTCAAATCGCGTGCAACTAAATGAGCTAAGTATTGACATGAATCCACATGGCGATTGGTGGAACGCTAAAGTAAAAACTTTCATAGATGACCTGCACTGTTTACAAGAACTGAAGACTTTACGTCTTTATATCCCAACTGTTGATATCTTCGACGACCTGATACGACACAGAATGCTGATGATATATCAAGCCTCTGCACGTTTCAGATTTACAGTTGGGCATCATGAACGGTTAGTATCCCACCTACCAAAGGGGGTTCTTAAGGAGTTTGATGATTTGGTAAAGTATAAGAAAGGTTTGAAGTTTACCAGCAGTGAAGAAATTTCGATCGAAATTCAGAATGCACTTGAACACATGGACGCTTTGCTCTTAGAATGCCACTGGAGCATCAGGAACTTACTTGAATTTGGGTTCAAAAATACAGATCAGCTGAAGTGCTGTATCTTATCAGAATGCAACGACCTTCAGACACTCATCGATACTAAACAACGCACGGATTATGATGGAACTATTCTGGGGTCGCCACAATAGTTGAAGAGTTGAAGAGCATGTTGCTTCTTGAGCTACGCAGCCTGCGTTGCATCTTCAGTGGTATGTCCATAGCCCCAAAATCAGAAAGGCTGGTGATCCTCTACAACAGAAATCCCCAGTTGCGTTGCAGGTATTGAAAGGAACGAAAGGATGGTGGGATGCATCGAATTGGTATGAATCAGATGTGACTGAAGCCGACCATTATTATTTGACTACTAAAAATTCGTCCCACTCAGAGAGGATTGAGACTTGGAAGAACAGTTTTTGAGAGATTGAAAGCTATGTTGATGGCATGGTAAGTTTTATTTTCTTATTTTTCGATCCCCAGTTATGGAATTATGACGACTAAGGATAGCTTGTAACTCACCTCCTTTTATGAACCAACAGCATGTTTGTGAGGCTGATGGCTTGCTGGCTGACTGGTTGGGCTGATGCATGTTGTAATCGCGAATAAGGATTGGATGTGGCGACCCATTTCCATCATGTATCTTTGTAATCTTAAACTGTTTGTTGAGATTTGTCCTGCATGCGTGGATTGTTTGAGCCTTGTCATGTGCGTTTCTAACAAGTTCCTGGGCTACTCCCCTCATTGAGGTGGAACTCCACGGATTCTTACACAATTAATTTGTTGCATTTTGTTGAAGTTGGTTATTTTGTTTCAAAAAGTTGGAAAAACACTCCAATATTGTGATTTGCTGAAGTTGGTTATTTTGTTTCACTTGCACACAATGTACGCCATATATCTTCTTGACATCCCACTGCAAAAAAGACTAAATCACCTCTAATGTTAGAAATAAATTTACTGGTATTTGTGTTGTAATGGGGAACGCTCCTGGATGGCCAGAACACATGAACATTAAAGGACTAGTTCCGGAGAAGTATTTCTCCAGTTCCAGTTTTTTGGTTATGTTCAGAATATCTGGGTTGGATATGTGGATAACTTAAATATGGACTACATTACATTACAGTTGAAATAAAGGTCTCCTGATACACGTCCAGTTACATGATCTTACCACAGTTGCTACATGTGTGTGATTGCTTCCATGTCCTTCTTTACTAGCTTTTCTGTTATAGTACCACAAGATTTGCACCGGAGTACTCTTTGCATGCATTTAAGGATGTTTAAAGTTGGTTGGTTTAGGGTTTGTAGACTAATCTCAGATTTTTCAACTTGTTAAGTAAACTAACGTCAAAATTAATACTTGTCGATTAAGTGAAGTCTTGAGAAAGAGAGCAGCTTAGTAACGCATCCCCGTGAACTCAGTCATTTGTTTCAATCTATTAGCTACTAATTAGTTATTACTCAGAAGACCTGCTATCTGCAGTATCAGGCATCAACTTAACCAGACTATTACAGATTTTGTCAACAAATGCTGATATTGAGGTTTGTCTGCTCCTGGAATTGACCCTGCTCCAGGTTAACTCAAGGATGTTCCCCGCAAAATAAGACATGGACTAGATTACTTTGCCCAGAAAACTAAGAAGTAATCAGGTACATAGTGAAGATTATTTAACAGAAGCAATTAATTCAAACACTACTTAAATCAAACAATAAGCAGAACCAAACAATAAGCAAAGCAGCTTAAATTTACGTGAATGTCATCATGGATTTGGATGCAGTGATTCTGCTGGCAAAGAAGTTGCAGAAAGTTGAAGATGTTGGCACTTGGGAAAGTTCTCGAATATGCGAGTGAACCGATGATTTGTATATTAAGTCTGCTACGAAATTTATGTAATTGAACTGTGTGAAACTTACTGTTGGGGATTGACTTGCATCAAATTGGCAAGTTGGTGGAGGGTCAAAGTCAAAGGCAGAGTATAGTCACATGGAATTGTTTCCATGTTGGAGGCGGTCCTCTTTTGGCTTTGTGCCCAAGCCACATGTGGCTATATATAAAGGTGGCTCTTTATGGTACTAGAACACACGGGTTTATTGGTCTCAATCAGAGTCGCTTATTTTTGGTGTGTCGGGTGGTGTGTTTCGGGTTGCCGCTGTGGCCGTTGTGGCCACGGCGGCGTGCATTGTAATCGGGTTCTCTTCTCAATAAAATATCTGGTTCTGGCAGTGGATTAGCTAGCGGTTTCGTTACGAATTCGTTAGTGAACCACGTTAAATATCTGTCTCGTTCTTGTTTCGCTTTCGTCGTTCTTGCTCGAATACCCACACATTATAACAAATTGGTAACGGAGCTCTGAAACAGGAGTTCTATTACAACAAACTGGTATCAGAGCCAGGTCTGGGGATCACCAGTTTCAACAAACTGGTATCAGAGTCGGGTTAGGGGGATCACCAGTTTTAATAAACTGGTATCAGAGCCGGGGTTCCAAGATCTAGGTGGGGCCAAGAGTTAGGGTTTCACGTTTTGGTGGAACTCAAAGCTAGGGTTTCGCGATTCACTTGGAGCAGGCTATCAGGAGTAGAGTTTCGAGATTCTGCCAAGAACGATGTCTGGTTTGGCGATCAAGATCGATCTGTTCGTGAGAGAGAAGCAGGTACACCCACCATCTGAAGTCATGTGCAGGGGGCTATCCGGGCTCCTGTTGGAGCAATCTGGCGCGCATCTGATTAGGCGTGCAAGGGATCTGACAAATCCATCACGCATTCAGTACTGGCGCGAATTTGGCAGTTCACGCGCATCTGGCATTATGGCGACTGACGTTCAGGTGCAATCCGGCTCCCGGCGTGGAGCATCTGGCGTGTGAATTGAATATGGTTCTGGCTCATGCGTTGCAGGAACTCGTTGGAGTTGGAGCAACGGCATGGAGCATCAGGCGCGTGAGATTTTTGGCACTCGCATCTTATTCTGGTTCTGGCGCGCATTATGCACGAGTTTGTTCTGGCGTGCATCTGGTTTTGCAGCGTGTACCATGACACGCACTGAGCTCGCATCTGGGGCCATTTGTTTCTGGCGAGCATCTGGCGCATCTGAGGCATACGGGGCGCATCGGGCATGACAATTTGGGCACTCGTCATCGGTGCATCTGGTCTGGATGACATCTGGGCATTCTGTCATGGTGCATCTGTCTGGCGCAATTGGGCGCATCTGGAATACATTCGGTCCTGCTTTCTCAGTGAATGTATTTGAGTCTGGTTCTAGTTGGAGCACTTATTTCTGTTTCCGGAAGTGCATCCGCGTCTGGCGCATTCGTTGCAGGAACGCATGGTAGTTGGAGCAACGATTTGGCGATTCGGGTTTCGCATACAGCTGCGGAACAACTGTTTGGGGAGGCGTGCTCGTTTCAGGTTCTCGGAGACGCATCCGGTTCAGGTTTGAGAAGAGAAGCATCAGGTTCGGGTTTTGGTTTGTTGAGATGATTCAAGTCAAGGTGGAGATTTGTTGGGGATTGACTTGCATCAAATTGGCAAGTTGGTGGAGGGTCAAAGTCAAAGGTAGAGTATAGTCACATGGAATTGTTTCCATGTTGGAGGCGGTCCTCTTTTGGCTTTGTGCCCAAGCCACATGTGGCTATATATAAAGGTGGCTCTTTATGGTACTAGAACACACGGGTTTATTGGTCTCAATCAGAGTTGCTTATTTTTGGTGTGCCGGGTGGTGTGTTTCGGGTTGCCGCCGTGGCCGTTGTGGCCACGGCGGCGTGCATTGTAATCGGGTTCTCTTCTCAATAAAATATCTGGTTCTGGCAGTGGATTAGCTAGCGGTTTCGTTACGAATTCGTTAGTGAACCACGTTAAATATATGTCTCGTTCTTGTTTCGCTTTCGTCGTTCTTGCTCGAATACCCACACATTATAACAAATTGGTAACGGAGCTCTGAAACAGGAGTTCTGTTACAACACTTACAACATTACAAAGAAGCTAATCGTATCTATAATTCTGTATCCGTGTTGGTTTCACTCAAAAATCTAGTTACAAGTGGCGGAGAACTCTTCAATCTTTCAGAACAACCACAGGATATTGAAAATCTTTCTGTACCCAATGTAGTGGGAACTGAAAGGACTGTGCATTCCTAATGAAACTGCAAAATTGGAAAAGTGTCTACAATTCATCAAGTTCTGATTTCTTTTTATGGGACAAGAAAATGTTCATTGCAACTGAGATACAATGATGCGGTACAGAGGAACTGCCACATCATCGTATCCCTGACTTAAGGAACATTTTTGTCAGAACGGAAAAAGTGCGACAAGAGGAAGTAAAAAAGAAAAAAGATTTCCAACCTGAACAGTCTGCAAGAACTTGAGCAGCTGAATATGAAGATGACGGTGAATGGAAATCTGATGCTGGAATTACCGTACATCATCTCTCTGTGAGCCAACGGTTTCAGTATAGGTCCGAAGTTGGAAATGATGGTAATCTTCTTCTATTTGCCCAAACCTTAAAAGAAAATCCGCGGAAGATGGTGAAAGTTTGAAGGCAATCCAAACGAGAAACTAAATGTTGGGACTTCTAATGCACAAAAAGTTATTTGGAAAACTTTCAAGAGCCTCCTATGCCCACTAGACAAAGGAAAGCCCAAAAGAGGTAGCCCAAGAGACCACAAAGCCTAAAACTCGGAAAAAAGAACATAAAGCCCAAAAGAAGGCCCAAAACCTGAAAAGGAACCCTAAACTTCTGGAAGTATGCAGCAGCTTCCTTGCTCGGCGATGGAGGTGGCGTAGATGTCGGTTGGTAGTGACGGAGGCCCTTCTCCCCGATGGGACCAGCCACAGGGGGGAGGGAAAACGAAAGCTGCATCGGTCAAAGAAGGCCATTCTGCATCCCAAACCGGCGAGACAAATCCGGGGGGGGTGGTTTTTGCCTTCTGGGAAAAGACCTTGCAAACAAACCAGTAAACCTAACTGGGGTTAGGCATACCTTCTTCTCAGTATGGGGGAGCTCCTGCAGTCCTGCTGGCGTGAGCCTGGAGTTTTCAAGTTTCATTTTGAAGAGGAAGGCGATCGAGATTAAGTTTTGAAAGGAAGACCGTGGTTTTTTAACAATCGGCTTTTTGGTCCTTTCCCTTTGGGATTCCCTTGATGAGCTGGAAGAGTCTCTCTTTAAGTATTCTCCACTCTGGACTCAGCCATGGAATGTGTCCTCAGCTTTCTTTCGTAAAGATCCAATCCGAAAGATTGCGAGACCTTTAGGTGATGTTCAGGAAATGAAGCTCTACAATAAAGCAATTGAGGATGGAAGATTTGTTCGTGTTAAGGTGGATTTTGACGTTACGAAACCAGTCAAAAAATGTTTCAAGATTAAGGTAGACACAAAAGTGTAGAAGTGTAAAAGTGTAGATTACTTGTGTTTCTTCTGTGGGATCTTTTACCATGATGACATTCATGGATCTCCAGAACTGAAGCCTTGGATGAAGGTAATGAAGCTACTAATACTTTTAGATGTTGGCTTAGGGAAAAGCCTGTTGCCGAGTTGTTGGCTCCAAAGCCAGCCAAAGTCTTCGCAAGATCCTCATCTCCAACGGATAGAAAGGTGACAATTCTTGGTCTCCCTCGACGGTAGTGGTGCTCGTTTCGCCGGACAGGCTCGCTTACCTTCTCGATCCAACTCTTTGTTTCCATCCATTGAGCAAAGAGCTCCTAAACACGTGGCAAAAAAAGCAGACGAGTCAGACATAAATGCATGTAGAGTTCTCTGTCCATGATTGTTACTCTAAGACGCTACACATATTTCCTATAGAGACTATAGAGAGAAAGCTAGAGAGAGTACTCCCCAGAGGAGTTTTCTTAGTCTTGCTCCCCGGCAAGTTTTTTTTTTTACTCTTCTCCATTCTCCTCTGCAGCTACACATCGCCGTCAGATCCGGGCTCCTGGTCGTCACTGGTTCTCGCCGCCGGGTTGGCCGTAGCCGCCTCTCTTTGCGGCGGCAAGCCCTCAAATCTTTTTTTCTTCTTGTCTTTTTCGACAGATCCGGCGCCAAGATGGTCACCATCGAAGGATTGACGCTGTTATCCGGCTTGGGGGTGTCGGGGCAAACAAATTTTGTTTGGCTCCTCTTCATGTGGCCGTCGTGACCCTTCTTCCCCCTTCCCGGCATACTCGTCGGCCTATTCCTGCTAGGCTGATTAGTTTCCAAATATGGTTTTTTAGTGTCTTTCTTAGGGTTTGTTTTAGCTTTTTGTTTTATTTCCTTGGTTTCCCCTTCTGTCTTTCCCCTCTGATGTCATGAAGTCTCTAGTTATATTATGTTGTCATCTTGATGGGGTCACAGTTCACTGCTTAAGGAATGACGAGATGTGATACAATAGTCGAATCTTTGTGCTTTGTAACCCTCTTCGAGTTTCTCCAGATGGTTTTTTCAATGGTAGGGGTTGCAGCCGGAGTTATATTATTTTCCTGTGGTCGGAACTGCTATGGATTGCTCTCTCCGGCGGCCCTCCTTTCTCAAGTTCTGGGAGCTTGTGCTGGCATGAAGAAGCTTTAATGAAGACCTATTTTCAACTTGCATTGGGATATCTACTGTTATTTCTTTAAGTTTTTTATATTTTGCTCTTTTTTGAGCACTCTCTTATGATTAAAAAAAAAAGACGAGTTTGGGAAATATATTATGAAGCCGAACTGGGAGGCTCACGGTCCTTGAGAAAGGAAAAAAGGATTTTGAAGATGAGCATTTTAAATCCACTATGGGCTTTAACTCCTCTCTAGCGGATAGGGGGCTTAAATCACCTATTGGGCCTGCGCCCAATCAATCACCCTATGAACCCATGACATCTATGATTCATACGAAAGCCCAAGTTGCAGAAAAAGAAAGCTCAAAATGTCTCTAGTGAAGCCGAATTTAGTTACACTCAGCAAATTCCGATCCTACCCCTTATCAATCACCCTCTGAGCCCACTATGCCCCATGTCAATAAAGTGTTTGTAAAGCCGAGCGTGTATATGTTTTGAGTCAGGCGAAGGATGTTTGTCCCACCATTCTTATCTTAGGCTACACTGAATCCGCGGTATCCGTCGTTTAAAAGGTTTATCTCATCGATCTTAGGCTATATTGCATTAGTGGTGCCCACAGCGTGAATTTATGTATCATCAGTGAAGAACAAGAACCTTTGAAAGATGCAGGTGGAGCACGAGGCTGGTGGAGGCGGCGAGGCAGCATGTGTAAGTGTAAATAGGGGCGGACAGAGGATTCACTGTTAGGAAGGACACAATTAACACTAAAAAGTTGTCAAATTTTCTTAGATGAAAGTGTAGGTATCACATATTTTAAAGTACCTTAATAATTAAGATAAGATTAAGTTTATCATCTTTTGCCCTAAATCTTATATAATTGTGGTATTTTAACAAATTCTGTTAGTGTTTTGCCTTTTTTTTAAACGTATTTCTAACTCCACATAGTTACATAGGGGATATTTCCATACATATGTGGACAATGTGGTCATTTGTGCTTTTTAGGGGGTCATATTTTATCATTTTGAAAAAATAAGGGATCTAATATGAAATTATTTAAAATATACGAGAAATTGTAAAACGCAACCAAGTTTGAGGGTGGCCCAAGGCCCACCTTGGGTCTCACTTGGCCCTTGGGTGTAACGGCGGTGGGTGGCGGCAATCGTATCACAAGAGAAGTTGAAGAGGAAAGCCCTGGCGCAGCTCCTCCTCCATGGAGCTGCCGCCAGGGAAGGGGGATTGTTGGGGTTTCCGGAGAGGAAATAGGTTAGAGAGAGAGAGAGAGCCAGAAAACAATTCCCGAAAGATCTAACTATATAACTTTAACATAATTAATCTGCTGCTGACCCTACTTCACTCGAATGCATTTGAAGCTAAGTAGTTCGGGTTAATGTAACTCCAGTTTGAAGCTAATGCATTCTAAGCTAAGCAATTCGGGTTAATGTTTCATCATTATACTTTCATAGTCTAGAGTGCATTTCAGTTTTCGATTACATGTTATGTACTTATTTTGGTAACCTGTAATAACCTTGCTAGTTGTTGCATGCCCTAAGTTTTCACCCCAAGGAGACTGCGGTTTCAGAAGCCCGTGTGCACGCGTTCCATACTCACTCAAGTGGTCTAGCCTCATTTTCTCTAGACTATACATACCATCCTCCTTTTCGTAAAGAGTTCATATCTCACAATCCATCACATTGGCTCTGGTACTCGATAGAAAGCTCTCTCGAATAGTTTTGAAGAAGACGAGTACTACACAACATGCCCTCATCAAAATCTCTGACTACTGTCTACTAGAGATATCAAACAGGCCGGTTAACCGGAGTTAACTGGTGAACCGGCCCGATTTTAACCGTTTCTTGAGTAACCAAACCCGAGCCCGAACCAACCGAACCGGGACCGAAAGCTTTCTTGCGGACTACGGCCGGTTAGACATTCTGTCGAACCGTGAACCGGCCCGAAACTGGCCCAATAATAACCGACAGAACCATTGACCGAACCCGGCCCGGAACCGAACCGGCACTTTCCCACCTTTCCCACGGGTTTTTTATATATCGGTTACCCGACCCGCACCAACCCGATATACCCGGTTATGGTTATACGGGCCGGGCCGGTAAGAGGTTTGTGAAATTTTCCGGGCCGGTTAACCGTAACCGAATACCGGGTAACCGAGCCCGGACCGAACCCAGCCCGGTCAGTTCAAGGATTCTCGGGCTGGGTTCGGTTCTGGTTAACCGAAAGTGCAGCTCTATAATGTCTACACTAAAAAATTACATACCCCTGATGAAGAGCGAATTCGGTAAATATATAGACAGTTAGATATCACATGTAAAACAGTCTATCACGTAAATTAGTTAATGATGAAGTGCAGCTCTATAATGTGATATCTAATGTCTACATAGTGCAGCTCTATCATCCTTTACTAAATCGACAGAACCATTGACCGAACCCGCCCGGTACCGAACGGTTAACCGAACCGAACCGGCACTTTCCCACCTTTCCCACGAGTTTTTTTATATATCGTTTAACCGACCCGCACCAACCCGATATACCCAGTTATGGTTTATACGGGCCGGGCCGGTAAGAGGTTTGTGAAATTTCCCGGGCCGGTTAACCGTAACCGAATACCGGGTAACCGAGCCCGAACCGAACCCAGCCCGGTCGGTTCAAGGATTCTCGGGTTGGGTTCGGTTCCGGTTAACCGAAAGTGCAGCTCTATAATGTCTACACTAAAAAATTACATACCCCTGATGAAGAGCGAATTTGGTAAATATATAGACAGCTAGATATCACATGTAAAACAGTCTATCATGTAAATTAGTTAATGATGAAGTGCAGCTCTATAATGTGATATCTAATGTCTACATAGTGCAGCTCTATAATGTATAGTAACAAGAACTCAGAATTCACATTTACTGCTATCATTACAGTTCCTTCATTCGGCACCTTCAAGCTTCCCGTATTGGCAAGCAAAATTAGGGGTGCAACTTGGACGGGCTGAACCCGACCAATCCGAACCCAGTCCGGACTAAAGTCGGGCTTGGACACATGTTTTGAGTAGCTTGGGCGGGCTCGGGCAGAAATTCTCAACCCGAATTACAATTAGGGTCGGGCTTGGGTACGAATATTAAACGATGGGCTAGCCCGAATTGACCGATTTGTATATTCATTACCTATAAATGTTATATTTGGAGAGTATTATATAGCATATTTATCAAGAATCTATTATTTTTTATTAATTATTAGTGACATTTTTAATTGTGTTTATGTTCACAATTAATAGATTTTTTAAACAAAATGTCTAGTATTCTCTTGTAAAAATGGATAATTTTTTATTTCACTCTAACAATATATAGTCATCGCTTTTTAGCCTTAAGTAACAAAAAATTGAATTGTCTACATTCGATATCTATTTTTATATGTATAAGTTATCAACTTAACTTTAAGGGGACAATTTTAACTATGTTGAATGCGATAATTATGTTAATTTATTAGTTGAATGGGCTAGCCCGAATTCAACCCGAATCCGAATTGGATTGTTCGAATTTGGGCTTGGACGGGTTGGCGATGCTCCTAACCCGGGGTGGGCTGGGCTTGGGCAACCCAATCTGAACTCGGGCTCGGGCTTGGACAAGGGTGTCAACCAGCCCAGCCCGCCCGAGTTGCAGTCCTAAGCAAAATACCGTAAAACAGAAAGAACCCAGTCATTTATGCAAGGTAGAATATTGTAAGGGTTATTAAGAAATATGTGTAGCGTCTCAGAGTAACAATCATGGACCTGCCGCAATCATGGACCTACCACTATTAATACCTGGGTGCTGCACCACCAAATTGAAACTCAGCTCCCCATAGCTCAGCTTAATAACCATCCGATTCGCACCCTATAAGCAGTGAACACACAGTAAAACTTGCAGGAGAAGATCAATCCATAGTAGAATCTTCCAGCTAGGGACCTGCTGATATAGCCCTGCAAAGATAATGTGAGGCTCCACATTAGCTTCCACTGGCTAAACATGCCTTTGATCCTGGTAAAACATCACAGAAGCATACACAAGGAGGAGCAATAGTGTATTTAAGCTATTAACGAACTGCAAAACTGAATCTTTCCTGGGTACGTTCTACTGCATAACGTCGATAAAGAACACCACATAAAGAGAAAATAAGAAACCAGCAGAACATAGATAATATAAAGTAAATATATTACAAGCTTTTAAAGGCAGTCATGAATAACATAGCTCACCTAAAATTTTAACAAGCAGTCAGATTGAGCAAATTATTGAATGTTCTTATAACGATACAACACAACTATGAGAAAATATCAAGAAAGCAAACAAAACAAGAAAGGAGGACATATTAACTTGTATCATTATCCCCAGCGATACCGAGATCTGATGCATAATGTTTTAAAGTTAGATCAAACTACCCAAAACAAGCTAGTAAAATAGCTTTAAGAGTTTGTTGACTAATAATTTGATTCTTCGAGACAGACAAGAAAGTAAAAGGATGAGACATGGAGGAGCTTCAGTACATATTCTGCTGTTTCAAGTCACCAACCATCCTTCAAGGAACAACAGAGAGAGCTTAGCTCATGTGCCGGACCTATGGAAAGATATCCTGTCGGCAAGTTTATCAGAGTTTGATGAAGACGAGACAGAAACCGAAAATCAGGTACAACCAAAGTACAGTGCCTTATTTCGCAAAGAGCAGCAATCTCGAAGATGGTGATCCAAGTTGTCAGTAGTCAAGATCCTATCATGAGATGCACACCGGACAAAAAATGAGACCCGCAGAGGATTTCCAACTCTCCATATCAAAAGCATCTGGAACCATGAAAACATGATCCGCATGCAGATCAGAATAATAGAAGGTATGGAAAATGAATGTGTCTAGAACAAGCACCACTCAAAGGAGTCATAAACCTCAAGAGGAATGCAGAAACGATGAATGATTTGGAGAAAAAAATCAGTATATCTGGAACCTCCTAATACTTCGAACCCCACTTAAAGCGAACATATCACAACACGTCGTCGCCCTCTCCCCCCTCACTAGCACCCGGACTCCAACAATGAGTCACAAGAGCCAGGCAGTAAGGGGTTGGTAACCGTCGCGTCCCTAATGATGGGTATAGGGGCTGTTAAACAAGACGCTAAAGCCGTGATCCTAACCGGCTCTGCTGGGCTGGTGGCAGGAGCTTGTAGTATGACAATTGGAGAGTTTGTCTCCGTGTACGCTCCGCGTGACACAGAGGTGGCTCAAATGAAGAGAGAGAATGAAGTAAGCGAAGAGGCAGTGGAGAAAGAGCAACTGCCAAGTCTAGCTCAGGCAGCCCTTACATCATCCATGGCTTTCACTCTGGGAGCAATAGTTCCATTACTTGCTGCTGCTTGCATTGCTGACCGTAAGGTGAGGTTGGGAGCTGTGGCGGCAGCTATGAGCTTGGCGCTGGTGGTGTTTGGCGGTGTTGGTGCAGTGTTGGGGAAGGCACCGGTGGCGAGGTCGTGTACAAGGGTGGGGTTGTGGGAGGGTGGATGGCTATGGCCATCACTTTCGGCCTAACCAAACTGATAAGCTCCAGTAGTCTCCAAATGTGTTGCCTCTCTAAAAAAAAGTGATAGGGTTGGGGTTGTGGGTGGGTGGATGGCTATGGTTATCGTTGGGCAACTCCTCTACAAAGATCAGTGGACCAACGTGTATTTACACCAAATTATAGGGGTGGAAAGTGTTAGTTTTCTTACATATTTGTTGCAGTTTTATGTTGAGAGGGTAGGTAGTTGCAATTACTAGTAACTTTGTTGTTGGGGTTATTTTGTAATTAGTCCTTACTGCAAGGACTGGGTTTGCAATTAATTAGTTGATATAAATTCATGTATTGGGAGAACAATTTTCAGTTGGAATAAAATTCATTTTCCCTCTTTTCAAATTCTCTCAAATTTGAAATGGTATCAGAGCCAAAATCACTCCGGTGATGCTCAATTCATGGTCGCCGTTAGTCTCCGGCAAGCTTGAGGTCGTCGATTTCGTCATTTCTCTTCTCGGCGTCTTCTAATTGATCTTCTGTCATGCCTCCTACAGAGGATTCATCGTCGCATGGTGTTTGGCAGCTGAATCTCAGTTCAGCGTCGCCGTACTTTCTCAGTCATTCAGAATCTCCAGGTATTGTCCTCGTTTCTCAGGTACTAACAGGAGAGAATTATAACACCTGGAGCCGTTCAATTTTGGTTGCGCTTAAAGCGAAGAACAAGTTAGGGTTTATCAATGGCTCTCTCTCTCTGAACCTGCAATTGATGATCCTTTGCACGAGTACTGGATTAGGTGTGATAATATGGTGATATCGTGGTTGCTTAATTCCGTTTCTAAGGAGATCTCAGCTAGCATTGTTTATCATGAAACAGCTCTTGCCATTTGGAATGATTTGAAAGCTAGATATTCACAGAAAAATTTGCCTCGTATATTTCAGTTATCTACTGCAATTGCTGAGCTTAGACAAGGTGATCTAGGAGTTACTACTTATTTTACAAAATTGAAGTCTCTGTGGGATGAAATGTCCAACTATAAGTCTATTCCTACTTGTGTTTGTGGTGTTTTGAAGAATTGCAGTTGTCAAATTGTTGGTACTATCATGAAGAGCTATGAGCAAGACTGCATTCTCAAATTTCTTATGGGTCTCAATGAGAACTATACTACTGTGAGAGATCAGATACTTCTCACAGAGCCTCTACCAGATCTTCTGGCAATTTTTCTAAAGTGGTTCAACAAGAGAGGCAAACTGAGATCACAGGTCATCATGTCTCTAACTCACACAATGTGGCATTATTAGCTCATCAAACATCTACTTCTCATGAGCCAGCTTCATTAGCAGCTCAAGTTAATACTCAATTACAGACTGCACACAAGTATAATGCCAAAAATAGACCTCAGTGCACTTATTGTGGATGGCAAGGACACACAAGGGAGAAATGCTATAAGCTTCATGGCTTTCCTCCAGGATTTAAGTTCAAGAAGTCTTATGGAAACTCTTCTCAGGGGCAGCCTCCATTTCACACAAGTTCTAGAGTTAATAATGTGCAAGGGTCTTCAAATATGTTACAGGATCAACCATATTCCAATTCAGGGGGCCAGGACAAGATTACTCTCTCACAATGAATGTGCTCAGCTCATGAAAATGCTTGGAGATAAAATGCAGCTTTCATCTTCAAGTTCAGTTAGCTCCTATAGCTCCTCTCAGGCTACAGAAGGATTTTCTTCTGCAGATACTCCATTCAGCACATCATTTTCTGGTATGGCTCAGTCTTACATATCTAGTGGAGTTGTCAATAACTTTGCATTAGCTTCCTTGTTAACTGATGCATCTTCCTCTTCACATTATTCCTGGATTTTGGATAGTGGTGCCACTGATCACATGTCATCTTCTTTGTCTCATTTTGAAACAACCACTCCTGTCACTAATGCATATGTGCATCTTCCTAATGGATCATCAGTTGTTGTGACACATATAGGGGTGGTCAAAATCAATCAACATTTGACTTTAACAAATGTCTTATGTGTTCCCTCTTTCAAGTTCAAATTGATTTCTATTTCCAAATTGATTTCTTCACTAAATTGTTGTGTTCATTACTCTAATGACGGATGCACTATTCAAGATCAAGACAATAGTCATGTATTGGGTAAAGGAGTTGAGAAAGATGGATTATATATTCTCATGTCTTCTCCTTCTATTGCTACTTGTAATTCTGTGATTAGTCCTGTCATTTGGCATCACAGGTTAGGTCATTTACCTGATCATAGACTGCAAATGGTGGTTCCTCAATTGAAAGAAAAACCTCTAAATACATCTCCTTGTGACACCTGTCATCTTGCTAAGCAGAAAAGGCTTCCTTTACCTGTTTCCACCTCTGTTTCTCCTGCTATTTTTCACTTAATTCATTGTGACACTTGGGGTCCTTATAAGGTCATGTCACATGGGGGGTATAGATACTTTCTCACCATTGTAGATGACTTCAGTAGAGCAACTTGGGTCTATTTAATGAGATCTAAGACTGAAGTTTCCACTCTCTTACCAGCTTTCCATGCTTTGATTCATACTCAATTTGGTCAAAACATTAAAGTCATTAGAAGTGACAATGCTCCTGAATATGAATTGCATGAGTTCTTTGCCAAAAATGGCATTCTGCATCAACACTCTTGTGTAGAAACTCCTCAGCAGAATTCAATTGTTGAAAGAAAACATCAGCACTTGCTGAATGTTTCAAGGGCTCTTAGATTTCAATCTCATGCACCATTGTCTTTGTGGGGAGAATGTGTTTTGACTGCTGCTTATCTCATTAACAGAACACCCTCTGTCTCTCTGCATAATAAAACTCCATATGAATTGTTGTATGGTGTTGCTCCTTCTTATGATCATTTGAAATCATTTGGTTGCCTTTGTTATGTCTCTACCCTTCTTCAAGGCATAAATAAATTTTCTCCTAGAGCCACAAAGTGTGTTTTTGTTGGTTACCCTTTTGGGGTCAAAGGTTACAAGGTTTATAATCTGGATACACACACCATTACTGTTAGCAGAAATGTGATCTTCTATGAAGATGAATTTCCTTTTTCATGTTCTTCTCCTACAGTTTCTCTTCCTTCTCTGCCTGTTTCTATTAATTCTGCTGATTTGAATTCTTCAGAAGACATGGTTACTTCTATGGATCATGCTTATTCTTAAGTTTCTCCTGAAATTTTAACTAGTACTGTCTCCACTAATGCACCTGTTAGACACTCCACTAGTTCTAGACATTTGCCATCTTATTTGCAGGATTATCAATTGAATAGCAAGACCTGTCTTCTTGTTTATAGCACAGAGCATGATTTGGGTTCCTATTTGTCCTATGACAATGTCTCTACTGAACACAAGGCTCTGTTAGTTGCTGCTTCTGCTATCACTGAACCCAAGACTTATAAAGAAGCAGCTGCTTCTCCTCATTGGCAGTTAGCCATGCAACAAGAGCTGGATGCTCTTGTTAACAAAAAAACTTGGCATTTTGTTCACTTGCCTTCAAATCATCATACTATTGGCTGCAAATGGATTTATAAAATCAAGCATCATTCAGATGGTAGTATTGAAAGGTATAAGGCCATATTGGTGGAAAAGGGGTATACACAAACTGAGGGCCTAGATTACTTTGATACTTTCTCTCCAGTAGCAAAATTAGCTTCTGTTAAATGTGTCTTGGCTGTGGCTGCAATTAAATATTGGCATCTCCTTCAATTAGATATCAATAATGCTTTTTTGAATGGATATTTGAATGAGGATGTGTACATGGATGTACCCCCTGGTGTTGTTCCTCCCTCTTCTGATATGGTGTGTAAGCTGAATAAGTCTTTATATGGACTCAAGCAGGCTTCCAGGCAGTGGTTTGAAAAATTTTCATCCACTCTTGTCTCTTTGGGTTTTGTTCAGTCCAAAGCAGACTACACATTGTTCACAGTACAAGTTGGAGATTGCTGCTCTCCTAGTTTATGTAGATGATATTGTTCTTGCTGGAAACAATATCTTTTTTCTTCAAAAACTCAAGAAACAGCTGCAGAGTCACTTTCATCTTAAAGATTTGGGTAACTTGAGTTTTTTCTTGGGATTTGAAGTTTATAGAACTCCTGAAGGTATCTCTCTTTCTCGTAGAAAATTTGCTCTTGATGTTCTTGAAGACACTGGGTTTCTGGGCTGCAAGCCTGCATCCACTCCCATGGAGTCTAATTGTAATATTAGTGCTGAATCTGGAGGTTTATTGGATGTTGCTGCTATCACTTCCTACAGAAAACTTATTGGAAGACTTCTATATCTCTGCAACACTAGACCTGACCTTACTTATGCAGTTCATAGGCTCAGTCAATATGTTTCTAGCCCCAGAACTTCTCATATGGATGCTGCTCATAGGGTGTTGAGATATCTCAAAACAACTCCAGGTCAAGGCATTTATTTTGCTAAGTCTTCATCTCTTTCTCTCAAAGCTTTTTCTGATTCAGACTGGGCTACCTGTCCAGATACAAGAAGATCCACTACTGGTTATCTGGTATATTTGGGAGACTCTTTAATTTCTTGGAGATCAAAGAAGCAAGACATTGTTTCCAGAAGTTCTGTAGAAGCTGAATACAGGAGCATGGCTGCAACTTCTTGTGAGGTGAAGTGGTTAGAATTTATTCTTCATGATCTGCATATTGCCTTGTCTTCTGTTCCAGTTCTGTATTGTGATAGCAACTCTGCTATTCACATTGCCAATAACCCAGTATTTCATGACAGAACCAAGCACATTGAGCTTGATTGTCATTTAATCAGAGACAAATTAGTGGCTGGTGAATTGAAGCTTCTCCATGTTACTTCCAAGCATCAGTTGGCAGACATTCTCACCAAGCCTCTGGGGTGTGCTTCTTTTCACTTTCTGCTTGCTAAGTTGGGAGTAAACAATGTTAACTCTCCAACTTAAGGGGGCCTGTTAGTTTTCTTACATGTTTGTTGCAGTTTTATGTTGAGAGGGTAGGTAGTTGCAATTACTAGTAACTTTGTTGTTGGGGTTATTTTGTAATTAGTCCTTACTGCAAGGACTGGGTTTGAAATTAATTAGTTGATATAAATTCATGTATTGGGAGAACAATTTTCAGTTGGAATAAAATTCATTTTCCCTCTTTTCAAATTCTCTCAAATTTGATAGAAAGTGTCTTTTACCCATGAATAAATGAAAACAATATAACTAAGAAGTGTTTCTCACTAAAGGAGCACCACGGGAGAGAATACCAATGATACATCAAGCGTCTGCACGCTTCAGATCTACAGTTGGGAATCATGAACGCTTAGTATCCCGCCTACCCAAAGGGGTTCTTAAGGAGTTTGATGATTTGGAAAAGTTCAAAAAAGGTTTTAAGTTTACCAGCGGTGAGCTAATGTTGGTCGAAATTCAGAATGCACGTGAACACGGGGACGCTTTTCTCTTAGAACGCCACTGGAGTATCAACAACTTACTCGAGTTCGTGATGCTCAAAAATTAATATCATCTGAAGTGCTGTAGCATATCGGAATGCTACAATACTAAAGAATGCACGGATTATGATTGAACTATTCTGGGGTCACTACAATAAATTTGGAGAGTGAAAAAGGGTTCTTTGTCCATGGCTCTGTACATATGCGTAAGCTTGACTACCGTTTTCAAGCTAGCATGCTTCTTGAGCTACCCAACCTGGGTTGCATCTCCAGTGGTTTGTCCATAGCACCAAATCTGGAAAGGCTTATTAGTTCTTTTTGTTCTTCTTCAATGTCGGATGTGGGACCTCTCAACACGCCCCCTCACATGTGGCATTCTTTAGCCTACACGTGGATCTTTTTGTCTGCGGGTGGCGGTGAGCACGTGGGTTGTCAGACCATTCACGTGTGTGAGTCATGGCTCTGATACCATGTAAGAAGCCATGGGGTTCCACCTCAATATTAATTTGGCAATGAGGGGAGTAGCCTAAGACACTTATTAGTTCTTTTTGTTTTTCTTGAATGTCCGATGTGGGAGTTCTCAACAGTTGGTGATCCTCTACTGCCCAAATCTTAAGAAGCTATCTACAACAGAAATCTCCAGTACGGAGTTGCAGGTATTGAAAGGAACAAAGGGATGGTGGAATTCATTGAAGTGGTATGAATCGGATGTGGCTGAAGCCGATCAGAATTATTTGACCAGTAAGTTCATCCCACTCAGAGAGGATGGAGAGTTGGAGGAACCGTTTTTGAGAGATTAACTTACATGAAACTTCAGGACGAGATTAAAAGCTATGGTGATGGTGCGGTAAGTTTCATTTGACTTATTTTTTCATTCCCCAGCTATGGAATTATCGCGAATAAAGATATCTTAAAATTAACCCCCCCCCCCCTTCTATGAAGCATTGCGATGGTTGTGAGGCTGATGGCTGGCTAGGTGATTAGTCTGATGCATGTTGTACTCACGACTAAGGATTGAATGTGGCGACCCATTCCATCATGTATGTTTGTAATTTTAAACTTTTTTTAGACTTGTCCTACATTTGGATTGTTTGAGCCTTGCCTTGTGTGTATTTAATAAGTTCCTGGGCTACTCCCTGTTAGAAATTAAACTTGATTTTTAGTGTCACATTTTCTAGTGTGGTACTAGCTAGTTTCTAGAAAATGACTTTCAAAGTGCCATTGTTGTGGAACTTGGTCCAAGTTAATGAGTTTGGTAGTTGCACCAACTAAATGAGGTTTGACCAAGTTAATGTAGTAGTTAGTGGGTAGAAGCTACTAGACATTTTTGAGTCCTATATAAATCTATGTACATAAGTCTTTTTTTAAGTCAAGCAATAGAACAAGTCTTCCTCTTCTCTCTAGTTGTCTTGAGTAGTCCTCTTGATTCCAACAAAGTGGTATCAGAGCTACGGTTGAGAGAGTGAGTCATGGCTAATGGCTATCAACCTCCTATCCCTTTGCTCACCAAGGACAACTATGATACTTGGTGTGTACGCATGAAGGCGAAGCTAGGCTCCCAAGATGTGTGGGACATCGTGGAGAATGGATTGACGAATCCACCGGTTGAAGGTTCTAAGAAGAAGGACCAAAAGGCCCTTATGATGATTCATGAGTGTCTAGATGACACTATGATGACAAAGATTGCCAATGTCTCCACTTCAAAGGAGGCGTGGGAAGTTCTTCAAAACACCTTTCGAGGTGCTGACAAGGTGAAGAAGGTGCGGCTTCAAACTCTTCGGGGAGAGTTTGAGTTGTTGCACGTGAAGGAGTCCGAGTCGATTTCAGACTATTTTACAAGAGTCTTGTTAGTTGTAAATCAACTAAGGAGATATGGTGAAGATGTGAAGGACAAGTCGGTGGTGGAAAAGGTTCTTAGATCCTTGACCTCCATCGACTACATAAGTGTGGCAATAGAGGAGTCAAAAGATATAGACTCCATGACGGTGGACGAGCTTATGGGTTCGTTGCTAGCCCATGAAGAGAGGCTAAAGAAGCCAAAGAAGAAGCCATTGGAGCAATTGCTTCAAACAAAACTTTCTCTAAAAGGGAAAGAAGGACGGTACGAGTCGAGTTCAAGAGGACGTGGACGAGGCCGAGGTCGTGGAAGAGGCGGCCAATCTTCCTACAACAAGGAGGAAAAGAAGCAAGAGAGCAATTCCTCAAGAGGTCGTGGAAGAGGAAGAAATTCAAAACCCAATGAAAGAAGGTATGACAAGTCTAAAATTGAATGTTATAATTGTCATAAATCTGGGCATTTCTCTTTGGAATGTAGATATGCCTCAAATGATGTTGATGAGAAGGCAAACTATGTGGAGGAGAAAAATGAAGAGGTAGAGCCAACTTTGCTATTGGTCTACAACGGAGATTCCAAGGAGGCGACCAATACTTGGTATCTTGACACCGGCGCAAGCAACCATCTGTGTGGAAACAAGAACATGTTTCTTGAACTTGATGAGAAAGTTAACGGCAAAGTCACTTTTGGAGATTCCTCTCAAATTGCGGTAAGGGGTAAAGGTAAAATTTTGATCCGTTCAAAGAATGGAAATCATCAATTCATCTCCAATGTTTATTATGTGCCTAATATGAAGAGCAATATTTTGAATTTGGGCCAACTTTTGGAGAAAGGTTATGAGATTCTCATGAAAAATAATTGTTTGAGCATTAGAGATGAATGTGGAAGTTTGCTAGCCAAAGTTGCTATGTCTAAAAATCGGATGTTCTTGTTGAATATTCGAAATGACTTTGCTAAATGTTTGAAAGCTTGTGTGAAAGATGAATATTGGCTTTGGCATATGCGATTTGGGCACATGAATTTTGGAGGCTTGAAGCAATTGGGCAAGGAGAAGATGGTGAAAGGCTTGCCAAACATCAATCACCCGGAACAACTTTGTGAAGGATGCCTATTCGGAAAGCAATCAAGGAAGAGTTTTCCCAAAGAAACATCTTCAAGAGCAAAAGTCCCATTGGAGCTTATTCATTCGGATGTTTGCGGTCCAATCAAACCGGCGTCCATGGGTATGAACAATTCTTCCTCCTCTTTATTGATGATTTTAGTCGCAAAACATGGGTTTATTTTCTCAAGCATAAATCGGAGGTCTTTGAAGCTTTTAAAAGATTCAAGAAAGTTGTTGAGAAACAAAGTGGCTATGAAATCAAAGCGATAAGATTCGATAGAGGAGGGGAGTTTACTTCAAATGAGTTTCAAAAATTTTGTGAAGAAAATGGAATTAGGCATCCTTTAACCGTTCCAAGATCACCACAACAAAATGGGGTGGGGGAAAGAAAAAATAGAAGCCTTCTTAATATGGCTAGAAGTATGTTGAAGAGTAAAAATATGCCAAAAGAATTTTGGGCTGAAGCCGTTGATTGTGCCGTTTACTTGTCTAATCGGTGCCCCACTAAAAGTGTGGAATCTAAAACTCCTCAAGAAGCTTGGAGTGGAGTAAAGCCCAATGTTTCTCACTTGAGGGTATTTGGTAGTGTTGCATATGCCCATATGTCGGATGAGAAGAGATCAAAGTTATATGATAAAAGTGAGAAATTTATTTTTGTTGGATATGATGCAAGATCCAAGGGCTATAAACTCTACAATCCCGAAACTAAGAAGACTATCATTAGTCGTGATGTTGAGTTTGATGAAGAAAGTTCATGGGATTGGAGTTCTCCTAATGGTAATTATGATTTCTTTCCATTTTATGATGATGATGATGTTGATGTTGATCATGTTCAAGAAGATGTTGTGTTGCAGCCCGCTACTCCTCCTCCATCACCCGTGCCATCCAATCATGGACAAGAAAGTTCATCATCTTAAGAAGGAAGTCCACTTGAAGGGCCACGTGGAACAAGAAGTCTTGGAGATTTATATGAAAGATCCGAAGAGGTATTTCCAAGTTTAGAGGATTTAACACTTTTTTGTCTACTTGGTGATTGTGAACCTCTAGATTTTAAAGAAGCCGTCAAAGACAAGAAATTGAGGAATGCTATGGATGAGGAAATCATGGCGATTGAGAAGAATTCTACATGGGAGCTTGTCACACTTCCCAAAGGTCAAAAACCCATTGGAGTGAAATGGGTGTACAAGACCAAGTTGAATGCCAAAGGAGAAGTAGAAAGACACAAGGCGAGATTGGTGGCCAAAGGCTACAAGCAAAGATATGGTGTTGATTATGAAGAGGTGTTTGCACCCGTGGCACGTCTTGAAACAATAAGGCTTATTATTTCCATGGCGGCTCAAAACAATTGGAAGATCCATCAAATGGATGTGAAGTCGGCCTTTTTGAATGACTACTTGGAGGAAGAGGTATATGTTGAGCAACCCACCGGCTATATTGTGAAGGGACAAGAAAACAAAGTGTTGAGATTGAAGAAAGCACTATATGGGTTGAAGCAAGTACCACGCTATTGGAATACTAGAATTGACAAGTATTTCCAAGACAATAATTTTCTCAAGTGCCCTCATGAGCATGCTTTGTATGTAAAGAAAAATAATGGTGGTGATTTAATGATTGTTTGCTTGTATGTGGATGATTTAATTTTCACAGGAAATAATGCAAGCATGATTGAAGATTTCAAGAAGGAGATGGTCAAGCATTTCAAAATGACGGATATGGGCCTCATGTCATACTATCTTGGCATTGAAGTGAAGCAAAGGAAGGAAGGAATTTTTATTTCTCAAGAGAAGTATGCCAAAGACGTTCTCAAGAAGTTCAAGATGGAGAAATGCAATTCTGTAAGCACACCCGTTGAGATTGGAGCAAAATTATCCAAGCATGATGAAGGAAATAAGGTAGATTCGACTTTGTTCAAAAGTCTTGTTGGAAGCTTGCGGTATTTAACTTGCACAAGACCGGACATACTCTATGGAGTTGGTCTAGTTAGTCGCTATATGGAGGCCCCCACTACTTCTCACTTGAACGCGGCTAAGAGGATTCTTCGCTACATCAAAGGTACTAGCGATTTTGGAATTCTTTATTCTCCTTCATCTCATTCCAAACTTGTGGGATATTGTGATAGCGATTGGGGAGGAGACGTTGATGATAGAAAGAGCACTACCGGCTTTGTATACTTCATGGGAAATTGTTCTTTCACTTGGAGTTCAAAGAAGCAACCAATTGTGACACTCTCCACTTGTGAAGCGGAATATGTGGCGGCTAGTTCTTGTGTTTGCCAAGCTATTTGGCTAAGGAATTTATTGAAGGAGCTCTATATGCCGCAAAAGGAGCGAACGGAGATCTTTGTTGACAACATGTCGGCCATTGCTTTGGCCAAGAATCCGGTGTTCCATGAGAGGAGCAAGCATATTGATACAAGGTTCCATTTCATAAGGGAGTGCATTGAGAAGAAAAAGGTGGAGCTCAAGTATGTGAAGTCCCAAGATCAAATTGCCGATATCTTCACCAAGCCTCTCAAGGCGGACGTTTTCCGCATGATGAGGATCTCCCTTGGTGTTACCAATCAAGTTTAAGGGAGGGTGTTAGAAATTAAACTTGATTTTTAGTGTCACATTTTTCTAGTGTGGTACTAGCTAGTTTCTTGAAAATGACTTTCAAAGTGCCATTGTTGTGGAACTTGGTCCAAGTTAATGAGTTTGGTAGTTGCACCAACTAAATGAGGTTTGACCAAGTTAATGTAGTAGTTAGTGGGTAGAAGCTACTAGACATTTTTGAGTCCTATATAAACCTATGTACATAAGTCTTTTTTAAGTCAAGCAATAGAACAAGTCTTCCTCTTCTCTCTAGTTGTCTTGAGTAGTCCTCTTGATTCCAACACTCCCCTCATTGCTAACTGGTTCTGAGGTGTGTGGTTTGAGATAAATCTCCTTTTTGTGATTCTCTAGAACTTAAGGTTAAAACTCTATTTATAGACTGCCTAGAAGAGACAAATCTGCCTAGAAGTCACCTTGATCGCCTTATCTACCAATGATGAGCAAACATGACGAACCTCGTCGTTAATACTACCTTGATGCCATTGTTGCAACCTGGAATCCCAATATCTTGCAGTTTGATATCTTTCTTGACATCATAAAGAAGTAGCAGGCATTTCTTTCCTTTCAATGCATTTGATATTCTCTCTGCAACTTCCACAGGGTTGGCAGTGTCTCCGACTTTTAGTCTTAATGTATGTAAAACAGCAAGTTGCGGATTCTCCCTGCTCAAATTCTCTTTACTCCCCTCCTTGGATACTGTGACCCAGATGACTATGTCAAACATTTGAATAACTCTTTCATGGCTAGTTGTTTTCCCCAATTCCTACTGCTCCATGAATTCTGATCCCTTTTACAGTGTCACTGTTCAGCCGGCCCAGCATCTTCTCAAGTGGCTCTCCTAGTGTCCTAAATTTTGTGATATCCTGCACCCTTTTTGAGTATGGTTCAGGTGATTGAGAAATGACATCTCGGATTTGATTGCCTTCTTGCAGAAGATCGGTTTACCACTTCTTTGAGCATATTCTTCAGGCCTTCTATGAAATTTAATCTTTTGTGTATTCGTACTGAGCCAGTAAGTTAGACACTTCAGTGTCAATTCTCAGCACCGTACTAGACCAGGCCACATGTAAGATCCAAAGGCAATGTCATTCTCAAAATCAGTCTTGATATAGTTTAGCTTAAGACACTCTCTGCGAGGCTGGCTTGAGTTAGTGGATCCCAAAATGAGACCTTAGCTTGGCACACAGCCTGTGCTACAGTACCTAGTGCCGAGAGGAGATCGCTTTCCAGCTTAACCATTGCTATAGCTCCAGCCATCACAAACCTCAAAACCTAAAAGTGGAAAGTTTTAGAAGAAAAAATCATTAAGATGAAGCAATGAATATGACGAGGCATCAGTAGTATAAAAGCTAACATATAGTTCGTGGAAGCAACCTTTCTCCGGAACCGTATTACATAAGAGCAAATCCGAAATACCAGAACTAGTGTTTCTAAAACTAGTGTTTCTAAATTGTTTCGTAGACATTTGTAGGTTACCTAGTTCATTTACAGTATTCAGTATTAACACATTCACCCGGCATCCTAGTAAAAATATTAGGAGTAGCTTTTGGGTGGGAGATTGAGTAGATATAGCCTACCCCGGAGCTGTCTTTTATTGGCAAATGGGTACCCAAAATGCATTGAGAATTGCACAATTGACTGACTGACTGACTGACTTTTAGGGTTAAGGATTTCATATAATTTACCTGGGATTTAGCAATACAACTTACTCATCATCATATACCACTAACTAACTAACTAACAGAAAGCAGCAGGAGCAGTCTAGCATCATCATATGTTGAGATAGATCTATGTCCATAATATCATGGCATTGAACGCATAAACAGAGTGAGTTACAGAGAGAAAGAGTTTACTTGGAAGGAAGAACCGGAGAAGCTAAAGAATCAAGTACACCTTGCCACTTGCCAGAATTGAATTGGGGGATAGATAGATACACACACACTTGAGAAGGGATGAAGCGTGTAGAATTAAGCAAACTCGGTGAGTGCTGGAACACTCTGCGACTCGATCCATTCCTCAAGTCAACCCACACACAAGACAAGAATGTTGCTTTCCGTCAAAACGGAGCCTTCTTAATGGGCCGTAGCCACATCAAAAAATGTTGGGAGATTCCGGCGGGGAGACCTCCGTGTTAAATCTTATTAGGTTGGCAGGTGTGCACAAGAGATTCCGGCGGGGAGACCTCCGTGTACACCGTGTGTAGAGGATTAGATATGGCACAGGAAGAGTTGGGTTGTGTGTAGGGAGAGAGTAAGGCAGTAGTAATGTCTGAGAGAGAGACAGAGGTTTGGCAGAGCTTCCGCGTATGACTAGTGTGTTCTCCTTTGTATGGAAAGGTTAACGTCCTATATATAGCAGGGAACGTGACCGTTGTAGTGTGGTTAATGCGCCCATTAATGGCGGCTTAATTAGCTTAACCACAACGGCACGTTCGTCCTTATATATAGGGACCGTTATAGCACGTTATGCGCGAATACCGGAACCGTTATGGGGTTGACCGGGTTTGACCGGATTGACCGGGTTTATGGAGCTCGTGCCATAAATCTTTCAAAAGCAGTTACTAAAGGTCACATGCGGGCTTGGCTCGCATGCGACAGGACTTACTCTAGCCTCCAAACCACTAAGTCCCTACAAGTCCCGTGCAGTGGTATGCGAGGGCCCTGTCTCGCAACCCCCACATGGATCAGCGCGGCTGGTGATCCAGTGTGTGTGGAGCACAATATGGTGTGCTGGATGGTTGCCACGTGGCCAAGATCTGCTAGCTCAGAAAGCACTATCCACATTAGCCCCCTTTCTACGCGTGAAGGCTCATAGCTGTATAGACTTCCATGCGCGGAAACCAACATGCGCGTCGCCGCCACGCACCAATTCAAACACGAGCAAATTCAGCCCCCGTGCGTGCCATTATGACCTAAAACCCCTAGAGTCGTGCCGTCTGGCCTTTAGGGTTTTAGGCGTGACGTCAGCTTGTCCTGTGATTGCGCGATTCGACGGTGACGGTTGCGATTCGACTACTGAAAGGACGCAACCCCTCATTGTTTTTGCATAAATACTTTGTACTCTCCATTGTTGCAAAGCATCACTTCTTTATCTTAAAGTGAATGGTACCCGGAAGTCTTCGAGAGCAGATTCAGATAATCAATCACCAGTTCAGAACTGCGAATCGTCTTCTTCAACTGTGTGTATCCAAGCAGGCTTCACGAAAACAAGGTTGGCCTTGTTCAATTTCGATACTAGTATATGCTTCAAACTGCGTTGAATCTGTAAACCCATGACATACAATCTGTTGAAACTTGTGAAGAAGCTTCAAGCTTTGGACCCAATTCTGGCTTAATCCTTCGATGATAAGGATCTTGGATGTAGGGTTTTGAAATCCCTGATAATGCAAACAATTTCCAACTGCTAATTTCTGAAATTGATACCAGAAAATGTTCATCTTTCTTTCCATAGATCTTGAATCTCGAAATTCAAACTGAAGTGTGGCATATTTCTCCCCCCTTTTTTCTTGCTCTTCCGCAGGAATGGCCAAGACAAAAGGAACTAAACCCACCAAGGAGGACGAAGAGATACCTGATCTTCCGCAAGCTTTGTGGCGAAAAGCCCCCTATCTGGGTGGCAAAGATTTCTACCACGCGAGGGTTAAGGCAAAGAAACTGCCTGCTTCTGTCCCCAATGAGGGATTGCTAACGTTGACTCCCCCGGTTAACTCAGCCTTGCTCGAGTTGATTGGATGCGAGGATGTGGTTCGATTGGGAATCGAAAATGGGCACTTCCCCTATGCTGCGATTTCCACCCAAGCTTTTGTCCAGAAATTGGACTACATGGATGAGAGGATTGACCATGTGTTGACCGATCATGCTGCGACCCTCAATGAGGCCGGCGTATACTTCGATGTTCGTGTTATGAAGGGTGTTGCCGTGAAGCTGGACCAGTCCATGCTTCTAAACCTTCTTTCCCGCTACTCGTCTGCGACTCACACTTTTCATTTTGCTGAGTTCGAGGCTGCCCCCACACTCGAGGATGTGCACATGCTGTACGATCTGTCTCCCATGGGTGAGGTGGACCCTTTGAGTCCCTTGAGGACGGATGCGGAGATCGCTTTGTACACTCAGATGGAGGAGTGTCTATCAGAGGTAAAGAAAATCTCCACCCGGTGGACCACTACCAAAGCCCTTCCCAATTGGCAGTTGGTTGACACGTCTGCGAAGAATACTTGGAATAAATGGGTGCAGTACTTCTTTCGTGACTACGCGAACAGCAGCATCACCAAGAAGCTTCTTAGTCAAGACCCGGAGGCCAAGAATTACGTGGAGGGTAAGGGCTATCACTTGACCCTTTGTGCTTTCCTCTGTGCCTGGCTGTCGAGGTACTTAATTGATGGTCACCCGCACGATGGGGTCTTCTACCATGTTCTGCCGCTTGCTGTGAAACTGGCCCTTGGCCAGAGAGTCGCACTCGGGCCCTTGGTCTTGGGCACATTGTACTATAGATTGGATCAGCTGGTTGTGGCCATGAAGGAGTCGCGTGGCCGCCTCGACATACTGACCTTTGTCAACATTGCCTTCTTCACGATGTGGGTCTTCGAGCGGTGGCCTTCTTATGCTCCAACTGCCTCCAAGCCCAACAAGTGGTGTCCCCCAGGCGAGGTGGAGGAGCGTAACTGCGGCAGAGCCGCGAGGTGGTTCGGAGCGAACAATACCAAGTGCGTTTGGAGCCTGATATGCGACAACCGGAAAGAGTTCGTTGCCAGGCCCTATGCCGTGCGTATTGAGAATGTGCGGTGGTTTCCAAGGCTGTACCCTTCTGAAGGTATTGTCTTCTCAGAAGAGCTCCTCTTCGAAGAGGGATCGCATTTCCATGAGCGCTATCGCGAATTCTTTTGCTGGTGCCTGCGAGGTTCTCTTCCTGCTCTCGCAGAGCATATTCGTGAGCTCGCACCAAGGTACGAGAGGATTACCGTGGATGTTGACCCCACTCGAGTTTCTCCCCAGTTCGGCTTTGATGCAGTGGCACCCTCAATCTGGCCACAGTCCATTATCAGAGGTTGCTATAGGCGCTTGCTGACAAAAGAGTGCAAAACAGTCTTTATGAACAATCTTCCTTTTGAGCAGCCTGCAGGTAACCGCGAGGGTGGTTGTTCCAAGAACTGGCTCGCATACTGGATCGCCCAGCACGTCAGGTTTGAGACGCAGTCGGCTCCTCAGCCAAGCAGAGCTCCTTTGATCAAAAGAAACTCTTTTCCGTTTCGTCCCAATTGCAGTCTGAGCGAGTCTGAATATGGTTGCTACTCATTGTTGGATCATGAGAACCATTTGTGCCCTGACGTCATTCTGAATGAAAAGATCGCCGCAGTTAAGAAAGGCAACTTGCATGTCATCAGATATAGCGAGACATTTGCTAAGGTAAGCAACTTTTTTCCGCATGCGTTAAGCTTCTTGATTTCCACATGTTGATGCCTTTATTCTACACTGTTTGCTGTAGTGTCATGTGCGGAGATTCGCATCTGGTGATCGTTCCAAGTCGCTGGTTAACACCATTGTTGCCACCAGAAGACAAGGAGAGTCGTTCCTGCTAGCATCGAGGATGGACCCCGAGGTCGAAACCAGGATTCGCGCAGTCATGAATGCTTTTGCTGACTCGCTGATAGATAATGCTCCGGCCTCGTCTCCACCCAGAGATAATCCGTCTCCTCCAGCGACTGCAGCGCCGAGGGCGAAGAGACCCAGGCAAAAGGGAATTACAATATCTTCCCCTAGGAGCGCTCCAACTTCCCCTCCAGCTAAGTCCCTTTCTCCATCGCGTTTCCCTTCTCATTATCGTAATTCTTTTGCAACTTGGTCTTGAACCAATGGTTTCTTCGCAGATGATGATGATGATGAGACCATCGGTGGTCTTTTGGCCAAGAGACAGAAGAGGGATGCTTATTCTGGCATTTCGGACGAACCCATAAGCGAGGACATTCTCGCCGAGTCTAGGAAGACAGCCGCGGAAGCTGCTGAAAGGAGAAGGCAACGAGAAGAGGAGGAGCTCGAGCGTGTGAGGCAGCGGAGCCTCGAAGAGCAACATGTCGACGACTTAGTGCGTCCAGCTGATGAGGAAGATGTGCTTCCCGAAGAGGTGACTCCTCAAGCTGAGGAGGAGGATGCGGCTCCAGAAGAGGATGCAGCAGCTTTGGAGCAAGCCCAGGCAGATTTTGAAGAAATCGCAGGCGGCAATAAAGGTGAGATTTTTTATCTCGCAGTAACTTATCGAGATGTTATTGTGGGTGCGTTAAAGCATGGTGTGTCAAAGGCCGACATTCGCCGTTGGCTAGTAGGCAAGTGCGGTGAACCCTCAGGTAATCACTTGATCGATATGCATGAACTAAAATTAGTAACTCGAAGCATAATCATGACTAGCTTCTTCGCGCCCCCAGGTCATGCTCCTTTTAAAGACATGCTTAATGAGGACACATTAATAGGGCATGGTTCCACGTCTTTAGTGTATGACGAAGACACTGCAATCCCACCTTCGCGTGGAGGTGCTTGCTCTTAGCTTTAGCAAAAAATAGTAAAATAACGCATGATACAGTTTACCTCACATCATCGCATTTTGTATCGCAGGCACTGCTGATGAACCCGTGTTGGGGCAAAGAAGTCAAACTTCTGCATCCTATGTCCCAGTTCCGAGTTCTCATACCGAGAAGCCCGTCGCAGCTGCTGAATACGCAGGAGATCCTTTTGAGGACATCATCGAACTTTCTGATGATGCCGAAGCTGGCGCTGTGTTAATGGTGGAAGATGCCCATGCTGGCGCTGAGGAAGTAAGAACAAGTACTGCTGATGCTACCGCATCTGAAAGTGTCCCTCGCCAAGCAACTTCGGCTGCCACTATGCCTCCAGCGATGACTTAGTCTGTGACGCCACTTCCTGCGTGGAGCTTTTGGGGCTCGCAGGTCGGGGCTGCAATCGCAACTGGTGCGGCTTATACTCTTCCTTCTAACTATGAGGAGTTAGAGCTTGCAGCTGATAGGAGAGCTATGGAGCGTGGACAGTCTTCGACCACTCCAGCAATGCGCATTCCTTCTCTTCGTGAGATCCTTGAAGGAACTGGTAAGTCGTGGTTTGCTGTTTGCATCTCGCACTATTCATTTGCGAGTTTGATATCATAACTTAGCTTTGACATTGCTTTAGGTTTGAAGCAAGCTGATGTGGACTGGCTAGTTCGGATGCGCCTCACCTATCCCCAATCATTTGTGAGATCTCTGGAGATAGGGCCCTTTGACAGAAGGCTGTTTCTTACTGAGGCCATTTGGATTTTGGAGCAGCTGTCTGCGGCCACGCCTGCGACCATTTCTGCTCGGAGTGCCGAATTGCTTTTTGGCATGTGCCAAAATCTTCTGACTAAAGTTCAAGGCAGGCTGGGTTTCAAGTTTCTTATGAAAAGAGTTACTTTGATTCGCGCAGCCGTAACTTTGAAACTTGGCCACCAAAACCTCGCAGCTGTGAAGCAGAAGGTGGAACAGCAAAAGCAAAAGGTTGAAGAGGCTCTGAAGCTCTATCATGAGATGAATGCCAAGTGCGAGCAATTGAAGCAAGAAGTGGAGCAGGTAGAGAAGCTGAGCCGTCAGTTCACCCTTAATGACTTCTTGATCAAGAATTTACTTTGACTTTTGAATTTGAAAAGTAGCAAACAAATAGCAGAAACATTAATGTAATGTTACTAGAAACATTAATGTAATGTTGCTAGGGTTTCTCCCCCCCTTTTTTTTTAACAAAAGAATTGACATGCCCGTTTTGCCCTTTCCGGGATTTGATGGAATATCTCTGTGCATATCTAATTATGACATCAGCAATTGATATTCTGCTTGATTTTCGCGCTAATTTCTCATAAGATAAGCACGCTTTCCTTGGGAAGTCCATCCGAATCATGACCATCCATCATTTATTAGGATACGCAACTGAATCTTCGTAGCCTTTAGTAGGGTAATTGATCATTACCGCTTTTCAAGGCGTAAGTGATTGACCTTACCCTATTTTCGAATTCTGCTGACTCATCTTGGCAACTGAAGAGTCTCCATAAGGTCTATATAAACCCTGTCTTTGCCATTTGGGTTCTTCATCCCAAAAATGTGCTTTGCCGTGAGTCCTTACGACTGCTGGCTTCAACGCTTGTTTTCCGTTGATTCATGGCAACTCCAAGTCATGAGACCTGAGTTTGCGCTTTGTGCCATAGAAGTAGTTTCCAAGTCCGCTTTATGAGGCTTACTAATCTTTGTAACCTTCATAAAGAAAATGGAGATGATATCTCATGTGTATTCGAAGAATTTTCTTCGTCTATTATGTTTGCAGGTCATGTTTCCGGCCGCCTCCCGGTGAGGTTGTTGGAATAGATGCCCTAGAGGCAATCGCAGATTTAGTATGAACAATGTTTTGGCTAGAATATTCATTTATTATTTATGGCGATATTTAATATAATGAAGTCCTTAGATAAATTGTGTTATTTATCTTAAATATCCCTAGTCAATTATATTGATTAATAGGACAATCAAATATAGACTAGTATGTGGGTAGATTGATATGGAGATATCAAGTCTAACACATGGGTATGCATTAGGAGTAATGGCATACTGGATTGACCCACGACGAAAAGGATACATTAGATTATGTGAAGTCACAATCGCTTTTCGTAGTGCTAATATTATTGCAATCCTTAGACTTGAAGTCACTAGATACTCTAGTTGTGAAATATTGCGCTTTGATGTTATCAAACGTTACACCGTAACTGGGTAATCATAAAGGTGGCTATCGGGCGTGATAGGAAGCAAGCTTAGAGATCGTAGTGATGTAGATAGGATTTGTCCCTCCCACATAATAGGAGTAAATATCCACGGCCACTCGAGGGATGAGGCTTATTGAATGTCTGGCCAGACTCAGATAAATTAATATGGAGATATTAATGTTATCTGCAAGCATAAGCGTATTCCCAGGATCGAGGAACTATGGATTGGATATACGAGTGTGACTATTTATGTCTCGTGTCCAATCCGGATATGGAGACAAAGGGATAATGCAATATGACATATTGGGCACAAAGGTTTGTCGGGATCACTGACTATTTCTATTGGTTGGGTTGCATGGATGTGTTGCTAGACACCGCTCCATGTTAGTAATAGTTACTACCAACTATATAGAAACCTATGGGGTCACACGTCAAATAGAGTAGAGCTAGATTTGGGATTAATTAATATGGATTAATTAATAGAAGGATCATTGTGCAACACCTTGCAAACCTAGTAGGACTAATTTGCAAGGAAGGGAATAGTTCTAGTCCTACTAGAACAAGAAAACTCTTTTATGGAAACAACAAGGAGTTGTTGGAGTATATAAGGAGGCTCTAGCTTCCTTCCCACTAGATGAGTTATTAATCATAACACACAAAGAGTGGGAGAGAGCAAAAGAGAGAGCAAGACAAGAGCTAGGGCCGAAACCCTAGCCCCGTCCGCCCCCTTACCCGACGGCAAGAAGGGAGGCCGCCCCTCCTTCGTTGCCTTGTTGCTTGGTTGCTTTGATCTTCATCCCTCTTCCTCCAAGGTTCAAGCTAGCACTTGATTGAAGGAAGAATCTAGATCTCACCTCTAGACGTGGATCAACCGTAGAGACGAGGACATCATTCTTCGTGTGATCTCACAAATCAAAAGGTACACATCTTCTATGTCCTTAATCATGTTATGATGTCTCTTCCTGTGATCCTTGGTGGGCTTTGAGTAGGATTAATTTTGTTATTCCGCTGCGTTACCTACATCAAAACCCAACAGTGGTATCAGAGCCACAGGTCGTAGAGCATAACATGATATTATGTGTTTACGATTTCAGTTCATACACCGTATTATTGTTTATTACGCGAAAACTGAAAAAAATTGGCATAGTAGATGCAATATTGAATTTGATTCAATCAAACAAGACCCAATTTAACATTGGATGTTAGAATTGGTGAGTTTAATCACATAGGATGTGAATAATTGGGTTCTTGAAAAATTAGGGTTCATGGGCACATGATTGAAAAGGGGTTTTCAATTATGGAAACAAAATTATGGAATTAAATCCATAAGGAAACAACCTTGCTTGGGCAACAAGGAAGGAGGAAGGGGACTGGGGCCGAAACCCTAGCCGCCCGCCCCTCCCTTGGGCGCCAAGCAAGGCCGCGGCCCCCCTTAGGCGTGCGGCGGTCCTAGGGTTCGGGCCACTAGTTGGCTTGGACCCTTTGGACCGTTGTGAAACCCTAGTTACCCAATTTTATTAAAATTAAACAAGCGCGTTAAAAATTGGTTTTAACTGTATTATGTGCTTTATTGCATGGTGGATGGATATGGCCTAGGATGGTGGATGTTTATTGTTTTGTGGTTTGGTTTACGGCCTGCGAGCTGATCAAATTAATGTAATAATTAATTAAGTTTTACGACCTGCGAGTCGTTCTTTTTCTCCTCGACATGTGAGGCTTTTATTATTTATTTATTCTAGATGTTAGGCTAGAATTAGAAATATTTAGATGATAGCCAAGAGCATGGAGAAGAAGACCGGAGAACCAAAGAAGCCAAAAGACATCCCTAGGCGCGCAGCTTTGGTGGAGCACATGGAGATGAGCTCGGCACTTTAGGGCAATTAGATATTATCATTGGCTTGATAATATCATTAGTCTAGAGGCCATATCCATACCACGTTTCTTTATTTTTGTGGATGTTTATTATTCATGCCTTGTTATTTATTTTGTGTGTATGGCGCTACAAGCAAAACGATAACAAGATAATAATAAACAAGGTTGGTCTTTTATTGTGGATAGCCCAATCCAAAATAAGTAGACCATGTTGATAAAGATCAACCAAACAAATTAAAAGAAATCCCTCAATTAAATATTGCGTTTTGCCTTCTCTTGCCAAAACACCCTTCATGATCGTGGACTATTAAAATTCGGGCTTGCCAAAGCAAGGCGATTTTAATTTTTCATGATGTGTTGCGGACGACGCAAGCTAGTAATGCGTGTATGTTGAAAACAAGAGGTTGGACGCAACTAGGCAAGAATCAATTGGATTGATGAGCTTAGAGGCATGACAATTAGGAGTTATCCAATTGGATAAAGAATAAAAGGTATTTATTCACCTAATTGGACCAAGAGTTGCATGGGATGCAATTGGAATGGTTCCTACCTAAATAACTAATTCTTGGGTGACTTGCCAAAGCAAGCTCAAGAAGAAGTGAAATAAGGATCTTGGACCCACTAGAAAGTATAGAGATATTTTCCGCTTTAATGGTGAGGGCTATTAAACCGAGAAAAATAGTGGGAGCTATATTTGATGATCTAGCCATTGTTAAATATAGTCAAAGTGTTCAAAATACTAAAATTGCATATTTCTCGTTTTTGTAGAATTCCAAATGGCAAACAACAACGCATCGAGTTCATCCCTACGATCTGTCCTTGAGAAGGATAAATTGTCTGGAACGAATTTCCTTGACTGGTACAGAAACTTGAGGATTGTCCTCAAGCAAGAAAAGAAGCTGTACGTCTTGGACACTCCAATTCCAGACCCACCACAAGATGAGTCTCTATTAGCGGAAGTAAGGGCACGTCAGAAACATATTGATGATTCTAATGACATGACTTGCCTCATGCTTTGTACCATGACTGGTGAGCTTCAGAAGCAACACGAGAACATGGAAGCCTATGATATGATCATACACTTGAAACAATTGTTTCAGGAACAGGCAAGGCATGAGCGCTATGAAGTGTCTAAAGCATTGTTCAAAAGTAGTCTTGCAGAGGGGAATCCAGTAGGTCCTCATGTACTCCGAATGATCGGGTACATAGAGAACCTTGAGAGACTGGGATTCCCACTCGGCCAGGACTTGGCGACTGATCTCGTCTTGCAATCGTTGCCTGACAGTTATAATCAGTTCATCATGAACTATAATATGAATGAGATCAACAAGTCTTTGCCAGACCTATTGAACATGCTAAAGACAGCTGAGCAAAGCATCAATAAAGGCAAGGGCAAGGCCATAATGATGGTACACAAGAAGAAGAGCAAGTCAGTTGCATCTACTTCAAAGGGAAAACGCAAGAAAGTTGCGAAATCCAAGGAAGCCCTAAAGCCTAGTGGAGGCGTGGCTAAAGGTGAGTGTCACTACTGCAGCCAGCCGGGTCACTGGAGGAGGAATTGCCCTAAATATCTGGAGGATAAAAAGCTTGGAATAGTGATTCCACCACCACCAGGTATTTATGTTATAGACGTCAATCTTTCTATTTCATCATCCTGGGTATTGGATACCGGATGTGGTTCTCACATTTGTCGTAATGTGCAGGATTTGAAAAGAAGTAGAAGATTGCGAAAAGGGGAGATAGACTTGCGCGTCGGGAATGGAGCAAGGGTTGCTGCATTAGCTGTAGGCGTTTATGAGCTATCTTTGCCTTCTGGACTTATTTTAGAATTAGACAATTGCTTTCATGTGCCTGCTATGAGCAGAAACATTATTTCCATTTCTTGTTTGGACGAGAAAGGTTTTTCTATTTCAATAAAGGACAAGTGTTGCTCCATTTATTTTGATAGTATGCACTATTGTAGTGCGCATTTGTCTAATGGATTGTATATCCTTGATCTAAATAATCCAATCTATAACATAAGTACTAAAAGGATTAAAACTAATGATTTAAATCCTACATATCTATGGCACTGTCGTTTAGGCCATATAAATGAGAAACGCATATCTAGACTCCATAAGGATGGACTTCTAGACTCATTTGATTTGGAATCATATGAGACATGTGAGTCTTGTTTATTGGGAAAGATGACAAAGTCCCCTTTCAATAAGAAAGGTGAACGGACTAGTGAGTTATTGGCACTCATACATACTGATGTATGCGGGCCATTCCCCACGCCTGCCAGAGGTGGTTATACCTACTTCATCACATTTACTGATGATTTCAGTAGATATGGATTTGTACACCTTATGAAGGCCAAATCCGAATCCTTTGAATTGTTCAAAGAATTCAAAAGTGAAGTAGAGAAGCAACTTGGCAAGAGTATTAAAGCCCTACGATCGGATCGTGGAGGAGAATACTTAAGCCAAGAGTTTGATGAATATCTTAGAGAGTGTGGGATAGTATCCCAGCTCACTCCACCCGGAACACCACAATGGAATGGTGTATCTGAGAGGAGGAATCGCACTCTATTAGATATGGTGCGATCTATGATGTCTCAAACAGATCTTCCGATATCCTTTTGGGGACATGCTCTAATGACGGCAGCTTTTACCATTAACCGTGTTCCATCCAAATCAGTTATGAAGACGCCATATGAGATATGGACTGGGAGGCGTCCCATAGTGTCTTTTATGAAGATTTGGGGCTGCGACGTCTATGTAAAGCGTTTACAAACAGACAAGCTCGGGCCTAAAGCGGATAAGTGTAAGTTTGTGGGATATCCTAAAGAGACTAAAGGATATTACTTCTATAACCCTACCGAAAACAAAGTGTTTGTTGCTCGGACCGGCGTGTTTCTAGAAAGAGAACTAGTCTCTAAAGAAGCAAGTGGGAGGGTTGTAGAACTTGAAGAAATTCATGAACCACAAATCACTGAACCGATAATGGAACATGAACAGGAACCACAAGAAGTTGTGGAAGAGCCTGTTCAGGTAACACAGGAACTCCGTAAATCAGGAAGAGTGCGTCATGAGCCAGAGAGGTATGGACTTCTCGTGACTGAGCCCGATGACGTACCACTCATGGATGATGAGCCTGCAAACTATGGAGAAGCCATGAATGGCCCAGACTCTAAGAAGTGGCTAGAAGCCATGAGATCCGAAATGGATTCCATGTATACCAACAAAGTATGGACTTTGGTGGAACCACCCGAAGGGGCTCGACCCATAGGGTGCAAGTGGGTCTTCAAGAAGAAGACCGACATGGATGGCAAGGTAGTTGCCTATAAGGGGCGATTGGTGGCCAAAGGTTATAGACAGATTCATGGTATTGACTATGATGAGACCTTTTCACCAGTCGCCATGACTAAATCCATTCGAATCTTACTTGCTATTGCAGCATACTACGACTATGAGATTTGGCAAATGGATGTCAAAACAGCGTTCCTTTATGGGAACCTCCTTGAGGATGTGTACATGACACAACCAGAGGGTTTTGAGGATCCAGAAAATGCCAATAAAGTCTGTAAGCTGCAAAGGTCCATTTATGGATTAAAGCAAGCTTCTAGGAGCTGGAATCGACGTTTTGATGACGCGGTCAAAGAGTTTGGCTTCATCAAGAACGAAGATGAGCCTTGTGTTTACAAGAAGGTTAGTGGGAGCTCTATAGTATTTCTGGTCTTGTATGTGGATGACATACTAATCATAGGCAATGATATTCCTACTCTGCAATCTGTTAAAGATTGGCTAGGAAAGTGCTTTGCGATGAAAGACTTAGGAGATGCAGCCTATATACTTGGTATAAAGATCTATAGAGATAGATCTAAAAGGTTGCTTGGCCTAAGTCAGAGTACATATATTGACAAGGTGTTGAAGAGGTTCAACATGCAAGATTCCAAGAAGGGATTCTTGCCCATGTCACATGGAGTCACTCTGTCCAAGAATGACTGTCCCTCCAATGAGATGGAGAAGGACCGCATGAGCAGGATACCCTATGCTTCGGCCATAGGATCCATCATGTACGCCATGCTATGTACTAGACCAGACGTATCATACGCGTTGAGTATGGTGAGCAGATATCAGTCCAATCCGGGTGAGAGTCACTGGATTGCTGTCAAGAACATCCTAAAGTACTTAAGAAGAACTAAGGATGTGTTCTTGATATTTGGAGGAATGGGAGAGCTAAGTGTAAAGGGTTACACTGACGCAAGCTTCCAAACGGACAAGGATGATTACAGATCGCAGTCTGGATACGTGTTTTGCCTGAATGGAGGAGCTGTGAGCTGGAAGAGTTCCAAGCAAGGCACAGTTGCTGATTCTACAACAGAAGCTGAGTACATTGCTGCTGCGGAAGCGGCGAAGGAGGCAGTATGGATAAAGAAGTTTATCACTGAGCTCGGTGTGGTCCCTAGCATAGTGGATCCCGTAGAGTTGTACTGTGACAACTCTGGGGCAATCGCACAGGCAAAGGAACCAAGATCGCACCAAAAGTCAAAGCATGTACTTAGGAGATTCCATCTTATTCGTGATATGATCGATCGAGGAGATGTGAAGATATGCAAGATTCCGACAGATGACAACGTGTCAGATCCGCTCACGAAACCTCTTGCGCAGCGAAAGCATGAAGGGCACGCCAGATCTATAGGCATACGAGATGCATCAGATTGGCTCTAGTGCAAGTGGGAGACTGTTGGAATAGATGCCCTAGAGGCAATCGCAGATTTAGTATGAACAATGTTTTGGCTAGAATATTCATTTATTATTTATGGCGATATTTAATATAATGAAGTCCTTAGATAAATTGTGTTATTTATCTTAAATATCCCTAGTCAATTATATTGATTAATAGGACAATCAAATATAGACTAGTATGTGGGTAGATTGATATGGAGATATCAAGTCTAACACATGGGTATGCATTAGGAGTAATGGCATACTGGATTGACCCACGACGAAAAGGATACATTAGATTATGTGAAGTCACAATCGCTTTTCGTAGTGCTAATATTATTGCAATCCTTAGACTTGAAGTCACTAGATACTCTAGTTGTGAAATATTGCGCTTTGATGTTATCAAACGTTACACCGTAACTGGGTAATCATAAAGGTGGCTATCGGGCGTGATAGGAAGCAAGCTTAGAGATCGTAGTGATGTAGATAGGATTTGTCCCTCCCACATAATAGGAGTAAATATCCACGGCCACTCGAGGGATGAGGCTTATTGAATGTCTGGCCAGACTCAGATAAATTAATATGGAGATATTAATGTTATCTGCAAGCATAAGCGTATTCCCAGGATCGAGGAACTATGGATTGGATATACGAGTGTGACTATTTATGTCTCGTGTCCAATCCGGATATGGAGACAAAGGGATAATGCAATATGACATATTGGGCACAAAGGTTTGTCGGGATCACTGACTATTTCTATTGGTTGGGTTGCATGGATGTGTTGCTAGACACCGCTCCATGTTAGTAATAGTTACTACCAACTATATAGAAACCTATGGGGTCACACGTCAAATAGAGTAGAGCTAGATTTGGGATTAATTAATATGGATTAATTAATAGAAGGATCATTGTGCAACACCTTGCAAACCTAGTAGGACTAATTTGCAAGGAAGGGAATAGTTCTAGTCCTACTAGAACAAGAAAACTCTTTTATGGAAACAACAAGGAGTTGTTGGAGTATATAAGGAGGCTCTAGCTTCCTTCCCACTAGATGAGTTATTAATCATAACACACAAAGAGTGGGAGAGAGCAAAAGAGAGAGCAAGACAAGAGCTAGGGCCGAAACCCTAGCCCCGTCCGCCCCCTTACCCGACGGCAAGAAGGGAGGCCGCCCCTCCTTCGTTGCCTTGTTGCTTGGTTGCTTTGATCTTCATCCCTCTTCCTCCAAGGTTCAAGCTAGCACTTGATTGAAGGAAGAATCTAGATCTCACCTCTAGACGTGGATCAACCGTAGAGACGAGGACATCATTCTTCGTGTGATCTCACAAATCAAAAGGTACACATCTTCTATGTCCTTAATCATGTTATGATGTCTCTTCCTGTGATCCTTGGTGGGCTTTGAGTAGGATTAATTTTGTTATTCCGCTGCGTTACCTACATCAAAACCCAACAGAGGTGCAGCGCCGTAGTGACCTTGCTACCGACTCGTAATGAACGGTGGAATTCTCCTCCAGCATCCCTGGAAGAGAACTCACTGCCCCCACGTTCGTGAGCTCAGGGTGGCGAACCGTTGCGTTCATCCCCGTCTACAAGGAGCCCTTGCCCTTTGGAGCTTTTGCTTGCCTGTTGAACGCCGGAACCGGTGGTTCCTCAAGCACATCTCATGGGATGTTGATCTGACAAGGGCCTTGTCAAATACTGGGATCTTGAACGTATGGCTTCTTGTGGCTCTCGTAGGACGTTCCTTTTATAGCAAGACCCTACTTGCAACAGATCTTCATGCCGCAGATCTGTGCATTGCATAGCTGGTGTTAGGACCATTAGGTTCATCCTCTTTCAGTCGGGATTCCCGCGATGTGTAACTTCAAGCTTGTAAGTTACTTTTTGAATGCATTGTAAGCCATGTTGGCTCCGTAGTTAGATTTGAGCTTTTTCGCTTGTAAGCTGCTATCTAGACAGATAAATTGTAAGTCTTTTCGACTCATAATGATAAATGGCTTTTGTATTATCTGCTGTCTCGTTACAACAAAATACAATTTCGCATGCGTATCGGCATATTTCGCCTTTGGTAGTGCCACATACATACTTCGCATTTGCTATCTGACGTATAAATTCGCAGATATGTTATTGGATCGTTCGAGATCGTATTTGCGTAGCTATGCCATCTTTGAAGATGGGCTTGTGATTCATCTTCAGATTCAAGTGCAGGTGCTATGTCATTAGATAGACCTTTTGGAGATCACTTAAGATCATAATGTCGTTATCACAATAGACATGCTTAAGGACGAATTTTAAATCGCATCGTATGATGCTTCTATCACATTAGATAGGCTCGAAGGATCATTTAAGATCATGTTCGCATATGTTGCTATCACAATAGATAGGCTTGAAAGACCACTTAATACTGTTTTCACATGGACTGCTATCGTGGCAGATGGGTTTAGAAGATCAATTAAGATCATTTTTCGCATGAGCTGCTATCGCGACAGATAGGCTTAGATGATCAATTAAGATCGCATTTGCATAGGCTGCTATCGTGACAGATAGGCTTAGAAGATCGATTAAGATCGCATTTGCATAGGTTGCTATCGTGACAGATAGGCTTAGAAGATCGATTAAGATCGCGTTTGCATAGGCTGCTATCGTGACAGATAGGCTTAGAAGATCAGTTAAGATCGCATTAGCATAGGTTGCTATCGTAACAGATAGGCTTAGAAGATCGATTAAGATCGCATTTTCATAGGTTGCTATCGTGACAGATAGGCTTAGAAGATCAGTTAAGATCGTATTTGCATAGGTTGCTATCGTAACAGATAGGCTTAGAAGATCGATTAAGATCGCATTTGCATAGGTTGCTATCGTGACAGATAGGCTTAGAAGATCAGTTAAGATCGCATTTGCATAGGTTGCTATCGTAACAGATAGGCTTAGAAGATCGATTAAGATCGCATTTGCATAGGTTGCTATCGTGACAGATAGGCTTAGAAGATCAGTTAAGATCGTATTTGCATAGGTTGCTATCGTAACAGATAGGCTTAGAAGATCGATTAAGATCGCATTTGCATAGGTTGCTATCGTGACAGATAGGCTTAGAAGATCAGTTAAGATCGCATTTCGTGTAGGTTGCTATCGTAACAGATAGGCTTAGAGGATCAATTAAGATCGTGGTTGCACAGATTGCTATTGTGGCGGATAGCCCATTGTTAACAGTAATAACAAACTAGATAAAGCAACATTAACAGCAAGAAACAACAAATTCTCATTTGGGAGAATCCTTTTATTATAGTGTTCTCATATGGGAGAGATGAGCTTACAATTCTCTCATATGGGAGAGAAGATTGTGTGAATCATAGCCATACAAGACATGAGGCAACGTTATAATAAAACGCATAAAATGAGAGAAGTCAAGGATAGTACTTCTTAATCCAGCGCATGTTGACTGAGCTTGGGGTTGAGGTCGTTCCGTGCAACCTTCGTATGCTGCAGTAACCACTGTCGAAGACTTCTGTGACTTCGAAGGGTCCTTCCCAATTAGCTGCGAACTTTGGGTGAGCCGCTTCTCGCATGCAATGGTCAGATGCGCGCAGAACCAAATCTCCAACTGCGAAATCTCTTCGCTGGACCGTCTTATTGTAAGCACGAGCGATCCTTTCTTGATACCGCTTGTTGGTCCTTTTAGCTTGCTCTCGCTTTTCCTCCAGCAAGACTAAGTCATGATCGCGTTGATTGTCGTACAATGCATGGAAGGCCAATCTCGCCGAATTGACTCTCACCTCCGCAGGTACCACGGCCTCAGCTCCATAGCATAGGAGGAATGGTGAGACCCCCGTGGGTGTCCTTGGAGAAGTCCGGTAAGCCCACAGGGCTATGTTTAGAGAATCAGCCCACTTCTTGTGGTCATCTGCGACCATCTTGCTCAAAATTCTCAACAGCGTTTTGTTGGTCGCTTCGGCTTGCCCGTTCCCCTTCGGGTAGTAGGGGGTGGAACATATTTGCCTGATATTGTACTCTGCTAGCTTTGCAGCCACCTGGCGATTAACAAAAGGAGTACCATTATCCGAAAGGATGGTGTTGGGAATTCCGAACCTGCATATAATGTTTTCTTGGATGAAATTGACCACAGCTAGCGCATTTGCCGTCTTTAATGGTATCGCCTCCACCCATTTGGTGAACAACTCAGTTGCGGTGAGAATAAAATGATTCATGTGCGAAGTTGGTCGGATGGGACCAATGAAATCCAACGCCCATGTGTGAAATGGCCATGGCGTTCCCAATGCATGTAGGTCCACAGCAGGAGCATGCACTAGGTTTCCTTTGAATTGACACTCCTGACAGCGTCGTACTTTGGTGCGGCAATCGGCCTCCATCGTGGGCCAGAAATATCCGATTGAGAGGAGCTGCCTGCATAGTTTCGCACCTCCTTGGTGTTCTACCTGATGGGAAAGGTCCATGACTTCTTGTGCTTCCCTGCCGTCTAGACATCGCAGCAAGTTGCCCTCATGACCTTTTCTCCAAAGCAAGTTCTCTTGCACCACATATCGAGACGCTTTCCTTTTCAGCTTCTCCGCTTCTTTTCTCGATTCAGGTACGATGCCCTGGGTGAGGAAATCGAAGAGTGGTTTCCTCCAATCCGCATCATCGTCGGTTAGAGCGATGAGTAAGGAATCTTTAATCAGTGCACAACTCTTGCACTTCCCTTGTATCAGGGCGGCGGCTGTTGACATATCCGGCCAATGAATGCCATATCTCTGAGCCTTCCGATAGATTGACACCTCGCTTTCTCCGCAAGCATGTTGGTGAATCTTCTCCAGCAGCAATTGTCCCTCTTGCTCGGAAACACATCGCATGAGTATTCCGCCAGGGCCCTTGTAGTAAAGGGTGTTGTCATGTATGCAATACCCCCTTGTGAGTGCCCAGCTTTCGCTGCTTGTGCCTTCTGCAATATCTCGCAAAATTGTTTTTCTCCAGTCCGTATCATCCATGTGTTCATCGTCGCACGCGTCTTCTGTCAACGCCGACGATGTTCGCACCTCAATGGAGATCCTTGCGGGATATTTTTCTGTACTAACCTTGGATCCCAAGGTGACCAAAGCATCTGCATGTCTGTTGTCTGCTCGGGGCTTGTGCTCGTACCTCACATCGCAGAATTGCTGCACTAGCTTTTGTACCCGAGTGCGGTAGGACAGAAGGTTAATCTCTTTCAAACCGTACTCGCCCGAGGCTTGCTTGACGATCAACTTGGAGTCTCCCATGACCGTCAGGTTGCTTACTTCTAAAGCCTTCGCTGCACGCAGCCCCGCTATGAGGGCTTCATATTCTGCCTCATTGTTGGTGACTGCGAAGTCGAGCTTTGCGGACATCTGTATGACCTCCCCATCTGGTTTGGTCAAGACTATCCCAATGCCTCCGCATTTCCTTGTTGACGACCCGTCGAAATGGAGCGTCCAATAGGGTACATCGATCGCATAGATCTCAAGTCCCTCGCGTTCTTCTTCGATCACGGGCTCATGACTGTTGTCGGGGAATTGTGCCAACAAATCCGCTACCGCCTGTGACTTGATCGCTCGCGGTCGCACACATGTGATATCGTATTGAGAGATGGTCATGTACCATCTCGCCAATCTTCCTCCAGGAGTAGTGTGAGTTAGCAGATATCGTATGGGATCACTTTTCGTAACCACCACCACATTGTGCGACGCAAAGTAGTGTCTCAACTTCTCTATTATGAAGAATAAGGCAAGGCAATGACGCTCAATGTCTGTGTACCTTGATTCTGCGGGCTGCACAATGCGAGAGATGTAGTAGATGGGCCTTTCATGGCCTTCGTACTCCTGAGCCAAAAGTGCTCCTATGGATTTCCTGGTTGACGTCAGATACAGTAAAAGCGGTGACCCCAACTGAGGTGCGATCATTATTTTTGAAGACGTCAGCAGTTCTTTCAGCTTCCCGAACGCAACTTCGTGCTCCGGGGTCCAGTTGTATGCGGCATCTTTCTTGAGGAGATTACTGAAGCAGAAAGTAATCTTGGCAATCGCAGGGATGAATCTTCGCAGATATGATAGTTTCCCCAAGAATGTTTTCAAGGCACTCTGGTCGTGTGGCGGGGTCATGCTGACGATGGCTGAAACCTTCGCAGGGTCAGGCTCTATTCCTTGGCGATGTACCACGCATCCCAAGAATTTTCCCGATGTTACCCCGAATGCGCATTTCATAGGGTTCATCTTCAGCTGGAAGCGTCTGCATCTGTTGAACACCTTCCGCAAATCTGCCAGGTGGTCTGCCTCTTGCTTGGATTTGACCACGAGGTCATCCACGTAAAACTCCACTTCCTTGTGCATCATGTCGTGGAATAGGGCCATCATGGCCCGCTGGTAGGTTGCACCTGCGTTTTTGAGACCAAAGGGCATCACCGTGTAGTTGAACACTCCCACTGGGGTGATGAAGGCAGTCTTTCGTGCATCTTCGGGGTCCATCTTGATTTGGTTGTACCCGCTGAAGCCGTCCATGAAACTGAACATGCGATGACCCGCTGTCGAATCGATTAGCAAATCGATGTTTGGGAGCGGAAAATCGTCCTTGGGGCAGAAACGATTGAGATCTCGGAAGTCCCCGCAGATGCGAAGCTGTCCGTTCTTCTTTACCACTGGCACAATGTTGGCCAGCCATGTTGGATGATGATTCGGCTCTATGAACTTGGCATCCAGGAGTTTGACGATCTCCTGTTTGATCTTCACATTAAGCTCCGGCCTGAAGCTTCTTGTGCTCTGCTTTATCGGTTTAGAACCCGGGATGATGTCTAAACGATGCATAGCGATGCTTGTGTCCAGTCCGGGCATCTCATCATACTCCCATGCGAACACGTCTTTGTACTCAGTCAGGAGCTGTAGCAGTCCTTTCTCCTCCTCGCTTGTGAGGTCCGCACTTAGAAAGACTGGCCTCTTCTTTTCCTCGTTCGGGCTGAGGAACACTTCCTTTAGCTCTTGCTTCTGTGGTCTGGGTCTGTCTTCCATGCATTCGGGTGCTTCGTGGAGCTTCTCATCTGGAGTGCTCTGCATTGGCCTTTCTGTGACCGCAATCTGCTCGATTTGGTTGATTTGCCCAGGGATATCCCCATGCCCGTGTGAGGACATCCCCGCGCACCTTCATATGCGATAGCACTTCTTCCCATTGGCGTAGAAGCACTCTATCTCCTTGCCCTCAGGTTCATGCTTTGCTATTCTCTTCAAAGTGTACACGTTCTTTCGTTGGTAAGCGATTCGCGGCGCCTCTTCGCGTGTGGGCGGCTTTTCCTTGGCATCCTCCCTTGTCACCATCACTCCCGCCGGTGACTGATCCTTGATATCTTCCCAAAGAGGTAAAGGATTAGGGTTGAACGGCCCCGGTGTTAGCTCGTCCGCCATCTCGGTGAACCACACCGCCTCGCTGAGATGTGCTTCATCCATGTTGAATGGATTCGTTGAAGCCGGAATCTCGACTATTCTGTCGTTCCAGATGGCTTTCATGACCTGGTGGGCTGTTGAAGGGACCGCGTCGAAGCGATGAATCCAGGCTCGTCCTATGATCATGTGATACGTAGTGTTCGCATCTATGACGTAGAACTTCGCTGAGCACTTGATTTTGCCGATCTGAACGCCCAGGCGGATCCATCCAATCGTCATTCTAGAATCACTTCCAAATCCCATCAGCGGAGATGGACGCCTGACAATCTTATGCTCAGGGATCCCTGCTAGCTTCAGTGTGTGGAGCGAGACGACGTTGACCGCCGCTCCTCCATCGACGAATGCTCGTTTGAACTCGACGCCATTGATGATGGCCGTCACGTACAGAGGCCTCTGGTGGCTCGCATCTGTCTTTTTGTCGCTGGCAGAAAATGTCATAATCTTTTCTGTAGAGCGAGATGCCCTGATGACTTTCCCGTTGGAGACTACAATATCCTCCTCGTAGTCCTCTGCTATCCTCAAGATTGCTTTCGTCATTTCTGTTCGGCACTTCTCGGAGAAGTTCATCTCGTCGAAGAATCTGCTAAAGCCGTGCGACCCCTTCATCCGATCGGCACGTTCATCCTCTGTGTCTACACTGTAGTCCTCGTCATCATGGACTTCGGCAATGATGGGTAGACCATCCTCTGCGACTTCTTCCAAATCCACAATCGAGATCATGGCGACCTCTTTGCCTTTTGAGTCTTGCTCCGCATGGGCAGGAAGTGGATTGTTGCGCACATCCTTCCTGTGATCGCTGACGATCAGCTCGCCGTTCTTCATCTTCTGGTTGAATACAATCCTGAGCTTCTTACATTCCGCTGTGGGATGCATGAATTTGTCGTGGTACTCGCACCACTTCGGGTCCCTCACCATCTCCTTGGAGGGTATCTTCTCGAGCGGCGGTAGGACACCGTCCTTGCGCCACTGTCTGCAGAGGTCGCTTGCCTCCTCTACCGAACATGGCAGAGGTGGTACGTCGAAGTTCACAACCTTCGCTTGCTTCTGGGGTGAAACTGTATTGACCTCAGCTTCGCGTCCCCTCTTGTAACTGAATCTCCCGATCTTGTAGGTGGTACCACTCGAAGATCGCTCCGGAGCGTTCTTCTTTTTCTGCCTCTCAACTATAGGCTCGATGTTCTTCGTGCATTCGATTAGCTTTGAAAACGTAGGTGTTTGCAGATTGATGAGCATACCTTTGTATTCGTCTCACATGCACTGCAGGCATATCTCTACAAGCCGACTTTCGAGCATTGGATCTTTGCATTCCAAGGACTTCGCCCAGAACTTCTTGATGAAAGTTATCCCATCCTCCTCGCGCTTCTGATACATCCGCGAGAGGTGGATCATCGTCACCTTTTCTTCCATCTGGAAGAACTTGGTATAGGACTTCTGGACCATGTCGTCCCAAGTCTTCACGGATCCAGTCTCCAACGTTCGGTACCACTTGTACGCTACGTTTCCCAAGGATTTTGGGAACTCTCGCATCAGCAGTTTGGAATCGGCTCCGTATGGCCCCATGACATCAATGAAACGCATGACATGCTCATGAGCGTTCCCATTGACATCCTCGAACTTGTCCCATATAGGAGCCTTATACCCCGCCGGGTTAGGCATGAGATAGATCTCCCGCGGGATGGGTGGATCGTTGTCTAGCTTTGGACTGATGGTATCCGCGAATGATTGGTGAGCCAGAATAGTGTCCATGCGCTTCTGCAGAGACGTCATACATTCTGGAATGCTTCCCTCGGTAACAGGAGGAGGGGTTGTCGCAGGCGGAGGCGACACGTATGCCGCCGGAGGATTGGGGACATATTGGCTGTTCGCATTGCCCCAGATCGCCGTTGGCAGAGGCAAGGGATACTGCAAAGCCGGATTAGAAGCCAAAGCCGGAGGCTAAGGAGTATGAGCAGTGAGAGGCAACATCTGAGCTGTTGACCCCTGAATTGAAGGCAGCTGCGTAACCGCCGGTGGAGTCTGCAGATTAGGGTTGGGAGGTGTGGTCGACACTCCCAGTCCTGAAGCGGTATGGGCTCCTCCTCCTTGAGAGACGGCGGTGGCTGGTGAAGGGTTTGGTGCAAGGGTGCCCAGAACGGCCAGGATCCGTTCTAGCTGCGCAGACTGAGCTTTGAGAGCTTTCGCCTGACCTTGGACAGTGGCGTCCAAGGATTCTAGCGTCGGTGCCTCGCCGGGGGTCGTAGGAGTACGGCGGGTCTCCTCTCCCGAGGCAGCTTCAGTGGAAGGCGATCTGTTGCTAACGTCATCCTCCTGAGACATGGTTGCTTTTGTTGGTAAGTTCACGTCGGGTTCACCAAAATGTGCACAAGAGATTCCGGCGGGGAGACCTCCGTGTACACCGTGTGTAGAGGATTAGATATGGCACAGGAAGAGTTGGGTTGTGTGTAGGGAGAGAGTAAGGCAGTAGTAATGTCTGAGAGAGAGACAGAGGTTTGGCAGAGCTTCCGCGTATGACTAGTGTGTTCTCCTTTGTATGGAAAGGTTAACGTCCTATATATAGCAGGGAACGTGACCGTTGTAGTGTGGTTAATGCGCCCATTAATGGCAGCTTAATTAGCTTAACCACAACGGCACGTTCGTTTTTATATATAGGGACCGTTATAGCACGTTATGCGCGAATACCGGAACCGTTATGGGGTTGACCGGGCTTGACCGGATTGACCGGGTTTATGGAGCTCGTGCCGTAAATCTCTCAAAATCAGTTACTAAAGGTCGCATGCGGGCTTGGCTCGCACGCGACAGGACTTACTCTAGCCTCCAAACCACTAAGTCCCTACAAGTCCCGTGCAGTGGTATGCGAGGGCCCTGTCTCGCAGCCCCCACATGGATCAGCGCGGCTGGTGATCCAGTGTGTGTGGAGCACAATATGGTGTGATGGATGGTTGCCCCGTGGCCAAGATCTGCTAGCTCAGAAAGCACTATCTACAGCAGGTAAGGTGCAGGTTAAGATTTTGAGTTCTACCCCTTCGAATACAGTATCACAGACAGTTATCTGGCCATTTGGAGTCGCTACTGGGATAGATATACTAGATGAGCTAAGCAAACCCAATTTCTCAACAAACGAGGACGATATAAAGGAATAGGATGTACCATAATCAAATAGCACGAAAGCGGGTTGCTCATGGATAGAGAAAGTACCCGTGACAACTCCATGTGCAGCTTCTGCCTCAGTCTTTGTCAGCACAACAATTCGTCCCACGTTCGCATTCTGAGCTCCTGCTCCTCCTGCTCGAGCTCCATTGTGGTGGTTCCCGTATCCAGCATTGTTGTTTCCGATCCTGGGTTGGCCTCCGTTCTGGCCTGCATTGCCTGGGTTGTAGTTCTGCTGCCTGACATATCCATTACCTCCATTGTTCTTGTTGCGGTTTTCATTCTGCTGGTTCACGAACTGCTGGTTGCGGGCAAAGTTGTTCCCGTTCTGCTGGTGGTTTCCCTGGTAGTTGTTCTGTTGTGGCCTTCCAAAGTTGCCTCCTTGGATCATTTGCTGGTTCCCGGCTGGTTGAGATCGGCATTCATAAGCTCGATGTCCTCGTCTGCCACAGTTGTTCCAAGTGACTGCATTTCCCTCACAGTCTGCTCCTGGGTGGTTTCGCGGGCACCATTTGCAGAAATAGCGGCGATTCTTCTGAGTCCCAGCATTCTGCTGATTGCCACGATACTGCCCCTGGTTACCTCCTCCATTTTTAGGCTTGAACCTCTTATTGCCCTTGGCAAAGTTGTTGTTGTTTCCTCCTACCTCCTCAAGCTTGCGTTTCTTGCGATTCTCTTCCTGGGTGACACAAACTCGGTAGATGTTAGCAGCTCTGTCGTAAGCTTCGTGAAGCGAAGAGTAGGTCCTGCTCAGCAGAGACTCTTGTAGCCTTTCGTGCAATCCACCGATGAATGGGGAAACTCTGGAGTCTTCATTCGGCACCATGTTACCTACGAATCGTGTCAGCTCAGTAAATTTCCGGAAATACTCAGTTACTGAGTCATTTCCTTGCCGCAGGTTCTGAAATTCCCATTCCTTGCTCCTCTTCACGTGATGAGGATATAAACGAGCTCTGAGGGTGGTTTGGAGAGCCTCCCAGTTGAAGTTGGGTTCGGCTAGAAGAGTTTCTCGTACATTTCTCCACCAGAGATTCGCTTCACTTTTTAAGAAGAAGACTGCGCAGTTGACTTTCCGATCATGGGGACATTCTATCACCTCAAGAATTTTATCCATTTCCATGATCCATTCTTCTAACTCGACAGGGTCCTCTTTTCCAGTAAATTCCATTGGTTTCATTTCGGCTACTTTCTTGGCCCAGTTAGTTCCTGCCTGTCCTCCGTTATTCATCATCTGAGTTATTTGCGCGAAAAATTGCTCCATAGGGATGTTATCGGCCATCTATCCTGATCAAACTTTCCTATAGTGGTAATGGAATGGTCTATTAGTCACATCCTACGGTATCCTTGGTTAGGGTCGAGGGAACTTCAATAATCATATTTTGCAATTAATATATCTAATATTATCACATAAACTAACACGCAAGAAATAACAATTTTGCAATAAAAACACATAAGGCTCATATCTGCATAACTCAGCTAATCAAGAAAGAACATCTTTTGCAAGTTAGATTCTATCTTCTTCTCATAAAAATCAGCAAAAAGATGCATCTCAAATAAATCAGAACACATAAAATTGAAACTCAGGATGCAGGTGGGTGGGAGAAATCAAGACCTAGACTACCCGTAACCCCCACGGCTTATCCAATTTTAATTATCTTTCCCTATGTCCAATTTTAGTTGCCCTACAGGTTTTAAATTCCCTTTTATGGATTGCCTGCTCTGATACCACCTGCAACGGCCCGTGGATTCCCAAGCCTTCCGTTCCGGACCGGAAAGCCCAGGAGGGCACTGCTAAAAGTAATGGCGGGAATCAAGCATAACATTCCAAAAGTATTAATTTATTACACAACACTAAACGTCATGAAAGTCTCTAATTATTACATAAGTGATTCCAAAAGCTATACATCATCCTGGCTCGCGAACTAAACACTACACGTGAGTCCCGTACCCAGCTTCGCCATAGCCTCCTGCATCTAAGCCTGCGGTGGGAAGGAAACAGGAACCGCAGTTTCAAAGTCAGTACGAAATACTGAGTAAGTAACACCCAAACATGTAAAACAGATGATGAAGCTTGAATTTACTGTTTGCAATAATAAAACAGGAGGAATAAAACTTGTAAAGGATGAATTCAATAAATAGAGTAGGAACACTTATAAAATTCTTCTTATCTTAATATTTCTTCCAAACGGGGATTATATTCCTCAATCTCTTCTTCTTTTCTTTCAAAAGCTCATACCAAAACTGTATTATTAGCTTTGTTGATACGGGGAAGGTACTACTAATCTATCACTAGCAGCCATGACCTTAACTGCCGGCAGCCCCCTAAGACTTCTTGCGGCCAGAGAGGTGAGTACATGGAGCGATCCGGCAGGTTGCGACCGGGTTAAAATAAAATCTGATCACGGGCCGAGTGACCGAAGTCAACACGACAATAATAAGCTTCTCCCGCACAACTCGTTCCACTTTACATTAATTACGAATTATTAATATTAATCATGTGACAACATCAAGTAAAATAACTTCTTGAAATAAAAGGAAACTTCAACTAAAACAAGTAAATGAATAACCAAATAAAAATGCATTTTGAGACAAGAAATAAAAGTCATATTAAGACACGAAGGAAGCTAGGCTCAACGCTTGGCATGTTACTTACCTTACTTCCGTAGCACTAGCACGTCTAAAAGCCGCTCGGCCTACAAACTGTCACCTACAACCCGTAACTTTTATGTCAACAAATAATCCAACAAAAATACTACACGTCTTAAATATTCTCTTTTATTTCTACCCAACCCCGCTAGCTAACTTTCCTAACGTTTTGTTTCGTTATAATCTTCAATAACAAAATTATATAAAAACCACGTGTTTATATTTAAACGACTATTATTATTATTATTATTATTATTATTATTATTATTATTATTATTATTATTATTATTATTATTATTATTATTATTATTATTATTATTAGCTAAAGGTGGTTAACTAATTATTTTGTAAAATACTTGATATAGTAGTGAAAACAAAACTAGTTTATTTTTATGAAAAAGACATATTATTACTTCTATAATCATTTAAAAAATATTTAAAACTATTTAATTTAAAGAGAAATTTTTCCTAAATACTAATCACAACAAAACAATGTTTAAAACCTAGCAAAATATCTAGTTTTCAAGTATTAATCATCCAAGTTATTAACTAAGTGATTTAACAATATTTATTTAACGTTTTAACTAAAAAGTATTTCTTGTTTAATTTTTAACGAACAAACCGTTTGCTTATTTTTAATACCCGATTTACTTTTCCGATACGGGGATGAAAACTAATATTTTTAGAAATTATTTATATTCCGGAATTATCATATTTATTTTTAGCGAAAAGTGACAAGTTTAAGTAAAAGTCACATAAACCCCTATTTATATTAAAAGTCTACAAATACCCCCAACTAGTCACCAAAACAGTTAGATTAAAGTACTCTAGCCACCTCCTAGTTTCTGAAAGTACAAAAAGAATCCCCCTATTTCATGTTTTAACAGTTTACATAAACTACACTTTTACCCCCTTAAACAACAACTTCAATTTCTTCAATCCAACTATGATTTAAGCTATCAAGTTTCAATTTTGACAACATATAACGACTAATCAGAAGGTATAGAACGTACATAGGCCAAAAATGGCCGGAAACAGTCGATAAATGGGTCCGGTCGGAGCTCGACGTCGGAGTCGCCGGAGTTGGACTTGGTGGTCGGCTCTAATGGCTTTCCCAGCCTAGTTTGAGTCTCCTAGTGAGTTGGTCGGGGTCCAGAGGGTCGTCTGGAAGCAACGAGAGGGACTGGGTGCTGCTGCGGTGCTTGGGTAGTGTTCGGCCGAAGCTTTGGCCGACAACAATGGAGGTCGAGGATGGCAGAAGTGGGTTTCTTCCACGCTGTTGCTGCTGCTGCCTCTGATGCAGGTCAGGGACGTGCCGAGACCGTTCAGAGATGGTCAGAGAAGCCGTCGGAGATGAGAGAGAAAGTGGGTTTGCTTGGTGGTCGTCCGACGGCGGCAATGGCGACTGTAGTGGTGGTCGCTGCTACTGCCACTTCTCTGTTTGTGATGAGATCTGAGAACAGAGAGGGAGGGGGAGAGAAATGGGTTGAGAGAGATGGTGGGTCTTCTTGGTCACTTCCAATCGGGTGGCTTGGCGGCCTTGGTGGCTGCGGTGGTGGGTTTGCTGCTACCACCCTGCTGCTGCTACTAACTTCAAGAAACAGAGGGTTTGTGGGCGAGAGATGGGGCAGGGAGTGAGATTGGTGGGTTTGCTCTTGTTTTGCCGAGGGTGTGATGGTATTGAAGATGACGATGGTGATGAGGGAGGTGGTGGTTGCGAGGGTGGCTGCGTGAGTGAGGAGGGAGGTTGGGGAGTGGCTTATATAGATGAGCTTACTTGGGCACCAAGTAGAGGTGATGGTGACAGGGGCGGTGATGGTGAGTTCCCGAAGGTGGTGAGGCGGTGGAGAATCGTATGGAGGAAGAATGGAGGAAGAAAGCAAGCTACTAGAAAAACATTTCAATTAACTAAGAATTGTTAGAAATAATTGGGTGTGGGTGGAGTACTATGTGGTTGGGTGATTGGGTGTGGCAAGCCTAGCAATTCTCGCGGTGGTTGGACACGCGCTATAACTTTAAACTAGCTAAAATTTGTGAAATGACTACGAATTAATTATTGACTATTACTCTAATATTATTCTAAAACTTTCTACAAACTAAACTCAAAGATTTATTCAAATATTATTTTGCCATTAAATTGTTATTATGCGTTTATAATGACCGTTTTACCCCTGCTAGTTAAACGGGATATTACATGGAAGAGTTATTTTGCTATGATATTACCGTTAATAATTATATCTGCTACAGTCTTTACAACTAGTTCTTTTGCATGTATTGTATACAAGGGTGAAATGTTCAATATTTTTATTGTGTTGAAAGTAATATTCAATATATTAAATTTTTCTAATAAAGTAATAATAATGATAGTTCTTTTCTAATTAGATCAGAGTTTATGACTAATGTTTTTTGGTGGATTTTATTTTGCCATGACCTTCGAGAGAATTATATAAACAATGTTCCACAAACTTATCGATCTGTAATCACCTGTCGTGGTCGGGTCTTTAATGATATGCATTGGAAGAAGTAGAACTTTTTATGAACGACAGAACAAAAATGAGGTTTATATCTCAGAAATATTCAACCTCAAAATCAATCCCTCTTAACAAAAAACGACTTTCAGGGTTCTTTAGAAAATGAATTCTCTTTTGTAACGATTCCTCGGTAGGCGCTACTTTAACAATGGAGACTTCTCTACACCCAAAACACCGCCGCCTTCCTCTTGGGGTGGCAGACTATTTCTTAGTGGCGCAGTCTAGCTGAACAATTTTGAGATGTTAAAATGGTGAACCTACGCCTACAAAATTCAAATTTGCATTTGATAGTGACTAAAATCCATAAACTGGCGAGAGAATTTTCAAGCCGAAAAAATAGCAATCCATTCCTTGGCAGTTTCCTTCTTCCGAAGGAGATTGTCCACGATCTTTTTTCCGAAAATTCATCCTTATCCCTTTAGATTCAATTAATCTGGTCAATTTTTCAGGAAATCCGTCAGTTCCTGACGGTTTCCACCAGTTATATTGTTCCTAAATTTTTGCGATCCTTTTTTAATAAACTTCAATTCCCAGAATTCTAACTTTCTACCATACCTTTTCTCTACCATGGCGAACACACACACTGTGGACATCGCAAACCTTGACCTCACCCATCTCCTAGACCATCTTCAACTCACTGAACAAGAGAAATCCGCGACCAAACTGTCAGTGGAAGCAAGGGAAGAATCTAAAAAGGTTTTCAACAAGAGTATCTTCGGAAAGATCTTCTCTGCAAAACCAGTAAATTTGGGAATTCTTCAAATGCAGATGGCAAAAGCATGGAAGGATCCTCCAGGAATGATGGTGATTCCTAAAGGCGACTACATCTACCAATTCTCGTTTGATTCAGAGGAATCAGTTGAGATGGTGTATAATTCCCAGCCTTGGTTTCTTTTTGGAGACCTTATTGTGATGAGAAAATGGGACTTTTGGATGGAGGACATCTCGGATCTTGACTTCTCCGAGACATCACTCAAAGTGCACATCTGGGGTTTACCAACAACAAGCCAAACTGAACTGATTGGGAAGGAAATAGGGCACAGTCTTGGGACGGTTGAAGACATCTGCGTTCAAACGAAGGGGATATTGGCCGGCAAAACAATTAAGATCCAACTTGGTATAGACGTCAAAGACCCACTGCCCCGAACTAAGAAAGTAACAATTGACAAGGGGAAGGACGTCCAAGTGTGGATTCGATACGAAAGGCTGCCAAACGTCTGCTCTTACTGCGGAAGGATGGGGCATGAAGTGAAGTACTGCTCTATTGGTCGAGCAAAGAATCCTAAGACAGAAAACTTGCCTCTGCTATACGGACAATGGCTCACTAACAAAGCAATGATCAATTATGTCCTTGGTTTAACAACCGATTTGGCACATGCTTTTGGGCCGTCTGCTGCTTCCTCTTCATCTTCGAAAAATCAGGACATCAACCAGGTGGATGGGTCCAAGTATACGGGGGGTTCCTTCGAAGATGACGATGAAGATTTGGGTATGTCTATCGAAGAGAAGGAGTTCCATGAGCGCCAACAGAGGAAGCAATCCAGGAGGGAGATGATGCACGAGCTTAATGATGTTGATAGGGGTGAAGATGATGATTGCGACTTCATGGAGGAAAATAGGATGACTCGCAAAAATTACGGGTTTCAATACACAAGAGAAGAATCAGTGGCTACTTCTCCAGGGCAATCTTCGGGTCTGAAAAGAAAGCAAACTGACGGAATGGAGGCGAATACAGACATGGAGGATGCTGTCAAAGGGAAATCAGTGGCCATACAGGGAGGCATTCAAGAACTGGGTTCTTTTAATGAAGCAAAAAATAAGAAATCGGAGGAAAATATAATCTCTTCGGAAGCATCAATGGGTAATCGAGACGTTTCTCTTACCCCTGATTCGGCAGAGACCGGTGAAAACCGGTCCTGCCGGTAACAATGAGACTCATAAGTTGGAATGTACAAGGACTGGGGAAACCTTGTACATTCCAGTCTCTAACTTCCCTCTGTAGAAGAAGATGCCCAGACGTACTGTTCTTAATAGAGACAAAGCAAACTTCTTCACAGTCGAATCATAGCAAGTTTAAATTGGGTTTCAACTATGGTATCTCGGTGCCTAGAGAAGGACTTTCGGGTGGGCTCTCACTGTACTGGAAGAAGGATGTCGATGTAAGAGTCCTAAAAATTCATAAGTTTTATGTTCATACGTTTGTTCGTCCGCCTGATGCAGTGGACAACGGCTTTTATGCAACTTTCTTTTATGGGGATCCTTTTACCCCAAATCGCAAACATTCATGGGAACTCCTTAGACGCTTAAATCCAGGTTCCTCTAATCCATGGGCTGTAGTAGGAGATTTCAATGAGATTTCTTCTCAAAAGGAGAAAAAAGGACGAAGGTTGAGAAGCTGGCGACAGATTCAAGACTTTAAAGCAGCCTTAGCGGATTGTGAATTGAGAGATATGGGATTTAAGGGTTATGAATATACCTGGAATAACAGACGTCAGGGGCCTGCTTTTGTAGCCGAAAGATTAGACAGAGTGGTGCTCAATCAACGGATGGAATCCAGATATTGCAACATCAAAGTCGAACACTTCATGACTTACGGGTCGGATCACATACCAATAATAGTGGATCTCAGCAACATACAGCAGCCTCCTCTAGGCCCTAGGCGGTTTCACTTCGCTGCGGAGTGGGCAAAGTCCCCGGATTGCAGAGACATAGTCCAACAGGTATGGAACGCTTCTCCTACATCTAATGTGATTTATTTACATAACTTACATCATAAAATTGCTACTGTTACAGAACACATTAGAAACTGGGGTACAAAAAAGCATAAAACTGATTCTAGATTGCGTCATGAGTTGCATCAGAGGCTTCAATTTCTTCATACTCTTGCTCCTAATGCTCATAACCTGCATCAAATTCAGAAAACTTTAACTGACTTAAATGTTTTGAACTCTAATGAAGAGTTAAAGTGGCGTCAACAATCTAGAGCCATTTGGCTTAAAGAAGGGGATAAGAATACGGCTTTTTTCCACAAAATTGCTACTAATAGGAAAAGAAAAAACCATATCTCTTATATCTTAAAAGAAGACAATTCTGTTGTTGATGATCCTAGAGATATAGGCTTGGCTTTCAACGAGTATTTTCACAACCTTTTCCAATCTGATAATAATGTGCATGGTCATGTTACTGATTCTATTCCGTGTAAAATTTCTCCTTCCATGTTTGCGGACTTAGAGTCCCCCTTTACAAAAGATGATATTCTAGCTTCTTTAAAAGAGATGCATCCTCTTAAGGCTCCTGGGCCAGACGGTTTGCCTGCTTTGTTTTACAAAACTTATTGGGATGTGATAGGTGATGATGTTCTTAATTGCTGTCTCAATTTCCTTAATAACGGGACTGATATTTCTACTTTGAATGAATCTTGTATTGTACTAATTCCTAAGAAAAGGGATGCTAAAAAGGTTACTGACTTCAGACCCATAAGTCTTTGTAATGTTATTTACAAAATTATTTCTAAAACCATAGCAAACAGATTGAGGAATTTTTTACCTTTTATTATTGACGATTCTCAGTCTGCTTTTATTAAAAATCGTCTTATTACTGATAATGCTATAATTGCTATGGAAACACTTCACACAATGCACAATCAAAAAAGCAAAACCGGTCCTTTTTCTCTGAAATTAGATATGGCAAAAGCCTATGATAGAATAGAGTGGGGTTTCCTTTCGACGGTTCTTACAAAACTTGGCTTTCCTCCCTCTTTAATTCATAAGATTATGCTTTGTGTGACAACTGTTAGTTTTTCTGTCTTGATTAATGGTCAAAAAACGCCTAATTTCTATCCTAGTCGAGGTTTAAGGCAAGGTGACCCCCTTAGTCCGTATTTATTTGTTATTTGTACTGAGGGCCTTTCTAGTCTTATCAATACTGCTAGGACTAATAGACATCTTTTTGGGGTTAAGGCTAGCAGGTATAGTCCTTCTATTTCACATTTGCTTTTTGCGGATGATTGTTTACTTTTTGAAAAAGCTATCTTACCCAATGCTATTACCTTACATTCCATTCTTAGTGCCTATTGCAGTGCTTCGGGACAATTGATCAATAAGGATAAGTCTTCACTAGTTTTCAGCCCTAAAGTTCCCACCAACATTAAGACTAGTATCTCTAACATTTTTCAGATTCCCATCTCTACTGGCCACGAGAAGTATTTGGGTTTTCCCGTCATTTTAGGTAGAAACACCACCAACTTCTACTCAAACCTTAAGCAACGAGTTATGGACAAAACCCTTGATTGGAAAAGCAAAATTCTCTCTTTTGGGGGCAAAGAAGTCCTTATTAAGTCTATAGCTCAAGCCATTCCTACCTATATCATGTCCATGTACTTACTACCCATTTCTATTTGTGAAGACATCCAAAATATTCTTTCTAGGTTTTGGTGGTCTAGTAATACGGATACGAAAGGTATAGTGTGGAGAAGTTGGAATAAAATGTGTGTTTCCAAAAAAGATGGTGGCATGGGGTTTAGAAATTTCCACGCTTTTAACCTATCTCTCTTAGCCAAACAAGTATGGCGCTTATGGAAAAATCCGGATTCGTTAGTTGCAAGAGTAATGAAAGGGAAGTACTATCACTTGTCTAACCCTTTAGCATCCTATCCTTCTACTCACTCGTCTTGTATTTGGAAAGGGCTTGTTTATGCGCGGGACATTGTTTGGAGAGGTTTTAGACACGGTATAGGTAATGGTAGCAACACTTTCATCTACCATAACAGGTGGATTCCTATTGGGCTTGGTAGATCTTCACTAGCTCCCCACAATTTACCGGATAATGCCTTAGTGAAGGATCTCTTTGACATTACAGGGAATTGGAATACAGCGCTTATACACCAAAAATTCCCTTTAGATGAAGCAGAAGCAATTCTTAATATCCCTAGAACCAACATCCATGGTAAAGACTCCTTAGTTTGGACGCAAACAAAAGACGGTTTATATACTGTTAAATCTGGATACCATGTTGCTTTTTCCATCACAAATGAAAAAATTATTTCTAACATTGTTGGTTCTAGTACCTGTCATGATCAAAATCGCATCATTTGGGATTTGCAGGTTTCAAATAAACTAAAAATTTTTATGTGGAGAATTATCAATAACCTTCTTCCTACAAAAACAAATTTGAACAGAAAAGGGGTGGTCTTACCTGTTTCGTGCACTTTTTGTTCGAATGATTATGAAAACTCTCTGCATCTTTTCATCAATTGCTCCTGGGTAAAGAAAATTTGGGCTTCTACTCATCTGCCCTTCAAAATTAAACCCAGAAATTTGCCTTTCCATCTGTGTATTAAAGATTTGCTGCAGGTTTTGGAGAAGAAAGACAGATCGCTCTTCGTCTTCATCCTTTGGGAAATATGGTGCTCTCGAAATAAAAAAATTTTCGAGTCAGTTCATATTAACCATGGATCTGTTATCAACATTAGTAAAGCTAAAAACAATGAATTTTTTGAATCAACTTACACTTGGGTAGATGCTTCATGCGCAGGATCAGATTCTTCAAACCATAGATGGAATCCACCGGAATTGGGCCGCCTCAAAGCCAACTTTGATGCTGCATGTTGTGCTTCATCTAAAACAGCTACAGGAGCGATGGTTATCAGAAATGCAAGGGGAGATTTTGTTCGAGCTTGCTGCTATCCAATTCCTTTCAATCCAGATTCGACCATATTGGAAGCAGAATCATTGCGAACAGGTCTCACACTCATCCTCCAATTTGGATTCACAGCGATGCAAGTGGAGATTGACTCGAAAGATTTGCAATCAAAATTGAATTCAAAATTGAAGCAGAAGAAGATGAGAAGCTTTGCGGATAAGAACGCCTCGGAGGGATCAGAAATGAACGGCCTCCTCGAGGAGGTCGCTAGTCAGCTGTACTCTTTTAATGCTACTTCAGTTAATTGGATTCCTCGAAAAGCGAACCAGTTAGCAGATAAATTATGTTTGTATGGATCCGGTACACCGAATGTATTGACTTGGTGTATTGTGTGTCCTAGTTTCCTATGTAATGAATACTTGGCGGATAAAAATCTGCCCTAAGTTTATAAATATTCCTATTTCAAAAAAAAAAAAAAATTACACACAAGCGAGGGGGGTATTATCCTCTGTTTGCGTAGTTTGGCACCATAAGAGCCTCCTTAGGGCATCTCCAACACATGGTATTTTTTCCCTCCCCTCACCTCCTACTCTCTTTCCCCCTCCCCTCACGGTCCCATCATCCCCCCCAAACAACTACTCATCTCCAACCCATTCCTTCCCCCCTACCCAACAAAAACAATTTTTAATTTATATTTAATAATTTAAAAATAAATTATTAATACTAAGGACAATAGTTATGCACAATAAGTGGCGATATTTGCTTGTGATTCAATAATTTTGACGCTTTTTTAATCGTGTTTCTAAATTTAATAATTATAGTTGATAGCTGCATAAAAGATAAGATTTATTAATTTTTGAACAAAATAAGATAACGATAATTTTTTGTAAATATACATTTCAACAATCGTGAGTAAATTATTATTTTTATCAATAATAAAAATTAAATAAAATTTTTTAATCATGACAAATATATATGATATAATCATAAGAAATTACTAAGTGTAATTAATATTTTCAAATATTAAATTAATTTTTACTTCATGTAGAGGGAGGGGGAGGGAATGTCCCCCCCCCCCCATAGGGTTAGACATGGACGGTATAAAAATACGATTTTCCCCCTCCCCCTCCCCCATAGGGTTGGAAATGTCCTTAGGTTAATGATGAAATCCAAAAAAAAAGTAATATTACATGCCCATTGTCCAATTTTATTTCCAAAATGAATTCTCCTATTTTTTTTAAAAAACACATGCGCATATGTCCGTAGTCAAAAATCAAACATTTGCGTAGTTGGCACCACCATTACCCAACTAACAAAATTACACCACTCACCACTCACCACTCACCACTCACCACATTCATGTCTACAATAAAAGCAACCCTAAAATGCTTGCCCAACATTCCTATATTTTTCCTTTTCTTCTTCTAATTTTATACACAAATATATGCATCAAATGAAACATTTGAATTCATTTCTATCAGCTCATCTCTCCCCAATATCTCCTCCTTTGTTTGGTTTTGTTCCTATCTCATAAGAGAAACAGATCTTTTTGGGCAAAAGTAATTAAAATGCATATATAAATTCCTGAATTTTCTGGTACAAGTAGCATGGAAACTTTAAATCTCCAAAAGGAAATGGAGAAAGTATGAACAAGCTAAATGAACCTTGAAATGCTTTAGTTTACCGATGAAATCCTAAGAGGTGGCAAAAATCTTCATATCAACCATTTCTTCAACCGGATGTTTGGAAAACTGAATACATATCCAAATCAAACAAAAATAAAAAACTAAACAAAACCTAGTCTCTAAGCTAGTACAATCTAAATCACAGAATAATTAGAGAAGAAGGGGAAGAACTAGAACAGAGGATGAATAGATCGACGACAAACCCAGTTCCCCTTCAAAATCAGAAAAATAGAGAAAGAACACCTCCACGACAAACCCAGGTCTCCATGACTACCAATTCAGCCATCATCTCCTCAATTCCCGACCGAAACCAAACCACTGTCCACAACACCAGCTCAACAACCGCCTCTCTGCTTCGATTAACCACCATCACCGCCTCCACCTATGACAACGAAACATTCTCGGCCCTTAACCACAACCAGAACCCCAATCAAGTCCGAAGAACCTCGATTTCTTGATTGATATTCTCTTCATCGCGGACCTCGTCCTCAATTTTTTTTCTTGGTCGATTCTTCGAGTTCTCGATTGCTCCATTTGGGTGTAGTGGCTTTAGAGCCGCCGTAGTCTTGAAACCACAAACCTACGGTGCTGGGTTTTCGTCGAGAAGAACAGAGAGGGGGAATCGAGTCAGGAGGACGAAGGAGGGGATCAGAGGCGTGATGGTGGCGGTCGCTGCCGGCTGGGTTTGGTGGTCCGACGGTTTTGGTGGCTAGGGTTTTTTCAGATCTGGAGAGATGAGGATGAAGAGAGAGAGAGAGAGCAGGTTGAGAAGAAATGAAGAGTTGTAGAGGAGAAATGATATTTATATGCGTAATTTTACACCAACATTTAGGGTAGTTTCGTCATTCGACCACATCTGTTGGCTCCGTTAGTTAGGAGGGGCCTAAATTGTATATTCCCGAACAGTAGAGTTGTTTTTATATATAACCCATCTACCGAGGGTGGATTTTCTCTTTTACCCTCCTTGGTTAATGATGAAATCCAAAAAAGTGACATTAGAGGCCCATTGCCCAATTCTATTTCCAAAATGAATTCTCTTACATATTAAAAAAACACGTGCGCATGTGTCGGTAGTCAAAACTCAAACAAAATAGGAAGAATTTTTTAAAAAAAAAAAGGAAAAATAAGTTTTCAAAGTCTTCCAAGTTTGCAAAAAACAAAAATCAAAGTCTTCCCTCAACAAGAATACAAGCCCTATCAATACAAAAGTCTCTCTCTCTAGAATTTTTCTCTCTGAAATTCTCTTGTAGATGTGAGTTTTTTCTAGGTTTCGATACCTGTTATCTTCTGTTTATTTGGAGTAAATGAATCTTTGAGTATTCTTGTTTTTTCTTTAAGATTACAATATTGTTTTTGTTTCTATTTTCGATCGCTGCTTTTTGGGTTTGGTTGCGCTTTCTCAAAACGCAGAGATGGAACAACAGGAGGAGCTTGATGGTGTTGTTCCATCTCGATGAAGATCTGGAGATGGCGAACTCGGTTTCTCAACAGGTGTCGGTGGGAAAGCTTCTTTCCCAGAAGAAGTTCTCGGCAGCAACGGTGGCCAAAATTGCAAAGGGCATTTGGAATCTAAAAGGCGATCTACAGGTGAAGGCGTTGGATCATAACAAATTTATTCTCCGGTTCAAGTTCAAAGAGGATTGTTCAAGAATTTTGGATGGGGTTCCATGGAACATAGCGAATGATTTGTTGATTTTGAAAAAATGGCCGGCGAGAATGGCTCTAAAAGAGATCGATTTTTCAAAAGCACCCTTTTGGATCCAGATATCAGGTTTGCCTCCGGCGTATAAAATAGAGGCGAATGCGAGAAAGATTGGAAGTTATGCCGGAACACTGATTGATATTGATGAAGATTCAGTGGGAGAAAAGCAAAAATACTCTCATTTGTAGCTGCAAGTGATGGTGGATGTTCGGAAACCACTAGTTCAAGCTTTTTATTATAACAAAGGGAAACGCAGAATCAGACATGGGTTTTCTTATGAACATATCGGCGATTATTGTTATGATTTCCGGAGGTTGGGGCATAGAACTGCACTTATTTTCCACCGGAGAAGAAGGGGTGTCAAAATTATGGGATGTTTCTGCGGTGTACACCCAAGAAAGGTGGAGGGCCTAAGACGGCATGGTTAACGCCGGAAGCTGAGAAATCACTTAGAATGTGGGGTTCGCCAGAAACAGGGAATGAAGACGAGATTCCGGCGATCGGCGAAGGGGCAGAGGATGGGACAGAAGAACACGTGGCAGTATCAGGGAAAGATACGTTTGTTGGAATTGTGCCCTAGAGGCAATGAAATAATTGTGGCATTTATGGATTTACGATTCATTATGTTATCGATATAGAGATATTTTAATATGAATGAAGTCCTTAGAATATAAGTGTTATAATCCCTAGTCGATTATAATGATTAATAGGGCAATCATCTATAGACTAGTATGGGGTTGGATTGATATGGAGATATCATGATCCAACACATGGGTATGCATTAGGAGTAATGAAATACTGGATTGACCCATCTCCGAGAAGGCTACATACATGTTATGTAAAGTCACAAGCGCTTCTCGCGGTGCAACGGTATTGTCATCCTTAGACTTGAAGTCACTAGATTGTCTAGTTGTGGATTATTGTGATCTTGGTAGCGTCAAACGCTACACCATAACTTGGTAGCTATAAAGGCGTGTACTGGATACAATAAGAAGCAAGCTTAGAGATCTTAGTGGACGTAGATAGAATTTGACCCTCCCACATAACGGGAGAAAATATCCTAGGCCACTCGAGGGATAGTGCTTATAAAATGTCTGGCCAGACTCAAATAAATCAATATAGGATATTGATGTTATTTGCACAAATAAGGCTATTCCAAGGATCGAGAAACTATGGATTGGATATACGAGTGTGACTTGTATGTCTCGTGTCCAATCCGGATATTGGGACAAAGGGATGAGACAATTACTTGCACAAGGTTTGTCATGATGACTATTCTATTTGTTGGCTAGAATGGATGTCTTGCTAGAGGCCGCTCCATATTAGTAAATAGTTACTACCAACTAAATAGAACCTATGAGGTCACACGCCATATAGATGTGAACTAGACTTGGGAAATAATTAATTAATATGATTAATTTATTACAAGGATCAAATCGCAACAACTTGCTAACTTAGTAGGACTAATATGCAAGTTGGACTAATCCATGTATAGACATGATTAGGATTTGCCAAGGTGGCCTAATTCATGTAGAGACATGATTAATTTGCAAATATAACTAATCCATGTGTTGACATGATAAGGACTATTTTGCAAAAAGGGACTAATCCGAACTTGAGTAGGATTAGGAGGGGTTCTTTATGTAGTAGGACAAGGAGTTGTTGGACTATATAAAGAACACTCCTAGCTTATTTTTCTCTCTACACAACACACATTTATATGATAGAGAAGTAGAGAATAAAGCAAGGAGATAGAGCATGTCCCAAGCAAGGGCCGAACCCCCTTGGGACCGCCCCCTACCCGTCGGCCTAAAAGGGGAGCCGCCCCACCTTGGTGCTCCATTGTTGCATGATTTCTTCTTCCTCTTCCATTCTTCCTAGCTAGCACAAGGATTTGGAGGATCTAGATCTCACCTCTAGGCGTGGATCAACTATAGAGAACGTGACACTATTCGCGTTTGAAGTCATCAAAGGAGAAACCCTAAGGTGTGTTATTGATTTCTTCCTTTACCATCGTTATGCCTCTTGTCCTGTGATCCTTGGAGGGTATTGCATGGATAAAATTTGTTTTTCCGCTGCGTATCCATGATCAAAACCCTACAACGTTGGTGCTGAGCTGTAATGAGGAAGTTTCGTTGAAAGGAGATCTTGCAGGTACGATAGGATCCGCAGAGAATATTGGGCAGGATCAACGAAAAGGTGTGATTCGTACTCGTTTGTTTACAATGAAATCACAGCTGTTGACAAGGAACAATCTGAGACAGCTGGAAGAGATAGGATAGTAGACCTGGTGGATAAGGACAAAGAGTTTGTCCCAGAAACACAGCTGGAAGAGGTATTGGGTGCAAATTCGAATAAAGGAAAGGGCATAGTAGTGGAAAATTTGACTCTTTCGGAGGATGTTGAAGTAAGTAGAGGAAAACAGGCCATTGACACAATGGAGGCCCATTTGGGATGTACGAAAGGGTTTATGGGTTTTCCTCAGCAGACACCCAATGGACTCAGATAAAGGCCCAAGGAAAAATTTGAAGAAAAGACGGACCAGACGTCTAGCTGATAACCAGAAAAGGGACAGAAAAGGAAATTCAGTTCATTAATGAGGGGCAAGGTCATCATTTGACTCCTTCTATTCATAATGTTGAAAAAGGAAATCCAATTACAGATGTGGCTCTTTCTAGGGTTTTTCATCAACTTGTTAATTTGAAGAGGAAAGGTGTTCGAGAATAGGAGGATTCTCAGGTGGCTAAACGGTTTTGTTCAATCAAGAGAGGGTACGAGGATGGGACGGGAAGCAGGATGCAAGACATGTGCAGCAATAGCGAGGATGAGCAATATATCAAATCGGTGTGCAAATCGCAATCGGCTCAAGTTCAACAGGCGATTCAGATTCGTTTGGAACAGAAAATTGAACATACGGTGAGTTTAATTTCCCAATCCTCATCTGATGATATTGTCTTTGCTCAATATATGGAGGAGTTTGAAAAAGTGATGGGAATTCAAAATCCTAGAATTGAGGAAATTTCTGAAGAACAGGTTGTGGTGGCTGACCTTAAACAGCCACAAGATCAATGTTAAGCTTGTGCTGGAACTGTTAGGGATTAGGACGAAGCCTGACAGTCCATAGATTAAGAGGTCTCGTGAGAGACTATCGTCCAAGTTTAGTCTTTTTATCAGAAACAAAAAATAAATCCCAAAAAATAGATGGAATTAGAAGACAGCTCCATTTTGATAATGCAGATTATGTGGAGTCGATTGGTATTGGAGGAGGCCTTGCTCTTTGGCGGACAAGTGAAATTGATGTTACTGTGCAATGGAAATCTCAAAATTTACTCCAAGTGTTGGTGGAAGGTGCTAATTTATGTCCTCAAATCTGGTTTCTCATTTATGCTCCTCTCAAAGCTGCAGCCAGAAGGCAGTTTTGGAAAGAGATTTCCCAGATAGCAACACATATTTATATTCCTTGGTTAACTGTGGGAGACTGCAATGATTTTCTAATCAGGGAGGATAAACAAGGAGGAAGCTCAATGCCTTCTTGGAGGTGTGATTGTTTGCAGGGTTGATGGAACTTGAATCTCAAGGGCTAAATTATAGCTGGTCCAACAATAGACATCAAGGAAATATAAGAGAATTAATTGACAGGTTGTTCTTCAGCTGTTCATGGGGTCTGCAACATCTAAGAGCTAAACTTACAAGGGAATATTTTATGGGCTTTGATCATTCTCCCTTAGTCTTGGATACTGATTTTAAGAAAGTGGGGTGCAGAAAAGGGTTTGTTTTTAGTGAGAGATGGCTGGATCATTCTTCCTGCTCCACTATTATTGAAAAGTTATGGAAGGAGAAGGGCTCTAAAAATAGTTTTTCAAACTTTACTGCTAAGCTTGTTAATTGTAGAAAAGGTTTGATTAATTGGAGCAAAAATGAGTTTGGAAACTCAGCACTTCAAGTTAAGAAGCTGGAGTATGAGTTATTAGAGATTCAAACTCTGCCTTGGAGCATAGCAAATGAGGAGAGACAAGCTGATGCAGGACCTGCAAATGAAACGAAAAAAACACACTCCAAAATAACAAAACCAACCTCTCAACATAGGAGGAATTCTCAGCTTTTATTCATAAAATTCAGAAGTGATTACAAAATGAAAGAGCCTAGCTTTAAATAGGGAAAAGCATAGACTAAATAAGGAAAATCATTAAAGAAAATGGACCTAATTAACTCACTCATTAAGGAAATAAAAATCAATCAAGTACTAATTTGCCAATTTTCTGAGAATTTCAATTATTTCCTCCATCTGCTTATTTCTTCCTCCTTTCATACCAAAAATGAATATCTGGTTTCTTTTTTTTTTCCGATTTCCATCACAAGCCAGCATTAAAAAGGATTTAAGAGAAGCTTGGAACAGAGAGGAAAAGTATTGGAAGGAAAAATCAAGGATTCAGTACTTAAAGAATGGAGACAGAAATTCAAAATATTTCTTTCTCTCAGTTCTCCAGAGAAGAAATAGAAATTGTCTAAATAAATTGAAGGATGAAAATGACTTGTGGCATGAAGACAGAGATGTTATCAAGAAGATGGCTAGAGATCACTTTATTCACCTTTTTCAATCAGTTCAGAAAGAGCCTGATCTTCATTGTCTGAGAAATGTGCATGATTGTATCTCTCAAGAAGAAAATACTAGTTTGATTGCTATTCCCACTCCTGAAGATATTGAGCAAGTGATTTTCTCCATCAATCCTAACAAAGCACCTGGTTTTGATGGTAAGTCTTTCTATTCAAAACTTATAAAGTTAATGACAAACTTTTGGTGGGGTGGTAAACCCTTGGTGAAGAAACTGTGTTGGGTAGCTTGGTCAGACTTAACTTCTCCAAAACATGAAGGGGGATTGGCATTTAGAGATTTGAGAGCTTTTAATGTGGCTATGCTTGCAAAAAGTGTTTGGAGATTTTTTCAAAAGCCAAATTCTCTCTGTCCCAGAATCTTAAGGCTAAATATTTTCCTAATTCTTCAATTTTAGAGGCAAAAGTGGGAAATAATGCTTCTTGGACTTGGAGAAGTTTGAAGGCTCGTATTGAAGTAATAAAAAGTGGTGTTTGCTGGAGTGTAGGCAATGGCAGAGACATCAGAGTCTTTGAAGATATATGGATTCCTAAAAACAAGGTTTTCAAACTTCAGAAGACTTCTCAAAACTCAACTCTTAATAGAGTAAGTGATCTGTTGAACTTAGACACAAAGAGCTGGAAGGTTGATTTGATTTCTCAGTGTTTTACTCCTCATGAAAGAAATGCCATTTTAGCTATCTCCATTCCTTGGAAAGAGATCCCTGATCGGATTGTCTGGGATGCTAATAGAGATGGTATCTACTCTGTAAAAACTGGCACTGTTATTGCTAAGAAGATATTTGAAAGAGCTGCTTGTCAGAAAAAGAGAGGGTTTGTGGAGTATGATCATAACAAAGCTTCTTCTTCTACAAATTTTCATAAGGATTTTTGGAAAAGGAGTTGGAATCTTCAGCTCCCTCCAAAAATAAAAAAATTTCTGGTGGAGGTTATGTAAAGATGCTATTGCTACTCAATGGAATTTGAAGAAAAGGGGATGTGGTATCATCAGCAATTGTCAGATATGCAACTCAGGTTGTGAAGATTTATGGCATCTGTTTGTGGGATGTGCTTGGACCAGGCCAATTTGGCTACATGTTGTTGTACTTTTTGAAAATCAGGTGCAGGATCAGGGAAATTTCAAGAGTTGGCAACTATTAATGTGGGAAAATGACTCTATCCTACCCAGAAAGATTGGTTTTCTGGAAAAAAATTGTTTTAACATGTTGGTTGATCTGGAAGTCCAGAAATGATTTGATATTTAACAAGAAGGATGTTAGCCCAATCAAAGTGGTTTTGAATTTAGACAGTTAGCTAGCTTTTACATGTCTGAAACTGATGAGAGGAAAGGAAATTTCAAAAAGGACAACTTTGTTCAACAAGAGAAAGTTAAGACTTGGATAAGACCTCCTCTAGGTATGTTGAAATGTAATTTTGATGCTTGCTGGAACTCTAAGTCTTTTGCTTTAACTGCTAGTTGGGTAGTAAGAGATGACAAGGGAAGATTGCTGAATTGTGGTTGGAGACAAGATTTTGCTAGTTCAAGTTCATGTGCAGAAGCTATGACAATGAGGGAGGGCATTTTTCAAAATCTTGATAGAAGACATGTCATGATTTTTGAGGGGGACAATGTGCAAATCATCAATTGGTGGAAGCAGAACTCTCAATGTGACTGGGAAGTGGGGAGGATTCTGAATGATATAAAGCTGCTAGTGGGAGAAGAAGAATTGCAGATTGCTTGGGTGTGTAGACAGGCAAATTGTGTAGCGGATTTATTAGCAAATTTAGTTGTGAGTTTAGATAGTAATGAGAGGGATGTTTTCGATTCCGTCGTTTAATCGGGTAGTTGTATGAATTGGGTTAGTGTGTCTCTGTTTTGGGTGTGGAAGAAGATGAAGAAGAAGAACTGGGTTTGGTATTAAAGTGTTATGTTTAGGGGTTCATTTTAGAGTTTAATAAAACTGTTGGGGTCGTTGTTGTATTTACAGTAAACTATTTTGTTTTATTTAACTCTTATATATATATATATAACTACTATTTTCTCTATTAATACTATTTACAACTAATTAGTTTCAATAATATGAAAATAAATATAAGTTGTTATAGTATCATTTTGTAAGAAGAGTTTTACTAATAAAAATAGATGTTTTTGTTAATAAATAAAGTGGTTTTCTTAAGTAATTATATAATTTTACTTTTGTGTGTTTTAATTCAAGATCTTTTCTTATAAAAGTGGATATTAGTTTATAAATAAGTATTTACTCTTTTAATAAGTAAATATAACTTTTCTTTAATAGTATTATCTACTTTAAATATTGTACTCTTTTCTAAATACTAATTATAAATAGCTTTTTCCTAACTATAATATTTAATAGTTTAAATCCTACCTTTATTTGTCTTTGTTTTATTTATTTTCTTAATTTAAATAATTTTATAAATTAATATTCTTTTCTAATACTAGAGTTCCGAAATCGATTTTGGGGGTAAATTAAATTGGGAACATGTCGGGGAAATATTCTTTGCATTTGCATATAGGGCATAATTGCATTTGTTGTATGAGATTGGTCGTGTATTAATGTTAGGATTATTCGACTATTGTAGGGTTCGTAGACGATCAGTTCATTGAGAACCCGTACGACGAGTACTAGTTTTCGTGCTTGCTTGTGTGTGTGGAGCTTTCTTTAATCCAAGTAAGTTATATGCTCGATTCTTCTACCATCAAAATGAGTTTGCAAGATGTGTTATGTGCCAAATTTGTTACTGTTTTGATTATCGTACTATCCATTTGTGAAACTCTGAAAATCATGTCTACTTTGGCACAAAGTGTGAAACTGAAATCTCTCTCTTGAAAACATGAGTTGTGTTCATCTTAGAACTGATCAGCACTTTAATCCTTGCTTTCCTTATTGGTTTTGAAAACCTGGTTTGGATCGAGAATCATCTTCTTTCAAGAAATGCTCATAAGACACTAAGTAACGTAAAGTGAAAGATAACTTGTACGAGCTCTTCTTTAGTTCACTTCGGTGATTATATTGTTAAAGACCATACGTTCTGGTCAAGAGATTTTGGGAGCCAAACTCTGGCGTACCCTTGGTACCCATAGTCCTACACTACCATGAGGACTTGGGGGTTCCTACTTGTACTACTCTAGCGGAGTTGCTAACCTCTAGGGGGTGTCGACACTTGAGGTCTTGTAGGTCAGTATTGAGGCGGGAAGGCCATATTTAGAGGGGCCTTCACAACTGCCTGGTTGAAGTAGGGTTTGATAGACCCACGAGGTAACCTTGAGTTATTTATTTCCGAGGCAGGCGGGAACTCTGCATTCGCTCGTACAATTTTAATTTCTGGGGCTCATGGGGCAGTAGAGCTAGCTGCTCCCGTGGCACGTGGCCAGGTGGCCGCCAGAAAAGTTTTCAGAAGAGGACTTTAATAAGAAAGATTGAGTTGGAATGTCAAATCCAAGTTTATTTCCTTTATCCTTCTTGATTACCTTTGTGATCTCAATTTAAAGCTTTAATCGTCTTTTTCTTTACTTTTTCCCTTATTTATTCTCGAATTATGTGCCCAATCATCTGTTTACATGTTGAGGTATTTCTTACTCAGTTTAAACTGACTTTTAGAAAAACTGTGGTCGGCTTTTGCTATTTGAAAACCCACAGGTTAACACCGCTGCAGACTCTGGGGGAACGAATCACTAGCTTGGATGAAGGAATCACTTTAGCTCTCACGGAATAAATCATTAGTTTCATGTTATTGTTTCCTTTCAAACTATTTGGTTTTGTTTTCAAGTTTAAACGTTAAGGACCACGTTTGGTCATTTCCTTATTGTAATAAAGTTGATTTTGAATTGAATTAGAAGTTTTGTTCTTTATGGTTTGGTACGAGGCCGACGATCTACTCCGTTCACAATGAGGTAAAACTCCTCGTGCGGGGGACATCTTAGCGGTTTGGGCTAGGCCTGGAACCGCGGGGTGTTGCAGAACCACCTCTGAAGTAAGTCCATCTTCCAAGTCCTGTCTTCATTAATCAGCTCAGAAACCCACTTAGAGGCAAGGTGTAGGTCATCAGGGGGTTTTGGTTTAAATGGTTGTTTGCAAACATATTGATAGTCTAGGGTTGTATTTTACCAAATTTGAAGTTGAGGGTTGGTTTTAATTTTCAAGTGAAAGTTTAAGGGAGTAAATCAAACTTTTGCCTAAAAAAAAAGGGGAGAACCTTTTAAAAAAAAAGGATGAAGAAGTTTTATTAATCAAAGTCTTCCCTGTCTTAAAATAAAAAAGGCAAAATTGCACCGGAGGTACCCATATTTTGCCAAAACCGGCAAGTGGGTACCCAAATTTTCAAATCGTGCACCACGGGTACCCAAATTTTCAAAATCGTGCACCGGAGGTACCCAACTCTAACTGCCGTTAACTTTCCGTTAACTTTAACTCTAAATTGGACGGAAAAGTATAAAAAGACTATTGTACCCATTATTTTCAACTCCACATTTTTTTAAAATACAACTGCAATTAACGAATTAAAAAAAGTTAAAAATAATAAAATTTTAATTTAATAATGTGATATTTGTAAGATAATGCAATATTTCATCAAAATTACATATTTTTACATCATTTCAAGATATGAAATATATTTTTATTAACATATATCCATCAAGTCTCTAACTTCTTTTTTTAAAAAAAATATCAAAATTTCGTAATCTCAAAATAGAAAATTAACGGAAGGGTACATGTGAAATTATCAAAGATACTTGTATGTTTCTTTTATTAATAAATCTTGTGAAATTATGAAATTTTGAGTTTTTTTAAAAAAATTTGTTAAAAAAAAGTTTAAAAGAATTTAAGATTGATGGATATATGTTAAGAAAAAAAATCTCAAAATTTCATAATTTTACATATATATTTTTTAATAAAACAATGACATATAATTATCTTTCATTAATTCACATGTACCCTCCCATATTTTCCATTTTGAGATTATGAAATTTTGATATTTTTGTTAAAAAAAAAGTTAAAGACTTTAAGATTGACGGATATATGTTAATAAAAACATATTTCATATCTTAAAATGATGTACAAATATGTAATTTTAATGAAATATATTGCATTATCTTACATATATCAAATTAATATTTTTATTTTTTTTAGATTCTTTAGTAGCAATTGTATTTTTAAGAAAATTGGAGGTGAAAATAATGGGTATAATAGTCTTTTTATACTTTTCCGTCCAATTTGGATGGAAACTTAACGGAAAGTTAACGGCAGTTAGCGTTGGGTACCTACGGTGCACGATTTTGAAAATTTGGGTAACTGTGGTGCACGATTTGAAAATTTGGGTACCCACTTGCCGGTTTTGGCAAAATATGGGTACCTTCGGTACAATTTTGCCAATAAAAAATAAATCAAAGTCTTCCCTCACCCTACCGTCCACACGACACAAGTTGTGGAAAAAGTTGTGGCTCTCCTTGGATGAAACTGAAAGTCAGGGGAGCCGAAGAAGAAGAAGTCTAGCAGAGCAAAAAGGTCGCAAATGGAGGGTCTCTTCACCACCACCGATACAGTTACAGATAGAAATCAATCCTTGTTAGATTCAGCGGCAGCGATGTTCTTACTGGTTTCCCAAATTCCAACCGCTTCGCCTCAGGTATTACTTATTAAACCCTAACCCCTCACCCTAACCATCTCTCCCTGCCCAATTCCCGTTGTTTTAGATTTACTCCACTTCCTAAAGCTTCTCGATTTGTTTGATACAATATGCTAGTATCTTTGTTGAATCAGATCTGCCATCGTTACTTAAAACTTCTTCTTCTTTGAAATAAAATAAATATAAATTTGCTGCTTCATCGAATGGTGTCTCTGAGGTTCTCGCCATGACCATTCCACTTCTATTCGTGTTCATGACTTTGGAATTGTATATTTGGGGTTTAAACTAGCTACTTATAAGCTTGTTTTTAGCTGATTACCGAGCTTCCCCCCATGAATAATATATAGGTTAACTCGGAGTGTAACCCCTAAATAGAGATTTCATTACAGATGAATGAGATAGGTTGGCGAGTGGAGGATTTGAAGGTTTTACCATTCATCTTACTTCCCTGGAGGTTTTGAAGCAAATAAGAGATTTCCTCTTTCGCTAAGGAGATAAAAGAAGTTCTCATGGAACGCGTCTCCACTAATGAAACTTATCCGAACCATCGAGTTCTTCTTACTGGTCCTGTTGGCAAGTGGATAAAAATAGACGTTTTTGGCAATCATAACATCGCTAAATCGAAGGATGGATTCTCTCCGTTGGGTTTGACGCACCTATTCACTTTGAAAGATCTTGAAGTCGCGACAAACAGATTCTCAGAAAATCGAAGGATGGATTTGGAGTTGTTTGAGCAATGGGAATCTAGTAGCTGTAAGAGTTCCACACAGATACAGGTATGTTTGAAAGTCAGAAGAAAAAATTATTATGAAGTATTCACATTGTTTTATTGGATAATTCTGGAAAAAACTGTTTTAGCACCCGTGCAGATGGAGCATTAAGAGCATACGTTGCAGTGGTTGGTCCTTTGTTCATAAAAATATAGTCCGACTCCTGGGCTGCTGCATTGACGGATCTCATAGGTACCATTAACATTTATTTGTTGTAAAAGTCTTGATTACATTACTGCTTGAATAGAGTGTAGGGAGTGAAGTCGAAAGGGTCTTAGTTGTCTTGGCACTAAAATTCTGTAACATTATGGGATATATCGCTAGTCTGTGAAGCAGATACAGTGGTAGAATAGGAACCCTACTTGTGTCACACAAGTACAGGTCAGGCAGACAGGTGACACCCCAAAATAGGTGTTGGGCATGCCGCGTGCCTATTAAATTAGCTAAATATATGAATAGATACTAATATAATATATATAAAGAGGGAGTTAGCATTTTGGTGAAGCCTTTTCGCTTCCATTAATGTTCATCTTCTTTCACAGAAATTATGAAAACAACAAAAAATAACACATTAATTGAAAAGGGCACAAAATTCTTCCTCGAGTCTTCATTACCCACTTACCACCCTTAAGACAGTTGCTTCAGAAAAGAATGCAGTGATAGTAACCACGTTAGGATGCACAAGTGAACCACCATTTCCTCATTTGGAGCTTGTTAAGAGTACATAGTCCGTTCTAAGTTCCTCAACATCTCTTTACTGTAGGTATTCACTGGACATTTAGATTTAGTTTCACATCTAATTCCATTTCGTTTTGCCAATTACATGTAATATTATTGGGACCGCAGCACATACTTTTAGGACACGCCTTCTAACACAAGTGGAGTCTTCCAATGCCTTTTGAAACATTCAAACAAGTAGGTCAACAATGCGATCAACTGAGCCCACACATTGAGTTGTGAACACATCATATTTATAATTTTAGTTTTACAAAAAGAAATGTGGACAGGGAGTAATATGGATGCTTAAAATTAATAAAACTTACACACACATATTATAAGCCAGCAAAGTTGGATCCTTATGTGCCTTCTTTTTAAACTATGAAATATATGTAGACAAGTCTCACTCTTATATGAACCATCTTTCAGTAACTATCCAACAGAATATTTGATGTGTAAATCTTAGGTAAAATGTATAATTTCATTTGATGACTATGATTTCATATTTATATTTAATAATAATATGTTAATTGTGTAAGTTACCACCTAACCCAAAGGATACCCATGGTGTTGATGGCCTTGGTATTAGGGGTATGCATTCCCCGATCCATCATTCTATCCTCATGGAAGAAAAAATATCTTGGGGCCACGGAAGCTTTACCCGGTCATTAAGTTTAGGTCCAATTCTCACATGCCAAAGCCAAAATCTCGAGGGGCCAGCTAAGACCGACTCTTTCTTCTAGTGAGCAATTTTGTTAGACGAGTGGAAATGTGACGTAGCCTTTCACAACATTTAGGGGGTAGACAAACTAAAATGCGATTATTGTCTTTTATCACCTTCCGTGTCCTTATTTTTGTAAGTTACCATTTTGGGAAACTGCAATTATGCTATGTGTTACTCATGTGCACCCCATGCTTCGTCGATGCTTGTTATTATGTTCCAGTTAGCTATTACTGAATGTATTGAATGCAAACAGTGGTAATCTCACATATTTTGAGCACTCCAGGTTACTTGTCCATGAATATGTTGGAAAGGGAAGTTTACGAGATTGGCTTCAAGGAGATAAAACCCGGAAGTCACAGCTTTCTTGGGAGTCCAGGATGGTGAAGGTTCTCCTTGGACGCTAAGGCGTATGATTTTCCATCACTAATTTCTTTGTAACTTTGTGGATCTCATTAATAAGGTTCGTCTTGTGCAGTGTTACGTACTTGCAAGACGAAATTGAGCCGAAGGTGGTACACCGGGACATTAACCCGACAATGTTTTGTTAGATGATGAATTCAATGTCAAGTTTTGCAGCTTTGACTGTGCAACACTATTAGCTGCAGGAGAAAGTCCAATATGCACTCAGGTTTCCGGAACCATTGGGTTAGTAATATGTTGTCCTCGTAATAATGAGTGCTAACTGCGGACCCCCACATTTTATGATATTACTACTTTTGTTTTTCCTAAATAGGTTTAATTAGTTTATGTTCTCTCTTAATCAAGATATTCAAGACCAACTGTAGTAGAAATACTGCGTACAAATATTAATTTCTATCTTTGAAATTATACAGATACAATGATCCGGGATATTTCTACTCCGGCCTTCTGAGTGAAAGGAGCGATGTTTATAGTTTTGGGATTCTGCTTCTGGAAACAATCTCTGGAAGATCTTCAACATGTTTTCAACGTAATGATGAAGAGGTAATAAATTGTATAACTGGAGACAATGATTTTCTGAATGCTAAATGTATCTCAGTAATAATCTTTTGTTTGTACGTAATAAATGTTTGTTCTATGCAGATGTAGAGAGTCAGGTCTTAAAGAAAAAAATGATTGAAATATGACTGTTCTTTTTCTACTCGACGTGGTGGTTGTTAGTTTGAATTTCATTAATGCAGTAAAATCTCGATAAATTAATGCTTGATACGATAAATGAATAACCTCACCAAATGAATAATTTTCTCCTTGGGCAAAGGAGCTAAATGAATAACCTCGCTAAGTGCATTAACAAATATCTTTTATATCCCTTAAAGACCCCATATAAATATAAATCAACGATCATTAACATCCATAAGATGGAATACACACACACACACACACACACTAAAAAACAAAAAAAATATTTCTTCCAATCAACCATGTTCATCCAAGAAGTCATTTCTTTACAAAAAAAAAAGTCTAAAGTTGTTTGCTTTTTTCCTTCCGTCAAATGTATCACATCTTGGACTTTTACTAGTGCAAACAGAAATCCTGGAATATTCTGCTCGTGTTGTAGGCTTGTAGCAACCATAGAATCTTATTAGTACATGGTGCATGTACTTAGTCTATACGTAAATGTTTCATGTATTCCTCATATAGACTCTAAGCATGCCATACATGTAATCTTATTAGTACAAGGTGCATTTACTTAGTCTATACTTTTTTTTTTCAATTCTTTTACATTAGAGGTAAGATAATTAATCATACAAAAAATGTAAAAAAGACTGTCTAAATGAATAAAAATTCATTTATCCAGATACGAATAATATGTTCATTTATCGATAAGTAAGTAACTTCACTTTATCGATAAGTAAGTAACTTCACTAAAGGAATATTTTCTTCTAGGCCCAAGAGTATTCCTGTATTGAGGTTTCAGTGTATTATCTCTCACAGTGTTCTAAAATCTTGCGCTTGTTTTTTTGTGGATGTATTTTGTCTTAGAAATCGCTGAACTTTAATGTGGGTCCAGATAATTCTCAAAGAGCCACATACCTAGTTTAAGCATAATGAATTTGTTTGGTAAATATGAGGTTCTTTTCCTTCAAAATAAGTTTCAATAACCATCTGGTGTCTTTCATTACGAAAAAGCATAATATCGTTTTGAGCTTGTTCTTGTAAGTTAAACACATCCAATTTCTGTTCATTTTTCCTTCGCTGGTCTTGGTTATGTATAACTTGAACACTTAAAAAACACCTTTTGACTGTCCACCTCCAATCATTTAGTGTAGCATTACCTCTCATAGTTATATTCTGTTGCTTCATCTTTTCTACTCTCTAGCCTAATGTGGGATACAAGCCATTTTGCGAATAGAGTAGATTAAGTTTACATCCGCATTACAATCAACAAAATAGTATTTGAAAAAAATGAAACTATACTCGTAGTTTCAGAAGTTGCAGTCTGTTTAAGTTTGTATATTATTTGTTTGGGATACAAGGTCTCAGATACTAAGAAGCTGGAAAGTAAAATCTGAGCATTAGGTATATGATTGCTGCAGGAGTAGTAATTGCATTAAAGTAAGTATTAACAACTTGCCGAATTGCTGATATATAGAATGAAGAAAAAAAAGAAATGGAAACTCCTCCAGATCCTTCAAGATAACAATATTCAAGAATTCAAAGTAGGATATGTATGCATGTGTGTGTATGATTGCTCATCGCACTGGAAGAATAAAAAAGGAGTAGATAATTAAATAATAAAGGGGCAATTTATAGGAACTACTCCCGTTTCTTGACGAAAAGGCACTCGCTGGCCCTGTGGTTCAGGTCTAGCATGGAGGTCATTAAAACAGTGGTACTGGAAACTCGGTGGCATTTATAGAAGCCACCAGTCCACTAGTAGATCCTCCTGTGTGCTGTATCATAGTTCTTGTTGGTTGTTACTGAGTTGCATGAACAATTGAGTTCACTTAGTTTAACTGGTTACTTTGCACATGTTCCAATCCTCATATTTTTCAGTCTCATTTTGACCAGACCATGTAATCCACGGGTGATTCTTGTTGATTTGGTGAAAATGATGGCTAGAAACCGGCAATTAGAGGAAGTTTTGGACCCAAGCATTCGAAAAAGGCCATCAACTGGAGCTCTTAAGCGAGCTCTCCCGACGGCTTTGAGGTGCATTGACACGGTCTCTACGAGGGAGGCCCACCATGAATGAAGTTGTTCGCATACTTGAGTCAAATGAATATCCAATATCAAAACCGGTTAGTTACAGAAGCTATTTGTAAATTGAATGTTTGGTTGGAATTAAAGTATAATAGGTTATAATAAATATAAATTATCTATATGCGATTTCTAGAGCAAGTTCATCTTATGTTTGTTACTTTAACTTGTTCTGTTGGTCGTGCATTCTTTCGAATTAGCTTTCCTTCAACTGTCTTCCAGACTGAGTGACATTTCATGAAGAGCTTATGTGGTTAGTGTTAGTCTGTTAAATAGCTTAATATACATTGTCAAACGACTAACCACCAGCAGCTGACAGTGTAAACTAAAATAAAGCCATCATCTATCCTTAAGCGAGACTTATTTTTTTGATTTAAGGGAAAATATGAGAAATTATATCATTCATTCATGTTCCCTATTACTAGATTTTAAGTAAACTTTCCTGTTTTTGTCATGTTCCCTCTAGTTTTTGCGTTTTCTCTCTCCTTTGAAAAAGAAGAAAGTGCAAGAATGCATCCTCCCTAAAATCTAAACCAACAATGCTAGGATTTTAGTAGCAAAAGGTAATTCATTGTCTAAGTAGAGACCTTAAGTTGCCATGACGAGGTCATTTTCCAGTTAGAATTTGATGGTCTGTCGTAATTTCTATCTCTGTGGTGATGAGAAGGGTGATAGCGTGATGCCCTTTCTTTTTCACCAATGGTATCATACTTCTTACAACCTGAACCTATGGAGAATCCATCATTTAGGATTAAAAAAATGACACTCATGGAAATTTTGCCTGAGACTGAATAATCAGAAATGTTAGTCCTGAATTATCAGACATCCTAGCTATCTAACACGTCATCTGCATGTATTATCAAATTCATAAAATACAGTTACTTATAAAAATACAGCTTCATACCTGATAACGAACTCTAAGCAAATTAAGCAATCAACCACATTAAAGCTTAGGTAATGTAACTCTATTCAGTCTAAGTGAGCATATTATCTACTTCCATTCTCCCGCTGGTGGTAGTTGTCAACTTGTGACAGATGATAAACTAGAGGAAGACACCGGCGACATGACAATTCAGTTTCTTAAGCGACTTCTAAGTTCAGGAGGAATTTATGTGGATTAGGGTGTTTAAAACTTTTATGTTGTTGGTGCGAAAGTCCTTATGTAATTTGTAGAATTTATTATATATAAACAGAGAGAGCTAACCACGAGGTGAGGCTCACAGTTATCCAAAACAACATTGATCATAGAGTAAATGGTATGGCAGGGTGGATATTTGGTTTTTTCTCAACTTTTTGTTGTTTGAAGGCCACATGAAGCAGGTTACGAACACTTAAACAAAACTAATGTGTAGCATGCTACCTATGTTTTTATCTTACTGATGTGACTACCCGTGAGCAAAAGGATTCGAGGCAAACCCCATACAGAACAGTTTAGTTATCATCAACTACAACCACAAGAATTGGTAATGAAATGATGCAACTGGAGAAGAGTGAATAATATAGCTGATCTGAAGTAAATGTGAAAAAGGCTTATCTGGTTATGTAGAATTGTGCAAACAGTGTTTTGGATGTGTTCCTAGTTTACAACAAGTTTCTTCTTTATTATGGTTGTAAGTTGTAAGGATTAAGAATCTATTAAAGGATTAATGAGAGTAAACTGGGTCATACTTGCTAGAGTTTCTTGGCTTTAGGATTGTCTTGGTTGTTCCAGTCGTGTGTACTAGAGGTAAATATGCATAGCTTTTTATTACGATAAACATAAAATGCAATCTGTTCGTGAATTATTCTGACATCTCTCATATATATATATATATATATTTTTTTTCTTTCAGATTCTCAGCTCGTTGAACATTGACTATGCTAGTTACTACAGGAGGTATTTGTTATTAATCTCCTCTGTATTATGTCAACTTTAAGGTAGGTTTGTGAATCCTGCTAGTAAAAGCTTATTTATATTTTTTCGTCTCAGCTCTAGTTTGATCTGAACTTCCTTTCATTGTTAGTACCTAGTTTAAGATGCATTGCTGTCAAGTTCTGTTCTAAAACTAATGGATTGAACATTGTTTGAAATAAACTAAGGTGATGTACAATCTCTATCATTCTACTGATGCAAAAATAGCTCGAACTCGAGCATGACAAGAGGAGAACGATTTTAGTTATTATGAGCAAGTAGTGTCCGGAACAAGTACCTTAGGACCATATACCTTTCTACCATTTTAAGGATGCAGTTCATTTCAAATGTCGTTTTATCGTATACCTGAGCGTTAGTACTAGACCAAAGTAACTTTAACAGGAAAAATATAAGATTGATAAGGTGAGAAAATATCTGGGAGGACATTTTATTGCTCTCTGTAGTGTTTGGAGTATGGATATTGGTTCGGGGAAGTTACTGTAGGTTGGACTCTCAATGAAAAGTTTGCAGAAGTATCTTCATTTAACTTCATGTAATCAGATTGTACGAGCTCATATATATGGATGATGCAACTTCTGTCATCTCTTTTCTTCGCAAAAAGGGTCGCTATGTATGACTGTGTGTGCGTCTTTAATGTGTTCTGAATTCTTGAGTAAGAATCAAATTGTCATGTTCATGTATGCCGTTTTCTGATTGCAGTAATTACGGGAATGTAACACATGAGTGGGAGGAAGAATAACTTAATGTAGAAGAATTTTGCTCCTCGGACTGTAAGTTACTTCAATTTCCCGCCGCTCCTTGGATCTCCCATCCATCATCTGTTTTTGAAAAACGTGGCTAATTTTGAGATATGGGGAACAGAGAGCCATGGGGGGATTTCGGTTTGAAAAAAACAGGATATCAAAAGAGAAAAAAATGGGTATTTGATGCTTCTAAAATTTTTCAGTATAGCAAATTATGGACACCGACTTTCTGTGGCCTTGAATATATATAACTGACTTCTCAACTTCCATAAATCTGTAATGAAGCATATCCTTGCGCAAGTTTTTGCAAGGAATTCACTTTCGATTACAGTTATGTAGTCTCGAATTCGTTGTTGCTTTCATAGTCTTGGCTTGAATAATTCTGTTTGTTATGATGACGTAGCTTGAAAGATTTGTTTAGGGAAGTGTGAAAGAATAATTGTTGCACTCTTAGAGAATTTTCAAGAAAGAACATATACTATAATACTAGGTCTATTTGAGCTTCTACTATTTTATCCCATTTATAACTAGGAATAAAAGTCTGAATTACAGAAATGATATGTCCCAAGTCTCTACAGCAAAGTGATATAGCTCAGATGAACTGTTAACTAGTCATTGCGACTTTGAAACCTGTTCAGAGATATCTTGGCCGAATTAGTACAAGTGGCTGATGGGTCTGCTTGTGTCCGTAGTTTAACCTGCTATGTTGAGTCTAACCCAGCCGGGGAGAATTCCGTGTCTTCCTGAAGCTGACCTCATTAATTATTCCCATAGTCCTCATGCCCAGGATGATATGCTGAGCGTGGTCCAATCTGATGATATAATGAGCAACAGTTCGAATAGAGTAGAGTAAGTTTACATCCGCATTACAATCAACAAAATAGTATTGGAGAAAAAATGAAACTATACTCGTAGTTTCAGAAGTTGCAGTCTGTTTAAGTTTGTATATTATTTGTTTGAGATACACGGTCTCAGATACTAAGAAGTTGGAAAGTAAAATCAGAGCATTAGGTATATGATTGCTGCAGGAGTGAGTAGTAATTGCATTGAAGTAAGTATTAACAACATGCCGAATTGTTGATATATATGAATGAAGAAAAAAAGAAGTGGAAACTCCTCCAGATCCTTTAAGGTATCAATATTCGAGAATTCAAAGTAGGATATGTATGCATGTGTGTGTATGATTGCTCATCGCACCGGACGTAAAAAAATGGAGAAGATAGTCAAATGATAAAGGGGCAATTTACAGGAACTACTCCCGTTGCTTGTCGAAAAGGCACTCGCGGGCCCTGTGGTTCAGGTCTAGCATGAAGGTCATGAAAATAGTAGGTAGTTTGGATTACTAGAAACTCGGTGGCATTTATAGAAGCCACCAGTCCACTAGTAGGTAATGCCCTTAGTGGCAGAAGTGGGACCAACAACGTAATCTACCAACGGAGAAGGGGCTAAATCCTCCTGTGTGCTGCATCATAGTTCTTGTTGGTTGTTACTGCGTTGCATGAACGATTGAGTTTAACTTATTTTAACTGGTTACTTTGCACATGTTCCAATCCTCATATTTTTAAGTCTCATTTTGACCAGACCATGTAATTTATGGGTGATTCTTGTTGATTGGGTGAAAATGATGGCTAGGAACCGGCAATTAGAGGAAGCTTTGGACCCAAGCATTTGAACAAAGCCATCATCTGGAGCTCTTAAGCGAGCTCTCCCGACGGCTTTGAGGTGCATTGACGCGGTCTCTACGAGGAGGCCCACCATGAGTGAAGTTGTTCGCATGCTTGAGTCAGATGAATATCCACTATGGAAACCGGTTAGTTACAGAAGCTATTTGTAAATTGAATGTTTGGTTGGAATTAATAGGTTATATTAAATATAAATTATCTATATGCGATTTCTAAATCCACTATCGAAACCGGTTAGTTACAGAAGCTTTTTGTAAATTGATTGTTTGGTTGGAATTTAAGGTTATATTAAATATAAATTATCTATATGCGATTTCTAGAGCAAGTTCATGTTATGTCTGTTACTTCAACTTGTTCTGTTGGTTGTGCATTCTTTCGAATTAGCTTTACTTCAATTTTCCGCCGCTACTTAGATCTCCCATCCATCGTCTGTTTTTGAAAAAACGTGGCTAATATTGAGATATAGAGAATATAGAACCATGAGGGAATTTCGGTGTGAAAAAAACAGGATATCAAAAGAGAAATAATGAGTATTTTATGCTTCTAAAATTTTAACTTTGAAGGCTTGGGGGGATTTCAGTATAGCAAATTATGGACACCGACTTTCTGTGGCCTTGAATAGATATAACTGAATTCTCAACTTCCATAAATCTGTAATGAAGCATATCCTTGCACAAGTTTTTGCAAGGAATTAACTTCCGATTACAGTTTTGTAGTCTCGAATTCGTTGGTGCTTTCATAGTCTTGGCTTGAATAATTTTGTTCGTTATGATGACGTAGTGTGAAAGTTTTTCTTAGGCAAGTGTGAAAGAATAATCATTGCACTCTTAGAGAATTTTCAAGAGAACATATATACTACTACCTCTGTTTCTTCTCTTTCACCTTACTTTACTTTTTGACACTATTCACTGGGTCACTTTGACTCGGTGATTTGGTTAACAAAACGATACACAAATTTGTTAATCTTTGCATGATCTTGTAGAGAAAACTTTAATCTACAATACTATGAAAAAATCGTCAAAAAATTAAATCGTTTTACTATCCAAATCACCGAGTCAAAGTGACCCAAAATACGGGTAAAAAAGTCAACCTAAGGTGAAAGAGAAGAAACGGAGGTAGTATAACACTAGGTCTATTTGAGCTTCTACTATTTCATCCCATTTATAACATAGAATATTACCGAATTACAGAAATGAGATGTCCCAAGTCTGTACAGCAAAGTGATATAGCTCAGATGAACTGTTAACTAGTCATTGCGACTTTGAAACCTGTTCAGAGATATCTTGGCCGAATTAGTACAAGTGGCTGATGGGTCTGCTTGTGTCCGTAGTTTAACCTGCTATGTTGAGTCTAACCTAGCCGAGGAGAATTCCGTGTAATTTCAGTCACATCTATACACTGGTACCTAAGTGGAATTTTCTCTGGTTTGGGAGATAATGCTCATGCAATTCTGTCCGGGTCGCGCAAAGTGCTTACCTAGGGTGATGGCTTCATCACATGTTGAACACTTACCCCGATCGCCTTGGGTACTTAGTGGAATTTTTTATATAGCTTATTAAGCATATTCTAATAGCGTTAAATAAACTTAAATTTTTTGCAGTTACTTGTATCCGGATTCTCTTCCAATGTTCGAAAGAACTGAATAGACTAGCCTCAAACTTGGGTGTCACACTCTCAATAGACTTAATAGCCCTTCAGCTACCACTAAAAGAAACTGAAATGGATTCTTTAATTATCCAAGGTTTTTTCTATAGCTCAGGTGGATTTTCACCCAACAATCCTAAGCTTTTAAGTAGTGGTCGCTGATGTCGTATTCTCCCTACCTGTCTGGAGTTCTAGACAGTGGACGCAAGTCTCTTGTTCTCTCTCTCATTGATGGATTTCTTCCTTGAGTGCCTAATTTTGGTACTATTTCTGCAGGATCATGTCACAACAATTGGAGGGAAACTGCGCTCATTTCAACAGCCATTCTCTTTATCGCAGCTGCTGTATGGTTTATAGGTAAATTTTTGTCAGTTACTACTTTCTTGGTTTCATCCCATGTTTATTTATGAAGGACCTTGTGATTAAACCTCTGTTGATACGGGTCAAGAAGGCACGTACTCTAAAATGAGAAACTGGATATTAGCAAATAGAAAATACACCATATTAATTTCTTGCTGTGGAACCGAATAACCCACACCTATTGTTAGTGGTAACGAAGGCACTTGCTCTGGAAATGAGAGATTGAACATACTAAATAGAGAATAGAAGGACGCCAAAACATGCAAGTCGTTCTCATTTGTACCAGGCATGGTTTCGTGACAAATTTCGTATTCCATATTCAAACTGCTTCGAATATTGTGATGGAACCCTATGACGCGTTTTTGTGTCTCTCATTTTCTGTTAATAGTTGTAGAGTACTCCTCCACTACACGTCACAAGAATTGTCAGAATATGAACCTTACTGAATGATACTCGTGATCTGCCATTCTTCATGTGATTGGTTTGAGTCCGTTTAGATTATGTATTCTGAAGATTCTTGTGGTAGGCCAAAAATGGCTTTTTTGTGTGCCCATGTGATGTTCAAAATTTCCGGCCACCTTTGTTCATGCAATAACACGAACCTCCGTTACTCTTTGCAGGGATCTTTCTTCATGGTGTGGACAGATTTAATGAAGACGGTGAGGTTCCTGCCGGTCCAACGCGACACCCTTTGCTTGAAGGGAAGGCTGCAGAAAGAATTGCTCCTTAGGAAGTATAAACAACTTGTCTTCCCTACTTCTAGTCAACTTCTTCTCAGCTCAGAGTAATGGATGGGGTTTCCATTGCAGTCTGAAAACAATGAAGCTAAAAGTTGAAGCTTCTTCTGATCTGATCATCCAAGAGAAGGCACTTCAGACTGTATAGATGTTGACATAGGGAAGGTGAAGACTTCTATAGGGCAGTGATTGTTATTTACGATTAGTCCCAGAGAGGGCTTGTTGTCATATCTGTTGGCAGCTACGAATCGATCATTTTATTCATAGGTATTAAAATATGCAACAAAGAGTACGATTCAGATTATCTATCAAACTTGTTTAAGTTTGGGGCTTATTATTAATTATAAGCTTAATATGATATTTACAGGAGCGGTTATTTTGCTACGGGCTTTTGAAAAATCATGTCCTATATAGGGTGACTACTAATTGGTTTAGATGCTGTTTACACAGATTCCGTAAGCATCAAACAAAGAAGTGTCACTTCACCTTCCCACTTGGGTATGTATAAGTCAGACTTCTACCACCTCGTAATTTTCATAGACAGGGGAGAATAAATGAAAGAAACTAGAAAGGGTGTAATATATCTCCCGCAGTCTGACTGGGTATGTATAAGTCAAACTACTGATTGATAAAGTTTCGCTGTTAGTTTTCTAAAAGATTACTACAGCAAATCCATAACAGTCTAGTTTGATGAACTCTAGCTTGTTTTTCATTTTCATGCCGTCCTTTTTATTAAATTTAACTAAAAGATAATTATTTTTTCTGAAAAAATTTATCAGTTGTTAATTCGTTATTTTATTTTTGTAGAAAACATCAGTTTTGAAAAAAGAAAGTATCTGCTAAGTTCTTTTATATTTGTACAAAATAACGTTTTGAAGCGAAGTATGTTTTCCAAAAACATAAGGTAAATCTAACTTTTATGTAACATGAGTAGTATAAGATAAAGTTTGTTTTCTAAATGTAGGTTCATCATCTCGAACAACATAATGCCGCAAAATTTCTTATATTTTGATTTTCAAAGAAGGATCATCGTAAAAGGAGATTTTAGTAGCTTTTTTCTCAAGATCAGATTCTCAAACTCCATTTGCCTATTCATAGGTCATATGTGTAAAAAAAATTGTGGCAAAGATTGTAAAATATGTGTTAATTCCCTTTTGAGTGTGTAAACAGTGAACTTGACATTTAATTTATTTTAAAATAATAGCAAACTTTAAAGTGTGCTATCTAGCTATACGTTTACTCTCAATGAGTTATAAGAATAGACATTCTTCGCATAGATCGTTAATGAACTTAACAGAACAAAAATGTATCGTCCACCATAATCTTAACATGGAAACAACTTCTCAAAAATGAAACATTCTCTTCCCAAGCTAAATCCTCAAAATTTATTCATGGTTTACAAATATAACCAAGACGAAAGTGAAAAAAATGAGTGATTCTCAAACTATGGCACGAGGACTTCGAGCGCATTATTCTTCAATCCATCGGTACAAAAATTACTCCAGTAAATCAAAAAAGCAAAAATAGTATACGAAAAATGAATTAGTCTTATATGTTATGACTTATTGAAAACATGATTGTACTTAAGGTTACAAAAAAAAAAGCATATAGTAGGAAGGGAGTCAAGATGTAATAAGGAAAAACCTGATCGCGGCGCGATACTTCAGAACATTGCTGAAGCATCTCCGTGAATGACAAGTTCGACTGAGTTAGGTTGTAACACGATATGATATCCTGAAAAGAAAGATCTCAGCTAACTTCAATCAACCCAAACCTCTTCAAGCGTTTACAATTCTTGACGTTACTGCACATACCTCTTCAGTGGGAGTAGTGGTGCTTGATATCATGAATGGATTAACGGTCAGAGAATCTGTTGTCTGGATATTGTATGTTCTTTCACAATCTTTTGAAATTCCGGGTGCATTGAATTTTCTTCCTTTGCCTAAAAAAAGAATTTAGTAACGAAATTCTATAAACATGGAAAAATAATCTAGTTACCACATAACCTTTCCTTTATCTTTTTGATTTTGCCGACGAGTTTTCTTTTCCGATTGACTCTTCATTCAAGTCTTGGTCACTCCTTTCTCTCGTACACGAGGAGGGTTTAAAACTTGTGTGTTGTTTGATGAATCTTGAATATCATATGATCTCTGAGTAGCACTAGTACCATCGTTAGTACTATTAACAAATCTTTCTGCTTTCAATTTGCAGTTCATATATTTTTCTTTTGGCAATTCTTTAGCCTTCTTCCGTTGCAAGGAGTTGGTTGATTGATCGATAAGCTTGTTGCATCAAGCTACTTCTGTCGATGATTAAATATGTCTCCTCCTTATTCCTTGTGACACAATTCTCTTGTTCTAGATTTCTACCCTTCTTTATAGATTTTGTCCATCTAGTTAAGATATATTGTTCAGGAATTCTTGTACAGTTCCACAAGTTAAGCACTTTCAGAGCATGACGGCACAACCAGCCCACCGATTCAAACAACTTGCACGTACAAGATATCATAGAAGCTGAAGAGTTATACTTCACAAAATAGATTATGTTGAGTGCTTCCTCCTCTGCTCTGTAAGTGTTAAGTGTGTCCACACAAGAAATATGCTTCAAATGCACAACCAAGCTTGACATGAATTCTTGAGAAAATAAGTAATAGATGGGTATCGTATAGACATTAGTAGCTTGCATCAAAATTTTGCTTCCTCGCACTGCAATCTGTGGAGTGTCAGACTTACAACGATAGTCCTCATTTTTTTCAGCTACACGCATTTTCGCACATTGCTCTTCCTAATGCTCATAAAACTCAGTTAAATTTGTAGTTTTTTTCGTCATCAAGTGGAACACATTATTCATACTCTCGCTTCTCTGCGTGGACTGGATACGCAGCGATAAAGTATCAAGAGAAAATCCAGGACACCACTTCTCCTTTAACTTATAGAGCGACTGGAGCCACTTATTTTCTGGAAGATTAAACTTTGCAATCATCTCATTCCAAACAACTTGAAACTCTTCTTTTGTTTCAAAATCGTACAAACAGTTGTTGAATAACCTTCTAAATCCACTATTTGAATACAAACTTCCAAGTCTCTGGACAACATTTTTAGATATAGGCCATGATCAAAGGCGGTGACGTGTGCCAGGAAAAACTTTCTGAATGGCATTAGCCATTGCTTGACACTGATCAGTGAATATAGTTTTTGGTGGATGATGACCCATTGCCTCTAGAAATGTTTCGAACAACCAAGTGAAGCTCTCAGTCGTTTCATCTAGTAAAAATGCACAAGCAAAGAGTGTTGTTTTCCGATGATGATTGACCCCAATAAATGGAGCAAAAATCATATTGTACTTATTTGTTCGGTATGTAGTATCAAATATCACAACATCACCAGAAGTTTCGTAATCTAACTTCGAAATTCCATCCCTCCAGAAAAAATTTGCCAATCTCCCATCTTCATCTAGTTCTTCACTATGATAAAACATTTGATCTTCAACCTGACGGGTCTGCGATTAATAAAATTTTAACAATCACGCTGTGTAAATCCAACATTCTCAACACCACCCAATTCCTTAACAAAATACGAGTATGCCTGCGTTTCTCTAATACCCGCATCGACCATGGACCCAATGATGTTTCCATTAACACGATTAATATTTCTACTTATTTTGAGGAGATGCTTCTCATTCTCTTGAACCATCCTATTGTTATGTTCATTGTAAAAATGACTAACCTCCCAAACACCATTCCTTAAAGTGAAACGAGCAAAAGCTTTGCAACCTGTCCGCGTCATTAGTCTATGAATTTTTTTTGGTTCAGCAGAATCACTACTTCGGGAAAATCCTTCACATGCACATAGAAACTCTCGTTGATGAACTTTTTTATCAGCATCACGTCTAATGGTACATTTTCTAACATCGAAACCTGTATTGATGGCAAACTTACAGTATTTTATATATGCATCGTCTTCGTTCAAAGCCGTGGTTCCAACTTTGAAATCAACTGTAGCTTCCATACATGTCAACAAAAAACATTAAGTAAACGAAAACAACAAATCTAATATTCGGATGGGGTTAGAATAAATACCTATATTCCCATCTTCCATTTCGTTAAGGTTGCTTATAGAGTAACAACTGAAGTATTAAGATGATGAAGAATTAATGTCCATGGAGGAAAGTGCAGAAAATTATCAATATATGAGGTTTGACTATTGGAAATTTGGTAAATGTAGAACCTTATCTTTTTTAGAAAAATGAAAAAATATTTTTCTTAAGAAAGCAGATAGAGGACAGCAAAAAAGGCCAAAAAAAAAAAACAAACACGATACTATTTTCACAGAAGTGAAACCATACAGATTTTTCCTCGAAAAAAAAACCTATACAGATTAAAGATGGATAATATTTTGAGAAAAAAAGAATTATCCTTTCGTTAAATTTAATAAAAAAGATGGCATGAAAATGAAAAAGAACTTAGCAGATACTTTCTTTTTTCAAAACCGATGTTTTCTACAAAAATAAAATAACGAATTAACAACTGATAAATTTTTCAGAAAAAAGAATTATCTTTTAGTTAAATTTATAATAAAAAGGACGGCAAGGAAATGAAAAACAAGCTAGAGTTTATCAAACTAGACTGTTATGGATTTGCTGTAGTTATTTAACAGCGAAACTTTATCAACAAAATAGAGAAAAAAGAAAAAGAAAAGTTAAATGAATTTACAGTGTTTGTTGATAATCCACTTTAATCGATGAATTAGAGAATCATCAACCAATAAAAACCATCCGTGGTAGTACTCAATAATATATCCTCTCACTCCAGCGGCATCAATCAATTTGTGTGAAGACATGGTCACCAGCTCTGAGCCTCAAATCGGTGTTGTCTATCTACGATTGTTCAAAGGGGATCTTAGTTTGGTATGCAGTCACTGATTGCGCCGGCGAATCGACGGAAGAACTCAGAGGCATCAATTTGGTCTTGTATTGGGGTTTTAGTCTTAGTTTTAGAGCAGTTAATTCGGGCAACTTCTGCAAAGTGATATTTAATTTTGTCAAGGAAGCAAACATTGGCGTGAATGAGGGTCGCCGGAGGAAGAAAAGTGTCAGATCGATTTTGAGCCGAGCATCTATCTGCAAGTGATAACTTTTCACTCAGTTGCCATCTACTATCTGCAAGTGATTTGTTTGTTCCACCCTCCCCGCCGCCCACTGCTTATTAGGTAACATTTGTTTGTTCTTGTGTCAACAGTTTATTCTTATCTTTGTGGCATTGATTATAAATGTTCGTGATTCTCAACTACATATATACATATATGCAAGCTCAGCAACAATCTCGCAACTCGTGACTACTTGTATCCATTCCTAAAACATAACCATAATGAAGATATTTATCAACGACCAACAACAATAGAATCGAGAAACACAGATATATCATCAAGGACCAACAACAATAGAATCCAAAAATCACCTGAAGCTATTAGCCCCCTGGACTTCAGAACAACAATGTATTTATTACCAAACACATAGGGATCTGCTGCTAAACACACACACACACACCAAAAAATATATTGTGCCAACTAGTATTGTTTTTCCAACTCTCAATCAGACTCTCTCGCTTAATCGCAGATGAATGAATCCTAAGATTCCGTCGGGATTCATATCAATTATATTGGTCCTTTTAGATTCCACCCTCTGATTCACAATAGCCAACACAGCTAATACATCACTTGTTATGCTCTCATCATCGCTTGCTTATTATACAAGCAAATCTCCCTCCCACAAAGCGATAAGGAATTTCTTTTCTATTTTCGCTCCTGCATGTATTAAAATTCTCGTTTCAGTTGGTTTATTTGGATGGATCTCACTTACTAGTACACTGATCAGGCTTAAATTCACAATCTGACCGCACCTTTTGTTTTCTTTTTCTTTGAAGGAATTGGACCGAAAGATGTCCTCGTACGAGCTATTATTGCCGGAGTTGATCGCCGATATTTTATCGAGGCTTCCCGTCAAAGTCCTTCTCCGGTTCAGATGCGTCTCAAAAACCTGGCGCACACTGATTGACAGCCCACCCTTCGTCAGAGCTCACCTAACTCACTCAACAAGAAACCCATTCCTCATAGTCAGCAAACCTCGCACCGACGATATCAAGTCTGTCGACTTTGAATCTCTTGATCTGGAAAGTGCCGTCTATCTACACAATCCTATCCACCACTTCCCGTCTATATTCCCTCGCCGGCGCGGGATACTGGCGTCCAAATACCGGCACTTACCAGAGCGAAGCCAGGTCATCATCCCGTGTTGGCTACGTTTCTTGACACAAGCAGAAGACATGACACTAGTTTGGGGTACGTGTCGCGGCTTGGTTCTCATGTCTAGCCCCGCTTCTACCTGTTGTCTCTGGAACCCGTCGACTCGGAAACACATCGGTTTACCGAGATTGGAGGTTCCCCCACCATCGCCAGGGCGCCCTTGTGATCTGTATGGCTTTGGCTATGACTGTGCTACGGACGACTACACGGTTGTCAAGGTTTTGCAGTGGACAAGGTCTCCCGAAGCTGACATACGATACCAAGTCTGGGTCTATAGGCTGCGAGCGAATTCCTGGAGACAGGTTACCAGAAAATTCCCTCCAACTATGAAATGCGAGAGACAACCGGGTGTGCTTCTTTCTGAGGCGTTACACTGGCCTGTGCGGGTGAAATCCGAGTTGGATCAGGAAGAGTGTGATGCTATTCTCGCATTCGATCTCAAGACGGAGGAATACCGCATGTTTTCTCAACCCATGTGTCGGAATCCCGAGTTTTACTCGAGACTGGGTACCCTAGGTGGATTGCTCTGCTTAGTTTACTCGTATGTACCGGTCGGTTTTGAGATATGGGTGATGACAGCCTATGGAAATGATGGGTCGTGGACCGAACGGACTTTGGAGCTTGGAGAGTTCATCTCTTATCCAGGTGGGTTCACTAAAACTACTCCGACTGCGACCTTGAGCAATGGCAGGCCTGCTCTCTACGACCCTCCGTTCGTTGAGGTTATTCCCTGCTATCTAAACACGCCGTTGCATCTTGGGATTGATGTTTTTGATCATAGTGATGTTTGCACCGGAAGCCTGGTTTCGCTGGAGGGAGGTGCAGCAAATTGATCAGCAAACCCCTGAAGCGTTGCGGTGTTTATGGCGTCAGGTAATCAATTTCAGCGCTTCTCTTCACATTTCATTGTTCTATGAGATTAGGGTTCATCTTTGCTATGTCATGGTTGTTGTTCCATTGTTGTCAATCTGAAGACCATGTTATTTCGGTTGATTTGCAGACTGTTGAGCACTTCATTCCACCGATATATCCAGCTATTCCACGGTTCAGATTCACAGTTGGATATGACGAAGAATGCTTGATATCTTGCCTGCTCCAGGAGGTTGTAAAGGAGTTTCTTGATTTAGAAAGTATGAGGAAAGCCTGAAGTACGTAAATGGTGAAGGCGGACCGATTGAAATTAAGAAGGCACTTAAGCACGTGGATGCTTTTCTCTTTGAACATCACTGGAGCATCAAGATCTACTTGAGTTTGGGCTTGAAAATATAGATGGTCTTCTAAATGTGTCTTGTTGGAGTGCAATGAGCTTCAGACAGTCGTCAATGCTAAACAACAAACCAAGGATTTTGAATGGACGATATTTGGGTCACTAGAGTACTTGAGCATTCACTACATGAAGAACATGGAGAGAATCTGGAAAGGGCCCGTGGCGAAGGGTTCTTTGTCCAATCTGAAGTCGTTGGCTCTACACACATGCTTAAGTTTGACTACCATTTTCACGCTGGACTTGCTCGCTAATCTCTTGAATTTGGAAGACCTCAGAATTGAAGATTGCCCAAAGATTGAGGCCCTCGTGAATACAAGCTCACCTGACTTGGTTTTACGCTATTTTCTCCCAAATTTGAAGTAACATGTCACTCATAGAGCTACCCAACCTGGGTTGCATCTCCAGTTGTCTACCTGTTGCACCTAAACTTTAAAGGCCGGTGATCTTCTACTGCCCAAAGCTCGATAGGCTATCACCAGTAGAGATCTCAGATAGGAATTTGAAAGTAATAAAGGGAGAGAAGCAATGGTGGGATGCATTGAAGTGGGGTGAATCAGGTCTGATGGAAGATGGACGGGATTATCTGGCTAGTAAATTTATCCCACTCAGGAAGGATGCAGACTTTTAAGAACAATTTACGAGAGATTAAGTTTACTTCAACCTTGAAAGATCTTGGGTTTGAAGCATGAATTCACTTTGAAAGATCTTGAAGTCACGACAAACAGGTTTTCAGAAATTAATATTCTCGGTAAAGGTGGATTTGGAGTTGTTTACAAGGGATGTTTGAGCAATGGGAATCTAGTAGCTGTAAGAGTTCCACACAAATACAGGTATGTTTGAAAAGAAAATATTATTATGAAATATTCACATTGTTTTACTGGCCAATTCTGAAAAAAAAAAAAAAAACTGTTTTAGCACCCTTGCAGATGGAGGATTAAGAGCGGAAGTTGCAGTGGTTGGTCCTTTGTATCATAAAAATATAGTCCGACTCCTGGGTTGCTGCATTGACGGATCTCATAGGTACCATTAACATTTATTTGTTGCAAAAGTTTTGATTACATTAATGCTTTAATAGAGTCTGGGGAGTGAATTCGAAAGTGTCTTAGTTGTCTTGCCACTAAATTCTCTAACATTATGGAATATATTGCTAGTCTGTGAAGCAGATACAGTGGTAGAATAGGAATCCTACTTGTGTCACACATGTACAAGTCAGGTAGACAGGTGACACACCAAAATAGGTGTTGGGCATGCCGCGTGCCTATTAAGACAGTTCCTTTAGAAAAAGAATGCAGTGATAGTAACCACGTTAGGATGCACAATCAAACCACCATTTCCTCATTTGGAGCTTGTTAAGAGTACATAGTCCTTTCTGAGTTCCTCGTCATCTCTTTACTGTAGGTATTCACTGGACATTTAGATTTAGTTTCACATCTAATTCCATTTCGTTTTGCCAATTACAGGTCATATTATTGGGACCACAGCACATACTTTAGGACACTGAAGTGATTTTCTGATGGATTTTGATGGACTCTGAGTTCTAATTTTTGGGGGGATCTGCCTCATTTGTCATGCAGCTTCTCTAGGTTAGTTTGTTTTTGCAAGATTCAAAGATGAGTACAATTTGAATTGCGGAGTAATATCTCCTGCTTTTTTCTTTAATTTTTCCCCAATTTGTGAAATAAAAATTGCTCATTTAATGCTAAAAGTATAAATTCTCTCTCCTTATTTGTCATGTAGCTTCTCTAGATTAGTTTGTTATTGCAAGATTCAAAGATGAGTACAATTTGAACTACGATTTGTGCTTTTAGCTGAATTCAGTAGTTTTCCACATTGGTTTTTAATGAGGAATAAAATTGGTCTGGTCAATTGCTCTTTTGTACTAGCTCAATATCTGATTAGGTTCAATCAGTCTAATGTGATTCAATGAGCCTTGTGATAACTGGACTGTGTTGTAGATGGATCAGTGGCTATATGACCCTTTTCAGCTGCTATCCCTTTGTGGGTAGGGTGGTCGGAGTAGACTGGTGACACTGAAGACAAGAAGAAGGGAGAGAGCCAGGGCATCCTTTAGAAGATGTGGAGTTATGAAGAAGGTTGTCAATCTTTGCCTTGGAGGGGGAGGATGCCCTTTTATAGGCCAAGGCCGTCCAAAATCGGCTGCGCATGGTATCACTGAGTCAGATGTGATCCAATTGGCTTGTTTACTTTTCCCTAGGCGTCTAACAAGCCAATGTGTTGATAGTACTCAGATCACTCTTGTTGGGAGGTTGAACAGCTTTCTCTAATGTTCCCATTGTCCATGATAGGGACTTCGACCACCTCTCTCTCTCTCTCTCTGAAGGTGGCTGATTTATTGGTTAAGACCGAGCATTCTTGGAAAATCTCCACCTCTAATCGTAAATGACTATGGTTCAAATGACTGGTTCGTTGTAAATGATGTTTCTGGTGCTTGACATGTCAGTGTTACTCGATTATTTAAAGAACACAAGTTCGTTATCTTATCGACATGTTCGAATTTTCTTGGTGATGCTTCATTCTAAGCTTTTCTCGATTCTATGGTCTTGGAGCTGTTTTAGCTTGAGTTTGGATTATTCTAATTGATACCTGTAGTGTTTTTCTGGTCCATTGGCTGATTTGCAGATAGAAATTCAGACTTAGTCGATGTTATTTGGGAAAGGGATTCAAATTCTGAAATGTTTATATGACATCTGAAGTTCTGAACCACATTCATACATCTATGTGAATGTGAATTTGATTCAGGTTTTGGATCAGTATCAGCTGAGTAGCTGACTATCTGTTCATGTATGTGTTTATTGTGACGTTCTATTAGAATACATGGATTACTTTGCTCATCCATCCTTGTAATGACAATTTGTAAATGGGAATCTCTTTTTGAGAGTGGTCGATAATGTGAATCAAGCTGTATGTCATACAAGTAATTGGTGTTTTCTTTCTCCATAATGTCTACTGGTTAATTGTGTGGTGAGAATAGATTCAACAATGATGATATTTTTTCTGTTTACTATGTTTTAATGTAGGCTATTTTTCCTTCGAAGATCTGATTTCTGCTCAGAATCGAGCTGCTGGTATCGCGTCGGTCTGATAAGCTACCTACCTTTTGCTATACTGGTTCGGTTGGATTACCAAGCCTTTATTGAAACATGGGTTATATGTGTTATTTCTGTGGGGAGCAAAGCTCGCCGTGGCGGTGCTTCCATTTTCACTACCTCACCACCATTCTCACTACCGCGTCGTCGACCGATCCAGAATTGAGGGTTTTCAACTTAGAGAGTTCGTGGTGGTGGTGTTGGAGTTAATTGCAGAGAGAGAGAGAGAGAGAGAGAGAGAGAGAGAGAGAGAGAGAGAGAGAGAGAGAGAGAGAGAGAGAGAGAGAGAGAGAGAGAGAGAGAGAGAGAGAGAGAGAGAGAGAGAGAGAGAGAGAGAGAGAGAGAGAGAGGACGATGGGGAAAGTTGCAAAAGCCACCGTTACAGTCCTTGAAATTTTCACTCTGTGGGTATGCAGATCAGTTTCAAGAGACTAAGCGAATGGGCCCTACAATACCGTGGAAAGCCTTGTCAAATATCTTGCAACTGAATGAGCTCAGCATTGATATGATTCCAGACGGGGATTGGTGGAATATTGATGTAAAAACTGTTATAGATGACTTGGGCAGCTTGCAAAACCTTGAATTTGGAAGACCTCAGAATTGAAGATTGCCTGAAGATTGAGGCCCTCGTGAATACAAGCTCACCTGACTTGGTTTTACGCTATTTTCTCCCAAATTTGAAGTAACATGTTACTCATAGAGCTACCCAACCTGGGTTGCATCTCCAGTTGTCTTCCTGTTGCACCTAAACTTTAAAGGCCGGTGATCTTCTACTGCCCAAAGCTCGATAGGCTATCACCAGTAGAGATCTCAAATAGGAATTTGAAAGTAATAAAGGGAGAGAAGCTATGGTGGGATGCATTGAAGTGGGGTGAATCAGGTCTGATGGAAGATGGACAGGAATATCTGGCTAGTAAATTTATCCCACTCAGGAAGGATGCAGACTTTTAAGAACAATTTACGAGAGATTAAGTTTACTTCAACCTTGAAAGATCTTGGGTTTGACGCACGAATTCACTTTGAAAGATCTTGAATTCACGCCAAACAGAGTTTCAGAAATTAATATTCTCGGTAAAGGTGGATTTGGAGTTGTTTACAAGGGATGTTTGAGCAATGGGAATCTAGTAGCTGTAAGAGTTCCACACAAATACAGGTATGTTTGAAAAGAAAAAATTATTATGAATTATTCACATTGTTTTATTGGCTAATTCTGGAAAAAACTGTTTTCGCACCCGTGCAGATGGATGATTAAGAGCGGAAGTTGCAGTGGTTGGTCCATTATTTGGACCGATATTTCATCGCAAGGAGGTCGCTTTCCCCCTTGGTGTAGTTGGATTGGTTTGTTTCCGTGACCTGGTTTGTTTCACGACTTCGCTAAGCTAATGCTTCTCATTTTGCTAACTCATTTAGAAGTCTTCTTTTCTTTTATCGTCCATGAAATAAGGTCATTCTGTTTCAATTCCAGGTTTACCAAGAGCTAAAAGGGAAAGCAAGGGATGCTGTTATTGATCTGGTAAGTTTCTTGTTCTTACCGTCAGTGTCAGTAGTTCCCTCATTTGTCTTCTCATTTAAATTTTCTGGTCCAGATTGAACAAGAAAGGGAGGGAGGGCATAATCGGCATAGGTTTACTTAAAAACGTCCTGGGTTTATTTGTTGAAATTGGCAATGGCAGCATGGAATTTTACGAGAATGACTTTGTAGCGAGCATGCTCATGGATACTGCTGCTTATTGTTCTAGAAAAGCTTCTAGCTGGATTGTTGAAGATTCTTGCCCTGATTATATGTTGAAGGTTTAGTGTCTTGTATGGCATTTTAGTACACTGAAGTGATTTTCTGATGGATTTTGATGGACTCTGAGTTCTAATTTTTTGGGGGATCTGCCTCATTTGTCATGCAGCTTCTCTAGGTTAGTTTGTTTTTGCAAGATTCAAAGATGAGTACAATTTGAATTGCGGAGTAATCTCTCCTGCTTTTTTCTTTAATTTTTCCCCAATTTGTGAAATAAAAATTGCTCATTTAATGCTAAAAGTATAAATTCTCTCTGCTTCATTTGTCATGTAGATTCTCTAGATTAGTTTGTTATTGCAAGATTCAAAGATGAGTACAATTTGAACTGTAATTTGTGCTTTTAGCTGAATTCAGTAGTTTTTCCAGATGGGTTTTTAATGAGGAATGAAATTGGTCTGGTCAATTGCTCTTTTGTACTAGCTCAATATCTGATTAGGTTCAATCAGTCTAATGTGATTCAATGAGCCTTGTGATAACTGGACTGTGTTGTAGATGGATCAGTGGCTATATGACCCTTTTCAGCTGCTATCCCTTTGTGGGTAGGGTGGTCGAAGTAGACTGGTGACACTGAGACAAGAAGAAGGGAGAGAGCCAGGGCATCCTTTAGAAGATGTGGAGTTATGAACAAGTTTGTCAATCTTTGCCTTGGAGGGGGAGGATGCCCTTTTATAGGCCAAGGCCGTCCAAAATCGGCTGCGCATGGTATCACTGAGTCAGATGTGATCCAATTGGCTTGTTTACTTTTCCCTAGGCGTCTAACAAGCCAATGTGTTGATAGTACTCAGATCACTCTTGTTGGGAGGTTGAACAGCTTTCTCTAATGTTCCCATTGTCCATGATAGGGACTTCGACCACCTCTCTCTCTCTCTCTGAAGGTGGCTGATTTATTGGTTAAGACCGAGCATTCTTGGAAAATCTCCACCTCTAATCGTAAATGACTATGGTTCAAATGACTGGTTCGTTGTAAATGATGTTTCTGGTGCTTGACATGTCAGTGTTACTCGATTATTTAAAGAACACAAGTTCGTTATCTTGTCGACATGTTCGAATTTTCTTGGTGATGCTTCATTCTAAGCTTTTCCTGATTCTATGGTCTTGGAGCTGTTTTAGCTTGAGTTTGGATTATTCTAATTGATACCTGTAGTGTTTTTCTGGTCCATTGGCTGATTTGCAGATAGAAATTCAGACTTAGTCGATGTTATTTGGGAAAGGGATTCAAATTCTGAAATGTTTATATGACATCTGAAGTTCTGAACCACATTCATACATCTATGTGAATGTGAATTTGATTCAGGTTTTGGATCAGTATCAGCTGAGTAGCTGACTATCTGTTCATGAATGTGTTTATTGTGACGTTCTATTAGAATACATGGATTACTTTGCTCATCCATCCTTGTAATGACAATTTGTAAATGGGAATTTCTTTTTGAGAGTGCTCGATAATGTGAATCAAGCTGTATGTCATACAAGTAATTGGTGTTTTCTTTCTCCATAATGTCTACTGGTTAATTGTGTGGTGAGAATAGATTCAACAATGATGATATTTTTTCTGTTTACTATGTTTTAATGTAGGCTATTTTTCCTTCGAAGATCTGATTTCTGCTCAGAATCGAGCTGCTGGTATCGTGTCGGTCTGATAAGCTACCTACCTTTTGCTATACTGGTTGGGTTGGATTACCAAGCTTTTATTGAAACATGGGTTATATGTGTTATTTCTGTGGGGAGCGAAGCTCGCCGTGGCGGTGCTTCCATTCTCACTACCTCACCACCATTCTCACTACCGCGTCGTCGACCGATCCAGAATTGAGGGTTTTCAACTTAGAGAGTTCGTGGTGGTGGTGTTGGAGTTAATTGCAGAGAGAGAGAGAGAGAGGACGATGGGGAAAGTTGCAAAAGCCACCGTTTCAGGAGATGTGTTTTCAACCGTGGCTATCGAATTGCAGGTAAATTCACTCTCTCACATATTTCTGGTCTATAAATTTTTTGAGGATAAGTTTCTACTGGTCAACTCCTATTGTTTTGGATATTCAAGTCCCGGTTTGTGTTTTCTACTGGTCTACAAAATTATTCGGTGGTGTGCTTTGCATTTTTGAAGTTTTGAAGAGAGGGGTTAATTAGAGGTCGATGGACTTGGATTGAAGATAGTGTCTATGGAGTTACCAGCGGCATTGGCTCTTGCCGCTGACGCAATTCCTTCACTTGTCAACACGGCGTTCATCGGACATCTGGGTAGGTAGTCTCTCAGTTTTTTGTTTTGCCCCTCTCTTCTATTGCGCCTGTTTTTGGTAATTGGATTTATTCGAATGATTGAAAAATCTAGATCCTAGACTTGGTTTTTCACCATGACAATGATCTTACATATTGTGTTTATTATAGTTAGGATTACAATCAATAGGCAGTTCGAATCGTATGTGTTGAGTTCATCCAGCTGGCTAGTCATAGGGATCTTAAGTGGTTGTGCGCAATGCCCAGTTGAACGGAACTCTGTATTGATGCCAATTTGTTTGTCTTTCCCAGTGTCCCCTTAGCTACATGCAGTATTGGTTTTACCACTTATCGTCTCTGCAGTTTGTAAAATTGCGACACTTAGGTCAAAATGGACTAACACCGTTAACTTCCGTTGGTGATTGGAAAACCAACATCACAGTGGCCCTTGAACTTTGAGAGTCTCAATGAAGAGTTCATTATCGATAACCAACTAGGGACGATCACTGAGCCTCAAGTTCCGTATATTTTAGCTCCTGCATTTGGTTACTGCCTTTGTGCTATTGTCTCTGTCGTAGTTACAATTACGATACGAGTTTTTGTTTGTGTAGGGTCCGTAGTTACAATCACAACATCATTTACTGGAACAGGAATTGATTGCCAAGAGAAATGATGAGGATAGTAAAACTGACCAAGGTATTCATTTTACTAGATCTTTTACTGTTTATATACTGCAGAAAGAGTGTTCATTCTTGTAACAAGGGTTTTGTTTGTATTGTTTAGGTTTTGGGTTTTAGGGTTTAGAAAAAGATTTGATTTGGTCGATTGATGGGTTCGACGCTGGTTTTGGTGTTTAAGTTCGATCTGATTGCTTTTGCTGTGGCTGTTGGTGCTGAACTGTGGAAGCCTAAAGTAAGTTACTTTTTTCTTTCTTGCTCTATGTTTTCTTTGCGTTTTTTTTTAAATATTATGTTTACTGTTATTTTTGTGTTGTGGATTGGAGTTGTGTTGCTACGTAACCCTTCCGATTTCTATACTCCAATTTCTGGTGTTTTACCTTTTTGTTAATTCAGATTTGGTCTATTTTGGCAGGTTTGATGGCTAGGAGTTTTATACCCACAGAATGATGTTCGAGGTTGTGCAAGAGGAGGTGCAAGCTTCGTGCACAATGCAAAAATAAACTCTGGTAATGGGCTTATTTACGACGTGAAAAATCACATTGACAGGGATTGTTTTGTTGGTATGCCTGCCTCCACTATCATCTACCTCAAGCATGAGCTTCCAATGGTATTCAGTTAATTTGTTTCTCTCTACACATTTCAGGTTATGCGAAGACGGGGTTTCGGATAGAATTCATGCAAGGTACTGCATTCACTTATTATCTATTTCAATTTTCAGTTTGACATTTTCCTACTGCTTATAGATTTCTTGAAGTTGTTTATGATTTGGCAAATTAAGAACTTCTAAGGACTTCACGACATGAAATTGTGAATCTGAGATGAAGTTGTGCTAAACAGTTATGACCCTTTAAGGTACTGTAATCCTATGTTCTACGTGCCGTGTGTCCCTGTTTCTTTCAATGATATGGATTCTCCACTAGGAACTGTACTAAACCTTTTCTGATGGACATGCCTAGAATGTGATCAGGTCATGATATATGACATGAATTCCACCTTAAAATTCACAAAAAGAAGCATCTTTTTGGGGACTGGCAATACTGCTCTGAGAATTCATGGAATTGCAAGTAGAGAAAATGAACCTTTCCTGGTAATGTAACTGATTTGTCTTCTTAATTCAGGTTTAGAAGTTGGCGGCAACGCGAAAGCGATCCAGGCTCTTAAGGTTTGCCGAGACGAGACACAGAGACAGGAAATCATTGTACTTCTTGAGAGGCAAGTAGAGTTATTCTCCTGCTTTCACTTTGGTCTGTGTCTGAATTCATTCATGCACTCATTCATTCATTGTTTTCCTTCAGTCCTGTTGAGTATTATGAAGCTTCCGAAATGGTTGAAAGGAAGCTGTGGAAAAACTACGTGGCGCTGGGTTAATTTGGGGAAGAAGAGGGCGGAATTCAACATCTTGAGGCTCTTGTTGATCTCTCGTTATGCTCTGATAAGGTAGTTTTTGTTTCTGTTTTAATTGTTGGAGTAACTGTTTTGGGGGAATGTAGAATCAGTCTGGTCACTTTCTGTTTTTACCATTTAGATTCCTTGTGAGACAGACATAGTGAAGCTCGCGAAAGAAATTTTAGGCCAGGAGGAAGATCACTTTCAGGTATTGACAAGGAAGGTGCATCCTTCGCTGGAAATTGTCTGTGATGGCTGTGTCATATGATTATTTGCAGTTCCATTTTTTCCAGGGAAAACTCTAAAACTGGTAACCATAGACTAAGATGATATGATGAATTGGTCACAGGATGATGAGAAAGCCTTTCTGTCGCTTAACGATCAAAAGTTGCACGACATGGAGATATCAGAAGGTTATATCGACTTGGCTCTTGGTAAGCAAAGCCTTGGCCTTTTCCCTGGTTGTCAAAGCTCTCTTTATAGAGTGTTATTCCACTGTCATTTGAGTGACTTAAAAGGACTGCATTCATTGCTGCTGGCATTCATCTGAACTTTGACTTTTAACGGCACTGTTTTTTTCTCGTAGGAATCGAAATGTGACACCACAGAAGCAGAGTCCACCACCTAGACAGATACTACTACTACTAAGGAGCAGCCATCAGAAGACAAATGAATTCCTTCCTTCTGAACTAGTAGTAATTCTTTCGTCATCCAATATCAGATTCGTTTTTTTGACAACATCAATGATACTATATAGCATTGTAAATATTTTGGTTCGTTACTTTCAGACGTAGGATTGATTCAAGTGTACATATTGAAGCTTGAAATGGCGACAACTTAACAACATTTTGAAACCATGTTCTGATGTTCAGCATCGTATATATTTCAACAGCTGAACATTTAACATCTAAAATTCATGTTTAACATACTAAAACATGATATGTATTCTTTTGGAGGAAGGGTATAGTGTTGTACTCGCATTTGAAGCTTGTTTATTGGATTGATACAAAAGCTAATGGTACTGTGAATTGGTTTGTTACTAGAGGTGGCAAAGAAGGTTTGAACTTGTCAGTTGTCACCCCTCCAGGTCTAGCTAGTAGACTTGTAAATGACTGTAGTGTAGTGTCCCATCTGTTTTGAGTTAAATGAAATGTAAGAAATGGTTAAAGACCAATTGACATGATGTGGCGAGGTTGGGAGAGTAAAATGAGCGAGAGGTAAGAAAGGGGATATATTAGAAAGTCACGAGTGATAGTTCTGTGAAACTTCATGGGGGGGGGGGGGGGGGGGGGGGGGATTGTTAACGTAATAATCGAAAACTCTGGGGTTAAGTAGTCATCCCTTCGCCATTTATATCAACCCTTCTTCTTCTCCCCTCTTCTTCTTCTTGTTCGTTTTCTTCTCGTACAGCTCACTACAGAAACACAGATCGCTGCAACACTCCAACAGAGAGAGAGAGAGAGAACTGAAGATAAATGCTAAAGCGATTATGAAACTGGAAAGGAGAGGAGATGCATATCTAATTTTGAGTGAGTAAGAAGGTCGAATCGTTGGAAAACCCTACTCATCTCGACTGCAGAGAAGAAAAAGTGTCCGTGCAAAACGAGCTGTGGTTAGTTTCTGTGAAACCGTCAACTCTTTATTTTGATATTCTTCTCTGTGGTTGGATTGTGAAAAGTAAGAAAGGTAGTAGTAATGAGCAGGTTCAAAGCAAACATAACTTGACTTGTTAGCCCAGTTTGATGAGTATTGAACATTCTTCTTGGTTTGTTGATTTCATTAACTACGATCAGCAATTTAGTACTACTATTCCTTCCTAATAGTAAATGCTTAATGACTGACTGACTCCAACATTCATTACTTGGATGGATGGGATTTTAGAAATTCTCTTAACATATATGGTAGGAACACCAATGTCGTTTAACTTTCAATCAACTCGGTTTCACCGTATACCAAGAATTATAATTCCCTAATATAAAGTTAGCTGTACAAGATTGCATCTTCTCTTGCCTTCCAAAAAGGAACAACACGTTGGTACTAGAGATGCATACGGTAACTTCTCCACGCCGGTTTTTGGCGAAGAAATTATAGATCTGGCAAAATCTGGATTTCAGAGGGAAAGAGAGGACGGAGAAAAACCTAGCAACGACGGTCATGGACGCACAGTGCGCGTGGGCCAGGAAGAATATAGCACAGATCTGAAGTTTAAGAGTTAACAAAACACCTCCTGATCATGGTGGAAGGGGCCCCGACCCATGCTAGGAACCAGCCCGGCCCACCCTAAAATGAGCTAGGTCCGGCCCCGGACCGGCCCCTGCAACCCTTGAACTGGCCCGCCCCCCAACCCGGAGCGGTTCCACTTTGACCCCCTCGGCCCCTCCAACCCGGCCTGGGCCAGTTCGCCACCCCTCAAAACGGTACTTTTAAGGTTTTTATTAGTAAAAAATATATTTTTAATATATTAATAATATTTTTTAACCCGGCCCACCCGCCCCCCTCAACCCCCGGGCCCGGGGGTTCGAATTCTCTCCCTTCCGACCCGGCCTGGCCCCCTCCCAACCAGCCCCAGCTAAACGAACGGTCCGGCCCCCTGACACCTTGACCTCCCGAGTCCTGACGATGATTGCTGCCTCCATCTTCCATCTGTTTCGGCGACCATCGCCGTCCCTCGGGATGACTCGATGGCCGTAGTAGTTAAGCTCATCGCCCATAGAGTCTGTCCACGGGATTCAATACTGGGAAGATACGGAAAAGCAATTTCATCAGACGTCTTTACCTTCAGGCGAACTGTCCCATTTAAAGTGTTCCCAATTTTATTTTATATTATTTCATATCTCGGAGAGCTTTGAAGTTTATTGATCAGGAAATGATGTTAGCAGTGGGATTTTGTCTTATGAGTTTCTTCAAGAGAGATTCATAAGTGGCTCAAAGTTTGTCGGTACTTAGGATGTCTCTAGTCTTTTGTGTACTTCCTTATGAAAGCCTCTTAAATCATTTCTCTACTTTTTGTTGGTAGCTTGAGTTCAGAAGAATCAAGACTGACCAACTTTGGGTACGCAACATACTAGAAATCTGGAATGGTGAGGAGAGAAACTTTCCAATTAAGGCCGTCTCTGAAGCTAATGGCATTTAAGTTATCTACCCTTCGTATGAAATCCGAGAGAGTTTGTAACTTCAGGGAATTAGGCATTAGGATAACGCGACATTTTCCCCAAAGTGGGTTATGTGGAGTTAAGTCTAAAAGTTATTGTCCTCCTTGTTGTTGAACTTCACTTGTGACCTCTTCATTTAGTAGATGGAAGTGTAATTGTATATAGTGTGGTTGTCGGTTGTCCAACGCGCATCAAAATGTTTCAACAAGTGTGCAATACGTTCTCAAACAGGGGAATTTCTTATGATGACAAAATCCTAAAACATGTTTTATGGTCTGCCATCTTCGTGGTATATGGTATCAAGAGAAGCCTGTTTAGTTGCTTGTACTGACTAGATTCAGTTTCTTATCTCATTCAATAACATTGATTGTTTCTGTGTTAGGTGTCACTTGTGACACAATTTCAAAACATTTGCACCTTGAAGAGCCTGGATATGTTATTTAGGACAGAAGTATTCAGCCGAGTCTGGAGATGCAAGATCTACTGTGTTTTTATGAGCTAATGATATCAAAGTGCAATGAAGGTTGGTGCTTCTTGCAAACAAATAGACGGCCTACACATTAGTACAATTTTTCTTTGTGATTGATCAGTTGAAGCTCCAGAGTTAGTGTTTGTAACTTGTTTGGATCTTGTTTTGAGCTAATTGTTGGCACTCTCATTGTTCTGCATCTCAAAAAATTTCAATTGACACAATTGGTTACTTGTCAGTCTGTTCAGGGGTCTGGATTGAACCGCCTGAAGGTACCATTTTTCTAGGAGCATGTTTCATTGCAAAGTGTGGAATGCAAAAATATTTTATCATTTCTATTGTGCATCAGTAGCCCAAACTCAGAACAGGCAAAACTAACCAACTTTGAGTATGCCTGGTACTGGAATGGATTGGTGAGTGGAGCAACCTCCCATTTGACGCCCTTTCTGAAAGTACCAGTGCATTTGACATATCAACCATCGATGAAAGTCTTCGTCTCCCTTTTGCATGCATCAACCATCCTTCGGCTAGATAAGTTTCACGAAATATTAAGCTTAGGCTATGTTCTAAGATAGATAGTCTGAGCATGCTAATGCACTTTGGGAAAGGCCTCCGAAAATGGAAAGAGAAATTCAGTAATGACTTGAGTTAATCGAACCATATGAAGGATTCTTTTTTAGTTGACACCATCTTTTTACATGATGCTCATGGATTAGCTTGAGAAATCAAATGAGAGATCAGTTAATCACTACAAAAAAAAAAAAAAAAAAAGTCAAGTTGAGCAAAAAAGGAAATTGGGAGTTCTTTTTTTTAACAAATAGGAGTGGTTGCAAGATTGCAGGATCACGCCGAATTTGTGCAAACTTTACTAAGTTATCGTCACTTGTAACCAAAATGGCAACAAGAAAAGTGAAACAAAAATAAAGCTTTATTGTGTGTGTTCAGCTTTTGGTCATTGGTAAATCTGGCCTGGTCGATCTTATTCTGTTTTGTGAACAAGGAGCTAGGGTATGAAATATTTTCAACTGCCTTCTCTCCCCTTCCCCTAACTCTCCTCCCTCTCTCCTATCCTAATTTGACTCAATCCCTTCTCTCTCTCTTGGTTTCCATTCCCCTTTGCCATTTCTCTCAGTCTCTCCCATAATCTTTATCCATCTCCTAATCGCCGAATTCCTCTCAACCTTAAACTCAGGGGAGTTTAGATTATGACTGAAGCTAAAACTATCACTGTTGCCCGGACAAAAATTTGACGCAATTGATTAATTTTGGTTTGTTCAGAGTTCTGGATTTGAGTGTCGCAAAACATGAAATCATTTATATTGTTTGCCGGTAGCCTAAACTCAGAACAGTATGTTATGACAGGTAATGGAATGGTGAGGGGAGCCACTCTCCCATTGAGGCCTTCTCTGAAGCTACTAATGGCATACAATTTATCAACCTTCCACATGTTTCTCTGTGTCGTTGACCTGTCACTCCGCTGGTACACACGGTCTGAGATCTTTCAAGGCACACACAATGGTTTAATCAAGAACACATTCATGGGGAAGGGTGTCGAGGTGTTGTTCAAGGAGGGGTGGTAGGTCATCCCAGAATCAGCAAATGTTTGTACAACTAATGCATTGAACTGAGCAAGTTGGTGTTCAACAAAGTGAATGCCATGAAGCGTAGACTAATTGAAGCCAAGCAGCTTTGGCAGGATTCAATGCAGTGAGGATATGAAACAACTTCATCAGCGCGTCTTTTACCTTCAGGTGAACTCTCACATTTGAAGTGTTTCCAATTTTTATTTCATTTCTTAATTCGTATAGCTTTGAAGTTGATTGATGAGCAACGTTGTTAGTGGTGAGATGTTGACTTATGAGCTTCTTCTTCGGAAGATACCTAAACTTGACAGAGAGAATTAGATACCAATTGAATCATGAAACTGATTCTAGGTAATGGGGAACTTCATGAAACCAAACAAATAGGGAAAATGTTGTCTGATCTGTATGGGAAAACAGGAATGACTTGGGCTAAGTTTGGTTCATGGAAAATGAATGGGATAGGAAAATGAATTTCCTGAATTTTTTCATAATGTGTTTGGTGGCGAGACTACTGCAAGAAAAGAAAATGAAAAGGAACAGGAAAAACACAACGGAAAACAATTTTCCATCCAAAACTGACGGGAAAAAAGAAAATACAATTTTACGCCACCTCTCTCCAAAGGTATCGTTATTCTCACTCTCTGGATCCATCTCTCTCACTCTCTGCTTTGATCTGTCTCCTCTATCCCATCTCCATCGTTCTTCTCTATTCCGTCGATGGCTTCCAAGAGGCAAAGTACACTTCACTGCCCTACGACGGCTCAAACCAATCTCGAACTATCTCAAGCGCAGCAGCTCAACGACACAAACTGGGTTGAGATTTTCACGGATCCATGGCGTGGATGAGAGAGATTTCATTGACCCATTGCCACTGGACGGGTCTCGATATGGTGTTGGGTCTTAAGGTGGAGATGAATAACATGTACTATCTCATAATTGGATCTCATATCTCTCATACTTGTATCTCAAAATTGGATCTCGTATATCGTTTGAATTCACATTGGATTTTGGTTCGGTGCTTTTTGGAAAAAAATAGGCGAATTTAGATATGGGGTTTTACTTGTGTGGCTTCTTGTTTGAATTGGTTGTTATTGTTTCAATCGTATTGGTTTTACTGTGATTTGGTTCTTAATCACTCTACTAATTGGTATTGCTAGAGATGCTTACAGTACTTTTACCATGGAGGTATGGTATAGTTTCTACTCATTTTGGTTTCTGATTAGTTCATGTTCTTAGCCTATTCTCTAATTCAGATTAGTTCATGCCACTAGCCTATTCACAGTTTCATTAGTTAAGTCGATTGATAAGCCTTAGTGAGGTTGAACTTACTACTAACTTTATTTTAGGAGTGATTCACAATAATGATGTTTCAGATTTTGGTACCCTGTGCAGCCATGGTTCTTGGAAACTTTAGCTAACTGTGAGACTTGGTACCTCCTCTTTGCTTCAAATTCTGAAGCACGCAAAAATTAGCTTTAATATTCTGTAATCTCAAGTTAAGATCTGTTTGTGCAAGTTAAGATTTTCATTACAGTTTTATATTTTCAATTTCAGTCTAACCAGACACGAAAAAGAAAAGAGTTGCATTCTACTTCTATTTTCCAACAACCACCAAAGAGATGAAAGAAACTACATTTTTTTTTTCTTTTGCTTTCATTTTCTTTTCCTTGTCATTTTTCAAGAATCAAACAGGGCCTCAAGGAATTCAGAATGAGATCTGCAGGCAACAAAGAAGAAGATAATGGAAAGTGGAATAAAGTTGAATTTCCAGCTTTTGTTCGTTTGATAAACCTTGCTGGATCAATCTCATCTGGGTTCTGTGAACATAGAGTCGGAAGTACAGCAGCCAGATGAGTGTGGACCTGGTTGACATTTTCCAAACATTCCACACAAATTAATATGCAATTATGTGGGTATACTTTTTTTTTTTTTTATATATATATGAAAGTAAGAAATATTATTAATAGCAATGACCGCACCTGGCAGGGCCAATTACAACAAAACTTTAATCCATACAAGCTACAAACCAAACAGACGGGAGACCCCTAACTTCCACAACCATAGAGCCTCGACTATATACAACAAAATTGTCGACAGAGCTAACACTACAATACTAGCAAGCACACATGAAAAGTGTCATTTTTGTCATGTCTATGTAAATCAACATTTGGAATTTTCTCAATTCATTGCAACTGTATACTATTCATTTTTTAGGTCTTTTGTGTTCGAGACTTTCTGGATCAAGTTCTTAAATTCTCACCTTCGTAGGTTCTCACCTTTCTAAAGTATTGTTTTAGGCTTTTTGGGTATGGTTCCCTCCGGCATGGGCTATTCCCGATTATGTTTTTTTTTTTTTTTTTTTTTTTTTGTGTGGCCGTGTCATGGATGAAGTGCTCATTTTACTTCATGAACATTCAACTGGTACAATATTCTTAGTGTTTGTTTGGGTTAGTATCATCGGACACGGACAATCACCTAGTGTCTTATAAACTAGTTCGATTATAGATGGGGTGTATTGAAGTATGGGCTATAAAGCTCTTTGAATCCGGTCAAATGGGCCAAATTATAATATACAATTTTAATTCATATCAAGCAGATTTTGATATATTCAGTTCAGCTGAATTTGTTTGAGTTTTAACTCTAATAATGTACAAATTATTCCCAGTCTACAGTTCATTTTAAACTATTTCTTGGAATAGAGTTCGTATTGCCACGTCAATGCCACATGAGAAGACCATAATAATGGACTAATAAAACTTTTAAATGAAAATTTTCTCGAATTCTTTTACTATTTAAAGCAATTCAAAACTTATCATGTAGGAAATCAACTCAATTACAACATTAGCAAAAATGAAATTGGCTTTTGGATAGAAACAAAATCAAAATATTCCCGTGAGTAGGAAGTAGGAAATGAACCAGTTTCTGGTAATTAGTTAGACCAAACCATGATTTTAAGATGAAAAAAGGAACAAATATCATTCTATTAATTGCTTTTCACAATGTGCAATTGGGTGAAATTGGGCCACATTTTGGTATCCTAATATAGGCTTGTTATGCATCCAATCATCCATGTAATATAAATTAGTGCATAAAAAGAAACACCAACACCAACATGAACGTGAACTTCTAACATAACTTCGTGTGGTCATTGTAGTGCACACATGTTACAGAGTTTGTCATAGGCTTATTAGCACTGCTAGTTTGCAACAAAATGTATGTTGTACAGATTGCTTTCATCGCCGAAATTTGGGCTGATCAATTGTGGCTTTTGTTGCCGCAACATTTTCGCTTTCGAATAATGCTTGATCCATCATATCGTTTATATAGGCCGGCCTTTCATCACCGGTCATTTCATATGGGGACATAAACAAGCCCGTCTCATACTCATATATCGTACATTCGAAGCACCTTTTCTTTCTTGAAGTTTTTCGACAATTCTATACTTTTCTTTGGGGCATAGGTAACTTGATTAAGGCGGGAAGATCGATACTGACAGACATGGATGTTCGATGTTACTCTTAACTGAAAAGATGTTTAATTGTATTTGGACTCCAACTTTTCCTTCTCTATCCTATGTGGCTGATCATGTGATAAATTACCCCTTATATTGGAAATTAATTTTAAGAGAGCACTAGACTGGGAATTACTTTTCCATCTAACAATATTCGGGTCAAAAACTCGAATTTTTAACTAAATAATTTTCAGCCGGTTCTTTAGTTTGTTTTTATTTTTATTTTTTTTTTTTTGCGAACTGGTTGTTTAGATTTTTAGCTGATACCAAAAATGGCTATACGTAAATGATTTAAATGAGTTTAGCAAATGATTCCGAAATTATTTTCTAAGAAAAATGTCTCTTGCAAGATTTGAGTAGGAAAGGGTTCCTTTATTTAGCGCTAAATTGCACCGGAGGTACTCATAGTTTGAAAAAACAGCGGATCAGGTACCCACAGTTTCAATTTCAACGCTCATATTCCTAAACTTTGAAATTCATGCAATCGGGTACCCAATCCCAACTTTCGTTCAATATTTTGGATGGATTTGTATAAGAAGAATATAATATCCTCTCAATCTCACACATAAATTTGTAAAATTATAATTGTTATCTTTAATATAAACTCTATACAAAAATACCACATTTTGTTTTTAATTTTTTTCCGTTGTCATGAAAATATATATATATATATATTCACTTAAAGTGTCTTTTTTCAATTACAGATATCCCTCTACCCTCAATCCTGGAGAGCTATTTGTAATTTAAAAAACACACACTTTAAGGGAGTATATTTTTCATTTTCATGACAATGAAAAAAAATAAAATGGTTGAATTTTACTATAGATTTTATATTTGAAGGTAACAATTATAATTTTACAAACTTTATGTGCGAGATTGAGAGAATAATTTAGTCTTCTTATACGATTTGCCAAAAGAATTGGACAGAAGTTAGGATTGGGTACCTGATTGCATGGATTTTCAAAGTTTGGGATCGCGAGTGCTGAAAAATGAAATTTTGGGTACCTAGTCCACGGTTTTTTCAAATTATGGGTACCTCCGGTGCAATTTAGCCTTCATTTTTATTAGAAAAAAATTTACACAATAGTTTCATATGGAAGACTGAAAATGGTTTCTTCCTTCAATAATCTTACAAGAAATTTCAAGTGAAAAAATTAACACGAGTTTCATATAGAAGTCTGCAAATGGTTTCTTCCTTCAATAATGTTACAGGAAATTTCATGTGAAAATGCCCGAATAGAAATACATAAAATTGGCTATATTTCCAAGAAAATTAACAAAAAAGCTCCATTCTCACCTTGGTGAGGCCACTTTCTTGTTCGAGTTTGATGCAGAGCTTGGTTCCTACAAGACTCCTCCAAGAGATGATTGATAGCAGCAGAGTTAATCAAATTCCTTAAAGAGAAGTTAGGTGTGCGAAATGGTGGTTCAGCTTAGTCAAGTTTTTCATCCTAGTTTGCTTCAGTTCTAGCAGCGGTTTGGATGTGCCTTGAAACAATTTACTTTCTCTCTTTGGTTTTTTCGATTTTCTGTTTTTGGATTTTCTCTTCTTTGTCCTAGTAGTAAACTAGGTCTGCTTTTCAGTTTGGCTTCTAGATTAGTCGTGGTACTATCCTTCTACTGTACTCACTATTTTATGCAAGTTTCATAAGAATCCAAACAAACTACAAAGTTGGAATGTACTTGCAGATTCTGTAAGATCATAGAACAAGATCGTTACTTTGGGTGACATGTGATTACTTTTGAATTACAATATCAGCCCCATCACGCTGTTCATCAAGTTTAGAATGTTATGTAGCATATAGTTTATGGAGATCTTTTTGAACTCCGTATGAGCACATTCATCAACTCTAATTGTTCATACTATGATGACAAAGAATGTGAATGACTTGTAGAAAGGCTTGAAGAAATTTCAATTAGAATTGTTAGGCGTGTGGTTGCAGAAGAACAAGGTGTATATGCGAAGCAACTGTGAGCAAAATATTTTGATTGCATTAAGAAAATTAATGTAACTAAAGTGCTGGCCGGTTGTTGTGTCTGCAGGCCAATATTTCCTCTCTCTGGGCACAAGCCATCCAATTTCTAAACAATGTGACTTACTGTTATGCTGCAAGTATTACAATATTGTAGCGCTCTAAATTCAAAGTTAATGCAATTTCTATTTTGCAAGACTGTTGTTCTCATATTATTGTGGGAAGATGAGACACAATGTTTAGAAACACTATCTTGTCAAATCAGTTTAGTGGATTTCTTAAGTTTCCTATTGAAAACTTTAATCTTTATCCTACTCTCAACGTACTTTGGGTTTCGTAAGGGAAAAATTTGGGCTAATGTGTTCAGCCCGTTGTCGATCTGCAAAAATTTCTCCTCTTCCAGATACCACCTTCTAAACATTTGCTTTCCATTTCTAAAGAAGGCCCGAGAGGTTCTGGCCCATCACAGCCCTCAGCTTTTGATATTGGTCTTTCAGAACACATGAAAATACAACCCATTGTCATTAAAAGGAAACTTAGCCCAAACAATTTTATGGTCTCTCACAAAAAAACCCATGTTCACCCACTCAAAATGCGGGTGTCACAATAATGTGTTTGATTTGTGCAACATTAACTCAATATTAAAGTACAAATAGTACAATCCAGCTAATACAAATCCCAACTAATACTGCTAATCTTAGAAAACCAAACGTACCCTTCAAGACAACAATTGTGACAATGACAAGGTAACGTTCAAGAATATTTCGTAAAAGAACATCTACTGGTAACTGAAAAAAAATGCTCACTATTTTGTGCAGACGGAATTTTAAAAGATATCAGAAAGGGTCTGGAGGAGTTAAATGCAGCCATTGTGTGGGTGCTTAGATCCCAAAATGTAGCAGCAGATGAAATAGTGAAGTTAGTTAGTTGGAGAATCAATTTAGACTTGATATCAGTAGTTTTGATGTTGTTACGGTTGATAAGTGTAATTTGTCTTTGTGAGTTTTTAATGAGTTTGGTTGGAATCCAAACAAACTACAAAGTTGTGTTGTTACTGTTGTACTTACAGATTCTGTAAGATCATAGAACAAGGTAGTTACTTTGGGTGACATGCGATTACCTTTGAATTGCAATATTAGCTCCATAACACACTTCACCCTAATCAATTTTAGAATGTTATGTAGTAGCATATAGTTTATGGAGATGGCGATCCTTTAAAACTCCGTATGAGCACATTCATCAACTCTAACTGTTCAAACTTTGTCTATGATGACAAAGAATCTGAATTAATTGTAGCAAGGCTTGAAGAAAATTAATGTAAAAAGAAAGTTAATGTAACTAAAGCACTCGCGGGTGGTTGTGTATGCAGGCCGTTATTCCTTCTTTCAGGGCACAAGCCATCTAATTCCCAAAAAATGTGTATTTATGTTATGATGCAGTTATTGCAATATTGTAGCGCTCTAAAATCAAAATTAATACAATTCCTATTTTGTAAGATCGTTGATCTCAGATTATTGTGCGAAGATGAGACACGATGTTTACAAACAATAACACTATCTTGTATCCTACTCTCAACGTAAACCCCCCACTTTGGGTTTTTTGCATGGAAAAAGTTTGGGCCCATTGTCGATCTGCATAGTATTTCATTTAGGACTTTTTGACAGGTTCATTTTTGGTGTCTACTCTTTTCATGGGCCGTGTACCCATCTTTCTCATTTTTCTTTTCTTCCAGATATCACATTCTAATGGCCATTTAAAGAAGGCCCCACAGGTAGGGATGGCATTAAAACTACGGGTATTCGTTTGGCAAGCCCATTAGCGGTAAAAGGAAACTTAGCCCAAACAACTTTTCTAGTCTGTCATAAAAAGCCTATATTCCCACCCCCCCCCCCCCCCCCCCCCCCCCCCCCAAAAAAAAAAAAAAGACAAAAAGAAGTGTACGCGGTTGGTGCTCTTCTTTGAAGCGACCTCAAGGGTCGGAATCTGACAGAGTGCAATATCTCCGTTTTCTTCAAAAACAAAGTATCACTATTTCCGAGAAAGAAATCATGTTTACCACTATCTTTCTTCTCTTTCTATACAAATTGACTTTTGTTACTATTCACCGGATCGCTTTGACCCGGTGATTTAAACAGCAAAATAATGCAATTTGTTGATAATCTTTTCATGATTTTGTAGAGTAAAAGTTGCTCTATCACACGGTGAAAAAGTTATCAGAAACTCGCATCGTTTTGTGATCCAAATCACCCGGTCAAAGTAACCCAGATACGAGTCAAAAAAAGTCAAATGGATAGAAAGAAAAGGAACATGGTGATATGGGATTCCAATTCGAGTCTTGTTATCATAAATTTTTGTTTTAATCTTGACAATTTATCTATAGTGAAAATAAAAACGCGTTACTTCTAGTTAAATGGCAAAGTTGATGTTCACCTTATAGTTTATACTTTATACTGACCGAATGTCCAAATAATACTACAAAAATAGAAGAACTTGGTAAAATTTATTGGTAGTAGACACAGTATTATTTAGCCATTAAAACTACGGGTATTCGTTTGGAAAGCCCTATTTGCTCAAAATATGATTCCACCCCAATCTGATGAGATCAAAAATTGGGTGTTCGTCGTCTGTCTTTAGAGGTGAAGATGCAGCAATCAAAAAGAAAGTTTGTGCTACTATTTCGAGGATTTGGTGGAACAGGAATAGTGTGAAATTTAAAGGAGGCAAGTTAAGTGAGAAAGATATTGCAGAACTTATTGTTGAGAGGTGTGGAAAAAAACCTGGAAATTAGGATGGAAGAACAAGGGACGAAGGCGTAAAATTGGCAACCACCTCTTTGCGGCGTTAGAGAGGTTAAGGCCAACGTTGACGCGGCGTTCAGTCCGGCAACCAATCGAGCGGCGGTGGGAGTGGTGCTCAGGAATTCGGATGGGACTCTCATCATCGCATCTCCTTCACCGGCAGGTTTCCCTCAAAATGCTACGTCCATAAGTCAGAACAATGGCTGGCACTTGCAAGAAGCCGGTCCAAGACCCGGTCGCCGAAAATGGACCAACCTGGGAACCGAACCTCAAGGGACTGCGTACGGGATGTTGATAAAAACAAAAAAGTTCTTTTTGGGTTTAGATTTCTAAACCCCTCTTCCCAAACAAACACACTCAAAAACCCCACAACAAGTCCTACATGCAACCGCTGTTGTCAAGCCTACGAAAAGGGACATTGGACTAGTGAGTTTAGCAACATTGTACACGTACTATGTTTCATAACCCTAGTATTATGTAGAATCACCTCTTTAAATGCAGATGCACTGAGCGATGCTATGTGCTTGCAATATACTACCACCGTTTTGCCGGAATCTTCCCAGCGCTCTACTACCTCCGCTCCGTCAGGTTCTTCCTGACTTTGACCCAGCCTCCGCATCTTTTTCCATCAAGGCAGTCGCTTCATAAAAGCCATTTTGCTTTTATCTGTTAAGATTTTTGTATTTGATATCTTAGAGAACTATTGACGAGTTTGATTTGAAACGTTTTCAAATTAGTTGTAATATCTGTTAAGATTTTTGTAGTTGATATCTTAGAGAACTCTCCATATGCATTAAACGATGTTTGAAGTTGGTTGAGGATTGTTGCACCACTTTCAGAGTCTTAAATTAGAAGACAGCTAACTTAAATGCAATATTCATGTTTTAAGTGAAATCAGGAGAGCAGAATACCTTGTTCCTTCATGAACTAGTCTTTTGTTTAGCCACAGCATTTTCAGAAGAATTGCTCTATGCAGTACTCAGGAATCAACGTAGTCGCATAACCACACTACTATGCCTAAGAAGGCTTCTTTGATGTAATAACATTGATCAAACAGCATAAGTTACATAACATCTTCAAACAAATGCAAACATGATCTGACAACACAAGTTTTCGTATAGATACATAAACATTGTCACGCAACAGGTCTCATACGTAACATATTAAACAAACCAAGCAATAGAATTAGCCCATACCAATTCTCTCCTCCGCTTTTATTCAGCAACAGAACTACAGAAGTAATGTATGCAACACCCAAAACTCACACACCCAGAGTCCAGGTGAAGTAAATTGCCTTGTTTTACATATTTATACAATCCTGAAAGATTAATAAATGAAATTAAGACAGATAACCGAAACAGAAAAAGCATGGGAAGGCCTTGTCCAAGACACAAAGTAGTAGCGACCCGACAGATGCACGATACTGAAAAGATTCCAATATCAACAAATCCAAACCAAGAAGAAAGTTGTATACCATTTGGATTGCTGGAGCTTCTCGTACAAAAAACCCTGAAAGCAGCATCACAAGTCACCTGCAAGATATTTAAGGGGATTCAGGTCTTAGGACTGAGGAAATCAGGAAATTATCAATGTGACATTTGGTTGAGAATCTATAAGAAATGCTTAGATGTTAGAATCAGGGGAGGGTTTATGGGAAAGGGTGGGAGCAGCAGTGACTCCAGTTTAAAAGGACTTGAAATCTGAATTTAACTGTAAATGCCAATTTCTAGTACTGAGTTAAAAACCATAAGTGGTAGAATCTCAAGTTTGAATCATTCAAACATATGATTCAGAAAAACCTGGTATTATGAGGTACTGTGAGTCCATTTATCTCAACATCGGAAATTTAATCTCCCCATCTCATAGAAGGTAAGATAAGAACATACCTGATGGTTCAAAGAATTGCTGCAGTCTCTCTTTAACCTCCTGATTTGGGAAGTTGATTCCACCCCTATAATCCTGCTCTGCTCGGATAACTCTCAGCTTCTCTGCGTTTCTGCTGGTTAAGGCAAAATTACAGAGATTATCACAAGTATTAATCTCCAGCTCCTCCAGTGATGGCCACTCCAAATTGTCAATCTCGCATATGCAAGTTAAGATGGGCATCTTGCGGACTATCAGCTTCTTTAGCTTTGGCAGCAAGTGGGGATTATCAACAGCATCGAATTCCGCAACCACTTCCACAATTTGCGAGCAAAGTTTGATTTCCAGATGCTGAATCTCACAAAGTTGTCGAACTGAGCCAGGGGGGAAAACATGTTTCAACTCTAGGCAGCTTATTAAAACTAGAGTTTGTAAGTTGCCAAAGCTTCCAGGTTGCAGCAGGTCCCTACAAATGCCTTTAAACTTTGGTAGATTTTTCAAGTTCAAGTCTTCTAAGTTAGGTAGCACAATTTTTGCTGCAGTTCCTACTATGGTTTCAAGCACCTCGCAGTCTCCAACTAGACAATATTTTATGCTGTTCATGGTTCCAAAGTCTGATAGCTGTTTGATGTCCTTGTGTTCAAGTAATTCAAAGGCATCAGCTACCGCAATGACTTCAGCTACTGGAAAGCTGGTTCCAGTACTTTGCAGTATTTTATGTACCTTTCGCTGTCATTGTCGAGATTACCATGTAGCAAAGGTTCTTCTTCTGTGTCTTCGCAACCAATGAGAATCCTGAAAGGAGTCAAATAATCATCATCTGTCCATAGAATTTTCTCAATACAACTTTGAAGGATTGTTGCTTCAGATTTAGAGATCTGCAGACGTAGTTCGCTTACTACTTCAATGAGATCTAGAACCGTGTTGCCAATGCAGAATTTCAGAGTCATTAACTTTTCCAATGTAGTAACTTCTTTTATGATGTTCTTTCCTGCTTCCGCGGACCATTGCTCTGGTGATTCCACGTCAACGATAAATTCTTCCGGTCCACAAAGTTTTGAGAGCACACTGTAGCTGGGTGCTGCTTGAGGAATAGCATTTCTGTTCTTGAACTGGGTGAATGATACTTGTAAACGCCTCAAACTGGTTAGACTTTCAATTTGAGGAGGTATATTACTGAATCTGCACCTTCGAATATCAAGTGCTTCGAGTTCCTCAAACTTGATGATTTCTAAGGGAGCTCTTCCAATTTTCCAAATATTTGTAGTTATTCAGATAAAGGATCTTGATTTGATCATGTTAGCGTTATGTGCGCCCATGTGGGGTGCACAATGCAATTATCCTAAACTTATGGGTTTAGGAGAGACAAGCTCAAACCTTATGGGGTTAGTAGCAGGGACATCAACCCTAGGGGGTGACGTTGCAATTAGGTATAAGTCTGTCTATATAAGGAGACAACCTCCTAGATTATTATATGTGCTAGAGACATAATAATACACAATACTGTAGAGATCATGTGCTGATCATAATACAGTAAACCCTAGACTCTCTCTTCAACTAGCCTCCATTGGGTGGAACTTGGTGTGGATCAGAGCTCTCGTCCTAGAGATTCGAGCCAGATTGTGGGAGCAAGAAGAGCACGTGAAAGCAAGCACCCTACGATCATCCGTTGCGCTAAGGAGCTTAGGAAGACAAGGTAAACACATGAATATTCCGCTTTAATTCATGTTGTAGATCTGAATGTGTTAGATCATGTACGTCCTTCATTGGTATCAGAGCCTTAGGCTTGTTTTTCGTGCCTAGTTATGCGTTCCCGAATCAGATAAAAAATTCGAGTTTTTGAAATTTCATAATCTGTTAGTGAAACCTATATGGTTAGATAGGGTTTTTCACAAGGATTCCAGAAATATAAATTTTGTAATTTTTGGACGAACAGAGAATTAGTTATGATTTTTCTAAGATTCGAAACTGTATAAATCTGGACTGATTGATCTGAGCAGTAAAAAGATTTTTTCAAAACATGTTAAAATTAGGTTTTGAATACATAATCTTGATCTACGTGAAACGACGATTCCAACGATGTAAAGATCGACGGAAACGGAGGCCGGGAAGGCGGCGCGTGGGCCTCACGCGCCACCGACGCCGCCTCCACGCTCGGCCACGCGCCGCCAAGCGCCGCACGCGCCAAGGGGCTGGCGGCGGCTGCTGACGTGGCCCTAGGGCTGACGGGGCAGATGACGTGGCGGTGCCACGTCAGCAATTGCTGACGTGGCAGATGACGTGGCAGCCACGCGGGCTGCTGACGTGGCATGGTGACGTGGAGGGTGACGTTGTAGTTGACGTCAGCACATGGCTGACGTGGCATGCCACGTGGCATGCTGACGTGGCACTCGGCCGCGTCGGCGCGTGACGGAGGCGGACTCGCCCACGCGCGGCGGCGCGTGTGGGCGCGTGAGCCCTCCTCCGGCCACTATTTTTCGCCAATTTTTTTTTACATGCTCAGAATTAAATTTCCTATTTTCTGGGATTTTTTCATAATTTTTGGAAAAACAGAAAATTTTATTATTTTCCAGATTAATTAATTAGTGTTTAGCACACTTCCCGAGGCAATTAGACGTCCTTAAACACACTGTTTTGAGCCCAAATTTTTTCTGGAGACTTAGGACATTTTTCCCTACCTTATGAGATAGGAGGTGAGATCCTAGGTAGTTGGGAGCAATTTTCGATCTTATTAGTTGATTGATTTATTGCTTATTAATTTCCAGTAATTATTCTTTAATTCTGGAAATTTCCAGAAAATTCCAGTATGTTTATTTTATTATTATACATGCTGTTGTGGGTTGAATGGATGTGTTTGATGCATGGATGTGGCTTAGATGGTTTTATATTTGGTTTTGGTTTTGATTATGTAATCAATTAAAATACGGCCTGCGTGTCGTGCCTCTCTACATACTCTATTGTCTTCTCTTCTCATCTAAATCGCCTATTAGAGGTTACTTCTTATTAGAAATAAGATATTTAGTGAAGATTGAAGAATAGAAGCTTCAAGAGAGGTGGCCAAACCAAAAGCTATGGCGCGAGGTGCATGGAGCAAAGAGACGAACAGGGAAGCTTCAAGGAGCACTCGAGATGAGGCGAGATCCATGAGGCGAGGAGTTCAAGACTTGCTCAAGACGTACTCCCAAATAGTGGAAGTGCACCTTAGGGGCCACATCCATTGCATATTTATTTATGCTTATGCTTGTTTTACGTTATAACTGCGTGTGATTGGATATATATGTATAACCTCGCATGCTAAGGAACTAAAACAAAAGAGCTCACATGGTTATACATGATTGAAACTAATAGGGAATCATAAGTGATGATATTTGATTCCTAGAATTGCCACTAGGTTTTGGTGGAGTCCTTATGATGAACTATGAAATTTTAATCATGTATCATGTTATTTCGGAGCTAAGTAAATGCTAGTATTAATTTCCTATGCAATGTCTCAAGATCAATCGTGTCTAAATCGAAACTGTAAAGGCTAAAATAGCGACAATAAACGATATGACAAGTCATCGTACTATGTAACCAAATAGTTGGACATAGTTTGTCAAAACACCTACAAATATGGTCGAACCTGTGATGAATAGTTGTCACAGCAGCACATGAACATTATCTTTAGGCTAACCAAATAAGTGGGAGGCAGTCAAGATAAATGTCATAGAGCGTGCTATGCCAAGGTGGGGAAATGACCTCATCAGCAAGTTCAAGACCACTTTGAGATTCAAAGATTGTAGGAATGAGCCAAAGAAGAATCTTGGATCCACCTTAGCCATTTGCCTCATTAAAAAATTGTGAGTAATGACTCATAAATCCCACCTTAAAACTATCTATTTTAAGTTATCCGATTAGCAATTTGTTGCTACCTCTGCCACGTTTCATGAAAGTGCCATGGAAACGTTATATGACACACTTTGAGAGTATCAGGATGTTTGGATGAGACCAAACATCACTCCGTTCTAGGATCTAAGCAATATATGATTGCTAAGTATACTAGTTCAGCATACTTTTGAAGTCTAAGCAATATATGATTGCTAAAGGCTATGGATGAAGTATGATCGGCAGATTTAGTCCCTACTCCGGTATTAGGACCGTGAGGAATAGGTGGGGCAAGGATAAGGGAATGAGGGCAAAATATTGGTACATGACCAATAGCCCAAGACAGGCAAATGCAAAGGAGGAAAAGGATGTTTCCCTAAGACTAGAAGGCCAGACCTGGTACTAACTTCTCGTCTAAGGATCCATGAGATTATCTTTGATGGAGTAGCCACCAAAATTTGTTTTGGTCACAGTTTTACTTTGGAATTGGTCATGTTATGTATGGTTATACACTCTTGATTTCTAGCATGAATAAACGCCTCAGGATCTTTTGATATCAACTAGGGTTGTGCCTTATGATTCTGATATGTGGCGTGCTAGATTGAGACACACTATGTCAGGAAAGGATGTTCAGGCTAGCTAAGGTAGGCCTGCTTGGAATATGCCCAAGGTACCCTCACCTGTGTATGATCCTTGCCTTACACGAAAGGCGAAAGGCAAACCATCCAGTAAAGCAGTAAGGATTATTGAGTCTTTACAAATAATTCATTCTGTTGTATTTGTGTTCCATTAAATGTTAATAGCTAAAGACATGGTGCTCACTGTTCCATCACATTCGTAGATTATTGTATGCATCTCAACTATGTGTGCTTGGGCCACATAAGTCTGAGGCACAAGGGTGCTTCAGACAGGTATCTACAAAATGTAGAAAACCGTCTGGATAAAAGGATATGTCCTTAGCCAGAATGAGACTGCGAGGGTCTATCTTAGCAAGAGCTATGTGATGGAAAGTAGTCGGCCAGTTGGCTATTCCCATGCCCCGCAGAAGAATGCTGTGGCGGATAGGAGGAATAGGATACAGCCTGAAGATGGTTTGATGTATGATAGCACGTTCGAAGTATAAGTTCCCTATCTTGAGGAGACGCTTTGTAAAACGGCTGTCGAAATACTCAACCAAATACCCACCAAGTCTGTAGCCACTACGCCCTACGAGATGTGGACCAAAAGGCAACCTATATGAGGTCACCTTAGGCCATGGGGATCGGCAGCTTATGAGCTAACTAAATTTTCCTAGTCAGGAAGAAACTTGTGGAGATGGCATTCCCTGCAAGGAAGAGGAACCACTAGATGACACTCAACTCACCACTACTCAAGAGGAATTTGTTCCTATGGATCTTGAGAACAGTGGGAGTGCCTTACCTAGTGAGCAGCCTATCGTATATGACGATAATGCTGAAGAAGAACCCTCTTTGCGTAGGAGCGCTCGTTGGAGCGTACCCCGTCGACGATTTGACATCGAAGGGGAAGACATGATAGTCACCACGCAAGAAGATGAACCTAGGATATCGCCCCGGGATATTTCATCACCTGACAAGAAGGAACTTAGACCCTAGATGGAAGAAATGTATCTTCATGGAGTAACATATCTTCTCATACTATTCGGAGTAATCTAGGGGACTGCGTGTTCGAAACGCAACAGCCGATTAGTAGTATAACGCAAATGGATTCACAAGAAATATGTTTCTCTTAGGAGATGTCCATAATTAAGGGAATGTTCGTAGAGATGATAATCTCCGCGAGCATGGAGGAACCGCTAGAATATACCCTGTTCCTTAGTCCGTCATGAGGAATTAGTCCCTCAAGGATACTTCGGACAGTGGGAGTGACTTTCTAAGCGAGGTGCCCATCCATAGGGGTGAGAGCAAATTATGATTCTCCTATGCAAAGGAATTGCTCATAGGAGCATACCCCATCGACTGTTTGAGATCGAAGGGATGATCTTAAGGATCACCTTGCATAATCGATAGGATAGAATACTATGCCTTATCGTTCCCTAATTATGAAGAATGGAAGGTAACCTTCACAAGAAAAGTTAGAGTCCATAAGGGACCAACCAAGTTTAAGGCTAGGTTGACTTTTCGGACTGGATATTAGACTATTGGAAATGGATGTATTTCCAAGGTCAGTCAGAGTGACACAGACGGAAGCATACTAAGGCATACGACTTGCGGAGATATCGGTGATAGTTGTGATGATGGAAATAAGGCTCCATTCTCGATAAACGTGACGACTGAATTTCTCGATAGAGAAATCAGAGAGGTGATATGTATGACTCGACCACAGGGTTTCGAGATGTATGATCAAATGCACATATAGGTGCAAGCTAATTAAGTCCATATATGATCTTAATTAGTCCTCTAAGTCAGCAGTATTTTGTCAATGGATGAAAAACCTGCTGCATACCACTCTCAATAGTAGAGAGTAGGTGACATGTCACTTATTATCGATGACACACTATTTCCCTGGAGAGTCTAAGGACTATTTCACATTCACCATAGGGTGGTTATCCTTTCGATTTGTGACGAAGGATATTAGAAAGGCGAGATGCATTCTCGTTCGTTCAAAAGGACTTCTTATATTGACGCATAAGGCGGACAACAAGAAGATACTTTGAACGATTCCATGTTATGGACCCAATGCCATGTGATACTCCTATGACTCTCTGCAGGATTTTACGAGCCTGAATATATGCCCTAGAAGACACCATACAAGATTGACCAAATAACCAAAGTGCCCGATGCAGTGTGAGTCTGCTATATGCTATGGTGTATACTAAGACCCCACAAACCTCATGTAATCGGAAGAGTGGATTTCAGGAAATCTAACTTAAGACACTGGATTGCAACCAAAAGGATACTCTATACGAAGGATCATGTGCTATGACTATCGGAGATGATGCTTCGACTAGCCAGCTATGCATGCTGACTAGGGTGGGGACCTAGATGCACATAGATCCGCCTCAGGCTATAAACCATGCTAGATGATATCGCATGGAGTTGCAGCATAAGTGCTGCACAATCGTATTAGACCGCTCCATTGATCATGGAAACGAAGCACGATTGTCTTTTCTGCCACCGGGCAGAAATATGTTTGGATAAGAAGGTTTCTGATAAGCTTATGAGCTGTCAACCAACCTGTAGTACCAGCATACGGCTACAGTACTTTGATGAGGCCAAACATATAGAAGAGGGTACCATTTCACAAAAGGTGAAATGACAAGAGTAATCTTGGAGTAGATCGACTACGGGCCAGAGTGTAGGCACCTCCCATTCCTAAAAGTCGTCTTTGTGGATTGCTTTAGAAAATTGGGACTCGGTAGTCGATCACTAGCGATATGATTGATGAGCATATGAGACATTGATAACTGGATTTTAATTGGATTTGTTATGCTGCATGTTGTTTCGATACGTGTATGATACGTTTACATATCCTGTACTAGCATAGAACATGTCGCGCGGACACTAGGTTGTCTCTCTCACACGAGCAACCGCCTTTACAACATCCTGGATTGTCTAGGTGAGTAGAAGATGAGACAGAATCCCGATAAGCGCTAGAAGCCTATGATATGATGACTCCTGTCATATGAGGCGCATGGCCTATGACAAGAGATGGACATCAATCAATAGTGCAAGACCCTGTCAGACGGATTCATTTGTCGCATTGGAATAAGTTCCAAGGTGAGATTGGTTTATGGCCATTCGAGCATGGTTACTACCCCGAACCATGTATAGTCTGCGTAGAGAAAGCCAGATGAGAGAACTGATTTCGATTGCATATGTGCAACACTCAGTACTCGGGTTAATAGTCATATGGGCTGTTAGACTTACATCTGTATAGTGGTACCTATGGGATAGGACATGTGCTCTGATAGAGTCCAAACACTATGGCGCATATCTGATGAGATAACGCGTGCTGATGAGTGACATGAGGTGGCGAGTAGAACTAGTCCCTGAGTTTCCTCGCCGTGTGAGCCTCGTCGATCATATAAGAATGATTGACACTGTATACCCTTAGTACTTTCATCCATGTCGGGGAGAGACGGTTCGGTGGTGCTACTTTAGCGTGACACCTCACGGCTATGAATGATTCGGCCTACCAGGACATTGCTAGGAAAGCAGCTGACTCCGAATCAAAGCGACAATGGATAGAAAGGAAGATTCTAATTGCATCGCTCTTTATCATATTCATTGGGCCCACCTACAAGATCTTATGGGATCATGCAGGATATGAATATAATAAAGGAGATATAGACTCATTGACGCACGACCTACGGGACAAGGTAGGTGCTCATGGTCTATGAGATGGCAATAGACAGAATCTGGGGAATACGAGAGATATATATATGTGTTGCATTATTTATTGAGGGTTGAGTACGCCTGCTGCTAGCTCGTCTCGTATGAGTTTAGAGTATGGATCTCCTGAAATGCAGGTTCTCTCACAGTCACACACCAAGGCCACATAACACTTTGGCAGATGATAATAGTTGGAGATTGAGGGAGACTAGAACTACTGTATTTGTGCAACCCCACTGTGCGAGTGAGAGATGTTAGCGTTATGTGCGCCCATGTGGGGTGCACAATGCAATTATCCTAAACTTATGGGTTTAGGAGAGACAAGCTCAAACCTTATGGGGTTAGTAGCAGGGACATCAACCCTAGGGGGTGACATTGCAATTAGGTATAAGTCTGTCTATATAAGGAGACAGCCTCCTAGATTATTATATGTGCTAGAGACATAATAATACACAATACTGTAGAGATCATGTGCTGATCATAATACAGTAAACCCTAGACTCTCTCTTCAACTAGCCTCCATTGGGTGGAACTTGGTGTGGATCAGAGCTCTCGTCCTAGAGATTCGAGCCAGATTGTGGGAGCAAGAAGAGCACGTGAAAGCAAGCACCCTACGATCATCCGTTGCGCTAAGGAGCTTAGGAAGACAAGGTAAACACATGAATATTCCGCTTTAATTCATGTTGTAGATCTGAATGTGTTAGATCATGTACGTCCTTCAGATCAACTTGGAAATAGAAGATGGCAACGAAGCGATTCCAGTATGAGATAAATCCAGCACTTCAAGATTTCCCAAATGGTCAAAGAATGAAGTGGGAATGTTCTTCAGATTCATATTTTGATTTATTAAGAGTGCAGTAAGTGCGGAACTGTGAGGGGACTCTGGTAATTGGTGCAAGATATTGTCGCCGAAGGAAATTCCAGACATCTCATTCCAGGATATACTAGCTGGGGGCTTGCATAGTCCACTGCTTGTTTTCACCAAATACTTACAAGAGGAGACTCACTTTCTACAACAAACAAGGCCATTTGTCGAACGAAACCGTGCATCATAACATGGTTTTTTATCTTACCCTCCTCAAGCAAAGACACGTTTATAAGGTAACTTAACACATGATATCCAACATCTTGAGCTTCATCCGTATTCTCCACGAGATTTTGGGCTTCCCAACACTCCAATAAACGATCTGTTTTAATGTCGCTGCCTTCAGGGTATAATACACCATAAAGAAAGCACTTCTGCTGATGTTCACCATCCAAGTGATCGTAACAAAACTTCAAGGTTTTATACACCTCTCTGATGCCTTGGCATTCTTTTTTCGGGCCACTTCCTCCAACTATTTAGCCCATGTTTCCAAAGGTGCTCGTTATTCTTCACTTTGAAAGTGCTTGCTACTTTTTCTATGTACAGTGGAACTCCATAGCATTCTTTGCAGACTCTCCAGGCAAGTCGCTTAATTCTTGGATCTTGAGTGAATTCTTGGTTTGCTAAGACATCTTTGAACATCTCTCATGCCTCCTTTGCATCTAGAAAAGGCACACTAACTGTCCGATTCACAAACGATAAGCAAGCTTGACGGAACCTAGTTGCTAATACTACCTTGCTGCCACGATTCCCGATGTTCCCCCTGAATGCAAACGATACTCTTTGGAAAACTTCCAGGGGACTGCTAGTGTCTCGAACTTTGTCATAATTTTTGCAAAAGAGCAAGTTGCAATTGCTGCGTGCTCAGATTCTCTTTGCTCCCCTCCTTTGAAACTGTGAGCCAGATGATTTTGTCAAATTTTACAACTACTTTCTCATGGCTCATCAGATTCTGATCCCTTCTACAATGTCACTATTCAGCCAATCCAATATTTTCTCAAATGGCTCTTGAAGTGTTGCAAACTTTGTGATGTCCTCTTTGAGTAAAGCTCAGGTGGTTTAGACATCAATCCTTTGATTTCATTTCCCTCTTGCAGAAGATCAACTACTTTTTTGTGCAACTTCCTCAAGGCCTTTTTGAAATTTGAACTCGAGGAAGATAATGGATCCTTGACGCTTTCATACCAGTCCAGTAAAATAGACATTTCATTTTCAACTCTCTGCACCCTGGCCAGATTCTTCCTCTAGAAGCTAGAACAGTAGGATTTGTATTCACTTTGTTGAAGATACACTCATTCCATAGATGATCTTGACTAGCACCTCTTCTTCTATCTTTCTTGGAATTAATTAGCCAGCAGAATTTCTTTGAGAATGCTATCTCTTCAATTCTGATCCCCACACATAACCCAGTAAGGTCTCACCCAGCTACAGTCCCAAAAGAGATGTTCCATATTGTTTCAGGTTTGACACCACAAATCGATTTGGCACAGATTGCAAGTTTTCCATAATTGCCAAAGAGTTCCACGGGAAAGTGCTTAACTTTAGGGGGAGTATTTTAACTCTCCCAATATTCCTTGCTAAATTGAAAATTAAGAAGAGGAGGGTTTAGAGGTTTTCTTGCTCATACCTAATTTCTTCTCCATATTAGCAGCATGGACCCCATAATTGACAGAAAAGACTCCAGTACTTGTTTTTGTTTGTTCTCAAAAACTAAAAACAATCAACGTCATATCCATGTTTGTGTATAACGAACAGTATAAACATGCACATATCATCGTGTAATAATAATTATAGGATTAGAGAGAGGACGTATTTGGGAGGGTAATGCGAAGAATTCAAAGAAGTTATGGGTAACTAGGGTTGCTCATTTTTTGGGGAAAACCAGACCCTCTCTTGGCACTGTACAACATAATGATGATGATCATCATTCTGAGCTGGAGGAAATCCATCTATAAGAAGGAAAAAGTGAACGTTAAACAATTATTTCCTTTTTTTTCGGGTTCACTGATTGTGAAAAGTTGTCGGGACGGGAGGAGATGGTCGTGGTTGTACAGAATTCGCAAGTGGCCAAAATGGCATCCCATAAATAATTGGCAAAAAGCCCTTACGTCATGTCAAATCTCTTATTTTGTCCCTGATGATTGACAGCCCTTACGTCATGTCAAATCTCTTATTTTGTCCCTGATGATTGACAATTTCCAGTTTTGTCCCCGACGACATTACTTACTGCTGTAATCGAACGTTAAACATTCCATCAACAGTAACGTATGGCCGTATGGGAATTAAGTAAAATTTTACAATAGTGTCATTATAGGTCATAATACTAGTACTAAGTTATACGAGGTGGGGTTGTGATAATTTCTCATAGGTTGTGGATGCAGGTATATTTAGGCCAAACGGCGGCGTCCTCCTACTCCTTCCTCCTGAGCAGATCTGGGCTAAGGTGATGAAGAGGCGGCCGGAAACAGACGGTGGCTCCCTCCCTCTTCCTCCTATCATCTTCCAGATCCGTTTTTCTCATCTCTTTTCTTGTTATTTTATAAATACCTTTAGATATAGTACACATAGGTTTTTTTGACAGATTCCGTTATTAACAACCGAACTGAAGTAACGCACGAAGACGAAACTGAGAGGTGTTTTGGAAGGAGTCACAGGGGTGTTTCGCTCAAAACAGGGGTGCAATTAGTGCAAGTGGCAGGTATTAAAAAATTAGTACTGAGCTTTCCTTTTGTTTTTCTTCCTTCTGATCATACAAGAACACGGGTTATTAAAAACAAAAATCATTCATGGAAGCTGGCAAAGATTGCATAGAGGAAGTAGCAATGAAGAGAGCTCTGGGGAGACGATGGATGCATACAAGACAGTCTCCCTCACGGTTCTCTCGATAGATGTACCTGCTATCAACAGGGCCGGCCCTAGACTTTCATAGGCCCTAGGCGATAGTTGAAAGTGAGGCCCCTTTTACGACAAGTATAAGTAGTGAATAAAAAAATCTACTCAGCTGTAGGGCGGCATATACCCCGCGTTTACTAATAGTTCGAGTTTTTAATCCGTAAACAAAATGTGGGGGACATAAAACCTTACCCACTACTCTTGAAAAAATACTACGGGGCCCCTTGAAATTGGGGGCCCTAGGCGAACACCTAATCCGCCTAGTGGATGGGCCGGCCCTGGCTATCAAGCCCTATCCCTCATTGCTAGCAACCCACGAGTTTGCATTGTTACCTAAGAATTCATACATCATTCTATAGAGAAGGTATGAACTCATTTATCTTTTGTTCCTTCATTATGTAAATATCTCAAATTCTAGTTGGCTAAGCTTTGCTAGAAATATTCTGAATATGTACTATGCCTGATACCTGCTGGAGCACGTGTTTAGCAGAATCCTTATGCATATGCTGTGTTTGTTTGTATAGGAAGGATTTTGTAGTTTGGGATATAAAAATCTTCGGGTTTCATTGTAATCACTGTCTCATACATAGCTGAGGTTGGGGTTTCGATTCCCAGCTGAAGCAAATGTATTTTTTGAGAATAATATAAAAACCGGACGGTTTCAACCCGCCCGGTTCGCCGGTTGGGCCGTAAACCGGCCAGTTATTGACCAGTTACCGGTTCTTTGCTTGGGCGGTCCGAACGATGAACCGGACCGGTTCACCGGTCTGGTTTTTAAAACTATGCTTATGAAGTATGAACTAGGGCATTCGCATCTTCTTTCTGTTTGATCCATTGCCAAGCCCCACTAATGAGGGTAGTTGACTATTTATTTTTCCGATGACCTTGGAACTCGCATCCACTATCCTTCGTGTACGCACGAGATAAATCTCCGCTCTAGTACAATAGCATGCAAATCAGACTAAAGATGTAAACCAGCTTGAGAAAACCCGGGCTGATGGGGCTAAAGGAAAGATGAAGAAAATAAATTCAACCAAAAGAGTCAACCAGGGCAATGGATGTGCCAACCTGAGCACAGGAATGCTTCCCCGTGCAATGGTTCCACACATTTTTGGACGCCAGCCTTGCGGAAACCTCAAATAATTTTGGAAAAGCAAACCATAATCGCAAAACAAGCCCCTTGTGTCAAACGTAGGTGTGTGATAAGTCACCTAGAAAGTGGCAAACTCTAAAAAGTTGCAATTGAGGGCGTTGTGAGAGCGATTTATACAATTATTGTTTTGGGTTAAATTACTGAATGCGTACCTCCAATATAACGAAATGAACACTCTGCGACACCCATTTTAGAATAGTCATTACATGTCCCATTTGCAATAAATCCTACAAATTAAAACACGTAAAATATAATCAGTTACACAATTAACGGAATAAACCATTAGTTGACCACCACCTCGAGTGAGATTTATGAATACAAATCGTAATCTAGGGTTTGGTGTTCGTGGTTGAGAGAGAAGATGAAGAGAGAAGAAGATGAGAACGAGAGAGTTTCATTATCTTCATTACAAAACTGAAATGAAGATTGCAAATGGGTGCTAGCTCAATGGTAGAGCGTTTGAAGCCCTTGCATGAAGTCTTGTGTCGAACCCGGCTATATGATGTAATTTTCAAAAAAAAATTCCTGAAATGAAGATTACATAATTGAGAAGACGAAGAAAGCCTTTGTAAGGCAAAATTAGCGGTAGAAAGCCATTAGCCAGTCGGAGCTTGCCTTATTTTGGTTAACGGGAAAAACATAAAGTGGAATGGTTTCGTCTCGAGTGAGAACAACGCCGTTCTACTCAAGAAAAGAAACAAATTATAGAACGCCCATTTAAGGTTTGGGAAAATAGAACAGAAACAAAAAGAGGTGGAGCCAAAGGCTTGGATAAAAAAATCAGCTAACTGCAAATCTGAAGGAAGGTGCCTGAGCTCAATAGAACCATCATGTGTCATATCTCTCACAAGGTGGCAATCCACATCAATGTGTTTTGTTTTCTCATGAAGGATGGGATAAACAGCATGTGCAGAGCTGATTGACTATCACTGTATACAACTGGTGGAGTGATGAGAGGGAAGTGAAGTTCACCAAGAAGAGAAACCAACCATGTGAGTTCACAACAAACAGCAGCTGATCCCCTGTATTCAGCCTCAGTTTTGCTCTTTGCCACCACCAGTTGCTTCTTGGATTTCCAGGATACAAAGCAAGTACCCAAGTAGACAAGGTACCCATAAAAGTTCTACTACCAAGAAAACTTGCCTGATCTTAATCTGAGTAGGCTGGAAGGTGAAGATTAGATGCTGATGGAAATAGCGGACCTTGTGTCGTTGTACCCTTAACATATCTCACATGATGAACTGATGAAAGATGATGAGTGGTAGGATATGCAACAAATTGACTTAGCTTGTGTACTGAGTAGCACAAGTCTGGCCTAGTATTGCAAATATACTACAGCTTCCCAATGAGCAGTGTGTAACCCGCACTATCTTGATCATCCTAAGGAGTCCCAATGTGCATACTGTGGAAGCTGCCATGGGAGATGCAGCAGACTTGCATTGCAGGTATCCAGCTGAATACAAAATCTCATGTGTATTTTTGCTGACTTAAAAATATATCATTGGTGTCTCTGCTAATTTCAAAGCTCAAGAAAAAAGTCAAAGGACCCAGATCCTTCAATTTGGAAGTTTTGCTCAAAACATCTTTAAAATGTTGTAGAGTGGGTGTGTGTGTCCCAGTTATAACTGTCATCAACATAAACCAGCAATTAAAATTTTGCAGTAGCAGTGAATTGGACAAATAAAGTGTAGTCTCGCCTACATTGCTCAAATCCAAAGTGTATGATAGTTTCTGAGAATTTGATAAACCACTGTCTAGATCCCGGTTTGAGCCCATAAGGTGATTTCTGCAACTTGCAAACCAGAAGATGATCATTGATCTGAGCTTTAGTGAGTGAAAGTCCTGATGGAATAGACATGTAAACTTCTTCCTTCAAGTCACCATTAGGAAAGCTTTGTTCACACCTAGTTGCAATGTATTCCAATGATGTACTGAAGCCAAAGTATTGAGAACCCTCAAATGTAGATAGTTTAGCAAATGGAGAGAAAGTTTCAAAGCATAATCAACATTGTTTGTCTGTGTATAACCCTTGGCCCCAAGTCTAGCTTTGTATCTCTCTACACTGCTATCTGATTTGTATTTGATTTTGTACATCCATCTGCATCCAGTTTTCTTGTGAGCTGAAGTAAGCGAGTCAAGATCTAAGCACCTTTAACAGTTAAATGCTTTGAGTTACTCATTCGTGGTTTGCACCCATTTGTTATCTTGAATAGCTTGCTTGTATGTGTGAGGTTCAATCTGACTTCAAAAGTTAGTAAATGACACATGTTCATACGGCTCTGGTGAAGATAAGAGATGAGTGCCAAAGGGATATGTACCACTCCGATTCACCAAGTGCACAGTGGTAGTAGACATCACATAATCTTTTGAGATAAGCTGGTATAGACCTTACCCTGGCTTGTCTTGTAACAGCAAGAGGAGAATGTGAGCTCATGAGTGCATGTTTTTCAGAGGAACTGGATAGACCTACAACCACTTCTTTCTTAAATGAAACACTTTGATCAACACCAATGGAGTCAATATCATCAAATGGTAGTTGTAGACATACTGTGTGACTGCCAGTACTAAAACAATTCTTGTGAAAGGGAAATATTGTCTCATGAAAAATTACATTTTTCGAGACAAGGAAAGTGTGATTAACCAGATCATATACCTTATATTCTTTAGTTCCATACACAAAACCAACAAAAACAATTGATGGCCCTGGGTTCAAATTTGGTTCTGGAATGCTGCAAATTACTAGCATAACAAAGCCAACCAAAAAAAATAAACAAAGAATAACCAATAAGTTTCAACAAAGAATAATCTGGTATAGTCGTGCTTATAGTTGAATCTTCCACTAAAGTAAGAAAGAATCTTTGGCCTGAGTGAGTAGGCACTTTATAGGGTCCTCATGGTTATATGTGTACGGTGTACCGGTTCAAACAAGATCTTGGAAATGTGACCTTCATCTGGAAAGGGTAGCTTCTTCTGTTTAGCAAGAGGACACATGTCACAGTGATTATCACATTTGATCTTCACAGACTTGTCAAAGAATGATGAAGCAGTTGTAGTTTCTTAAAAGAGGGGTTTCCCAGTCTTCTGTGCCACAAAGCTGAGATGTCCATTGCAACATTGTTAGAAATGTGCAATTTAGAAGCATCATCTTTGTCACTGCTATTGAAGAAATATTGACCACCCTCTCTGCTACCTGTCCCAACTACTTTCCCATTTGAATCTTGGGTAAAAGACATTGACCACCCCTAAGTTTAGGATAAATTCCAACCCGCTACCCTGTATTTTGGAAAAAGACACTTTGCACCCAATTAAACGGAATATTCCGTGGACACTTAGAACCCCTCTGTTATGTTGCGTTAGAAAAGTGGTTTAGCAATTTTTTTCGGACCATATTGTCCCTGTGTATTTTTTTTGGGACTTTTAGTTCATATTTATCATCAAGAACACTATGAACACCATGAACACAAACTGCAACTAACATATGCAACACAAAATAATTGTTCATCGAACAAAATCTGCAGAATACAAAATCTGCAAATCTACATTGGCCGCAGTAATATCGAACAAAATTTCTGTCCGATTAACACACAGACACTCACAAAAAAGTTCACATTTTCAACAAAATTCAATAACACAAGAATCTGCAGAATAAAAAACCCCAATCTGGGTGTTTCTTCAAGGAGCAAAACTCACAAATGCCATCACAGAAACTGAGACTGAGACTTCTCTTCAGAATTCAGTGCGAATTGCGTGAATCTCAGGGTGATTCACTGCTTAAGCTTGATCTGTTTCCTGTGCTTAGACCTACCTTGACGTTCAACAATATAGTTTTATCATCAAACTTAACATCAAGCTTATAACATACAGGTATGCAGTTCCTACGAGCAATAATTGGAGCATAACTATGGGTTCAACGCTCAGCTGATAGAACAACCAGCTGGCCTCAGTTCATAATACAAAATTAACTGAACACTGAGGTTCAGATTAACATAGTTAAAACCCAAAGCTATGTACATTAGAATGATCCAAAGAAAGTAAACAAATTTTTGATCAACCGTGTTGAAACAAAATTGAATAACTTCTTCTCAAATTCCAGTAGAAGAAATCACCATAGAATATCTAAATCCACTAATTATGAATCCTAATTCAGAAGAAAACAGCGAGGCGTAAAAGTCAGAGCTTTCGATACAAACAAAGAGAAAACAGCCGTAGTGAGGACATTGACGGAGGATGAAGGAGGTACACCTGCTGGGGGAGCTGCTCTGGAACCTCAGATCGGTCTTGAAATCAACAGCTCGGTGCTCTTCTGGTACTTGCGGATCTCACGGAGACGAAGGTTCGGGGACGGTTGCGGATCTTACTCGCCGCCGCCACAACCTCTGTACCACCTCCTTCCACAACTCGCCCAGAAGAACAGCGGGCACAACGATGGCGACGGAGGCACAACGATGGGTTCGGTTTGATTTTGGTCGGGGAAGAGAGGAGAAGAAGAAGAAGGTGGAGAGGGAGGGAGGCGGCTTCTATGTTCGGGAAGATAGGAAGAGGGGAACAGAGGGAGATTATTAGGGTTAGAAATGGAAGGAGGATGAGAGATTAGTATAATATATATGGGGTAATTTTATCACATTTCAGGTGTAAAGTTGTCTTTTTTCCCGCGCTGTTACTTAACCGTTAGCCTCCATCCAAAAAAAGGTGCAGAGTGTCTCTTTCCAAAACACAGGGTAGCAGGATGGAATTTATGCTAAACTCAGGGGTGGTCAGTGTCTTTTACCCTTGAATCTTTTATCTGACAATAGTTGATATCACAATGGAAAGTACAAGCATTACACTTTGTCAATTGAGACACGGAAATAAAATTAAATTAAAATTCCGGAACATACATATAATCTTCTAGTGTCAAAGCATAGTTTAATCTCACAATCCCACATGAGTGACCAATATTGTCCTCCCATTTGGCAAATGCACATAAGTGTGTGATACTGGCTTCTTTGAGACAAAGAAATGTAGATCAGAGCACCTATGATCTATAGCCCCGCTGCTAATACTCCACAACTGCTTCATATGCTTTGCACCATGTGCTCAAATTTGAAAGGAATAAGAACTCAATACTTCATTCATGAAATGGTGGCTGCAATCCACAAAACTACTGAAATTAAAGGTGATTGCAGAGGAGAATCCAAAAATTCTCCACGAGATGAAGCGGCAGTAACTTGATCATGTGAACCTTCCAAATTTGTAACAACCAATTGACTATTCGACAGTGACACTAGATGTTGTGCTTGTGCTGGACTAATAAACACATTAACAGAGTTGGCACCACTCCCATGAACAGATACATCTGAAGCAAATGTATCAGATGACACACTATTAGCTTTCGCTTTGTTGAGCTTAAACTCGGGAGGGAAGCCATATAACCTATAACATTTAGTTTTTATGTGACCTTCATGTCCAATCCAAAGTGATGACACACTATTGTTTTCCCATATCTTCCAGTATTAGCACCTTGACTTATAGCATTGTTGTAATTTCTTTGCATATTCAAATGGTGAGAGTTAGCACCAAACTTTGAGCTACTAGCTGATGTGTTATAGAACCCTCCTCCAGCACTTACATTCATTGCCATTGTCTGTGGCTGAACAAAATTACAATGGAGCTCCATATGTTTTTCTTGCTGCACTATTTTTGCAGAAATTGTATTCATAGGGGTCAAAGGATCTGTCAAAAACAATTGGTCTCTTATTGAAGCATACTGTGTGTTTAATTTAATCCCATCAAAAACTGCATTATTCTGTCTTGCTCCTGTGATTGTCTCCACCTATTGGCAAAACCACACTGACATTGAGCCAAAAACACCACAGTCACAGGTAGGCAAAGGCTTATAACTTGATAGTTTATCCCACAAACCCTTCAGGTTATTAAAAAAGCGGAAATCTGATATGAACGAGTAGACATAGTGTAGTATTAATGGTCATCACCAATCGCGTTTTTTTTTCTTCAAGGTAGAATATCACTGCATGACAGAACACACAAAATCTCAAGAAAAAATAGACTTTCACTCTGTTTCCTTTATACTCACAACATTGGGTGTGTTTGGTTGCCACCCATACTCAGGGTGTTTAAAAAAAAAAAAAAATAAAAAAAAAAAATCTGAACACTGTTCCCACCCACATGACGGCTTACATTTGGATAATTCTATTCTAATGCGACTGATACAATAACTAATTGACATTCAGACTATTTGGTTTTTGATTGGAATTTATAATTCGTGTAGAAAAATAGGAGGAAGAAGTTTGCATCTTATTCATCTGCTTGTTTACTAAAAGAAGAAAGTAAAAAATCATTTATATTGTTACAATTTTGTTGATCCGACAGCACACCCTTATGTGCTTGAATCGTTGTCAATTCATACTAAGAAATCATCTGTCAATTCATACTAAGAATATAAAGTTATATTCTTTTTATCAGGAAACATTTTGCTAATGTTTTCTTTTTATGTAGACTCCCTTGGGAAGGAGAACGTTCATGAGCAACTAAGCACCAGTGGGAGGGAGAACATAGCAACCTAGAAGATCTTGGTTCTCAAAACTGTAAGTAAACTTAGTTAAATATCATTCAAACTTTGGCACAATGGCACATAAACACTTCTCCCTTCCATCATTAGTATGCCAAATATCATTTAAACGAAAAATCTGAAGACAGCTGAATTACGCCCATTGGCATGTTTCTCTAGAAGACAAAACTCATTACCGATTCTGGTGAGTAGTTATACTGCCCTGGGCTACATTGTTTAGAGAAACTAGTGCATGAAGCCAATTTTTTGAGATATTAGTAGTGATTTTGAATAAAGCATGGGTAACATTCTATGAAATTTTACGAAAAAAAATAAATATAAAAAATTCAACCTCTGACTGAAGTTTAGAGAATAACAATTACCAGAGATAATTTTCTTGTATATGGTGGACAGCCAGAGACAGAAAACATCTTAGAGTTCTTCAAATTTTTCAGGTGCTCTAGACTGCAGCTACCAGGATGAAGGTTGTTCCACCAAGTTTTCTGGATTAGTATATGGAAAAGAAGAGAGTACTACTAGCACTACCCCAGAAGAATTGGAGGAAGTTCCTTCAATCCCACAAATGGATCTGATTGAAACTATAGCAAGCAAGGTATATGGTATCTACACTCTAGATTTATCTTATACCAACATAAAATCTTTGCCGGATTTCATCTCCAAATTTGTTGCACTGCGGGTATTCAATTTGAGAAGCTGACAACTCTTAACGGAGCTAGTTCCTAAAATCGGAGATCTCATAAATCTTGAGAAGTTTGACCTTGAAGGTACTGAGATCATATATCTGCCGAAGGAGATTTCAAAACTGATCAATTTGAGGTCCTTGAAATTTTCACTCTGTAGCTATGCGGATCAGTTTCAAGAGGCTAAGCAAATAGACTCGATAATTCCTAGGAAAGCTTTGTCAAATCTCTTGAAACTGAATGAGCTATGTATCGATGTGAATCCAGACGGGGACTGGTGGAATACAGAAGTAACAACTCTCATAGATGACTTATGCTGCTTAAAAGAGCTAAAAATGCTACGTCTTTCTATGCCCACTGTTGATCTATTGGATAACCTGATACAGCACTTCATGCCATTGATATATAGAACTGCTCCAAGGTTCAGATTTGATCTATTTGATAACTTGGTATGCCACTTCATGCCGTCGGTATCTTCTGGAACTGCTCCACGGTTCAGATTGACAGTTGGCTATCACGAAGAATGTTTAGTATCCCGCCTACCCCAGGAGGTTTTACAGTTGGAGAAGTTTCACAATTTGGAGAAGTTTCAGAAAGAGTTGAAGTACATAAACAGTGAAGGCATATGGATAGAAGTTAAGAAGGCGCTTAAGCATGTGGATGCTTTTCTCTTAGAACGGCACTGGAGTATCAACAATCTACTTGAGTGTGGGCTTGATAATATAGATGAGCTGAGATTTTGTATCTTGATGGAATGTAACGAGCTTCAGGCAGTAATTGATGCTAAACAAAGCAAGGATTTCAATCAAACAATGTTGGGCTCACTAGAACACTTGAGCATTCACTACATGAAGATAATGAAGAGAATTTGGAGAGGGCTGGCAACAAAGGGTTCTTTGTCCAATCTCAAGTCTTTGGGTTTACACACATGCATAAGTTTGACTACCATTTTCACGCTAGACATGCTTGCTAATCTCGTAAATTTAGAAGATCTCACCATTGAAGATTTCCCAAAGATCAAAACCCTGGTAAGTTTGAAGTCTCCGAAATTGATTTCACGCCATTTTCTCCCCAACTTGAAGAGAATGTTACTCCTTGAGCTACCCAACCTGGGCTGCATCTCCAGTGGTCTACCTATTGCACCAAAATTGGAAAGACTAGTAATCCTCTACTGCCCAAAGCTCGATAAGCTATCTACAACGGAAATCTCCAGTAGAGAATTGAAGGTAATCAAGGGAGACGAGGTATGGTGGGATGCATTGAAGTGGCATGAATCAGATATGACGGATGACGAACAGAATTATTTGACCCTTAAATTCATCCCACTCAAAGATGAGATTGGAAGATACTGGAGTGGTAAGTTTCATTTAGTAGTTTAGTATTTCTCTTTATGACATTTTGGAAGTATCACTTGTTAGGCCATCATCTGGATTTTCAGAGCTGCTTGCTGATGCTTTGTCAGTGTTAATTTACTTGCCCCTTCTTCTATGAACCAACAGGATGTTTATGAGGGTTGTGATTTGCATTTGTTTCACTTATTTACACAATCCTGAAGAAAGGAGGTCAAGTTTAGACTAGATAACCCTAACAGAAGAGCATGTTGTTTTTTGTTGTATAACAAAACAGTATCGAGCTATAAACTGCTCTTGCCAGCTTAGAAAAAAGCACAGGCAATAAAACGAGTTGAAACACGAAGAAGCTCAAATGTCAACAAGTTCAAACCAACAAGAAATTAAAGCTCTATACCATTTTGATTTCCAGAGCTTCTGCTCCTTCAAGACCTGGAGCAAAAAATCCTTGAAGCAGCATAGCATGTGACCTGCTACAAGATATTTAAAAGGGATCCAGATCACGGACTTGACGGAAATGTGAAAAATGATAAATTGGATGTTTAGCCAATGGATATAAGATTTAACCATCAGAACTGAGTCTCCCCTAGCATTCACCGCGTTCAATAACTGCAGGTAGTGGACAAAACGGTGGTCGCAGCAGTGACTCAGTGATTTAAGATGAGATCTCAGTCGTCAAATTTAGAGAATTTCAATTTGGAATTTATACGTACATCCCAACTTTTTGAGAGTTAAAACCCAGAAAAGTTTTGAATGTCAAGTTTAAAATTTTCCAACATATTACTAAGGATGTTTAAAGTCTTCTATGTCACCCCATGTGACTTCGCTAGCATGAGTCTTCTAAGTTAGGACTTACAACCGCTATTGCACAGTTTCTACAATGGTTTCCAGCACACTGTTTCCTGCACCTTTGCGGTATCTGATATACCATGTGGGTGTCCAGTTTACCAGGAGGCAACAGTTCTGAGCATTTGTAGAGCATAGATAAGCGCATTCTCTCCTCTGGGCTTTGGCCGAGACAAATGAGTTTGTTGGAGAGAAACCAGGCACAAACACCATAAACATTATTAACTATTCTTCAGCTTTAAAATTTACGTATGCAAACATAGCGATGGATTTGGACGTGGTGAGTCTGCTGCCAAAGGAGTTGCAGCTTGTCGAAGAGGCCGGAACTATGGTCTAGGCCTGTCAATGGGCCGGTTCTGAACCAGAACTGACCCGACTTAATAACATATAAAGCCGGAACCGGGGAACCAAACCCGTCATTTTACCCGCTTGACCCAGAACCGGTAGACCCGGATTATACTGGTCCGGTTCTGGTTTAGAGCCGAATACCCAAAGGTTAACCCGCGATCACTCTGCCTTCCCTCAATTATCATCTCTCCGTCTTCCAGCTTCAGTTACAAGTCTGTAACAAACTTATTCCTACTCTCATCTCTCTCCATGATCCATTCCCATTTTCTTCTTCTGGATTTTCTCTTTCTTAATCACCCTCTCTCCTTGATCGGGTTGTTTGGGTTTTAATTTCATGGTTCGGGTTTGACCCGACACGGGTCTACCCGGAACCGGCCCATTGACAGGCCTAATCCAACCACCCTGATCTGCTTTGATAGAACCGGTGGGTCTACCCAGACCCATTACACTCCCCCGTGAAAAATTCAACGTTATGGATCGCCCTGCACCATTTGCATTGCTTAGTGGCGATGATGGTGGTAGGTAGGCGGTTGTGTGTTTGGCGGTAATGGTGGGTGGGTTTCAGACTTTCGAGAATGGCACAGTTAGATATAAGAAGTTGTGCAGGGCTATTATAGTAAATATGTTAACAGTGGGTTAAAAATTTGGGCTTCAATTAAAATTTGTTGTTTGGGCTTCAATTGAAACTTTTTGATTGTACTGGAGTAAATAAAAACATTTCTTGTTCAGATTGGGCTTAGTTGGGAATACCCATTATTATCCAGCCCTATAAAAACCAGCCTAGTAAAAATCCATAGATATTTGGGTTTAAATAGGCATTGAACTAATTAAACCCAACCTATATAAACCCAGTCCAAAACAGACCAGCCCGCCCATTCTGCCAGGTCTAAATACTCGTAAACGCCTCAAACCAGTTAAATTTTGCAACGAGTCCACGACTAGTGGTAGCTCACATAATCCGGTCCTCCGAATATCAAGCGTCTCCAGTTTATGAAGATTAATGATTTTGGAAAGGAGCTCTTCTCAAATAGTCTTTGTTAATATACAGTACTCACGTAGGATAGACCAATTAGGTGTTGCAAATGTTGGTCATTAGTCTCTATCTTTAGTTTTTCAATACATTTTTTTCTATTTTTTAGATGTGGAAGATGCATAATTTCATGTTCATTGAAATACTCTTATTGCATATAAAAAATAAAATTTTAGTCAAATAATGCAACCCCGAAACATTTAAAGATGTGGTTTCGACGTTATCCATGTCACTTTGATCAAACTTGACAGTGTCTTTTATAGGGCATGAAGTAAATACGGTGAAGAAAAGAGAGTTCTGATGCCATTGTCAGATCTATAATATCCTTTGCACTGTTGGAAAAGCTGCTATTTCGATTCTTCAAGTGTATTTAAGTGTTGTACTTTAATTGGGTGTAGAGGTGCTCTTTTGGAGCACTAAAAAATTGCTCCTTCAACAAGTGAAGCGCTATCATTTTTAGGGGACCCACTCATGAAAAGAATTTTGTATTCGCATGATGAGAAAGAGGTATCTGATGCTTTGGGTGAGGCTGTCGAAGGATTAGGAGAATAAAGTCACATTATAGTCCCATCTGAAACTCTTATTTGTTCTGGGCTGACATGGTATGTGAGGTTGAAGAACTAGCAAAGTATTAAGGGCGAAATGTGGTAAGAAACGCAACTAGCTTTTTTCTTGAGCGATCCGCTTTAATGCAAGAGATACACAAGCTTGGAAAAAAAGTACGCGAGCTTATAGAAGAAGGCCATCAGTTTGAAGGCTCATTATTTGGCGGTGTTAAACTGAATTCTGTCATCAGGCATAACAAGACACCAGATATCAGAAAGTACGACACCCTTCAAAAGCGGCTTGAGGAAATATTTGTATTGCTTAGTATCAATCAAAGGAGGTCTCCAGTCTTATTCACCAACTCTGAATGTGGAAATGCCACTCAAGAAGGAAAATTTAACTACAACACAGTTTCTGAACTTACTAAACTGTAGGAGTTGACCATTGATGTAGAAACTCCTGAACCCTGATCATTGGTCCAATGAGGTGGTAGCCTGGTAGGTAACATCATAGATGCAGTGGTTCCCTTGAAAAACTTTCAGACTCTAAAATTCTTCTTTTCAGATAAGGTTGTCCATTGCACATATGTTTCACCTACAACTCTGCGCATGCGCGTCCCTCAATGTTCAGCTCTTCTTAGTTTGATCAAAAGATTTAGACGCGGAGATGTCAGAAGCATCAAATCGTTCCAATTATTTATTGGTGGCCAATGCTCAGATCATCCTCAACTTGTCAAAGTTTGAGAGAGATATCATAAGTATGTCAATTACTGCAACGGTGAGGGGAGCAATTTTCCAATTGAGGTACTTTCTGTGGCTGATGCATTTGAATTAGTTAACCACAAGGACATCATCAAGCAACTACCGGACATTGAAATGAACAATCTCCAAGCTTGTCTAGTTGAAAATTGCAGGAGATTTGAAACTGTAGTCGCTGCAACAACAACAAAAGTTGTTCTGCTAAACCTGTAGCACTGGTACTTGAAGAATCTACCCAAGCTGAGAAGCATATGCGAAAGATCTTTTCAACCTCCTAGAAGCCTAACCAAAATCAAGACTCTTGTTTCTGATAATTTGTTATCTTCTCACCCACCCAAGTCTTCCCTTCTGGCATGCTTGATCAACTCTACCAAATAGAACAATTGGTGATACAACACTGCCCACAAGTTAAACAAGTATTTAGTAGTGACGGGGTCTACCCATGATGTTACGTTTGAGGAAGCTTCAACTTGTCGATCTCCCGAAACTAAAAACATTTTGTAAAGCGAATGTACTGTACTTGCCGCACTTGGAGCAGCTCCAGATTTCTAATTGTCCAAAACTGAAGACATTACCTATCGATTCTTTTGCCCCAACCTGAAAGTAATTACAGCTAAGCAACAATGATGGGATTCAATACAGTGGATTCAACAAAGTACTTGCAGTTGGAACATAGAGAGGTCCATCTGGAGGAACAACTCGATTTAGACGATCTAGATTCTCCAATCTCGCCCTGCTGGCAGGGAAAAGTTGATCACGTGGACTATCTTGAACTTCAAGTCTGTAAGTAAAGTTTGGCTGACGTTAAATTTTAGCAGATGAACTCTTCTCACTTCCGTCTTTAGTATGCCAAATATCATTTAAATGCAAAACTGAAAACAAATTAATTACTCTCTGGCGGTATTTCTCTTTAAGACTAAAATTCAGGCCATCTCCGCATCACACATATTATATTAGCCCCGCATATTGTGAGCGGTAATATTATTCTAGCTTGGAAAAGCTAGTAGCAAACAGGATACATCTGATATTTCCTTACATTCTGCAGCCACACCTGACTGCAACAACCGGGATGATCAGGGATCAACCGAGTTCCCTGATATCTGAAAACCTGTCATGGTTTGATAGAGAGAGAGAGACAAAGCTCTCTGTAGAAGATGATACACAACAGAAAGGAAAGAAAATGAACCGCTAAGGTTTCTATCATTACAGAGAGAGAGAGAGATATAGAGGGTATTCACTTTGAAAGGCCGCCAACTTTTAATGGAGCTAGTTCCTGAAATCGGAGAACTCTAACCTTGAGGAGTTTGATCTTGAAGGCACTGAGATCATATCTCTGCCAAAGGAGATTGCAAAACTGGTCAGTTTGAAGTCCTTGAAGTTTACGCTGTGTGGGTATGCACATGAGTTTCAACAGATCAAGCAAATACTGTAATTCCTCAGAAAACCTTGTCAAATCGCGTGCAACTAAATGAGCTAAGTATTGACATGAATCCACATGGCAATTGGTGGAACGCTAAAGTAAAAACTTTCATAGATGACCTGCACTGTTTACAAGAACTGAAGACTTTACGTCTTTATATCCCAACTGTTGATATCTTCGACGACCTGATACGACACAGAATGCTGATGATATATCAAGCTTCTGCACGTTTCAGATTTACAGTTGGGCATCATGAACGCTTAGTATCCCACCTACCAAAGGGGGTTCTTAAGGAGTTTGATGATTTGGTAAAGTATAAGAAAGGTTTGAAGTTTACCAGCAGTGAAGAAATGTCGACCGAAATTCAGAATGCACTTGAACACATGGACGCTTTGCTCTTAGAATGCCACTGGAGCATCAGGAACTTACTTGAATTTGGGTTCAAAAATACAGATCAGCTGAAGTGCTGTATCTTATCAGAATGCAACGACCTTCAGACACTCATCGATACTAAACAACGCACGGATTATGATGGAACTATTCTGGGGTCGCCACAATAGTTGAAGAGTTGAAGAGCATGTTGCTTATTGAGCTACGCAGCCTGCGTTGCATCTTCAGTGGTATGTCCATAGCCCCAAAATCAGAAAGGCTGGTGATCCTCTACAACAGAAATCCCCAGTTGTGTTGCAGGTATTGAAAGGAACGAAAGGATGGTGGGATGCATCGAATTGGTATGAATCAGATGTGACTGAAGCCGACCATTATTATTTGACTACTAAAAATTCGTCCCACTCAGAGAGGATTGAGACTTGGAAGAACAGTTTTTGAGAGATTGAAAGCTATGTTGATGGCATGGTAAGTTTTATTTTCTTATTTTTCGATCCCCAGTTATGGAATTATGACGACTAAGGATAGCTTGTAACTCACCTCCTTTTATGAACCAACAGCATGTTTGTGAGGCTGATGGCTGGCTGGCTGACTGGTTGGGCTGATGCATGTTGTAATCGCGAATAAGGATTGGATGTGGCGACCCATTTCCATCATGTATCTTTGTAATCTTAAACTGTTTGTTGAGATTTGTCCTGCATGCGTGGATTGTTTGAGCCTTGTCATGTGCGTTTCTAACAAGTTCCTGGGCTACTCCCCTCATTGAGGTGGAACTCCACGGATTCTTACACAATTAATTTGTTGCATTTTGTTGAAGTTGGTTATTTTGTTTCAAAAAGTTGGAAAAACACTCCAATATTGTGATTTGCTGAAGTTGGTTATTTTGTTTTTTTTTTTTTTTTTGAGGAAAGTTGGTTATTTTGTTTCACTTGCACACAATGTACGCCATATATCTTCTTGACATCCCACTGCAAAAAAGACTAAATCACCTCTAATGTTAGAAATAAATTTACTGGTATTTGTGTTGTAATGGGGAACGCTCCTGGATGGCCAGAACACATGAACATTAAAGGACCAGTTCCGGAGAAGTATTTCTCCAGTTCCAGTTTTTTGGTTATGTTCAGAATATCTGGGTTGGATATGTGGATATCTTAAATATGGACTACATTACATTACAGTTGAAATAAAGGTCTCCTGATACACGTCCAGTTACATGATCTTACCACAGTTGCTACATGTGTGTGATTGCTTCCATGTCCTTCTTCTTTACTAGCTTTTCTGTTATAGTACCACAAGATTTGCACTGGAGTACTCTTCGCATGCATTTAATGGTGTTTAAAGTTGGTTTAGTTTAGGGTCTGTAGACTAATCTCAGATTTTTCAACTTGTTAAGTAAACTAACGTCAAAATTAATACTTGTCGATTAAGTGAAGTCTTGAGAAAGAGAGCAGCTTAGTAACGCATCCCCGTGAACTCAGTCATTTGTTTCAATCTATTAGCTACTAATTAGTAATTACTCAGAAGACCTGCTATCTGCAGTATCAGGCATCAACTTAACCAGACTATTACAGATTTTGTCAACAAATGCTGATATTGAGGTTTGTCTGCTCCTGGAATTGACCCTGCTCCAGGTTAACTCAAGGATGTTCCCCGCAAAATAAGACATGGACTAGATTACTTTGCCCAGAAAACTAAGAAGTAATCAGGTACATAGTGAAGATTATTTAACAGAAGCAATTAATTCAAACACTACTTAAATCAAACAATAAGCAGAACCAAACAATAAGCAAAGCAGCTTAAATTTACGTGAATGTCATCATGGATTTGGATGCAGTGATTCTGCTGGCAAAGAAGTTGCAGAAAGTTGAAGATGTTGGCACTTGGGAAAGTTCTCGAATATGCGAGTGAACCGATGATTTGTATATTAAGTCTGCTACGAAATTTATGTAATTGAACTGTGTGAAACTTACTGTTGGGGATTGACTTGCATCAAATTGGCAAGTTGGTGGAGGGTCAAAGTCAAAGGCAGAGTATAGTCACATGGAATTGTTTCCATGTTGGAGGCGGTCCTCTTTTGGCTTTGTGCCCAAGCCACATGTGGCTATATATAAAGGTGGCTCTTTATGGTACTAGAACACACACGGGTTTATTGGTCTCAGTCAGAGTTGCTTATTTTTGGTGTGTCGGGTAGTGTGTTTCGGGTTGCCGCCGTGGCCGTTGTGGCCACGGCGGCGTGCATTGTAATCGGGTTCTCTTCTCAATAAAATATCTGGTTCTGGCAGTGGATTAGCTAGCGGGTTCGTTATGAATTCGTTAGTGAACCACGTTAAATATCTGTCTCGTTCTTGTTTCGCTTTCGTCGTTCTTGCTCGAATACCCACACATTATAACAAATTGGTAACGGAGCTCTGAAACAGGAGTTCTGTTACAACAAACTGGTATCAGAGCCAGGTCTGGGGATCACCAGTTTCAACAAACTGGCATCAGAGTCGGGTTAGGGGGATCACCAGTTTTAATAAACTGGTATCAGAGCCGGGGTTCCAAGATCTAGGTGGGGCCAAGAGTTAGGGTTTCACGTTTTGGTGGAACTCAAAGCTAGGGTTTCGCGATTCAGTTGGAGCAGGCTATCAGGAGTAGGGTTTCGAGATTCCGCCAAGAACGATGTCTGGTTTGGCGATCAAGATCGATCTGTTCGTGAGAGAGAAACAGGTACACCCACAATCTGAAGTCCTGTGCAGGGGGCTATCCGGGCTCCTGTTGGAGCAATCTGGCGCGCATCTGATTTGGCGTGCAAGGGATCTGGCAAATCCATCACGCATTCAGTACTGGCGCGAATCTGGCAGTTCACGCGCATCTGGCATTATGGCGACTGACGTTCAGGTGCAATCCTGCTCCTGGCGTGGAGCATCTGGCGTGTGAATTGAATATGGTTCTGGCTCATGCGTTGCAGGAACTCGTTGGAGTTGGAGCAACGACATGGAGCATCAGGCGCGTGAGATTTTTGGCACTCGCATCTGATTCTGGTTCTGGCGCGCATTATGCACGAGTTTGTTCTGGCGTGCATCTGGTTTTGCAGCGTGTACCATGACACGCACTGAGCTCGCATCTGGCGCGATCTGTTTCTGGCGAGCATATGGCGCACCTGAGGCATACGGGGCGCATCGGGCATGACAATTTGGGCACTCGTCATCGGTGCATCTGGTCTGGATGACATCTGGGCATTCTGTCATGGTGCATCTGTCTGGCGCAATTGGGCGCATCTGGAATACATTCGGTCCTGCTTTCTCAGTGAATGTATTCGAGTCTGGTTCTAGTTGGAGCACTTATTTCTGTTTCCGGAAGTGCATCCGCGTCTGGCGCGTTCGTTGCAGGAACGCATGGTAGTTGGAGCAACGATTTGGCGATTGGGGTTTCGCATACAGCTGCGGAACAACTGTTTGGGGAGGCGTGCTCGTTTCAGGTTATGGGAGACGCATCCGGTTCAGGTTTGAGAAGAGAAGCATCAGGTTCGGGTTTTGGGTTGTTGAGATGATTCAAGTCAAGGTGGAGATTTGTTGGGGATTGACTTGCATCAAATTGGCAAGTTGGTGGAGGGTCAAAGTCAAAGGAAGAGTATAGTCACATGGAATTGTTTCCATGTTGGAGGCGGTCCTCTTTTGGCTTTGTGCCCAAGCCACATGTGGCTCTATATAAAGGTGGCTCTTTATGGTACTAGAACACACACGGGTTTATTGGTCTCAATCAGAGTTGCTTATTTTTGGTGTGTCGGGTGGTGTGTTTCGGGTTGCCGTCGTGGCCGTTGTGGCCACGGCGGCGTGCATTGTAATCGGGTTCTCTTCTCAATAAAATATCTGGTTCTGGCAGTGGATTAGATAGCGGGTTCGTTACGAATTCGTTAGTGAACCACGTTAAATATCTGTCTCGTTCTTGTTTCGCTTTCGTCGTTCTTGCTCGAATACCCACACATTATAACAAATTGGTAACGGAGCTCTGAAACAGGAGTTCTGTTACAACACTTACAACATTACAAAGAAGCTAATCGTATCTATAATTCTATATCCGTGTTGGTTTCACTATAAATCTAGTTACAAGTGGCATAGAACTCTTCAATCTTTCAGAACAACCACAGGATATTGAAAATCTTTCTGTACCCAATGTAGTGGGAACTGAAAGGACTGTGCATTCCTAATGAAACTGCAAAATTGAAAAAGTTTCTACAATTCATCAAGTTCTGATTTCTTTTTATGGGACAAGAAAATGTTCATTGCAACTGAGATACAATGATGCGGTACAGAGGAACTGCCACATCATCGTATCCCTGACTTAAGGAACATTTTTGTCAGAACGGAAAAAGTGCGACAAGAGGAAGTAAAAAAGAAAAAAGATTTCCAACCTGAACAGTCTGCAAGAACTTGAGCAGCTGCATATGAAGATGACGGTGAATGGAAATCTGATGCTGGAATTACTGTACATCATCTCTCTGTGAGCCAACAGTTTCAGTATAGGTCCGAAGTTGGAAATGCTGGTAATCTTCTTCTATTTGCCCAAACCTTAAAAGAAAATCCGTGGAAGATGGTGAAAGTTTGAAGGCAATCTAAACGAGAAACTAAATGTTGGGACTTCTAATGCACAAAAAGTTATTTGGAAAACTTTCAAGAGCCTCCTATGCCCACTAGACAAAGGAAAGCCCAAAAGAGGTAGCCCAAGAGACCACAAAGCCTAAAACTCGGAAAAAATAACATAAAGCCCAAAAGAAGGCCCAAAACCTGAAAAGGAACCCTAAACTTCCGGAAGTCTGCAGCAACTTCCTTGCTCGGCGATGGAGGTGGCGTAGATGTCGGTTGGTAGTGACGGAGGCCCTTCTCCCCGATGGGACCAGCCACAGGGGGGAGGGAAAACGAAAGCTGCATCGGTCAAAGAAGGCCGTTCTGCATCCCAAACCGGCGAGACAAAGCCGGGGGTGGTTTTTGCCTTCTGGGAAAAGACCTTGCAAAAAAAACCAGTAAACCTAACTGGGGTTAGGCATACCTTCTTCTCAGTATGGGGGAGCTCCTGCGGGGAGCTCCTGCAGTCCTGCTGGCCTGAGCCTGGAGTTTTCAAGTTTCATTTTGAAGAGGAAGGCGATCGAGATTAAGTTATGAAAGGAAGACCGTGGTTTTTTAACAATCGGCTTTTTGGTCCTTTCCCTTTGGGATTACCTTGATGAGCTGGAAGAGTCTCTCTTTAAGTATTCTCCACTCTGGATTCAGCCATGGAATGTGTCCTCAGCTTTCTTTCGTAAAGATCCAATCCGAAAGATTGCGAGACCTTTAGGTGATGTTCAGGAAATTAAGCTCTACAATAAAGCAATTGAGGATGGAAGATTTGTTGGTGTTAATGTGGATTTTGACGTTACGAAACCAGTTAAAAAATGTTTCAAGATTAAGGTAGACACAAAAGTGTAGAAGTGTAGAAGTGTAGATTACTTGTGTTTCTTCTGTGGGATCTTTTGCCATGATGAAAGTTCATGGATCTCCAGAACTGAAGCCTTGGATGAAGGTAATGAAGCTACTAATACTTTTAGATGTTGGCTTAGGGCAAAGCCTGTTGCCGAATTGTTGGCTCCAAAGCCAGCCAAAGTCTTCGCAAGATCCTCATCTCCAACGGATAGAAAGGTGACAATTCTTGGTCTCCCTCGACGGCAGTGGTGCCCGTTTCGCCGGACAGGCTCGCTTACCTTCTCGATCCAACTCTTTGTTTCCATCCATTGAGCAAAGAGCTCCTAAACACGTGGCAAAAAAAGCAGACGAGTCAGACATAAATGCATGTAGAGTTCTCTGTCCATGATTGTTACTCTGAGACGCTACACATATTTCCTATAGAGACTATAGAGAGAAAGCTAGAGAGAGTACTCCCCAGAGGAGTTTTCTTAGTCTTGCTCCCCGGCAAGTTTTTTTTCCTCTTCTCCATTCTCCTCTGCAGCTACACATCGCCGTCAGATCCGGGCTCCTGGTCGTCACTGGTTCTCGCCGCCGGGTTGGCTGTAGCCGCCTCTCTTTGCGGCGTCATGCCCTCAAATCTTTTCTTCTTCTTGTCTTTTTCGACAGATCCGGCGCCAAGATGGTCACCATAGGAGGATTGACGCTGTTTATCCGGCTTGGGGGTGTCGGGGCAAACAAATTTTGTTTGGCTCCTCTTCATGTGGCCGACGTGACCCTTCTTCCCCCTTCCCGGCATACTCGTCGGCCTATTCCTGCTAGGCTGATTAGTTTCCAAATATGGGTTTTTAGTGTCTTTCTTAGGGTTTGTTTTAGCTTTTTGTTTTATTTCCTTGGTTTCCCCTTCTGTCTTTCCCCTCTGATGTCATGAAGTCTCTAGTTATATTATGTTGTCATCTTGATGGGGTCACAGTTCACTGCTTAAGGAAGGACGAGATGTGATACAATAGTCGAATCTTTGTGCTTTGAAACCCACTTCGAGTTTCTCCAGATGGTTTTTTCAATGGTGGGGGTTGCTGCCGGAGTTATATTATTTTCCTGTGGTCGGAACTGCTATGGATTGCTCTCTCCGGCGGCCCTCCTTTCTCAAGTTCTGGGAGCTTGTGCTGGCATGAAGAAGCTTTAATGAAGACCTATTTTCAACTTGCATTGGGATATCTACTGTTATTTCTTTAAGTTTTTTATATTTTGCTCTTTTTTGAGCACTCTCTTATGATTAAAAAAAAAAAAAGACGAGTTTGGGAAATAGATTATGAAGCCGAACTGGGAGGCTCACGGTCCTTGAGAAAGGAAAAAAGGATTTTGAGGATGAGCATTTTAAATCCACTGTGGGCTTTAACTCCTCTCTAGCGGATAGGGGGCTTAAATCACCTATTGGGCATGCGCCCAATCAATCACCCTATGAACCCATGACATCTATGATTCATACAAAAGCCCAAGTTGCAGAAAAAGAAAGCTCAAAATGTCTCTAGTGAAGCCGAATCCAGTTACACTCAGCAAATTCCGATCCTACCCCTTATCAATCACCCTCTGAGCCCACTATGCCCCATGTCAATAAAGTGTTTGTAAAGCCGAGCGTGTATATGTTTTGAGTCAGACGAAGGACGTTTGTCCCACCATTCTTATCTTAGGCTACACTGAATCCGCGGTATCCGTCGTTTAAAAGGTTTATCTCATCGATCTTAGGCTATATTGCATTAGTGGTGCCCACAGCGTGAATTTATGTATCATCAGTGAAGAACAAGAACCTTTGAAAGATGCAGGTGGAGCACGAGGCTGGTGGAGGCGGCGAGGCAGCATGTGTAAGTGTAAATAGGGGCGGACAGAGGATTCACTGTTAGGAAGGACACAATTAACAATAAAAAATTGTCAAATTTTCTTAGATGAAAGTGTAGGTATCACATATTTTAAAGTACCTTAATAATTAAGATAAGATTAAGTTTATCATTTTTTGCCCTAATTCTTATATAATTGTGGTATTTTAACAAATTCTGTTAGTGTTTTGCCTTTTTTTTAAACGTATTTCTAACTCCACATAGTCACATAGGGGATATTTCCATACATATGTGGACAATGTGGTCATTTGTGTTTTTTAGGGGGTCATATTTTATCATTTTGAAAAAATAAGGGATCTAATATGAAATTATTTAAAATATACGAGAAATTGTAAAACGCAACCAATTATTTAAAATATACGAGAAATTGTAAAACGCAACCAAGTTTGAGGGTGGCCCAAGGCCCACCTTGGGTCTCACTTGGCCCTTGGGTGTAACGGCGGTGGGTGGCGGCAATCGCATCACAAGAGAAGTTGAAGAGGAAAGCCCTGGCGCAGCTCCTCCTCCATGGAGCTGCCGCCAGGGAAGGGGGACTGTTGGGGTTTCCAGAGAGGAAATAGGTTAGAGAGAGAGAGAGTCAGAAAACAATTCCCGAAAGATCTAACTATATAACTTCAACATAATCAATCTGGTGCTGACCCTACTTCACTCGAATGCATTTGAAGCTAAGCAGTTCGGGTTAATGTAACTCCAGTTTGAAGCTAATGCATTCTAAGCTAAGCAATTCGGGTTAATGTTTCATCATTATACTTTCATAGTCTAGAGCACAGTTTTAAAAACCGGACCGGCCATCGAACCGGTGTGGCACCGGTTCATGGTCGGACCGGTCGGACCGGTGGTCGGACCGGTTCAATCGCATATTTATTTATTAATATATATTTTTTCTTTTTATACATAAACTTGAAAAATTATATATGATCAACAAATTGAACAGTGTAGAAAACATATTGAACTAAACACAATAATTATTTTTTAAAGTTTTTTCTCTAAATAAAATTATTTAGTTAATTAATTAAATATCAACATTAACAAAATTAACTAACTTTTTCCACGATTGTACAACTGAGGATATAACATTTAATATAGTAACATGATAAAATGAAAAATATATAAAAATATAAAAGGTGAAGAAATCAATTGAATAAACTGATGTAGCATTGTCTTTCAAAAAAAAAACTGATGTAGCATTGGATAAAATCCCAACATCACATCTTCCCACGATTATTTATCTTCAGTTACGTTTCCTTTGTTTTTACCAAGTTCTTATCTATTCACTCTCTTCATGTCTCTCTCCTCTCCCTCTTCTCACACAGCCCTTCTCTCTCTCTCCTAACCCCGCAGATCTCAATCGTCTCACAAAGCATGTTCTCTACCTCTCTTCTCACAAATCAGAGGACGAATCCACACAGATTGGACTCCATTTCTCTACCTCTCTTCATGTTTCTTGTTACAGTGGAGGGCGGATTAGGGGCATCGGCAAGCAAAAAGATATTTGGTGGTGTTGGATTCGTTCGCAGCGGGGATAGGTCGGCGGTGGCGGCTCTAATGGTGGAAGATCTGGGTTTTCAGCATTTTGTGCAAAAACCGGCAAAACCGGTCAGAACCGGCCGGTTCATCGGTTCGGTGAAAACCGCCGGTTTTTGACCGGTTTTGACCGGTTCTTTGCATTTACGGTCTATTACTCAAACCGGACCGGTTACCCACCGGTTCACCGGTCGAACCGGTCGAACCGGCCGGTCCGGTCCGGTTTTTAAAACTATGGTCTAGAGTGCATTTCAGTTTTCGATTACATGTTATGTACTTATTTTGGTAACCTGTAGTAACCTTGCTAGTTGTTGCATGCCCTAAGTTTTCACCCCAAGGAGACTGCGGTTTCAGAAGCCCGTGTGCACGCGTTCCATACTCACTCAAGTGGTCTAGCCTCATTTTCTCTACACTATACATACCATCCTCCTTTTCGTAAAGAGTTCATATCTCACAATCCATCACATTGGCTCTGGTATTCGATAGAAAGCTCTCTCGAATAGTTTTGAAGAAGACGAGTACTACACAACATGCCCTCATCAAAATCTCTGACTACTGTCTACTAGAGATATCAAACAGGCCGGTTAACCGGAGTTAACTGGTGAACCGGCCCGATTTTAACCGTTTCTTGAGTAACCAAACCCGAGCCTGAACCAACCGAACCGGGACCGAAAGATTTCTTGCGGACTACGGCCGGTTAGACATTCTGTCGAACCGTGAACCGGCCCGAAACTGGCCCAATAATAACTGACAGAACCATTGACCGAACCCGGCCCGGAACCGAACCGGCACTTCCCACCTTTCCCACGAGTTTTTTTATATATCGGTTACCCGACCCCCACCAACCCGATATACCCGGTTATGGTTATACGGGCCGGGCCGGGGCGGTAAGAGGTTTGTGAAATTTCCCGGGCCGGTTAACCGTAACCGAATACCGGGTAACCGAGCCCGAACCGAACCCAGCCCGGTCAGTTCAGGGATTCTCGGGCTGGGTTCGGTTCTGGTTAACCGAAAGTGCAGCTCTATAATGTCTACACTAAAAAATTACATACCCCTGATGAAGAGCGAATTCGGTAAATATATAGACAGTTAGATATCACATGTTAAACAGTCTATCACGTAAATTAGTTAATGATGAAGTGCAGCTCTATAATGTGATATCTAATGTCTACATAGTGCAGCTCTATCATCCTTTACTAAACCGACAGAACCATTGACCGAACCCGCCCGGTACCGAACCGTTAACCGAACCGAACCGGCACTTTCCCACCTTTCCCACGAGTTTTTTTATATATCGTTTAACCGACCCGCACCAACCCGATATACCCGGTTATGGTTTATACGGGCCGGGCCGGTAAGAGGTTTGTGAAATTTCCCGGGCCGGTTAACCGTAACCGAATACCGGGTAACCGAGCCCGAACCGAACCCAGCCCGGTCGGTTCAAGGATTCTCGGGCTGGGTTCGGTTCCGGTTAACCGAAAGTGCAGCTCTATAATGTCTACACTAAAAAATTACATACCGCTGATGAAGAGCGAATTCGGTAAATATATAGACAGCTAGATATCACATGTAAAACAGTCTATCATGTAAATTAGTTAATGATGAAGTGCAGCTCTATAATGTGATATCTAATGTCTACATAGTGCAGCTCTATAATGTATAGTAACAAGAACTCAGAATTCACATTTACTGCTATCATTACAGTTCCTTCATTCTGCACCTTCAAGCTTCACGTATTGGCAAGCAAAATACCGTAAAACAGAAAGAACCCAGTCATTTATGCAAGATAGAATATTGTAAGGGTTATTAAGAAATATGTGTAGCGTCTCAGAGTAACAATCATGGACCTGCCGCAATCATGGACCTACCACTATTAATACCTGGGTGCTGCACCAACAAATTGAAACTCAGCTCCCCATAGCTCAGCTTAATAACCATCCGATTCGCACCCTATAAGCAGTGAACACACAGTAAAACTTGCAGGAGAAGATCAATCCATAGTAGGATCTTCCAGCTAGGGACCTGCTGATATAGCCCTGCAAAGATAATGTGAGGCTCCACATTAGCTTCCACTGGCTAAACGTGCCTTTGATCCTGGTAAAACATCACAGAAGCATACACAAGGAGGAGCAATAATGTATTTAAGCTATTAACGAACTGCAAAACTGAATCTTTCCTGGGTACGTTCTACTGCATAACGTCGATAAAGAACACCACATAAAGAGAAAATAAGAAACGAGCAGAACATAGATAATATAAAGTAAATATATTACAAGCTTTTAAAGGCAGTCATGAATAACATAGCTCACCTAAAATTTTAACAAGCAGTCAGATTGAGCAAATTATTGAATGTTCTTATAACGATACAACACAACTATGAGAAAATATCAAGAAAGCAAACAAAACAAGAAAGGAGGACATATTAACTTGTATCATTATCCCCAGCGATACCGAGACCTGATGCATAATGTTTTAAAGTTAGATCAAACTACCCAAAACAAGCTAGTAAAATAGCTTTAAGAGTTTGCTGACCAATAAATTGATTCTTCGAGACAGACAAGAAAGTAAAAGGATGAGACATGAAGGAGCTTCAGTACATATTCCGCTGTTTCAAGTCACCAACCATCCTTCAAGGAACAGCAGAGAGAGCTTAACTCATGGTTGCCGGACCTATGGAAAGATATCCTGTCGGCAAGTTTATCAGAGTTTGATGAAGACGAGACAGAAACCGAAAATCAGGTACAACCAAAGTACAGTGCCTTATTTCGCAAACAGCAGCAATCTCGAAGGTGGCGATCCAAGTTGTCAGTAGTCAAGATCCTATCATGAGATGCACACCGGACAAAAAATGAGACCCGCAGAGGATTTCCAACTCTCCATATCAAAAGCATCTGGAACCATGAAAACATGATCCGCACGCAGATCAGAATAATAGAAGGTATGGAAAATGAATGTGTCGAGAACAAGCACCACTCAAAGGAGTCATAAACCTCAAGAGGAATGCAGAAACGATGAATGTTTTGAAAAAAAAAATCAGTATATCTGGAACCTCCTAATACTTCGAACCCCACTTAAAGCGAACATCCCACAACACGTCGTTGCCCTCTCCCCCCTCACTAGCACCCGGACTCCAACAATGAGTCACAAGAGCTAAGGGATCTTGAGCCAGGCAGTAAGGGATTGGTAACCATCGCGTCCCTAATGATGGGTATAGGGGCTGTTAAACAAGACGCTAAAGCCGTGATCCTAACCGGCTCTGCTGGGCTGGTGGCAGGAGCTTGTAGTATGACAATTGGAGAGTTTGTCTCCGTGTACGCTCCGCGTGACACAGAGGTGGCTCAAATGAAGAGAGACAATGAAGGAAGGGAAGAGGCAGTGGAGAAAGAGCAACTGCCAAGTCCAGCTCAGGCAGCCCTTACATCATCCATGGCTTTCACTCTGGGAGCAATAGTTCCACTACTTGCTGCTGCTTGCATTGCTGACCGTAAGGTGAGGTTGGGAGCTGTGGTGGCAGCTATGAGCTTGGCGCTGGTGGTGTTTGGCGGTGTTGGTGCAGAGTTGGGGAAGGCACCGGTGGGGAGGTCGTGTGCTAGGGTGGGGTTGTGGGTGGGTGGATGGCTATGGCCATCACTTTCGGTCTAACCAAACTGATAGGCTCCAGTAGTCTCCAAATGTGTTGCCCCTCTAAAAAAAAGTGATAGGGTGGGGTTGTGGGTGGGTGGATGGCTATGGTTATCGTTGGGCAACTCCGCTACAAAGGTCAGTGGACCAAAGTGTATTTTCACCAAATAATAGGGGTGGAAAGTGTCTTTTACCCATGAATAAATGAAAACAATATAACTAAGAAGTGTTTCTCACTAAAGGAGCACCACGGGAGAGAATACCATTGATACATCAAGCGTCTGCACGCTTCAGATCTACAGTTGGGCATCATGAACGCTTAGTATCCCGCCTACCCAAAGGGGTTCTTAAGAAGTTTGATGATTTGGAAAAGTTCAAAAAAGGTTTTAAGTTTACCAGCGGTGAGCTAATGTTGGTCGAAATTCAAAATGCACTTGAACACGGGGACGCTTTTCTTTTAGAACGCCACTGGAGTATCAACAACTTACTCGAGTTCTTGATGCTCAAAAATAAATAGGGTAAATTTCACTTACACCCCTTCAGTTTAGGAAGATCTTCACTTACACCCCTTCTTGTTTGAAAATCTTCACTTACACCCCTTATAACTTACTGAGACTAACAGTTTATTTGAAAGACTATTATACCCTCAGACAAGAAAAAGATGGAATATAAACCTTATCCTCTTCTAACCCTCCTCTCTCTCTCCTCCTCCTGAACCGCCGTCGCCAACAACCACCACCAAATTGCCACAGCATAGCCTCTCTCTCGTGCGACTTCATCATCCACAAGGCTCTTTGAGAATACGGTGACTGTAGACGCGGTTTCTTGGGTTTGGGCTCGATTAGGAGGTTGTTAAAACTATTATTTTCTTCCCCCTTTTCAACAGCACAATTTATTTCTGAAATTGGGTTTGTGCGTAGAACGATTATCCTCTTCGCTCCTCTGGTGGCTTTTGGTCTGGTTGTGGCATCAACCAAGTGCAGATCTGGTTTTTGGGAGCTGCTTTGATCTGTCTCCGATGGTTGACTCAGACGACGGCTGCTACAGCAGTGGTTGGGTAGTAGCCAAATGAGCTAGCAACCTATTGTGTAGTTAGTTATCCTTGGTGTTCAATCACTAGTTTCACCAATGGGTAGTGCCAAGTTGGGTTCAGATTGATGTTTTTCTTGTGTGTTGTTCAAGCGCTATTTTTTTTGGAGTTAGACGAGGTGGCCTCACTTGCTGGTGATGTACTGACGTGGAGACAGATTGGTTACTTAGAGTTTTGGAGTCTGGTGATGTACTGCTCGTACATTTTATTAATGGGTTACTTAGAGTTTTGAGGTATTGGATCTTAGTTGGCTTTGGCAATGTCAAAACTATGATATTGAGGTATGTTGGTTAAAGAAGGAGAAATGGATGATGAGTTTTGGATTTTGGTAATTGGGTGGTGGTGGTGGTGGTAGTCACGGTGGGGTGGTGTCATATGGACATTAGAGACTATGTAAGGGCAAAATTGTCCCAAAAAGTTGTTTTGGGAGGGCACCCCACCACTAACTGACGGAAATTCACAGAAGAGGTATAAGTGAAATCAAGTTTGGGTGTAAGAAGGGGTATATGTGAAGATTTCCAAATAAGAGGGGGTGTAAGTGAAGATCTTCTTAAACTGAGGGGGTGTAAGTGAAAATTACCCAAATAAATATCATCTGAAGTGTTGTAGCATATCGGAATGCAACAATACTAAAGAATGCACGGATTATGATGGAACTATTCTGGGTCACTACAATAAATTTGGAGAGGGCCAGTAGTGAAAAAGGGTTCTTTGTCCATGGCTTTGTACATATGCGTAACCTGAGTTGCATCTCCAGTGGTCTGTCCATAGCACCAAATCTGGAAAGGCTTATTAGTTCTTTTTGTTCTTCTTCAATGTCCGATGTGGGACCTCTCAACACGCCCCCTCACATGTGGCATTCTTTAGCCTACACGTGGATCTTTTTGTCTGCGGGTGCGGGTGGCAGCGAGCATGTGGGTTGTTAGACCATTCACGTGTGTAAGTCGTGGCTCTGATATCATGTAAGAATCCATGGGGTTCCACCTCAATACCAGTTGGCAATGAGGGGAGTAGCCCAGGACGCTTATTAGTTCTTTTTGTTCTTCTTGAATGTCCAATGCGGGAGTTCTCAACAGCTGGTTATCCTCTACTGCCAAAATCTTAAGAAGCTATCTACAACTGAAATCTATAGTAGGGATTTGCAGGTATTGAAAGGAACAAAGGGATGGTGGAATGCATTGAAGTGGTATGATCAGATGTGACTGAAGCCGATCAGAATTATTTGACCAGTAAGTTCATCCCACTCAGAGAGGATGGAGAGTTGGAGGAACCGTTTTTGAGAGATTAACTTACATGAAACTTCAGGACGAGATTAAAAGCTATGGTGATGGTGCGGTAAGTTTCATTTGACTTATTTTTTCATTCCCCAGCTATGGAATGATCGCGAATAAAGATATCTTAAAATTAACCCCCCTTCTATGAAGCATTGCGATGGTTGTGAGGCTGATGGCTGGCTGGGTGGTTAGTCTGATGCATGTTGTACTCACGACTAAGGATTGAATGTGGCGACCCATTCCATCATGTATGTTTGTAATTTTAAACTTTTTTTTAGACTTGTTCTACATTTGGATTGTTTGAGCCTTGCCTTGTGTGTATTTATTAAGTTCCTGGGCTACTCCCCTCATTGCTAACTGGTTCTGAGGTGTGTGGTTTGAGATAAATCTCATTTTTGTGATTCTCTAGAACTTGAGGTTAAAACTCTATTTATAGACCGCCTAGAAGAGACAAATCTGCCTAGAAGTCACCTTGATCGCCTTATCTACCAATGATGAGCAAACATGACGAACCTCGTCGTTAATACTAACTTGATGCCATTGTTGCAACCTGGAATCCCAATATCTTGCAGTTTGATATCTTTCTTGACATCATAAAGAAGTAGCAGGCATTTCTTTCCTTTCAATTCATTTGATATTCTCTCTGCAACTTCCACAGGGTTGGCAATGTCTCCGACTTTTAGTCTTAATGTTTGTAAAACAGCAAGTTGCGGATGCTCCCTGCTCAAATTCTCTTTACTCCCCTCCTTGGATACTGTGACCCAGATGACTATGTCAAACATTTGAATAACTCTTTCATGGCTAATCAAATTGAGCATCATAGTTGTTTTCCCCAATTCCTACTGCTCCATGAATTATGATCCCTTTTACAGTGTCAATGTTCAGCCGGCCCAGTATCTTCTCAAGTGACTCTCCTAGTGTCCTAAATCTCGTGATATCCTGTACCCTTTTTGAGTATGGTTCAGGTGATTGAGAAATGACATTTCGGATTTGATTGCCTTCTTGCAGAAGATCGGTTTACCGCTTCTTTGAGCAAATTCTTCAGGCCTTCTATGAAATTTAATCTTTTGTGTATTCGTACTGAGCCAGTAAGTTAGACACTTCAGTGTCAATTCTCAGCACCGTACGAGACCAGGCCACATGTAAGATCCAAAGGCAATGTCATTCTCAAAATCAGTCTTGATATAGTTTAGCTTAAGACACTCTCTGCGAGGCTGGCTTGAGTTAGTGGATCCCAAAATGAGACCTTAGCTTGGCACACAGCCTGTGCTACAGTACCTAGTGCCGAGAGGAGATCGCTTCCAGCTTAACCATTGCTATAGCTCCAGCCATCACACAACTCAAAACCTAAAGTGGAAAGTTATAGAAGAAAAAGCATTAAGATGAAGCAATGAATATGACGAGGCAACATCAGTAGTATAAAAGATAACATATAGTTCGTGGAAGCAACCTTTCTCCGGAACCGTATTACATATGAGCAAATCCGAAATACCAGAACTACTACTCGAGCTACCATGCGTTAAAACTAGAGGCGATGAAATCCATAAGACGAACAAGAGGTGGCAGAAATCTTCGTATCAACCATTTCTTCAACCGGATGTTTGGAAAACTGAATACATATCTAAATCAAAAAAAAAAAATCAAAAACTAAACAAAACCTAGTCTCTAAGCTAGTACAGATCTAAACCACGGAAAAATTAGAGAAGAAGGGGAAGAACTAGAACAGAGGATGTATAGATCGACGACAAAGCCAGGTCCCCCTTCAAAATCAGAAAAATAGAGAAAGAACACCTCCACGACAAACCCAGGTCCCCATGACTACCAATTCAGCCATCATCTCCTCAATTCCCGACCGAAACCAAACCACTGTCCACAACACCAGCTCAACAACCGCCTCTCTGCTTCGATTAACCACCATCACCGCCTCCACCTTAATAGACTTTGCAAAACCAGAGAGCAAAGATGCAGAACCAGAGTTTAGAGAGAGAAGAGTCTCATTCATTGTATTGAGTCAAGCGGAGAAAACAAAGAGTTATACACAATAGTGAACGGTCACAAAATGTGCCGTTCCAATGGAACCGTGTGGAAGGTGCTAGAATTAGGGTTTACACGTCTATTAGTTAAGTGGGCTAGAGATAGGAATGGGCTTGACTAAGCTTGTAAATATAAGAGGTCTTCTTGGGCTTCATTTGGGTCTTGTGAGCTTTGGGCTTCTCAGGTCCAGTCCATCGGTCCATTTGTCTAATATTCCCCCTTAAACTCATGGTGGTTGAGGCTGCACCATGAGTTTACTCTTGTAGGTGGCGAACTGAGTTGGATGCAAGCTTTTGGTGAATATATCTGCTGTTTGATCTTTACCTGAAACGAAACCCACTGTAAGATGACGAAGTAAAACCTTTTCTCGGACATAATGATAGTCTAACTCTATATGTTTAGTTCGGGCGTGAAAAAGAGGGTTTGCAGTTAAGGCAAGAGCAGACCTGTTATCAGACCAAATAGTTGGAGGTTCTGAAAGACGAAATTTTAAATCTCTAAATAACGTTTTAAACCAAGAGATATCAGCTGCAGCAGTTGCAAGGGCCCGATACTCTCCTTCGGTAGAGGAGCGGGCTATAGTGGGCTGTTTTTATGAGGCCCAAGAAACACAACAAGACCAGTAGTACTGCGTCAGTCCGTTGGGTTTCCAGCCCAGTCCGCATCAGTATAAACATGTAACGGTGAGGATCCTTTGTGATAAAACAAACCATGAAATTTAGTTCCTTGTAGGTACCGTAAAATGCGTTTGGCACCGGATAAATGCAAGTCAGTGGGGTTTTGCATAAACTGACAAAGGTGGTTAACCGCAAAAACCACGTCGGGACGACTAAAGGTGAGATATTGAAGAGCACCAATTAATTGACGAAAAACAGTGGGATTAGGAAGAAGAGTTCCATCTAAAATATGATATTTCACTCCTGGTGCAAGAGGAGTTGGACAACTTTTACAATTTTGCATATTGTAGCGAAGAAGTAAATCAGAAATATATTTTTCTTGGTGGATAAGAATGCCTTGAGAAGATTTAGAGATTTGTAACCCAAGAAAGTAAGTGAGATTGCCTAAGTCAGACATTTCAAATTCAGTTCCTAATTTAGTAACAAGAAAATTGATATAGTGAGAGTCATTTCCAGAAACAATAATATCGTCAACATACAATAATAAGACAGTAATGGTGTTATGATGATGACGTATAAAGAGTGATGAATCAGCATAGGAAGTGACAAAACCAAGAGAATGCAAGTAAACTGTAAATCGTTCGAACCAAGTGCGGGGGGCTTGTTTAAGCCCGTCAATTGATTTGTTCAATTTACACACATAATTGGGATATTGGGGATGAATAAATCCCTGAGGTTGCTGCATATAGACTGTCTCACGTAAGTAGCCATGTAAAAACGCGTTTTTCATATCAAGTTGGCGGAGAGGCCAATCAAAGGAGGCTGCAAGAGCAATAATACATCGAACAGTCGTGTGTTTAACAACTTGACTGAAGGTCTCGTCAAAGTCTAAGCCGGGGGTTTGATGAAACCCTTTGGCGACCAAACGTGCTTTATAACGAGAGACAGAACCGTTGGGGTGAAACTTAGTTTTAAATAACCATTTGTTGCCAATAATATTAGCAGAAGGGGGTTTTGGGACTAATGTCCAAGTTTGTTGTTTAAGAAGACTGTTGAACTCATCAGTCATGGCAGTTTGCCATTGTTGATGTTGAACAGCTTCTTTGAAAGAAGAAGGATCAGAAGTAGGTAAAATAGTAGCGTTGAAACCAGTAGAAGCAGTAAACAATAACTTTTTCTTGAAAATACCAGATTTACTTCTGGTTTTCATGGGATGACCCGAAAGAGGAGTTGGGTTGGTACCCGATTGTTGACCCGATTGGGTTGTGGGGGGAGAGGAGTGGTTGTTAGTCATCATTGAGGGAACCGGTTGAGGAGCCACGCCCAAGCTGGAGTTTCTCAAGGTAGCATCTGTATTTGTAGTATCTGGAGTGTGAGGAGGCACTCCAGTTGGCTGCTCCTCATGGGGACCCCTCTCAGAAATAGGTGTAGTATCTGTAAAACCTGGGGGAGGGACTGTTGGAATAGATGCCCTAGAGGCAATCTAGTTTAGTATGAATTTGTATATGGCTAGAAAATTCATTTATTATTTATTAGATATTTCATATAATGAAGTCCTTAGATTTACAATTGTGTTGTTTATCTTAAATATCCCTAGTCAAGTATAATGATTAAATGGGACAATCATCTATAGACTAGTATGGGGTTGGATTGATATGGAGATATCACGATCCAACACATAGGTGTGCATTACGGAATGTTGCACTGGATTGACCCATCTCCGAGAAGGCTACATACACGTTATGTTGAGTCACAAGCGCTTCTCGCGGTGCAATGGTATTGTCATCCTTAGACTTGAAGTCACTAGATATTCTAGTTGTGGATCATTGTGATCTTGGTAGCGTTAAACGCTACACCGTAACTGGGTAGTTATAAAGGCGTGTACTGGATACAATGAGAAGCAAGCTTAGAGATCGTAGTGGACGTAGAGAGGATTTGCCCCTCCCACATAACGGGAGCAAATATCCTAGGCCACTCGAGGGATAGTGCTTATAGAATGTCTGGCCAGACTCAAATAAATCAATATGTGATATTGATGTTATTTGCACGAATAAGGCTATTCCCATGGATCGAGAAACTATGGATTGGATATACGAGTGTGACTTTTATGTCTCGTGTCCAATCCGGATATGGAGGCAAAGGGATGAGACAATTACTTGTACAAAGGTTGTCAAGATGACTATTCTATTAGTTGGCTAGAATGGATGTTTTGCTAGAAACCGCTCCATATTAGCAAATGGTTGCTACCAACTAGATAGAACCTATGGGGTCACACGCTATATAGAGTTGAACTAGATTTGGAATGAATTAATTTGATTAATTAATTAGAAGGATCACTTTGCAAGCCCTTGCAAACTTAGTAGGGACTAATTTGCAAGGAAGGGACTAAATTGAATTCTAGTTGGACTAGAATAAGTCCTTTAGGTAGTTAACAAGGAGTTGTTGGACTATATAAAGGACCCTCCTTCCTTCCTTCCTCATAAATTATGCTCATTAGTGAACATAACAAGAGTGGGAGAGAACAAAGGAGAGAGAGCAAGCAACAAGGAGGGCCCGACGCCGCCCCTTGCCGCCGCCCTCGTCCCCGTCGGCCAAAAGAGGCCGAAGCCCTCTTTTGGGTCTCGTTTTGCGTGATTCGTTCTTCCTCTTCCTATTCCGGGCTAGCACCAAGGAGTTTTGGGAGATCTAGGATCAACTCTAGGCGTGGATCAACTATAGAGAACGTGACATTATTTGCGTTTGAAGTCATCAAGGAGAACCCAAAGGTGTGTTTATGATTTCTTACCTTTACCATCGTTATGCATCTAGACTTGTGATCCTTGGAGGGTTTTGCATGGTTTTATGTTTTATTATGCTTCCGTTGCGCGATCCATGAATCAAAACCCTACAGTGGTATCAGAGCCACATGTCATAGAGCATAAACGTGGTTTATGTGTTACGTTTTGGTTGTTTTACACCTTAATTTGATTGTTTATCGCGTAAAACAAGACAAATCAAGCATGGGATGCAATTTGTCAATAATTCATCATAATAAGATCCAATTTTTGCATTGGATGCATGAATTGGTGAGTTTGAGAAATTTTAGGATCTTAGATCTAGGGTTTGGGCATCCTTGGGGAAGAAGGAGTTCTCCCAAAACAAGGAAACAACCAAACTTGGGCACCAAGCAAGTGAGTTGTTTTGGAAACAACTCCCATAGAAGGGTTCCCCCCCCCCCTAGGGACCGCCCCCGTGCTTGCCGCCCAAGCTTGGGAGCCCTAAGGGGCCGGGCGGCCCTAACCTGCGGGCCTAGCTTGCGGGTTTTGGGCCGGGCCGGCCCTAGGGCCTTATGGTTCACTCTATTGGGCCCGGGCAATTGGATTGTTGGGCCCATGGACCGTTTTAACCCTAGAAATCCTAAAATCAATTAAAATTGACCAAGCGCATTAAAATTGGATTTTAACTGTTTATGTGCAAATCGCATGGTGATTGGATATGGCCTTAGGATGTGGTTTGATGTGGATGTTTAATTTTGTGGTTTGGTTTTACGGCCTGCGAGCTGATCAATTAATTGTAATAATTAATTAGGGTTTTATGGCCTGCGTGCCATTTTTTTTTTTCTCAACTTGTGAGATTTATTTTATTTAGTATAGATATTAGCTAGTGCTAGATAAAGTAGATTGTTATCCAATATTGGAGAAAAGAAACCCAAAGCCAAAGAAGCCACAAAAGATGGAGCATGGAGCATGGAGCAATCCACAAGACTATGAAGGATGGACCAAAAGATTAAGACGCATGGAGATGTGTTTGCTTTAGGGTTCATAGATAATTCCATTGGCTTGGAATTATCTTAGTCTAGAAAAGGCCATATCCACATCACGTTTAATTTTCAGTTTTGTGGTTGTTTATTTATTGTCTTATTATTTGTGTGGTTGGTGTATGGATGATGCATGCAATTAGGAAAATAAGATAATTAGACAACCCGGATCTATTATTTAGAGTTGTGCCCAAACTCAAATAGATAGGTTAGTTGATATTGATCAACAAAACAATTAAAATTGAATTTAAAATCCCTCAAAATTCAAATATTGTGTTCTTGCCTTCTCGTTATTTAAACACTCATTATCATCATTATTTATCAAGCTCGTGCGTGCCAAAGCATGGCGACTTGGTTCATAATGATGGAATGCGATGGCACGTAACAATGTGCAATTGTTTAAATAAGGGTTGAACACAACTAGGCTATTAATTTGATTAAGAAACCTAGATGCAATCAATTGGGATTATCCATATGGATGGATAAATAAGGAGTTATTTGCCCGATTGAACCAAGAGTTGCATATGGGATGCAATTGGAATTGTTCCTACCTAAAGTAGTCAAATTATGGGTGACTTGCCAAAGCAAGCTCATAAGGAGATGAAAGATGGATCTTGGCCCACTATAAAATATAAGGATATTTTCCGCATTAATATCTTGAGGGTTATTAATCCGTAGAAAAATAGTGGGACCTATATTTAATAAACTAGCCATTATTAAATATAGTAAAAAATTCACAAATACTAAAACTTGCGTATTTTCCTTTTTGTAGAATACCAAATGGCAAACAACTCATCGAGTTCACAACATTCCCTACGATCTGTCCTTGAGAAGGACAAGCTCTCTGGAACCAACTTTCTTGATTGGTACAGAAACTTGAGAATTGTTCTCAAGCAGGAGAAGAAACTGTACGCAATAAAGGAGCATGTTCCAGAAGGTCCAGAGAACCAAACACCTGCTGCCTTAAAGGCGTATCAAAAGCGTGTTGATGACGCTAATGATGCGGCCTGCCTTATGCTTTGCACCATGACTTCTGAGCTTCAGAAGCAACACGAAAACATGAATGCTGTCGATATGATCGAATATCTAAAGCAGCTCTTCCAAGAGCAGGCGAGGGTAGAGAGGTATGAGGTCTCAAAGGCACTGTTCAAATGTCATCTGGCAGAAGGGAACCCGGTGGGACCCCTTGTACTCCGAATGATCGGGTACTTGGAGAATCTCGCCCGACTAGGGTTCCCGGTCGGCCAAGAGTTGGCAACCGATCTCGTGTTGCAATCGTTGCCCGAGAGTTACGGACAGTTCATTATGAACTATAACATGAACGAGATCGTTAAACCACTGCCAGATTTTCTCAACATGTTGAGGACGGCTGAACAGAGCATCAACAAGGGTAAGGGCAAGGCCATTATGATGGTGCAGAAAGGAAAGGGAAAAAGGTTTGCCTCTTCCTCCAAGGGCAAAGGCAAGTCAGTTGCCAAGTCTAAGGAACCAGCCCTTAAGCCTGTTGGTGGCATTGCCAAGGCCGTGACTAAAGGTGAGTGTCACTACTGCAGTCAGCCTGGACACTGGAGGAGGAACTGCCCAAAATATCTGGAGGACAAGAGGCTTGGAATAGTGATTCCACCACCACCAGGTATTTTTGTTGTAGATGTCAATTTAACTGTCTCTACATCATGGGTATTAGATACTGGATGTGGATCTCATATTTGTCGAAATATGCAGGATCTAAAGAGAAGTAAAAGATTGGCTAAAGGGGAGGTAGATCTGCGCGTTGGGAATGGAGCAAAGGTTGATGCGTTGGCCATAGGCGTGTGCGAGCTATCTCTGCCTTCAGGATTAGTTTTAGAATTAAATAATTGCTATTTTGTGCCTGCTATGAGCATAAACATTATTTCTATTTCTTGTTTGGACAAGGATGGTTTTATTATTTCAATAAAGAACAATTGTTGTTCCTTTTATTTAAATAATATTCACTATTTTAGTGCGCAATTATTTAATGGACTTTATGTCCTTGATCTAAGCGTTCCTGTCTGCAACATTAATACCAAGCGGATTAAAATAAATGATTTAAATCCTGCTTATCTATGGCACTGTCGTTTAGGCCATATAAATGAGAAACGTGTATCTAGACTCCATAAGGATGGTTTACTAAACTCATTTGATTTTGAATCATATGAGACATGTGAGGCTTGTTTATTGGGAAAAATGACAAAGTCCCCTTTCAATAAGAAAGGTAAAAGGACTAGTGAGCAATTGGCACTCATACATACCGATGTGTGTGGGCCATTTGCCACACCTGCCAGGGGTGGTTATGTCTACTTCATTACATTTACTGATGATTACAGTAGATATGGATTTGTGTACCTTATGAGAGCAAAATCCGAATCCTTTGAAGTGTTCAAAGAATTCAAGAATGAAGTAGAAAAGCAACTTGGTAAAAGTATAAAGGCTCTACGATCGGATCGTGGAGGAGAATACTTGAGCCAAGAGTTTGACGACTATCTTAGAGAGTGTGGGATCGTGTCCCAACTCACTCCACCCGGAACGCCACAATGGAATGGCGTGTCCGAGAGGAGGAATCGAACCCTATTGGATATGGTTCGATCTATGATGTGTCAAACCGATCTTCCATTATCATTTTGGGGCTACGCTCTATTAAGTGCAGCTTTCACCATTAACCGTGTTCCATCTAAATCAGTCATGAAGACACCATATGAGATGTGGAGTGGGAGGCGTCCCACACTGTCGTTCATGAGGATTTGGGGCTGCGATGTCTATGTAAAACGTTTACAATCAGACAAGCTAGGGCCTAAATCGGATAAGTGTAAATTTGTGGGGTACCCTAAGGAAACTAAGGGATACTACTTCTACAATCCAACCGAGAACAAAGTGTTTGTTGCTCGGACCGGCGTGTTTCTAGAAAGAGAGTTTGTCTCTAAAGAAGCAAGTGGGAGGAATGTAGAACTTGAAGAGGTTCAAGAACCACAAATCACTGAACCGATTATGGAACATGAACAGGAACCACAAACAGTTGTGGAGCCACCTGTTCAGGTAACACAAGAGCTTCGTAGATCTAGTAGAGTGCGCCAGGAACCCGAGAGGTATGGACTTCTCGTAACCGATTCCGGTGACACGATGCTCATAGATGATGAGCCTACTACCTATGAGGAGGCCATGAGTGGCCCAGACTCTCAGAAGTGGCTGGAAGCCATGAGATCCGAGATGGAATCCATGTATACCAACAAAGTATGGACTTTGGTGGAACCACCCGATGGGGCGCGGCCCATAGGGTGCAAGTGGGTCTTCAAGAAGAAGATCGACATGGATGGTAATGTGATTACCTATAAGGGCCGATTGGTGGCTAAAGGATTCAGACAGATTCATGGTATTGACTATGATGAAACCTTTTCACCAGTCGCTATGACCAAATCCATCCGAATCCTACTTGCGATTGCAGCATACCACGACTATGAGATTTGGCAGATGGATGTCAAAACAGCATTCCTTTATGGGAATCTCCTCGAGGACGTGTATATGATACAGCCAGAGGGTTTTGAGGATCCAAAGCAAGCCAACAAATTCTGTAAGCTGCAACGATCCATTTATGGATTGAAGCAAGCTTCTAAGAGTTGGAATCGACGTTTTGATGAAGTGGTCAAAGAGTTTGGCTTCATCAGAAACGAAGATGAGTCTTGTGTCTACAAGAAGGTTAGTGAGAGCTCTGTAGCTTTTCTGGTCTTGTATGTGGATGACATACTACTCATTGGAAACGACATTCCCATGCTGCAATCTGTTAAAGATTGGCTAGGAAAGTGTTTCTCAATAAAAGACTTAGGGGAAGCAGCCTATATACTTGGTATAAAGATCTATAGAGATAGATCTAAGAGGTTGCTAGGTCTAAGTCAAAGTACATATATTGACAAGGTGTTGAAGCGGTTCAACATGCAAGATTCCAAGAAGGGATTCTTGCCCATGTCACATGGAATCACTCTTTCGAAGAGTGGTTGTCCTTCCAATGAGATTGAGAAGGAACGCATGAGTAGGATTCCCTATGCCTCGGCGATAGGATCTATCATGTACGCCATGATATGTACTAGACCAGATGTGTCATATGCCTTGAGTATGACAAGCAAATACCAATCCAATCCGGGTGAGAGTCAATGGATTGCAGTCAAGAACATCCTAAAGTACTTGAGAAGAACTAAGGATGTTTTCTTGATATTTGGCGATGAGGAAGAGTTGCGTGTAAGGGGTTACACTGATGCAAGCTTCCAAACCGACAGAGATGACTTTCGATCACAATCGGGATATGTGTTTTGCCTGAATGGAGCAGCGGTGAGCTGGAAGAGTTCCAAGCAAGAGACGGTAGCTGATTCTACAATAGAGGCTGAGTACATTGCTGCAAATGGCGCAGCAAAGGAGGCTGTTTGGATCAGAAAGTTTGTTTCTGAACTTGGTGTGGTCCCTAGCATTGCGGATCCAGTGGAGTTGTTCTGTGACAACACTGGGGCGATCGCGCAATCAAAGGAACCAAGATCGCACCAGAAGTCCAAGCACGTGCGCAGGAAGTTTCATCTGATTCGAGATATTATCGATAGAGGAGACGTTCGGATATGCAAGATTCCTACAGATGATAATCTGTCAGACCCGCTTACGAAGCCTCTCACGCAGTGGAAGCATGAAGGGCACAGTAGGAGTATGGGCATACGAGATGCGCCAGATTGGCTCTAGTGCAAGTGGGAGACTGTTGGAATAGATGCCCTAGAGGCAATCTAGTTTAGTATGAATTTGTATATGGCTAGAAAATTCATTTATTATTTATTGGATATTTAATATAATGAAGTCCTTAGATTTACAATTGTGTTGTTTATCTTAAATATCCCTAGTCAAGTATAATGATTAAATGGGACAATCATCTATAGACTAGTATGGGGTTGGATTGATATGGAGATATCACGATCCAACACATAGGTGTGCATCACGGAATGTTGCACTGGATTGACCCATCTCCGAGAAGGCTACATACACGTTATGTTGAGTCACAAGCGCTTCTCGCGGTGCAATGGTATTGTCATCCTTAGACTTGAATTCACTAGATATTCTAGTTGTGGATCATTGTGATCTTGGTAGCGTTAAACGCTACACCGTAACTGGGTAGTTATAAAGGCGTGTACTGGATACAATGAGAAGCAAGCTTAGAGATCGTAGTGGACGTAGAGAGGATTTGCCCCTCCCACATAACGGGAGCAAATATCCTAGGCCACTCGAGGGATAGTGCTTATAGAATGTCTGGCCAGACTCAAATAAATCAATATGTGATATTGATGTTATTTGCACGAATAAGGCTATTCCCATGGATCGAGAAACTATGGATTGGATATACGAGTGTGACTTTTATGTCTCGTGTCCAATCCAGATATGGAGGCAAAGGGATGAGACAATTACTTGTACAAAGGTTGTCAAGATGACTATTCTATTAGTTGGCTAGAATGGATGTTTTGCTAGAAACCGCTCCATATTAGCAAATGGTTGCTACCAACTAGATAGAACCTATGGGGTCACACACTATATAGAGTTGAACTAGATTTGGAATTAATTAATTGGATTAATTAATTAGAAGGATCACTTTGCAAGCCCTTGCAAACTTAGTAGGGACTAATTTGCAAGGAAGGGACTAAATTGAATTCTAGTTGGACTAGAATAAGTCCTTTAGGTAGTTAACAAGGAGTTGTTGGACTATATAAAGGACCCTCCTTCCTTCCTTCCTCATAACTTATGCTCATTAGTGAACATAACAAGAGTGGGAGAGAACAAAAGAGAGAGAGCAAGCAACAAGGAGGGCCCGACGCCGCCCCTTGCCGCCGCCCTCGTCCCCGTCGGCCAAAAGAGGCCGAAACCCTCTTTTGGGTCTCGTTTTGCGTGATTCGTTCTTCCTCTTCCTATTTCGGGCTAGCACCAAGGAGTTTTGGGAGATCTAGGATCAACTCTAGGCGTGGATCAACTATAGAGAACGTGACATTATTTGCGTTTGAAGTCATCAAGGAGAACCCAAAGGTGTGTTTATGACTTCTTACCTTTACCATCGTTATGCATCTAGACTTGTGATCCTTGGAGGGTTTTGCATGGTTTTATGTTTGATTATGCTTCCGTTGCGCGATCCATGAATCAAAACCCTACAGGGACGTGGTGGGGGGAGGGACAGTGAGTATTGCTTCCAGAGGGACCTGTGGAAGCAGAAAAGAAGTCAGTATTAATTGAATTCTCAGAAACAGAAGGTAAAGAGACATTGTTAGATGGATTATTATTTGTGTTAGTGTTAGATGCAGAAAAGGGAAAGAGATATTCATCAAAAATTACATCACGACTAACATAAATTTTTTGTAAACTGGGATCATAACATAAATAACATTTGTAACCTTCTGCATAACCAAGAAAAACACACTGCTTCGTTTTTGGATCAAGTTTTGATTTGTTATAATGTTTAAGACAAGGGAAGCAAGCACATCCAAACACTTTTAATTGATTATAATCAGGTTTATGTTTGAATAAAATCTCAAAGGGTGATTTGTTATTAGTGTTTTTGCTTGGCATGCGATTAATTAAGTAAGTAGACGTGGCTATAGCATGATACCAAAACAACTTAGGTAAACTAGCATTTTGCATAAGAGTAATTGCAGTTTCAACAATATGACGGTGTTTACGTTCTGAAACCCCATTTTGTTGGGGAGTATAAGGGCAAAATTTTTGTTGACTAATACCGTTATCACTTAATATTTTTTGAAACAAAAAAGAAGTAAACTCACCACCCCCATCAGAACGTAAAACAGTAATAGAATGATTCAGCAGTTTCTCAACAAAGGCTTTAAACTTAGGAAATAAGACTACAACTTCAGATTTATTTTGCAATGGAAAGAGCCAAGTAAACCGTGATAGATCATCAATAAACAGAACATAATAGCGAAATCCACTAAATGATTTAAGTGAGGCTGGTCCCCAAACATCAGTATGAAGTAAATATAAAGGTTTAGATGCAGTAAAAGTAGACTTTTGGTATGGTAACCTAGACATTTTGCCTTGTAAACAAGATTGACAAACAAAATTATCAGAAGTAGAACTGTGAACGCATTTGTTCAAAACAGCATTGGTAGGATGACCCAGGCGATTATGCCACAGATTAGACTGAACTTTGTGGCCAAGATAAGCTTGTGGAGAAGAAGACAACACAGAGAGAGAAGAAATTGGGTAGACACCATTTTCACTCAAACCATTGTAAATAATCTGACCCGTAGCCTTGTCCTGAAGACAAAACGAGTGGGCATCAAAAATGGCATTCAAATTGTGTTCAGTGCAGAGTTTATTGACAGATAACAGATTTGCAGAAAGACATGGAACATGCAACGTATTTGACAATTTTAAAGAATGATTAGCAAGGGATAGAAGAGCAGTACCAGTGTTCTTGATAGAGAGTGAGTGACCATTACCAACTTGAACTTGATCTGAACCAGTGTAGGGTTCAGAGATAGACAAATTTTGGAGATCGGATACCATATGATTTGAAGCACCGGTATCCTTTAACCAGTAGTTAGGAGAAGTAGCAGCAAAAGTAGATGGATGAGAGTGAGCCGCCATTGCAGAGAGTTGTTCAGGTGGGTTCTTGCCTTGATAGGCAAAGTCCATGCGATGCCAGCAATCAATAGCTGAGTGATAGTCCAAACCACAGATCTGGCAAGTAATCGGTGGGTTTTGACTCTTTGAACCATAACCAGATCCACCATCACCCATTCCACCATAACCAGAGTGTCCATTAGATCGACCACCCCCCCCCCCCTTTGAAAATTAGGGTTAGGGTTTCGGCCGCCGCCCCCTCGAAAAGAACCGGATCTACCTCGGTTTTGGTCAAAACGACCACCACGACCATTAGATCGGCCTCCCCTTTGACCGAAATTAGGGTTTCGGCCACCGCCGCCACCACCCCCACCTCTGCCGCCGCGAGAGGAGGTGGTATAAAAGGCGGTAGGGTTTGGATCGTGGTTAGATATCTGAGATTCCAACATTTGTTCTTCGGAACGAAGAAGAACATGTAGATCTGTAAAGGAAATGGGGGCGGAATTAATTCGAAGAGACGATCTAAAGGAGTTGTACTCTGGTGGAAGGCCATTAACGGCATAGAGTAACATATCCTCATCATCGATCAAAACAGAAGAAGAAGCTAATCGATCTCGAAGCGATTTAAGCTTCTGCACGTATAAATCAATAGAATCTGAACGTTTTTTGATAGTTTGCAAATCAGATTTTAACTGTAAAATGTTGGATCGAGACAGTGAAGCATATCGGTGTTCTAAAATCAACCATGCAGATCTAGAACTAGTGACCCCAATAACTTGAGACAGTGCTTCGTGAGAAATTGTAGCATTAATAAGTGTTAAAATGGCTTGGTCCTGCATCTGCCAGGCCGTGAAGAGCGGGTCTACCGTCGATGAGACGGAGCCGTCGGCGGCAGTAAGAAATTGAGGAGGACAAGCATTTGTGCCATCAACAAAGCCAAATAAAGATTGAATTCGTAAAATAGAGGACAACTGATGTTTCCAAACCACATAGTTGGTGGAATCAAGTTTGTTTGGCAAAAGATTGTGTATATTAGAAAGTATAGCCAACGGATTTGAAGCCGCCGGCGGCATGGTGGTGGTAGAGAGCGTATTCATAGCTCTGATACCATAATAGACTTTGCAAAACCAGAGAGCAAAGATGCAGAACCAGAGTTTAGAGAGAGAAGAGTCTCATTCATTGTATTGAGTCAAGCGGAGAAAACAAAGAGTTATACACAATAGTGAACGGTCACAAAATGTGCCGTTCCAATGGAACCGTGTGGAAGGTGCTAGAATTAGGGTTTACACGTCTATTAGTTAAGTGGGCTAGAGATAGGAATGGGCTTGACTAAGCTTGTAAATATAAGAGGTCTTCTTGGGCTTCATTTGGGTCTTGTGAGCTTTGGGCTTCTCAGGTCCAGTCCATCGGTCCATTTGTCTAATACACCTATGACACCGAAACCTTCTCGGCCCTTAACCACAACCCAGAACCCCAATCAAGTCCACCGACGAACCTCGATTTCTTGATCGATCTTCTCTTCATCGCGGACCTCGTCCTCAATCGCCGTCTTCATCGATTCTTCGGGTTCTCGATTGCTCCATTTGGGTGTAGTGGCTTCAGAGCCGCCGGAGTCTTGAAACCACAAACCTACGGTGCTGGGTTTTCGTCGAGAAGAACAGAGAAGGGGAATCGAGTCAGGAGGACGAATGAGGGGATCAGAGGCGTGATGGTGGCGGTCGCTGTCGGCTGGGTTTGGTGGTCCGACGGTTGTGGTGGCTCGGGTTTTTTCAGATCTGGAGAGATGAGGATGAAGAAAGAGACGAGGTTGAGAAGAAATGAAGAGTTGTAGAGGAGAAATGATATTTATATGCGTAATTTTGCACCAACATTTAGGGTAGTTTCGTCATTTGACCACATCCGTTTGGGGACTAAATTGGATATTCCCGAACAGTAGAGTTGTTTTTTTATATAACCCATTTAACGAGGGTGGATTTTCTATTTTACCCTCCTTGGTTAATGATGAAATCCAAAAAAGTGACATTGGAGGCCCATTGCCCAATTCTATTTCCAAAATGAATTCTCTTACATATTAAAAAAAAACATGTGCGCATGTGTCGGTAGTCAAAAATCAAACAAAATAGGAAGAAATTTTTTTTAAAAAAAAAGGAAAAAGAAGTTTTCAAAGTCTTCCAAGTTTGCAAAAAACAAAAATAAAAGTCTTCCCTCAACAAGAAGTACAAGCCCTATCAATACAAAAGTCTCTCTCTAGAATTTTTCTCTCTGAAATTTTCTTGTGGATGTGAGTTTTTTCTAGGTTTCAATACCTGTTATCTTCCATTTATTTGGAGTAAATGAATCTTTGAGTATTCTTGTTTTTTCTTCAAGATTACAATATCGTTTTTGTTTCTATTTTCGATCGCTGCTTTCAGGGTTTGGTTGCGCTTTCTCAAAACGCACAGATGGAACAGCAAGAGGAGCTTGATGGTGCTGTTCTGGATCTCGAGGAAGATCTGGAGATGGCGAACTCGGTTTCTCAACAGGTGTTGGTGGGAAAGCTTCTTTCCCATAAAAGTTCTCGGCAGCAACGGTGGCCAAAATTGCAAAGGGCATTTGGAATCTAAAAGGCGATCTACAGGTGGAGGCGTGGGATCATAACAAATTTATTCTCCGGTTCAAGTTCAAAGAGAATTTTTCAAGAGTTTTGGATGGGGTTCCATGGAACATAGAGAATGATTTGTTAAATTTTGAAAAAATGGCCGGCGAGAATGGCTCTAAAAGAGATCGATTTTTCAAAAGCACCATTTTGGATCCAGATATTAGGTTTGCCTCCGGCGTATAAAACAGAGGCGAATGCGAAAAAGATTGGAAATTATGCCGGAACACTGATTGATATTGATGAAGATTCAATGGGAGAAAAGCAAAAATACTCTTATTTGCGGCTACAAGTGATGGTGGATGTTCAGAAACCACTAGTTCAAGATTTTTCTTATAACAAAGGGAAACGCAGAATCAGACAGGGGTTTTCTTATGAACATATCGGCGATTATTGTTTGGATTGCAGGAGGTTGGGGCCTAGAGATCGTGACTGCACTTATTTGCCACCGGAGAAGAAGGGGTGTCAAAATTATGAGATGTTTTTGCGGTGTACACCCAAGAAAGCTAGAGGGCCTAAGCCGGCATGGTTAACGCCGGAAGCTGAGAAATCACTTAGAATGTGGGGTTCGCCGGAAACAGGGTATGAAGACGAGATTCCGGCGATCAGCGAAGGGGCAGAGGATGGGACATAAGAACACGTGGCAGTATCAGGAAAAAGATATGTTGGTGCTGAGCTGTAATGAGGAAGTTTCGTTGAAAGGAGATCTTGCGGGTACGATAGGATCCGTAGAGAATATTGGGAAGGATCAACGAAAAGGTGTGATTCGTACTCGTTTGTTTAGTGACAATGAAATCACAGCTGTTGACAAGGAACAATCTGAGACAGCTGGAAGAGAGAGGATAGTAGACCTGGTGGATGAGGACAAAGAGTTTGTCCCAGAAACACAGCTGGAAGGGGTACCGGGTGCAAATTCGAATAAAGGAAAGGGCATAGTAGTGGAAAATTTGACTCTTTCGGAGGATGTTGAAGTAAGTAGAGGAAAGCAGGCCATTGACATAATGGAGGCCCATTTGGGATGTAAGAAAGGGTTTGTGGGTTTTCCTCAGCAGACACCCGTAATGGACTCAGATAAAGGCCCAAGGAAAAATTTGAAGAAAAGACGGCCCAGAAGTCTAGCTGATAACCAGAAAGGGACAGAAAAGGAAATTCAGTTCATTATTGAGGGGCAAGGTCGTCATTTGACTCCTTCTATTCATAATGTTGAAAAAGGAAATCCAATTACAAATGTGGCTCTTTCTAGGGTTTTTCATCAACTTGTTAATTGAAGAGGAAAGGTGTTCGAGAAGAGAAGGATTCTCAGGTGGCTAAACGATTGTGTTCAATCAAGAGAGGGTACGAGGATGGGGCGGGAAGCAGGATGCAAGACATGTGCAGCAATAGCGAGGATGAGCAATATATCAAATTGGTGTGCAAATCGCAATCGGCTCAAGTTCAACAGTCGATTCAGATTCGTTTGGAACAGAAAATTGAACATACGATGAGTTTAATTTCCCAATCCTCATCTGATGATATTGTAACACCCCTCGTTCCCAAACTTTCCGTTCCGGACCGAAGAGCCTGGGAGGGTGCTACTCAAAATGAAGTGGCGGAAATCAAGAACAAACACTGTCATAACTATACATTACATAGTCCAACTGTCTCAAACATTGTCTTAAAATATTATTACACAAAAGATGCAAACCGTCTAAGAGTCCGAATTACTAAAAGTGCTGATAATTACTAGGTGAGACTGCGTTTCCCCCATCTAAGCCAAACCGTCTTCGTCTAGACCTGCGGTGGGAATAAAACAGGAACCGCAGTTTTTCTAAAGTCAGCAATGAAATACTGAGTAAGTAAACACCCAAGCTTGTAAACAGATTATGAGGTATATTCTTTCAAAAACAATCATAAATGGGAATGAACAATCACTGAATAAATCCTTGAAGAATAAAGTACGAATACTGAAACACGTATGAAATTCTCTTTCTTCTTATCTTGCATATCAATCCTTCTCTTGTATCTCAAACGGGGAATATTATTCCCAATCTATCTCTTCCTTCCTTTCACAAATATCTCTTTCTCAAAGAGCTTTATATTAATAATTTGTTGATACGGGGAAGATCTATCCTTTCACTAGCTACCATGACCATAAGTGCCGGCACCCCCCTAAGACTTCTTGCGGCCAGAGAGGTAAGTACATGGAGACACCCGGCAGGTTGCGACCGGGTTAAAATAATACTTGGTCGAGTGACCGAAGTCAACACGACAATCTATCTATAATATATTGATCCCCGCACAACTCTTTTCGCTTTATGTTATTAACGAATTATTATTCTTGTGTGACATTCTCAAAATATTTATCTCAAAACGTAAGCAATCTCATGTAAAGCATGTAAGTCATAAAAACACATTTTGAGACAGATATAAAATCATATTTTGACACGAAAGAAGCTAGGGCACGCTAGGCTTGACATGTCTACTTACCTCAATAACACGACAAATAGCGCGTAAGCTCTTACGGGTAGACGTAGCCCTCGTCTACAAATTCGTCACCTACAAATTTATAATTTTCTAATTAATCGAGAGTCTAACTATCTTGTAATATGCAAGTGATGACATGAAAAAGACCAATTTCATTCAATACGATGTCTAAATCTTTCTTTGTGACCATAATTGTCAAGAGTGTGCTAGTTTACAATAATTATATCTTTAAATAATTATTATCTAATATTACTATTCAATTTCACAAATAATACACTTGTATTTTAAATAGTGAGAAAATAATATATTTACTTTTTAGATTTTCCCTAAGTATAAATCTTACAATAGAAAAACATTAGTTTAGACTTTATTGTAAAGAACCACATTTTATTCTTAATATTTTAACAATTATATTTAAATTTTCTAGAATAAATTATTTATAGCAAAGAAATTATTTAATTAATGAAGTTAACTATTGGGGATATATTCTTAATAGTGAAATAAAAAGACTATATTCTAACTTGTTGAGGAGATGACATCATAAAATATTTATTAAGATACAAGTGTGATATAATATATGCTTATAAGTATGAGAAATAATTATTTTAAATATTAGATAAAGATATTAGTTAAATAAACTATTCATAAATATTTCTCAAATTACTTCATACCTATTTTACCCTACAACAATGTTTAGATAATTTTACTTAAAAATATCATCTTACAATATTTTGAGATTAACTAATTAAGTAAAACCGATATTAATTATTGAATATATAGGCTTAATGTATTAAACAACTCTATTTTACTTTATAACAACTATTCGTAGTAAAATCTCATTATCCAAGTTATTTCTAAATAATAATTAGAATTTTAGAAATTGACTTTAAATCTAAATTTTCTATCTTTAATTTCACATATATACATACATACATACATACTTATGTAAATTACGTTTCCTTAAAATACAACAATAACCCCCTCCTTCTAATATTAATAGTTTCAGATGCCCCAATACATAGCCACAAATTTTCAGATTGTGCACAAAGTACCCCTCTCCACTTATACCCAGTTTACATAAAAGACACTTTCACCCCCTTAACAAAATCATCAATCTAAGCATGAATTAACGACTTCAAGTAGCGATTTTGATTGCATAAAACGACTTATTAGAGGATTTAGAGTGTACCCGCACCAAAAATCGTCGAAAACGGTCAAGAAATGCGTCGGTTCGAGCTCGCCGTCGAGGTCGCCGGAGATGGTGGCCGACCGGAGCTTTTCCGGTCACTTATGGGTGCGTGTGAGTCCTCCTAGGGACTGGTCGGAGCCTATAGAGGCTGTAGAGATAGAGAGATGGAGGTGGGTGGTCCTTTTCTGATCGGGCCAAACTCGTCGCCGGCAAAAATGGTGAACGACGGCGACGGCGGCTCTGCCACTCCTCTCTTGCGGCCTTGCTGCTGCTTCTGGAGATCTTTCTTGGATCTCTAGTGAGTGGGGAGGGAGAAGGGAGGCTGGGAAAGAGAGGGGAGCAGGTGGTGGTGGCGGCTTCGATTTCCCGTCGGGTTTTTTCGGCGGCGATAGTTGCAGTGGCCGAAGGCCACTGCTGCTGCTGCTTCTGGCTCTCTTTTCTGTTCGACCGAGGGAGAAGGAGGCAGAGAGGGAGAGATGGAGGGTGGGATGGTGGTGTCGGGGATGGTGCTGGCGTTGGGGTGGTGTCGGGTGATGGGGGTGAGAAGAAGCAGTAGTATATAAGAAGGAGGAGAACACTACTTGGGAAAACTCATCCCGTTTAGGGGTATGTTCCTTTTTTTTATTATTATTTAATTATCTTATATCAAATTTCTCACTAGGGTTTATAGCTTCTTCAAACTACAATTTCTACCCCCAAATATTGGCTAGCAAATACTATTTGAAATGACAACTACTTCCCCTCTCGCTATGTAATTAACATATAACTATAAGAAAAGTCACTTATTACCCCTATAAAAACGGGGTATTACATCCTTCCCCCCTTAAACAGAGCTTCGTCCTCGATGCTTAAACCAACTAATCACGAAATGCTACTTATAAGATTTTCTATATATCGTAACAGCCAACACACATAATATGATAACTTTATTTATATCTAGTTCGATAAATGTGGCGCGGGAGAAGTACAAGGATTGAGACCACGAAAATTAATGGGTTACATTCCTCCCCACCCTTAGAGGAGTGACGTCCTCGGAACTCAGTTTTCTTCTATAAAGAGGTGTGGATACTTTTTCCTCATATCATCCTCTGCTTCCCAAGTAGCTTCTTCCATTTGATGGTTCGTCCATAAAACTTTGACCAACTTAACGCTCTTGGTACGCGTATCTCTCGTCTTAGTATCAAGGATCTTCACAGGATGCTCTTCGTATGATAGAGATGGGTCCAACTCGACTGGTTCAGGATTTAGCACATGGGATGGGTCTGGGACATACTTCTTTAGCTGTGATACGTGAAAGACATTGTGTACACGTCCCAAATTAGAAGGTAGGTCTAGACGGTATGCAACTTCTCCAATTTTCTCAAGGATGTCGTATGGCCCAATGAACTTTGGGCTTAGCTTCCCTTTCTGATTGAATCTCGTTATTCCCTTTGTAGGCGAAACTTTAAGAAACGCCTTTTCACCCACTTGAAATTCTAATGGTCTCCTTTTCTGATCTGCTTGTGATTTTTGTCTGTCTTGTGCCGCCTTCATTCATTGCTGGATGAGTCGCACTTGATCTGTCATTTCTTCGATCATTTGTGGGCCTATCACCACTGTTTCGCTGATGTCACTCCAACATAGAGGCGTTCGGCACTTTCTCCCATACAATGCTTCATGGGGTGCCATGCCAATGCTGGCGTGGTAGCTGTTGTTGTATGAGAACTCTATCAGCGGCAACTTGTCAACCCATGACCCCTGGAAATCCATGACACAGGCCCTTAGCATGTCCTCCAGTGTCTGAATGGTCCTTTCTTTTTGTCCATCCGTAGCTGGGTGGAACGCTGTACTGAATCTTAGTTGGGTTCCCAGCGCTTCTTGAAGAGCCTTCCAGAAATGTGAGAGAAAATTAGGGTCCCTGTCAGAGATTATCGAGCTTGGAACCCCATGATACCTCACTATATTCTTGACATACGCATCAACTCTTTGTTCCATGGTCCATGTGTCCTTCATTGGAATGAACCTTGCTGTCTTGGTCAATCTATCCACCACTACCCATATCTGATTGAGTCCATTCCTTCATGTTGGCAGGGCAGTCACGAAGTCCATCGAGATGGAATCCCATTTCCAAACTGGGACATCCAGTGGCTGAACTAAGTGATAACTCTATATTAGAGTTATATTTCTTCTACGTTTTTGTACCGTTTTGTGTAGTTTCCGGGTTGAATATATTAGAAATACACTACGAACTTGAGGAAATTTGATAAGTTTAGCTTTGAGTGATAAATTATTAATCCGGGCGTTTTTCACATTATTTACATTTATTTTGTCACTTTTGATCGCACGGGGTGTTTTCGTGTTGTGTTGGATAGGAAACGGAGCTCATGGATCAAGAGGAGGAGGAAAACGAACTTCGGAACATATGCGGAAGCTTGGGAGAGAAAGAAATTGGAAGAAAAGAGGACAAAGATGGAAAAAGGGGGTCAAAGTGTCATTTGAGAAAGTTTGAAGTGTAGGATCAAAAGTTGATCCTAGGATCAAAGCAGATCGCACGATCAACTTTCGTGATCGTACGATCTGCTAGGGGAGAACTCACTGACTTATAGGATCAAGTAGCAGATCATACGACCAAGTAGCAGATCGCACGATCAAGTAGCAGATCGTACGATCTGCTAGCAGACCCAGCAACGCACGGGGGAAAAGCCAGAAATTAGGGTTATTAATTAATATTTCTTGATTATTAATTAATATACCCTAAGTGAAGATAAAAAAAGAGACCTAATAAAACAAAAGAAAAAAAGGGGAGACGTAAAAAGAAGAGAGGCCATCAACGCAAGGAGAGAAGAGAGAGACGCACAAGAGGAGGATTCCTCCTCCATTAAAGCTCGAAGCTTGATTTCTTCTTCTTCTCTCTCAATCTTTCTATGGAGAAACTAGTAAGTCTTGTTTGGTTTATTAGTTTTAGCTAAATACTTTGCTAGGCATCTCTTTGAGAGCCTAGGGTTCATGTAAACGATGAATATTTTTCGGATTTGATCTTTGCTTCATGATTTATTGATTTCAACTTTTGAATCAATTCTAGATTCTTGTTTACTTTAGTAATCCTAATTGGGTGACACGGTTAGGAGATAAAACTAGGGTTCAAGAACTAGGGTTTCACTCAATAGTTGAATTCATGCTTAAAGTTAGCTTATTTTTATTCAATTGTTCTTGTTCTATGCTTAATCTTTAGTATGAATGGAGTAGCTACCCGGACATGCTAGCTAATTAGATGAGTGCACGACAGTGACTCAACCTAATTGTGTAGAGAACTTGAACATCAATCCCGTATCACTGAGACTGAGAAGAGACGTGTTAGGATTGGCCAAAGGTGGGTAGATTCGGTAGGTGAGATTCGACGGTTTCGTGCAACGGTGGACCGACAGGACCCGTTGTCGTGCATGTCGTTAGCCTACCAGAACGGACCGGTAGACACATGAGACTGATAGGAGATTGTATTCTACCGTGAAGTAGAATGACTTGAGACTGATAGGAGATAGTCAGCGCTGTTACCCGGCTTAGTTAGAATATAGTTAACGTGTTGCTCAGATAATCCGGAAATCGTTTACAACCCTAGGTGATCAGCGAGATTGCCTAGTTTCTCCATATCTATTTCTTAAATATAAAAATCCAAAAATATTAGCTTAGTTGTTATTTCAATTCTAGAAATCAATCAAATCTTTCCTCCTGCACCGTACTCTAAATTAAATAACTAATTAAATAATCTCAAGCCTGTCCTTGTGGGATCGATAACTCGGGGTTGAAATACCACCCCTATATTACTTGACCGTGCGCTTGCGTAACACGCGCTAGTAATCCGCGTCAAGTTTTTGGCGCCGTTGCCGGGGACAGCGGTAGATTATTTAGTTAGGAGTTAGTTTAGAGTACTTTCTTTTAGTTTTAATTTTTTTCTTATTCTATATCTATGTGCTTCACGGGTGTCTTGTGAGTTTGTTTCTCAGGAACGCAGGAAGCAAGAGACAATTTAAGCATGTGGAGCGAATACTGTTATTCGGGTCCCCCCTACTGTTTCCACTGCAGGGGTAACCACGAAGACGAGGACGCATGCATAACTTGGTGCTACGTATGCGGCATTTGGCACGAACGTAGAGACTCATGTCGAGTACATGCCCCCCAGCTTCATCAGCACCAGGAAGACTCATCAGCGGATATGGCAGAACGGCGTAGTATTATGAATGACATGGAAGTTTGCGCCAAATTTTTGTCCATAGATGCACAATTACCACATGAGGATGCAGCCACAGGTAGGGAATACGTGAGGGAGATGTTGGAGAGGATAAAGAAAATAATAGAAAAACTGTCAACAGCAGGGGAATCAAGCATTCAAGAGCCACAAGAAGAAACCGTGCCATATTGCAGTGAGCCAAACGTTGAACCTTCATCATCCCCACCACAAGTGGAAGAAGAGATACCTGATCTGAACGAAGACTGCAGTGTCCAGGAACCATTGGTGGACTCTGCCATTTATGAGGACTCAGACTCTGATTCAGACTGGGGTGGACCTGTGTGCCGAAGATGGGAAGATCTGCCGTATTGCGAGCCAAAATTGCAGGCACCCTCACATACTTGGCATGAATGGGAAGAAACCGACATTGGAAGCCTGTGGTGTGTCGACGATGAAGCTGGTGAAACACTTGTGCTCAGTGCTATTGAGGTAAAAGCCCCAACTCTGATTAATGATGAATTCTCCATATCCTATGTCACACAAGTCTGCGACGAGCTGGAAAAATTATTGTATGGAGATTCTTATGGGGAAGAATGTGATGAGCAACTTCCAATATCTTTTTCTATGGGCGATTCTATGGATCATCCATATGCCATAGTCAAGGAGTTGGAAGTCAGCAAGTGTGGGGGTGTGGATAAATTGCATGGGTCATTTGAAGATCATCTAGCACCAAAGAGGTATTACTGGGATGACTTTATGGAGAACGATGCATATGAGCCCAGTGGTACTTGGTGGAAGCTGATAAAGAAGATAAATTGCAAGATGAAAAGATTCAGCTTCTACAACTCTCTGATAACTCCGTTTTCGGAGTTATTTTATGCCTTTTATTTCTACGTTTTGCGTGCTTATAATGGAGAATTCGTCGTCTTTTGAGTAAATTGAGCGTAAATGTGACAACGTGAGTTCATATGCATTACTTGTTAAATCCGGGCGTTTCTTTAGATTTTTTTGAGCTTTTATTGTGATATGATCGCGGGTTGTGTTTTCGTGTTGTGATTCGCAGGAAAACAGGGCTTGGAGGATCGTGCGGGATATGGAAGCGAACTTCGGAAACAAGGAACTCAAAGGCAAGTCAAAAGGAAGGAGAAAGTCAAAGGAAATCAACGGAAAGTCAATGGAAGAAGGAAGGAAGAGGAAAGTCAAAGGAAGGAAGAAGAAAGTCAAAGACAGAGGGCTGGACACAGAAGTCTTCGTGCGAAGACATTTGTCTTCGTGCGAAGACAAACACTTAGCCAAAATCCAGCTCGGCCAAATTCTCTTCCTATACAAGCTCTCAGTATCTAAATGAGAAGGCCTTCGCACGAAGAGCAGAAGTCTTCGTACGAAGACTCTTCGTGCGAAGACAACTGTCTTCGTGCGAAGAGATCGCTGGACAGTGCAGAATTTTTGGGGCTTTTTCGTATTTTATCCAAACTTTGTAATATGATTATGGGAACGTATTTAAGCCTTTTAGGTCGACTTTTTCAGTAGTTTTTGAGATTAGAGACATCTTTTGGAGATCAAGAAGCCTTTGGGAGAGCTTAGGAGCTTTTGGATCATTCGTTTGGATTCTAAACTCTCGTCTTTTCTTGATTTTTATGTTTAAACTCATTATAATCGTCGTTTTGATTATGAATATGAGTAGCTAAGCACTTTTTGCTGGGAATTCTCGTTTGGTGTAGCTAGGGTTTGATCTAAAGTGATGTTTTGATGATTGTAATGCATGCTTTAGCTTAATCTCACATGTTATTTCACTATTATGGATTATTTACGTTCTTTATTATATTATCTTTGCGAGTAGCTAACGTAGAGATAAATTCAATTAGTTTTCACGCGGTAACTCCGTGAGAATTAGTCGGTAAATTGAATAATCCACCTAGTCGTATCAATGTTTGGTAACTCGGCATCGTTAACTAGGATCGTTAAAGTAGAATTATAGTCTTAATGAGTGCTTAAAGCTAAATTAGACTTGGTAACTCGGTCTAGTTTAACCTAAGTATAGTGGACTTGCTTGGTAACTCGGTAAGTTCAACGTTGCTTGATTAATAGTGAATGACACGTGGTTGTTTTACAAATCAAAATATAAATTTAGATCAACCTAGTGAACCTAGAGAATTCCCGGTACTTTTCTCTTATTTGATAAAAACCCAAAATTCATTCTTCATTAATCGTGAACTATTTCACTTGGTTAATTGAGAACTTTGCGTTTATTTTATTAGGATTAGATAAAAACACAACTTGCGACTTGCCCATATAAGGTTTAGAATAGTAATTAATTTAAACAAAGTCCCTTGGGTTCGACAACCCGGATTTCCGGTTTATTACTACACACGACAGCTGTGCACTTGCAGTTGGAGCGTGTCAAGTTGAGGAGGTGAGAGCTCAAATGGCTGAGATGCAGGCAAGGATGGATCGAATGGCTCCCCCAAATCGACAACCACGTCATGGTGTGGGTGCACAAGTGGCGAACATCGGTGGAAACAATAATGGGAATAATGGGGAAAACAACAGGCAGAACAATGCTGAGAATGAAGAACGCCCTATGGTGGATTATTTCAGGACTACTCCAGCATGTTATCAGCCTACCATTGTCAGGCCACAGATTAATGCCCAACACTTCGAGTTACGCCAACATATGATCAATATGGTTCGTGATGAGTGCGCATTCAACGGAGCTCCAGGAGATGACCCCAATCACCATCTGCTGGTATTTGAGCAAATCACATCAACCCTGCACGACCAGCGAGTTCCAGATGAAACAGTTAAGCTACTACTATTTCCCTTCTCCTTATCTGGAAAAGCCAAGAAGTGGCTTATGGAGCTGCCAGCTGGTAGCATAGTGACATGGGCAGATTGTTGTCATGAGTTTCTGAGGAAGTATTTGCCACCATCCAGAGTCGCGCAGCAGATGGCAGAGATTGCAAAGTTCACTCAGGATGAAGACAGCTCGTTGGGAGATGCGTGGAGGAAGTTCAGCCAAATTCTCCGTAGATGTCCGAATCATGGAGAGCCATGGCACAAGCTCTTCCATTATTTTTACACTGCATTAGACAAGGAGACAGCTGACCAGTTAGATATGCTAGCTGGAGGTAATTTTATGGGACTTGGAGCACAACGAGCTCAAGATCTGCTGAACAACGCGTCAAAGAGAGAGACTACACGATCTGAAACGCGTAGGTACTCCAAACCGGGGGATACATCCTTAGTCAACAAGATTGAATCGATGGAACAAAAGCTGGAATCCATGACCTCAGCATTTCACGGTATGCATCCTCCAACACAGAAGCCCATGGGTGAATTACTAGCAGACGAAAGCCAGGGATATGATAATAGTGTGGAAGATGTGAATTTTATGCGACAGCAGCAATGGCCTAACACCTATCATCCCAACAATCGTAATCATCCCAACTTCAGCTATGCCAATCCAAACAGTGGATTATATGCACCCGGTCAGAGACCCAATGTTCCATATCAAGCGCAAAGGCAAGCTCCACAGCAGCAGGCCCCACAAAAAGAAGAGCAAGAGACAAATGCTCTATTGAGAAAGCTCCTAGCTAATCAGGACAGGATGGAGAGCACGATTGTCTCAATACAAGCTACAATGAAAAGCCATGAGACTCAGATTGGGCAGATCGCCAATCAAAATATCAAGCTTCCACCAGGTATGCTTCCAGCAAATACCATCACTCCTAATGAGCAGCTAAATGCCATCACAACTCGCAGTGGCATCACTACTGAGGACCCCCCATATCCTAGCCACGCGCGAGCTGAGGCGACTAAGGCCACTGAGAAAGCCTTGGATGAAGAGATTCCCGTGCCTACCGTGAGTCCCCAATCAAAGGACACGGTGAGGAAGTCGGATGAGAAACAGAAGCCTAGGGAGGAATACAGTGTGCGAGTGCCATACCCGCAAAGATTGAAGAGTCAAGAGGATGCCAAGCATTTCAAGAAGTTTGTGGATATCTTCAGGAAACTGCACATTAATATACCTTTTGCGGAGGCCATTTCACAAATGCCTAAATATGCCAAATTTCTCAAGGACCTCCTTTCTAATCGGAGGCGCATGGATGACTTTGAAACCGTAACTCTGAATGAGGAGTGTAGCGCAGTTGTGCAAAATGCGCTACCAAAGAAGATGAAAGATCCGGGCGGTTTCATCATTCCTGTTACATTGGGAGACGCATTTCATGGGAGGGCATTATGTGACCTTGGTGCAAGTATTAATTTGATGCCCACGTCGGTTTTTGAGCAACTTGGTGTGGGAGATCCTAAGCCTACCAGGATGTGCTTGCAGATGGCTGATCGCACAATAAAACGCCCCAGGGGTGTTTTAGAGGATGTATTAGTAAGAGTTGAAGGACTCATCTTCCCAGCGGATTTTGTGATCTTAGACATGGAGGCCGACGATGATGTTCCTCTTATTTTGGGCCGTCCATTCCTGGCCACTGGGAGGACTATCATTGATGTGGCCAATGGGGAGCTGACTATGCAGATCAACGATGAGAAGGTGGCCTTCAATGTATTTGAGGCTATGAAGTTTCCCGCATACGCGGTGAGCTAGCAGTGCTTTGGGGTGGAGGCATACACGCTGGACGAGGAGGACGATATTTTGTTGGAGCAACTATATGAGGAGCTTGCTCTATTTGATTCCAGCGAGAAAGAGCAAGCCTTAGATGTTCATTGGCGCCCACCATTACCCCTCTTTAATGAGGGAAGCAGGAAGATTCTTACTCCTTCTCTTATTACTGCTCCTGTTTTAGAATTAAAGCCTTTACCTGTTCATTTGAAATATATATACTTGGGATCTAATGATACTTTACCTGTGATTGTATCTGCATGTTTGGACAGGGAACAGGAGGAGCAGCTTCTCAAGGTACTACAGAAGAGGAAAGCAGTTATGGGATGGACCATAGCAGATATTAAGGGGATCAGCCCCACAGTTTGCCAGCATAAGATCAGGCTCATGGAAGACAAGAAGCCGGTAGTTCAATTTCAGCGCCGCCTCAACCCTCACATGCAGGAGGTGGTGAAGAAAGAGGTGCTTAAATGGTTGGAAGCAGGTATCATTTATCCGATTTCCGACAGCACGTGGACTAGCCCGGTACAATGTGTCCCCAAGAAAGGAGGTATAACTGTGGTGGAAGGGGAAAAAGGTGATCAAATTGCCACCCGTACCGTTACTGGGTGGAGAGTTTGCATGGACTACCGCAAACTCAATGATGCCACTTTGAAGGATCATTTTCCCCTCCCATTCGTGGACCAGATGCTTGATAGGCTGGCACACCATTCACACTACTGCTTTTTGGATGGATATTCTGGGTATAATCAGATAGCGATTGAGCCAGCTGACCAGGAGAAGACGACATTTACTTGTCCATATGGGACTTTTGCATTCAGACGCATGCCCTTCGGGCTATGCAATGCCCCAACTACGTTTCAGAGGTGTATGATGTCTATCTTCTCAGACATGATGGAGCAAAATTTTGAAGTCTTCATGGATGATTTTTCGCTTTATGGTGATGGGTTCGAAGACTGTCTCCAGCAGCTAGCTCGGGTACTGGACAGATGTATTGACACCAACCTAGTGCTCAACTGGGAGAAGTGTCATTTCATGGTGACCGAGGGAATAGTATTGGGGCACAAGATTTCCAGTAAAGGTTTAGAGGTAGACCGGGCGAAGATTGAGGTGATTGAGAAGCTTCCTTACCCTACGTCTGTCAAAGGGGTACGGAGTTTCTTGGGACATGCAGGTTTCTATCGGCGCTTCATTAAGGATTTTTCGAAAATCACAAAGCCTTTATCTGGTTTGCTTGAGAAAGATGCTGTGTTTGATTTCAATGAAGAATGCAAGACAGCTTTTGATTTGCTCAAGAAAAAGCTGATTAGTTCGCCCATTATCGCCACCCCAGACTGGACCTTACCGTTCGAACTTATGTGTGATGCCAGCGATTACGCGGTGGGAGCAGTGCTGGGACAGCGGAAAGACAAGGTAGCTCATGTAATTTACTATGCTAGTCGTACTCTTAATACTGCACAGGTTAATTATGCCACCACGGAGAAAGAGATGTTGGCTATTATCTTCGCATTGGACAAGTTTCGTCCATACCTTGTGGGTTCTCAGGTGACTATTTTCACGGACCATGCAGCCCTCAAATATCTTCTTGCAAAGAAGGATGCGAAGCCTAGATTGATCCGATGGTTGTTGCTAATGCAAGAGTTTGACATAGTGATAAAGGACAAAAAGGGTGTAGAGAACGTTGTTGCAGACCATTTGTCACGACTGGATAATGAAAAACAAGAAGATGTGCCGATTAGAGAAGATTTTCCAGATGAACAACTTATGGTAGTGGTAGCAGCTGTGCCTTGGTTTGCGGATTTGGCAAATTTCAAGGCGCTCAAAATTGTCCCGAAAGACATGTCTTCCCATCAGAAAAAGAAATTTTTCGCAGATGCACGACACTATTTCTGGGATGACCCTTATTTGTTTAGGTTGGGAGCTGACAATGTGTTGAGAAGATGCGTAGCTGAGCCAGACACTTTGGACATTCTTAGACACTGCCACGAATTGAATTGCGGAGGACATTTTGGCAAAGCGCGTACTGTGGCAAAGGTATTGCAAAGTGGATTTTACTGGCCTACTTTACATAAAGATGCTCATCTATTTGTACAGCAATGTGATCGATGTCAGAGAACCGGAAATATTTCCAATCGAAACGAGATGCCTCAAAATTTCGTGTTGGAAGTAGAGCCCTTTGATGTCTGGGGCATCGATTTCATGGGACCATTCCCGTCTTCACTTGGCAATCTTTATATACTGTTAGCTGTGGATTATGTGACCAAGTGGGTGGAGGCAATGGCTTGCCCCAAAAACGATGGAGCTACTGTAGAGAGATTCGTGCGGAAGAGCATTTTTACACGGTTTGGAACTCCCAGAGCCATAATTAGTGATGAAGGATCGCATTTCGTGAATAAAGTCTTTGCCAATGTCTTGAGCAAATATGGGGTAAAGACGCATAAGATATCACTGGCTTATCATCCGCAGTCGAATGGGCAAGCAGAAGTTTCTAACCGAGAGATAAAAGGAATTCTGGAGAAGACAGTCAACCCGGGACGCAAGGATTGGTCTCTGCATTTAGATGATAGCTTATGGGCGTATAGGACTGCTTACAAGACTCCTTTAGGCATGTCTCCCTACCAGCTAGTATTTGGGAAGTCATGTCATCTTCCGGTGGAACTTGAGCACAAGGCATTCTGGGCCTTGAAGAAGATCAATTTGGACGCTAAGCTCTCAGGTGAGCTACGAAAGCAAGCGCTACTTGAACTTGAAGAGTTTCGATTGATGGCGTATGAAAGTGCGAGAATCTATAAGGAGAGGACAAAACTGTGGCACGACAGGCACATCATCCCGAGAGACTTCAAGGTAGGACAGAAAGTATTGATCTTCAATGCCAGACTAAAGCTGTTTCCAGGGAAATTGAAATCTAGGTGGAGTGGTCCCTACACGATTACTGCAGTATATCCATGGGGATCTCTTGAGGTAGAGGATGCAAATGGGAACAGGTTTAAGGTGAATGGCCAGAGAGCGAAACCATACGTGGACGGGAATTTCATAGGAGTCATTGAATGGCTTCATGCAACTCCCGCAATTTGAGAAATCTCTGAGGTAACTGGGTCGGGCCGTCGACCTTAAATTACAAAGCGCTTGTTGGGAGGCAACCCAACCTATTTATTGCTTTAGGATAGGTTTTAATACTGTTTTGTAATTATTATTCGGTTTGATTTTATTGAGAGGTGCGAGAGAGTGGATTTAATATTTCCAATGAGTATGTGCAGGAATACGAGGTGAAAGGCCTATTTCGGATCCCCCTTCTTGATGCGCGCGTGCGAAACAGAGTAAAAAGTCCAGATTTGCAGCTAAATACGCGTATCGGGATCCGAAGTGAAGGAATTGAAGATAGAAGCCATTTCTGCACCTATTCAACACACGCACCTGGGGAAGATCATGTTCCCGGACTCCCCGTCTTGATTTGCGCAAGAATTTAATTTGTGAACGGAGAAAGCTAGCACGCCGGCACGAATTACGAGGTGAAATTTTGAAGGACAGACTGAAATAAGAATTGAACAATGCCAACGTGTGGGGGTGGTCGAGAGCTTTCTGTAGACAGGTGGATCGCGCAAATCGGAGTCCGGATGAAGAAGTTACGCCAAAAAGGATGCTTTAGCGAGTAAAACGAGGCCAAAAGCATCCGGAAATGCAAAACGTGCCTTGGAACGCGTGAAATTGACAAATGAAATATTCCCCGTATTTTGGGAGTGTTTTAAGGTAAAAAGGGAGTCTCGAGGTCGAGGAGATCCTTCGGAAAGCAAAGGGACGATCGGATACGCAAAAATTTGACGAAAAGGATGTTTTTGGCAAGCTCCAGCATTGTCTTCGTATGAAGACAATTGTCTTCGTAGGAAGACTTTATACTTAGAAAATTTTCGAAGTCTGAAAATTGTCTTCCTATAACCACTTGCAGTATCTATTTGAGAAGATCTTCGTGCGAAGACAAATTGTCTTCGTACGAAGACTCTTCGCACGAAGAGAACTGTCTTCGCACGAAGACATCGGGCGAAAAGGCAGTTTAGTCCACTCGCAGAGAACAATGAGAGGCAAAGTATTAAGGGCAAAATTGACCTTTTGGCACGAGTTGAAGCTTCATCAGCTGGGCATCGACCCATTTTTCATTCTTCATCATTCATCAGTTCTCTTCTCCTCCATAGCCGCGCGACAGCCACACCACCTCCTCCCTTGATTCTTCACCAAAATCAACAACCCACTTAGGGTTTTGCTCGCAATTCAGAGGAGAACAAGATTTGAGAGGTGGTTTTGAGTGAGTTTGAGGGACAAGAGAGAAAGCAGAGGAAGAAGAAGCTAGGGTTTTGGAAAAAAAATTGAGGAATTGGACGACTTAGAGCTTGATTCAGCTTACGGGCGAGAAGGCAACACTAACGGGGACTACACAAGGAGTACGGAGCAGCAAACAATTAAAGGTTTCGACAAATTCTTCCGGCGACATCAAAATCAGCCCGGTTTGTCAAATTCTGCGATTTTTGTGTCCGTAAGATTTACTCCGGACACGTAGGTACAATCTAAACCTCGTTATTTCAATATTCGAGTCCTAGGCACATTGAGTAAAAGCCCGATTATTTTTTGTGGCGCTTAGTAGCGTAATTTGGGGGCGATTGCGTAAAGTCCTAGGAATTATTTGCTTACGTGCCTACGTGTTTCATTCAGTACACACTTCTTGTCACGTGCACAATAGTTGAATTTCTCGTTTTACTTGAAATTGCATTCTAAATGGCGGGTGGAAAGAAACGGAAGACGGGAGAGGGTTCTTCGCAAGAAGCATCGGGGTCGGGCGATCCTCAATTAGAGATACCGCCCATTCCCCAATATGCCATCTTGAATGCCCCTTTCCCGGCTAAACCGGGCATTGTAGGCCGACGAAAGGCTAAGGCTAATTTGAAAGAGCGTAGTATTGGGCCCGGATACTATGATAGTTTCCGTTTCGTCACTTACGAGGCCCATCTTGACTCTCGAAAAGATACTTACTTGACTAAGAACGGGCAGCCCGAGAAGGCATTTCCATTGCACGAGGACATGCCTCAAGCAATCAAGGAAATTTTTGAGCGCGAGAAGCTTACCAATTGGTTTAAGCTAGTAGGTCAGTCTAGTTCGCATATTGCGCGAGAGTTTTGTTTCAATTTGCGTTATGCAAAAGATGGTGAGAGCCAAGACCCTCGTCTTGTTTACTGTCGGAACGAGTGGATAGTCTTCACGCCAGAGACTATCGCTTTAGCCATGGGTTTCCCCGCATTGAAAGAGGGTTGTGGGTACGAGACGGTTCTTCGTAGTGAGAACCTTTGGTCTCGTTTAAATGCTTTTTGTTTTGCGAAAGGGGTTGATCCATGGGACAGAAAAGGGGAGGTGCTTCATTGGAAGGCCGAAAAGAAGTTTTATAGGCCGGAGGCGAGGTGGTGCTGTGAATTGCTAGAAAACTGGGTTTTGGGAATCACACGAAACCCTAGTTACACTTTCCGCCTATCGGTCTGGGCCCTCTGTCTTTACACCGGGGTTAGAATCAACATCCCTAAACTGATTTGGGAAAATTGTCTTGAGAGGGTGTCGAGGACTAACAAGTTGGGTCCCGGTCATACTTGCTTGCTTACTCACCTAGCCAAAACTGCCGAAGTAGTCATTGGGAGAGACATGGATTTGAAACCGTTTACTGCTAGGAAGTGGCATAGGTTTGATGAGACAGCGAGGAAGAAGGGCAAGGGTAGGAGGATGAACACCTCTAGGTTTGACAACCAGGTTGCCTACGACCACCTGAGAGAGGAGATGGCCCGGGATAGACTCGAGAGAAGGCGCCAGTTTGCCCACACTCGGGACAATCAGGCGAAGCTGGGGGGATTAATCCAGATGGTGGGTCAGTGGGTTATACAGTCTAGTGGTCAGGCGGCGAGGGAGTTTGTTCCACCGGTCCCGACGGCGGATCCGTGGTTCCAGGAGGATGAATTTGAGTATCCGGTTCCGCCGAGTGAGGATGAGGAAGAAGAAGATGATGAGGAAGAAGATGAAGAGGAGGAAGAAGACGACGAGTAGTGGAGTGTGCCCTCGTGCTAGAATTGTTGAGTCCTCGTGTTATCGTTGAGGACAACGATGCATTCTAGTGTGGGGGTGGTTGAATCCTTTTTGCTAGTCAGTGTTGAGTCTTTGCATCGCCCGTGTCAGCATTTAGGTAGAAATTTTTTTATGTCCTTATTTTTCTTTTTTATTATTCATCTTTTTGCGTGCACGTTTTGGTATTTTTGAGTCATCCCACCGTTATTGAGTCGTTAGTCGAGTTGGCCGTGCATATAGTGTAGATAAAAAAAAACTAAAAATGTGAAAACACCAAAAAAATTAAAAATTTGAGAAAGGGCAATTGAAAAAAGCTGAAAAGTCGGTAAAATCGAGAAGTGTGAGACTTTTAGGCATAGGGCGTGAATTGCGATCGAGAGTGACGATGTGAGTTTCCCTTAGTAAGTATAGAGAAACTTTCTTTACGGGAATGCGTGCCTATTTTACACACGAACTTAATTTTTCAAATCTAAAGTGTGTGCCTAGTTTTCTTACAAGAGTTGAGCTAGGTGTGAGCTAAACAAGCCGAACGTTCTTGTGTACGTCTTAGGTAGACGCCAACCCGCCTCGTAGTGGCACACAGAACAGCTGTGCGAGGTCTGTATTAGAGCACTCACTGCTTATAGAACTTACCTTGTAGGACCACTAGTAAACCCTGATTTGAACCATGGATTCTTTGACAACCTTTGGACTTAGGGTGACGATTCTTGGCCTTCATCACTGATTGGTTAGAATCACCGCTTTAGTGCGTCACGAGGGTGTTGTAGTTGAGGGGGTTCGATGAGGGAGTACTTCATGCTATATTTGTGTGAGTCTTGCATATCGCATGCACTTCATTTGTGATCTTCGAGGGGAATGCGAGGGTGAGTGAGAGTAGGCTTGCGCACTTCGGTGTGGCGGTGTTCCATGGCATTACAACATGGACACAAGTGAGGAGAGCCGTGAGTGTGTACCATCTAATACACACAAAACTTGGGTTGGGGGAAATTAATAGGTGGATCGTGCTAGGTACCGGATCTTACTCATCGTGGTGTAGGAGGTTTGGTTGGATTAGGCACGAGACAGATATTTGATCGACTACTTGAGAGGGGACAGGATTACATTCGAGTGTGGGGGTGTCGACATTTGACTTCGGACATCGAGATTGCGCTTGCGACGACTCCATCCCCACACGTGTTCTATTATGTTAGCGGCTTTGTTAGTTACACCGAGGATTTCATCGAGATAAGGGGAGACATTTAGTTGTGATTTATACGTGTTGATTTGGAATTTGTTTCTCCTTACGATCATATGTTAGCTTGGCACTTGGAAGACCACTCGAGACAAATATTGAAGGAATTGTGCAGGATTTTGAGAGAGTAAAAAAAAAAAAAAAAAAAAAAAAATTCAGAAAAGAAAAAAAAAAAGAAAAGAAAAGAGAGAAAGAAAGGAGAGATGAATAAAGGGAGAATGAAAAGTTTTGCGAAAGAACGAGTGGAGAAGCGACTAGTTCACGAACGGGAAATTTTGGCTTATACATCATCCATGACAATAGCCGCGGAGATCGTAATTGTACCGGGGTGTGAGGGGATCGAGGGCCGGAGATGGTGAGTTTCGGGCTTGGTTTCTATCATTGTTGTGAGGGTGTGTGAGCTATGGTATTTGTGAGAATGTGACGCCTTAGGACTTGTGTTTGATTACTTATCCTATTTGTCCCTAAAGCCTCATCATTCTAAACCCGTTAGTGGATTAGGAGCTCGGACCTTGAACGTGGCTTAGCCTAGCGTAGCCTCTTATTTTGTGGCACACATGAAAAGGTATTGCATTCTTGTACTTAGTAAAGCTAGGTTCTCTATACTAGCTAGGGGGGATTCGTGTTGTCGAATTTGATTTCGAATCATTCCTTGTGTCTAGATTTCTCATCGCTTCGTGTGAATCGGTTTAAGCTAATGGAGATTGCCCAATCTCACAAAAGAAAAAGAAATTTGTTATTTCAATACTTGCATTGTGAATATTGCATTTGCATATAGGTGCATTGTGTATAATCGAGTCGTGTCGACTAGTAGGAAGGATGGTTGGTGAATTGTTTTACTCGGATTAGTATGCAAGTGTGTATGGTTTTGTATGCAATGTGAGGTGAAAGTATGCAATTGGCGTAGGGAAGTATGCAATGAGTAATTAGATGAGTATGCAAAGTTGGATGAATTGCGGGAAAGCAAGAGAAAAGTTTTGACTTGAGAGAAATGGAATTGACTTGGGAGATTTGCTCGGGACGAGCAAAAGGTAGTGTGGGGGTAGTTGATAACTCCGTTTTCGGAGTTATTTTATGCCTTTTATTTCTACGTTTTGCGTGCTTATAATGGAGAATTCGTCGTCTTTTGAGTAAATTGAGCGTAAATGTGACAACGTGAGTTCATATGCATTACTTGTTAAATCCGGGCGTTTCTTTAGTTTTTTTTGAGCTTTTATTGTGATATGATCGCGGGTTGTGTTTTCGTGTTGTGATTCGCAGGAAAACAGGGCTTGGAGGATCGTGCGGGATATGGAAGCGAACTTCGGAAACAAGGAACTCAAAGGCAAGTCAAAAGGAAGGAGAAAGTCAAAGGAAATCAACGGAAAGTCAATGGAAGAAGGAAGGAAGAGGAAAGTCAAAGGAAGGAAGAAGAAAGTCAAAGACAGAGGGCTGGACACAGAAGTCTTCGTGCGAAGACATTTGTCTTCGTGCGAAGACAAACACTTAGCCAAAATCCAGCTCGGCCAAATTCTCTTCCTATACAAGCTCTCAGTATCTAAATGAGAAGGCCTTCGCACGAAGAGCAGAAGTCTTCGTACGAAGACTCTTCGTGCGAAGACAACTGTCTTCGTGCGAAGAGATCGCTGGACAGTGCAGAATTTTTGGGGCTTTTTCGTATTTTATCCAAACTTTGTAATATGATTATGGGAACGTATTTAAGCCTTTTAGGTCGACTTTTTCAGTAGTTTTTGAGATTAGAGACATCTTTTGGAGATCAAGAAGCCTTTGGGAGAGCTTAGGAGCTTTTGGATCATTCGTTTGGATTCTAAACTCTCGTCTTTTCTTGATTTTTATGTTTAAACTCATTATAATCGTCGTTTTGATTATGAATATGAGTAGCTAAGCACTTTTTGCTGGGAATTCTCGTTTGGTGTAGCTAGGGTTTGATCTAAAGTGATGTTTTGATGATTGTAATGCATGCTTTAGCTTAATCTCACATGTTATTTCACTATTATGGATTATTTACGTTCTTTATTATATTATCTTTGCGAGTAGCTAACGTAGAGATAAATTCAATTAGTTTTCACGCGGTAACTCTGTGAGAATTAGTCGGTAAATTGAATAATCCACCTAGTCGTATCAATGTTTGGTAACTCGGCATCGTTAACTAGGATCGTTAAAGTAGAATTATAGTCTTAATGAGTGCTTAAAGCTAAATTAGACTTGGTAACTCGGTCTAGTTTAACCTAAGTATAGTGGACTTGCTTGGTAACTCGGTAAGTTCAACGTTGCTTGATTAATAGTGAATGACACGTGGTTGTTTTACAAATCAAAATATAAATTTAGATCAACCTAGTGAACCTAGAGAATTCCCGGTACTTTTCTCTTATTTGATAAAAACCCAAAATTCATTCTTCATTAATCGTGAACTATTTCACTTGGTTAATTGAGAACTTTGCGTTTATTTTATTAGGATTAGATAAAAACACAACTTGCGACTTGCCCATATAAGGTTTAGAATAGTAATTAATTTAAACAAAGTCCCTTGGGTTCGACAACCCGGATTTCCGGTTTATTACTACACACGACAGCTGTGCACTTGCAGTTGGAGCGTGTCACTCTCCGCCATCTGCACAGCACAGGGGTGCACTTGAAGTTAGCGAGAAGAGATGGTGGAAGAAGAAGAAGTGGAGGGATAAAACAGTCTCCACTATCCTAGAAGGTTGAGGTAACATGGTCGGGCCGTCGACCTTAAATTACAAGCGCTGCTTGGGAGGCAACCCAACGTAGAGTAGGATGCAATTTGTTTCTGTTTTTGCTTTTAGTTCTCCATATTTGATTTTGAGGGGTGAGAGAGAGTTGCTTTAATACTTTCAATCAGTGTGCAGGGACACAGGTACATAAGACGCTCCGGGTTCCCCTTCTTGATGCGTGTGAGAGAATGTGAGTAGGCGCATCGGAATCCGGACGCGAGGTGAGACTTTTCCGGAAACTGTCAACGGTCCACAAGACCCCTTCTTGTTGCAGTTTCGCGGCAACGGTGCCCATGTAGGTCCGGGCACCCCAGGTACCTTTAACTTTCTCTCTTGTTTCTACGTTTTGAGCCATAATAGTGTAGATCCACCGCCTATACATTTAAGCGATGAGTCCTCTTATTATATCTCTAAATTCGTTGAGGACAACGAAACGCTTAAGTGTGGGGGGGGGGTTGTGTATATTTTGCTAGCCATGTCAGTTATGCATCGCCAGTTACATGCAGTTGTGTAGTATTGTGTAGTACGTGTGGTTAGTGTAGAGTGTTTGATATAGTGTCGTATTGTGTTAGGATTGTTAGTATGCATTTTTTTGAGCACTTTTACTTTATTGAGTCCCCTACCAAATCGTGTGATTAATCGAGTTGGCCAAAAGCATATAGAGTTAGGAAATATTAAAAAAAAAAAAAAAAATTAAAAATCATAAAACTGATAATTTTTGAGAAAGGGCAATCGAAGAGAGTGAATGCGGAGAGGGCTTAATGATAGAATTCCTTAGGAGTATGAAAATCTGAGGTGAGGTATACGCGAGAATCTGGAGTAGGAAGACTTATAGGGCTAATGCACATTAGAAATGCGAGTAGCTGCCTCTCAGACTAGTTATCCTACTAGCGCTACACCACCGTCACTTAGGTAGTCGTCAACCCTCCTCGTACTGGCAACGGAACAGCTGTGCGAGTGATGTTTATGGGGGCCTCACGTCCCGTCTCCATCTCCTAGGTCCACTAGTTACCCCTATTGATCCGTTTACCCCTTTTATTCACAGCCTCTAGCCTAGGAAGCCTTTCATTGTGACTGTCATCACTTGTTAGAATGGTCCTTTCCTATGCGTCATGATAGAGGGAGTTGAGTTAGGGAGGTTTGATGAGGGTGAGCTGATTTGATACATCTTATGTGGATTCTCTTACATGTCGTCTTTTGAGGGGAGGTGAGGGTGAGTTAGAGACGGTAGCACACTTCGGTGTGGCGGTGAGTCGTGTCCTTACACCACGATCACAGGTGGAGTACCGTAGTGCGTGATATTTCTTCCGCACGTCATGGGGTGGGGGTTGGGTGATCTTATAGGAGGTCGTGCTTATGCTTTATTTATATTCTCTATATCTTAGGTGATGAGGAGGATCGGTTGGAAAAGCACGTTTACACATTGACTACTGGGTTCGTGATTTGCTTTGCATCAAGTGTGGGGGTGTCGACATCTATGTTACATCACTAATTGACACATTCCACCCCCATGTTATCTAATTCTGATATTTGATCTCCTCGGATATTACTATCGTATTGTCGGCTCCATGTGCTTAATGTTATTGTGTGGAAATGAAAAAAAAAATGAAATAGAAAGTGAAAGTGAAATTGAAAGGGAATAAAGGAGCAAGCTTGAAATTGAAGACCGGGGAGATTAGCTATTGTTCGAGATCACTTCTTCACATTTGTGGCCGCGAGAACGGCGTTACACCAAGATTGAGGGAATGAGGGTCGGAGTAGTGAGATTCTGTGGGGTTCCTTGGATTTTGGTGAGGGAGTGTGAGAATCGGGTTTTGTGAGTTAGATCATGACGTCTAGGACTACGCTTCTAAATATCCTATCCTACCCGTCCTAAACCGTCAGCAATTTAACCCGTGGATAAATAGCTCGGAAGGTAAGTGCTAGGGATACGTTTGATGAGTGTGCGGAAGCAACATTTTTTGTGTTCGTGCCCGTTCTGTCTAACGAAACTGGCCGCAAGTTCTACCGATCACCAAAGTTATATAACTTCCGAGGGAATATGAGAGCCTTATGACTTGCCGGTTTACTTTTTGAGATTGCCCAATCTCTAACTAAAGAAAAAAATGGTGTTGTTTCAATTTTTGCATTGTTTGATAATCGAGTTGCATTGTATAGTCATGTAGGTTGCATGGGTGTGTGTGTTGTTTGTGTCACATGGCTAGTGAAGTTAAACGCAATTCGGTGGATTGAAAATCATAGTGTGAGAAATGTTTTTGATTTTGCTCGGGACGCGCAAAAAGGTAGTGTGGGGGGATTTGATAACTCTATATTAGAGTTATATTTCTTCTACGTTTTTGTACCATTTTGTGTAGTTTCCGGGTTGAATATATTAGAAATACACTATGAACTTGAGGAAATTTGATAAGTTTAGCTTTGAGTGATAAATTATTAATCCGGGCGTTTTTCACATTATTTACATTTATTTTGTCACTTTTGATCGCACGGGGTGTTTTCGTGTTGTGTTGGATAGGAAACGGAGCTCATGGATCAAGAGGAGGAGGAAAACGAACTTCGGAACATATGCGGAAGCTTGGGAGAGAAAGAAATTGGAAGAAAAGAGGACAAAGATGGAAAAAGGGGGTCAAAGTGTCATTTGAGAAAGTTTGAAGTGTAGGATCAAAAGTTGATCCTAGGATCAAAGCAGATCGCACGATCAACTTTCGTGATCGTACAATCTGCTAGGGGAGAACTCACTGACTTATAGGATCAAGTAGCAGATCATACGACCAAGTAGCAGATCGCACGATCAAGTAGCAGATCGTACGATCTGCTAGCAGACCCAGCAACGCACGGGGGAAAAGCCAGAAATTAGGGTTATTAATTAATATTTCTTGATTATTAATTAATATACCCTAAGTGAAGATAAAAAAAGAGACCTAATAAAACAAAAGAAAAAAAGGGGAGACGTAAAAAGAAGAGAGGCCATCAACGCAAGGAGAGAAGACAGAGACGCACAAGAGGAGGATTCCTCCTCCATTGAAGCTCGAAGCTTGATTTCTTCTTCTTCTCTCTCAATCTTTCTATGGAGAAACTAGTAAGTCTTGTTTGGTTTATTAGTTTTAGCTAAATACTTTGCTAGGCATCTCTTTGAGAGCCTAGGTTTCATGTAAACGATGAATATTTTCCGGATTTGATCTTTGCTTCATGATTTATTGATTTCAACTTTTGAATCAATTCTAGATTCTTGTTTACTTTAGTAATCCTAATTGGGTGACACGGTTAGGAGATAAAACTAGGGTTCAAGAACTAGGGTTTCACTCAATAGTTGAATTCATGCTTAAAGTTAGCTTAATTTTATTCAATTGTTCTTGTTCTATGCTTAATCTTTAGTATGAATGGAGTAGCTACCCGGACATGCTAGCTAATTAGATGAGTGCACGACAGTGACTCAACCTAATTGTGTAGAGAACTTGAACATCAATCCCGTATCACTGAGACTGAGAAGAGACGTGTTAGGATTGGCCAAAGGTGGGTAGATTCGGTAGGTGAGATTCGACGGTTTCGTGCAACGGTGGACCGATAGGACCCGTTGTCGTGCATGTCGTTAGCCTACCAGAACGGACCGGTAGACACATGAGACTGATAGGAGATTGTATTCTACCATGAAGTAGAATGACTTGAGACTGATAGGAGATAGTCAGCGCTGTTACCCGGCTTAGTTAGAATATAGTTAACGTGTTGCTCAGATAATCCGGAAATCGTTTACAACCCTAGGTGATCAGCGAGATTGCCTAGTTTCTCCATATCTATTTCTTAAATATAAAAATCCAAAAATATTAGCTTAGTTGTTATTTCAATTCTAGAAATCAATCAAATCTTTCCTCCTGCACCGTACTCTAAATTAAATAACTAATTAAATAATCTCAAGCCTGTCCTCGTGGGATCGATAACTCGGGGTTGAAATACCACCCCTATATTACTTGACCGTGCGCTTGCGTAATACGCGCTAGTAATCCGCGTCACTAAGCCTCCCATTCTCGTGTGCTCGAACTTTACCTTCAGACAAGTCAAACATCGGGCTACAAATTCTGCAACCTCCTTCTTCATGTTAGGCCACCAAAACGTCTTCTTCAGGTCCTTGTAGAGTTTGTCGCCCGCAGGATGAACAGAATAAGGCGTGTTGTGCGCCTCACACATGTAATGACCACATATTTTTAAGCTTTATATTACTTCAGTAAATTTCATGTTTAAGAATTTAACATTTTTATAGATGTATCCATAATTGCTAAACTACAATAGTTAAGCTCGTCTAGAAAGACACCGAAATTCACAATTTCTTATTCTATTTCTAAATTAAAGATAAAATAATTATAGAATGATTAGTGCTAATCACAAGTTTAAGTGTTAATTAGTGCTAATCACTAGTTTAAGTGTTAATTAGTGCTAATCACTAGATTAAGTGTTAATTAAGTATTGTTTATGCATCTCGTGATATGTGGCTTGTTATATGCTTGACGTGACTAAATTACATGTTTATTCGTCGCGGTGGTTGAGGATAAGCTTTTAGATTTAGCCGAATGAATGTGTGACACACAGGGGGACATGTGTCACGACATCTATGATTGTCCCTGCATGCGCGACACACAAGTGGGACACATGTCGCGACTTGGTGAAGTGTTGTGCATGATTGGCACGCAGTAAGGACACATGTCATTAATATGAGCCGATTTCTTGCATGAATGACACGCAGGAGGACACGTGTCACGGTGTGATGTACTGCTATGCATGCATGACACATAGGTTGGCCACATGTCGCGATTTGGTTACTTTCTTTGCATGCCTGACACGTAGGGGACACGTGTCAGCGTATGGCAACTCTTGCGCTGCATGAGTGCCACGTGTCCCTGTGACTCGTCGCGATCTGATTGGTCGTTGACTTCTATAAATAGAGGCTAGTGCTTTAGTTATTTCTCATTCCAAAAATTCAAGACACTTTCAAATTTAGAGAAGGTCCATTGTTCGTATTTCGTTTCAAGGAAAGGAATTCCAAATCCTATTTGTTGCTCTCATAGCTACTTTGTCCCACGCTACGAAAGTGAGTAAACTTTGTCCATCACTTTTAATACTCGTATTTTACGCTTCCAAATTTTACTGTCTAAATTGTTAAAATGATAATTCAAAATGCTGTTTCCATGCTCCTCTATTATTTAGTGTCTAAACTACTTTATGATTGAATATTTTAACTGTCGTTATAATGGTACGTTTTAAAGTGTTTACATTAACCGTTGATTTTGTAAAAGTTGCAAAAATGATAAATTGATGAGATGCTTTGGACAACTTTTGTTGTTCTATCCACGAGACCTTATCGCTGGGTAATAATAAGCGACGAGCCACTATGATGGCGCCAAGACATGTCAAACTACGGATATATTACTGGCCTACCAACTACTCTCACGGGTAGGTAAGGGGATATATCAACCTATAGATCACGGACGGTTACCCACTGCATCTCAACCAAATGAAAGTGATTGAAATGAAATGTTTACTGTTCTTTTTACTGATGTATATTATTGCCAAATGATTATTTAAAATGATGTTTCAGTTGCTTTCACTTAAAACGAGGAGTAATCCCCTCACTGAGCTTTTCAGCTCACCCCTTTCAAACTAAATGTTTTCAGGACATGGATACGATGAAGACCAGTAGAGACCGAGATAATTTTGGAAGACCTATAGCAATATAGTTTTGTACTATCATGTTGTGAGCTAGACTTTCTACAGTCCAATTTTGTTGTATATAGCATGTTCACACGTGCCCGATAGATAATGTATAGTCAGTATGTCTACCCCTACTATGTGTAATAGTTGGACCGATCATGTATAAAAGAAGTACCATTTTGGTATTCGAAGTTGTATCTAATTTAAACTGCTCAGTTATCCATGTATACTCTGATAAGTACTGTCTCGTGGGATTGAATCAAAAGTTCTTCTTACTTCTTTTCAAACTATTTTACATAAACTTTTTAAATTGATTTCTCAATGCCTCAATGAGACCCCTGTATTTCAAATCGCTTCCGCAACAGTTTGTTTTTGTTTTATTTCTCATTCCTTAAGTTTCAAATTTTATTATTCATCCCACTTGATACGAAAAGAGGGCCACAATGGCCAGTTATGACCCTTGATCCCGTCACTAATCGGGGTCCGGGAAAGGGGGTCGTGACAGCACATTAACTTCTCCTTAGTTTCTGCGCACTTTAGCGGTACACCACCTTCCCTTGTAGCGAATGCTCCCATCGTCATGAATCTTGAAGTCCTTGGCTTCTCCTGCTGCAATCTTCTTCCTGATCCTTTCGAGCTTGACGTCTCCGGCTTGATTGCTTCTTATTTCTTCAAATAAGTCTGGTACAACTTCCATGCTTCCAAGTAGGCCCTGTACCGTTCCTTGTTCTACCACTTCAATTTCGAGCTTCTTGAACTCGCGACATAGCCATCTTGGCAAGGCTATCATGGTATTCACCGCATGGCTCGACTTCCGACTTAACACATCGGCAACCACATTTGCCTTTCCTTCGTGGTACTGAATACGCAAGTCATAGTCCTTGATAATCTCTAGCCATCTTCGTTGTCTGTTGTTCAGCTCCTTCTGGGTGAAGATATACTTCCGGCTTCTATGGTCCGTATAGAGCTTGCAAACAGCCCCGTACAAATGATGTCTCCATATCTTCAGCGCGAACACTATTGCTGCCAACTCCAAGTCATGTGTGGCATAGTTATCCTCATGGGGTTTCAATTGTCTTGAGGCATAAGCAATTACCCTTCTTTCTTGCATGAGCACACATCCTAGTCCCTTCTTTGATGCATCGCTGTACACTTCAAACTCGCCAGAGTTGTTTGGTAGAGCCAATACTGGTGCCGTAGTCAGCTTTTCCTTCAGAGTCTGAAATGCTTCTTCACAGCTGTCGTCCCACTGATACTTCACTGCTTTCTTCGTTAGCGCAGTCAGTGGTCTTGAAATCTTGGAGAAGTCCTTTACAAAGCGTCGATAATAACCTGCTAAGCCAAGGAAACTCCTTATTTCAGACACGTTCTTCGGTGTTGGCCAGTCCTTAATTGCTGAGATCTTTCCTGGGTCCACTGATATCCCCTCCCTTGAAATGATATGACCCAAGAATGGAACACGATCCAACCAGAACTCGCATTTAGACAGCTTGGCATACAACTGTTCTTGTCTCAAAGTTTGCAGCACTTCTCTGAGATGTTCCTCGTGATCCTCCTCACTCCTCGAGTACACAAGGATGTCATCGATAAAGACTACTACGAATTGATCCAGAAATGGCCTCATCACCCGGTTCATCAGGTCCATAAACACTGCAGGTGCATTGGTCAGACCAAATGGCATCATTGTGAACTCATAATGGCCATATCTGGTTCTGAAGGCAGTCTTCGGAATATCCTTTTCGGCTACCCGAAGCTGATGATATCCTGACCTTAGATCAATCCTGGAGAAGACACTGGCCCCTTGTAGTTGATAGAACAGATCGTCAATACGAGGTAGAGGATACTTGTTCTTGATGGTCACGCTGTTTAATTCTCGATAGTCGATGCATAGCCTCAGGCTCCCATCTTTCTTCTTTACGAAAAGCACTGGTGCTCCCCAGGGTGACACACTTGGTCGTATGTACCCTTTCTGTAGGAGTTCTTGCAGTTGATCCTTGAGCTCCTTTAATTCTGCTGTTGCCATCCGATACGGTGCCTTTGAGATAGGAGCGGTTCCAGGTACTAAGTCGAGGGTAAACTCCACTTCTCGTTTGGGTGGCATTCCTGGAATCTCGTCTGGAAAGACATCGGGAAATTCCCTTACGACAGGTATCTCCTCCAACATATTTTCCTCCTTGGATACATCCTGGACGTAACACAAGTAGGCAGGCTTTCTCTTCTTCACTTGATTGACTATAGTCAAGGCTGACACTAGTTTGATGCGAGGTTCCCTTGTGATACCACGATAGGCGATCTTCTCCCCTTTGGGTACTTTCAACCGAACCTTCTGATCGTAGCAGTCAATAACTGCCCGATACATCGCGAGCTAGTCCATCCCTAGGATAACATCTATACCCCCGAGGTCAAACATTATCAGGTTGGCTGGCAGGATGCTTGATAGGATTTTTAGCTCAACTCCTTCAAATAAGGTGTCACATACTGTTATTAAGCCAGTAGGGGTTGCTACGGGGACTGATATGGTAGATGACTTATTCAAACTTAGTTTCTCAACAAATGATGATGATATGAACGAGTAAGATGCACTAGAATCAAACAACACAAAAGCTGGTTGCTCGTGGATAAGAAATGTACCAGTGACAACTCCATGAGCAGCTTCTGCCTCAGTCTTTGTTATGACAGCAATCCTTCCGACATTGGCATTCTGGTTTCCAGCTCCTCCTGCTGCATTGTTGTTGACCGCAGCTCCACCATTGTTGTTGCGGTTCTGGCCTCCATTCTATCTGGCATTCCCCTGGTTGTAGTTTGGCTGCCTTCCATAGCCATTTCCGACATTGTTCTGATGGTTGCCAAAGTTCCCATACCCAATCTGTAGGTTAGCTGGTTGCTGGTTGCCATACTGCTGGTTATACCTGAAATTGTTCCCATTTTGCTGGCGATTCCCCTGGTAGTTGTTCTGTTGCAGTCTTGGGAAGGTTCCTCCTTGCTTCACTTGCTGGTTCCCTGCTGGTGGTGATCGGCATTCATAGGCTCGATGTCCCCTCCTACCACAGTTGTTGCAGGTGATTAGGTTTCCTTCACAATCGGTTCCTGGGTGGTTTCTTGGGCACTTCTTACAGAAATGGCGACGAACTTGCTGAGTTCCAGGATTTTGCTGATTCCCTTGATACCGCCCCTGGTTACCTCCTCCGTTGTTGGGCCTGATCCTCTGGTTCCCTTTCGCAACGTTGTTGTTACTTCCTCCTGCCTCCTCTAGCTTGCGCTTCTTGCGTTTTTCCTCTTGGACTGCTTGGACTCGCCAGATATCAGCGGCTCTATCATAGACCTCATGAAGGGTTGGATAAGTTCTGCTCAGCAGAGACGTTTGCAGCTGCTCGTGCAGTCCAGAGATGAATTTTGAAACTTTGGACTCTTCATCGGGAATCGTGTTGCCCGCAAACCGTATCAGCTCTGTCAATTTCCAAAAGTACTCAGTTACCGAGTCACTTCCTTGCTCCAGGTTCTGAAATTCTTGTTGCTTACTCCTTTTTACATGACAAGGATAAAAGCGGGATCTGAGGGCAGCCTGGAGGGATTCCCAATTGAAGTTGGGCTGTGCCAAGAGGGTTTCTCGAGCATTCCTCCACCAGAGATTCGCCTCGCTCTTCATATAGAACACGGCACAATTGACTTTTCGATCCTCAGGGCATTCCACATTCTCAAGAATCTTGTCCATCTCCATGATCCAGTCTTCCAATTCAACATGGTCTTCATTTCCCATGAAACTTGGCGGTTTCATGTCTGCCACTTGCTTGGCCCAGTTAACTCCTGTCCGAGCTCCATTGCCCATCATTTGAGCCATTTGAGCAAAGAATTGCTCCATGTTGTTGTTGTTGTTGTTGTTTTATGTCATCTGTTCTTGCCGGACCCTCCTGGTGTAGTAGCGCAGTGGTCTATCAGTCATACTCCTACACTATCACCTATTGTATTATTTCTTAATCTATTATGGGCTCGAAAATAAAAATGAATCATCTCATGAATTACATGCTTAGCAGTTCATGTAACGCGAATTTCAAACTTAAAACATCATCTATCACATAGGAATTAAGACATGCAACATCTAGTAATTCATAGTCATACTTATAAATTTTCTCAATGTATAACTGCCTTTTCTGAGGCAAACTTCTAGAATACATAACTCTTTCCTTCATTCGGGAGCAAATGATATCTCACATATAGCAATAAGATCATCACAACTAACATCACCAAGTACTGTTAAGCACATAACGTGTCTCGTGACTGACGAAAATGATGTGGGTGGGTGGGACCATTAAGACCGGAACTTAGACTACCCATAACCCAATCGGCTAGTCCAATTTTAATTATTTCTCCTAATTTGTTTTAGGGTTGCCCTACAGGTTTTAGTTTCCCTTTTTGGACAGCCCGCTCTGATACCACCTGTAACACCCCTCGTTCCCAAACTTTCCGTTCCGGACCGGAGAGCCTGGGAGGGTGCTACTCAAAATGAAGTTGCGGAAATCAAGAACAAACACTGTCATAATTATACATTACATAGTCCAACTGTCTCAAACATTGTCTTAAAATATTATTACACAAAAGATGCAAACCGTCTAAGAGTCCGAATTACTAGAAGTGCTGATAATTACTAGGTGAGACCGCGTTTCCCCCATCTAAGCCAAACCGTCTTCGTCTAGACCTGCGGTGGGAATAAACAGGAACCGCAGTTTTTCTAAAGTCGGCAATGAAATACTGAGTAAGTAAACACCCAAGCTTGTAAACAGATTATGAGGTATATTCTTTCAAAAACAATCATAAATGGGAATGAACAATCACTAAATAAATCCTTGAAGAATAAAGTACGAATACTGAAACACGTATGAAATTCTCTTTCTTCTTATCTTGCATATCAATCCTTCTCTTGTATCTCAAACGGGGAATATTATTCCCAATCTATCTCTTCCTTCCTTTCACAAATATCTCTTTCTCAAAGAGCTTTATATTAATAATTTGTTGATACGGGGAAGATCTATCCTTTCACTAGCTACCATGATCATAAGAGCCGGCACCCCCCTAAGACTTCTTGCGGCCAGAGAGGTAAGTACATGGAGACACCCGGCAGGTTGCGACCGGGTTAAAATAATACTTGGTCGAGTGACCGAAGTCAACACGACAATCTATCTATAATATATTGATCCCCGCACAACTCTTTTCGCTTTATGTTATTAACGAATTATTATTATTCTTGTGTGACATTCTCAAAATATTTATCTCAAAACGTAAGCAATCTCATGTAAAGCATGTAAGTCATAAAAACACATTTTGAGACAGATATAAAATCATATTTCGACACGAAAGAAGCTAGGGCACGCTAGGCTTGACATGTCTACTTACCTCAATAACAAGACAAATAGCGCGTAAGCTCTTACGGGTAGACGTAGCCCTCGTCTACAAATTCGTCACCTACAAATTTATAATTTTCTAATTAATCGAGAGTCTAACTATCTTGTAATATGCAAGTGATGACATGAAAAAGACCAATTTCATTCAATACGATGTCTAAATCTTTCTTTGTGACCATAATTGTCAAGAGTGTGTTAGTTTACAATAATTATATCTTTAAATAATTATTATCTAATATTACTATTCAATTTCACAAATAATACACTTGTATTTTAAATAGTGAGAAAATAATATATTTACTTTTTAGATTTTCCCTAAGTATAAATCTTACAATAGAAAAACATTAGTTTAGACTTTATTGTAAAGAACCACATTTTATTCTTAATATTTTAAAAGTTATATTTAAATTTTCTAGAATAAATTATTTATAGCAAAGAAATTATTTAATTAATGAAGTTAACTATTGGGGATATATTCTTAATAGTGAAATAAAAAGACTATATTCTAACTTGTTGAGGAGATGACATCATAAATATTTATTAAGATACAAGTGTGATATAATATATGCTTATAAGTATGAGAAATAATTATTTTAAATATTAGATAAAGATATTAGTTAAATAAACTATTCATAAATATTTCTCAAATTACTTCATACCTATTTTACCCTACAACAATGTTTAGATAATTTTACTTAAAAATATCATCTTACAATATTTTGAGATCAACTAATTAAGTAAAAGCGATATTAATTATTGAATATATAGGCTTAATGTATTAAACAACTCTATTTTACTTTATAACAACTATTCGTAGTAAAATCTCATTATCCAAGTTATTTCTAAATAATAATTAGAATTTTAGAAATTGACTTTAAATCTAAATTTTCTATCTTTAATTTCACATATATACATACATACATACATACTTATGTAAATTATGTTTCCTTAAAATACAACAATAACCCCCTCCTTCTAATATTAATAGTTTCAGATGCCCCAATACATAGCCACAAATTTTCAGATTGTGCACAAAGTACCCCTCTCCACTTATACCCAGTTTACATAAAAGACACTTTCACCCCCTTAACAAAATCATCAATCTAAGCATGAATTCACGACTTCAAGTAGCGATTTTGATTGCATAAAACGACTTATTAGAGGATTTAGAGTGTACCCGCACCAAAAATCGTCGAAAACGGTCAAGAATTGCGTCGGTTCGAGCTCGCCGTCGAGGTCGCCGGAGATGGTGGCCGACCGGAGATTTTCCGGTCACTTATGGGTGCGTGTGAGTCCTCCTAGGGACTGGTCGGAGCCTATAGAGGCTGTAGAGATAGAGAGATGGAGGTGGGTGGTCCTTTTCTGATCGGACCAAACTCGTCTCCGGCAAAAATGGTGAACGACGGCAACGGCGGCTCTGCCACTCCTCTCTTGCGGCCTTGCTGCTGCTTCTGGAGATCTTTCTTGGATCTCTAGTGAGTGGGGAGGGAGAAGAGAGGCTGGGAAAGAGAGGGGAGCAGGTGGTGGTGTCGGGGATGGTGCTGGCGTTGGGGTGGTGTCGGGTGATGGGGGTGAGAAGAAGCAGTAGTATATAAGAAGGAGGAGAACACTACTTGGGAAAACTCACCCCGTTTAGGGGTCTGTTCCTTTTTTTTATTATTATTTAATTATCTTATATCAAATTTCTCACTAGGGTTTATAGCTTCTTCAAACTACAATTTCTACCCCCAAATCTTGACTAGCAAATACTATTTGAAATGACAACTACTTCCCCTCTCGCTATGTAATTAACATATAACTATACGAAAAGTCACTTATTACCCCTATAAAAACGGGGTATTACATCCTTCCCCCCTTAAACAGAGCTTCGTCCTCGAAGCTTAAACCAACTAATCACGAAATGCTACTTATAAGATTTTCTATATATCGTAACAGCCAACACACATAATATGATAACTTTATTTATATCTAGTTCGATACATGTGGCGCGAGAGAAGTACAAGGATTGAGACCACGAAAATTAATGGGTTACAGATATTGTCTTTGCTCAATATATGGAGGTGTTTGAAAAAGTGACGGGAATTCAAAATCCTAGGATTGAGGAAATTTCTGAAGAACAGGTGGTGGTGGCTGATCTTAAACAGCCACAAGATCAATGTTAAGCTTGTGCTGGAACTGTCAGGGATTAGGACGAAGCCTGACAGTCCAGAGATTAAGAGGTCTCGTGAGAGACTATCGTCCAAGTTTAGTCTTTTTATCAGAAACAAAAAATAAAACCCAAAAAATAGATGGAATTAGAAGACAGCTCCATTTTGATAATGCAGATTATGTGGAGCCGATTGGTATTGGAGGAGGCCTTGCTCTTTGGTGGACAAGTGAAATTGATGTTACTATGCAGTGGAAATCTCAAAATTTACTCCAAGTGTTGGTGGAAGGTGCTAATTTATGTCCTCAAATCTGGTTTCTCATTTATGCTCCTCCCAAAGCTGCAGCTAGAAGGCAGTTTTGGAAAGAGATTTCCCAGGTAGCAGCACACATTTATATTCCTTGGTTAATTGTGGGAGACTGCAATGATTTTCTAATCAGGGAGGATAAACAAGGAGGAAGCTCAATGCCTTATTGGAGGTGTGATTGTTTTAGAAATTTCATTAGTGGTGCAGGGTTGATGGAACTTGAAGATATACGGATTCCTAAAAACAAGGTTTTTAAACTTCAGAAGACTTCTCAAAACTCAACTCTTAATAGAGTAAGTGATCTGTTGAACTTAGACACAAAGAGCTGGAAGGTTGATTTGATTTCTCAGTGTTTTACTCCTCATGAAAGAAATGCCATTTTAGCTATCTCCATTCCTTGGAAAGAGACCCCTGATCAGATTGTCTGGGATGCTAATAGAGATGGTATTTACTCCGTAAAAACTGGCACTGTTATTTCTAAGAAGATATTTGAAAGAGATGCTTGTCAGAAAAAGAGAGGGTTTGTGGAGTATGATTCATAACAAAGCTTCTTCTTCTACAAATTTTCGTAGGATTTTTGGAAAAGGAGTTGGAATCTTCAGCTCCCTCCAAAAATAAAAAGTTTCTGGTGGGGGTTATGTAAAGATGCTATTGCTACTCAATGGAATTTGAAGGAAAGGGGATGTGGTATCATCAGCAATTGTCAGATATGCAACTCAGGTTGTGAAGATTTATGGCATCTGTTTGTGGGATGTGCTTGGACTAGGCCAATTTGGCTATATGTTGGTGTACTTTTTGAAAACAGATGCAGGATCAGGGAAATTTCAAGAGTTGGCAACTATTAATGTGGGAAAATGACTCTATCCTACCCAGAAAGATTGGCTTTCTGGAAAAAATTGTTTTAACATGTTGGTTGATCTGGAAGTCCAGAAATGATTTGATATTTAACAAGAAGGATGTTAGCCCAATCAAAGTGGTTTTGAATTTACAGCAGTTAGCTAGCTTTTACATGTCTGAAACTGATGAGTGGAAAGGAAATTTCAGAAAGGACAACTTTGTTCAACAAGAGAAAGTTAAGACTTGGATAAGACCTCCTCCAGGTATGTTGAAATGTAATTTTGATGCTTGCTGGAACTCTAAGTCTTTTGCTTTAACTGCCAGTTAGGTAGTAATAGATGACAAGGGAAGATTGCTGGATTGTGGTTGGAGACAAGATTTTGCTAGTTCAAGTTCATGTGCAGAAGCTATGGCAATGAGGGAGGCCATTTTCCAAAATCTTGATAGAAGACATGTCATGATTTTTGAGGGGGACAATTTGCAAATCATCAATTGGTGGAAGCAGAACTCTCAATGTGACTGGGAAGTGGGGAGGATTCTGAATGATATAAAGCTGCTAGTGGGAGAAGAAGAATTGCAGATTGCTTGGGTGTGTAGACAGACAAATTGTGCAGCGAATTTATTAGCAAATTTAGTTGTGAGTTTAGATAGTAATGAGAGGGATGTTTTGTTTCTAAACCCAGATTTTAGGCGTATTTTGGAAAATGATGAAAGTTCCGTTTGAGTTTTAATATAATTTTGTTTGAGAAAAAAAAAGTCTTCCCTCAGAGAAAGTATTCATCGGGGCCAGTGTGGTGGGGCACGCAAAGCCCCAATGAATACTTTCTCCTTCCCTCAAAACTACCGTACCGTACGTACACACGACACAAGTTGTGGATCTCTTTTCTAAAAAAAAAAAAGAAATAGTTGTGGCTCTCCTTGGATGAAACTGAAAGTCAGGGGAGCCGAAGAAGAAGAAGTCTAGCAGAGCAAAATGGTCGCAAATGGTGGGTCTCTTCTCTTCACCACCACCGATACAGTTACAGATAGAAATCAATCCTTGTTAGATTCAGCGCCAGCGATGTCCTTACTGGTTTCCCAAATTCCAACCGCCTCGCCACAGGTATTATTTATTAAACCCTAACCCTAACCATCTCTCCCTGCCCAATTTCCCGTCGTTTTTAGCTTTACTCCACTTCCTAAAAAAAGACCCGATAAATTTGATCTTCTTCACCGGAGAAGCTTCTCGATTTGTTTGATACAATATGCTATCTGTTGTGTTGAATCAGATCTGCCATCGTTACTTAAAACTTCTTCTTCTTTGAAATAAAATAAATATAAATTTGCTGCTTCATCGAATGGTGGTGTCTCTGAGGTTGTGCTTATATGTTATCTCGCCATGACCATTCCACTTCTATTTGTGTTCATGACTTTGGGGTTTAAATTAGCTACTTATAAGCGTGTTTTTACCTGATTACCGAGCTTCCCCCCATGAATAATATATAGGTTAACTCGGAGTGTAACCCCTAAATAGATATTTAATTACAGATGAATGCGATAGGTTGGCGAGTGGAGGATTTGAAGGTTTTACCATTCATCTTACTTCCCTGGAGGTTTTGAAGCAAATAAGAGATGTACTTCCTTTTAGGCCATTTCCTCTTTCACTAAGGAGATAAAAGAAGTTCTCATGGAACGCGTCTCCACTAATGAAACTGATCCGAACCATCGAGTTCTTGTTACTGGTCCTGTTGGCAAGTGGATAAAAATAGACGTTTTTGGCAATCATAACATCGCTAAATCGAAGGATGGATTCTCTCCGTTGGGTTTGACGCACCTATTCACTTTGAAAGATCTTGAAGTCGCGACAAACAGATTCTCAGAAAATCGAAGGATGGATTTGGAGTTGTTTGAGCAATGGGAATCTAGTAGCTGTAAGAGTTCCACACAGATACAGGTATGTTTGAAAGTCAGAAGAAAAAATATTATGAAATATTCACATTGTTTTATTGGCTAATTCTGGAAAAAACTGCTTTAGCACCCGTGCAGATGGAGCATTAAGAGCATACGTTGCAGTGGTTGGTCCTTTGTATCATAAAAATATAGTCCGACTCCTGGGCTGCTGCATTGACGGATCTCATAGGTACCATTAACATTTATTTGTTGTAAAAGTCTTGATTACATTACTGCTTGAATAGAGTGTAGGGAGTGAAGTCGAAAGGGTCTTAGTTGTCTTGGCACTAAATTCTGTAACATTATGGGATATATCGCTAGTCTGTGAAGCAGATACAGTGGTAGAATAGGAACCCTACTTGTGTCACACAAGTACAGGTCAGGCAGACCGGTGACACCCCAAAATAGGTGTTGGGCATGCCGCGTGCCTATTAAATTAGCTAAATATATGAATAGATACTAATATAATATATATAAAGAGGGAGTTAGCATTTTGGTGAAGCCTTTTCTCTTCCATTAATGTTCATCTTCTTTCACAGAAATTATGAAAACAACAAAAATTAACACATTAATTGAAAAGGGCACAAAATTCTTCCTCGAGTCTCATCCACTGTTATCCCACATTTCATTACCCACTTACCACCCTTAAGACAGTTGCTTCAGAAAAGAATGCAGTGATAGTAACCACGTTAGGATGCACAATTGAACCACCATTTCCTCATTTGGAGCTTGTTAAGAGTACATAGTCCGTTCTAAGTTCCTCATTGTCTCTTTACTGTAGGTAGGTATTCACTGGACATTTAGATTTAGTTTCACATCTAATTCCATTTCGTTTTGCCAATTACATGTAATATTTTTGGGACCGCAGCACATACTTTTAGGACACGCCTTCTAACACAAGTGGAGTCTTCCAATGCCTTTTGAAACATTCAAACAAGTAGGTCAACAATGCTATCAACTGAGCCCACACATTGAGTTGTGAACACATCATATTTATAATTTTAGTTTTACAAAAAGAAATGTGGACAGGGAGTAATATGGATGCTTAAAATTAATAAAACTTACACACACATATTATAAGCCAGCAAAGTTGGATCCTTATGTGCCTTCTTTTTAAACTATGAAATATATGTAGACAAGTCTCACTCTTATATGAACCATCTTTCAGTAACTATCCAACAGAATATTTGATGTATAAATCTTAGGTAAAATGTATAATTTCATTTGATGACTATGATTCCATATTTATATTTAATAATAATATGTTAATTGTGTAAGTTACCACCTAACCCAAAGGATACCCATGGTGTTGATGGCCTTGGTATTAGGGGTATGCATTCCCCGATCCATCATTCTATCCTCATGGAAGAAAAAATATCTTGGGGCCACGGAAGCTTTACCCGGTCATTAAGTTTAGGTCCAATTCTCACAAATGCCAAAGCCAAAATCTCGAGGGGCCAGCTAAGACTGACTCTTTCTTCTAGTGAGCAATTTTGTTAGACGAGTGGAAATTTGACGTAGCCTTTCACAACATTTAGGGGGTAGACAAACTAAAATGCGATTATTGTCTTTTATCACCTTCCGTGTCCTTATTTTTGTAAGTTACCATTTTGGGAAACTGCAATTATGCTATGTGTTACTCATGTGCACCCCATGCTTCGTCGATGCTTGTTATTATGTTCCAGTTAGCTATTACTGAATGTATTGAATGCAAACAGTGGTAATCTCACATATTTTGAGCACTCCAGGTTACTTGTCCATGAATATGTTGGAAAGGGAAGTTTACGAGATTGGCTACAAGGAGATAAAACCCGGAAGTCACAGCTTTCTTGGGAGTCCAGGATGATGAAGGTTCTCCTTGGACGCTAAGGCGTATGATTTTCCATCACTAATTTCTTTGTAACTTTGTGGATCTCATTAATAAGGTTCGTTTTGTGCAGTGTTACGTACTTGCAAGACGAAATTGAGCCGAAGGTGGTACACCGGGACATTAATCCGACAATGTTTTGTTAGATGATGAATTCAATGCCAAGTTTTGCAGCTTTGACTGTGCAACACTATTAGCTGCAGGAGAAAGTCCAATATGCACTCAGGTTTCCGGAACCATTGGGTTAGTAATATGTTGTCCTCGTAATAATGAGTGCTAACTGTGGACCCCCACATTTTATGATATTATTACTTTTGTTTTTCCTTAATAGGTTTAATTAGTTTATGTTCTCTCTTAATCAAGATATTCAAGACCAACTGTAGTAGAAATACTGCGTACAAATATTAATTTCTATCTTTGAAATTATACAGATACAATGATCCAGGATATTTCTACTCCGGCCTTCTGAGTGAAAGGAGCGATGTTTATAGTTTTGGGATTCTGCTTCTGGAAACAATCTCTGGAAGATCTTCAACATGTTTTCAACGTAATGATGAAGAGGTAATAAATTGTATAGCTGGAGACAATGATTTTCTGAATGCTAAATGTATCTCAGTAATAATGTTTTGTTTGTACGTAATAAATGTTTGTTCTATACAGATGTAGAGAGTCAGGTCTTAAAGAAAAAAATGATTGAAATATGACTGTTCTTTTTCTACTTGACGTGGTGGTTGTTAGTTTGAATTTCATTAATGCAGTAAAATCTCGATTAATTAATGCTTGATACGATAAATGAATAACCTCGCCAAATGAATAATTTTCTCCAGTCTCGACTTGGGCAAAGGAGCTAAATGAATAACCTCGCTAAGTGCATTAACAAATATCATTTATATCCCTTAAATACCCCATATAAATATAAATCAACGATCATTAACATCCATAAGATGGAATACACACACACACACACACTAAAAAACAAAAAAAATATTTCTTCCAATCAACCATGTTCATCCAAGAAGTCATTTCTTTACAAAAAAAAAAAGTCTAAAGTTGTTTGCTTTTTTCCTTCCGTCAAATGTATCACATCTTTGACTTTTACTAGTGCAAACAGAAATCCTGGAATATTCTGCTCGTGATGTAGGCTTGTAGCAACCATAGAATCTTATTAGTACATGGTGCATGTACTTAGTCTATACGTATATGTTGCATGTATTCCTCATATAGACTCTAAGCATGCCATATATGTAATCTTATTAGTACAAGGTGCATTTACTTAGTCTATACTTTTTTTCAATTCTTTTACATTAGAGGTAAGATAATTAATCATACAAAAAAATGTAAAAAAGACTATCCAAATGAATTAAAAGTCATTTATCCAGATACGAACAATATGTTCATTTATCGATAAGTAAGTAACTTCACTAAAGGAATATTTTCTTCTAGGCCCAAGAGTATTCCTGTATTGAGGTTTCAGTGTATTATCTCTCACAGTGTCCTAAAATCTTGCGCTTGTTTTTTTGTGGATGTATCTTGTCTTAGAAATTGATGAACTTTAATGTGAGTCCAGATATTTCTCAAAGAGCCACATACCTAGTTTAAGCATAATGAATTTGTTTGGTAAATATGAGGTTCTTTTCCTTCAAAATAAGTTTCAATAACCATCTGGTGTCTTTCATTACGAAAAAGCATAATATCGTTTTGAGCTTGTTCTTTTAAGTTAAACACATCCAATTTCTGTTCATTTTTCCTTCCCTGGTCTTGGTTATGTATAACTTGAACACTTAAAAAACGCCTTTTGACTGTCCACCTCCAATCATTTAGTGTAGCATTACCTCTCATAGTTATATTCTGTTGCTTCATCTTTTCTACTCTCTAGCCTAATGTGGGATACAAGCCATTTTGCGAATAGAGTAGATTAAGTTTACATCCGCATTACAATCAGCAAAATAGTATTTGGAAAAAAATGAAACTATACTCGTAGTTTCAGAAGTTGCAGTCTGTTTAAGTTTGTATATTATTTGTTTGGGATACAAGGTCTCAGATACTAAGAAGCTGGAAAGTAAAATCTGAGCATTAGGTATATGATTGCTGCAGGAGTAGTAATTGCATTAGAGTAAGTATTAACAACTTGCCGAATTGCTGATATATAGAATGAAGAAAAAAGAAATGGAAACTCCTCCAGATCCTTCCAGATAACAATATTCAAGAATTCAAAGTAGGATATGTATGCATGTGTGTGTATGATTGCTCATCGCACTGGAAGAATAAAAAAGGAGTAGATAATTAAATAATAAAGGGGCAATTTATAGGAACTACTCCCGTTTCTTGACGAAAACGCACTCGCTGGCCCTGTGGTTCAGGTCTAGCATGGAGGTCATTAAAACAGTGGTACTGGAAACTCGGTGGCATTTATAGAAGCCACCAGTCCACTAATAGATCCTCCTGTGTGCTGTATCATAGTTCTTGTTGGTTGTTACTGAGTTGCATGAACAATTGAGTTCACTTACTTTAACTGGTTACTTTGCACATGTTCCAATCCTCATATTTTTCAGTCTCATTTTGACCAGACCATGTAATCCACGGGTGATTCTTGTTGATTTGGTGAAAATGATGGCTAGAAACTGGCAATTAGAGGAAGTTTTGGACCCAAGCATTCGAAAAAGGCCATCAACTGGAGCTCTTAAGCGAGCTCTCCCGACGGCTTTGAGGCGCATTGACACGGTCTCTACGAGGAGGCCCACCATGAATGAAGTTGTTCGCATGCTTGAGTCAAATGAATATCCAATATCAAAACCGGTTAGTTACAGAAGCTATTTGTAAATTGAATGTATGGTTGGAATTAAAGTATAATAGGTTATAATAAATATGAATTATCTATATGCGATTTCTAGAGCAAGTTCATCTTATGTTTGTTACTTTAACTTGTTCTGTTGGTCGTGCATTCTTTCGAATTAGCTTTCCTTCAACTGTCTTCCAGACTGAGTGACATTTCATGAAGAGCTTATGTGGTTAGTGTTAGTCTGTTAAATAGCTTAATATACATTGTCAAACGACTAACCACTAGCAGCTGACAGTGTAAACTAAAATAAAGCCATCATCTATCCTTAAGCGAGACTTATTTTTTTTGATTTAAGGGAAAATATGAGAAATTATATAATTCATTCATGTTCCCTATTACTAGATTTTAAGTAAACTTTCCTGTTTTTGTCATGTTCCCTCTAGTTTTTGCGTTTTCTCTCCTTTGAAAAAAAAGAAAATGCAAGAATGCATCCTCCCTAAAATCTAAACCAACAGTGCGAGGATTTTAGTAGCAAAAGGTAATTCATTGTCTAAGTAGAGACCTTAAGTTGCCATGACGAGGTCATTTTCCAGTTAGAATTTGATGGTCTGTCGTAATTTCTATCTCTGTGGTGATGAGAAGGGTGATAGCGTGATGCCCTTTCTTTTTCACCAATGCTATCATACTTCTTACAGCCTGAACCTATGGAGAATCCATCATTTAGGATTAAAAAATTGACACTCATGGAAATTTTGCCTGAGACTGAATAATCAGAAATGTTAGTCCTGAATTATCAGACATCCTAGCTATCTAACACGTCATCTGCATGTATTATCAAATTCATAAAATACAGTTACTTATAAAAATACAGCTTCATACCTGATAACGAACTCTAAGCAAATTAAGCAATCAACCACATTAAAGCTTAGGTAATGTAACTCTATTCAGTCTAAGTGAGCATATTATCTACTTCCATTCTCCCGCTGGTGCTGGTTGTCAACTTGTGACAGATGATAAACTAGAGGAAGACACCGGCGACATGACAATTCAGTTTCTTAAGCGACTTCTAAGTTCAGGAGGAATTTATGTGGATTAGGGTGTTTAAAACTTTAATGTTGTTGGTGCGAAAGTCCTTATGTAATTTGTAGAATTTATTATATATAAACATAGAGAGCTAACCACGAGGTGAGGCTCACAGTTATTCAAAACAACATTGATCAAAGAGTAAATGGTATGGCAGGGTGGATATTTGGTTTTTTCTCTCAACTTTTTGTTGTTTGAAGGCCACATGAAGCAGGTTACGAACACTTAAACAAAACTAATGTGTAGCATGTTACCCATGTTTTTATCTTACTGATGTGACTACCCGTGAGCAAAAGGATTCGAGGCAAACCCCATACAGAACAGTTTAGTTATCATCAACTACAACCACAAGAATTGGTAATGAAATGATGCAACTGGAGAAGAGTGAATAATATAGCTGATCTGAAGTAAATGTGAAAAAGGCTTATCTGGTTATGTAGAATTGTGTAAACAGTGTTTTGGATGTGTTCCTAGTTTACAACAAGTTTCTTCTTTATTATGGTTGTAAGTTGTAAGGATTAAGAATCTATTTAAGGATTAATGAGAGTAAACTGGGTCATACATGCTAGAGTTTCTTGGCTTTAGGATTGTCTTGGTTGTTCCAGTCGTGTGTACTAGAGGTAAATATGCATAGCTTTTTATTACAATAAACATAAAATGCAATCTGTTCGTGAATTATTCTGACATCTCTCATATTTTTTTTTCCTTTCAGATTCTCAGCTCGTTGAACATTGACTATGCTAGCTACTACAGGAGGTATTTGTTATTAATCTCCTCTGTATTATGTCAACTTTAAGGTAGGTTTGTGAATCCTGCTAGTAAAAGCTTATTTATATTTTTTCGTCTCAGCTCTAGTATGATCTAAACTTCCTTTCATTGTTAGTATCTAGTTTAAGATGCATTGCTGTCAAGTTCTGTTCTAAAACTAATGGATTGAACATTGTTTGAAATAAACTAAGGTGATGTACAATCTCTATCATTATACTGATGCAAAAATAGCTGGAACTTGAGCATGACAAGAGGAGAACGATTTTAGTTATTATGAGCAAGTAGTGTCCGGAACAAGTACCTTAGGACCATATACCTTTCTACCATTTTAAGGATGCAGTTCATTTCAAATGTCGTTTTATCGTATACCTGAGCGTTAGTACTAGGCCAAAGTAACTTTAACAGGAAAAATATAAAATTGACAAGGTGATAAAATA